>OX101753.1:100116191-101395815 GCA_944452675.1 Tachina lurida | reverse complement strand
TTTTGTTAACGGCAACGCCAATTTTTCGTCAGCGATCAACTTCGCTTTGTCCAATGCCAAATAGTAATGATGCATTAACATTACAGTTGCCCAGTACTTCTTCATTTAAGTCAGTAATATCATCCCCTTCAGGCTCGTGTTTATCACTTAACAAAGTTATCACTACAGATAACAGCGGCTCGAAACTCAAGGTACAAGTTGGAATGGACAGATACATTACAATTTTAAAGCGCGGGCGAAGCCCGAATTCTTCAAAAATCTCATCTGCTCCAAAAGTGTCTAGGGATAACAGCGCAGCCTCAACTAATCGCCAAAACCGCTTTAAAATTTTTCAAGATGACAACGACAAACCCGAGGTATCCTCGAACAAAACATCCAAGCCGCCACCAATCTATTTGAGACAAAAAAATTCAAATGCCCTTATTAAAAAATTAATTTCGGTCATTGGTGAGAATAAATTTCATATTGTTCCAATAAAACGTGGCAACATCGATGAAACTAAAATCCAAATTTATGACGAAAAAGATTTCCGCAAAATGGTTGATGAATTTGAAAAAAGTAAAACAAGCTTCTACACATACCAGCTTAAGAGCGCTAAAGGCATGCAGATCGTATTGAAGGGCATAGATTCTTATGTTGTCCCCGAAGAAATAAAAGATGCACTCGTCCTCCAGGGGTTCAAGGTAAAAAATGTGTCCAATATAATAAATAGGGAAAAGATCCCTCAACCTCTATTTCGCGTTGAACTTGAGCCAAATGATATAAAATTGAAAAAGAGTGAGACCCATCCAATATATAATTTAAGATATCTCTTATATCGAAAAATAACCGTTGAAGAACCACACAAGCGTTCAGGACCCGTACAGTGCCATAATTGTCAAGAATATGGCCATACTAAAACTTACTGCAAATTACCTACTGTTTGTGTTGTGTGCGGCGAGTTGCACGGCACTGCTAGTTGCAATAAACCGAAAGATCAAAGTAACAAAAAATGCAGTAATTGTGGAGAAAATCACACCGCTAACTACAGAGGTTGTCGTGTGTACTCTTTGGTAAAGAAGACTATGGTGCAAAAACCTAAATTAGCTCCAGCTCAATCAGCAAACGTTTACTCTGCCACTTTTCAGCAAATGAGCCAACCAGTTACTTCCCGTGTATCGTATGCAGATGCTGCTAAGGCTAGTTCTATTCCGACACAAAATGTTTCACCGCAAAATAATTCTACAAATACAAACTCAAACTTTAATTATAATCGCCTTGAAGCCACTATTGAAAATCTTGTGCAAACTATAAACAATTTTACAACAAATATGACTACCATGATGCAAGAAATGTTGCGAATGCAGAATACTCTGCTTCAAGCAATACTTAATAAGCCATGAACACGTTAACAATATGTTTCTGGAACGCAAACGGCATTCGCCAACATAAAAATGAACTTGAGCACTTCCTCACGGAAAAAAATATTGATAAAATGTTAGTATCTGAGACTCATTTGACTTCGAGAAGTCTTTTTAAAATTTATGGCTACACTATATATGATACAAAGGACCCTAGAGGAAGGGCTTGCGGTGGATCAGCAATTCTAATAAAGTCAAGACTCAAGCACTATGTTCTTGATAACATTTGTGAAGAATACCTACAAGCAACAAATATTGGCATTGAAAGTTTTTGTTCAAATTTCGTTATATCATCAATTTACTCCCCTCCCAGATTTTCAATCACTGAGAATCAATATGAGGATTTCTACAAATCTCTTGGACCTTGTTTTTTGTAGCAGCTGGAGACTACAATGCGAAACATACGTTCTGGGGTTCGCGCCTTGTTACACCCAGAGGTCGAGCATTGTTCAACACTATTTCAAAAATGGGCTTGGATGTCATTTCGAGTGGGGAGCCCACTTATTGGCCTACTGACATACAAAAAATTCCGGACGTTATAGATTTTGGCGTCATAAAAAATATCTCTAGGAATTTAATTCAAGTTCAAGCTTCTCTTGATCTCTCGTCCGATCACTCCCCGACGATCATCACAATTTGTAGCCCATTAAGAAGTAACTTACCTGACCCATATGTGAAGATGATCAATCGTGTAAATTGGCTGGGGTTCAAAAAATATCTCAGCAGTCATTGTACGGAAAACATTACGCTTAGAACACCCGATGATATTGAATCGAACATTGCCAATCTCAGCGAGAATATTAAACAGGCTGCTGAACATGCCACTATCTCCCATCCGCAGATTGGGTTTAATAAAATTTATTCTACAGACATTTAACGTCTCGTACGTGAAAAAAGAAGGGCTAGAAGGGAATGGCAACAGCACAGATCACCACAAAATAAAATCAGATTTAAAGAGTGCACTAAACGACTCCAAGAGTTGCTTGCATCTGAAAAAATTGCATCTCTTAAAAATTATCTGGAGGGTCTTGATGTTACACCGGCGTCTAATTACTCCTTGTGGCGCGCTGTCAGAAAGCTTAAAACACCCGTTGAGTATAAGCCACCTCTACGCACATCTACCGGAGGTTGGGCAAGAAGCGATACTGAAAAATATAAAATATTTGCTGAGCACTTAAAATCCGTTTTTACGCCAAATATATGTACTGGTGTTGCTGATTTGCCGAATATAGTCGCTCTACCCCCTCAACACATAAAGTTTAAGACGCGTGATTTACAAAAATTAATTGCCGAACTCAACCCGAAGAAAGCTCCGGGTATTGATGGAATTAGTAATCAGATGCTGATGAACTTGCCTCGTATTGCAATGAGAATCCTGTTATTCATATTTAATGCTATTTTACGACTGGAGTATTATCCACACAACTGGAAACTTGCCAAGGTTAAAATGATTCCAAAGCCGGGCAAAGATATAACAAAGGCTGAGTCATATAGGCCAATAAGTCTACTATCTACAATGTCAAAGCTTTTCGAAAAACTGCTCAAAACAAAATTGTCCCCAATTCTAATTAGTAGTGGGTGCATACCAGACCATCAATTTGGTTTTAGAAGTCAGCATAGCACCATTGAACAAACTCACAGATTGGTTCAATTTATAAGAAGAACTTTTGAGAAAAAAAAGTATTGTTCTGCGCTGTTTATAGACATTTCCCAGGCATTTGATAAAGTGTGGCATGAAGGCCTAATATTAAAATTGAAGACTTACTTACCAATAAACATTTTAAATCTTTTGGAAAGTTACATTATTTCCCGTAAGTTCACTGTTGCGGAAGGAGACTTTACAAGTAGGCCTGAAACAATTTCATCTGGTGTGCCACAGGGAGGTATTCTGGGACCAGTTTTATATTTAATTTATACTTGTGATATGCCTGTGAGCAGTAGTATCCATACTTCCACATTTGCCGACGATACAGCCTGCCTTAGTATGCATGAAAACCCTGATGAGGCATCCCGCAAACTCCAGGAACACATTAGCCAGATGGAGCTTTGGTTAAACTTATGGAGAATCAAGGTAAATGAACAAAAGTGTGTTCAAGTAACATTTACTTTACGAAGAGATACTTGTTCCCCCATTCGGATTAATAATCAAGTTGTTTCTCAACATTCACATGTGAAATATCTTGGTATACACCTTGATCGACGACTTACATGGAAACACCACATTGATTCTAAGTTAATTCAAATGAAACTTAAACTAACTCAGGTACATTGGCTGATTGGTCGAAATTCAACTCTTAGCCTAGACTGTAAACTTTTAATATACAAGTCGCTTTTAAAGCCAATATGGTGCTACGGAATTCAACTATGGGGCACTGCTTCAGCTTCAAATGTAGAGAAAATTCAACGCAGGCAAAATAAAATTTTACGCATGATAACATCGGCTCCATGGTACATCAAAAATTCAAATATACATCGTGATTTGAATATGCCACTAGTGACTGAAGAAATTGCAAAATACGCTGGCAAATATTTAACAAAACTCGAGTCACATCCTAATCCGCTTGCCCGTAATATTTTGAACTTTACTGGACACATCCGCCTAAAAAAGAGGGACACAATGGCTCTTATTCACAGCACTCCAAATGGGATTTCTTGAAAATACTTTTATTTTTTTCCTTTTGATTATCACTACTTACATATGTATTATATATAACTACTACTAAGCTTATGTCCGACATTGGTCGGGCCTAATTATATTTTTTAGATTTAAGATTTGAATACTTATTGTTAGTTCATATATGAAGATTCAATAAATAAAAAATCATGCATTAAAAAAAAAAATAAAAAAAAAATAAAAAAAAAGAATTCAATAGCAATTAAAAGTAAAACGTTTATCATGTATAAAATATTGTAAATGTATAGCAAATTGAAACATTGCTTTTAAATACAAATATGTATAGTATGTATATGCATATTTATAAATATTAATACAATTGAAAAAATACAAAGTGAAATACAATTATATCGTCACTGCTTAATAAATAAAATAAAATAGAAAACACAAAACAGAGTGTATGGAATATTTTGCGTTTTGTTTTGTAATATAATCTGTATATACATTCCTTGGTTTTGGAGGAAATTTAAAGTGATTTAATAAACTTTATAACAGTTGATCTGTGGAGCACCAAGTCCAGCGTATTCATGTCTGGATTGATTTTGTGTCTAGAATTTTAGCAACACCTTTCCGCAGAATTAACACGTCAAATCCAACAATTACAAGCTCCGCTTACTACCCCGGAATCAGCACGACTAGAACTCCCAGAAACAACTACTATTGTTGCAGAAACAACCATCTCCCGGTAAGTCATACATTTTCCAATACTCACATATAAACAACCCCCGTGTGCCATGCACACGTACAATATGGAAAATAACAAGCAAACCCGTATCAACACTACTTTGTTGATTGTTTGTTCACAACAAGAAGTCTTCACGACATTGCTTATTAGCACTCATATACACATACACCAATGCATCTATTGTGCTTTGCTTATAATACGACAGCATTTATGATTGGTTTAGTATAATGCAGCCACGAGAATACATTTAAAAAACAAGACGTATATACATTTCAAGACTATTTACGCAGGTCTATAATGTGTAAGTATTTCGTATTGCTAGGACTGTGGGTGCTGTGAGCAGTGATGGGAAAGTTGGTACGATCGTACTTTTTTTGATACTATTTTACATGAAAAAGGACCGTAGTACTCCCCTAACACATTTGTTACTCTCACAGACAACTTACATACCATTTACACATGAAACTAATTGCAAGAAAGTAGCAATACAATCACATTTTATCACTACCACACTCTCATAGTTTTTAATTTCCACTCAGCTTTCAACGATTTTTTCAAGGAAGTAAATTTTTGATGTTTTCAGAGAGTAAAATGAAAAAAGGTTGACAGTGTTACAACCTTTAAAGATTTGTACAAATATATAGGATTGTGGCAAATAATTATTATAAATTATTCTTATTTTGTATAAATATTTAAATAATTGTAATTTCGTATCTTCAAATATACATGAAGAAGACAATTCGTGTCTATTTAAAACAATAATATTATTAAAATATTAACAATAATAGTTATTCCCAACTTATTGCCCTATAAATGTGTTTATGCGATAATCAGGGTAACTCTAATTAAGTAATAAACAAAGCAATAGAAATGGAACTTTGCGTTTCGACGACATTTTTAAAATGAACTTTCACTTTCCTATGAAAACGAACAAGAAATTTTCATGAAAGTAACTTTTTTCATTAAAATGTTTATTCATAATACGTATACGAAAATTTGAAGAAAGTACTTTCATGTGTAAATGTAGCGTTAGATATGCAGTCAGAAGACGCACGCATGCATATATTTTTGAAAATAATTAATTTTTTTCGATTTTCTCTTACTCATGAAAACAAAATAAAGGAAGAGCCTTCGTAATCTGTAACTCGCTAAACCTAAATCGCTATAGCTAAAAATCTATAAAATCAATTTATCGATTTTCGGCTACGAATGCAATTTCCAAACGTATATTGATAAATCAGGTAATGGCTTAAAAACGTAATTCGCCGAAATTGTATTGCTTTATGTGATCGCCAAAAATTTTAAATTTCCTATTTATTCAGGATTTTAGGGATCGAATTTAGCTTTATCGAGCTACGGAATGTGGGGGCAAGCCTTATGTTCCCACAGTATTAAGTTTAATCCAGGCTATACCTATTTGTATATTTGTACTTATATGTTTCCATTTTATTTCTTTGTAAATGAATTTTGTATACTTTTTTGTTAATAAAATTTAAATAGAAAATATAATATATGGTATTCTCGGGATCAAAAAAGTACTAAAAAAACTTTTTTTATGCCGAAATGCAAATCTCATTTCCCATCACTGGCTGTGAGTATTGAAACCAGCGTTACCATTTGTCAAGTGTTCCCTTTTCTTTGGAATTTTTTTGATGATGTATGAAAACCCGAAACAAAAATATTTATTTAGTTAAATATCTCAATTAGTAGGTGGCAAGTGGTCAAGTTTTATACCATTGAATGCTGCTTCAAAAATTCTTTTCGATGATACCAAATTTTATTTATTTCGTCTTGGAGCAAAGTACAAAAATATTCGAAAAACTTAAAAAAATACCTTTTTTAAAAATGGTCCAGCTCACGGAAAGTCAAAGCTAGAACCAAAATATTTTGGGAATCATCATAAAACATATCAAACTTTATTTTCAGAGGTGTAAAAAATCACTTTTTCTCTTCCATACAAGTTGAGTCGCTCTAATATTTATTAATGTATGTGATATTTTTTTTAAGATCTCTAAATCTAAATAACAATGTTATCTTATGTTTTTTTTATTATATGTTATGGTTTTGATTTTAATCGGTTTTATATTTTTAAATAAAATGAATTCCAAATACAATTTTATGTTTTCCTTTAATTTTTTAGTAGAAAAAAGTTTTTGTATTGATAAAAGTTTTTTCAGATTTAAGAAGTTTTTTAAAAAATATATATGGTAACGCTGATTGAAACACACAGCCACGGCTGCCAGATGTGACGATTTATCGTCATTTCGACGATTTCTGGTGCAACAGTATCAAAATGACTATTTGACAATTTTTTCCTTAAAATGGACGATTTTTCAACATTTAAAATGGGTAGCTTTTTATGAAAAGTCTACTTTTAAAATTCATATGTATATGCATAACCATAAAATATTGTGGTGTAATTTTGCAGACTCTTTCTTAATCATTTATTGTTTAATTTAAAAATATTTATTTGTTGATGGTTTAGGGTTCAATTCAGAAGAAATTCTGAGCCATTAGTAAAATTTCTTTTGGATGAGTTTGATTTAAAAATAAACAATCATCCGTTACAACATAAAACAAAATGCAATACCTCTATCGATGCAATTTTTTCAAAGTACCTTGAAAAAATCTAATCGGAAACATATGTATCATATTTTAGCTACCACAAACCAATTATTGCTACAGTAGATTATAATGAGTTCTTGAAATTTCTATAAACGTTAAGACATTTTTTATAGCTATTCTAAACACAAAAATAGGTATGAATAATTTTATAATATCAATTAAAATATTTGTAATGTCAATTAAAAAATTAATTAAATGTTTACCTATAAACAATCATCTATATATATAAAAAATTGTTGCAAGTGTGTTGTGACTTTATAACTCACGAACGGTCAAACCGAATTCGATCAAATTCTTATGGTTTGTTCGTATGGTCGTGTAGATGGTTTATCTAAAGTTTTCACGAAATCGGACGACGCGTTCTGAAGTTCGCCCGACAGATGGCGCAGTATTTATTATTTTAGTGTTTTTGCACCGTAACTCAAGAACTACTGCACCGATGTTGACAAAACTTTACATACATGCTCTATGGGGCGTGAGGAGTGTTTCTGTCTAGTTTGAAGTTCGTCCGACAGATGGCGCCATATTTAGTTTTTTTGTGTTTTTGCACCGTAACTCAAGAACTACTGCTCCGATTTAGACCAAACTTTATATACATGCTCTATGGGGCGTAGGGAGTGTTTCTGTGTAGTTTGAAGTTCGTCTGGCAGATGGCGCAATATTTAGTTTATTTGTGGGCAAAATCCAATTTTCATATTGTACCACCAATGCCATATACAACACTAATGTTTGCTTAGGGCCAGCAACGCGGACCGGGGTCAGCTAGTTAATAATATAATTTTATTGCATTGTTATTCAACACTTCAGTTTGTTTTATATAGCAAAGCAGCATAGCTACAACCGGGTGGCCTAAGACACCTTTCTTCCTTTTTTTATATTGCGTTTGCTGCACAATACTTTTGACACATTTTTTATTTCGTTCAAAATTTATTGCCTTTGTCACATAGTTCAGCTGCAGCCGAAAGAATATTTTTACATCATAATTTAATAATAACCAAATTTGGTAAGCCTTGATTAAAAAAATAAACTTTTAAGCCCATCGAGTTCAAAATATAATCAGCTCCTAACTTCATAAATACTTGTCGATTACTGCCAACTTGACTAAACTCGAGTGATTCGTTTGTTCCATAACGAAAAAAAATTATAACTTCTTTTTATAATATCTGATTTTAGAATACACTGATTCCTATAGAATTAAAATGTGAATCTGATGCCTCTAATTTAACGTTTTAGGAACGAAATGCAAGGTCAACCGATTCCTTTATTTTTTATATACGTACATATGTACATACATATGTATTTATTTAGTAAAATAAATTTTTTTTGTAATTTAGTGCTTTTTTTTTCTTAAATTACGTTCTTTTTTCCTGATTTCAGTGCTTTTTAAAATTTGAAAGTTGATAACGCTGATGATTACAACCAGTCCCTCGTTTCTGTAAGGAAAGCTTTCAACGATTTTTTCAAGGAAGTAAATTTTTGATGTTTTCAGAGAGTAAAATGAAAAAAGGTTGACAGTGTTACAACCTTTAAAGATTTGTACAAATATATAGGATTGTGGCAAATAATTATTATAAATTATTCTTATTTTGTATAAATATTTAAATAATTGTAATTTCGTATCTTCAAATATACATGAAGAAGACAATTCGTGTCTATTTAAAACAATAATATTATTAAAATATTAACAATAATAGTTATTCCCAACTTATTGCCCTATAAATGTGTTTATGCGATAATCAGGGTAACTCTAATTAAGTAATAAACAAAGCAATAGAAATGGAACTTTGCGTTTCGACGACATTTTTAAAATGAACTTTCACTTTCCTATGAAAACGAACAAGAAATTTTCATGAAAGTAACTTTTTTCATTAAAATGTTTATTCATAATACGTATACGAAAATTTGAAGAAAGTACTTTCATGTGTAAATGTAGCGTTAGATATGCAGTCAGAAGACGCACGCATGCATATATTTTTGAAAATAATTAATTTTTTTCGATTTTCTCTTACTCATGAAAACAAAATAAAGGAAGAGCCTTCGTAATCTGTAACTCGCTAAACCTAAATCGCTATAGCTAAAAATCTATAAAATCAATTTATCGATTTTCGGCTACGAATGCAATTTCCAAACGTATATTGATAAATCAGGTAATGGCTTAAAAACGTAATTCGCCGAAATTGTATTGCTTTATGTGATCGCCAAAAATTTTAAATTTCCTATTTATTCAGGATTTTAGGGATCGAATTTAGCTTTATCGAGCTACGGAATGTGGGGGCAAGCCTTATGTTGTACTTATATGTTTCCATTTTATTTCTTTGTAAATGAATTTTGTATACTTTTTTGTTAATAAAATTTAAATAGAAAATATAATTTATGGTATTCTCGGGATCAAAAAAGTACTAAAAAAACTTTTTTTTATGCCGAAATGCAAATCTCATTTCCCATCACTGGCTGTGAGTATTGAAACCAGTGTTACCATTTGTCAAGTGTTCCCTTTTCTTTGGAATTTTTTTGATGATGTATGAAAACCCGAAACAAAAATATGTATTTAGTTAAATATCTCAATTAGTAGGTGGCAAGTGGTCAAGTTTTATACCATTGAATGCTGCTTCAAAAATTCTTTTCGATGATACCAAATTTTATTTATGTCGTCTTGGAGCAAAGTACAAAAATATTCGAAAAACTTAAAAAAAGACCTTTTTTAAAAATGGTCCAGCTCACGGAAGGTCAAAGCTAGAACCAAAATATTTTGGGAATCATCATAAAACATATCAAACTTTATTTTCAGAGGTGTAAAAAATCACTTTTTCTCTTCCATACAAGTTGAGTCGCTCTAATATTTATTAATGTATGTGATATTTTTTTTAAGATCTCTAAATCTAAATAACAATGTTATCTTATGTTTTTTTTATTATATGTTATGGTTTTGATTTTAATCGGTTTTATATTTTTAAATAAAATGAATTCCAAATACAATTTTATGTCTTCCTTTAATTTTTTAGTAGAAAAAAGTTTTTGTATTGATAAAAGTTTTTTTTCAGATTTAAGAAGTTTTTTAAAAAATATATATGGTAACGCTGATTGAAACACACAGCCACGGCTGCCAGATGTGACGATTTATCGTCATTTCGACGATTTCTGGTGCAACAGTATCAAAATGACTATTTGACAATTTTTTCCTTAAAATGGACGATTTTTCAACATTTAAAATGGGTAGCTTTTTATGAAAAGTCTACTTTTAAAATTCATATGTATATGCATAACCATAAAATATTGTGGTGTAATTTTGCAGACTCTTTCTTAATCATTTATTGTTTAATTTAAAAATATTTATTTGTTGATGGTTTAGGGTTCAATTCAGAAGAAATTCTGAGCCATTAGTAAAATTTCTTTTGGATGAGTTTGATTTAAAAATAAACAATCATCCGTTACAACATACAACAAAATGCAATACCTCTATCGATGCAATTTTTTCAAAGTACCTTGAAAAAATCTAATCGGAAACATATGTATCATATTTTAGCTACCACAAACCAATTATTGCTACAGTAGATTATAATGAGTTCTTGAAATTTCTATAAACGTTAAGACATTTTTTATAGCTATTCTAAACACAAAAATAGGTATGAATAATTTTATAATATCAATTAAAATATTTGTAATGTCAATTAAAAAATTAATTAAATGTTTACCTATAAACAATCATCTATATATATAAAAAATTGTTGCAAGTGTGTTGTGACTTTATAACTCACGAACGGTCAAACCGAATTCGATCAAATTCTTATGGTTTGTTCGTATGGTCGTGTAGATGGTTTATCTAAAGTTTTCACGAAATCGGACGACGCGTTCTGAAGTTCGCCCGACAGATGGCGCAGTATTTATTATTTTAGTGTTTTTGCACCGTAACTCAAGAACTACTGCACCGATGTTGACAAAACTTTACATACATGCTCTATGGGGCGTGAGGAGTGTTTCTGTCTAGTTTGAAGTTCGTCCGACAGATGGCGCCATATTTAGTTTTTTTGTGTTTTTGCACCGTAACTCAAGAACTACTGCTCCGATTTAGACCAAACTTTATATACATGCTCTATGGGGCGTAGGGAGTGTTTCTGTGTAGTTTGAAGTTCGTCTGGCAGATGGCGCAATATTTAGTTTATTTGTGGGCAAAATCCAATTTTCATATTGTACCACCAATGCCATATACAACACTAATGTTTGCTTAGGGCCAGCAACGCGGACCGGGGTCAGCTAGTTAATAATATAATTTTATTGCATTGTTATTCAACACTTCAGTTTGTTTTATATAGCAAAGCAGCATAGCTACAACCGGGTGGCCTAAGACACCTTTCTTCCTTTTTTTATATTGCGTTTGCTGCACAATACTTTTGACACATTTTTTATTTCGTTCAAAATTTATTGCCTTTGTCACATAGTTCAGCTGCAGCCGAAAGAATATTTTTACATCATAATTTAATAATAACCAAATTTGGTAAGCCTTGATTAAAAAAATAAACTTTTAAGCCCATCGAGTTCAAAATATAATCAGCTCCTAACTTCATAAATACTTGTCGATTACTGCCAACTTGACTAAACTCGAGTGATTCGTTTGTTCCATAACGAAAAAAAATTATAACTTCTTTTTATAATATCTGATTTTAGAATACACTGATTCCTATAGAATTAAAATGTGAATCTGATGCCTCTAATTTAACGTTTTAGGAACGAAATGCAAGGTCAACCGATTCCTTTATTTTTTATATACGTACATATGTACATACATATGTATTTATTTAGTAAAATAAATTTTTTTTGTAATTTAGTGCTTTTTTTTTCTTAAATTACGTTCTTTTTTCCTGATTTCAGTGCTTTTTAAAATTTGAAAGTTGATAACGCTGATGATTACAACCAGTCCCTCGTTTCTGTAAGGAAAGCTTTCAACGATTTTTTCAAGGAAGTAAATTTTTGATGTTTTCAGAGAGTAAAATGAAAAAAGGTTGACAGTGTTACAACCTTTAAAGATTTGTACAAATATATAGGATTGTGGCAAATAATTATTATAAATTATTCTTATTTTGTATAAATATTTAAATAATTGTAATTTCGTATCTTCAAATATACATGAAGAAGACAATTCGTGTCTATTTAAAACAATAATATTATTAAAATATTAACAATAATAGTTATTCCCAACTTATTGCCCTATAAATGTGTTTATGCGATAATCAGGGTAACTCTAATTAAGTAATAAACAAAGCAATAGAAATGGAACTTTGCGTTTCGACGACATTTTTAAAATGAACTTTCACTTTCCTATGAAAACGAACAAGAAATTTTCATGAAAGTAACTTTTTTCATTAAAATGTTTATTCATAATACGTATACGAAAATTTGAAGAAAGTACTTTCATGTGTAAATGTAGCGTTAGATATGCAGTCAGAAGACGCACGCATGCATATATTTTTGAAAATAATTAATTTTTTTCGATTTTCTCTTACTCATGAAAACAAAATAAAGGAAGAGCCTTCGTAATCTGTAACTCGCTAAACCTAAATCGCTATAGCTAAAAATCTATAAAATCAATTTATCGATTTTCGGCTACGAATGCAATTTCCAAACGTATATTGATAAATCAGGTAATGGCTTAAAAACGTAATTCGCCGAAATTGTATTGCTTTATGTGATCGCCAAAAATTTTAAATTTCCTATTTATTCAGGATTTTAGGGATCGAATTTAGCTTTATCGAGCTACGGAATGTGGGGGCAAGCCTTATGTTGTACTTATATGTTTCCATTTTATTTCTTTGTAAATGAATTTTGTATACTTTTTTGTTAATAAAATTTAAATAGAAAATATAATTTATGGTATTCTCGGGATCAAAAAAGTACTAAAAAAACTTTTTTTTATGCCGAAATGCAAATCTCATTTCCCATCACTGGCTGTGAGTATTGAAACCAGTGTTACCATTTGTCAAGTGTTCCCTTTTCTTTGGAATTTTTTTGATGATGTATGAAAACCCGAAACAAAAATATGTATTTAGTTAAATATCTCAATTAGTAGGTGGCAAGTGGTCAAGTTTTATACCATTGAATGCTGCTTCAAAAATTCTTTTCGATGATACCAAATTTTATTTATGTCGTCTTGGAGCAAAGTACAAAAATATTCGAAAAACTTAAAAAAAGACCTTTTTTAAAAATGGTCCAGCTCACGGAAGGTCAAAGCTAGAACCAAAATATTTTGGGAATCATCATAAAACATATCAAACTTTATTTTCAGAGGTGTAAAAAATCACTTTTTCTCTTCCATACAAGTTGAGTCGCTCTAATATTTATTAATGTATGTGATATTTTTTTTAAGATCTCTAAATCTAAATAACAATGTTATCTTATGTTTTTTTTATTATATGTTATGGTTTTGATTTTAATCGGTTTTATATTTTTAAATAAAATGAATTCCAAATACAATTTTATGTCTTCCTTTAATTTTTTAGTAGAAAAAAGTTTTTGTATTGATAAAAGTTTTTTTTCAGATTTAAGAAGTTTTTTAAAAAATATATATGGTAACGCTGATTGAAACACACAGCCACGGCTGCCAGATGTGACGATTTATCGTCATTTCGACGATTTCTGGTGCAACAGTATCAAAATGACTATTTGACAATTTTTTCCTTAAAATGGACGATTTTTCAACATTTAAAATGGGTAGCTTTTTATGAAAAGTCTACTTTTAAAATTCATATGTATATGCATAACCATAAAATATTGTGGTGTAATTTTGCAGACTCTTTCTTAATCATTTATTGTTTAATTTAAAAATATTTATTTGTTGATGGTTTAGGGTTCAATTCAGAAGAAATTCTGAGCCATTAGTAAAATTTCTTTTGGATGAGTTTGATTTAAAAATAAACAATCATCCGTTACAACATACAACAAAATGCAATACCTCTATCGATGCAATTTTTTCAAAGTACCTTGAAAAAATCTAATCGGAAACATATGTATCATATTTTAGCTACCACAAACCAATTATTGCTACAGTAGATTATAATGAGTTCTTGAAATTTCTATAAACGTTAAGACATTTTTTATAGGAGTTCTCGTGGTACCTTCATAGCGAACAGTCGAATAGCGGAATTTTACTTACTTACCAAACAAACAAAAATTACATATACAAAAAAAAAATATTAGTAGTACATATTATTCGTAATAGGTACATACATACTGTCTTTAATAAATAAGCTTTCTGCTTTGCTAATATTTTTTACATAGTAAAAATAACAAAAACAAAAAAACCGCAAAAAAAAACTTAAACAAGTGATATTGAGGAATACCTCAAAGTCAAACAAACAATCATAAATAACAAAAACAAAAAATACCGAAAATAAAAAAAAAAAAAAACATAAACGAATAACCCTTGAGGAATTCTTTGTATGAATTCCTCAAATACAGAAAAACTTGAAGTGAGTTCTAACGGCAGAAATGCTTATTTTACTGTGAGTTCTGAAACTCTGAATGAAAAAAATATAAAAAATAAATCTGATGAAAATCTTTTGTTAACGGCAACGCCAATTTTTCGTCAGCGATCAACTTCGCTTTGTCCAATGCCAAATAGTAATGATGCATTAACATTACAGTTGCCCAGTACTTCTTCATTTAAGTCAGTAATATCATCCCCTTCAGGCTCGTGTTTATCACTTAACAAAGTTATCACTACAGATAACAGCGGCTCGAAACTCAAGGTACAAGTTGGAATGGACAGATACATTACAATTTTAAAGCGCGGGCGAAGCCCGAATTCTTCAAAAATCTCATCTGCTCCAAAAGTGTCTAGGGATAACAGCGCAGCCTCAACTAATCGCCAAAACCGCTTTAAAATTTTTCAAGATGACAACGACAAACCCGAGGTATCCTCGAACAAAACATCCAAGCCGCCACCAATCTATTTGAGACAAAAAAATTCAAATGCCCTTATTAAAAAATTAATTTCGGTCATTGGTGAGAATAAATTTCATATTGTTCCAATAAAACGTGGCAACATCGATGAAACTAAAATCCAAATTTATGACGAAAAAGATTTCCGCAAAATGGTTGATGAATTTGAAAAAAGTAAAACAAGCTTCTACACATACCAGCTTAAGAGCGCTAAAGGCATGCAGATCGTATTGAAGGGCATAGATTCTTATGTTGTCCCCGAAGAAATAAAAGATGCACTCGTCCTCCAGGGGTTCAAGGTAAAAAATGTGTCCAATATAATAAATAGGGAAAAGATCCCTCAACCTCTATTTCGCGTTGAACTTGAGCCAAATGATATAAAATTGAAAAAGAGTGAGACCCATCCAATATATAATTTAAGATATCTCTTATATCGAAAAATAACCGTTGAAGAACCACACAAGCGTTCAGGACCCGTACAGTGCCATAATTGTCAAGAATATGGCCATACTAAAACTTACTGCAAATTACCTACTGTTTGTGTTGTGTGCGGCGAGTTGCACGGCACTGCTAGTTGCAATAAACCGAAAGATCAAAGTAACAAAAAATGCAGTAATTGTGGAGAAAATCACACCGCTAACTACAGAGGTTGTCGTGTGTACTCTTTGGTAAAGAAGACTATGGTGCAAAAACCTAAATTAGCTCCAGCTCAATCAGCAAACGTTTACTCTGCCACTTTTCAGCAAATGAGCCAACCAGTTACTTCCCGTGTATCGTATGCAGATGCTGCTAAGGCTAGTTCTATTCCGACACAAAATGTTTCACCGCAAAATAATTCTACAAATACAAACTCAAACTTTAATTATAATCGCCTTGAAGCCACTATTGAAAATCTTGTGCAAACTATAAACAATTTTACAACAAATATGACTACCATGATGCAAGAAATGTTGCGAATGCAGAATACTCTGCTTCAAGCAATACTTAATAAGCCATGAACACGTTAACAATATGTTTCTGGAACGCAAACGGCATTCGCCAACATAAAAATGAACTTGAGCACTTCCTCACGGAAAAAAATATTGATAAAATGTTAGTATCTGAGACTCATTTGACTTCGAGAAGTCTTTTTAAAATTTATGGCTACACTATATATGATACAAAGGACCCTAGAGGAAGGGCTTGCGGTGGATCAGCAATTCTAATAAAGTCAAGACTCAAGCACTATGTTCTTGATAACATTTGTGAAGAATACCTACAAGCAACAAATATTGGCATTGAAAGTTTTTGTTCAAATTTCGTTATATCATCAATTTACTCCCCTCCCAGATTTTCAATCACTGAGAATCAATATGAGGATTTCTACAAATCTCTTGGACCTTGTTTTTTGTAGCAGCTGGAGACTACAATGCGAAACATACGTTCTGGGGTTCGCGCCTTGTTACACCCAGAGGTCGAGCATTGTTCAACACTATTTCAAAAATGGGCTTGGATGTCATTTCGAGTGGGGAGCCCACTTATTGGCCTACTGACATACAAAAAATTCCGGACGTTATAGATTTTGGCGTCATAAAAAATATCTCTAGGAATTTAATTCAAGTTCAAGCTTCTCTTGATCTCTCGTCCGATCACTCCCCGACGATCATCACAATTTGTAGCCCATTAAGAAGTAACTTACCTGACCCATATGTGAAGATGATCAATCGTGTAAATTGGCTGGGGTTCAAAAAATATCTCAGCAGTCATTGTACGGAAAACATTACGCTTAGAACACCCGATGATATTGAATCGAACATTGCCAATCTCAGCGAGAATATTAAACAGGCTGCTGAACATGCCACTATCTCCCATCCGCAGATTGGGTTTAATAAAATTTATTCTACAGACATTGAACGTCTCGTACGTGAAAAAAGAAGGGCTAGAAGGGAATGGCAACAGCACAGATCACCACAAAATAAAATCAGATTTAAAGAGTGCACTAAACGACTCCAAGAGTTGCTTGCATCTGAAAAAATTGCATCTCTTAAAAATTATCTGGAGGGTCTTGATGTTACACCGGCGTCTAATTACTCCTTGTGGCGCGCTGTCAGAAAGCTTAAAACACCCGTTGAGTATAAGCCACCTCTACGCACATCTACCGGAGGTTGGGCAAGAAGCGATACTGAAAAATGTAAAATATTTGCTGAGCACTTAAAATCCGTTTTTACGCCAAATATATGTACTGGTGTTGCTGATTTGCCGAATATAGTCGCTCTACCCCCTCAACACATAAAGTTTAAGACGCGTGATTTACAAAAATTAATTGCCGAACTCAACCCGAAGAAAGCTCCGGGTATTGATGGAATTAGTAATCAGATGCTGATGAACTTGCCTCGTATTGCAATGAGAATCCTGTTATTCATATTTAATGCTATTTTACGACTGGAGTATTATCCACACAACTGGAAACTGGCCAAGGTTAAAATGATTCCAAAGCCGGGCAAAGATATAACAAAGGCTGAGTCATATAGGCCAATAAGTCTACTATCTACAATGTCAAAGCTTTTCGAAAAACTGCTCAAAACAAAATTGTCCCCAATTCTAATTAGTAGTGGGTGCATACCAGACCATCAATTTGGTTTTAGAAGTCAGCATAGCACCATTGAACAAACTCACAGATTGGTTCAATTTATAAGAAGAACTTTTGAGAAAAAAAAGTATTGTTCTGCGCTGTTTATAGACATTTCCCAGGCATTTGATAAAGTGTGGCATGAAGGCCTAATATTAAAATTGAAGACTTACTTACCAATAAACATTTTAAATCTTTTGGAAAGTTACATTATTTCCCGTAAGTTCACTGTTGCGGAAGGAGACTTTACAAGTAGGCCTGAAACAATTTCATCTGGTGTGCCACAGGGAGGTATTCTGGGACCAGTTTTATATTTAATTTATACTTGTGATATGCCTGTGAGCAGTAGTATCCATACTTCCACATTTGCCGACGATACAGCCTGCCTTAGTATGCATGAAAACCCTGATGAGGCATCCCGCAAACTCCAGGAACACATTAGCCAGATGGAGCTTTGGTTAAACTTATGGAGAATCAAGGTAAATGAACAAAAGTGTGTTCAAGTAACATTTACTTTACGAAGAGATACTTGTTCCCCCATTCGGATTAATAATCAAGTTGTTTCTCAACATTCACATGTGAAATATCTTGGTATACACCTTGATCGACGACTTACATGGAAACACCACATTGATTCTAAGTTAATTCAAATGAAACTTAAACTAACTCAGGTACATTGGCTGATTGGTCGAAATTCAACTCTTAGCCTAGACTGTAAACTTTTAATATACAAGTCGCTTTTAAAGCCAATATGGTGCTACGGAATTCAACTATGGGGCACTGCTTCAGCTTCAAATGTAGAGAAAATTCAACGCAGGCAAAATAAAATTTTACGCATGATAACATCGGCTCCATGGTACATCAAAAATTCAAATATACATCGTGATTTGAATATGCCACTAGTGACTGAAGAAATTGCAAAATACGCTGGCAAATATTTAACAAAACTCGAGTCACATCCTAATCCGCTTGCCCGTAATATTTTGAACTTTACTGGACACATCCGCCTAAAAAAGAGGGACACAATGGCTCTTATTCACAGCACTCCAAATGGGATTTCTTGAAAATACTTTTATTTTTTTCCTTTTGATTATCACTACTTACATATGTATTATATATAACTACTACTAAGCTTATGTCCGACATTGGTCGGGCCTAATTATATTTTTTAGATTTAAGATTTGAATACTTATTGTTAGTTCATATATGAAGATTCAATAAATAAAAAATCATGCATTAAAAAAAAAAATAAAAAAAAAATAAAAAAAAAGAATTCAATAGCAATTAAAAGTAAAACGTTTATCATGTATAAAATATTGTAAATGTATAGCAAATTGAAACATTGCTTTTAAATACAAATATGTATAGTATGTATATGCATATTTATAAATATTAATACAATTGAAAAAATACAAAGTGAAATACAATTATATCGTCACTGCTTAATAAATAAAATAAAATAGAAAACACAAAACAGAGTGTATGGAATATTTTGCGTTTTGTTTTGTAATATAATCTGTATATACATTCCTTGGTTTTGGAGGAAATTTAAAGTGATTTAATAAACTTTATAACAGTTGATCTGTGGAGCACCAAGTCCAGCGTATTCATGTCTGGATTGATTTTGTGTCTAGAATTTTAGCAACACCTTTCCGCAGAATTAACACGTCAAATCCAACAATTACAAGCTCCGCTTACTACCCCGGAATCAGCACGACTAGAACTCCCAGAAACAACTACTATTGTTGCAGAAACAACCATCTCCCGGTAAGTCATACATTTTCCAATACTCACATATAAACAACCCCCGTGTGCCATGCACACGTACAATATGGAAAATAACAAGCAAACCCGTATCAACACTACTTTGTTGATTGTTTGTTCACAACAAGAAGTCTTCACGACATTGCTTATTAGCACTCATATACACATACACCAATGCATCTATTGTGCTTTGCTTATAATACGACAGCATTTATGATTGGTTTAGTATAATGCAGCCACGAGAATACATTTAAAAAACAAGACGTATATACATTTCAAGACTATTTACGCAGGTCTATAATGTGTAAGTATTTCGTATTGCTAGGACTGTGTGTGCTGTGAGCAGTGATGGGAAAGTTGGTACGATCGTACTTTTTTTGATACTATTTTACATGAAAAAGGACCGTAGTACTCCCCTAACACATTTGTTACTCTCACAGACAACTTACATACCATTTACACATGAAACTAATTGCAAGAAAGTAGCAATACAATCACATTTTATCACTACCACACTCTCATAGTTTTTAATTTCCACTCAGCTTTCAACGATTTTTTCAAGGAAGTAAATTTTTGATGTTTTCAGATAGTAAAATGAAAAAAGGTTGACAGTGTTACAACCTTTAAAGATTTGTACAAATATATAGGATTGTGGCAAATAATTATTATAAATTATTCTTATTTTGTATAAATATTTAAATAATTGTAATTTCATATCTTCAAATATACATGAAGAAGACAATTCGTGTCTATTTAAAACAATAATATTATTAAAATATTAACAATAATAGTTATTCCCAACTTATTGCCCTATAAATGTGTTTATGCGATAATCAGGGTAACTCTAATTAAGTAATAAACAAAGCAATAGAAATGGAACTTTGCGTTTCGACAACATTTTTAAAATGAACTTTCACTTTCCTATGAAAACGAACAAGAAATTTTCATGAAAGTAACTTTTTTCATTAAAATGTTTATTCATAATACGTATACGAAAATTTGAAGAAAGTACTTTCATGTGTAAATGTAGCGTTAGATATGCAGTCAGAAGACGCACGCATGCATATATTTTTGAAAATAAATAATTTTTTTCGATTTTCTCTTACTCATGAAAACAAAATAAAGGAAGAGCCTTCGTAATCTGTAACTCGCTAAACCTAAATCGCTATAGCTAAAAATCTATAAAATCAATTTATCGATTTTCGGCTAAGAATGCAATTTCCAAACGTATATTGATAAATCAGGTAATGGCTTAAAAACGTAATTCGCCGAAATTGTATTGCTTTATGTGATCGCCAAAAATTTTAAATTTCCTATTTATTCAGGATTTTAGGGATCGAATTTAGCTTTATCGAGCTACGGAATGTGGGGGCAAGCCTTATGTTCCCACAGTATTAAGTTTAATCCAGGCTATACCTATTTGTATATTTGTACTTATATGTTTCCATTTTATTTCTTTGTAAATGAATTTTGTATACTTTTTTGTTAATAAAATTTAAATAGAAAATATAATATATGGTATTCTCGGGATCAAAAAAGTACTAAAAAAACTTTTTTTTATGCCGAAATGCAAATCTCATTTCCCATCACTGGCTGTGAGTATTGAAACCAGCGTTACCATTTGTCAAGTGTTCCCTTTTCTTTGGAATTTTTTTGATGATGTATGAAAACCCGAAACAAAAATATGTATTTAGTTAAATATCTCAATTAGTAGGTGGCAAGTGGTCAAGTTTTATACCATTGAATGCTGCTTCAAAAATTCTTTTCGATGATACCAAATTTTATTTATGTCGTCTTGGAGCAAAGTACAAAAATATTCGAAAAACTTAAAAAAATACCTTTTTTAAAAATGGTCCAGCTCACGGAAGGTCAAAGCTAGAACCAAAATATTTTGGGAATCATCATAAAACATATCAAACTTTATTTTCAGAGGTGTAAAAAATCACTTTTTCTCTTCCATACAAGTTGAGTCGCTCTAATATTTATTAATGTATGTGATATTTTTTTAAGATCTCTAAATCTAAATAACAATGTTATCTTATGTTTTTTTATTATATGTTATGGTTTTGATTTTAATCGGTTTTATATTTTTAAATAAAATGAATTCCAAATACAATTTTATGTTTTCCTTTAATTTTTTAGTAGAAAAAAGTTTTTGTATTGATAAAAGTTTTTTCAGATTTAAGAAGTTTTTTAAAAAATATATATGGTAACGCTGATTGAAACACACAGCCACGGCTGCCAGATGTGACGATTTATCGTCATTTCGACGATTTCTGGTGCAACAGTATCAAAATGACTATTTGACAATTTTTTCCTTAAAATGGACGATTTTTCAACATTTAAAATGGGTAGCTTTTTATGAAAAGTCTACTTTTAAAGTTCATATGTATATGCATAACCAATAAAATATTGTGGTGTAATTTTGCAGACTCTTTCTTAATCATTTATTGTTTAATTTAAAAATATTTATTTGTTGATGGTTTAGGGTTCAATTCAGAAGAAATTCTGAGCCATTAGTAAAATTTCTTTTGGATGAGTTTGATTTAAAAATAAACAATCATCCGTTACAACATAAAACAAAATGCAATACCTCTATCGATGCAATTTTTTCAAAGTACCTTGAAAAAATCTAATCGGAAACATATGTATCATATTTTAGCTACCACAAACCAATTATTGCTACAGTAGATTATAATGAGTTCTTGAAATTTCTATAAACGTTAAGACATTTTTTATAGCTATTCTAAACACAAAAATAGGTATGAATAATTTTATAATATCAATTAAAATATTTGTAATGTCAATTAAAAAATTAATTAAATGTTTACCTATAAACAATCATCTATATATATAAAAAATTGTTGCAAGTGTGTTGTGACTTTATAACTCACGAACGGTCAAACCGAATTCGATCAAATTCTTATGGTTTGTTCGTATGGTCGTGTAGATGGTTTATCTAAAGTTTTCACGAAATCGGACGACGCGTTCTGAAGTTCGCCCGACAGATGGCGCAGTATTTATTATTTTAGTGTTTTTGCACCGTAACTCAAGAACTACTGCACCGATGTTGACAAAACTTTACATACATGCTCTATGGGGCGTGAGGAGTGTTTCTGTCTAGTTTGAAGTTCGTCCGACAGATGGCGCCATATTTAGTTTTTTTGTGTTTTTGCACCGTAACTCAAGAACTACTGCTCCGATTTAGACCAAACTTTATATACATGCTCTATGGGGCGTAAGGAGTGTTTCTGTGTAGTTTGAAGTTCGTCTGGCAGATGGCGCAATATTTAGTTTATTTGTGGGCAAAATCCAATTTTCATATTGTACCACCAATGCCATATACAACACTAATGTTTGCTTAGGGCCAGCAACGCGGACCGGGGTTAGCTAGTTAATAATATAATTTTATTGCATTGTTATTCAACACTTCAGTTTGTTTTATATAGCAAAGCAGCATAGCTACAACCGGGTGGCCTAAGACACCTTTCTTCCTTTTTTTATATTGCGTTTGCTGCACAATACTTTTGACACATTTTTTATTTCGTTCAAAATTTATTGCCTTTGTCACATAGTTCAGCTGCAGCCGAAAGAATATTTTTACATCATAATTTAATAATAACCAAATTTGGTAAGCCTTGATTAAAAAAATAAACTTTTAAGCCCATCGAGTTCAAAATATAATCAGCTCCTAACTTCATAAATACTTGTCGATTACTGCCAACTTGACTAAACTCGAGTGATTCGTTTGTTCCATAACGAAAAAAAATTATAACTTCTTTTTATAATATCTGATTTTAGAATACACTGATTCCTATAGAATTAAAATGTGAATCTGATGCCTCTAATTTAACGTTTTAGGAACGAAATGTAAGGTCAACCGATTCCTTTATTTTTTATATACGTACATATGTACATACATATGTATTTATTTAGTAAAATAAATTTTTTTTGTAATTTAGTGCTTTTTTTTTCTTAAATTACGCCCTTTTTTCCTGATTTCAGTGCTTTTTAAAATTTGAAAGTTGATAACGCTGATGATTACAACCAGTCCCTCGTTTCTGTAAGGAAAGCTTTCAACGATTTTTTCAAGGAAGTAAATTTTTGATGTTTTCAGAGAGTAAAATGAAAAAAGGTTGACAGTGTTACAACCTTTAAAGATTTGTACAAATATATAGGATTGTGGCAAATAATTATTATAAATTATTCTTATTTTGTATAAATATTTAAATAATTGTAATTTCGTATCTTCAAATATACATGAAGAAGACAATTCGTGTCTATTTAAAACAATAATATTATTAAAATATTAACAATAATAGTTATTCCCAACTTATTGCCCTATAAATGTGTTTATGCGATAATCAGAGTAACTCTAATTAAGTAATAAACAAAGCAATAGAAATGGAACTTTGCGTTTCGACGACATTTTTAAAATGAACTTTCACTTTCCTATGAAAACGAACAAGAAATTTTCATGAAAGTAACTTTTTTCATTAAAATGTTTATTCATAATACGTATACGAAAATTTGAAGAAAGTACTTTCATGTGTAAATGTAGCGTTAGATATGCAGTCAGAAGACGCACGCATGCATATATTTTTGAAAATAATTAATTTTTTTCGATTTTCTCTTACTCATGAAAACAAAATAAAGGAAGAGCCTTCGTAATCTGTAACTCGCTAAACCTAAATCGCTATAGCTAAAAATCTATAAAATCAATTTATCGATTTTCGGCTACGAATGCAATTTCCAAACGTATATTGATAAATCAGGTAATGGCTTAAAAACGAAATTCGCCGAAATTGTATTGCTTTATGTGATCGCCAAAAATTTTAAATTTCCTATTTATTCAGGATTTTAGGGATCGAATTTAGCTTTATCGAGCTACGGAATGTGGGGGCAAGCCTTATGTTCCCACAATATTAAGTTTAATCCAGGCTATACCTATTTGTATATTTGTACTTATATGTTTCCATTTTATTTCTTTGTAAATGAATTTTGTATACTTTTTTGTTAATAAAATTTAAATAGAAAATATAATTTATGGTATTCTCGGGATCAAAAAAGTACTAAAAAAACTTTTTTTTTATGCCGAAATGCAAATCTCATTTCCCATCACTGGCTGTGAGTATTGAAACCAGCGTTACCATTTGTCAAGTGTTCCCTTTTCTTTGGAATTTTTTTGATGATGTATGAAAACCCGAAACAAAAATATGTATTTAGTTAAATATCTCAATTAGTAGGTGGCAAGTGGTCAAGTTTTATACCATTGAATGCTGCTTCAAAAATTCTTTTCGATGATACCGAATTTTATTTATGTCGTCTTGGAGCAAAGTACAAAAATATTCGAAAAACTTAAAAAAAGACCTTTTTTAAAAATGGTCCAGCTCACGGAAGGTCAAAGCTAGAACCAAAATATTTTGGGAATCATCATAAAACATATCAAACTTTATTTTCAGAGGTGTAAAAAATCACTTTTTCTCTTCCATACAAGTTGAGTCGCTCTAATATTTATTAATGTATGTGATATTTTTTTTAAGATCTCTAAATCTAAATAACAATGTTATCTTATGTTTTTTTTTATTATATGTTATGGTTTTGATTTTAATCGGTTTTATATTTTTAAATAAAATGAATTCCAAATACAATTTTATGTCTTCCTTTAATTTTTTAGTAGAAAAAAGTTTTTGTATTGATAAAAGTTTTTTTTCAGATTTAAGAAGTTTTTTAAAAAATATATATGGTAACGCTGATTGAAACACACAGCCACGGCTGCCAGATGTGACGATTTATCGTCATTTCGACGATTTCTGGTGCAACAGTATCAAAATGACTATTTGACAATTTTTTCCTTAAAATGGACGATTTTTCAACATTTAAAATGGGTAGCTTTTTATGAAAAGTCTACTTTTAAAGTTCATATGTATATGCATAACCAATAAAATATTGTGGTGTAATTTTGCAGACTCTTTCTTAATCATTTATTGTTTAATTTAAAAATATTTATTTGTTGATGGTTTAGGGTTCAATTCAGAAGAAATTCTGAGCCATTAGTAAAATTTCTTTTGGATGAGTTTGATTTAAAAATAAACAATCATCCGTTACAACATAAAACAAAATGCAATACCTCTATCGATGCAATTTTTTCAAAGTACCTTGAAAAAATCTAATCGGAAACATATGTATCATATTTTAGCTACCACAAACCAATTATTGCTACAGTAGATTATAATGAGTTCTTGAAATTTCTATAAACGTTAAGACATTTTTTATAGCTATTCTAAACACAAAAATAGGTATGAATAATTTTATAATATCAATTAAAATATTTGTAATGTCAATTAAAAAATTAATTAAATGTTTACCTATAAACAATCATCTATATATATAAAAAATTGTTGCAAGTGTGTTGTGACTTTATAACTCACGAACGGTCAAACCGAATTCGATCAAATTCTTATGGTTTGTTCGTATGGTCGTGTAGATGGTTTATCTAAAGTTTTCACGAAATCGGACGACGCGTTCTGAAGTTCGCCCGACAGATGGCGCAGTATTTATTATTTTAGTGTTTTTGCACCGTAACTCAAGAACTACTGCACCGATGTTGACAAAACTTTACATACATGCTCTATGGGGCGTGAGGAGTGTTTCTGTCTAGTTTGAAGTTCGTCCGACAGATGGCGCCATATTTAGTTTTTTTGTGTTTTTGCACCGTAACTCAAGAACTACTGCTCCGATTTAGACCAAACTTTATATACATGCTCTATGGGGCGTAAGGAGTGTTTCTGTGTAGTTTGAAGTTCGTCTGGCAGATGGCGCAATATTTAGTTTATTTGTGGGCAAAATCCAATTTTCATATTGTACCACCAATGCCATATACAACACTAATGTTTGCTTAGGGCCAGCAACGCGGACCGGGGTTAGCTAGTTAATAATATAATTTTATTGCATTGTTATTCAACACTTCAGTTTGTTTTATATAGCAAAGCAGCATAGCTACAACCGGGTGGCCTAAGACACCTTTCTTCCTTTTTTTATATTGCGTTTGCTGCACAATACTTTTGACACATTTTTTATTTCGTTCAAAATTTATTGCCTTTGTCACATAGTTCAGCTGCAGCCGAAAGAATATTTTTACATCATAATTTAATAATAACCAAATTTGGTAAGCCTTGATTAAAAAAATAAACTTTTAAGCCCATCGAGTTCAAAATATAATCAGCTCCTAACTTCATAAATACTTGTCGATTACTGCCAACTTGACTAAACTCGAGTGATTCGTTTGTTCCATAACGAAAAAAAATTATAACTTCTTTTTATAATATCTGATTTTAGAATACACTGATTCCTATAGAATTAAAATGTGAATCTGATGCCTCTAATTTAACGTTTTAGGAACGAAATGTAAGGTCAACCGATTCCTTTATTTTTTATATACGTACATATGTACATACATATGTATTTATTTAGTAAAATAAATTTTTTTTGTAATTTAGTGCTTTTTTTTTCTTAAATTACGCCCTTTTTTCCTGATTTCAGTGCTTTTTAAAATTTGAAAGTTGATAACGCTGATGATTACAACCAGTCCCTCGTTTCTGTAAGGAAAGCTTTCAACGATTTTTTCAAGGAAGTAAATTTTTGATGTTTTCAGAGAGTAAAATGAAAAAAGGTTGACAGTGTTACAACCTTTAAAGATTTGTACAAATATATAGGATTGTGGCAAATAATTATTATAAATTATTCTTATTTTGTATAAATATTTAAATAATTGTAATTTCGTATCTTCAAATATACATGAAGAAGACAATTCGTGTCTATTTAAAACAATAATATTATTAAAATATTAACAATAATAGTTATTCCCAACTTATTGCCCTATAAATGTGTTTATGCGATAATCAGGGTAACTCTAATTAAGTAATAAACAAAGCAATAGAAATGGAACTTTGCGTTTCGACGACATTTTTAAAATGAACTTTCACTTTCCTATGAAAACGAACAAGAAATTTTCATGAAAGTAACTTTTTTCATTAAAATGTTTATTCATAATACGTATACGAAAATTTGAAGAAAGTACTTTCATGTGTAAATGTAGCGTTAGATATGCAGTCAGAAGACGCACGCATGCATATATTTTTGAAAATAATTAATTTTTTTCGATTTTCTCTTACTCATGAAAACAAAATAAAGGAAGAGCCTTCGTAATCTGTAACTCGCTAAACCTAAATCGCTATAGCTAAAAATCTATAAAATCAATTTATCGATTTTCGGCTACGAATGCAATTTCCAAACGTATATTGATAAATCAGGTAATGGCTTAAAAACGAAATTCGCCGAAATTGTATTGCTTTATGTGATCGCCAAAAATTTTAAATTTCCTATTTATTCAGGATTTTAGGGATCGAATTTAGCTTTATCGAGCTACGGAATGTGGGGGCAAGCCTTATGTTCCCACAATATTAAGTTTAATCCAGGCTATACCTATTTGTATATTTGTACTTATATGTTTCCATTTTATTTCTTTGTAAATGAATTTTGTATACTTTTTTGTTAATAAAATTTAAATAGAAAATATAATTTATGGTATTCTCGGGATCAAAAAAGTACTAAAAAAACTTTTTTTTTATGCCGAAATGCAAATCTCATTTCCCATCACTGGCTGTGAGTATTGAAACCAGCGTTACCATTTGTCAAGTGTTCCCTTTTCTTTGGAATTTTTTTGATGATGTATGAAAACCCGAAACAAAAATATGTATTTAGTTAAATATCTCAATTAGTAGGTGGCAAGTGGTCAAGTTTTATACCATTGAATGCTGCTTCAAAAATTCTTTTCGATGATACCGAATTTTATTTATGTCGTCTTGGAGCAAAGTACAAAAATATTCGAAAAACTTATAAAAAGACCTTTTTTAAAAATGGTCCAGCTCACGGAAGGTCAAAGCTAGAACCAAAATATTTTGGGAATCATCATAAAACATATCAAACTTTATTTTCAGAGGTGTAAAAAATCACTTTTTCTCTTCCATACAAGTTGAGTCGCTCTAATATTTATTAATGTATGTGATATTTTTTTTAAGATCTCTAAATCTAAATAACAATGTTATCTTATGTTTTTTTTTATTATATGTTATGGTTTTGATTTTAATCGGTTTTATATTTTTAAATAAAATGAATTCCAAATACAATTTTATGTCTTCCTTTAATTTTTTAGTAGAAAAAAGTTTTTGTATTGATAAAAGTTTTTTTTCAGATTTAAGAAGTTTTTTAAAAAATATATATGGTAACGCTGATTGAAACACACAGCCACGGCTGCCAGATGTGACGATTTATCGTCATTTCGACGATTTCTGGTGCAACAGTATCAAAATGACTATTTGACAATTTTTTCCTTAAAATGGACGATTTTTCAACATTTAAAATGGGTAGCTTTTTATGAAAAGTCTACTTTTAAAATTCATATGTATATGCATAACCATAAAATATTGTGGTGTAATTTTGCAGACTCTTTCTTAATCATTTATTGTTTAATTTAAAAATATTTATTTGTTGATGGTTTAGGGTTCAATTCAGAAGAAATTCTGAGCCATTAGTAAAATTTCTTTTGGATGAGCTTGATTTAAAAATAAACAATCATCCGTTACAACATACAACAAAATGCAATACCTCTATCGATGCAATTTTTTCAAAGTACCTTGAAAAAATCTAATCGGAAACATATGTATCATATTTTAGCTACCACAAACCAATTATTGCTACAGTAGATTATAATGAGTTCTTGAAATTTCTATAAACGTTAAGACATTTTTTATAGGAGTTCTCGTGGTACCTTCATAGCGAACAGTCGAATAGCGGAATTTTACTTACTTACCAAACAAACAAAAATTACATATACAAAAAAAAAATATTAGTAGTACATATTATTCGTAATAGGTACATACATACTGTCTTTAATAAATAAGCTTTCTGCTTTGCTAATATTTTTTACATAGTAAAAATAACAAAAACAAAAAAACCGCAAAAAAAAACTTAAACAAGTGATATTGAGGAATACCTCAAAGTCAAACAAACAATCATAAATAACAAAAACAAAAAATACCGAAAATAAAAAAAAAAAAAAACATAAACGAATAACCCTTGAGGAATTCTTTGTATGAATTCCTCAAATACAGAAAAACTTGAAGTGAGTTCTAACGGCAGAAATGCTTATTTTACTGTGAGTTCTGAAACTCTGAATGAAAAAAATATAAAAAATAAATCTGATGAAAATCTTTTGTTAACGGCAACGCCAATTTTTCGTCAGCGATCAACTTCGCTTTGTCCAATGCCAAATAGTAATGATGCATTAACATTACAGTTGCCCAGTACTTCTTCATTTAAGTCAGTAATATCATCCCCTTCAGGCTCGTGTTTATCACTTAACAAAGTTATCACTACAGATAACAGCGGCTCGAAACTCAAGGTACAAGTTGGAATGGACAGATACATTACAATTTTAAAGCGCGGGCGAAGCCCGAATTCTTCAAAAATCTCATCTGCTCCAAAAGTGTCTAGGGATAACAGCGCAGCCTCAACTAATCGCCAAGACCGCTTTAAAATTTTTCAAGATGACAACGACAAACCCGAGGTATCCTCGAACAAAACATCCAAGCCGCCACCAATCTATTTGAGACAAAAAAATTCAAATGCCCTTATTAAAAAATTAATTTCGGTCATTGGTGAGAATAAATTTCATATTGTTCCAATAAAACGTGGCAACATCGATGAAACTAAAATCCAAATTTATGACGAAAAAGATTTCCGCAAAATGGTTGATGAATTTGAAAAAAGTAAAACAAGCTTCTACACATACCAGCTTAAGAGCGCTAAAGGCATGCAGATCGTATTGAAGGGCATAGATTCTTATGTTGTCCCCGAAGAAATAAAAGATGCACTCGTCCTCCAGGGGTTCAAGGTAAAAAATGTGTCCAATATAATAAATAGGGAAAAGATCCCTCAACCTCTATTTCGCGTTGAACTTGAGCCAAATGATATAAAATTGAAAAAGAGTGAGACCCATCCAATATATAATTTAAGATATCTCTTATATCGAAAAATAACCGTTGAAGAACCACACAAGCGTTCAGGACCCGTACAGTGCCATAATTGTCAAGAATATGGCCATACTAAAACTTACTGCAAATTACCTACTGTTTGTGTTGTGTGCGGCGAGTTGCACGGCACTGCTAGTTGCAATAAACCGAAAGATCAAAGTAACAAAAAATGCAGTAATTGTGGAGAAAATCACACCGCTAACTACAGAGGTTGTCGTGTGTACTCTTTGGTAAAGAAGACTATGGTGCAAAAACCTAAATTAGCTCCAGCTCAATCAGCAAACGTTTACTCTGCCACTTTTCAGCAAATGAGCCAACCAGTTACTTCCCGTGTATCGTATGCAGATGCTGCTAAGGCTAGTTCTATTCCGACACAAAATGTTTCACCGCAAAATAATTCTACAAATACAAACTCAAACTTTAATTATAATCGCCTTGAAGCCACTATTGAAAATCTTGTGCAAACTATAAACAATTTTACAACAAATATGACTACCATGATGCAAGAAATGTTGCGAATGCAGAATACTCTGCTTCAAGCAATACTTAATAAGCCATGAACACGTTAACAATATGTTTCTGGAACGCAAACGTCTTTCGCCAACATAAAAATGAACTTGAGCACTTCCTCACGGAAAAAAATATTGATAAAATGTTAGTATCTGAGACTCATTTGACTTCGAGAAGTCTTTTTAAAATTTATGGCTACACTATATATGATACAAACGACCCTAGAGGAAGGGCTTGCGGTGGATCAGCAATTCTAATAAAGTCAAGACTCAAGCACTATGTTCTTGATAACATTTGTGAAGAATACCTACAAGCAACAAATATTGGCATTGAAAGTTTTTGTTCAAATTTCGTTATATCATCAATTTACTCCCCTCCCAGATTTTCAATCACTGAGAATCAATATGAGGATTTCTACAAATCTCTTGGACCTTGTTTTGTAGCAGCTGGAGACTACAATGCGAAACATACGTTCTGGGGTTCGCGCCTTGTTACACCCAGAGGTCGAGCATTGTTCAACACTATTTCAAAAATGGGCTTGGATGTCATTTCGAGTGGGGAGCCCACTTATTGGCCTACTGACATACAAAAAATTCCGGACGTTATAGATTTTGGCGTCATAAAAAATATCTCTAGGAATTTAATTCAAGTTCAAGCTTCTCTTGATCTCTCGTCCGATCACTCCCCGACGATCATCACAATTTGTAGCCCATTAAGAAGTAACTTACCTGACCCATATGTGAAGATGATCAATCGTGTAAATTGGCTGGGGTTCAAAAAATATCTCAGCAGTCATTGTACGGAAAACATTACGCTTAGAACACCCGATGATATTGAATCGAACATTGCCAATCTCAGCGAGAATATTAAACAGGCTGCTGAACATGCCACTATCTCCCATCCGCAGATTGGGTTTAATAAAATTTATTCTACAGACATTGAACGTCTCGTACGTGAAAAAAGAAGGGATAGAAGGGAATGGCAACAGCACAGATCACCACAAAATAAAATCAGATTTAAAGAGTGCACTAAACGACTCCAAGAGTTGCTTGCATCTGAAAAAATTGCATCTCTTAAAAATTATCTGGAGGGTCTTGATGTTACACCGGCGTCTAATTACTCCTTGTGGCGCGCTGTCAGAAAGCTTAAAACACCCGTTGAGTATAAGCCACCTCTACGCACATCTACCGGAGGTTGGGCAAGAAGCGATACTGAAAAATGTAAAATATTTGCTGAGCACTTAAAATCCGTTTTTACGCCAAATATATGTACTGGTGTTGCTGATTTGCCGAATATAGTCGCTCTACCCCCTCAACACATAAAGTTTAAGACGCGTGATTTACAAAAATTAATTGCCGAACTCAACCCGAAGAAAGCTCCGGGTATTGATGGAATTAGTAATCAGATGCTGATGAACTTGCCTCGTATTGCAATGAGAATCCTGTTATTCATATTTAATGCTATTTTACGACTGGAGTATTATCCACACAACTGGAAACTGGCCAAGGTTAAAATGATTCCAAAGCCGGGCAAAGATATAACAAAGGCTGAGTCATATAGGCCAATAAGTCTACTATCTACAATGTCAAAGCTTTTCGAAAAACTGCTCAAAACAAAATTGTCCCCAATTCTAATTAGTAGTGGGTGCATACCAGACCATCAATTTGGTTTTAGAAGTCAGCATAGCACCATTGAACAAACTCACAGATTGGTTCAATTTATAAGAAGAACTTTTGAGAAAAAAAAGTATTGTTCTGCGCTGTTTATAGACATTTCCCAGGCATTTGATAAAGTGTGGCATGAAGGCCTAATATTAAAATTGAAGACTTACTTACCAATAAACATTTTAAATCTTTTGGAAAGTTACATTATTTCCCGTAAGTTCACTGTTGCGGAAGGAGACTTTACAAGTAGGCCTGAAACAATTTCATCTGGTGTGCCACAGGGGAGTATACTGGGACCAGTTTTATATTTAATTTATACTTGTGATATGCCTGTGAGCAGTAGTATCCATACTTCCACATTTGCCGACGATACAACCTGCCTTAGTATGCATGAAAACCCTGATGAGGCATCCCGCAAACTCCAGGAACACATTAGCCAGATGGAGCTTTGGTTAAACTTATGGAGAATCAAGGTAAATGAACAAAAGTGTGTTCAAGTAACATTTACTTTACGAAGAGATACTTGTTCCCCCATTCGGATTAACAATCAAGTTGTTTCTCAACATTCACATGTGAAATATCTTGGTATACACCTTGATCGACGACTTACATGGAAACACCACATTGATTCTAAGTTAACTCAAATGAAACTTAAACTAACTCAGGTACATTGGCTGATTGGTCGAAATTCAACACTTAGCCTAGACTGTAAACTTTTAATATACAAGTCGCTTTTAAAGCCAATATGGTGCTACGGAATTCAACTATGGGGCACTGCTTCAGCTTCAAATGTAGAGAAAATTCAACGCAGGCAAAATAAAATTTTACGCATGATAACATCGGCCCCATGGTACATCAAAAATTCAAATATACATCGTGATTTGAATATGCCACTAGTGACTGAAGAAATTGCAAAATACGCTGGCAAATATTTAACAAAACTCGAGTCACATCCTAATCCGCTTGCCCGTAATATTTTGAACTTTACTGGACACATCCGCCTAAAAAAGAGGGACACAATGGCTCTTATTCACAGCACTCCAGATGGGAATTCTTGAAAATACTTTTATTTTTTTTTTCCTTTTGATTATCACTACTTACATATGTATTATATATAACTACTACTAAGCTTATGTCCGACATTGGTCGGGCCTAATTATATTTTTTAGATTTAAGATTTGAATACTTATTGTTAGTTCATATATGAACATATATACAATAAATAAAAATTCATGCATAAAAAAAAAAAAAAAAAAAAAAAATTTTTATAGCTATTCTAAACACAAAAATAGGTATGAATAATTTTATAATATCAATTAAAATATTTGTAATGTCAATTAAAAAATTAATTAAATGTTTACCTATAAACAATCATCTATATATATAAAAAATTGTTGCAAGTGTGTTGTGACTTTATAACTCACGAACGGTCAAACCGAATTCGATCAAATTCTTATGGTTTGTTCGTATGGTCGTGTAGATGGTTTATCTAAAGTTTTCACGAAATCGGACGACGCGTTCTGAAGTTCGCCCGACAGATGGCGCAGTATTTATTATTTTAGTGTTTTTGCACCGTAACTCAAGAACTACTGCACCGATGTTGACAAAACTTTACATACATGCTCTATGGGGCGTGAGGAGTGTTTCTGTCTAGTTTGAAGTTCGTCCGACAGATGGCGCCATATTTAGTTTTTTTGTGTTTTTGCACCGTAACTCAAGAACTACTGCTCCGATTTAGACCAAACTTTATATACATGCTCTATGGGGCGTAAGGAGTGTTTCTGTGTAGTTTGAAGTTCGTCCGGCAGATGGCGCAATATTTAGTTTATATGTGGGCAAAATCCAATTTTCATATTGTACCACCAATGCCATATACAACACTAATGTTTGCTTAGGGCCAGCAACGCGGACCGGTGTCAGCTAGTTAATAATATAATTTTATTGCATTGTTATTCAACACTTCAGTTTGTTTTATATAGCAAAGCAGCATAGCTACAACCGGGTGGCCTAAGACACCTTTCTTCCTTTTTTTATATTGCGTTTGCTGCACAATACTTTTGACACATTTTTTATTTCGTTCAAAATTTATTGCCTTTGTCACATAGTTCAGCTGCAGCCGAAAGAATATTTTTACATCATAATTTAATAATAACCAAATTTGGTAAGCCTTGATTAAAAAAATAAACTTTTAAGCCCATCGAGTTCAAAATATAATCAGCTCCTAACTTCATAAATACTTGTCGATTACTGCCAACTTGACTAAACTCGAGTGATTCGTTTGTTCCATAACGAAAAAAAATTATAACTTCTTTTTATAATATCTGATTTTAGAATACACTGATTCCTATAGAATTAAAATGTGAATCTGATGCCTCTAATTTAACGTTTTAGGAACGAAATGCAAGGTCAACCGATTCCTTTATTTTTTATATACGTACATATGTACATACATATGTATTTATTTAGTAAAATAATTTTTTTTTTGTAATTTAGTGCTTTTTTTTCTTAAATTACGCCCTTTTTTCCTGATTTCAGTGCTTTTTAAAATTTGAAAGTTGATAACGCTGATGATTACAACCAATCCCTCGTTTCTGTAAGGAATGTGAGAACTTTTCGAGTCGAAAAAATTGTTATCATCCTGTGAAACATATGGTGACTAAGAAAAAAACTGTATTTGTTGATATGTTTTGTAAGTTTATATAAGTTTTTATGTGAGTAACCCTGTGTAAAATAGGACAACCAATATAATTATCTAATTTTTCTCGATGCGAGAACTTCTCACAAGTTACAGAAATGGGGTACAGATCCGGGACGCTTGCATTACTTTTCATAAGCACTGATTGAAAAAAAAATTTTAGTGAAAATTTTAATTTGATGTTTGTAATCAGGGTTGGGCAGTATTTGAAATACATGTATTTGAATTTATTTAAAATACAAATACGTACTGGTGTTATTGATTTGCAGAATGTAGTTGCGCTACCCCCTCTACCCATAAAATTTAGAACGCGTGATGTACAAAAACTAATTGCTGAACTTAACCCGAAGAAAGCTTCGGGTATTGATTGAATTAGTAACCAGATGCTAATAAAGTTGCCTCGTATTGCAATTAGAATTCTGTTATATATTTTTAACGCCATTTTACGACTGGAGTATTATCCAAATAGCTGGAAGTTTGCCAAAGTTAAAATGATTCCAAAGCCGGGCAAAGACCTTACCAAGGCTGAGTCATACAGGCCAATAAGTCTGCTATCAACAATGTCAAAACTTTTCGAAAAACTGTTCATGACAAAATTGTCCCCAATTCTGGTTAGTAGTGGGTGCATACCGGACCATCAATTTGGTTTTAGAAGTCAGCATAGCACTATCGCACAAACTCATAGATTGGTTCCATTTATAAGAAGAACATTTGAAGAAAAGAAATATTGTTCTGCGCTGTTTATCGACGTTTCTCAGGCATTTGATAAAGTGTGGCATGAAGGTCTTATTTTAAAATTTAAATCATATTTACCAATAAATTTTCTGCAACTATTAGAAAGTTATATTACTACCCGGAAGTTTACGGTTGTGGAAGGAGACTTCATGAGTGTGCCCGAGTCTATATCATCCGATGTGCCACAGGGGAGCATACTGGGGCCAGTTTTGTATTTGATTTACACTTGTGATATGCCTTTGAGGAGCAATATCCATACATCTACGTTTGCCGATGATACAGCCAGCCTTAGTATGCACGAAAACCCTCACGAGGCTTCCCGATATCTACAAGAACATATTACACAACTGGAACTATGGTTAAATTTATGGAGAATCAAAGTAAACGTGCAAAAGTGTGTCCAGGTAACATTTACCCTGCGAAGAGATACTTGTTCGCCAATTGGAATCAACAATCAAGTTGTTCTTCAACATTCACACGTAAAATACCTTGGTATACACCTTGATCGACGGCTTACATGGAAGCCCCATATTGACTCAAAGCTAACACAAATGAAACTGAAATTAACTCAAATACATTGGCTGATTGGTAGAAATTCAACATTCAGTCTAGATTGTAAACTTTTAATATACAAGTCGATTTTGAAACCAATATGGTGCTACGGAATACAGTTATGGGGCACTGCTTCAGCTTCTAATGTCGAGAGAATCCAACGAAGGCAAAACAAAATTTTACGGTTAATAACATTGGCTCCATGGTATATAAAAAATTCAAATATACATCGTGATTTAAATATGCCACTAGTGACCGAAGAAATTGCAAAATACGCTGGCAAATATTTAACAAAACTCGAGTCACATCCTAATCCGCTTGCCCGTAATATTTTGAACTTTACTGGACACATCCGCCTAAAAAAGAGGGACACAAGGGCTCTTATTAATAGCACTCCAGATGGGACTTCTTGAAAATACTTTTATTTTTTTCCTTTTGACTATCACTACTTATGTATTATATATAACTATTACTAAGCTTATGTCCGACACTGGTCGGGCCTAATTATATTTTTAGATTTAAGATTTGAATACTTATTGTTAGTTCATAAATGAAGATACAATAAATAAAAATCATGCATTAAAAAAAATACGTATTTGTATTTTAAATACATGACGTAGAAGTATTTTGTATTTTAAATACATGACATGCAAGTATTTTGTATTTTGTTTTTTAAATACTGTTACGGAAATGGCCGTCGACAAGATTAATGCAGCATTGTGCAAATATATTCCAACAGGGTTAATATAAGTGTTGTGAAAAAATATTCGAACATGGCCAATGTAAAGAAACATCCAGAAGAACTAAAGGTAGAAATACATAACACGCGTTTGTTCGTCCACGAATATCGTGCGCTTGAAAGCTTTACCGCATGAAAAATGGCAAGTTACACAACACGCGTTACAAACGCCTTTTCTTTCAGCTTTTTTATTCATTTTTACATTCAAAAATGATCTTGGAACATTTTCAAATCCTTATTTGTGCAATACTGTATAGTTTTCAAAATCTTTATTAAGATTTTCCTTCATGATTCTAATTTTTAAAAAAATTTTCTCTTTTATTGTCAGCCGATTAGTTGTCAAAACATCAAAACGCGTTAAAAAGTTGAAAGTTAACCAACTTTCTGCCGCAAACGCGTCAAAGAGTTTGGTATGTAACTTGTCGTATGCAAAAACACTATTTCAAATTTTTTTGACAGATGCCTACAGTTGGCACGCGCACTAACGCGTGTTATGTAACTTCACCTTAAACGTACACACCAAGGCGAATTCAGTATCAGGTGACCTTATCGCTACAACAATTTTACAACAGAAAAAACAACACGTAGTTTGGTATGCTACAAAACCAATCTGTCAGAAGATTTCTAAGCAAATTTTGACGTTTTGGTTCAAAATGCTCAATTTGGTAGCAACAGCTGATAATCAGCTGGGCTGATAAGGTCACCTGATACTGAATTCGCCTTGGTACACACGTATTCACATACATACAAACACTATAGCAAACAACTATATGCACACGCGTAGCACATACATACGTGATTAAACGTAAACAACCAACAACAACTACAATATTCTGTTTATTATGAAGATAGACAAAGCTACATGCATACATACATACATGCCGGCAATTCCAACGAAAGGCAGAAATAAAGTAAACCACCACTTAATGATGTATGCATATACACACGTATGTACATAGTTACCACATGAACTTAATTACGCGCTTTGTAAACAACATTGAAGATAATGATGATTCGGTCTAGACTTTGCATGAAAATTTTAGAGGTTGTTGTGCGAAGCAGTGTTGCCGAAACGCGGGTAATTACTCGAATCAGGTGTAATTTTTATGTGCAAGTGTAGCGCGTGGGTAATTGCTCTCAGGTGTAATTTACGGGTAATTTGAAATTCGTTTGTTTTATATAATAAATCGTGTGTGTTCTGGCTTTCACACCGTTTTCACACGTTTTCTTGTGAGTTCGGATGTTAAAACACATGGTACGCCTGCTTAAGTTGAAATTTAGAAAATACAAATTAATAGTATGTGTTCTAGCATCCGAATTTAGAAGAACACTATTTGGAAATTGACGATTTCAAACTTTTAGATTTTTTCGTTTCCGATTTTTTTCACTTGTTAACAGTCTTGTGAAAAAATACGAATTTCACTTGTTAACAGTGAAAAAATACAATTTTTTTTGCTCAAAATCGAAAACGAGAAAATCTAAAAGCTTGAAATCGTCAATTTCCAAATTGTGTTCTTCTAAATTCGGATGACAGAACACATATTATTAATCTGTATTTTCTAAATTTCAACTTAAACACGCTTAGCATGTGTTTTAACATCCGAACTCAGAAGAAAACAATGTGAAAACGATGTGAAAGACAGAACACACACGAATACATACATACATCTTTATATATATAATTCTACTGTACGTGTGTTGTGACTGAACTCCTACTAAACGGCTGGACCGATTTGCATACATTTTGTTTTATGCGTTTGGGTGGCGCCCCGGGTGGTTCAGATTTACAATTCGGTCCAATTGGACAAAGGGGCGTGGTACCTCACATAGAAACCACAAATTAAAAATCTGTTATTTCTGCTCCTGCTAACGGTATTTGAATAAAATTTGTTACTTCGGTTTGGTGTAAATATTTTAAGTGCTGCTGTAAATATGGGCGGGATTAGACAATGGGGCGTGGTACCTCCCATACAAACCACAAATTAAAAATCTATTATTTCTGCTCTTCATAACGGTATTTGCACAAAATTTGGTACGTCGGTTTGGTGTGCATTTTTTAAGTGCTGCTGCAAATTTGGGCGGGATTGTACAAAGGGGCGTGGTACCACCCATACAAAATACAAATTAAGAATTCAATATTTCTGCTCCTGCTAACGGTATTTAAACAGAATTTGGTATTTCGGTTGAGTGAACATATTTTAAGTTCTGTTGCAAATATAGGCGGGATTTGATAAAGACGCGTGGTACCTCCCATACAAATCTTATTTATGTATATAATTCTACTGTACGTGTGTATGTCACTGAATAAATTTTTTATGCATGCGTTTGGGTGCCACCTTGGATGGTTTACATTCACAAACCAGCCCGACAGATGGCGCTGCAGTCGGTATCTAGGTTATTCATTTCAATCGTATCTATGGCGAAATGTCACTACATTACGTCTTAACAAAAATATACGTGTACAACTGCAAAACGATACATTGGCAAAATCATTCTCCGAGCAATTGCTCAACATTGAAAATGGAACAATACCATTGCATGGAGCACACAATGTATCAAATTGCCAGAAATTTTCTGCAACATGGTAAATACGAAAGATTTGATTGAAAGCATATTTCCAGATTTGCAAGCTAATTGCATTAATCATGCCTGGCTTCGTGAACGAGCTATTTTAGCTCCAAAAATATTCATGTTGACGCTATTAACTTCAAAATACAACAATCATTGCCCGGCAATGAGATATTGTTCAAATCGATCGACACTGTTACCGATCCTTATGAAGCAGTCAACTATCCTGTTGAATTTTTTAATTCGCTGGATTTACCAGGAATGCCACCGCATAACTTGCGATTAAAAAGCGGCGCGCCCATCATTTTGTTTCTGAATTTAAATGCACCTAAATTGTGCAACGGTACAAGATTAGTCATTAAAACAATAGGGCAATGTTATTGAAGCTACAATTTTGAACGGCAAATTTGAGGGTGAAGTTGTTCTTCTGCCGCGAATACCAATGATGCCTTCAGACTCACCCATTCCATTCAGCCGTCTGCAATTTCCCATTCGCTTGGCATTTGCCATGACTATTAATAAGTCACAAGGACAAACTATGTCGACTTGTGGGTTAGATATAGAAAATCCGGTCTTTTCACATGGCCAATTATATGTGGCGTGTTTTCGCGTGGGAAAACCATCAAGTTTATTCATTTATACTCCGCAGGAGTTAACTAAAAATATTGTTCATAAAATCGCATTATGATAAAATTAGAAAAATTAATGTTACTTCAAAATAAAGAAAATGAAATTATTTTATTATTTGTCTTTCATTTCATACTTCGGTTAATATCCTAATCGCTTGAAATATTATGAAGGACAACGTCTGCCGTGTCAGCTGGATACTATACATCTTTGGTGGAAATGGGCAATGCCACGCCCCTTTTCAAAAATGGCACTCGTGGCCTATCTTATTATAATAGACCGATTGGCATGAAACCTTTCCAATAAAAATAAAATTTGAAGGCAAAGCAAGGTTTGCCGGGTCAGCTAGTAATATAATAAAAAAACAAAATAAAACACCATAAATTATAGTCTGATACCGTTGATGCTATTTTATTATTTAAAGAAGGTATACAAAAAAACAATAATAATAATAATAAGCAATAAGATATGAGGTAGATTTATATTGAACTACTTATTTTTACATGAAAGTTAGCATTTATTTTAACCAAAAAAAATTATACTTTTAGATAGCAGAATAAAAAAAATTTATACAAAACAAGAAAAAAATTTTTTTTTGATTCGAAATTTATATTACAGATGAATATTCTATAGGAGAGTTTTTTGCCATCCGAAGCTCATTTTGAGAAAATTTGAGTTGCCTTATTTTGAATACACGCTCTCGATATATTGCACTTCACTGGGGCTGATACCAAATCATAAGTAGACCTTAAACAAGATTTTAGAAATGTGCCAAATATTTATTTTAATATTGGGTGTAATTCCTTTGAAATTGGGTAATTTTGGCTCCTACGAGATGTAATTTTGAATATATATTTTGGTAACACTGGTGCGAAGTATAAAAAGGGGTGACGCATCCGACAGCAGTTCAGTTGCGATCAAAAGTTAGTTGCGAATAAGTCAGTTCCAAAGAAGCTAAGTTGCGAAGAAGTTCAATTGCTAATCAGAAGTCTGTGAGTCGTTAATAAGCCAGTTGATAATTAAGTTGTGCGCAGTCCGTAATTTGTGATACAGCAGTGAGTTGATAGTTGAGTCTGTGCTTTACAATACGTGAGTTGGAAATTGAAGAGACTATAGTACAGTCTATAGTGAAGTTAAAGTCTGTCGTAACTTGGGGTTATTGTGGAGTCCCTTTAGTGAAGAGTAAGGGAGCAGTGGAAGCTGATAAACGTGTGTAAGTGAAGCCAGCAAGTCTTGATTAGTGTATCAACTGTGAGTGTCTGCCATAGAGTTGTTATTGGTGTATCAAATGTGAGTGTCGGCAGCAGAGTAGCAAGCCGTTACGGCGCGGCTGGCGGCTAGCCATTCAGCCCATTTTTTCCAACAAGCCGAGCCGCTATTTTGTCTTCTTTTAATTTTTATACTTTTTAAACTATTTTTAATATTGTGTCTACTCAAGTTGCGTATAGTTTTTATCTATATATTGAATATGATAGCAAGCGTCCCTGAAAGAAAGTTGTTTTGCTTCCACATAGAAAGATAATGTTTATATGAACGGTAATGTAGCTGCGAAAACACGTACGTTCTCTTATGAAGTCCCTTTTTAAGCTTTAATTAGACGTGACATAGCCATAATGCCATAGACATAACCAAACCAAAATTCAATTAGTTTCTATGGTAATAGATATGGCATTATGGCGACTCACCTATAATCAAATACAGTGTTGTCCATTAGTTTGGTTCGTACGGCTGTTTTCTATGGCTATGGTTATGTCACCTCTTATTGCACCTTTAAATCCATGCACGTTTACATACATATATTTTTTGTCGCAGCATTCTGGCGGCTTTTTGATAACTTTTTGATCAAAGCTTTTGCTTCGTTCATCCGTAGCAGTGTTGCAATAAAGTAACTAATTTTTAATTCAAACGGAAACCCTAAATGAAATTATCTGCCTGTTCCAGGATGTCACTCATGTTCGTTCGCATGAATTTTAAACTACAAAAAGCTGTTTTGCGGTCCACTAAAAACCTTTAGGACGACAAGTCGAAAGAAAATGAGTTCGAACAATAACGTAAGCATTTCAATACAAATGTGCGCCCCAATAAATTTTTTTTCAGTCATTTGTACGAACTCTAATGTCAAAAGCAGGCACTTGTATTTTAATTGTCGACTGAGACAAAATAAAACAATTATTTTTATTTAAACAAATAAACTATTTTGCTTTGCCAATGAGTACTGGTAATATAGTACTGGCTTCGCTGGCAATGGATTTGTTGAGTAACGCGTCCTTGGAGGTCTCCCACGTCTGGGCTTGAAAGTAAGCCGTTTTGCGTCCTTTGGCTGGTCTTTGTGATACTCTCTAGGTATGTACAGTTAAGGAATTAATTCTACATACACCCATAATTTTTGGGGTTTAAGGAAACTTGGGAAGAAATTCAAAAAATTAATTATGCCAAAATTTAGGGTGCTAATAAATATGTTTATACAAAAAATAAAAAATTAAAATATAATTATAATAACAACAATAAAAGCAAAAATATTCAAAATCCATAGGAAAAAAGTCTACATACAGGCATAAAATACATGGAAAAATACGTGCAAAATGTTCGAGGTCGTCAACTTTGAAAATTCTGTGATTTCCGGTACCAAGCCGTCAACAAATGGCATCCGAATATGGTCTAATATGTTCTTAAAAAGGCAACAATTGATATTAACCTCGAAAGAATAAAAAAATTTTCCACAAATGATGCGATGGTGTAATACCTAACAAAAATTTTTTTTGTTAAGTTTCTTTATTTTAATTTATTTTTGGGTGCCACTTGTTGCAGGTTAGAATTAGAACAGTTTCATTTTTTCAAGCACAATTTACACATTTAAACGATTTTTTATTATCATTTGACGATGAATGTGTGAAATTGTTGATGTGGCATTATGGATATTTGACAACGGGTATACGCAGTGATGCCAATGTAATAAATGTAATGATGTTTAAAATTTTTCTTTATAGAGGTTTGTTATATCAAACTTATTTTTATTTATTTATTTTCAAAATAAAAAATTAATTCCTGAGCTCAGCTAGGAGCTCTAGGAATGTTGATTAATAATTAATTTTAAAATAATGCAAAATTCTTTAGTGAAATCTGGGTATTGCAGTAAAGTAGGGCTCATTAGTGCCCTTTTGAGGTATTTAAATGCAGAGTCGCACTCTTTCGTCCATTCAAATGGTGTATTTTTCTTTGATAATTTTGTTAGATGTCGAGAGTATTCAGAAAAATTTTTAATGAATCTACGGTAATAGTTACAAAACGCTACGAATCTTTTGGCACTGTCTGCGTCTGTTGGTGTAGGATAATTTTCAATTATTGAATATTTATTATCATCTGGTAGTATTCCCTTGTCTGTGCATTTGTGACCAAGGTAAGTTACTTCTTTCCTGAAAAATGAGCATTTTTCTGGATGAAGTTTTAAATTGTGTTTGCGACATAGATTAAAAACATTTTTTAAATTTGCTAGCATATGTTTTTCTGAACATCCAAGAACAACTAAGTCGTCCATATAAAGGAAAGCTTGATCTGGATTCAATCCACTAAAGGCAAGTGTCATCATTCTTTGGAATGAATTAGGAGCTATTTTTAAACCGTATTGTAATCGTGTGAATCTATATGATCCATTATTGGTTGAAAATGACGTTAAGTCTCTCGAGTTTTTATCTAAGCTAATTTGGTGGAATCCTGACATTAAATCTAAACAAGAGAAATATTTTGCTCTGCCCAGTTGGTCTAGAATGTCATCTATTCTAGGTTATGGGAATTTGTCTGCTATTAATTTCTTATTTATTTGTCTGTAATCTATAACCAATCTCCATCTTTTGTTTTGCGAATTAGGCAATGATTTCTTTGGTACTAATAGTATTGGGCTATTGTATTCTGATTGTGATGGCTCGATTATATTGTCATCTATGAGCTTTTTTACTTGTTTATCAATTTCTTCTTTATGTGAATGTGGAATTCTATAATTTTTGATGTATACAGGTTGTATATCTTTTACTCTCAACTTTTGTTCATAGAAATTATTAGTAGTTATTGATTCTGTTTCTAAACCGAAAATATCGCAGTATGAGGTGCATAGCTCTGTTAATGTATTTTTGAATTGCTCCGGAAAATTTTTCTTCAAAACTTTTAAGACTTCCTCCTTTCTGTGTGTATTTACTTTAGGATTACTTTTAAATATGCAGTAGTTTGAGATGTTTTCGGTTTTTATTTTGTTTTGTTTAATTTTAGTAATGTTGTCGTTAGTGTTAAGTATTCTGATAAATGCGTTATTTGTTGTTACTAATGTGTTTGCGATAAAAACACCTGGTTCTATTTCTTGATTAGGGATTAATAATTCATTATCTTCGGATACTAGTTTTATTTGTCGTATTACTTCTGATCTTGGTGGTAAAATTATGTCATCACCATTATTTGTGATTGGTATTTCTATTGGATGTGCGATATAAAATGGGCGTAGAATAAGGTAATCTGAATCATTATTGAAATCTAATATGCAATTATGATAATGAAGTCCATGCCAATGATGCCATCGCATGGTATTGGGAAATTGTTTTTTACTACTTGAAATTTATGAGGTATTAAAAAATTTTTGTGTCTTAAATCGAAAAATATACTACCGATTGACTGTGTTTTACCCTGTCCTATTCCGCTTAATGTTGTTGTTTTATAGGTATTTATTTGATTTATGTTGAAATGTGTTAGTTTTATTAGTGAAATATCTGCTCCTGTGTCTATTAGTAATGTTATTGGGGTGTTAGTGTTGGCTATTTGTAATTGAACGCAGAAACATAAGTTAAGGTTGAGATTGTATACCTTATTATTTATTGAATTGGTCTTAGGGGAATATCTTGGTTTTCCGAATCAAATTCGTTTGATTCTGTTACTCTAACATAGTTTGTATATCTAGGGTTGTTGTTAGGCCTTCGCCTGTAATTGTTATTGGTATTGTTGCTACTTCTGTTATTATTGCTATTGTTATTATAGCCTCTGTTATTATTATTATTTCCATTTCGTGGGTAATTATTTCTTCCACGAAATCTTGTGTAATTTCCACGGAAATTGTTTCCAGATTTGTAGTTTTGTCCATAGTACAAAATAGTATTTTGTTGACCTGTGGCGTCTGTACAACTATTGACAAATTTACTTATAGCATCATTCATGCTATTGAATTGACCTGCCTCCATGATAAGCTTGACTTTATCAATGGTGCAGTTTTTAGTTAATGCCTTTACGGCAGTTTGTGTGGAATATTTTGTGGCCAAGTCGCATGACAGTCCATCTGAAATGTATGCGGTTTCTAATGCCTTGGTTAAATTTTCTATTTCACTGCAATAAACGTTAGCAGTTTTATTGTTTTGCTTTATATTTAGAATTTTTGCTGTTAATACTTCCACAGACTCTCCCTTCACGCTACTTTTTAGTTTGTTTATTATATCTGTTATAGTTGATTCATTGCTGATTAGATTTCTTGCAGTTCCCTTTAATTTTGTTTTTATTAGTGATACTGCCACCGCTTCGTGAGTACTTTTTATTGAATCTATTAGGGACAGGGAGTCAATAAAGGATCGTAAATTTTCTGATTTTCCATCAAAGTCTATAATCAGTTTTGATGCTGTGTTCAAAAAGTCCACTACAGTTTGAGTCATCGTGGATTCAGTTAGAGGCATAGAAATATTAAAAGTTACACTTTCGTGTATTGAATTTGGTAGTTTGATTTGTATCGATTTTTTATCAGCTAATTTTGAAATTCTGCTTGTTAAATCAAGGAAAAATGCGTCTGCTGCTCTTTGGTGAGCTACTGTAAGTCTATTGTAATAAACATTAAATAAAACTCTTATCTCTTCTAATTTTGTAAGAATGTTTTGAATATGATGAACAATTGTTTCACTTTTAATTGGTCTATCAATATTGATACATTTATATGACCGTTCTAAATCTTCTTTTGTAATTCGTGCCCTATTCAAAATATCTTTCCATTCCATTAGTGAAAATTTCAAAAAAAATTGTTATAACTTATTAAAGTTATATTTTGTCTAGGTCATTTGCTCTGCTAGAATATTTTTTCTTTAAAATTCTGTGGTGTATCCTATACATTTTCAAAACAAAGTTAAAAATCGATAATATACAAATAATAATTAGAATTATTTCAATTAATTTTAAATCAATTTTTTCTGGTACTACTTCTACCTCATTTATTACATTTGCATTTGGGTTTTCTAATTTCGATTCTGTTTTACCCATGTTTACGAATTTATATATTTTACGAAATTATTGGTGCATACTATTTTCATTTTCTATACGTTCAGACCACCTGATTGCACGAACTGTCATTTCTTCTACACGAGTATTATTTAAGACATCGTCCTCAGTTGGGACACCTGGCATTCCTATCATTGTCCAAATCTGTGCTAAAATTTCTATTCTTTGTTGTATTGGTAGTTCTTCTTCTTCATAAATTGCTTTTGTTTCCGACTTATTTTCCTTTTCCATTATAAAGGACCTTACAAAATTAATTACAAAACATTAAAAATTTAATTACAAAAGTATTATCTAACTTTAAATTTATTTATATTAATGTATGTATATTGAGGATAAGTAAGAAATATGTAATTATAATATTTTTCTTTTTTTTTTTTTGTTAACTATAATATTTGTCAACGGCGGTTAACGCCTACTGACCTAAGAGTGCGCCGCAATAAGTGCACTTCTTTTTTAGTTTTTAGTGTTTTTTTTTATACTTATTTGTTGTTAAATTTTGCTGGCATCTTCAAACTTCCTTGGTTGATTTATATTGCTGTCTTCCCCTTATGGTGGTGGCTTTTTATATTTGTTGGTGGTTATTTAGGTTGTAGTAGGTCATAATTTACCTCAAATTGTAATTGTAATGCTTATGATGCAAAATTTGGTAAACATCCCATAAGCTATGAGTATTGCTGTAGTTGTTGTTGCTCTCTGGTTGCTTTCGCTTCTTTTGATTTATTCTGCCTTTTGGCCAGGCGGACATCTTCCACTGGCAGATCGTTCTTTGGTTGATCTGCCAGGACCCAAAAAAAATTATTTCTGGGTGCTAAATAGCACTCTCAGGAATTGGCAGGATCGCCATGTAATAAATGTAATGATGTTTAAAATTTTTCTTTATAGAGGTTTGTTATATCAAACTTATTTTTATTTATTTATTTTCAAAATAAAAAATTAATTCCTGAGCTCAGCTAGGAGCTCTAGGAATGTTGATTAATAATTAATTTTAAAATAAAAATACATTGTCTTATATACTAGTTATGAGAATAAAGCTTAACCTATCTTAACATAAGAGGGAAAAGAAAAGGTATATGCTTAATAAGCAAATTGTTCCTTTTAGTTTCCCACGGTAGGCGTGCGGCGTGTGTCTCATAAGAAATTTAGAAAACATGGATTTTGTATTGTTTATATTTATTATATAAACACATGTGGTTATTAATTATGATTCATTCAAATGCATTATGATGCGGCCTTCGATCAGACTGGTGAGTGTCAAATAACATTTGTACAAAATACATATTTACGTTGCAGTCTGTCTAATGCATTTGCATGAGTGTCAAATGTCCAGCGCAAAAATAATTTCAATGCCATTGGATGTTATGTATATTGCGGTCAAGTTGACTTTAAATGTTTACTACGCAATGTTAGTCGTAGTGATAGTTAGAACACGCTACACCAACTTAGCCCTTTTCGGACTAGATTTTTTAGCCCATTTTCATTCACTCAAAATGCGAAAAAAAAATTTTGGCCCGAAACTAAAAAACGCGCTAATTTAGCACTTTTTACAATTATCTCTCAGCCTTTTTAGCCCCTTTTTACTTTTTGGTCGATAAGGCCACATTTAAATTTTTAAGAGCGTTTCTTCCTTTAATCCAGCAATATCAACTTATGAAATAACGTGACAGCATTGTTTTACTCATTTTCGTCTGTTAGTTTGCTTTACCAATTTAAAACAGAAGAAAAAATATGGAATAATGTTCTATTTCTTCCAAATTTTGTTGTGCTTTCAAAGATTTTCAGTATAGCCTAAAGGTTTTTAGATTTTTATTTAATAACGACCAATTTCATATATGTACATAGGTACTCGTATATGTACATATGTATACTACTACTATATATGTACATATGTAAATATATACTTTTTAATATACGTATGTAAGTTACATATGTAATATGAAATGTTAATGAAATACATATTTCATATGAAATGTTATATATCAAGCTATGTGTTCATCTCATGGTAGGTATTTATTTTCTCATAAATAGCTTTACTTTGTCTTTGATTTGCCAGAAACATTTTAAAACTAGCCCCTTTTTGCGCTTTTTGATAAACAAATTATCTTGCTCCAAACGTATATTTTTTCAGTTTAACCCTTTTTAGCCCTATTTTCAAAAACTTTTATGCTTTTTGAGTCTCAAAAGTTGGCATCACTGGGTATACGGCTTACGTTAGAAACGTAAAACCAGGCAAACGACGAGTCGAACGTTATGGGGGCGCTGATTCTAACGAAAGTGAGTGACTGCTTATCGTTCGCCTAAGTTTTCTTTCGACATTCTGGAACTGGCTGTATATATAGTCTAGAATATGTTGCTATGGTAAAACAAATAATTTACGAATTTACTTTTCTTGGCATTTAGGACATCAATTGCTGCAATATTAAAATTATTACAAAATAAATAATGCTACAACGTGGTGATTCAATAACCACAGAGGATACCAGAGTTGAAGAAACTGACTTATGCAAAAAGCCAAAATCATCTGATTTGATCACTGTTAAAAAGAGACCAATAGTGTGTGTTTGTTATGAAAATTGCTTAGCAAAATAACTAAAACAAACAACAGAAAATATAATAAAGAAATTTTAGCATTTGAGTTTTATAATTAAATTAAATTAATTAAAATTAAAAGTATTTATTGGGAAATATAATGTGGAAAAGATTATTTGAATTAAAATGTGTACATACGTATTAGATTTGCTTGTGAATGGTAAATGGTGTGTGTGTGTATAAAAAGTTAAAGAGCCACAATTAAGTCCCTGTCTATAAGAAAACTGTGGCCAATATATAAAAAAACATGAAATTTATAGAAAATAAAAGTGAAAATGAGTAGCGAATCTATATACTCAGTCATTGAAGGACGAATACTTGCTCCCGCGAACGTCATGTGTCTTATATGGAGTTGGCGTGGATGGCTGATAGACATGGACCTGATGATGATAATACGATACCTATTGCGAAGGTAATGAACCAGTATTTTATTTATTTAAAGAAAATAATAATTTGGTTTCTTTTTATCATTCAGTGCGCTTGAAATATGGTATTCTAAACATCCGGATGTTATGCTATGTCCACTGTGGTTATATGTACATTACTTGAACAAACTTTTAAATTTCGGAAAAATAACGAAATTGATTTATGGAAAGATGGAGTTATTATTCTCAATTATCGGTAATGAAAGCTTGCGTGGAATGTGTTCCCTTTTCCTAAAACTGTGATTGCCAATGTTTGAGTTGTTGTATACTATTTTCCATTTTGTGCACCATTTCTTGTTCATGGAATATAAAGGGTGTTTTTTTAGAGGTATAGAACTTAGAATTGAAATAAAACACAAGAAAATCGTTTTAATGTCCATCAATTTGACTTTATTGGAAGGATAATTTTATGCCATTAATGTTTAAATATGATTTCGGGCATGTGGCCGCTGCGGCTGGCTCGAATAAAGCCAATTCGGCTGGCTCGAATAAAGCAAATTTGCACGATTTTTTTAGAGGTATAGAACTTCGAATTGAAATAAAACAAGAAAATCGTTTTAATGTCCATCAATTTAGCTTTATTGGAAGGATAATTTTATGCCATTAATGTTTAAATATGATTTCGGGCATGTGGCCGCCGCGGCTGGCTCGAATAAAGCCAATTCGGCTGGCTCGAATAAAGCAAATTTGCACGATTTGCAAGCGTTGTTCTTCTGTCAACCTGTTCATGATGAAATGGCAAACCAAACTAAATATTAATCACTTGACAGCTGACAAAATGGCCGCCAGTTAAAAAAGTGATGCCAACTTAAAGTTCTATACCTCAATAAAAAACACCCTATATTTCAGGTGAACAAAATGTTTTAGCCTGTTTGTAGAACGCGACAAGGGCGACTCACGACGAGCCATTTCATGGACGACTACGTAATGAAAAGCGTTTGTATAACGCGACTCGACTTTGTCGTGCAACTTACGTTAATTCGCCCATATGTCAAATATGTACTAAATCGTACTGTTGCCAACATGTTAAAATATAGCTTTTGCTTAAATTTTTTCATATGAAATTGTTTTTTCAGCTTAAAAAAACGGCAACTCTATTCTCGTACATAAGCAAAAATAAATAAAAATTTTTGTATTTGTTATATTTATTCCTCTGAACAAAAAAGGATGAGAAAAGAACTGAAAGTGTTCATCCAATAGGTCAGTTTAAAATTTCAAACAAAGTTGATATCTCACAAAAATATTCGGATTGCTTAAAAGGGGATACTCCCACAGGTATGGACATTCAATGTTTTTTTCAATAAAGTGGACAATCATACCATTTGTTTGTTTATTTGATATTTAAGTTACTTCGCCAACAGTTTGTGGGTTCCTGGTGAAGGATAATTTGGCCTCGAAGATAACTTCATAACACCATCGTTAATTTTGGTGCTAGCACCATAGATAGTAAAAAATGTTAAAAATCATAGTGCAAAATAGTGATCAAATTTTGAAACAAGAGTGTGAGTGTATCTGTGATTCATCAAAGCTTTATATCGATAGCCTCAATGAGATCTGACATACATACATTATACATTGGCAAAGAAAAGAGACGTTTGTGCAGTGATGAGAGCTGGTTACGATAAATTTTTAAGCTCTGGGCTGCAGAACAGTTCCCGCAGCATCGTAATTATTTCTTAAGTGAAATCAGACTTGTGTCGCCCTGGTTGACTGATTTGCCACGGATAGCCGATAGTCTTGCGGTTCTTTTGTGGAACTTCTTTCACAACCACGTTGCTACTTTCTATATGTGAAGGCATAGGTCATATTTAGTCAGTCACAAAAAAATTTTGAAGAATACTGTAAGTAATATCATGGGTCACTTGACCCATTTTTGTGCAACAATACTTTGTAAAGTTTTTATGAAATAAATAAATAATAATATTCATATAATGCATATGTATATGTAACGTACTAAGATCTTCTCCCGGAAAACGATAAAAACGCGATTTCGAAACAAATTGATATAAAAGAAAGCAAATTTAAAGTATAATGCAAAGATCTTTTCTCGACGTTTTTTTTGTAACAGATGACCCTGATTTATGTTCCGCATCTATATGATTCACGAGTTTTGGCGGTCTTACTGGACTTATCGTAACGCATTATTTTAGGCCATAGAGTAATTGCCTGTCATCTTTGGTAACAAACGCCATGGAACAACCAATTTTACCAGTACAATGTGTATAGTCTTCAATAGTCTAGTCATAGTTAATGACCAGGGAAACCGCAAATATGCAATTGCATGTTTTTTCTTGTGCGACGTATTCATGCGGGGACAAGATAAATATCCGTTTCAGAACTTTTTATTAATTTTTGCATCGATTTGTTAGTGCATATTTTTGCATATTTTGCCGTTTAAAGCATATTTTTGCATATTTTACCCTTTAAAGCATGTTTTTGCATTTATCACTCTAATACGCATATTTTTTAGCATATTTTCTAATTTTTAGAGCATAATTTACGCTTTTAGGGCATATTTTGAAATTAAATAAATAAAATAAAATAAAATATATAAAATTTTTTATTTTAATTTGCTTACAAGCTTAATTGATGCACACAATTTTAATTTTTATTTTTCGCCATCAAAGTCTCATTTCTAATGTTCCATGTAGTGTATACATTTTCGTAGTTATTACGGACGTTAGTTTCAATAAAAAATTCGGTTTTCCTATTTGTGACGGACTCTACCCCGAGTAGACGTTGAAGGAACATTGTCAATATATAAAAGATTGTTTAGATATGGCATGCAACGATTTTATTTGAAAATGTATATTGACCTAGATTGTTGTTTATTGCAATAAATATTATACATACAAATCTTGTCTTATTTATCGAAAATATAGTTCCAAAGTTTTAATTCTGATATCGTGATCTCTTTTGAACTTGAAGTTAAATTTTTACTAGATTATCAAAAAAATAATCAGGGGTGTAATAGAAACCAATCTTATCGGAATTGGATTTGAAACCGACAATAAAAATACTTTGGTGTCATGAAATCCAATGTTGTCGGTTTTCTGTTCGAACTAGAACTAGTGTCGGTTTTAGGTGTCATAGAAACCGATGTTATCGCTTTGTTATTGGAAATAAACCAAGCAGCTTACAGTTGTCTTTTTTTTTAATTGAAAATAAATAAAAAGGCTAAAAGCGCCATTTTTCATATCTTTTTTTCAACAGTTTGATTTTTAGCGAATATTCAACCAATTTAAAGTTGATAATTTGATATATGATCTAAGATTTTTTCGCGAATTTGCGATTTTTCGCGTTATTTCCGAGTTTATAACATTTTTAACAGTTTTGAAGACTTATAATCAATTTTAAGGCTTGTTTCCCATTTTGCAACTTCTCGCGAATTTTCGCAATGATCGCGATAAAATCGAATTTTTGCCAGTATTCTGTTTCTTAACAGTTTTCGCTATTAGACTTTGCTATTATTCAGCTGTTATCAAGTTTTTGCGAATTTTTTCCATTTTCACGTTTTGTACAGATTTTGTTTTGCATTATTTAGAGTTATAGCCCTTTTTAATAAAATTATGGCTTGTTTAAAATTTTGCAATTTTTCGCAAATTTCTGTTATTTTTGCAAAAGATGTAATTTTTTCCAAAGTTTTTGGATTTCTTCATTCATTGTTACTTAAAAGCTTAACATTTAAAATTTTTGCAAGCTTTTGCGAATTTTCGTAGTATTTTGCTTTTTCTCTCACAGTTTTTGCTAGTTTAAACAAATTTAGTTTATTGATTGCTTCCAATATTGCGTGATTTATTCCAAATTTCACCCTTATTAGAGTTAAAGAATATTTGCATAAGAATATTTTAGCGTAAATACCATAATTGACAAAATTTTCAAACAAAAACTTGCCGTAAACAAATGAACAAAAACATAAAAAATCTGATTCGAACATCGAACATATTTGTATTCAAAAATAACAAAACCGACTTGTTTTCATGACACCAAATGAATCCAATATTGGTTTACAAAACCGATAATCAGCAAAACCGACTTGGATTCTATGACAACCCCGAATAATTTGTATTATTTGCTTTAGTCAAAATATGTATGGCTATTTTGTTTCAACGTCCACTTCAAACCCAGATTATTGTTTTTAATACGGCAGTTTTTCTTTGTTAATTTTCTATTTTTGTTTTTTTGCTTATTTTATATGCAAATATTTTTGAATTTCAAATAAACCATATATATTTTCATTTCAAATAAACCAATTTATATTATTTTAAGAGCATATTTATTAAGTTTTTTGTGCATATTTTCAAGTTTTTAGTGCATATTGAATGCGCATAAAACACTTTTTTTAGAGCATATTTCTGGTTTCCCTGTTAATGACCAATAATACATCTTAAATGCCTCAACGTCTGTAGACATCAACATACATTTCCGTTGCCAAAGATTTCAATGCAGCCAAAGCATATTCACGATAATCTTCTCGTTCTTCACCGTGTAATGTACAAGAGTTATAACCAAGGTTTTTCATACCCTTAGCCAAAAGTCAGCGCATTTTTCTGATTTAAAAATACTCATACGAGTATACATATATAATGTGTTGTGTATGTTTTGTCAGCTAATCCATTTACATATGTATGTATATGGATATATAAACGGTAACAGGTCGACGCAAATAGGAACGTGAAAAATGTGAAAAACGTTCAAAAGCGGTTGACATGGTAGCTGGAAACAGAATTTTTTATCTGAAATTAGCGAGAAAATTAATAGTTTTTATTACATAAATTATGCATTAAAGTCTTACCGATATTTCTATCTTAAATAGAAATTTTCCTTTTACATTTCAGCCTCTTTAGTGTCTGGTTTCAGATTTGTTACCTTGCTAAAATTCAGCCCTGTTGTAATTAGATGCAACAAATTTAAGCATTAAAAACAAGCACACTCTTAAATTGAAAGTTTACTTACCTTTTTTTGTTTGAAATTCCATTATTTTTATTTTTTTATTAATTAAATTCAAAAACAAGCACTTTTTCAATATTTTGTTTATTTATTTTGAACACGACTAGAATTTTTTAAACGCCCATCTTGACGTTTATGGTGAGTCCAATCGTGTTGTACAAACCCAAATAAACTGACATCAGTTACGTTTTTTAACAAAAATCGTCAACAGTCGTGTTCTAAAACCCAAAAAAAAATAATGCTAACATGTTAGCGATTATTATAGACGAGTCGTGTTCTATAAACAGGCTATTTGCCTTTTATTCCCGATAAGGGTGAATATTTGTAAATAGATTAAGTTCGTTTGGATTTTTCTTTATGTAGCTTATTAAAAACAACTAATTATATTTTGCAAATAAATTTATGCATTTTATTTTTCTATTTTGTTTTAAAATTTTAATTATAAGCATGTAAAGAAAGTATATTCAATTCAATTTATAATAATACGTAATTAATTATTGTGTTTTCAAAATATTTATTTAAAAAATGTAAAACTAGTAAAAGAGTGTACAATTGCAGTTATATAAATGCACAAAAAAAGAGTTAAATATTGCATTAAATACAAATAAATACTTATAAAAGTAAATGATTAAATTTTAGTGTTTTTAGTTCAAAGGAAAGCATTTATATTACAATTACGGTAAGACTTGAAAACGATAAAAGCTATATGTAAAATATTTGTTTTGATGGTGAAAGTGTGGTTTCCTCTACGAGTGTTTAACTTCAATATTCAAGTTCTTTTCTAATTATTCAGATATGTGATGAAAAACGATTTAGATACAAAATCGGAATTCATCACACATTTTCAAATCGATTGGTTTGAAAACGATCGTTTTCCATCACATACCTGTTTATTATGAAGGAGGATCTTATTAAATATTGTACATTGTTAGAGCAGAGTGTATAAAACTACATGAACTACATGAATTTTAATACATATAATTAATTTGCATTTGAATTCATTTTCCCATCTAAAATGCCGCAAATCATAAGGGATAAATCGTCACCGGCATCGACCTCTTTGAATGTAAAATTGCCAGAATTCATTGCCACTTGCATATAGGGCGGTATGTAGTTGTAATAATTATTTTCGCTAGTTGTTGTTTGTACTTGTGTAGTAGTATTTTCGGGTAATATTTCTTCCTAAGTAATACCATTGTCATCGTCATCATCAATGTTATTTTCATCAATGATGTATGTGTTTGGGGGCTCATGAGTAGCAGGCATGTTTCGAGGATTCCAACGTCTAGTAGTAGGACCAGGTGATACATAAGTTGGGGTGTTTGCATGCACATTTGAGGGTGTGGTCATAAGCAAAACCGTGTGTATGTGTTTTGGTAATTTTGAGAATTTGATCCAAGTAGCCTGCAACAGGTCTTCTGCATCATTGTTGGCCGTCTACTGTTTGATGTTGGTTACAGTTGCTGTTGTGGTATTTTTTTAACATATACGTTGCATGCCCGCTGAAATAAAATCAAAGTTAACATTAGATATTATTTTACTTTCAAAATTGATACAAGCAAGTTGTATAGTTTTTATTTATTGATTTATTTCATAAATACGAGTACTTAAAAATGAAAACTCGGCACTACTAACGAATGATACACACAATTTCTATAGTACAATTTCTACAATTTCTATTTTACTAATTCTGCCATATAAGTAAGTATATAGGTCCAATATACTTACAATTTTTTCAGTTGTCTTTGATGATGTATTTAGTAGGTGCATCTCTAATTTTCGCGAAAGCCTGTAAAAATGCACTTTCAAACAATTTGACTTGTTGCTGCCTCTGCTGTTCGGCTTCCAAACGTTTTTGTTCGATTTTTACGTTGCATTTCATTCTCCTCCAATTGACGTTTGCGCGTTGCGGAGTTTGTAACCGCATTTGAAGAAGTAGAAGTTGATGTGGAAGAAACGGCAGAGTTTGTTGATTTTTGTACATCCATGGAACAAGTCCTAAGGGTAATTTTACCGGTGCCGGAATGAGATTAACTCCTCTAACACTAGGAATTATGTATGAAAGAAATGAAATGGTATTTGAGACAATGATTTTCATAAAACTTACTTAAATGTTAGGATTTATAGGGTGTAAATCACCAGATTCGTTGATAAACTCCTGTGTTTTTCTCACCAGCATTAATTTTATGACCAGGACTCGTACATTTTGGGTAATTGTTGAGAAGTGTTGATGCCATTTTTGCAAGCGATTTAATACGGGGCCCCTAGTGGGTATTAAAGGCAATGCACAATAACGGCGTTGTGCCACAGTTAACGTATTTGTGTGGCTATTTGTGGTTTACATTTCTAGATTAGCAGGCTTCTGGGAAGATAAAGTAAACTGAAATTAAGTAATACTACAAATTAAATTAATTAATTATGTAATTAATTTTTTTTCGACCTTTTCTGGTCTAGATCCATCATGTTCTGTTAGTAACAGCACCACCTCTAGTAGGATGTGATTTTCACCACGCATGATGGTCTTAGGTAAGGAGAAGCTTTCATATTCGCTACACTTACCCCTAGATTATCGGTAAATAATCCTCGGTGCCAAAATATATTAGGTCACAACCACAACCATAATAATTTTTAAAGTAAATTAGCGGTGCTGTTATCGAATCTATTGTAATTACATTTATTATAACATTTTCCATATAAATGATTCGAGAATAGCACTGCATTTTTTGTTTGTTTTTGAATTAATATAATATAACAACTTTATTCCAATTTTAATATTAACTTTAATATAATTTTAATATAATCTTAATATAACAATTGATGTTAGTAAATAACTTAAATTATTAATGATTTTTTACCGATATCGATCAAACGACGAGCCAGTTATTAGGTTCAACTGGATCGTAGAGGCAAGTAAATGAGATCTGGAAACTTCACTTATTGACGTTATAGAGAGATAGGTTTTACAAATTACATAAATATCCGAAATTGGAAATGCTGAAAGTTATAAATAAACATTCAGTTTATCTATGGATAACACAAAGATATTTAATTTTAAAATTTGGTTCTTTAATTCTAGCATTAAAGAACCGAAGGACGAAGTAAATTCGAATTTTAATAAATAAGTTAACCATATCTTCATGTTTTAAGTTTTCGCAGCATAAAAACGGACTAATTTTGATTAATTCATCGAAAATAACTTTACGAAGGCCAATTATATGGCAATACATATTGTATAAGGGCTCAAATTTGTCATCCAGCTTACGCAAATAATCAACAAAGCCCTGAAAAGGTTCCACTAGATGACATTTAGAAAATTGTTTTTCAAAAGTGAAAAGAAATTCGGGGGAAATTGGTTTACCACTGAAATTTGGTAATGGTAGTTTACATTTGTGGATATTGTGCAGTTTAAGATAGAAATATCCAGAGACATAAACGAAGGAGATTTTTTCTAAAAATTCTTTCTCATTTAAGGGCACAATACCAGCATTTGAAGAAGATGCAGCAACGTGGGATTTGGGATTAGGCAAAGAGTGGAAATAATCCCAAAGATATTTGCTGCTACTGCAAATCGCCTCATCCACAATGGAAAAATCTATTATGGAATTATTTGGTCGAAATTCCTTCGCAATTTCCATTCACAACGACGTTTATATAATGTAGACCCCATCTCTTTTGGAATGAACTTGAAAAGTTCCGGGCCGTAATTGATACACAGTTTCCAGATCCCTTGCGAATTTGGCCAAAGAAATGTTCAAGATGATCTTGAGTTAACCTACGACTCCTTATACCTTAAAAACCTGCTTTCTTAAGATCGCACCAAAGAAAGAGACTTTATGGCCGAAATGTTTAACTGCCACCCGTTAATGAATTTAAATAATCCTGTAATTTCTTGTCCCTTTGGATCGAAAATGTGAAATGTTTTTAATTTCTTTGTGGGTTCTCTTAATAAATTTAACTGTTCATCAGAACATTTGAAGGCAATACAATCGGAAGAAATGTTAAATACGTCGAATAAATCATTAAAAAATTTTAAATATTCTGCCGTGTTAATAAAAGTTGAATTTGACGAAGAAGCTTTTTTACCTGACTCAAAATTAAAATTTTGGGCTGGGACCTGTTTAATTCTGATGTTAGCCTTGCGTTGGCAGCCTTCAACCTATTATTTTCCCTTTTCTCTGAAAGATACAAGCTACGAAAATGGTCCACTGCAGATTGCAATGTATTCAACTTTCCGGATGCCTTAGATCCGGAAATGTGTCTGTCCCAGTTTGCAGAACCTTCTTCTAACACGGTTCTGTGACCTAAATCTTCCTAACTACTATTTACGTTCCGGACCGTGGAACGCTCCACGGAATTTACGCACTTTTCAGAATCTATATAACCTTCTGCTAATAAGGTTATGGGGTCCATATTTTCTACTTCAACATATTCTAAATGTTCGTCTAATAGTTCATCTAAACTATCTTGCAAGGACACATTCAACCCAGGATTTAAAATTGACTGACATTTCTAGTTCAATTCTAAATTAGGCACAGTTTTTTCCGCAAAGGAATTATTTTCTGAACTTAAACTAAATTCCTTGTTAGGAACAGCAAATCGATGAAGTCGATTTCCAAAAAAGTTTTCCGGAGAGAAGTGGCGGCTGCATGCATACAGGCACTTTGCTGAAGATTGAACTCCTAACAATTCCAGCCACTACGCACGTCTAAAATAAAAAAAACCTATTATATTTTTATTGTTTTATTTACTTCTGTTTAAACAAAAGCTATTATTCTTATAAATAACACACTGCTGCAAAAAAATAATTTTATTTTATTTTTATTTTTTTTAGCAGAAATAAAAATAAAAATCCCAACTGTAAGCTTTCCTACACCATCGTTTGGTAAAGAAAAATTGGTGTTTTATTCCTTTGTTACCCAGTGACAAATACTAGTTAAAATTTGCCATTATTTATTAAAATTCAAAAAAATTTAAAAACTTCCCCGACTCGACAGGTAGTACGAGAGCCCACGCAACGGCCACCACGTACCCAAAAGATTCGTTGACCAAAATCCATATGTATATAAAAAAATAGTAATTTTAATTTTTCTTGTCCCTGTACTCAAACTTCGAGTTCCCCCTCGTATCCGTTTTTAGTAATTTCCATTTGTTACTCTTCAAAATTAGTCGCATGCACACGATTCGTTTGTAATATACACACGTAAATACTTTGAAAATAGTTTGGGGTATTTAGTCAATTGTTAAATCAATCCAATAGCGCCAATTCAAAGGAAATTGCACATTTTCCATACTAACAGTTTCTCAAATAATATACCATTAGTATTTCCTCTTGTTAAGAATAAAAAATAATTACTGGGAAAAATTATAGACACAGTTGGATCGAAAACACTATTTTGTTTTGTCAACATTTATGGCTATAACACCTATTTATTAAGTAATGGAAATGCATGGTTGTAGCAATCTTTCTGTACATATGTAAATGTGATAATATTTACTTAAAAGGCAATAATATATTTAACGAAACTCTTGATTCCAAAAAATAACATTAATGAGTTTGTTTTTTGTTATTGAATATGTTATCCCCCTATTGATCAACTGCTTTTTAAGCAAAAGAGTAGTAAATTAAAGATATAACCCCAAAAATTGTGTGTATTTTGAAAATAAATTCATAAACTTGTTTGAAACTAAATTGCATTCTTAAAAAATTTTTAAGTATCAATGCCCCACTTTATAAAGTTGCAGTTATGATAAAAAAAAAGAAAAAATAAAAATATATTACTCATTTATAATGTAAAAATACTACCTATATATCGAGCCTTATTTTCGATTTTATATTGTTTAGAACTTTGTTTATAAAAAATAATTGAATAAGAGTAATTCGCAAGATTGTTTTAGAAAAATTTTCGGAGATTGAGTTATTAAATACATATTTTGTTAGAAGACTTTTTGTTAAAAAACTACTTTTATGATGTATTTCGCGTTCTATTTATACGCTTTAGGTGTATTTACCAGGCAGAAATTGTGACTTTGCACAAAAAATATGTACCACCACAACACTGCAAATACAAAATTACGAATCTTCAAACATTTTTGTACCACCACAGTACTGTAAACACAAAAATATAACTTAACATTTACAAATACCGCGTTCTTAGTAATGATATACCACTACAACACTGTATATACAAAAATTCGACGTTAGTTTTCCAATACCCCGTTTACAATAATTCTAGACTTGTATCGAACTCTTTCAGTAGCTCGTTTTTGACACAAACCAATGATCAAACCCATTTAAATTACATGGGTTTGATCATTGGTCATTCATTTGAGTTCGATACAAGTATAAATAATTCTATACCGATACAATACCGTAAATACTCTAGATCCCCAAATACCCCGTTTACAATAATTCTTTACCGCTTCAACACCGTAAATACAAAAATTTTACTTAACAAATTTCCATTGTGACCTTATAGGACGGCCATTCGGCGTTATTATTTTAATGTTATGAGTACATTAAAAGGTTGGTAAACGAATGTTGTACTGATGTTAGTTGTACCCGCAGACAATCGTAGCAACGTCTTGCTGGTTATATTTTTCTGTCTGGGATTGCTCGAAAAACAAATGTTCTTATCTATACTTTGTTTGAATCGGTATCGGTATTTTTACTATACCGTTTGCCAACCTTGTTTTTTTAGCGTTCCGTACACCAAAGGTAAAAGGGACCCTACGCAGTTACGAATATTCCGAGCACTGAGAATTGTAAGCCAAAGAGTGACATAGAGTTTAATTTAGCTTACTTCATATTGTACAAATGGACAAAGTACATTGAATTGTGTTAACGACGGATACTCTCTCGTACACTTTGTGGGTTGGTGGTAATCAATGAAAAAGCGGCCATGGTATATATAAAAGTAAGCCAGAAACGTATATAGAGTTCCGAGCACTCCATAATCACAAAGTATGCCACAAGTATTTCAGTAAGTGTAACACACGTTCGTCACTGGGTATTGTTTTCGCTACCATGTCCGCCTGTGTGTCTGGCTGTAATGTTTTTTTTGCACACCCCACATATTAAAAAACTGTTTCGACTTACCTCTCCTGATCCCTCGGAATGCTGTGCAGCTTCTCCCCAGGCGGGCAGCCTTTTATACATTTGTTGCTTCTAAGAAATTAAAACAATTTAAATTAATATACATAAATTAGATAAAATTATAGTTTTTTTTACTCACATAGGTATTTTTCAGTTTTGCCAAAAATGTGCTTCTGAAAATATAGAGAAAAAATAGCTATTATGAAAATATACAGACATAAATTATCAATTGCCGAAATCACTCACCTTTAATTTCAGCCAAGATTGAGTTTTTCTAACAAAAATCTACAAATAAATTAAATTAAAAGCATATTTCTTCCCAAATAAAAATTTTTCACCTTTTTCTTACCAAAATCACATAGCGAATGAGGCAACAAAGCACAACACGAAAATACGTTACAAAAATGGCATACGAAAATCATTAAAGAGGATTTGATGACTGTGTGAGCGAGACGTAAAGAAAACGCAATTTTCTTCCGTCTCGTGTCACCTCTGGTATCCTTTGTGTCAATAACTCTACTACTTTTCCAGAAACGGACTGTGTTAAAAGAATTGTCTTATGCGTGGAGGAATTATAGATTAAATTACCATTCATCAGTATCAATTCCAGAAATAGCACTAGAAACAACAAATTTAAATATGTGTGACGAATTTATGGAAGAAGATGATGATATTGTCCTAAATGTTTGTTTACCGTCAGCATCATCATCAAAAGAGAATTAGCACTAGAAACAACAAATTTAAATATGTATGAAGAATTTATGGAATATGATGATGATATTTTTCTTAATGTTTATATAGATATGTAATTAACCTAAAATTGTTAAAATAAGAAAAATCAATTGTAAAATAAAGAGATTATGAAAAAAGAAAAGTATAAAAATTTGTTTTTTATTTCAAGTTATATTTATTGAATAAAAATTTTAAACATAAATGTCCACAATTAAATGTTTGTTTTTTATTTCAAGTTATATTTATTGAATAAAAATTTTAAACATAAATGTCCACAATTAAATGTATTGAATTTTCGTTTTTGTTTATAATTATATTCAATCGGTGTTTTTAAGTAACTAACTACTTCAACTGGTGGATGTAGGTTTCCAAAACTATCAAAGTATTCTTTATAAATACGATTTTTATAATAGGCTACCCAATGCGTTCCAGGACCAGTAGAACTATCTAAATTAACAATACCACATTCTTGAATTAATGCCTTTTTAGGTAAACGATCACGCGTAAAAACACCTCTAAAATTTTTGAGTTGTTTAGCATATTTCATTAAATCTAGATCAGTTAATGGTCGATTGGGTAGACTATCTAAAAGTTTTTTTGAGCTGGGTTATAATAAAGGCCATATCCAGATTTGTATGGCTTAAGGTATAGACCTTTTCCCATAGCAATTGATTCCATATGTCTACTATGTCTTATAGCCTCTGCTAGCTGTTGCTTTCGATTTTTTATATAATTTACAGCCTTAATAATAGCTGATCCACCGGTAACTAAACCTCCAAGTGCTGTTAAGATTGGAATTAGTGGAATAAATCCACCAATTTTTGGTATTGGTATAACTCTTGGTATCACAATAATAGCCCTCTTTTTCCCTTTTAAGTTTGAAGCATGATACAATAATATAAAGGTACAACCACATTTGACGTATAAAATTAATTTTGACTTTTACCAAAATTGTTTGATTACTGTTTTTTTGTAAAGAGAGAGGAAAACGTTGCCACACGAAATTACGGGGAACTTTTTTAGGAATGTTTTTGGAAATGTGTATTTTAAGTTTAGAAATTATGGTTTAATACACACTTTTTTAAATGTTGTATTAATTGGATACGTGGATAACGAAATATGCATGTGTATAATATGATGATGAGCGTGTTTCATGCATATAATACACATTTACATACACTTCGTGTGCAAATTTATTGCAGCTTACAGTACGAATTAATGATTTTTTGATGGGCTACATCTGAATAATCTGAACAAAAAAGGACATGCAAAAGAAATAGTTAATGCATGGGTTCTATTGCTAATGAATTGGTTCAATTTAGGTGCAGAACGCATGATTTTAACACAGGCGTGTCATTGACGAGCATGGGCGAACATTTAGCAAAACTGCTCATCATTCCAATGAGTGCTTAGAACCCATGATACGTTTATTCGTTTATATATACATACATATGTATGTTTAAAACAGAGCATAACGAAGTGCCCGCTGGTGTCCTTTTGCTTATAATTTTCTGCTCTAAGCATGCATACTCTGATGATTGTATTTGAGGCAAACAGCTTTGAAAGCTGTTAAGTGTGCTGTTGTTTCCTTGCAAATTAAGAGGAAGCATTATTCTCGCCGAGATCTGATTGGCAATTGTGCTCTCGCTCTTTTAAAAAAGTTTGCACATTGTGCATATCACTTGGACGCACCTGATGTAAAGCAATAAGCCAGAGTAGTACGAAGAGAAAGTCCCACCCTTGATTCAGAGGCTTTTCCGTTGGTAATTTCCCTTGAATTGTTTATGCTGATGTAAATTTTTTTATAATTATAATTTAAATACATATTCTTCAATATTTTTCAATAAATAAAAAAGAACGTCAAAAAATTAATCAAGAACTCGGATTTCATAAATTAATAAGGTAGCATTAATTTTGAGAGTAAAAAATTGTCGGCACAAACGTCAGAAGGTTAATATGGCGACGAAAAGAGAGAACGGTTGTACCTTTATATTATTGTATCATGGTTTGAAGTAATGGCTTTTTGTGCAATTTTAACAACAGCATTTAAATTGTCTGGTTTTTCATTTTTCAAGAGTTTCAGGGTATTTTTTACAGTGGTTGAAAACAATTTAGTATCACATGCCTTTTTCTTTTTACAGTTTCTCTTCTTCGATTTTCTACATTTAGAATTAGTAGTATTCTTCATGCCTAATCCAAATTTAACTTTTGCTTCCATTGCATTCGTTACGAACCAAGCGTGTGCTCGTTCTTTTAATCCAATATCTTTAGATTTTACCCGTTGTCACGCTTTTTCAGCTAGTATTTGATCTGCTTGATGTCTTTCATTAATATTGCTTGTTTCTGAATATGCAATGTCGTGCTATCTACAAGCTACATCTAATCAATTTATCCCCTTGTCTCCTCTTGCTAAACGTTTTTCAAGTTTTGTTCCAGGTCCACAAAACTGATAACCAGGTAAATGTAGTTCAATAGGTAATTTGTTTATTAAGTTGTTTACGAAGCCGCTACCAATCTTACACTGACTATCTCTAACTCCTTTGTTATAGTTTATAACCATGTTAATGTTTATTCTTCTTTAATATACATATGTATGTCTTATGTGTTCCATACTAAAAATGAAAATGATGAGATTTCCGTATATAAGATTGAATTTATAGCAAAAACATATTAGTTATCAATATGCGATTAGTAGAGCAAGCAAAACAAATTGTTGTAAGAAATATTGACGTATCACAAGAACAGAAAACTAAAATTAAACATAGCATATTATTACCCAATTCAATACGTGCACTAACTGTAGGACCTTCAAACTGCGGTAAAACTAACGTAATGATTAGTCTAATAGAAAGTCCTAATGGTCTTAGCTTCAGAAACTTATACATATATTCGAAGTCTTTATGTCAACCAAAATACTGTTACCTTAAGAAACTGATCGATCCGATAAAAGGAATTAATCTTTTTACATTTTCGGAAAATGAAAAAGTTTTAAGTCTCGCTGAAGCAAATTCTAATTCCATAATAATATTTGATGACGTTATTTGTGGTAAACAAGATAATATAAGACCCTTTAGCAGCGTTGGATTTAAGGAGATGTTGTCTACTTTTGCGGCGGCATCCCATACTAATCTGATTTTTCCGGGCTTATTTACGTTAATAACTGGGAAAACAGGCAGATACCAACAACGTTCAACTTTAAGTTCACTAGGAAGTAATTTTCTTGCGTATCCTTTTGCTATATAAGCAGCCATCTGTGACTGCAACGCATTATACATTGTTGGATCAGTTTCCATTTTAGTATGCAAAATGCTTGCTCTTTTTTTTTGCCATTAGAAAACTTCAATCGGGCAAATTTTCTGGGCAGCGCCATTCCACACAATGTGTAAGCCATTTTAGTTGTTCTATAGTAATTTTATCTTCAAAGGAAGAATTATTTATTTTATCACATGTCATGTCGATACTGTTGTCATAACTATGTAGTTCCTCACAATACTGAGTACCTCTTCAGCCGATTTGTAATCAGAATTACATAATGAAAATGAGTGATAATGAACCGCTTTGATAATGGGACGATCGGAGGCAATTGTACCCTTTACGACCCATCCTGGTTTTCATCGCCCTCCTTGATTTTTAAACATTGGCTAGCGCGTGTGTTATTAAGACCAATCAAGATTCTAGGCGTGGCGTTTTCATAGGATTCAAGCGGAATACCTCTTAAATGTTTATATTGTTGTTGTAGCTGACATGCATCAATAGTTTGCCATGGTAGCTCCAACTTTTTTACTGTATGAACATCTTTTATTAGAAAACGCCTTTTTTTATCTTCTCCTTGTTACCTTTGACTCGTCTTCATTGCGTAGCATATTGGACGTCCATTGCATACATAATGGTTGACGCTCACCACTAATATTTAAAACGTTAAAAAGATCCTCATCAATCAAACTCAGGGATAGTTACCGGAAGAACACGAAAAAGAATTGGATTAGAATAACTAGAATGATGTGCTTTGTAATTTACACTCACCGATGACATCACGGGTGCTGTTGATACCACTTTATGCAGAGTCGAGTGGTGCTCCATATTACAGTTCTCAATGTTACACTTCAGTCCAGATGTACAGGGTTGTGGATAATGTGGGAGCAAACATATTTTGCACAGGTTGTGTTTACTAATCATCTTAAAATTTTCTGATTTTTTTGATGACATGATGCCAAATTCTTACAACAACCTTTGCAAACAACACACTTTGAGGCTGATAACACCTTTGTTTGCGTTGCTTCACTATGTGCGTTTACGTTACCACCACGTCTTAGTATTTTTGTAGGCATACTTGGAAGAACACTATTTGCGCCTTGCGCTAGCTGAAATCTAAGGTGCTGGTAGCTAACGTCGCTTTGTGCATACCCCAAAATGCTCCAAACAAACCTGGAAGCTTGCAAACTAATTCCTCTTGAAGTTCAGGATTGTTAATATACTGGATCATACCGGCAGCTTTCATTGCTGCGCAAACATTTTGTACCCCTATAGCAAAGTCTATAATTGTTTCCAGTCATGATTCTTTAGGTGAAGGCATTTCCCTTATTTGATTCAACAGGATGTCGATGATAAGTTCCGTACGTCCAAACTTCGTCCTCAGAGTTGACTGAATTTGGGGTACACATGCTACATTCAATAAAAGACTTTTTACTGAATTTCGAGCTGCTCCATCTAGTGCCTGACGCATCCGGACTAAATTTTCTTCATCTGAAAATACACATAATTGAGTCGTTTGCTCATATGTGGCTTGAAACAAAGTCCACTCTTCAGGTTTACCGGTAAATTTTTGTAAAACTTTTACTAGTCCTTTGCGAGCTGCAATATGTTCAGGTGTAAGTCGTAATGTTGCTGTACTAGCGTGCGTTTGTGTTATATTTGTGTCCTTGGCGGTTTGATTGGTATCTACAGTAGAACTTAGAGGAATCATACCCGGCACTAGGATTGCCAGATGGGCCTGATTTGTCCTGATTGTTTTAATGCACGCCAAGTCAAGTGAAAAAGAGATTTCTAAAGCTTTTTTGTTAGTTAATTTTTTTTCTCAAATTTATGCTAGCTATGCAATAATTCTTAAAAAAAGTAAGTTTATATTTCTAAAAAACAATTCTAAAGCCCATATTTTTATTATCAATAGAACTAAGGACTCATATGATACATATTTTTTTCTGTGCAATTATAGTTTAAAGAATATGGTTCTCTTTCTGTACAATTACAATAAAAGTGCCAGCACTGATATTTACCCCATTACTCAACACTAGTAAATTGACAGCATTGAACAGCTGAGTTGAAATACGTACATTGAAGTTTTTGAAAAAAAAAATTTAGTTTATATTTTAGTTTGATAATTTGTTTTAACGAGTAGCGAGTTTTCTTAAAAATATATAAAGACTGACCCTCTATGCAAAAACGGTTGTTAAACTTTTTGGCTTAAATGCAGTTTAGCGAAGCAGCTCCAAACAAAATAAAAAGTAGCCTGTGTTATAGAAAATTGCAAAATAAGAAGAAAATATTTATTTATTTATTTTTATTTATTTATTTAAGATATACTAAGCAGAAAATATTAAATAAAAAAGTTGGCGGCGACGCCAATTTACCGAGTTATGGGGCTCTGAACTTTTTTATAGGAAACTGAAAAATCTAAAAAAAAATTTAAGCACTTATCTGATAGGAAATTAAAAATATAAGAAAAAAAATTAAGTAAAAAATATTAACTGCGACCCTTATTTCTTGAGTTATTGGCCTTTAAATTTTTCATAGATGATTGTGATTTCTCTGCAGTTCTGAATGTGGTGGGTCAATATTTGAACCAATTTAGAGCTGTGCAGAAAATCATTAACAAGCAGCGTCGTTTTGGGAAATACAATGATTAATTAATATGAGCCGTGTCGGGAAACACCATGGTGGAGAAAATCCTTAAGCCCGGCCGAAGGCCCGCAGTCCATGAAAACTTTATTAGACAAGAAAACTATGCAATGCAGAAAATCTTTATTAAGCTGCGCCGTGTCGGGAAACAGCATGGTGAAAACTTCAGAGGCCAATAACTCGAGAAATAAGGGTCGAAGCCAATTTTTCAACTTAATATTTTTTCTTGTATTATAAATTTGCTGAGATAAGCTATTAAAAAAAATTTTTGGAAATTTTTCTCTGTTTCCTATGAAAAAGTTCAGAGCCCCATAACTCCGGAAATAGGCGTCGCCGCCAACCTTTATATTTAATATTTTCTTCTTATTTTTAAATTTTCTATCACATAGGATAATTTTTATTTTGTTTGGAGCTGCTTCGCTAAACTACATTTGTTCCAACTTTTTTTTCGTTGATTTAACAAACGAATTTTGTATGGATAACCCGGTTTTAAAGCATACTTCAACTTTAACAATCGTTTTTGCATAAGGCCATGAATTTTTATTATATTGTTTTTTGTTTCTTTTATATTGTTTCTGTTATTTTTACTTTTTATGATACTTTTGTTTCTATTCTAATAATTCTTATGAAAAAATATTAAATAAAAAACAATAGTATGAGTGTTTTTATTTGTCGTAATTTTTTTTTAAAATCAAGTTTTTTTTGTCAATGTCAAGCTTTTTGGCAAATTAGATCTGGCAAGCCTACCCGGCACCCACTGTGAGGAAGATCCTGCTTCGCCTCTGGGAGGCCTTTCAAGGTTATTAGACAGCTGCATTCTTTGTAGAGTCTGCATACATTCATCTGTATTGGCAGCATTGCCAATACTTGGTATACGTTGCACAGCAGTTCCAGCGGAAATCTCCTTTTCTGCAGCAGCGCCTGAGGCTTTTCTACACTGCACACAGTCATTGCAGCGTGTTCCTCGAATTGAGATTTTGTTGGACGTTGAAGAAGTAGCAGCTTCATGGTGTTGTTGTAACAACGATCTACGTTTTTTCATGATCAACTCATTTTGCTGCAGTAATTTGTTTTTTTTTCAGCGATTACTGCTAACTCTTAATCGATCATATCAAACTCGGCTTGAATTTTTCAGATAACTTTCCTAATATTTCTGAACATGATTTACAACGCCAGTTACGTTCACAACCAGAATGTGGTATTTGAGCGCAGTCTGGATAATATTTTCCTTCACAGCTAGAGCAGGATACCATACGAGCATCGTCTTCTCTATTACATGCCAAGCATGTACTCATATTATCCTCGTATGGCGTAGTCATCACAGAAGCCAGAAAATTTAAGAATGTTGAAAAACTCACCAGCAGTAAATGACAAGAAAAACTTTAATTCAATGTTAATTTTATTCAGCTTAAATTTCTGTAAGTAAATACTAAAACGTACATAGTTGTGTATTAATATATAAGTAAATTCTTACTCCTCAACGAAATCGAAAACTCCTGCTTCTGATCTATTTGCCAAGTATAAAGTTATTGCTCAATGGCAATAAGAAAAATATTTGAACGTATTACTGATGCGCTTTTTGTTTTGTAACCAATCAGAAAGCAGTAACTAATGTCAGCTGTTCTGACTATCAAAGAGGGAAAGTGGGAGGACATCTATACCAAATTATTTAACAATAAGTGCATTTACAACAACACGTACAAACACACATTAAATGCATATTAATAAAAAACAACAAACACACAAAATGAGCTTAAATATAAAACCTTTTTAAAAATAAAATATACATATTTATATCAACAACTACAAGTTGAACAAAAAAAAAGTTCAATAAACTAAAGAGACAAAATTTAATCCAGTGAAACAGAACAAAAATAACAAAACTGAATTAATAAAAGCCATTGAGAACCCTGTGCTTTGTAAAGGCAATGTCAACACGTAAAACTAAGAGATCAGTAGATGAAGCCGAACTTCAGCATGTTTATAGAACACGTCACAATCAAGACACGCACGAACGGCACACGCACGAATACGTAAGAATTTGCATATGTAGAACACGTTCATTTTTTTTGTCCGTCTTACGTCGTGTGGCGCTCTTAGCAATTTAGTGCCAAATCACAGTGTTGCCATTCTGTAAATAATTTTCATTTGTTTACATTTTGTCATATAAAATTTGTATTTTTGTCATTAAAAAAGGTAACCCTTTTTGACGGCCACATGGAAGTATTTATGTAAATGAAAATTTTTTATTTAAAAAAGAAATCTTTAGCTTTATACACATATACAAATAATGAAATAGCATAAAATGAGCTATTATCTTGCAAGAAATAAGAAAATTAGTTTTCAAAAATAATAACTGCACGGCTGTTGTCAACTTTATGCTTTAATTGCCACTTACAATAATAAAAAAAACAAATAAAAATGTACTAGTTGTAGCAACATTCACTTTTTTGAGGATATATCAATTTTATTTTATTTATTTCATATAAAATTTGTAATTTTTTCCACCGACGAATGTAATTTTGCATTCGTGCACTTTTTTTTGTTTTGACAGCAGAAAACGCGTTATACAAACCCAAACAAACTGTCACTTGTTATGTTTTTTACAAAAATAAATGACATATTGGGTTCTATAAACATGCTTTTAATCTCACTGATCAGTGTAATACTCCTGCTAGTCTAATTTTTTCCAATAAAAATTAATCTTGCTCACGCACTCGCTTGTGGAACTGGCTAGATGTTAAATAAGATGACAATCCGAATTAATACAAAATATGATCGCGGAAAGTAAGAGAACTTTATTAGCTGAAATTGAACAAAAATTTAAAGTAATAAAAGATGAAATAATAAATGATGTAAAAAAAAGTAAAAGAATTAAATGATCGAGTAACTGAATTAGAGACAGCCAACATGGAAATTGATAAATTAAAAAGTGATGTTAAAAATTTAAAAATCAAATGCCTAAAACAAGAAAACTCTATAGTGGCACAAGATCTTAGAATCACTGGTATACCCTTTTGTAATGATGAAAATTTAAACGAGATTTTCGAAAATATTTGTAACACTTTGCATATTAATATACCATCAATCAAGTCTATTTTCCGTGTAAAACACTTCAAAAGGCATCGTAACGCAGACGACCCACCAATTGTAGTAAAATTTACCACTCATTTTCAAAAAATTTCAATTTTCTAAAACCGCCGTAAAACCAAATCGTCGTTACTATTGTTAAACGCTGGTTATCAAAGTATTGTTCCGTTTCAAATTAATGAAAATCTCACACCCCACAACTAATTTTTAAAACGGCTCTTAGTCTCAAGAAATATATGCTTTTGAAGACAGTATACACGCTGTGAAAAATTAAAATGATGAGCGCATCAGTATTCTCTTTCCAGAGCAACTGGAACAGTTTTTACGTCCAATTAATTTGGCTGATTACAAACAATATTTTAAGATTTTTAAGACCTCTTTTTTATTTTCTGTAATATTTTTTGTTTATTTGACTCCAATCTCATATATGGGTGATTCTTTTCTGGCGTTACATGCCATTTGTACGACAAAAAGTAAAAAAAAAACGTTTTAAAGTTAAGTTTGAAACATTTTTTTTCTTACATTTGAGAAGTGATTAAATAGGTATATATTCAGTGAAAAAATGCTAACAATCAAACCTAAGGATTTCAAGATATTCGCAAAATATGACGTGGCGTTACGTTACAAAAACAGGGGGTTACTCTCTATCGCGATGCGAAAGAAAAATGGTACCGTATCGATCAAATGGTACCCTTTAATGCATTATTGTATTTTTCTTACGCATCTAATTTCGCAAATCTGGCATCACCGTACTCTGTAATACGAAGCGTATGTCAAAATCGTTCGTTAAGCTCAAATATTTTGCGCTAACAAAATATCAAATGCAAAGGAAACGAATAATGTAAGAAAGCACAAATATATTTTTATATTTATGTTTATTTAAATATCTATATTAAATTATTATTTTAGGGAAAAGCCAAAAAAGTTACATACTCAGCAGCGACAGTTCGAAATCTTAGTTGATTTTATGGTCCAACACAGCGATTTGGCCAAGGGACAGCTTCAGTGCGGAAATGCCAAAAAACAAAACTAGCGGACGATCTTAATTCCAATGGACCACCTGTAAGGGATTTGGCTGGTTGGAAAAAAGTAATGTATTACATATTTTATATAAAATGTGAAACTAAGACAGTAAAGTTTTGTATATGTGTTTGCATGTGCGCATATAAATATGTATGTAGGTTTGGTCTGACCTAAAAACCCACACGAAGGTTAAGATGCGCAAGAACAAACTAAGCATTTCCAGCACTGGTGTTGGTGTCTCATAATATTGCCCACTTTCTGCTATGGAGGAACATATAATAAATCTTCTCCATATGGAAGAAGCCGTCAGCGGGCTGCCAACATCAACATGCTTTGGCACAAGTATTAATATTATTCACGATGTTTCGGCAAACAAAGAGCCTGCGGAAGAAGCTTTGTTATCTTCGCAAAATGAAAATAGCAGTTTTATTTATTATTTATTTATTTTATTTTTATCAAAAACGCGTACTGCACAAACAATTTATTTAAAATATTTTAATTTTTATTATTTTGTTTACAAGTTTTGACATTTCATATTGTCATTCTTCGCTGTTGTGAATTACGTGGTGCCAGTGTTTCTTATTTTTCAACTTATTTTGCGAAAGCGTTTGCGTCAGCAATACAGAGTACCAATTAGTACTCTTCACGTATTTACCTTTCGTATCGAACTGGCTTTCGCATCGCAATAGAGAGTAACCCCCCAGAAGTGTGGTTTGACTTGAGTAACAAAATTGCTTAACGCTGCGAATTGGGCAAGTATTTTTGGACAAAACTTTTTTGTTAGGACTTGGATTGATATACATTTATTTTCCAAGTTTCTAGATTAAAAAATATTTTTCCTTTTTTTTCTGTTAGCCTCAGTATCTGGCGTGGCGTCACTTAAATTTCCATTTGATATTTTTTTTTGTTAATAATTAATAAAAAGATATACAAAACTATATTTGCTATATATATATATTTATATATACTTATTAGCCTCGAGTCTCCGTTTACGTTGTATTTTGGAAAATATAATTAAAATTTATGAATGTTTTGTTAATTGTTAGTCGCCGATAAAAGCGATTAAAAAACATAATAAACCCCGGTTTTAAGACTGGTTAACAATCCAACCCGAATAGAAAATTACCGTAACCAGCCCAAAAATATATTTTTCGAAAAATATCCGTACCATATACAAAAAACCTGGTTCCGAACCGGATACAAAAAATATGCTTTGTTTGACTCTGGTAAAGTAGCTTTTTATTAAATAAGGAAACAAACGAACAAACTCAAAACCAAAATTTTAAGTAAATTTCAAATAAATATTGTACTATGCAAAAAAATACTAACAATCTGGCGTTACGTTACACACTTTTGAAAATTAACATTATATTAAATATTTGTTTTATAAAGTATTTTTTTATTATTATCACATAGGCTAATAACACTTTGTTAACATGCAAAATTTCACGCACTTGCGATCGTCAATGTAGTGATAATACCTGGCGTTACGTTACATTGAAATATAATTTTAATAAAACCTAAATTTTACCGTTAATTTATATGTATATAATGGTTTTCTTTTCATTTGTCTATGATTAGTTGTTGTTGTAGCAATAGTTTTGCAATAAAATTATTACTGTGCAATTTCTCCTAGAAGTATAAAATGTTAAGAGAAATTAAGTAAAACTCACCAAAACTTAAACCCTAGCTTTGTACCCCATTATTTCGGCATCAGAACTAAGGAAAGCCTCGAACTCTTAAATTTAAATAATATGAAATATTTCTCATTTATAATACAAGAAAACAAATCTGTTGGTGAACTGTAAATTTTTCCGTCATGGTGGACTTTTTTTGGAAGTGCCCATATACATACTCTTTGTTTTCAATACTACATTGTTAAAAATGTTCAATTTTAATTACATCTTGTACACTACAATTTTTGTTTCTATTAGCATTGCGCTTCTTAAAATTCGATTCAATGCTAGGCTGCCCAGAGAAGCGCCGGACGGCAAACATCAATCGGCTTTTTATACAAATACGCTTATACATTTCCCTCTTGTTTCTCTCGGTGGCCAGCTCTGATTTAATGGCATTTAACGGTAATGATCGTGGAAGTTCCAAAGACATAACAATGAATATGGTCAGGATCCTCGCTAAGTATAAAAAAGGTCTTAAAGTTGTGCATATAAATGCGCAAAGCATTAATAATAAAGTTGAGGAATTTAAATTTATTTTTGAGAACTCTGGCATTGATGTAGTTTGTGTTTCGAAAACATGGCTTTTAGAATCAACACATGATAGATTGATATGTCCATATGGTTTTAAAGTTTTTTAATGAGATAGGGGGAGCCATGGTGGCGGTGTTGCCATATTCGTAAGGAATACTATTTCGTGCAAAATATGCTGCAAATTAATCATTTGGGAAAAAAACTGTTAGTGGGTAATAAAAGAATACCATATTTACCTTTGTATTCTACACTTGAAACTCTTGTCTCACAATACGATGATATTATCATTACTGGTGACTTTAATTCCAATATATTAATGGAGACGAAACTTGCTGACAATATGTTGTCATTTGGACTTTTTCCCGTAAATACTACATGTCCGACACATCATACATCCACAAGTAGTACACTCAACCCTTACTTGTACTTGTCTAGTACCGCGAACATAAATTTATATAATCAGATATGCTTCATATTTTTCCAAACATGACCTTTTATTTTTAAATTATCGTGTATGTTCTGGCTTTCACATCGTTTTCACATGTTTTCTTGTGAGTTCGGATGTTAAAACACATGCTACGCCTATTTAAGTTGAAATTTAGAAAATAAAAATGAATAGTGTGTGTTCTAGCTACTTCTAAGTAGCAAGAATAGAGTGAGCCTGAACTAGTAACACCACCTGTAAATACATACATACATATGTATATACATAAATGATGTGAAAGTATTTTGTTGTTTAAATACGTACAAAAAATTAAAGTATTTTGTATTTTAAATACATACATGACCAGCAAGTATTTTGTATTTTAAATACATAGCCTGAAAGTATTTTGTATTTTAAATACATGACCAGCAAGTATTTTCTATTTTAAATACCGCAAGCCATGTATTTGCCCAACTCTGTTTGTAATGAACTATTTTTTGCACTGAAATAAAATCTCTTAAAAGTAATGGATTAATATTGCATTAGCAGCTTATCGTATGGCGAAAAATGCACTAATTTTGTATTGCCACTAAGCACATCATGAAGTAATGCAATATTATTGCAATATCACATATTGTACACAATAAAATTATATAAAACGTAATCATATTTTTATCAGAAAGCACAAATAAAAAAATACAGTAAAGGAATATTTAAAGGACCTGTATAAGTACGTGCATACAAATGAAAGATCAGATCTTAGGTTTTCGTTTATTTTATTGTAAGGTTATATCTTAAAAAATGGTCATTTTATAAACGGAATATACTACCGCTTGGAACAATTTAATCAAGTTTTGTCTTTCTCTTGAAAAATTATAAAAATGGTAGTGATATGATTTTTGCCGATATGTACATAGAAAAAAGTTTACATATTTATGTATGTACGTATGTTTTTATGTAAATATGTACACATTTACGTTCTATTTTTCACCATGTGATTTGGTGCTAGCGCAATATTAATGTATTGGTTTGAAGAGATTTTAGTTTAATGCCAAACTAATTATCAAAGTTAGTTCTAATGTAATAAATTGGCATTTGTATTGATTTGGTTTAGTGTGGGAAAATGGTCAATGCATTTGCTATAACAAAAAGGAAATGTATGGATAGACAAAACCAAGTAAATTTATTAATTGATAAACCTGTATTACGTGAAATAAGTATAATAAAAGCTACATATTTTTTAATTTTTTTATTTATTTTTTTATTTATTTATTTACTTATTGGTTTATTTCCTGTACAACAAGAGTTAATCTTATATTTACAGTACAGAAACGGATTTCGTTAAAAAAAATAAAAAATTAAAAGCATTTGTAATTATTACATTCGAATTAGAAGTTAATTAATAAAAACATATAAAAAATATAATTAAAAAAACAAATGTATACGTATGTATGTATATCAGAAGATTGCACATAATATAATATGTATAAAAGAATTACCTACACATTTTTATTTAAAAGAGTTAACTACAAATCTTTTGAAACTATTAGCGTTGCTGTTCATTTGCTGACATAGTGGAAGATTATTCCAAAGTCTAGCGGCATGCACATAAAACTGCCATTCGGAGACTAGGTATTGATGTCGAGGTATTATAATGTTTCGGTTTCGTGGCGATTGACAAAAACGTATATTTTCAAAAATGTATTTGGGAGTTTGAGTGTGTATTATTTTATGCAGAAAAACCAGAGTGCGGATTTTTAACAGGCTATCGAAGCTTACACCATAAAGGTTCTTAGAAACAGAGGAAACATGATCAGATCTTCTCAATCCATACACATACCGTATAATATTGTTAAATAAAACATCTAACAGAGTCGCAGTTTGCAAATAATTCACACCCATACAATAAGGAAGGAACCAAATATGTCTTGGCAAGCAAGATTCTAATTCTGATAGGTGTAAAGTATTGTGTAGACCAGAGCGCTCGTAACTTAAAATACGATTGACCAACCAGTGAGTTTACATGATCTGTCCAAGTTAAATGGTTATTAAAAACTATTCCTAAATTTTTTGCTCTCTTAACGATTTCAATTTTCTCACCATTTAAAACGATATCCCCAGAAATACAAGGATCTATAGCTTTTTACAGATTACAATACATTTAGATTTTTTAGGGTTCAAACAGAGCCCATTTGCATTAGCCCAGATATAAATTTGATTTAATTCATGATTTAACTGTGAGATACCTGTGGCAATGTTTTCAGCTGCGATACTTAAAGTAAGTTGTATGTCATCTGCATAAAGGTGGATATTACACTTTGAAAGAATTTTTGGCAAGTCATTTGCATATATTGAAAATAAAAGCAGACCTAAGATAGAGCCCTGAGGCACTCCCCTTTTAAGTGTCAATTTGTCTGACCAAATATTGGTAGCTATTCTGGAATACGCGTCGACTTGGTGAAATTTACATGTAGAACAAAAACAAAACTTCACAAATGTTAAAAATTTGTTATTGTTTATCATACAAAATTTACCAGTTTAAAAAAGAGAGCAACGCGTAAACATTCTCACGTTTATTTCATTTTAGAATTGTATGGGGAACAAAAACAATTTTTGAAACTTTGTTTTTGCTTTAATGTAAAGTTTCACTTCTTCGACGCGTTTTCCCGAATAGCCACCATTGTTTGCAAGAACCGATTGTGTTCGGTTTGAAAGGTATGATGAAATAAGTTTAACTGATGTAGGTGAAAATCTAAAAAAGTGTTTTAATTTGTTAATTAATGTGGCATGGTCTACCGTGCACAGTGGGGACTTTTGCAAAATAAATGGTAATAAATCTGGAACTTCTAAACTACTAATTAGATTTATATGAAACTTGGAACATTCGTAGAGGAGGACTTAGGCTTTATAACAAATGTCTTGGCAGCCGTCTGGCTTAAGCTGGACAGGAGTTACAGTGGGCCTAAGTTGACAACATGGGACTAAAAAACAATTCTGAGGCTTGTAACTTTTAGAAAAATTATCCGATTTTTATGAGATAAAGCGTTTTGATCTAAGCTCAACATTTTTAATAAATAATGTCCTCAGATGTGTTTTCGTATCTCTCATAACTTAGAAGATATTTGACTTTTAACAAAAAAAAATTTTTTTTTTTCTTGACTTTTTTTTAGTATTTCACCTACAACTTTTTAGTCAATTGTTGGATTTTAAATTAAAAGACAGCATTACATTTCTGATCAAATTCTAAGTAAAAATAAGTAAAAACCTTATTAATATCTGCAGTCGTGAAAACGGGAAAAGGCAAAGAATTCAAAGTTTTAAAATTTTTCTGAAAAAGGCACGTTTTTTTAAGAAAAAATATCTTCATTATTTTCAATTTTGTGAAAAACTTTGTTTAACACATGCACTTTTAAACCACATAGCGCTAAAAACAATCTATTCAGAATATGCTAAGAGCCAATTATTTTGTATTTTGGGCATGCACCCTACACTCAGCAGTGTCCGAAAATTGCCAATTTCAAAATTTTTTTTTGTGCTTATGCGCTTATAAAAAGTTGTGACGGAATATTTTGAAAGTTTTAGCTATATCATTTAATTGTTAGGATAGTTGGCAACATGTTAAACTTAAATTTTTAACAGCCCTTTCATAAATGCGAACATGCGCGTAAATTTTCTGAAAAAAGTAAAAATTTTGGAAAAATTTTGTTTTGTACCATAAAAAATATATGTATATAAAAATAATTTTCTTTTCTTATGTTGGTATTTTTAGCTTTTATGTGAGTTTTCTTACTTTGCCTGAAAAAATTATTCCAATATAATTAACTGATCTCGAGATATTCCGATTGTAGGGTGCAATTCAAAAAATATGTAGAATGCCCTTAACTTTTTTCCCTTTATTCACACATCAGCTGTTTAAAACTGTTATGAATTATGAAATTCAACCTAAATAGAAAAACATAAATAAATTTGGAATGTTATCCAATAAGTCTATGTATATTTTTCGCAATAAAAAATATTTATGGTAATTATACCATACAGTGAACAAAGAAAAAACTTGTACAGCAAACGCTCCACTCTTCTAATCAAAATATCTCTGTTGCTTTGTAAGATTTTAAGATAAAACCAAAAGCAGTTTCAAGACAAATTAATAAGCTTTCTATAGAAATCTTTAATTTTATTAAGAAATTTATTTTAATACTAAAAAAATAACCTAACATAAAATAACACTATTTTCAAGAACCAAAAAAAAAACTTGTACACTAACTCTTCTTTCAGGAAGGAGCTATGAAATAAGGAATACACTAAAAATTAGTACTAAATGTGGCCACGTCTAGCATCTAATAGATTATTTTCATAGAATGAATTGGGTTTTTGGTAATTTTGGGAGCTATATGGTCCAATATGCCCTGGAGAGCACTTTTGAGTTAATTCTTACACATAATCTACAGCTCGCGTAATTTTTTGTTCACATACGCCCACAGAATTTCATTTGTACTAAAGCCAAGGATCTAGAAAGGATGTGCCTGCAATTTTTTTTCCATTGAATGGAAGCCATTCTCTTATTATTGAAGACGAATGTTTCGGGTATTTAACTCTAACTAATCACTAGTCTCCACTTACATTTAATTTGGCAGCTAACTGTGCTAAATTATCTCTTAGTATTTTTAAATAATTCATTTTATTTATTGTACGTTCTATAAAAAGCGGATTTCATACACCACTCGATCCCATTGGGCCCCATACCATCATATTACACCCCCCATGCTTCACCGTGTTATTCAGGTTTTTATCACTAATGCTGGAATTCCTCTTCGCCACAAAAATCTACAACGATAACATCCAAATATATATAATTTGGATTCAGCAGTGTCCCAAAAGTCATCATAGTGATTAATATAATCTTTCTTTGCGTGGCAAAGAAAAGCTCCAGCCTTAACGATAATAACCTGAATAACACGGTGAAGCATGGCGGGTGTAATATGATGGTATGGGGCTCAATGGGATCGAGTGGTGTATGAAATCCGGTTTTTATAGAACGTACAATAAATAAAATGAATTATTTAAAAATACTAAGAGATAATTTAGCACAGTTAGCTGCCAAATTAAATGTAAGTGGAGACTAGTGATTAGTTAGAGTTAAATACCCGAAACATTCGTCTTCAATAATAAGAGAATGGCTTCCATTCAATGGAAAAAAAATTGCAGGCACATCCTCCCTAGATCCTTGGCCTTAGTACAAATGAAATTCTGTGGGCGTATGTGAACAAAAAATTACGCAAGCTGTAGATTATGTGTAAAAATTAATTCAAAAGTGCTCTCCAGGGCATATTGGACCATATAGCTCCCAAAATTACCAAAAACCCAGTTCATTCTATGAAAATAATCTATTAGATGCTAGACGTGGCCACATTTAGTACTAATTTTTAGTGTATTCCTTATTTCATAGCTCCTTCCTGAAAGAAGAGTTAGTGTACAAGTTTTTTTTTTGGCTCTTGAAAATAGTGTTATTTTATGTTAAGTTATTTTTTTAGTATTAAAATAAATTTCTTAATAAAATTAAAGATTTCTATAGAAAGCTTATTAATTTGTCTTGAAACTGCTTTTGGTTTTATCTTAAAATCTTACAAAGCAACAGAGATATTTTGATTAGAAGAGCGGAGCGTTTGCTGTACAAGTTTTTTCTTTGTTCACTGTATGTTTTTCCATGTAAGTGTAGTTAATGTTAATAACAGGTAAGCATTTAACGAATAACAACACACATTTTTAATGGATTAAAAAAAGGTTTTCGCGCATTATTTTACAGCGGCATCGGGAGGTGCTACCTGATTATGCTGCTACTACTTAATAACACTTCACAGTACTAGGTAATTAGACAAAATTAGCTAAGGTGCTTATAAATTATGCTGTATTGCATAAAAACGCAGGGTTCTTTTATAAGAATAATCACTCTATATTGAACTGTTATGGAGATTAGTATTAAATATAACGCGGTATGTAAACTTCTATGGGAATACGTTCCTGTTAGTTTATTGCGCAAGAAAAATGTTCTAAAATCATAGATATAATTGACAACTCATTTGGATTAAAACTAAATGAAGATGCTACTAAAAAAATAGAGAACTTTTTGGTAGTGTACGAAAGAAAAATGAAAGAATTAAATTATAACAAAACTAAGTTCCAAAAACAAAATGAACAATCGCTAAAAACCGAGATAGTTACACAGATTGGTATGAAACAATTGGTAAGGCCTAATAAATTATACGAGCAACTTCAACCAAGAAGCCAGAAAAGAAAGCAAGAAGACCTCATTGAAAACCACTCTTTTGGCCTTATAAAGGATGCCTTTAGAAGTGCCTTAACCAAAAACAAACCGAAGGAAGTTGGCAAAATTGTAGATGCTCTTCCAAAAGCATCTCCAAAGAGAATACAACGTATGATGGAAAGCATACCAACGCCTAAATTTAAAACAGATTTTACTAATGAAGATGCATTAGCCCTTATTCTAAACTTGGGTCTAACAAGGAATAAATATGAAATATTAAGAAAAGCTATGACTGAAAAGAAATGGGGAAATTTGCCATCTACAAAGTCATTGAAGGCAACAAAAGATGTAATTTTGCCATCGGTTTCGAACGTTAGTAGCACGGGCGCCACTACTGAGTTATGCAGTCTCCTCGAAAATACTGCTTCTAGGATAATTTCAACCTTCAGCAAAGAAGACATAAGTAAATGCCACAAGTCCGAGCTAGTATTAATTTGTAAATGGGGTTGTGATGGGACTACTGGATTTTCTGAATATAGACAACAAAGCGAAGATAATATATCTTTTTCATCGATATTTATGTCTACGTTGGTACCTCTTAGAATGCGTTTATATACAAATTCATCCATCATGCACTGTACCTGCATTTGAAGACGTATGGATAAATGGGACGCCTGCATCAAAGTTATTATGTCGACCAATAAAATTTGAATATATGAAAGAAAAAAGAGATGAAATTCAAAATATTGTGGTTACTATATCAGAAGAAATAAGGAACTTACCAAGCATTGCAATAAAAATTTCTGACTGCATTATAAATGTCACATTTGATTTACAATTGACTATGATAGATGGAAAAGTTGCCAATGCCCTAACGGATACCAAGTCATACTGGAAATGCAATATATGTGGGAAAAAAAGCTCTGAGTTTGAAGATAAATCTGATGAAACTATAAAATAGGAAGCCCCTAAATTTGGAATTTCCCCAATTCATGCTCGCATTAGATTTATGGAGTATTGCTTGCATCTATCATATGATATAAAATATAGACATATCAAAGGTAATGAAACTGTCTCCTCACGAAACAACAAAGACTTAGCAGATACACGAAGAACTGAGAAGAAAAGGATACAAGATGAATTAAGAAAGCATGGGCTTATAATTGATAAGCCAATTAACGATTATGGTAGCTCGAATAATGGAAATACTGGTAGACGCTTTTTTGAGGATCCTGAGACTACATCCTTGATAACCGGCTTGGATAAAAAACTAATAAGGAACTTCAAAATAATACTGGCAACTATTAACAGTAAAAAGCAAATCAATGCAGAAAAATTTGATGCTTTTGCCAATGAAACAAAAGTATTGATAAAAAATGTATATCCATGGAGATTGATGACGCCAACTGTACATAAGGTATTATCTCATGGAACAGAAATCATTGAAACCAACATCCTACCTCTGGGAGAACTCACAGAAGAAGCTCAAGAAGCAAGGAACAAAGATGTAAAGCAGTACAGATTATTTAATAGTCGAAAGTGTTCAAAATTAGCAGAAAATTATGATTTAATGCTTCACTTATTGTTATTCTCAGATCCAGTTTTATGGTTACCAAAGATAACTAAAGAAATAGAGAAAGACGACAGTGAAGCAGTTCAAATAAATAACCTCTTAAGCTTCGATATTTCGGATTGTTTTCTTAAAAATAATTGAAATAAATAAATTGTAAAATGATGGTAATTAACAAAGCTAAAACATGTAATTTAAAAATAAATACTTTATTTAGTGTTAAAAAGTTTATCTTAGTTATCGCGCAATATTAAATAGATTATCTATTGGTAACTAATAATAAAAAAAAACAATATATACAAATAAAACTTTTCAAATTGTTTATACAATACATCATACTTTATAAGCACCTTTGCTAATTTTGTGTAATTAGCTGGTACTGTTAGTGTTATTATTTTAAGTAGTAGCATAATCAGGTAGCACCTCCCGATGCCGCTGTAAAATAATGCGCGAAAACCTTTTTTTAATCCATTAAAAATGTGTGTTGTTATTCGTTAAATGCTTACCTGTTATTAACATTAACTACACTTACGTCCCTTTTCACAATGTATGGTTAAGAGTTAACGTGAACTTTAACTGACAGTTCTTCATACAAAACTTGCAGTTAAAGTCTCTGTTATCTTTTAACCACACATTGTGAAAAGGTACGTTACATGGAAAAACATATGGTATAATTACCATAAATATTTTTTATTGCGAAAAATATACATAGACTTATTGGATAACATTCCAAATTTATTTATGTTTTTCTATTTAGGTTGAATTTCATAATTCATAAAAGTTTTAAACAGCTGATGTGTGAATAAAGGGAAAAAAGTTAAGCGCATTCTACATATTTTTTGAATTGCACCCTACAATCGGAATATCTCGAGATCAGTTAATTATATTGGAATAATTTTTTCAGGCAAAGTAAGAAAACTCACATAAAAGCTAAAAATACCAACATAAGAAAAGAAAATTATTTTTATATACATATATTTTTTATGGTATAAAACAAAATTTTTCCAAAATTTTTACTTTTTTCAGAAAATTTACGCGCATGTTCGCATTTATGAAAAGGCTGTTAAAAATTTAAGTTTAACATGTTGCCAACTATCCTAACAATTAAATGATATAGCTGAAACTTTCAAAATATTCCGTCACAACTTTTTATAAGCGCATAAGCACAAAAAAAAATTTTGAAATTGGCAATTTTCGGACACTGCTGAGTGTAGGGTGCATGCCCAAAATACAAAATAATTGGCTCTTAGCATATTCTGAATAGATTGTTTTTAGCGATATGTGGTTTAAAAGTGCATGTGTTAAACAAAGTTTTTCACAAAATTGAAAATAATGAAGATATTTTTTCTTAAAAAAACGTGCCTTTTTCAGAAAAATTTTAAAACTTTGAATTCTTTGCCTTTTCCCGTTTTCACGACTGCAGATATTAATAAGTTTTTTACTTATTTTTATTTAGAATTTGATCAGAAATGTAATGCTGTCTTTTAATTTAAAATCCAACAATTGACTAAAAAGTTGTAGGTGAAATACTAAAAAAAAGTCAAGAAAAAAAATTTTTTTTTGCTAAAAGTCAAATATCTTCAAGTTATGAGAGATACGAAAACACATCTAAGGACATTATTTATTAAAAATGTTGAGCTTAAATCAAAACGCTTTATCTCATAAAAATCGGATAATTTTTCTAAAAGTTACAAGCCTCAGAATTGTTTTTTAGTCCCATGTTGTCAACTTAGGCCCACTGTAACTCCTGTCCAGCTTAAGCCAGACGGCTGCCAAGACATTTGTTATAAAGCCTAAGTCCTCCTCTACGGATGTTCCAAGTTTCATATAAATCTAATTAGTAGTTTAGAAGTTCCAGATTTATTACCATTTATTTTGCAAAAGTCCCCACTGTGCCGTGTCATTTATTTATTTATTTTAATAATTAAATATAATTATTTTTATATGTTTTGTAACACCTTATTTAAGTAAAAATTTATTTCAACTGTTTCACTACACACATTGTAAACAACTTTTGACATTCATACATTGACACTTCCTTACTCATTGTATTTAGGCACACACAGTTCTCGTTGTACCTTCATAGTGAACAGACGTAATAGCGGAATTTTTCTTATATACAAACTAAACAAAAAAAAAGCATACAAAAAATATTCGTAGTACATATTAACTTTGATAAATAAGCATTTTTTTGCTTTGATAATATTTTTACATATAGAAATAACAAAAATAAAAAAAACCGTAAACAAAAAAACATACAAAGTACCCTTGAGGAATACTCTTTATGAGTACCCCAGAGGAAAAAAATAGTGAAGTGAGTTCTAACGGCAGAAATGCCTATTTTACTGTGAGTTTTGATGCTCATAATGATAACAATAAAAATAAAAAATCTGATAATAGACTTGCTGTGAGTTCTGAAGCTCTTAATAAAAATCAAAAATCTGATAATAGACTTTTTCTAACGGCAAAACCACAGTCTCGTCAGCGATCAACTTCGCTTTGTCCAATGCCAACTAGTGAATCGTTGACATTATTGCCTAGTACTTCTACATTTAACTCAGCGATATCATCCGCTTCGGGCTCGTGGTCAACAATTAAACAAGTTGTTACTGAAGACAACAGTAGTACAAAACCAAAGGTACAAGTAGGAATGGACAGATATATAACCATTTTAAAGCGCGGGCGAAGCCCAAATTCTACTAAAATTGGATCCGCCCCAAAGATGTCTATGGATAACAGCACATCTTCTATCAATCGTCAAAATCGTTTTTCATTATTGCAAGACAAAAACGACAAGCCCGCTGCATCATCGCAAAAGTCTTTTAAGCCACCACCTATTTGTCTGAGAGAAAAAAATTCAAACGCGCTTCTAAAAAATCTACTGTCGACCATTGGTGAAAATACTTTTCACATCATTCCAATTAAACGAGGTAATATTGATGAAACTAAAATCCAAATATATGATGAAAAAGATTTCCGAAAAATTGTTAGTGAGTTTGAAAAAAATAAAACAAATTTTTATACATACATATCAACTTAAGAGTGCTAAAGGCCTACAAATAGTATTAAAGGGCATAGATTCATATGTTGAGCCTGAAGAAGTAAAATGTGCACTTATCGAACAAGGATTTAAAGTAAAAATTGTTACCAATATAATCAATAGAGAGAAGATTCCCCAGCCTCTATTTCGTGTTGAACTGGAGCCGAATGATATACAGTTAAAGAAAAATGAGACCCACCCAATTTATAGTCTAAAATACCTTTTACACCGAAAAATCACAGTTGAAGAGCCACGTAAGCGTTCAGGTCCCGTACAGTGCCATAATTGCCAAGAATATGGCCACACAAAAACCTACTGCAAATTACCTACAGTTTGTGTTATCTGCGGTGAATTGCATGGTACTGCTAACTGTACCAAGCCAAAAGTACAATCTAAAAAAAAATGCAGTAATTGTGGAGAAAATCACACCGCTAATTACAGAGGATGCCGTATATATTCTTTCGTTAAACAGGCTATGGGTCAAAAATCTAAATTAGCTCCAGTTCAATCAGCAAATGCTTACTCCGCCACTCTTCCTCAAACTAGCCAACTAGTTACTTCACGTGTATCGTATGCCGATGCTGATAAGACTAGTTCTATTCCCACACAAAATGTTCCACCGCCAAGTAATTCAACGAATGCAAACTCTAGCTTTAACTTTAGTCGTCTTGAAGCTACTATTGAGAATCTGGTGCTAACTATAAACAACTTTACAACAAATATGACTAGCATGATGCAAGAAATGCTGAGAATGCAGAATACTCTGCTTCAAGCATTAGTCAACAAACCATGAACACGTTAAAACTATGTTTCTGGAACGCAAACGGCATTCGCCAACATAAAAATGAACTTGAGCACTTCCTCACGGAAAAAAATATTGATATAATGATGGTCTCTGAGACTCACTTGACTTCGAGAAGCTGCTTTAAAATAAATGGTTACACTCTATATGATTCAAAGGACCCGAGAGGGAGAGCATGCGGTGGATCAGCAATTCTAATTAAGTCAAGACTCAAGCACTATATCCTTGAGAACGTTAGTGAAGAATATATGCAAGCTACGAATATTTTCGTAGAAAATTTTTGTGCGAACTTCGTGATATCATCAATTTACTCACCTCCCAGATTTTCAGTTACCGAAGATCAGTATGAGAAGTTCTATAAATCGCTTGGATCTTGCTTCGTGGCAGCTGGTGACTACAATGCAAAACATACGTACTGGGGCTCGCGTCTTGTTACACCTAGAGGTAGAGCGTTGTTTAATACAATTTCAAAAATGGGCTTAGATGTCATTTCGAGTGGGGAGCCTACTTACTGGCCTACTGACGTAAGAAAAATTCCAGATGTTATAGATTTTGGCGTCACGAAAAATATCCCATACGGACTTAATTCACGTACAGGGCTCTCTAGATCTGTCCTCCGATCACTCTCCCACAATAGTTACAACTTTCAACCCACTAAGGAGTGATTTAACTAACTCATATGCGAAAACGATTAACAGGGTCAACTGGCTAGGATTCAAAAAATATATTAGTAGTCACTGCGTAGAAAACATTCAGCTAAGATCACCTGATGATATTGAATTTAATATTGCCAATCTTAACGAATACATTAAACAGGCTGCTGAACATGCCACTACTTCCTATCCGCAGACTGGCTTTAATAGAATTTATTCTACGGAAATTGAACGTCTTGTATGTGAAAAAAGGAGAGCTAGAAGAGAATGGCAACAACACCGATCACCCCTAAATAAAATCAGACTTAAAGAATGTACTAAAGGACTCAAAGAGCTGCTATCGTCGGAAAAGACTGCATTACTGGAAAAGTATTTAGAAGGTCTTGATGTAACGTCAACATCTAATTACTCTTTATGGCGCGCTACTAGAAATCTTAAAAGACCCGTTGATCTCAAATCACCATTGCGTACTTCGACTGGAGGGTGGGCAAGAAGCGATAGTGAGAAAGGTAACTTATTTTCTGAGCATTTAAAATCTGTATTCACTCCCAATTCATGTACGGGTGCTGCCGATTTACCGAGTGTAGTCTCTCTACCCCCTCGTCCCTTAAGGTTTAAGATGCGTGAACTACAAAAAATAGTTGCAGAACTCGACCCGAAGAAAGCTCCAGGTATTGATGGCATTAGTAACAAGATGCTGATGAATTTGCCTCATATTGCAATAAGAATCTTGCTATTTATTTTTAATGCAATTTTACGAATGCAGTATTTTCCACATAACTGGAAACTTGCCAAGATTAAAATGATTCCAAAGCCAGGCAAAGATCTTACCAAGGCTGAGTCATATAGGCCTATAAGCTTACTTTCAACAATTTCAAAGCTTTTCGAAAAGCTGCTCATGACTAAATTGTCCACAATTTTAGCTGATAGTGGGTGCATCCCGGACCATCAATTTGGCTTTAGAAGTCAGCATAGCACTATTGAGCAAACGCATAGATTGGTTCAAGTTTTAAGGAGGACATTTGAAGAAAAAAAGTATTGTTCTGCCCTTTTTATTGATGTTTCTCAGGCATTTGATAAGGTATGGCACGAAGGCCTGGTTTTAAAACTGAAGACATACCTACCAATAAACATACAAAAGCTTTTGGAAAGTTATATCCTTGATAGGAAATTTACTGTTGTGGAAGGAGACTTCATGAGTGTACCCGAGTCTATATCTTCTGGTGTGCCACAGGGTAGTATTCTGGGGCCAGTCTTGTATCTAATTTATACTTGTGATATGCCTGTGAGCAATAACATCCACACTTCTACATTTGCCGATGATACAGCCTGTTTGAGTATTCACAAAAATCCTGATGAGGCATCCCGCAATCTCCAAGCACACATTACCCAGCTTGAAATATGGTTGAACTTATGGAGAATTAAAGTCAATGAACAAAAGTGTGTTCATATAACGTTTACCCTAAGAAAAGATACCTGTTCCCCCATTCGAATCAACAATCAAAATATTCCTCAACATTCTCAAGTCAAATACCTTGGCATACACCTTGATCGAAGGCTTACATGGAAATATCATATTGACTCTAAGTTAACCCAAATGAAACTTAAATTGACTCAAATATATTGGTTAATTGGCAGAAATTCAACACTCAGCCTAGACTGCAAACTTTTGATATACAAGTCGCTTTTGAAGCCAATATGGTGCTATGGAATTCAGCTGTGGGGCACTGCTTCAGCTTCAAATGTCGAGAGAATCCAACGAAGGCAAAACAAAATTTTACGTTTGATAACATCTGCTCCATGGTACGTTAAAAATTCAAATATTCATCGTGATTTAAATATGCCACTAGTGAGTGAAGAAATTGCAAAATACGCAGGCAAATATTTAACTAAACTCGATTCACATCCTAATCCACTTGCCCGTAATATTTTGAGCTTTACTGGACACATCCGCTTAAAAAAGAGGGACACAAGGGCTCTTATACCCAAGACTTCAGATGGGACTGCTTAAAAATACTTCTTTTTGATTATCACTACTTATGTATTATTTATAACTATCACTAAGCTTATGTCCGATATTGGTCGGGCCTAATAATTATATTTAGATTTAAGATTTGATTACTTATTGTTAGTTCATTTTTGAAGATACAATAAATAAAAATGTATATTAAAAAAAAAAAAAAAAAAAAAATACATTGACACTACAAGAGAAAAAAATTAATCACCTGAGTACTTGCATATACTTAATATAAATTTACTTTGAACTTACCTTACGTCTCCACTAGCCATCGACTTGGGCATGACATTAACATGACGCCGGCAGAGCAACTGTGAAAAAATCATCAACTTCTTTGTTGTGGTGAATACGTGCGATGTCCATGTTCAGGCATATCAAAGTATTTTGCGGTAGCGCAACAGAGATAGAATATTTACTAATTTTGTTCTGCCTCTTTTCTTTCTATTGCAAATGGTTACGGACTGAGAAATGCTAAAATATAATGCTAAAATTTTGGAATGATTTTTGTATAATTATATCGTTATAACGAAGAAATATTTATACCCGTATTCTAACCTCTGTGACAGTGACAAAATTATAACAAAACTGAGGTGAATGACTATTTGAATATTTTTGGTATTCTGAAAATTATTGTCATGAACCAAATATAACAAATTTGTCACCTTATGAAAAGCACATAACAAAATAAAAATGTATTAATTTTCCTTTTTATTTTCTTTTTATTTGTGAGAATTAAAGAGAAAAAGTGAGACTGTTGAAAAATATGGCGGATGAAATAATATTAGTAAGTCCCAGTCCAGACTTGCAATTTTTGTTGCAGCAACTTTTTATTTTTTAGTACAAAAGAGCGAGAGAGGAATACAAAAAGCATATATTTCTATTTCAACACTCTCACACATATTCAAGAATTGCTGCAACAAAAATCGCAAGTCTGGACCTCCACTAACATTCGATGAAGAACGTAGAAAAAGCCTTCTTCTAAATGAGGTAAATATGGCGCCTAGATACGTTCAGATTATATTGATGTGTCCACAGAATTTGTCCGGCTATACCGTAGCTACAATTTTCCTAAATATTGTTAGCAAAAACTTTGGAGTCCCTGCAAGTTATTCTGAAAAAAATTAAATAAAATGTTTCCCTAATTTTTGCAAAAAAAATGCAAGAAGAAATTGTTTTTTTGGCTTAACATGCTAACAAGATGTGTTTGGTAGACTCTTAGGTACATTATTGCCATATATAGCTTTTAGAGCTATCATCAAGGCTGAACAAGCTGTTTGCCAAATACTGAAGACACCATTTTTCGAAATTTGAAAAAAAGTAGGTCAGCAAAATAGCCAAACTGAGTATGGGGTTTTACTACCCTCTGATAGTACTATCGATCCTATACTGTCCAGTCCGTGTGTTTTTCAAAAAGTCGTAATTTGTTGCAGTCTTACGAGTATATTCCATTAATCATTAATAGATTTCTAGGTGTGCAACCATCGTTTGCTACGAGTATTTATCCATGTAAATCAGCTACGTCCAAGTCATATGCACAATGTGAAAACTTCTAAGGAGCTTTTTGTGCTTTCACAACGACGAGAACACAACAGCAAACCAGATCTCGGCGGCAACAATGCTTGCTCTTATTTTGCTAATAAACAAGAAAAAGCTAAAGAGCTTTCAAATTTGTTTACCTCAAGTGCAAATATCACATTATGTGTGTTTGGACGTAGCTTATGTAAATGTCAGATACCCCGGCTCATATAATGAACAAAATTACCTTTCTTTATGTTCATAATAATTTTTTTTTATATATTTTAAATAAACAAATATAATTTTTTATTATACTTTAAATAAATAAACATAATTGTCAATTTGAAATAAATCTCACCATAGTATGTTGAAAGCTTTTTGAGCTTTTTAAGCTTTTTCTTGTCATATGAACAACAGAATACTATCACAATTTTATTTAAAATTATATAACAAGAAACTGGACAAAGTTGTATGACAAAATAATTTGTCATAATTTATTAGAATAAGGGTATTAATTTAATTTTAATAAAATATTTAGTTTAGTTTTACACTCAAAACATTCCAAGCTTAAATATACGAAATATTTTTTCATAATTTAATTTTTGTGCAATAAACGAAAATTTTGTACATTTTACGAAAATATTTGTGGCTTGTGCAGGAAAACAGATTTTGTAATTTTACGAATTTCGTTAAGTTACAAAAATTGTTTCGTACAATTATTTTCGTATATAGTACCATGTTTTTCGTTTATTTTATAGAACTTAGGAGAAACATTTTTATAAAATTGGAAATTTTCGTAAAAAAACAAATTTTGTTTTGTTATCAAAATTATTCTTAAATCTACACAAGTTTCGTGAATTTTACGAAAAAATCATTTTGAAATATAAGAATAAAAACTGTTCTGTTTGTTTTATTTTTTTAATATTTTTCCCATTTGTTTGCTGTCTTGCATACTTACAAATATTTTATAAAAAATTATTAAATATATAAATTTCAAATAAAATAAAAATTATTAAAAAATTACTTTTTGGCTTATGATAAGGAACACAACTGGGAAGAACAATAAATCTCGTCCACGGGACACCAACAATGAATAACAGGTCTTATAATTGATAATTGGATACATGCACGCAAAGAAAAAATATGGTTGAGGTAACCATAATCAAACAGCAACATACTCTGATTGAATTATATGGTTGCAGTCAAATCATATTATTTTCAATGGAAAAGCAAAGTTTAAATAATATTATTTTCTGAGTTAGTAATAATATTATCTACAAAAACAATTAACTTTGTTATAACTAATGTTATTATTGTAAATAAGACAACACTATTGTTAGATATGACTAAAATATAATTGCTACTTACAATACCATGTTCTAATATTATAATAATATTGTTAAATATGACCATAGTATTATTTTATGTAATAATAATATTTTGTTTTTTAATCATATATTTATTGGCAAATCTTTTGTTTAAAACAGCTGTGCGGTAAATCCGAAATAAAAATAAATTAATATTGTTGAAAGAAAATGTATGTATGTATGTATACAAATGTATACTTACATATATTTATACAGACATATGTATCTCTATAAAGAGATGTACAGACATACATATGTATGTACATATGTACATATTATTTTTATTTATCTACCCTTTTGTTTATACTTTTTTTTTTTTTATTTAACATCACGCGTGCACTACCGATAGCTTACACACGAAACACTGAACTGACAGAAGATGTTTCTGAAAACATTTTTTTTTAAAACTTAACATTTTTAACTTAAAAAACGTTTTTTAAAACTTGCGTAAATCAGCAAATTTTAAAATTGACAACCCCCATATTTAAACCAATTTTAAGATGTTGTTGTTGTAATTTTGCTTTGCTTGTATGTATTACGCGTCTGCTACGAGTAAAATTTTTGTTCATATCGCTCATTTGCTTCAATAGTGGCACAACTCGAAAAAACCAGTTTTGCAGAAAACGCATTTTAAGTTTTCAATTTGCATACAACTCAATGGAGATGTGAAAAAAAAATCTTCTCTCAGGAGGTGATGGTACAAGCTATTTGTATGAAATTTTTACACAAGATAAAATACAAAATGCCGAATCTTTCTGCATTATTAACTCAAAAAACCCATTTTTTGAGTTATGCCACTATTGAAATAAATGAGCGATATGTGAAACTCGCTGTCGAGTATAGTCAGCGTTACCATATATTTTTTTTAAAAAACATCTTTTATCTGAAAAAAAAATTTTTTTTCCCAACAAAAAACTTTTTTTATATAAAAGTACCTAAATTTTAAAAGACACCACATAAATGTATTTGGAATTCATTATATTTAAAAATAAAAATAAAATATGGTCTTCCCACGATTTTACGTAGTTACCAAGCTTCCTTTTCTTGGCTTTTGTTGAAGAAATTGGAGTCTCCGGTGCCTCTACTACTTCTTCTGTGGCGGGTTTTTTACTTCCATTGCTTGAGACTAATAAAAAATATAATTTTTTATTTAGAAATGTAAATATTTCATTGTTCTTACAATTTTTCATTAAATATTTGTCCATGTTTTTTAATTTTTTTCACCACAAATACAAACTGCCAAAAGTTAGCTACAAATTGCCAATGTATAAAGCGACATAGTTGTACTTAAGAGGGAGTAAAGACAATTAGACACTGTTGTAGTAATAACGGGGTGAAAAATATAAGATCGTTTCATTGCATACAAACATCACTTAATATTTTCATTCAATATACTGCAAAGGTTGAATTATGTATTTATAAAAAACCTTAGATAACTTTATTATTATCAAAAAACTTGTTTTTTTGCCCAATAAATTGAAAACTTTTTGGCATCTCAAAAAACTTGCAAAAAAAGGGAAAACTTGACAAATGGTAACGCTGAGTATAGTACATATTTGTTCTCCCTCTGAGAGCACAAGCAGTGAAGTGAAGAGATTGTTTGTTTGGCAAATACCAACAAGCAGTAGCCCAAGATTAAATAAGTACCGAAAAAAATGAACATAGACAAATGTAGGCTACCAAAAAGAAGTACCTCAAAAATTATGGTCACTTCATGTGGTACTTCAAGTATTTTAGTGCAATATACAGAAAGGTTGAAATGAAAATAGTAATGCCGGTGATGGCATTTGCATTCGTATGTATGTGTATAGGCATTCAACTATTAAAAAATGCGATGCGTTTAAAATAATGACTTTTTATTTTATATGTAAAATAAAATCAATTTAATATTTAATTTTTATATTAACTGCCTAATTCATAAAAATAATTTCTGTTTTATAAGAGGTTAATAATCTAAATTTTCAACGGAAATTTTATTAACAATCCTTTTATAAAACCGACATATTTTTTATGAATTAGGGCGTAAATATCTTACGTTCGTAACTAACACATAATATTTGCGTTTGAAACAAAAACAAAATTTTAATTTTGATTGAGTCTATAATTTTAATTTGGTTTTTGATTTAAATGTAATTGTACAAAACTAAATTTTCTTTCGATATTGTGAAACAGTAAATGCTTACTACTCCGCAATTCAGCATACAACATACATATGCATAACAATACGAGTATACAAGTATGTATGTATATTATTTACGGAGTAAATCGCGAGAAGTTGCAAAATTTTAAACAAGCCATAATATTGATTAAAAATCGCCAAAAATGTAAGGTATGCAAAAAATTCAATAAAAATGGCGAAAATTCGCAAAAAGCTACTAACAGCGGGATGATAACAAAGTCTAATATTTTTTAAAAATCGGCAGAACTGTTAGGAAAATGAAAGTATAAAGAAATTCGCTTTTATCGTGAAGTGTGCAAAAATTCGCGAGAAGTTGCAAAATCGGAAGCAAGCTCAAATAAGAGTAACTGTAATTTTCTTTATTTTTTAATCACCCGAATCCACCATTACCATTTCTGCAGTATATTTTCACATAATGCCGAAAATTATTTTTTGTTGCTTTTATTAATTTCAAACTATTTTCGTTATTTTTATTCTTTATCTTCTTCTTTTTAAATGTTCGACTTTTTTAAAAGTCTAACAATACTTACAACAGGCCGTTCACAACTACCATAGTTGTAGCTAATACAATTTACAATCTACAGTAGGTTGTGAATTGGGTAATTATTTCTAGAATTCGATTTTTCTTTTTGACTCATACTCGGTAAATATTTTCGTAATGACTTAATATATGTACATAGTTTAGAAAAAGCATCGTCCCACTGCTCCAAAATATGATGAAGTGTCTTTTATTTTTCTATTCTATATATAGGTATGACTTTCGTTTACTACAACGATGTAATATCAGTAGAATTGTGCAATTATAAGCATTTAAATATAAAAATATTTACTTTACCGACAGTTTTCAACAGCCCATTCTGTTACGACACGCACACTTTTATTCTTCGTTCTTTTGTCCACTTCTTCTGATGGTGTAAAATTTTTTGGAATCAAACTGGATGTACCACTTACGTTTAAGCAAATTTGTTTTATATTGTTTTTCTTCTTTAGTTTAAATACATTTTTGCATTTTTTACACTTCACTAAAGTTTCTAATTCTATTCCGTTTTCATTTAAAATTCTAGCGAAAATCTTGCACACTTCAATTTTATTAAAAGTTGTGTGCTTTCCGCTAAAAAGTTTAGCCTTTACATCGACAACAGCTACTTAGCCGGCATTTGATGTATTTAAAATAAATAATAAAAAAATTATGCATACATAAGGGCCGGGAAACCATTAAAGGAAATTATCAGCAATCCCATGAAAAATATATGTGTAATACAAATCTATTATCAAAATTAAGGCTGTATTTTTGAGTTGATGTTACACAATTCTTCAATCTTCAGTACATATGGCTAATTCCTAGGCGACGGACGCGTTATTCGAATACTTTTAGTTGAGCAAAAAACAAGAAAGGAATGGAAAGATTAAGTATATACATATGTTAAGTGTTTTAAAATAATGAAGGAGTAGTATATTTAAGTAAAATTTTTTGGCAATATCAATAATATAGTAAGAAGATATAAGCAAATGTCAGCGAGAAACGGACGCGACAAAAATAGAAGTTTTTTTTGTGCACTCATAGAAATAATCATAATTTGGCGAAATTTTATGAAGATTGTTTTTGTGAATGCGGAAAAAAACGTGAAAGAAGATCATTTATGTGTAGATTTATGAAATATGAAAATTTTGCTTTATTTTTTTTAATGGCTAAAGACAAATACGGACGTGACAAGGCGGATGCGACAGTTTTTATTCCCAGAAGACTAAGCACCATAACTTTGCTTATATTGATTGAACTTAAATTCAAAAGAAATTAAATAATAACGCATGCTATTTGCTGCTGAAAAAAAAATTAATAAATATTGGTTTTATGCGACGGATGCGACTAAGTATAAGTGAAAGCAAACTCAAAAAAATGCCCTTATTAGAACTCCATTCTGTTTCTTTTGTGTTAATGCGTAAGATTTTATTATTTCTTTAATTACCAAAAAATTTATATAATACCTATTACTTCAAATAATCGCAAAAAAATCCCAGCCAAAAAAAATAGTATTTTTTACAGTCAGTAGCATATGTCGGTCAAAAAATTTCAAAAATGAAAAATGCTTTTATAGAGTTTCAGCTTTATTATTAAAAACAAAACAACAAATTGTAGCAACAAAAATTTTTTTTGGTTGACATTACCCTTATTATGTGCCCTTAATTATGAAAGTGATTTTCATATAAATATATGTATGTATGTATTTCTTTTGTCGAGATATTTAGTAGATGGTATTTGAACAAATCAAAAAATATTTTTATACTATGCAACATTTTAGTTTAGAGTTAGTAGTCTCGATTAATGGAAACAAAACTGCATATGACTTGGACCACTTTCATAACTAAGGACACGTACATATGTATGTATGTACATTAGAGTGGCCGTTATTTACTTTTTTTTTTATTTATTTTATTCTCACCCCCAAATCAGTTCAGTTTTATCTTAAAAAAATACAAAAAAAATTTCATAGCGATAAGTTGTTTAAGGGGGTGCGCCCGCCCCTCAAAGTTGGTTTTCAATGTAATTTGTTTGCATATGCCTAGAATATGATATATGGCAATATTTTAGCTCTTCTAGTCTACAACATTAGTCTCAAAGAAAGTTTTTATCTAAAATTAATATTTTAGGAAATAATGAAGAAAATAACCAACAAAATACAAAAAATTATATATACCGAAATTACATTTATATGGGAATTATCTTACTAATCGTTTACAATAAGAGTTTATATCTATTAAATTATTTCATACATATGTATATTAAGTAAGTCATAAAAAAATTAACCAAAAAAAATAAAAATTACATTAAATATATGGGCTTGTGGGCTAACTTTGATGGCCTGACGCATAAAACTGAACCGATTTGGGGGTGAGAATAAAAGAAATCAACAAAACATACAACTAACGGCCACTCTCTAATGTACATACATGCAATAGAGATTAGTTATAACAAGTAAGAGTGCTATATTCGGCTGTGCCGAATCTTATATACCCTTTACCAACGTACGTACATATATATAGTATACAGACACATACATACATATTTATTTTGTGAAAAAATTTATCATTTTTTTAAAGTTTCCATCTTTAGAGCTGTAATTTTCATTTGTCAAATTTCATACCCCAAACTTTTCTTTCAGAAGCATAAAACATATTCAATTTATAAAGAAAAAGAAAAAAATTTTTAGACCTATTTAATTTTACATAACACAAAAAGTGTAAGTTTTCCAACCCTGGAGTCATTATTTTGGATTTTGCTGATTATTGATACCAATCTAGTTCTTTAAAAAATACATAAAATATGTTAAGTGAACAAAGCAAAAACGAAATAAGGAAAAACTTAGTTTCATTTAATTCCTTTAATATTAAAAAATTCAGTAAAGTGCGACTTTGAATCGCGCACGCTAGGAAGGTTTTTTGCTTTTTTGAAGTTTTTTCCAAAATCTTTTTCAAACGATTTTTTCAGTTTTGTCGCTTTTTTCTCGTTTTGTCGTTTGTTCTCTGTTTTTTAGGTTTTTTCATTTTGGCGATTTTTTTCTGTTTTTGGGCTGTTCTTCATTTTGGCGATTTTTCTCATTTTGACGATTTTTTTCATTTTGGCGATTTTCTTTCATTTTGGTTTTTTTTTCATTTTGGCGATTTTTTTCATTTTGGCTATTTTTTTCATTTTGGCGATTTTTTTTTCTTTTTTTTTTTTGTTTTTTTTCATTTTGGCGATTTTTTTTTCTGTTTTTAATTTTTTTCATTTTGGCGATTTTTTTGATTTTGGCGATTTTCTTTCATGTTGGCGATTTTTTTTCATTTTAGCAATTTTTCCGTTTTATGCGATTTATTTTAGTCTTAGAAATTTTTTTTTAATTTGGTGCTTTTTTTCGTTTTTACGAGTTTTTTTTGTTTTTGGCGTTTTTTTTTTTTGCTTTGGCGATTTTATAATTTTTTGTGTTTTTAGTTTTACCGTTTTTGAAAATTTCAAGAGTTTTGCTCTCACGGTCTCCAAGATACAGCAAGTTGTCAAAATTGTATAGTCAAAATTGCATTAACCGATGGAACACCCTTTAATTTAAATTTTTTGAAATTTTAGTGTTAATTTTTGTAGTCTGTATAAAAATACACTAACCTTACAAATTTCAATTGTATATACAGTCGAAACTCTCTATAACGAATTCCAAGGGACTGGATATTTACTTCGCTATAAAGAAAATTCGCTATATAGAAAAGCAAAACAATTTTGTTCCTTTTAACAGTTTTTATTTGTAGTAGTCAGTTATTTTGGTTTGAAGTACATTTTTCCACTTTTGTTCTTGTATGTAATTTTCTAATACATTTAGAGAAGTAAACACAATATCTGGTACGTTGGTTTTCATTTCCAAATAGGTACGGAAACCTTCAACTGATGAAGAAAGTTGTCAATATGTGGGTAATGGTTTCGCAATATCGGCAGATTCTTCTTCGTATTCATCTGAATCTGTTTAAAGAGAAATTATAATGTACATCAGATAATTATTAGCCATGGATTTCCTTTATTAATGTTTCTTTACCTGAGATAGCTGATTCTCCAAAACTTTCTTGAACACTTTCGAGGATATCTTCGTCGGAAGGGTTGTCTGTGGTAATGACATCATAGTCAACATTAATGTAGTCTTTAAATGTTGCATTAATATTAATACCAATAACACACAACAAAGCGACGTCGATTTCTTTTTTGTGTGCGTGCGTTCGGGTTTACCTACCACTGATATAAATAATAATGAAACATTATTTGAATAAATTCGTTATATGGAGATTGAAAACGCTTCAATCTTGAAGTTACGGTCGCAAAAATGCTTCGTTATAAGGAAATATTCGCTATAGGGAAATTCGTTATATGGAGATTATAATACACTCAAAGTAGACCCAAAATACAGTGTTCTTATAATTGCTTCGCAACAAAGAAAAATTCGTTATATAGGAGTTCGTTATAGAGAGTTTTGACTGTACATATAATTGTATGTATATTACATGGGATTTTAACATTTTTCGTTGCTCGTTTTGGAACACCCTTTAATTTCCAATTCTCATGTATTTGCTGTTGTAGCGGCCAAAGGTCTACACACTTTGTCCAAATTTCAGGTCTGTAGATCTTACGGCTCTCGAGAAAATACTAATATAGTTTTAGACATAGTTAACTTTACATAGCACAAAAAGTTAAAGTTTTCCAACCCTGGAAAAGTCTTTTTAATTTTTTTTTATTTCTTTAATTTAAAATACCAATTTTAGTCGTACTGAAGTGTAAAATAAGTTTATTTATTAAAAAAAATAAAAATTTGTTTTCGGTAGTTACTTTTATATGGCAAAATTAATTTTAAGTTTTCCAGCTCTGCAATCGTCTGCTCGATTACCAATCTATTTTGGAAAATTTCTGACACACCAGTCCAAGAACGAAGTCTCTAGCTTTTCTGGGAGCTTCGGAAAACTGATTTCACGTACAGGCAGACGGACAGACGTACATCGCATATTCGTCTTCCCTATGCATAAGGATCCAGAATATATATATTTTATGGGTCGCTTATTGATATTATAGAAATTACAAACGGAATGACAAACTTATATATACCCTTTTACCATTTTTTTGGTAAAGGGTATAAAAATACCTTTAAACTAATGTTTATTAATTCATACTAACTTCTACTTATACCTGTTAATTTTAATAAATAATTGAATAAATAACAAAAGTTTAAATAAATGAAATAGTAAAATTGCCTCATTTATTTAAATTTTTTGTATCACACTCTGCAGTTAAATAGCGATGAACAAAGACTAACAATATTAATAATTATAATCTGTGGCGATGAATGCAAAGAAAATTTTTTTTTGGCAAACTTCACCTAGTACTGCAAGTACCTAGTGAATAGAGATGCTAATCGGGACAGGGGGGTTACTCTCTATTACGATGCGAAAGAAAAATGGTACGAAATCGAACGATTGGTACTCTCTAATGCGTTTGCCCATTTACCTTTCGCATCTTTTATTTTCCGTTTCGCAAGTCTGGTATCACCATACTCTACAATGCGAAAGCGCCTGTCAAAATCGCTCGATAAGCGCAAATATCTTGCGTTAGCTAAATACCAAACGCAAAGTGAGAAAAACATGTAAGTATGTTGGAAAAAATTTTTATATATTGACTGTCGTATTCATAAAAAATATTTTTGTTTTATAAGAGGTTTGTTAAACAAATTTTCTATGGAAATTTGATTAATAAACCTTTTATAAAACCAAAATATTTATATCTAAATCGCAGTTTTTAGGGAAAAAGCCAAAAAATTACAAACAAATTTTTTTAAATTTTAGTGGATTGCATGTGAGCAAATGGCAAATAAGCCGCAAATAATTTGTGGATAAAATTGACCTCCTGCAAGGGATATAGCTGGTTGTTTATAATTAAATGTGACACTAATAGTACTTATAATATTATGCATGTATGTACATATGTATTCATATTTGATTTAAAAAATCACACCAAGTGAAAAAGCATTTCCAGCACAGGTGATAGTCCCTCTCAGTTTTGTATTTTCTCAATCGCTACGTAGAGCTCTTTTTAGCGACGGGACATTGACTGCTGCTATATTCCTAAGGTATGGTCCTGGACAATTTGATGTTGGTATCCACCTTGGCCAAGTAATTTTAAGAAAGCGGCTAGTTTTATAAACTTTTAGCTGGTGTTGAACAGCGTTTAGAACATACAGAAACGCAAATTTTGTACAAAAATAAAATAAATTACAATAAATCAATATGTATTTAATAACATATTCCGCTACAGATTTTTTCTTACCTGCGGTCATTTAAGGAAACTATACCGGAACTACATATCTCTTAAGATTAAATTAGAACTGACATAGCCATAATGCCATAGACATAACCAAACCAAAATTCAATTAGGTTCTATGGTGAGAGCTATGGCGTTAAGGTTGTTTTCTATGGCTATGGTTATGTTACGTCTAATTGAACTTTTAAGACTCGTCTTGCAACTCGTTATACATGGACGTTTTCTTCATAAAACCATAACGCTACAGAATCCATCACTTTATTTTCAATTAAAAGCTGTTATATTTCACTTTTTCTTAAATTTTGCTTTTAAATGTCGTTTTTTTATACATATTTTGACATTTCAGTACTGCCAACCTTTGCCATATTTTCTTTTGCGATGTCCGTGTTGCCACTTTTTCAAACAATTTTGCGAAAGTAATAGAGAGTACCAAATTTGCATATCAACGCATTTAGCTTTCGCATCGTAATTGCTTTCGCATCGCAATAGAGAGTAACCCCCCAGGTTTTTTGAAATCCCGGGCTTCGGGATTTAGTGATGTAGTCTCGAAATCCCGAACCGGGACCCCGGGATTTTCGGGACTTACAAAATCCCGAAAATATTGTGAACAAATGTGAGTCTTTATATTAAAAATATTTTTTTACAATATAATTTTATTGCATATTTAAAAGGTGCATACAGACGAACATATGTATGTACTTATATAATTCAGACATTTAATTGCAAATTTTCATTGAAAAGTGCAATATATGTAACATTTTGTCCTAGAAAAGAAAACGCCATAAGATATATTATGTATATGCCATATAATATTATCTACTAAAATATTTATTAAAAGCAAATTTTATATTTTGACTTTTTATAACAGGGAGTTTGTAATCATTTTTAATATAGAAGACGACAGTCAAAAACATTATTTATGCAAAAACGGGATTCAGATAATCCCGAAAATCCCGGGCTCTAGAATGAAAAAATCCCGGGCTCCGGGATTTGCATACTCCCGAAAATCTCGGGATTTCCGGGCTCGGGATTTCCCGTTTAGCATCTCTACTAGTGATGTTTGGCTGTCGCATGGTACTTGCCATGTTCGCTTTATGAATGTTCAAGTCATAGCGAAAAACAAACAAGTACTTAACTAGCACACACACACACAGTCGAATAGCAAGTAATAATTATTCTCTCATTTTGTTGTTCTCAAAAACATGTACATAGTTTTTTAGTATTGGTCGAGTAAGTGTTCATGCTTATAGTGGTTTCCCACTGACTTGGTTTTAATAAAAGTTGGTTTTAACTTCAAAACCAACTGTTAAAACCTGGTTTTACCATACAAATTGTTTTTGTTAAATCCAACTTAAAACCATTTCTGAATTGGTTTTATTTTGGTTTTATGAAATGAAACCCTGTTTTCGCTGTGGTAAATTCAGTGCTGCCAAGTTAAAATGACCGGTAGCAGCTGATAATGTTTATGCCAGTGAATAACAAGAGATGTCGCTTGAAAGATTTTCAACTTAAAAATGGATGCAGCAGCAACAATAAGTAAGAAATTATGGAAAAATAAGAGTTCTTTGGAAGGAAAACAACAAAAAAATTTTCATTGACCTCTGGAAAGTGAAAATAAACGATATGATATATCGATCCACCACTAAAAAATTTGTATTTTGCGATTTATTTGTTCATTTTTTATATACAATAACTTTATTTCCAAGCACTTCTTCACTTTGTATTACTAGTTCCATAATTTTAAAATATTAGAACATATAAAATAATTTCCATTTTAGAGCGCATTGTAAAGTTTCTTAGTTTTTCATACAAACAAAAACAGTTGTACAGTTTGTAAAATAAAAAGCAGAAAAAATACAACAACAAACACACGCATTTCTGCAGGAGATTTATTTTATTTTGAGCAAAGTTATTAGACAGTCTGTGAGTTAAAACCTGAATTTAACAAACTGGCAGTGTGAATGCAAAATCAGCTGTTTATGGTTTTAACGTTAAAACCAGGTTTTAACTTGCAGTGTGAAAACACTATTAGCTAGATTATATGTACTTCTTAAGTATAAATCCATTTGCGCAGGGATTTAGTATGTATGTATGTATGTGCTTACATATGTATATGTCAGTGTTGTTTAGAAAAACAATTTAATAATTTTATAGAAACTATTGCCGAAATACTAAATGTACTCCAAAAGAATATTTAAAAGAAAAATAGCGATTCACTTTCCATTCCCAGTCATTATTTTCTAACTTTATGTGTTAACAAAAATAATAATAATTATAGAAAATTAACTAGTGATGTATAAACACTCAAAACAAATACAATAAAACTCGTTATTCTTTTAAAGAAAATTGTAAAAAGTTCTAAGGGCAAAAGTGTGCTTTGACAATGAAATGTTAGTTGGGTTTATTATGTTTTTCCCATAAAATATTTAATCAGTTAAAACCAACAGCATTACACAGCTTTACTGCCAGTTTATAGAAGCCATGTAAAAATTCTTGGTTGTCTATTTATATTGAAAACAAAAACAAATTTTGAGTGCTTTGTTTTTGCTTTCAATTTAAATAGGCAGAAGAGAATTTGTACATGGCTTATGTAAACTGGCAGTTAAATTAAAATGTTTTCTAGCGAAAAGCAATATTTTGAAATTATTAACAACCAATATAGAGCATTAGCTGATATGGAAGAACTGAAAGTATTAACAACAGAAGATATATAAAGCTTCTGGTCTACAGTGCACAGTGGGGACTTTTGCAAAATAAATGGTAATAAACCGAAGTTTCAGAAAAAATTAAATCGTTTATTTTTTCGTAAAAAAAATTATTTAATGAAAAATATATAATGGACTGCACATCGTTCAATCAGTGGTTTATAAGTTCCAAATTTATTACCATTTATTTTGCCCCCACTGTGCACTGGCAAAAACTAAAACCGCATTAGATGGATACATTTTTCCTAATATATCGAGAGTAGGTTACGTAATAGTGCCCATAGCTCACTCCTCTTCTAATGACGAAAGGATTTTCCCCTGCCAAAATCTAATGAAAACAAAACAAAGGATAGGCTTTATATACCAACAGTATCAAGTTTTATCCAGTTAAAAGATTTATTGAAGTATAAAAACTCGTTTTGCTATAACCTTACAATTTGTACCTACATATTATAATTGCACAGAAAAAAATATGTATCATATTAGTCCTTAGTTCTATTGATAGATTTGTTTTTTAGAAATTTAAGCTTACTTTTTTTAAGTACTATTGCATAGCTAGCATAAATTTGATAAATAAAATTAGCTTACAAAAAAGCTTGACAAATCACTTTTTCACTTGACACTTGACGTGCATTAAAAAACTTGACAATCAGGCCAAATCAGGCCCATCTGGCAAGCCTAATCGAGTAGGAGAGAATACTTATAAAAAATTTGACAAGCGGTCGGTAAATGTTTTGTTTTCTAAACCATTTTAGAAACTTAAGTATTCTCATCACACCAGAGGTGTATTTCGAAGTAAACATTGGCAGCACTAATTGTTCCTATTGAAGGTGTAAACACTTTTGCAGTAGCAACCAAAATCAACTCAGAAAATGTTCATGCTGTTCTTGTAAACATTGTAAACTGCAACCATCAAGTAGCTGATGGTACAGCAAAACCAAACAAACGTGTGTGTGAAACGGTAGCAAAGTACTCATGGAAGTAAAATTTTTACATTTATTGAGGTGAATACAATTTTACTAGCCCTAGAGGCTAGTATAAATTTTGACATTACCGTAAAAATTCTTGACAACCACAAAATTAAATAAAAGTGCAAAACAAACACAAAAATCTTTTAAAAATATTTGTTTACATAAAATAAACAAATAAGATGGAAGCAGAACCAGCATTAAAAAAATTTAAAAAGAGTTATATAACATGTAAGTATTCGCATACGTATAACATTTTTTGCCCAAACTTTTTGTAAAAAAATTTAATATATGTATGTATGTATTTATAGGGAGCAACTCAGAATGCCACTTGTTGATCAACAAGAGGATCAAAATGGATATATTGTTCACCGGAAAGAATGCTAATAGCAACGAGGGCTGGAAGTAGGTATTGCATTAATTATAGTTAGCTGCATTAATGTTAAACTTTTTGCATTACAGAAAGATTGCCGCAGAGCTACAATTCCACCAAAAGGATCCAAATGCCTGCAAAACGCAATGGAATGCATTGATAAAAAAATATAAAACGTTTTTTAAATACCATACTGGTGAGGGTACTGGAGAAGAGGCTGTGCTCGAGGAAGCAACAGATTGGGAGTTCTTCGACAAGATCCACGCGTATGCCCATAAAAAGGATAACTACCATCCACCTTTTCTGATTGACAGCACTGACGGTATGTTGCGCATGGAGCCGAAATGCTCAGGAGAAAAAACACATGAACCATCGCCAATAAAAAACAATGACGAGACTTCATCATCGTCATCAGCTACTCCAACGGGATCTACCAAAGTAAGAAATGAGTTCTTACGTTAGGAGCACCATATAAGAAAGCGTGATAAGAAAATTAAAAAAAAATTGTCATCCCTTCTATCAGTGTTTGGTCAGATGGTACAAGCCGACTATCCAAATATTGATACATCAAGTCTGTTGCTCTCATCATATACTGAATCCAACTGATTTTTTATCTCGGAGTTGACCAATCAATTTAGTAATTAAATTTATGAGACTGTTTTGTTTCTGCGTTACGCCATGAAAGCATATATCTCTTGTTTTATAACACATCACAACATGTTTTTTGTGTGTTGTTTAAATAAAAATCATTGATTCTTATGAATTTATACCTGCTGATTACAATGACTATATCAGTTTTTCTCTAGCAGCTCTAGATTTAAAGATATTGTGAACTTTAGTATTTGCATAATTTACACCAATATTTGTATTATTCGCTGAATATTTCACGAATGGTCCTCTTAACTTTAAAAATACTTTCTAAATTATTAATCAGCACAAAAACCTCTTTTATTTGGATAAAGTCACATTCATGAGTATACCAGGATATGTTATTGTTATTGAAAGGATTTTAAAAATCGTGTGTTTTTAGTTTAGTCCTTAAAACTTTTTTATTTACATTTTTGACATTAAAATCAGCGATTTTTATTTAAACAACACAAAACCACTGCTCCGCTGTTTAATAAATATAGATATATAAAATATAATATAAAATAAATAAATATAAAACCTGAATTTTAAAAAAATGGACTTGGTGTACGTAGTTTACCTCGCAGATATAGATATATAAAATGGAAAAACATATTTTTGATATGTTTAACCCATAAAAGATTATAAGGTATGGATGAAATCATTTGCAAAGCCCAAAATAAGATTTTAAAGAAAGAAACACTTTGCACATATAACTAGTTTTTTAAAATAGAATATTTATTGAACAAGAATTCTAAAAAATTTAAATATCCCAAATTTATATTAACGTTTTGAATCTTTTCAAAAACATTCAATCAATCTTGAAGTGATTGAATAAATTCGTTAAAAATTTTATATCTTTTCTGTATGACACTCTGTAACGTCGTTTTCTGCCGGGTATACTCAGCCTGAAAATGCCAATGGTCGTTACAAGAAATAACACGTTCTTTTCCTTAATTTATTAGTATTATTTATTTAAAATTAATAAATTTAGTGTTTTCTGATATATAATTCACTTGACTTCAATTCCGTAGTATTATATCATTTGTTTTGCTTATGGCCTCTCAGCTCCCCGGATTGGTTATGGCTTTTCTTCCTGCGAGTTGTCTTCTATGCTTCCGTAGTCAACCTTTGTATTATTCCCGTGGTCCTATGTAGTGCCTTATCAGGAAAATTGGGGCCTTATGGATATTTAACTTATGTTTCCGCACAGTTGAACGTATCGGCTACTGGCCTACTACCCCCGTTTAGTGGTGGCGTTGTATTGTTTTCGTGGTGAGAACAATTGTTGCAATACTACCGAGATTACCCTATATTGTCGCGCGATAATATTGGTAAATATCTGCTTAACGATGCACTATTGTATTGCATTGTTATTGTCCCTAACTTATTTTAATGTACATGTTTGTATGTATATTTTGTTAGTGACCGTTAATCCCTTTGCTTGTAAATTATTTTGTTGGATGTGTTTGTTGTTGTATGTTTTGTTCTTTTAGTTTATTTCTTTTAATATATTTTGTTAGTGTCTTTTGTTTTATAAATCAGTTCGTGGATCATATTTGTTATTTTATGTTTTATTACTTTACAGGGTGTGACAACAGTTTGTGTGCAAACTGTTCGTTACACTTCCCCCCTTCTTTGAAAAAAATTGAAAAAAAAAATGTGTTGGTACGTTTTTTCCGTATTCCTTGTGTTTTCCTCCGGAGTGCTCACCATGAGCTGAGGTACCTCCTGTTGTTGTTTCTGAACGATTCCTTTGCTTGTGCTAGCACCTTCTGTGTAAGGCGACGTAGCCCTGGTGTGTTTTTGCTCCAGTTCTTCTAGTCGTTGTACTATATCTTCTTGTAAATCCATTTTAATGAATTCAGCCATTCGTTTCCGAAGTTCCTCGACTGTTCCTGTAGTTTTTAGTCTAAGTTCTTCTGCATATTGTATCAGCTCTTCCTTTCGAAGACTGTAGATCCAGTTTATTTTTACCATTCTGATTCGTGGTATTTTTCCAAAAAAATATATATTAATTTTTTTATTTTTTATTTTATATTTGTTACGTCTTTTTATACAGAATTTTGCTCTGGCTACACTTGTAACGTGGCTTCCTGCTTCGTAGTATTTTTTTTCCAAACAAAAAATTTTATCCTTTTTTTTCTTTGTTCCGTGTTTTTATCCAGAATTTTCTCCGGCGCCACTTGTAACGTGGCTTCTTGCTTCGGGGTATTTTTTTTAAATAAAAAAAAATTTATCCTCTTTTTTTTTATTTGTTCCGTGTTTTTCTTGTTTTTATCCAGAATTTGCTCGGGCGCCACTTGTAACGTGGCTTCTTGCTTCGTGGTATTTTTTTTTCATAAAAAAATGTTATTATTTTTTATTTGTTATGAGTTTTTCTTGTTTTTATTCGGAATTTGCTCGGGCGCCACTTGTAACGTGGCTTCCTGCTTCGTGGTATTTTTTTTAATGTTTATTATTTTTTTATTTATTACGTGTTTTTCTGGTTTTTATCCAGAATTTGCTCGGGCGCCACTTGTAACGTGGCTTCTTGCTTCGTGGTATATTTAAAAAAAAATTTATCATTTTTTTTTTGTTCCGTGTTTTTCTTGTTTTTATCCAGAATTTGCTCAGGCGCCACTTGTAACGTGGCTTCCTGCTTCGTGGTATTAACAAAATGTATCCTTTTTTCTCCCTGAACCGTGTTTTTCTTGTTTTTATCCAGAATTTGCTCGGGCGCCACTTGTAACGTCGTTTTCTGCCGGGTATACTCAGCCTGAAAATGCCAATGGTCGTTACAAGATATAACACGTTCTTTTCCTTAATTTATTACTATTCTTTATTTAAAATTAATAAATTTAGTGTTTTCTGAAATATAATTCACTTGACTTTAATTCCGTAGTATTATATCATTTGTTTTGCTTATGGCCTCTCAGCTCCCCGGATTGGTTATGGCTTTTCTTCCTGCGAGTTGTCTTCTATGCTTCCGTAGTCAACCTTTGTATTACTCCCGTGGTCCTATGTAGTGCCTTATCAGGAAAATTGGGGTCTTATGGATATTTAACTTATGTTTCCGCACAGTTGAACGTATCGGCTACTGGCCTACTACCCCCGTTTAGTGGTGGCGTTGTATTGTTTTCGTGGTGAGAACAATTGTTGCAATACTACCGAGATTACCCTATATTGTCGCGCGATAATATTGGTAAATATCTGCTTAACGATGCACTACTGCATTGCTTCGTGACTAGGTAATCGCTGACAGTGTTTATAATATCTAGTTCTCGGTGTCTTACTGTATTGTTTAGCGACTAGGCAATCGCTAACAATGTTTATTAATATCTACTTATCTAGGTGCTACTGTATTGTTTCGCGATTAGGTAATCGCTAACAATGTTTAATAATATTTATTTATCCAGGTTCTACTGTATCCTTTCGCGACTAGGAAATCGCTAGCAATGTTTATTAATATCTAATTATCTAGGTGCTGCTGTATTGTTTCGCGACTAGGCAATCGCTAGCAATGTTTATTAATATCTACTTATCTAGGTGCTACTGTATTGTTTCGCGACTAGGCAATCGGTAACAATGTTTATTAATATCTACTTATCCGTGTTCTACTGTATTGTTTCGCGACTAGGAAATCGTTAACAATGTTTGTCCATGTCTACTTATCCGTGTTCTACTGTATTGTTTCGCGACTAGGCAATCGCTAACAATGTTTATTAAATATCTACTTATCCGTGTTCTACTGTATTGTTTCGCGACTAGGCAATCGCTAATAATATTTATTAAATATCTACTTATCCAGGTTCTACTGTATTGTTTCGCGACTAGGTAATCGCTAACAATGTTTGCTAGTTGAATACTAACTTACCCGGATTCATCCTGATCAAGTGATGTCTACGCAACGACTGATTGATTGTTTGCAAATTCTTCGGCCTTTTATACTATTTTCCCTTTACATTATTGTTGTAATATTTACAGAGATTTCTGCATGCTTATGTTTGGTTGTTATTGTCCCTAACTTATTTTAATGTACATGTTTGTATGTATATTTTGTTAGTGACCGTTAATCCCTTTGCTTGTAAATTATTTTGTTGGATGTGTTTGTTGTTGTATGTTTTGTTCTTTTAGTTTATTTCTTTTAATATATTTTGTTAGTGTCTTTTGTTTTATAAATCAGTTCGTGGATCATATTTGTTATTTTATGTTTTATTACTTTACAGGGTGTGACAACAGTTTGTGTGCAAACTGTTCGTTACACTTCCCCCCTTCTTTGAAAAAAATTGAAAAAAAAAATGTGTTGGTACGTTTTTTCCGTATTCCTTGTGTTTTCCTCCGGAGTGCTCACCATGAGCTGAGGTACCTCCTGTTGTTGTTTCTGAACGAATCCTTTGCTTGTACTAGCACCTTCTGTGTAAGGCGACGTAGCCCTGGTGTGTTTTTGCTCCAGTTCTTCTAGTCGTTGTACTATATCTTCTTGTAAATCCATTTTAATGAATTCAGCCATTCGTTTCCGAAGTTCCTCGACTGTTCCTGTAGTTTTTAGTCTAAGTTCTTCTGCATATTGTATCAGCTCTTCCTTTCGAAGACTGTAGATCCAGTTTATTTTTACCATTCTGATTCGTGGTATTTTTCCAAAAAAATATATATTAATTTTTTTATTTTATATTTGTTACGTCTTTTTATACAGAATTTTGCTCTGGCTCCACTTGTAACGTGGCTTCCTGCTTCGTAGTATTTTTTTTCCAAACAAAAAATTTTATCCTTTTTTTTCTTTGTTCCGTGTTTTTATCCAGAATTTTCTCCGGCGCCACTTGTAACGTGGCTTCTTGCTTCGGGGTATTTTTTTTAAATAAAAAAAAATGTATCCTCTTTTTTTTTATTTGTTCCGTGTTTTTCTTGTTTTTATCCAGAATTTGCTCGGGCGCCACTTGTAACGTGGCTTCTTGCTTCGTGGTATTTTTTTTTCATAAAAAAATGTTATTATTTTTTATTTGTTATGAGTTTTTCTTGTTTTTATTCGGAATTTGCTCGGGCGCCACTTGTAACGTGGCTTCCTGCTTCGTCGTATTTTTTTTTAATGTTTATTATTTTTTTATTTATTACGTGTTTTTCTGGTTTTTATCCAGAATTTGCTCGGGCGCCACTTGTAACGTGGCTTCTTGCTTCGTGGTATATTTAAAAAAAATTTTATCATTTTTTTTTTTGTTCCGTGTTTTTCTTGTTTTTATCCGGAATTTGCTCGGGCGCCACTTGTAACGTGGCTTCCTGCTTCGTGGTATTAAAAAAATGTATCCTTTTTTTCTCCCTGAACCGTGTTTTTCTTGTTTTTATCCAGAATTTGCTCGGGCGCCACTTGTAACGTCGTTTTCTGCCGGGTATACTCAGCCTGAAAATGCCAATGGTCGTTACAAGAAATAACACGTTCTTTTCCTTAATTTATTAGTATTCTTTATTTAAAATTAATAAATTTAGTGTTTTCTGAAATATAATTCACTTGACTTCAATTCCGTAGTATTATATCATTTGTTTTGCTTATGGCCTCTCAGCTCCCCGGATTGGTTATGGCTTTTCTTCCTGCGAGTTGTCTTCTATGCTTCCGTAGTCAACCTTTGTATTACTCCCGTGGTCCTATGTAGTGCCTTATCAGGAAAATTGGGGTCTTATGGATATTTAACTTATGTTTCCGCACAGTTGAACGTATCGACTACTGGCCTACTACCCCCGTTTAGTGGTGGCGTTGTATTGTTTTCGTGGTGAGAACAATTGTTGCAATACTACCGAGATTACCCTATATTGTCGCGCGATAATATTGGTAAATATCTGCTTAACGATGCACTACTGTATTGCTTCGTGACTAGGTAATCGCTGATAGTGTTTATAATATCTAGTTCTCGGTGTCTTACTGTATTGTTTAGCGACTAGGCAATCGCTAACAATGTTTATTAATATTTATTTATCCAGGTTCTACTGTATCGTTTCGCGACTAGGAAATCGCTAACAATGTTTATTAATATCTACTTATCTAGGTGCTACTGTATTGTTTCGCGACTAGGTAATCGCTAACAATGTTTATTAATATTTATTTATCCAGGTTCTACTGTATCGTTTCGCGACTAGGAAATCGCTAGCAATGTTTATTAATATCTAATTATCTAGGTGCTACTGTATTGTTGCGCGACTAGGCAATCGCTAGCAATGTTTTTTAATATCTACTTATCTAGGTGCTACTGTATTGTTTCGCGACTAGGCAATCGCTAACAATGTTTATTAGTATCTACTTATCCGTGTTCTACTGTATTATTTCGCGACTAGGAAATCGCTAACAATGTTTATTAATATCTACTTATCCGTGTTCTACTGTATTGTTTCGCGACTAGGAAATCGCTAACAATGTTTGTCCATGTCTACTTATCCGTGTTCTACTGTATTGTTTCGCGACTAGGCAATCGCTAACAATGTTTATTAATATCTACTTATCTAGGTGCTACTGTATTGTTTAGCGACTAGGCAATCGCTAACAATGTTTATTAATATTTATTTATCCAGGTTCTACTGTATCGTTTCGCGACTAGGAAATCGCTAACAATGTTTATTAATATCTACTTATCTAGGTGCTACTGTATTGTTTCGCGACTAGGTAATCGCTAACAATGTTTATTAATATTTATTTATCCAGGTTCTACTGTATCGATTCGCGACTAGGAAATCGCTAGCAATGTTTATTAATATCTAATTATCTAGGTGCTACTGTATTGTTTCGCGACTAGGCAATCGCTAACAATGTTTATTAAATATCTACTTATCCGTGTTCTACTGTATTGTTTCGCGACTAGGCAATCGCTAACAATGTTTATTAAATATCTACTTATCCAGGTTCTACTGTATTGTTTAGCGACTAGGTAATCGCTAACAATGTTTGCTAGTTGAATACTAACTTACCCGGATTCATCCCGATCAACTGATGTCTACGCAACGACTGATTGATTGTTTGCAAATTCTTCGGCCTTTTATACTATTTTCCCTTTACATTATTGTTGTAATATTTACAGAGATTTCTGCATGCTTATGTTTGGTTGTTATTGTCCCTAACTTATTTTAATGTACATGTTTGTATGTATGTTTTGTTAGTGACCGTTAATCCCTTTGCTTGTAAATTATTTTGTTGGATGTGTTTGTTGTTGTATGTTTTGTTCTTTTAGTTTATTTCTTTTAATATATTTTGTTAGTGTCTTTTGTTTTATAAATCAGTTCGTCGATCATATTTGTTATTTTATGTTTTATTACTTTACAGGGTGTGACAACAGTTTGTGTGCAAACTGTTCGTTACAACTCTCAGTGTCATCTACTGGTCTGTCTAGTTGCAGATGCATAACATCTTCCGTCTATTCTTAATCTATTGGGAAAGGTTCGAAATCATTTTGGAGCATACAAATATTGTGTAGTACGAATGCGGCGAAATACCGTCTTTATGCAATTTTCTATTTTTAGCTCCAGATCTCTGTTGAAAACATTTCTCCACCTATTTTTAATATTTCAAATGCAGATTCAACGGTTATTCTTGCTTTACTAAGAGCATTGTTAAATTTTGCTTGGTTTGCCTTAAATTATCTTTAAATGGGGTTATAAAAGCAACTGGAAAAGTTTGACATGGATAACCTTTGTCGCCAAACAGAAACCAACCCCGTGCTGGATAATCCCCTTTTGCATAAAGCGGGCTATTGACGAATACCCTTGTATCATGCACTGAACCTGGATATCCAACAAACACATCAGTAAACTTATACTCACTGTCCACAACTGCCTGAACTTGAATTGAATAAAACTTTTTGTGGTTGATATATTCATCATGCTTATTTACAGGACATTTTATCCGTATGTGCGTACCGTCAATAGCTCCAATGAAATGCCTAAATGAATTTGACCTTACCTTAAGGCAAAATTTAGCAGCATGTGTTGCAAAGTCCGCGATAGTACCATGGTTTATAAGCCTTTGCATACTGCATATTTCATTAAGCATTTTTAGTATGATGCTTCGTGCTGTGTATCGGCTCAAGCCTAAAAACCCTGCAACCACTCTATAGCTATATCCACATGCCATCCAGTACAGAAAACACATGACTTCATATTCCACAGACCAACCATGGTGCTTCTTTGGAATACAGGTGACAATCTTTTTTAGAGAATTTGCTGACAATCTTAAATGCATCCTGGTAACTTTATCATCGCCATTCATAAAAGCATTTATTGTTTTAGAATAAACAGAAGGTTGTATATATAAAACTCCCTACCGAAAAATTATTAAAGAAATTATTCACTCAAATAAAATGGAATCTTACCTGTCGACTTTGTCTTTTTTGTAACATCAGAACGAATTCATCATATAATTGGGACGATCTCATTTCTAACACAATTGAAATGATTATTGGTAAAAATTTGTTTAATTTCTTCATTTTCACAAAACTGCAATTAATTGTTTTTTTCTTTATGTCAAAGTTTTACGTTATAAAAAATTGTATAATTTCACACAGCAAAAACATGGAAATTTTCTACCACAGACAAATTTTATTTCACCATAGAACTTTGCTACCGTTTCACACACACCCCATGTAGTAAAATTACAATGAAATAAAATGTTTTCTCCAATATTCAGTTTTATTAGTACACATCTTTTTTTTTTGGAATTTTCCAATTTTTATTATTAGCTCAACAATTCAATATATTTGCTTGCATTTTACTTATAGTATCAGTGTAAACATGAAAAATACCTACAACAGACTCTTGTTCTCTTTTTTAAACACGGAGAGGATTTCATAATATTTTGATTCTACAAGGTCGTAGTATTTGTATTACCGTGTAAAGACACCTTTAAACCATCTGTAAACGCATAAAATTGGGCGTTTAACGTCCTTTTCACAATGTATGGGTAAGAGTTAACGTGAACTTTAACTGACAGTTCTTCATACAAAACTTGCAGTTAAAGTCTCTGTTATCTTTTAACCATACATTGTGGAAAGGTACGTTAACCGTTTAAACTACCAATACAGGCTAAAGGTTGTTTTTACCTACATACCATATGTTTTGCATTAAAGGAACACTCAACTTTTTTCCAAGCCTCTACTTTTTCTTCAGACCTTTTTCGACTTGTTTTTTACACTCTATTATTGTTTTATACTATTCCACTTCGCCAATTCCAAATTTGGCGACTTTAATTAAAATTTCTTAACTTTTTTGGTCTTTTGATTGTGCAAAGAATTGATAGCCTGCTGCAAAACAGCTGCCTTTTGACATTTATTCTAGTGCTGCTTCAATATTATTTTTTAAACTACAGATAAGGTATGGATCACTGAATTACTCCTGTTGAGTTTAAACAACTTTTAATTTTGAGTTTAGTTTAACTAAACCAGCACTTAAACTTTGACTGATTTATTAGCCCTACGTTGCCTAAAGGGGCCCACAGACACATACTGCGTGCAGCTACTGCCGATGAACACTTGGTATACATGTGTGATTGATATTTTACCACAAACTTATCGATCATCATTTAAAATAAAAATTAATAAAATAAACATGCGTTTGAGAACAAAAATATTTTATTGGTAAAATTCAATAAATTAAGAAAAAACGTATTTTCCTTACACTTTTTATTTTTAAACTTATTTTTTGTTTGTTTTACTTCCTTTTTTTTTTAGAAAAAAAGCAAATTTACGGCCTGGCCCACGATGTCACGAGAAATCTTTCGATCGACAACTTGTATTGTAAACAACAACAAATTTTCTAAAGTTATTGTTGTTTGCAATACAAGTTGTCGATCGTTCGATTTCTGGTGACATCGTGGGGCCAGGCCGTTAAAAAAAATACATATCAGAAAAATTAATAAATTCATTTTATGTTCATTTGAAAAACTGTCAGCAGTATTAGTTCATTTCAAAATCAAAACTATTTTGTTTTTTCATACTACATTGTATGTGTGACGAATACATTAACAAAAATTGAAAATTTACCAACACAATCTTAGTGCATGAGCATGAGCAGTATGTGTGTATGGGCCCTTACCCCTCGTCTAGACTGGCAATATTGCAATAACGTCGGCAGAATAGTGGAACAATATTGCTGATTGCTTTACTTATGTTACACTGGGTCTTCACGTAGCAATATCGATTGAGGCAATTGTCAAATTTGATTGCGTCCATGAAATTTCCTACGTGTAGACACCGATTGTCATAAGTGTCAATCCATTGAGCAATGATTGCTGTGCTGATTGCTCGAGCAATTATTGCCAAGCAATATGCTGTAACTTTTGTTGTATTTTTCATTAATTTTTGCAAAACAGTAAATTGGAGGAAAATATAAATGTACATCATCCGAAAACATAATATATGAAAAACTAAACATAAATTTTTCGTGTTTTTGCATTGGAAATATATATTTAAGGCAATACCTGCCCTAAGAATGTGTAAGAATTGTGGAAAAAATTGCCGTACGTGGTCGCCGCTTCAAGCAAGAAGCAAAAAAAATAGATTATTCTGCCGACGTTATTGCTTGTTGTCAGCAATAAAATTGCTACGTGAAGACCCAGTGTTAGGGCTATGGGAAATCATAGCCACAATATGGGAAAAGTCAACAACAAAGGTGCAGAACAAATATATAATTCACTTGTAAATATCTGGTTAATAGAACAAATTTTTATATTTATTAACTTATAACATTACAATTTATTTCACTACACACGTTTTTAAGAGACTATTTTCCTTTTTTAATATATATACATATGTTTATTTTCTCAATTTCACTAATATTATCTAAATGTCAAATGCAATTCAGAAAAGTCGAACATAAATTAACACCGAGTTTGATGTTCTATGTTCGCAATAAACCCCCGTCTAGACTGGCAATAAATTGACGAACATATATTGCAGCAAATGTGAAATTATTGATATTGCCAATGGAGACAGCTTATTGCCAGTGCTTGCAATAATTGCGGCACTATGTCACTTTTGTTGTATTTTTCATTAATTTTTGCAAAACAGTGAAATGGATGAAAATATAAAAGTACATCATCCGAAAACATAATATAAGAAAAACTAAGCATAAATTTTTCGTATTTTTGCATTGGAAATATATATTTAAGGCAATACCTGCCATAAGAATGTGTAAGAATTGTGGAAAAATTTGCCGTACGTGTTCGCCGCTACACTGGGTCTTCACGTAGCAATTTCATCGGTGAGAACAAGCAATAACGTCGGCAGAATAATCTATTTTTTTTTTGCTTCTTGCTTGAGGCGGAGAACACGTACGGCAATTTTTTCCACAAATTTTACACATACATAGGGCCGGTATTGCCTAAAACATATATTTCCAATATAGAAATACGAACAATTTATATTTATTTCTTTTTATATTACGTTTTCGCACAATGCTTGAATTTACTGTTTTTCCAAAATTAATTAAAAAATATAACAAAAGTGACAGCAGATTGCTTGGCAATAATTGCTCGAGCAATCAGCACAGCAATCATTGCTTAATGGATTGACACTTATGGCAATCGCTGTCTACACGCAGGAAATTTCATGGACGCATTCAAATTTGACAATTGCCTCAATCGATATTGCTACGTGAAGACCCAGTGTAAAGCAATCAGCAATATTGTTCCGCTATTCTGCCTGCGTTATTGCTATATTGCCAACATATTTATTGCCAGTCTAGACGGGGGTAATTGCCAGCACTGGCAATGACCTGTCTCCATTGGCAATATCAATAATTTGACTTTGCTGCAATATATGTTCGTCAATTTATTGCCAGTCTAGAAGAGGGGTTAAGTCCTTGATTTTGAAAACGTTAAAAGCACGATTTCGAAACAAATTCAGGTACCCCTTTTTATATTTAGCCATCAATATGTAAGTACCATGTATTATGTAAGTACCATGGTTTATTTCATTATGGTAAGTACCACGTAAGTAAAATTATTTTAATTTCAAGATATTTAAAAAAATTTGGTTAATTAAATTAGTAAATATTCCAATTTTGTTTTTGTTTACAGTGTGTGTAGTGCAGTTCTTTTTGTAACAGTTTCAAATGATTAAAAATTATATATTTATGTAGTTACTAAAAAATTTTAAAAATAAAAATGAGAAAACAATTCCAAAATTGAACATATAACTTATTTTTTTTAAGATTTTATTACTACAAATTGAGGTGAGTATACGCTCAAGAAACGAAGACCTTTTTTGATTTGAATCGCCATTAAAATAACTTATTTCTGTACTGAATATTATTTCAAGTCAATACAAAAGTTAAAAAAAATCGTTAATTTTTATAAAAAAGTTATTACGTTGAGTCTAAGATATGTTTAATAACACAATTCCACGATTGTTCCACTCTTAAGAAATTAGTAAGCAATTCGGATAGGTATAAGGTAATAAGATTCAGAAAAAATATTAAAAATTTTCAATATAAAATTAATTTAAACTTTTTGACATTATTTATGATTATAACTATTTTATAAATATCCCCTTTCTTTCTAAAAACTGACAAAAAAAGACATGATTCAATTAAGCTTATTATTAGTATCCAATTCACTTTTGCGATGTAACTTTCTTTAATGATGTGTGCATCTATAAGAAAAAAAGTTAATTAATAAATGTACATTCATGTATATTAAAGTAAAAAATACCTTTACCTCGAAAAAGATTCTCAAATTTATAGCGTGTACTTCTGATTTCAATTGACCCTTATGATTTTGATTATCTGGAATAAGCAATGACAATTAATATATCAAATACTGAATTATTTATTTACTCAATGGATGTAATAATTACTGTTCAAATGAAACTTACCGTTTTGATGCATATCACCAGATTTTACAGGTGGCTTTGCCAAAGCAATATAAGGTGCTGGAATAGTTTGCTGACCAGTTATATCATATCTGCACATGTGCAGGTCAGTGTGGTGTTATACGTATTTGTGTATACACTTGCGGATCCAAAAAAAAAATTGGCCGGGCCCCATGAAAAGCACAAAGAAACTCCCAACAGCATTATGTTCGATTACTTGCCCAAGTTGATGCATGGATCGTATACCGCACTTCTGATGCACATATTGAGTCCAGACGAGCTTCATTTTCGTGGAGCTCATGCTGATTGTGTTTTGTCAATAGTTTCTTGGCCAGCTATTACTTCAAGCAACATACCATTGATCTTACTAGCCAAAAATGGATGCAAATGTCTGTCTGAGTATAAACGTTCGACCAGTATAGTAACAAAGAGGACTAACGATTTTCTGGAATAAACGGTGAGAACAATTAATGTTTCAAATACTGAAATATTATTCAAATAAAACTTACCGTTTTGATGTATTTACGACACAAGCTGACTTGCTGGAACCTTTTGAACTGTTTGCGTACACCTTTTTTGGTAGCACGCTGTTGAGCAGCGTTAGAGGTGGCCCGGCCAAAGTAATATAAGGTGCTGGAATAGTTTGCAGCCCAGGGTAGAGTATTACACATTTATGTAGGCACTTACAGATCAGAAAAATGTGTCCGGGTACATTAGGCGTGGAAGCACGCGTGCATTTTTATTTGGTAGCACGCTCTTGAGTAGCACCAGCTGTTAAAGGTGGTCCGGCAAAAGTAATATGAGGTACTGGAATATTTTGCTGGCCAGTTATATCACAAGCGTCCATGCACAGCACAGTGAAAGTGATATACGTATTTGTGTATACACTTGCGGATCCAAAAAAAAGTTGGCCGGGCCCCATGTTAGACACAGAACAGTCTAGCTGCATTATATTAGAACACTTGGCCAAATTGTTGCATGGGCCGTATACCGCACTTGTGATGCACATATTGTGAGTCCAGATGAGCTTTCCAAACTTATTTTCGTTGAGCAAATGCCGATTTTCTTATGGGGAAGGAACTTGCAAACGTATCCTTTCTCCATATATGTATAAACAACATGCACAACTTTAGCAATTGTTTCATTTTCTACATCTTCCGAAGTGCACAAAGCCGTTTGCTTTGGATGAGTCTCCAACATCGGTAGTAACTTTGTGGCTACATACCCATATTTCCAAATTTCGGGAAATTATCACAATGCCCTTATCCACTTTTTTTGTAAAAACTTTGTAATTACGAAAATTTGTTACATTATTTGGGCAACAATTTACAATCAGTAGTTGAGGAAGCCCACTGACCATCAATTACACAACTTATTATATCAAAAACACATCTATTTTCAACAAAAATTTAATTTTTACTTAAAATTTTTCACTTTTGAACAATTTTATTTTCTACTTTTTTAAGAACATATGTTTGCAAATGCAATATATAGCTTTTGCTTTTTATGCATGTAGAAAACAATTTTTTCTCTCACTTGCAACAACTTAGTAAAAATTAAAAATTCACACCAATCAGCTGTTATCGCGATTTTTCATCACTCACTGGTGGGTCTTCTGGTTCATATTCTGTGGTAAGTACTATATGCCTTGTGTTCCATTTTCATTTCTTTGTAAATGAATTTTATATAATATTTTGTTACCCTATGTCTACACCTGATATATTTTTATCATAACAACAGTCAAACTTTATATTGCAAAATAAAATTTTTTATGTTAGCTCTATTTTCTATACCCCCCGTCTAGACTGGCAATAAATATTTTGGCAATACAGCAATAACGCCGGCAGAATAGCGGAACAATATTGCTGATTGCTTTACTTATGTTACACTGGGTCTTCACGTAGCAATTTCATTGCTGAGAACAAGCAATAACGTCGGCAGAATAATCAATTTTTTTTTGCTTCTTGCTTGAAGCGGAGAACACGTACGGCAATTTTTTCCACAATTCTTACACATTCTTAGGGCAGGTATTTCCTTAAATATATATTTCCAATGCAAAAATACGAAAAATGTATGTTTAGTTTTTCTTATATTATGTTTTCGGATGATGTACTTTTATATTTTCCTGCATTTCACTGTTTTGCAAAAATTAATGAAAAATACAACAAAAGTGACAGCATATTGCTTGGCAATAATTGCTCGAGCAATCAGCACCGCAATCATTGCTCAATGGATTGACACTTATGGCAATCGCTGTCTACACGTAGGAAATTTCATGGACGCAATCAAATTTGACAATTGCCTCAATCGATATTGCTACGTAAAGACCCAGTGTCAAGGCTATGGGAAATCGTAGCCATAATATGAAAAAGTCAACAAGGAAGGTGCAGAATAAAAATATAATTCATTTGTAAATATCTGGTTAATCCATCAAATTTTTATATATATTAACTTATAACAATACAATAAATTTCACTACACACGATTTTAAGAGATTATTTCCCTTTTTTAATATACATACATTTGTGTATTTTCTCAATTTCACTAATATTATCTACATGTTAAATGCAATACAGAAAAGACGAACATAAATTAACACCGAGTTTGACGTTTTATGTTCGCAATAATTGTCAACGAAAAACTGTTGACAATTATTGCCGCAATTATTGCAAGCACTGGCAATAAGCTGTCTCCATTGGCAATATCAAAAATTTGACATTTGCTGCAATATATGTTCGTCAATTTATTGCCAGTCTAGACGGGGGGATATGGAATTTGGTATTTGTCATGATAAAAATATATCAGGTGTAGACGTAGGGTTAATGCAATTTAAAATATAGTAACAATTTTTGGTACTCTTCGCGTCAAAAGACTACTTAAAATTCTTTTTTGGTACCGAAATGCAAATCTTATTTCCCTTCACTGTTACATACACCTTGTGATCTACTTTTGTATTCTGCCAAAGCACAGAGTTCTTTGTGCCAAAGCCAACTAAACATGGGTCGTCTAGGTAAAATTGATCCAAATTCATACTCTCAGCCGGAATTGATTACCACTCAACACAGTGTCTTGAGCTGGAAAGTGGATTTTGAAAACACCAAGTTAAAGGGCACTGTCACCCATCGTTTTAATGTCTTAGAAAGAAATTTACCAGCAATTGTATGTACATATGTATATACATACATATATATGTAAATACATATCGTTACCTTAATATGGGAAGTTCCTAACTCATTATTTTTTTGAAATCGAGTTTCTTGTATATTTCTTGGAGGAACATCTATTGTGTTGAAAAATGCAAAAATATCAATTTCATACAAATAATGATTTAGGACTTTTCTATATCAAGGTAACGATATGTATGTACATATGCATGTAAAGGTACGGTCACACTTTACAAACATTTGCCCAAAAAAGCGTAACCATTGGAAATATGTTGATTCAGTCCCTGTTTATTAATTTCCAATAGTTTCCAATAATATTGTATTCTTTAACTTTGCCAATTTGTTTAATACGAAACTAATCAAATTAATAAACACGTGTTTGAAGTAAAATATTTCTCATTAGTATATGCTGGTTACGTTTTTTTGCGCAAATGTTTGTCAAGTGTGACCGTACCTTGAGTCTCGCCTCTTAAATTAAATAACATTCTTTTTTCTTCAGTTCTTAGATGTTCGAGATGTTAAAGTTTTAAATGCTGAAATAGTTTCTGGAAATTCTTCTACAGCTCTAAACTATTTTGTAAGCGACCTGGTCGATGATATTGGTGCTAAATTGACTTTGGAATTGCCACAGGGTACAGCTAATGGAGAGTAAGTTTCTGTTTTGATAACGATAAAATAAATGGGTTTGTTATCTATGTTTTAAAGTTTCCATATCTATACATTCTAACTTACAATCGCATGGTCATGGGGTTATAGACAAGAATTTAATAAGTTATAAAATCATACTAAATACTTGTGGCTTAAATCTAGTTTGCTTATTTTAAAAAACATTGGAAAATAAATAAAATTAAAGATACTGTAAAAGACACATTATTGGATAAGTGCATATATGGCAAAATACGAAAAAACATCATTAATAATTATTATAATATATAGATCACCAAGTGCATCAAAAGCGGAATTCTGTGACATATTTCAAGATTTTATAGAAGAGATAAGTGAATCAAACTGTGATATTTTAATAGCCGGAGATTTTAATATAGACTGGAGGAATGATTTTTATACAAGTAGATTAGAAAGTACACTCAACGATAATGGGCTTAAGCATGTTATGAATGATTACACTAGAATAACAAGATAATCAAAAACTCTTATAGACTATATAATAACAAATAATCATAGAATTACTACAAGAAATAATGTAAATAATAAAATATCTGATCATGAATCCATTGACATTTTGATCGAATGTGAAAATAGAAAACAAAATCATAATTTCAAAGAAATCAACATTTTTAAATATGAAAAACACAGATTTAAAAATGAAATCAGAGCATTATTAAAATATGATGAAAGTATTGATCTAAATGAAAATGTTAATAATTTTGATAAGTGCATCGAAAATACAGTAAAAAAGTTTACATTTAAGAAAAGAATAAAAAATAAAACTTTTAAAAAAAAATTAAACCGACTTCAAAAATAAGCACTAAAAAGCAACAAATAATATAGATCTAGTTAAATAAAAGATTTTTATATATGTTACCTACAGTGCCGTTTGAAGTTGGTGCCAGCAACATTGGTAACTAAGCAGATACATATGTACATAAAAATTACTTGCAGTTTTTTTACCGGGCATGTTCCTATGTGCTTAGTACCAGTATTACTGGCACCAACTTCAAACGGCACTGTAGGTAACATATATAAAAATCTTTTATTTAACTAGATCTATATTATTTGTTGCTTTTTAGTGCTTATTTTTGAAGTCGGTTTAATTTTTTTTAAAAAGTTTTATTTTTATCTTTTTAGTGAATTTTTTTAAACTCTGGTCAATTCAAAAAAAATTTATTTGTAAGTATCTTTATTTGGAAATATGGTCCAGTTTCGTAAATATCGATGAAGTAAAAGCACGTGAAATTAAGTATTAAATTTTATGGGGCGTGGCTACGCCCCTTTTTTTAAAACAAGATTGTGTATTTTTAAGAGTTCAAGGTGTGTGCTAAGTTTCGTAAAAATCGGTTAAGTAGAACCACGTGTAATGTTATAATACATTTTAATGGGCGTAGCCCCACCCACTTTTTCAACTTAAAAATTTTGTAATTACAAAAACCAAAGATGTTTGCTAGGTTTCCCAGCAATCAAATGAGTAGAAGATTACAAAATCAAATTTAAAAAATTGTAGGCGTGACCCCGCCCACTTTTTTAACGCAATTTTTTGGCTTTATTAAAGCTTAGGGTGTGTGCCAAGTTTCGTCAATATTGGTTAAATACAAGCACATGAAATATTATACTAAAGTTTAATAGGCGTGCCCCGCCCACTTTTTTAACGCAATTTTGTGTCTTGATTAAAGCTTAGGGTGTGTGCCAAGTTTCGTAAAAATCGGTGAAATAGAACCCTGTGAAATATAATATAAAATTTTAATGGGCGTAACCCCGCCCATTTTTTTTAAAGAAAATTTTGTCTATTTTAGAGTTCAAGGTGTGTGCTAAGTTTTGTAAAAATCGGTTAAGTAGAACCACGTGTAATGTTATAATACATTTGAATGGGCGTAGCCCCGCCCATTTTTTCAACTCAAGAATTTTCTAATTACAAGAACCAAAGATGTTTGCTAGGTTTCGCAGCAATCAAGTAAGTAGAAGATCATTAAATTAAATTTAAAAAATTGTGGGCGTGACCTCGCCCACTTTTTTCAAATGGGACCAATGGGAAGCTATACCCTCTCAGACAACAAAAAAATTTTTACAATCGGTCTAAAATGCACCGAGTTATGGACCTACACACCTAAAAAAAAAAAAAAAAAAAATAGTGACGAATTGTTAACCTCCTTCTTTTTTTGAAGTCGGTTAAAAAGTAGTACTAAATGGTTTAATAACGAACTCAAAAATTTAAGAAGAGAAAAAGTGTGTAGATATCAAACTGCAGTTTTAGAGAATACGAATGAATCATGGAATAACTATAAAACGATAAGAAATAAGTTAAAAATTGAAAATGAAAAAAATAAATATATTAATAATAGTATTAATAATGCAACTAATCAAAAAGAAATGTGGAGTAAAATTAAAGAGCTAGTCTTAAGAAAACCCAAAAATGTGATAAAAAAATGTGATATTTAATCAAGTAGAGCTTGAGGACAATTTTCAAATAGCCGAGAATTTTAATAAGTATTTTGTAGAGAGTATTAAGGAAATCAGATGCTCTATTGAAGATTTGCAATATTTTTTTTTTTCTTTCGTATATTTATTTATTGTATCTTCAAAAATGAACTAACAATAAGTAATCAAATCTTAAATCTAAATATAATTATTAGGCCCGACCAGTATCGGACATAAACTTAGTGATAGTTATAAATAATACATAAGTAGTGATAATCAAAAAGGAAAAAAAAAGAAGTATTAAGCAGTCCCATCTGGAGTGTTGAGTATTAGGGCCCTTGTGTCCCTCTTTTTTAAGCGGATGTGTCCAGTAAAGCTCAAAATATTACGGGCAAGCGGATTAGGATGTGACTCGAGTTTTGTTAAATATTTGCCTGCGTATTTTGCAATTTCTTCACTCACTAGTGGCATATTTAAATCACGATGTATATTTGAATTTTTAATGTACCATGGAGCCGATGTTATCAAACGTAAAATTTTGTTTTGCCTTCGTTGGATTTTCTCAATATTTGAAGCTGAAGCAGTGCCCCATAGCTGAATTCCATAGCACCATATTGGCTTCAAAAGCGACTTGTATATCAAAAGTTTGCAGTCTAGGCTGAGTGTTGAATTTCTGCCAATTAACCAATATATTTGAGTTAATTTAAGTTTCATTTGGGTTAACTTAGAGTCAATATGATATTTCCATGTAAGCCTTCGATCAAGGTGTATTCCAAGGTATTTCACTTGAGAATGTTGAGGAATATTTTGATTGTTGATTCGAATGGGGGAACAGGTATCTTTTCTTAGAGTAAACGTTATATGAACACACTTTTGTTCATTTACTTTTATTCTCCATAAATTCAACCATATTTCAAGCTTGGTAATGTGTGCTTGGAGATTGCGGGATGCCTCATCAGGGTTTTTGTGAATACTCAAACAGGCTGTATCATCAGCAAATGTAGAAGTGTGTATGTTATTGCTCACAGGCATATCACAAGTATATATTAGATACAAGACTGGCCCCAGAATACTACCCTGTGGCACACCAGAAGATATAGACTCGGGTACACTCATGAAGTCTCCTTCCACAACGGTTAACTTCCTATCAACAATATAACTTTCCAAAAGCTTTTGTATGTTTACTGGTAGGTATGTCTTCAATTTTAAAACTAGGCCTTCGTGCCATACTTTATCAAATGCCTGAGAAACATCAATAAAAAGGGCAGAACAATACTTTTTTTCTTCAAATGTCCTCCTTACAACTTGAACCAATCTATGCGTTTGCTCAATAGTGCTATGCTGACTTCTAAAGCCAAATTGATGGTTCGGGATGCACCCACTATCAGCTAAAATTGTGGACAATTTAGTCATGAGCAGCTTTTCGAAAAGCTTTGAAATTGTTGATAGTAAGCTTATAGGCCTATATGACTCAGCCTTGGTAAGATCTTTGCCTGGCTTTGGAATCATTTTAATCTTGGCAAGTTTCCAGTTATGTGGAAAATACTGCATTCGTAAAATGTCATTAAAAATAAATAGCAAAATTCTTATTGCAATATGAGGCAAGTTCATCAGCATCTTGTTACTAATGCCATCAATACCTGGAGCTTTCTTAGGGTCGAGTTCAGCAACTATTTTTTGTAGTTCACGCATCTTAAACCTTAAGGGACGAAGGGGTAGAGAGACTACACTCGGTAAATCGGCAGCACCCGTACATGAATTGGGAGTGAATACAGATTTTAAATGCTCAGAAAATAAGTTACCTTTCTCACTATCGCTTCTTGCCCAGCCTCCAGTCGAAGTACGCAATGGTGATTTGAGATCAACGGGTCTTTTAAGATTTCTAGTAGCGCGCCATAAAGAGTAATTAGATGTTGACCTTCTAAATACTTTTCCAGTAATGCAGTCTTTTCCGACGATAGCAGCTCTTTGAGTCGTTTAGTACATTCTTTAAGTCTGATTTTATTTAGGGGTGATCGGTGTTGTTGCCATTCTCTTCTAGCTCTCCTTTTTTCACATACAAGACGTTCAATTTCCGTAGAATAAATTCTATTAAAGCCAGTCTGCGGATAGGAAGTAGTGGCATGTTCAGCAGCCTGTTTAATATATTCGTTAAGATTGGCAATATTAAATTCAATATCATCAGGTGATCTTAGCTGAATGTTTTCTACGCAGTGACTACTAACATATTTTTTTAATCCTAGCCAGTTGACCCTATTAATCGTTTTCACATATGAGTTAGTTAAATCACTCCTTAGTGGGTTGAAAATTGTAACTATTGTGGGAGAGTGATCGGAGGACGGATCTAGAGAGCCATCTACGTGAATTAAGCCCCTATGGATATTTTTTGTGACGCCAAAATCTATAACATCTGGAATTTTTCTTACGTCAGTAGGCCAGTAAGTAGGCTCCCCACTCGAAATGACATCTAAGCCCATGTAACAAGACGCGAGCCCCAGTACGTATGTTTTGCATTGTAGTCACCAGCTGCCACGAAGCAAAATCCAAGCGATTTGTAGAACTTCTCATACTGATCTTCGGTAACTGAAAATCTGGGAGGTGAGTAAATTGATGATATCACGAAATTCGCACAAAAATTTTCTACGAAAATATTCGTAGCTTGCATATATTCTTCACTAACGTTCTCAAGGATATAGTGCTTGAGTCTTGACTTAATTAGAACTGCTGATCCACCGCATGCTCTCCCTCTCGGGTCCTTTCAATCATATAGAGTGTAACCATTTATATTAAAGCAGCTTCTCGAAGTCAAGTGAGTCTCAGAGACCAACATTATATCAATATTTTTTTCCGTGAGGAAGTGCTCAAGTTCATTTTTATGTTGGCGAATGCCGTTTGCGTTCCAGAAACATAGTTTTAACGTGCTCATGGTTTGTTGATTAATGCTTGAAGCAAAGTATTCTGCATTCTCAGCATTTCTTGCATCATGCTAGTCATATTTGTTGTAAAATTTTTTAAAGTTAGCACCAGATTCTCAATAGTAGCTTCAAGACGACTAAAGTTAAAGCATTCGTTGAATTACTTGGCGGTGGAACATTTTGTGTGGGAATAGAACTAGTCTTAGCAGCATCGGCATACGATACACGTAAGCATTTGCTGATTGAACTGGATCTAATTTAGATTTTTGACCCATAGCCTGTTTAACGAAAGAATATGCAGGGCATCCTCTGTAGTTAGCGGTGTGATTACGTCCACAATTACTGCATTTTTTTTCTGCTTGTACTTTTGGCTTGGTACAGTTAGCAGTACCATGCAATTCACCGCAGATAACACAAACTGTAGGTAATTTGCAGTAAGTTTTTATGTGGCCATATTCTTGGCAATTATGGCACTGTACGGGACCTGAACGCTTACGTGGCTCTTCAACTGTGATTTTTCGGTGTAAAAAGTATTTTAGACTATAAATTTGGTGCGTCTCGTTTTTTTTAACTGTATATCATTCGGCTCCAGTTCAACACGAAATAGAGGCTGGGGAATCTTCTCTCTATTGATTATATTGGTAACATTTTTTTAACTTAAATCCTTGTTCGATAAGTGCACATTTTACTTCTTCGGGCTCAACATATGAATCTATGCCCTTTAATACTATTTGTAGGCCTTTAGTACTCTTAAGTTGATATGTGTAAAAATTTGTTTTATTTTTTTCAAACTCACTAACAGTTTTTTCGGAAATCTTTTTCATCATATATTTGAATTTTAGTTTCATCAATATTACCTCGTTTAATTGGAATGATGTGAAAAGTATTTTCACCAATGGTCGACAGTAGATTTTTTAGAAGCGCGTTAGAATTTTTTTCTCTCAGATAAATAGGTGGTGGCTTAAAAGACTTTTGCGATGATGCAGCCGGCTTGTCGTCATTGACTTGCAATACTGAAAAACGATTTTGGCGATTGGTAGATGATGCGCTGTTATCCCTAGACATCTTTGGGGCGGATCCAATTTTAGTAGAATTTGGGCTTCGCCCGCGCTTTAAAACAATTATATATCTGTCCATTCCTACTTGTACCTTTGGTTTTGAACTACTGTTATCTTCAGTGACAACTTGTGTAAGTGAAGCGGATGATATCGCTAAGTTAAATGTAGAAGTACTAGGCAATAATGTCAACGATTCACTAGTTGGCATTGGACAAAGCGAAGTTGATCGCTGACGAAACTGTGGTTTTCCGTTAGAAAAAGTGTATTATCAGATTTTTTATTTTTATTAAGAGCTTCAGAACTCACAGCAAGTCTATTATCAGATTTTTTATTTTTATTGTTATCATTATGAGCATCAAAACTCACAGTAAAATAGGCATTTCTGCCGTTAGAACTCACTTCACTATTTTTTTCCTTTGGGGTACTCATATAGAGTATTCCTCAAGGGTACTTTGTATGTTTTTTTGTTTACGGTTTTTTTTGTTTTTGTTATTTCTATATGTAAAAATATTAGCAAAGCAAAAAAAAGCTTATTTATCAAAGTTAATATGTACTACGAATATTTTTGTATGATTTTTTTCTTTTGTTTAGTTAGTATGTAAGAAAAATTCCGCTATTACGTCTGTTCACTATGAAGGTACAACGGGAACTGGTGTATTTAAAATAAATAATAAAAAAATTATGCATACATAAGGGCCGGGAAACCATTAAAGGAAATTATTAGCAACCCCATGAAAAATATATGTGTAATACAAATCTATTATCAAAATTAAGGATGTATTTTAGAGTTGATGTTACACAATTCTTCAATCTTCAGTACATATGGCTAATTCCTAGGCGACGGACGCGTTATTCGAATACTTTTAGTTGAGCAAAAAACAAGAAAGGAATGGAAAGATTAAGTATATACATATCTCAAGTGTTTTAAAGCAATGAAGGAGTAGTATATTGAAGTAAAATTTTTGGCGATATCAATAATATAGTAAGAAGATATAAGCAAATGTCAGCGAGAAACGGACGCGCCAAAATTTGGCGAACTTTTATGAAGATTGTTTTTGTGAATGCGGAAATAAACGTGAAAGAAGATCATTTATGTGTAGATTTATGAAATATGAAAATATTGCTTTATTTTTTTTAATGGTTGAAGTAACTACCAGGGACAAGGACTTCATGCATTTAAAAAGGGTATTTTAGGCGCCTAAAATATGACATTAAAAACGCAAAATATGTACTAAAAACAATAAAATATGCACATATTTTTTTAAAAATTTTGTTCAAAAGAAAAGTTTTAAACTTACATACAACTAATTAGAAATATAAAAATATTTAATTCCCTCAAGATTAACGTTTCGTTTATTTACGTACTCTGCTTTTAAGTACAAAGAAATCAAAACAAAAATAAATCTATAACTGTAATAGTGTCGATTATTTTTGTTACGAAAATCACGTACTAACTTCTGTATCGCCCAATAAATAGCTAAGCTATAAAAGCAAAAATAAGCACCTTAAAAGAAACGATGTGAATTAAAAGAAGTATGTATTCAATTTTAGCATTATGTTTTAGCACTTTAATTGTTTTTTAGCATTAGTACACACGCATTGTTGAGAAATAAACTACATTATGCTCAGGGTGACTGCGGACATTTTTCAAAAAGTGGCACCAAATAGGGAATTTATCAAAAAAAGGGGAAACATTAAAACAAACGAGACAACTACACTAAACTTCTTATTTTTAATGTATTATTACATATATAATTCACTTTAAAAAAGGGGGACAAAAAATTCGGCACTTTATAGTATGTTTCCACCGGCATGATTTAGACAAATCATTATGATTTGTGCAAATCATGTTAATTTATACATGATTCGCCATACACTTTCCATATGTATAAATCACCTCAAAGTGGTTGATTTATTTTAAATAATGTCGAAAATACTATTTTTCGAACTCGATTTATGTATGCAACACTGCGTTGCTTTTAAAATTACAAACTCCATCCCTGGGTCATCCATCAATAGTGATTGACAATTTCGAAAAAATTACGGAATATTTAATAAATTTTAAATGCCAACCACATGTGAATAAAATTCACATTACAGCTGCTGCGCCCACCTTATAAAGCACGTACATAAATTGAGTACGAAAATTCGAACAACAAATCACTCACAACCTCGGTGGAAACACTTTGAAGTGATTTACTTAAACCTACTTGATTTAAAGTCGGTGGAAACATACTATTAGTCGGTCAAACGGTCACGCTGATTACACAGAAGTGAAGAAAGTGACAGCTAAAAAAAGCTACAATCAGGTTTTTTAAAATTCGTGGAAAAAGGGACATATATAGTGTAATGGTTGGGCAGGATCGCTATGTAACGGTATATTAATCATACCGGGATCGCCATGGAATGGTATTAAAAGTTTTATAAATGTTCTACCTCCCCGATTGTGCCGGCGCTAATTAACGCCACTGTTTCTAATTGAATAAGGCAGCTGTACGCCTAGAAAGCAGATGAATGCTTTTATTGAATGAAATAAATTATTCCTTTTATAGTTGGAGCTCAGCAAGGAGCTCCCAAGAAAGATATTTATTAATTGTCTTAAATACAAAATTGTATTGGCTTATATACTAACTATGAGAATAATGCTTAACCTATCTTAACATAAGAGAGAAAAGAAAAGGTATGTGCTTAATAAGCAAATTGTTCCTTTTAGTTTCCCACGGTAGGCGTGCGGCGTGTGTCTCATAAGAAATTTGGAAAACATAGATTCTGTATTGTTTATATTTATATATAAACACATTATTGGTTATTAAATATGATTTATTTAAGTGCATTATGCTGCGGCCTTTGAGCAGACTGGTGAGTGTCAAATAGCCGTTGTACAAAATACATATTTACGTTGCAGTCTGCCAATGCATTTATCTAACACTTCATGCAGCGGTATTTGCCCGAATGTATTAGTGTCAAATGTCCAAAATACTTTCAATGCAATTGGATGTTCTGTATGTTGCGGTCAAGTTGACTTTAAATGTTTACTACGCAATGTTAGTCGTAGTGATAGTTAGAACACGCTACAATAGTGTATATGATACTGTAGTATATTAGTACTTACCAATTAACACAGCTAATAAAAAGTGCTGTAATTTTGTTGCACTAGAAGGAAGAATCAAACCAAAAACGTAGACAAAATTTGAGGGAAAACGAGATAAACAGAAAAATATCCTCATCTTCCGTCTCGTGGCACTTCTGTATGTTTTGTGCTGATTATGCTATGTTTCCACTACGAATTGAATCACATGCTTCACTCTCTGAAGCATGTTTATGTAATAAAATTTGTCTGGCCTTAAAAACCCCCCATCTGTCAAAAACAATTGACTAACATACCAATACATACATACATATTTATAAAATACATACACTTTTCATTTAAAATGTAACCAAGCATTAGATAAAAGAAGAGATTTTAACAGTCAGTTCAATTAGTCTTCAGCACCTGGTAACCGTCTGGACTGTTAAGGTCACCGGTTATCAATTCGCCTTAAGTAGGTCTTGTGTATGTACATATGCAAAGCAAATTCATATAAGGTATACTCAGCTCAATTCGCTTTGAGAAATTTATACTTTATATGTCAAAACAATATACTGAAAAATGTCTGTTGACATTCATCGTATACTCAAATTACAAGCGGCGAAATTAGTCACCTGATCCCTTGCGACCACCTAGTATGGATTCGCCTAGTACAGATATGTATTAAATTTAACTTATAACTACAACATTTATAAATTTTTCTTTTTTCGTTGAGATTTAACCAAAATGTTTATTAATTTGGATGCCGAATAGTCGCCCGAATGATGGAAGATTTTATTCCTGAGTATTTGTGGAGAAATAATGAACTTGAAGGAGAAGGCTCGCCGAGATACTGTTGTAAGCCAAAATTAATGGAAGAACCTTCAATAACTTAAGGATATTGCAAATAAATTTTATAAGACGAAACATGCTTAACAAAAGTTAATATAATAAAAATTTTCATTTGGGAATTTGTACTGAAACAACAACACCACTTCGTTATTCCCATTAAATTATATACATTAGAGCTGTGCCAAATCGTTCATTCAAGTGACCGCTCATTTTCGTTCATTTTCTAAAAAAGAACGAGTTCGTTCATTTCGTTCATCCGCTCTTTTCAAGAAATAGAACGAAGTGAAAACAAACAAGCAGTTGATTCTGTACATAAAAAGGGAAACATGCACAATGCATTTTGTTTTGAATTGAAAGTAAAGAAATGAAAAAAGATTCATATCGCCAAAAGAGCCACATACTTATACACAATAATGACAATGAAAATAAACTAAAATATCTAAACCAATTTTGCTAAAAAAAAAATATTAATACCTATGTTCTAAAAACTTAATAAATATGAATGGTAATTTAATTAATTTCAAATTGGCCACAGTGTTACTAAAAGTATAAAAAAATTCAAATGAAAACAAGAATATGACAAAAAATCTCACATGAACAAAGAAAAAGCCAAACAAAACAAAAAAAGTGCCAAGTGTGCTCGGTCGTTCATTTCGTTCAATTGTACCACTGTTTTGAGATTGTACTTTTTATCAGTACTGCTGAGCCAAAACAGCTCAGTAAAGTGACCGGCTCACTTCGTTCATTTCACTGATTCGTTCAATTGTACTCGTTCGTTCATGAACGACACAGCTCTAATATACATACGTAATATATAAGCCAAGCTCCGCCCACACAGAGTGTATATTGCACGAAACCGAATTCGAATTTTTTAACAACCCCCTCATAACTCAGCTCGACTTGATCAATAAATAATGAAACTTTAAACATAATTTCCATCGTAAAATCTTCCCGAGATATGAGAGGTTAAAAGCTTATTTTAGTACATATTCAGATTTTGCAGATTTTTTAACCCTATTTGGCAGATTTTATAATAAAATTTTCGGGTCTACTCTGTAATTCAAAACGAAAAAAATTCTTTTGAATTTGCTTGTTATTAATATACAAATTCGAAAGTATTTGCTTTCGTTTCAAATTACAGGGTAGACTCCCTGGCAACAGTGGTTATTCGGACAAAAATTCCACCAAACTATACCACAGAATATGAAACAGAATAGCCACTTTTGAAAGTTAAAAAGTCTGTTATTGTTTGCGTGCAAAGAGGGAAAATGTGAAATATACACAAATATCACAAATATTAAATTGCCAGTGCTTATGTGTTTATGAATAAAAACGATGATTCCCAATATTTCAAATAAAATTAGTGTTTTATTAATTCCAATATGGAGTTTGTGGGTTCGCTGACCAAGGCTCTTAAATAACGAATGAATAAAATAATTTGACGGAAAGATGGCGAAAGCAAAGTTTAAGCGTTCCATTAGCGGTTTACTCGTTGTAATATAAATAGTTACTCCGAAAGGACAAAGTTGTTTTCTTAAGGAACAAAATCAACATTTTCAAAAAAGGATTACAATAACCAAAACCAGCAAACTTGCATATAAAATTATATAAAGAAAATTAAATAGAAATTCGACTTAAACATTGCCGGCCACCTTGCGAGAATATCATTTACAGCAATTAATAATATCTTAACATTTATATATACATATATTAGAAAAAAGTCAAACATTCCAATATAAAGAGGTACAGTCAATCACATCTAAAGTAGGGCAGACGCATGAAAATATTTCTAGTAGCAATATCGTATGTTTTTGAGAAGGAAATTACATTACAATTTTTTCTATTGCATCACAAAAATCAACAGCGTGACTACATTAGCTTATATTGAGCTAAATCTAGGTTCAAAATTTTCATTTAGCTCTTAGATTATTTTTTAATCTTATAAATTTTATGTTAAAATAAAATGTGTTAAAGACAAAAGATTTACGAGTATAATAACAAAAATCAAAAACTTTAAAATATATGTATTTAGAAAAGATGTGATATCTTCAAACAGCTGGAACAATTTTCTTCTAACATAGCTAAGAACACTCTCAATAAAGTCACATTTCAAACAGAAAAATCTAAATCAAAATCGGTCTAACATACGTGGACTCGAACAGACACACTGATACACACTTATAACACCCTTGGTTTTGGTTGGGCTTAAAAATTATAACTTTTCTCTTAGTTAATTTAATTATTATTGTTCGAACTTCATTTGTTTCTATATTTATGATTTGTTCGTGTTCGTATCTCTTTGTAAGCCAAATTACATATGATAATTATTAATGAACAAATAACACCAAAGTTAGTTGTAAATATTCTGACTAACACATAGTTGAACAGAACAACTAGCTAGAGTTGCCAGTTTTGAAGTCATAGAAATCAGTACATAAGAGAAAAAAAAATCATTACAATTGAAAAAAAACAGTACAATAATTTTTTCAATATACATTTTTATTTTATTGACATGAAAGACTTTAACACTTCTTAAAACAAAATTTGAATCAATATATAATATTTTCCAAGACAAAATTGTATTAATAAAATAATATTTTTACAACATTTTTTGCTGAAGAAACTTCAAATTCATTATATGCATCCATCAGAAGTCAATAATAGCAAATGTTTCTTGCTTAAATTTAAAAAAAACTGCACGAAATTAACATTAACTTAAATAAAACTTTATCACTTTCTTCTTTCACTCTTGTTTCTTTTTATATGAAGTATGTTATTTTATATAATAAGGTGGTATTAAACGCAATTTTAAACAAATTCGCTGTACCTCGAATAGTCAAATATCACAAATGAAAGTTTTAGACTCGAGTTTTGTTAAATATTTGCCTACGTATTTTGCAATTTATTCAGTCACTAGTGGCATATTTAAATCACGATGTATATTTGAATTTTTGATGTACCATGGAGCCGATGTTATCAATCGTAAAATTTTGTTTTGCCTTCGTTGCATTTTCTAAACATTTGAAGCTGAAGCAGTGCCCCATAGCTGAATTCCATAGCACCATATTGGCTTCAAAAGCTACTCTTATATCAAAAGCTTGCAGTCTGGGCTGAGTGTTGAATTTCTGCCAATTAACCAATATATTTGAGTTAATTTAAGTTTCATTTGGGTTAACTTAGAGTCAATATGATATTTCCATGTAAGCCTTCGATCAAGGTGTATACCAATGTATTTTACTTGAGAATGTTGAGGAATATTTTGATTGTTGATTGGAATGGGAGAACAAGTATCTGTTCTTAACGTAAACGTTATATGGACACAGTTTTGTTCATTTAATTTAATTCTCCATAAGTTCAACCATATTTCAAGCTGGGTAATGTGTTCTTGGAGATTGCGGGATGCCTCATCAGGGTTTTAATGCACATTCATACAGGCTGTATCATCGGAAAATGTAGAAGTGTGGATGTTATGGCTCACAGGCATATCACAAGTATATATTAGATACAAAACTGGCCCCAGAATACTACTCTATGGCACACCGGAAGATATAGATTGTCTTCAATTTTAAAACTAGGCCTTCGTGCCATACTGTATCAAATGCCTAAGAAACATCAATAAACGAAGCAGAACAATACTTCTTTTCCTCAAATGTTCGGAACAAATGCAGGTTAGCGAAGCAGCTCCAAAGAAAATAAAAAGTAGCTTGTGTGATAGAAAATTGAAAAATAAGAAGAAAATATTAAATAAAAAAGTTGGCGGCGAAGCCTATTTTCCGAGTTATTGGGCTCTGAACTTTTTCATAGGAAACAGCGAAAAATTTCCAAAATTTTTTTTTAATAGGTTATCTCATAGGAAATTTAAAATATAAGAAAAAAAAATCAAGTAGAAAAATTAGCTCCGACCCTTATATCTCGAGTTATTGGCCTCTGAAGTTTTCACCATGGTGTTTCCGGACACGGCGAAGATTAATAAAGATTTTTTGCATTGCAAAGTTTTCTTGTATAATAAAGTTTTCCTGGACTGCCGGCCTTTGGCCGGGCTTAAGGATTTTCTCCACCATGGTGTTTCCCGACACGGCACAGCTTAAAGATTTTCTGCATTGCAAAGTTTTCTTGTCTAATAAAGTCCCCCCAGGGGAGTCAATGACTACGGGTGTGGCAATCCCGCGGCCCCAGCTAAGGGTAATGTAGTTTTTTCTGCTGGCGGACCTTTGGCTCATTACCCGTAAAACTTATGTGTTACTACCCGATCTCTGAAATAACAGAGCAAAGGATGTGCATGTATTTATAAAAGGAAAACAAATAATGAACGACCGTTGTTGTCAGTTAGGTGCATGATCACCTAGAACTGCCCCTGAGTTCAAAAGATAGTAGTAGTGAAGCCTTTATTAATAAAGGTGGATCTGCGAGGTCTGACCAGAGGCTACTTCTGGTGCTACGGGTGCCGGTTGCCCGACAGCTGAGCTGCTTAGAGATAAAAGCATTGCGGCTATCAAAATCCTGTGTTCAAAAGATTTAACGCCCCTGGATATGACCCCAGGGCAACGGCACTTGTGTCTGATCATAATAGGCACAGGATTTTGATGGCGACAGCTTGCTTTCTTCTCGCGTGGGTGGTTCCTTCTGCTCTGAAGTGCATGTAGCACTCGAAACTTCAGAGTCAGGTCAGTTCCTTTGCTGAAATGCCGAGTTCGGACTACCCCACGGGGTTAAAGGGCTGATTTTGGTAAGTGTGGAGTAGGCACTGGAAATGTGGCGACACAGGCATGCGTTCATTACGGAGGAGTGGTAGCTGTGCCGGCAATGGTTGAGGAATTCTCTTGGGGACCTCGCTATGGTGTATACACAACACCATAGCGTGGAAGCCTGAGAATTATAGTAGTGGCTGTGGTTGCTACCAAAATCGCTGGGAGAATAGTCTTGGCTTCCCAGTGTTAAATCAATGCTAGTGATTGGTATGACGCGGTCAGCCAAACAGGGATAACTATATATAAGGTTTGCAACCTTTGTGCCTTTGAGGCGCATCTATGTATTGCATAGGTGTGTCCTGTAAGGGTGCATGGGGGCGTTGGTCTGGCGTCTAACCCAAACTCGGTGCATTGGCACCCGTGAGACAAGGCCGTTACGGCAGGTGCTCACGCAAAGCCTTTGCACTTCTGTCTAATAAAGTTTTCATGGACTGCCGGCCTTCAGCCGGGGTTAAGAATTTTCTGCATTGCAAAGTTTTCTTGTCTAATAAAGTTTTCATGAACTGCCGGCCTTCGGCCGGGCTTAAGGATATTCTCCACCATGGTGTTTCCCGACACGCCGCAGCTAATAAAGTTTTCGTGGACTGCCGGCCTTCGACCGGGCTTAAGGATTTTCTCCACCATGGTGTTTCCTGACACGGCGCAGAGTAATAAAGATTTTTTGCATTGCAAAGTTTTCTTGTCTAATAAAGTTTTCATGGACTGCCGGCCTTCGGCCGGGCTTAAGGATTTTCTCCACCATAGTGTTTTCCAACACGGCGCAAGTTAATAAAGATTTTCTGCATTGCAAAGTTTTCTTGTCTAATAAAGTTTTCGTGGACTGCCGTCCTTTGGCCGGGCTCAAGGATTTTCTCCACCATGGTGTTTCCCTACACGGCACAGCTTAATAAAGATTTTCTGCATTGCAAAGTTTTCTTGTATAATAAAGTTTTCGTGGACTGCCGGCCTTCGGCCAGGCTCAAGGATTTTCTTCACTATTGTGTTTCCCGACACGGCGCAGCTTAATAAAGATTTTCTGCATTGCAAAGTTTTCTTGTCTAATAAAGTTTTCATGGACTGCCGGCCTTAAGGATTTTCTCCACCATGGTGTTTCCCGACACGGCGCAAGTTAATAAAGATTTTCTGCATTGCAAAGTTTTCTTGTCTAATAAAGTTTTCGTGGACTGGCGGCCTTCGACTGGGCTTAAGGATTTTCTCCGCCATGGTGTTTCCCGACACGGGGCATATTAATTAATCATTGTATTTCCTAAAACGACACTGCTTGTTAATTATTTTCTGCACAGCTCTAAATTGGTTCAAATATTGACCAATCACATTTAGAAATGCAGAGAAATCACAATCGTCTATGAAAAATTTAAAATCCAATAACTCAAGAAATAAGGGTCGCAGTTAAATTTTTTTACATAATTTTTTTTCTTATATTTTTAAATTCTTATCAGATAAGGTATTTAAATTTTTTTTGATATTTTTCGCAGTTTCCTATAAAAAAGTTCAGAGCCCCATAACTCGGAAAATAGGCGTCGCCGTCAACTTTTTTATTTAATATTTTCTTCTTATTTTTCAATTTTCTATCACATAGGCTACTTTTTATTTTGTTTGGAGCTGCTTCGCTAAACTGCATTTAAGCCAAATGTTCTTCTTACAACTTGGACCAATCTATGCGTTTGTTCAATGGTGCTATGCTGACTTCTAAAACTAAGTTTATTGTCCGGGATGCACCCATTATCAGCTAAAATTTTGGATAATACAGCCATGAGCAGCTTTTCGAAAAGCTTTGAAATTGTTGATAGTAAGCTTATAGGCCTATATGACTCAGCCTTGGTAAGATCTTTGCCTGGCTTTGGAATCATTTTAATCTCGGCAAGCTTCTAGTTATGTGGAAAATACTGCATTCTTAGAATGGCAATAAAAATAAATAGCAAGATTCTTATTGCAATATGAGGCAAATTCGTCAGCCTCTTGTTACTAATGCCATCAATACCTGGAGCTTTCAGCGGCTTGAGTTCAGCAATTATTTTTTGTAGTTCACGCATCTTAAACCTTAAGGGACGAGCCGGTAGAGGGACAACACTTGGTAAATCGACATCACCCGTACATGAATTGGGAGTGAATACAGATTTTAAATGCTCAGAAAATAAGTAACCTTTCTCACTATCGCTTCTGGCCCACCCTCCGGTGGAAGTACGCAGTGGTGATTTAAGATCAACGGCTCTTTTACGATTTCTAGTAGCGCGCCATAAAAAGTAAGTATATGCTGACGTTACTCAAGCCATTTTAAATACTTTTCCAGTAATGCAGTATTTTCCGACGATAGCAGGTCTTTTAGTCGTTTAGTACATTATTTAGGTCTGATTTTATTTAGGTTTGATCTGTGTTGTTGCCATTCTCTTCTAGTTCTCATTTTTTCACATACAAGACGTTAAATAAAATATAATATTTTATTATATAAAAGTATCAAAACTTTCAATATTGTAAATACGTAGGAATTTGCTGGTTTTTATTTGTTTTATTTAACTTACTTGGTTAGTAAATGGGGACACTGCAGGATATATGTATGTACTGCATTAAAAATGGCAGTAAGCAGTAAATTTACTGATTACGGGAAAAATTCAGTAAATTTTTACTGATAATGAAATTCAATTTGAATTACCAATTTATTTATTAAAATTTTTTAATTTTTGTATGAAAAAAATTTAGCCACTTGGTAGAATTTCATTATGAATACGGGCATTAGTGATTATTGAAAATGCAATGCACCTCATCATATAATAAATCATTTAAGCACTTTATAAAAATTGTAGAAAAAAATTTTTGTAATTAGTAAAAATTTACTGGTTAAAAAATTAATTTTACTGAAATTGTACTAGTACTGCATAGTGCCCATCTATGGCGAATGCCTTTACTTTTTAATTTTTAATTCCTGTTTAGTTGTTGCTGTTCTTGTTGTTGTGCGCATTGTAAATAAAATAAAGCAACTATCAAGTTAAATAAAACAAACAAAAACCAGCAAATTCCAATGTATTTACAATCGGTGTGATGACGATCTTAAGCCCCCCGTAGACGACATGTTTTTTGCGTCTGACTTGTCAAATTTCCCAGTGTAAACATGTACATGTCGTGTGGTACCTTTAAAACTTTGCTTCTGTAAAAGTCAGACGCAAAGTCTTCTGACAAAATTTCAATTAGAGCGTGTTCTATTTTCTTCTGACAAAGCCTCTGACATCAGCTGTTTTTGTTATGCAAAATATGTCGGCAAAAATCTATGCCGTGAGGAAACATTTAGCGGCGTTCCGCTATTGACGGAAGGATTAGCCGGCTGAAGTTGATATATTACAACACCTATATATTTATGTTTTTTTAAACTATTAAATAACAATAATGCAATAAAATTGCGTTGCATTTTTATATTCTAACATGATTCTTCGAATTTAAAGAAAAATTCCTTAAAATGACTGAAGTTTTTACGGCGTAAAGAAACTTTTTTGTGCCGCCAACACTTCATTTTGAAACAGAGGCCGACATAGGTTTGTGCAAAAGCAAAAAAAAAACAAAAAAAAAAAACAAACACAGACAATGTCAGACGTATTTGTACATGCACGTTTGTGATCAAATATTATAAACCGTCTGTAAAACAACAATTTTGACAGACATGCAGAATTACATCTGAGTTGAAAAGTTGAAATGTCAGACGTAAAAAACATGTCGTGTACGACCTGCTTTACTCAAAATTTGTGATTGTATTGTGAAAAAGATTTTTACCCCCTAGTGTATAGATGTTTACACATCAAAAATCAAGATGTCTTTTTAATACATATTCATTTCTTTCCTTAAACATTTTGTAACATAAAATAAATTTAATGTTGCAAAAAGCATTGGTGATCAAAGAATATTTTTCGAATACCAATTGTTTTCTTTCACTGTACCTATAAAGAATTTAATACACCCGCTACGAATGTGTTATCGTCGTTGTCTGATTCACGACTAAATGAAAGAAAATAAGAATGTGTGTAATTTTAGCTAACACAATTGTGCTATGAAACTGACATCAATGGGCTAGGGATAAGTTTTTCGTTCCTAAAGCCATTAAGCAGCTCACGAAGTTTGTTATTATTTGGCAATAGTGATGATTATTATGTGGTTACACTTTGCGGTTGATAAAAAATATTAAAAACAGCTCTGCATAAAACTTTGTAAAGGAGAACAAAAACGTGCTTATAAAAGAGGGTTAATTGAAATATATTTTTGCAATTTTATTTTTGGTGCGAATCGGTATACCGGTACATGCTGGTATAGACGTAAACGATATTCTGGATACCGGTATTTTCTTATTGAAATGAATTTCGATACCGGTATCTAATTTTAGCAGTATTTGAATCGGTATTTTTACGACCTTGTAAACTACTGATAGAATTTGCAGCTAAACTAAAGATAAGATTTACATAAATAGATACATATGAATTAAGTTTCATTTTATAATTTAGTCTAAGAAATATGTTAAATAAAGAAGCGCACGTTTCGGTGAAGCGGAAAAAACAAAATTATATTTTTTTGATTCATTCTTTGAAAAAGGAATTAACTCGTGCTTTGATACAATAATTTCAAATGAATATTAGTTATTATCAGTTGCATCTAGTTTTTGGTCACGTTTTAAAGATCTTCTAACAATTTCCTCATGAGTTTTGCTTTTTTAAGCGTCAATAGGTGCGTTTGAGTACTTTTCCAGTAAAATCCAGTAACTGAGTAAATACTGAGTAATCTATATATAAATAGGCAAGTGAAAAAAGTTAAGAACCATTTTAACTGTCTTAAACTCAACGTATTCGCTTGATTTTTTAACCGACTTCAAAAAAAGAAGGAGGTTAACAATTCGTCTCTATTTTTTTTTTTTTTTTTTTTTTTTAGGTGTGTAGGTCCATAACTCGGTGCATTTTAGACCGATTGTAAAATTTTTTTTGTTGTCTGAGAGGGTATAGCTTCCCATTGGTCCCATTTGAAAAAAGTGGGCGGGGTCACGCCCACAATTTTTTAAATTTAATTTAATGATCTTGTACTTGATTGCTGCGAAACCTAGCAAACATATTTGGTTCTTGTAATTAGAAAATGTTTAGGTTGAAAAAATGGGCGGGGCTACGCCCATTAAAATGTATTATAACATTTTTTTTTTACGAAACTCAGCACACACCTTGAACTCTTAAATAGACACAATTTTTTATTAAAAAAATGGGCGGGGTTACGCCCATTAAAATTTTATATTATATTTCACAGGGTTCTATTTCACCGATTTTTACGAAACTTGGCACACACCCTAAGCTTTAATCAAGGCACGAAATTGCGTTCAAAAAAGTGGGCGGGGCACGCCTATTAAATTTTAGTATAATATTTCAAGTGCTTGTATTTCACCAATATTGACGAAACTTGGCACACACCCTAAACTTTAATAAAGGCACAAAATTGCGTTCAAAAAGTGGGCGGGGCACGCCTATTAAATTTTAGTATAATATTTCATGTGCTTGTACTTAACCAATATTGACGAAACTTGGCACACACCTTGAACTCTTAAAAATACACAATCTTGTTTTAAAAAAAGGGGCGTAGCCTCGCCCCATTAAATTTATTACTATATTTCACGTGTTTTTACTTACTCGATTTTTACAAAACTGGACCATATTTCTAAATAAGCACTAAAAAGCTACAAATAAAACTTTTAAAAAAAAAATTAAACCGACTTCAAAAATAAGCACTAAAAAGCTACAAATAATATAGATCTAGTTAAATAAAAGATTTTTATATATGTTACCTACAGTGCCGTTTGAAGTTGGTGCCAGTAATACTGGTACTAAACACATAGGAACATGACCGGTAAAAACTGCAAGTAATTTTTATGTACATATGTATGTGCTTAGTTACCAATGTTGCTGGCACCAACTTCAAACGGCACTGTAGGTAACATATATAAAAATCTTTTATTTAACTAGATCTATATTATTTGTAGCTTTTTAGTGCTTATTTTTGAAGTCGGTTTAATTTTTTTTTAAAAAGTTTTATTTTTTGTTAGATAGATTGACAATAGGAGCAGTGCAGAATATATTTTTTCTTTTACATTTTTGTGTCTAAGATAGTTAAAAACAGTTAAGAATATTAGCCAATCAGAAAGCCATGATTTCTCTTTCTCTCTTAATTTGCTAAAAAAAATTACAACAATTTGGCTTGGCAACTCCATAAACACTCAGAAAGAAAAACGTATTTTATTTATTTATTCTATTCTTATTTCCATCTTTCTATGTACTTAAACGATTATTGCTGAAACTAATAAAATTTGGATATTTAAATAACGAGTGGTACTGTATTATTTTTCTTTAGATGCTTAAAAATAATATATTTTTTTAATTATTAATAACTTTGATTAAAGTTAAATTCACCTACAGCACAAAGTAAGTTTTTTATTTTTGGTTTATTTTGTGTGCGTTTTGTTTTTGTTCATTGTTTTCATTATTTTTCTGTGCTTTAAATTGCTGAACATACTGGAATGTTGGAATATGATGGAATGTTGGAATATGATGGAATGTTTATATTATTAGGCTAGCATATTCGTACATACATATGGGGTCTTTCTCAAAAAATAGGGAATAGAAAATTTTTTTGTAACAAACGTTTTAATGGGGAGTCTAAAACTTTAGAGAAAAAGCGTTCAATGAAAAAATAAACGAATATTTTTGTTTTGGGCAATAATAATGAATATGAAGTGAAAACACTAGGAGCAAATATCTAATTACATTTAGTTCAAAAAGTGAACAACTTTTTTTTAAATAGTATTTAGTAGTTAAGAAAGTGGTTTAAGAGAGTGGTTTACCTTGGAGTCTATACATATGTATATTTGAATATAGTTTTTAAATTGTGTTTTAAATTCATCAAACTTTAAATATTTTCATTCTATTCTCCACCTCTGTGCGTTAATGGTTGATTTTCAACCACTGGGCGAACACTAGTTAAAGAAAATACTCTCAATAAAAAAGTTTGCATATAAAAGTACGCGAACGGAAAAATTGTAAAATCCAGTAAAATATATACAACAGCTGATTGACAATTTTGGCGCTCGAAAAATTATACATATGTAAGTATATGCAAAAAAACCGTGCATATAATATTGGAATACTTGGTCCAATCAAGATGAAACAGACTAGTTACATCATGTTCCCATGTAATGCAGTCATGGATCATATCGTTTTCACACAAGCATTCAATGCTCCACGATAAGTATTCATGTTTAAACGATTATGATCGTAGTCTATAACTATTCTATATGGAGCAGTTTTGGGGTTAGTCCTATGCAAAGTTGTACCATTTAGTCCAACCCTAGAACATCAAACTCCTTTTTTCATATATTTGGAGTAGTTTTGGAGCATTCCTACTCCTCTTTGGAGTATTTACATACATGTATGGACTAGTCGCATTATCTGCAGGGAATATACAAAACTATACATACATATGTACATATGTATGTATGTATAAAATATATACATACATACATATCGTCGGATACCCAGCTAAAATTACTGCTTCCTAGAAGCGTTTTCGTAAGGGAGACAATGTTAGTGAATCACTGTTGCGCATGAATAAGGAGTTTTTTCTTTGTGCGAGATGAGTCAGCTAGAAGCAATCCATTCAACTTCCAAAAATCCATAACTTTTTGCTTTACCAAAGTGCTTCACAGAAGCAATAATATATGTGAAAAGTGATTAGAATGTACAGAAAAAGACAGAAATGTTTGTTGCCGCTTATACCAATAATGACAACAATATTGTTCACTTCTTTTCAAGTAGTTCCAATGAGTGCATTTATTAAGAGAAATATAAAAGGGGAAAATAACTTTATATATCCTGATATGTTCAAGATATCGAAAAACTGAAAACAAATTTATGAAAAGTACACATTAATCATATGTATATAATCGATCAATAACTAATTTTTTTTTTAATGTTCCTTGCGGGGAACCAGTAACCGTCCAACTTTATTCACGTTCAAAAACATTCGATTATGTTCTGCATTCCACGTGAAATTACATCCTTCGGAAATTGTTATAAATACATACATACATATGTATTTCCAACAATTCTATGAAAACTCAGCACGTTTTAATTTCGCGTGGAATACATAATCTGCCTTATCGTGGTTGGCGTATTTCAAATACGACTACGACTGTTTGGTAATAGATTAAAGAATACTTCACCAGTTTTCTTTAATCTATTATCAAACAGTCGTAGTCGTATTTGAAATACACCAACCACGACAAGGCAGAATATCCCTTAATACTTTTCTGGCATCAAACTTAAATAATCGTAATATTGTTTATAACTTAACACATTTTTGTTTTCTTTTGCTTTTGTTTGTTTATGTTCAAAAACGTATGGTTTCATTTTACTGGCAAAATTTGTCCAGCAAAAATTTGCATTTACTCAGTAAATTAATTGTCAATTTTCACTCTCAATCCTCCCTCTCATTTACTGGATTTGTGTACGCGAACGCAATCCAGTAAAAAATAGTACAAATTTGTAAAAATGTTTGAGTTCTCGAACGCACTTAATATTATGTACCGATCTTAAATTATTACACTGCACAACAGTGATTTGGATGTTTAAATAAAAATGACCAATCATTATGTATAATAATTGCACTAATAACTTGTAAATTGACAAATGTAATATAAAAACAATTTTTTTGGATGGCTTTCGAAAAGAAAAATTTTAAGTATTATTTTATGTAACGTGAAATATCTCTGAAACTAGAGAGGCTAGAAAATAAATAAGCCAATTTTTGTAATTAGCGAACAAAAATACATAAAAATTAGTTATATTTGGTCAAAAAAATGATAATAAAAAATTTTCAAGGACTAAACTAAAAACGCGATTTTTAACATCCTTGCAATAATGGTCAGATACCCTGATATACTCATCATTGTGAATCTATTTAAATCAAAGTGATTTTTGTGTAGATTAATCCAGAAAGTATTTTTAAGTTTGTAGTACAATATTATGCAAATCAGAAATGTCAATATATCTTCAAAACTAGCTGATAGGGAAAAACTAACGACGCCATCGTAATCAGAACACCAATATACATCAGGATCTGTCATTTTTATTTAAACATCATAAAAAACCTCTATTTTGTTGTGCAGTGTTATTGATTGACAAAATAAAAGAATTTTAAAATAACAAAAAGTAAAAAATAGAAAATCGACGGTATTTTTGCCGGTTTTCGGTTTGAATATTTGGCCTAAAAACCGCTGTTTCGATTTCGGTTAAAACCGAACAGCAACCCGTATGAACATACATATGTATGTATGAATTATTATAAATCTTCCGCTGGAAACATCAATTAAATTTTACAGATTTTTTAATAATGTAATATTATATGAGAGTATTTTTGTCAATAAATAAATTGTGCTGACTTTCAGTTTGTACGTACGTATTGATTATGAAACCGCAAGCAACGCCAGTGGTCTCCAATGGCTGAATCCTGAACAAACCTTGGGAAAACATCATCCATATATGTTTAGCCAGTGTCAACCTATTCACGCGCGTTCAATATTACCTTGCCAGGATACCCCAGCGATAAAATTCACCTATGAAGCTGCTGTTCAGCATCCAAGAAAATTAACGGCACTCATGAGTGCTCTAGTTGTAAAGAAAGAAGATGGTGTAACGTCATTTAAACAAGAAGTGCCTATTCCTGCTTATCTCTTAGCAATTGCTATTGGAAATTTAGTATCGAAACCGTTGGGTTCCAACTCGAATGTGTGGGCAGAACAGGGAATAATTGATGCTTGTGCAGAAGAATTTTCTCAGACTTCAGAAATGTTGAAAACTGCTTCTGATATTTGTGGTCCATATGTATGGAAACAATATGATCTTTTGGTAATGCCACCATCCTTCCCATTCGGCGGCATGGAAAATCCTTGTTTAACTTTTGTTACACCTACACTTTTGGCTGGAGACAAGTCTTTGGCTGATGTAGTAGCTCATGAAATAGCTCACAGCTGGACTGGGAATTTGGTGACTAACCAAAATTTTGAGCATTTTTGGTTAAATGAAGGATTTACAGTTTTTGTAGAGGCGAAGATAGTTGGCCGAATGCAAGGTTTGAAAGAACGAGATTTTCATATGATGCGGAATTTGACTGAACTGCAGGAATGTGTAAGTTATAAAAAAAAAGTTTTTTAATATTAATTTTTATATTTAAATTTATAGTTACGTACACAACTGGCTAATAGTCCTGAATTAACAAAACTTGTAGTAGACTTGTCCAACTGCGGTCCGGATGATGCATTTTCAAGTGTGCCTTATATCAAAGGTTCTACCTTCTTACGTTTCATTGAGGATTTGTTTGGAGGCCCAGACGTTTTTGAACCTTTTTTGCGTTCTTATTTAAAGAAATTCGCGTATAAATCAGTTGTCACTGATAATTTTAAATCTGCTTTGTATGATTACTTTATTGAAACTGACAAAAAAGATAAACTAGCTGAAATTGATTGGGATATGTGGTTAACATGTGAAGGTATGCCACCAAATATACCTAAGTAAGTTGTGAAAACATTTTTTTTATTTTCTAATTAATAACATACATACGTCTTTTCAAAGATTTGACGAAAGTTTAGCTAATGTTTCCAAACAACTGGCTTCTTTATGGAGTACAAAATCCACTAAGGAATTGGCTTATAATGTTGATGTTAAACAAACCATTTCAACACACCAATTAATTGATTTATTGGGAAAATTAATCGAGTGTAAAGAAATCAATGACTTGTCAAAAGAAAAAATAGAGCTATTGGAATCCACTTATAATTTGAAATATACTAAAAACGCTGAAGTACGTTTTCGCGTTATGCGTTTGTGCATAATGGCGAAATTAATGAATCGTTTGGGCGAGATTATTGCTTTCGCCAATTCAAATTTTCGAATGAAATTTTGCCGTCCCATTTATCGCGACTTGGCTAAATGGCCCGAAGCTAAACCTAAAGCTATTGAAAACTTTAAACATGTTAGGAATCAAATGATGGCTGTGTGCTCTCACACTATCGAAGAGGACTTGGGCTTGAAATAACTTAAAGTGTATTTGTACATATATATTGAATGTACAAATGTAGGTAGTAAATAAATGTAAACAAATATCGACGGGTGGTTTTTGGTTTGCCGCAGTAATAAATTATTTTTAATATACTGCGCGGCAAACCAGTAACCACCCGTCGATTTATCAATTACAATTTATTTAAATAAATAAAAATAGCTGTTTTTATTGTACAAGCTAAATTTGTACAATAAGTATAACTAACTGGTCACTTAAAAAAATTACTTTATAGCCCATTCAGGCTGACACGAAATTAAGTAATTTCAAGCTCAAATTACGAACCATGGTGTAATTATACAGGTGACTGCGTAAGGATTTGTTATACAAAAATACGGCAACCATAGATGTGTAAAGAACCGAAGAATGTCAAAAGCACAAAAATAATTGTACCAAAACCAAAACAAAACGAAGTTTTTGACATTCGTTGGCTACAAAGCACATAGAGCAAAAAATTATCAGCTGAAGTAACGCTGCCACCTGTTTAAATACACCTTGTTACGAACGAAATCAAACGTGTTCATGCAGGTACTGAATGACATTTGAGTTGATTTCGCAAACACCTTATTCACTGCGGCAGACATATAAGATAAGTCTAGACGATATTTTGAATAAGCAAATATATGCTTATATTCATATGCTTTAAAATAACAATAAATCCCGCCATCAGCATATATACAATATATATGTATATGTTAGGCGTCTGCACAGTATGCTGTAAGTACCAAATTTTTTAAAGTCAATATATGCCAGCAAATGATAATACAACATATGAGTTAGTATACAATTTTTGTGTCTACACGATATGTTGAATTTCGTATGCTGATATAAGTATATGTTGCGTCGTGTGAGCGTTTCCTTAAATGTAAAATAAATTTGACAATTCTCTTTCTTAATTACTAATTTATATGAATTATCGCTTTTAGTGGAAAAAATTATATTTTTGGTGTATAATTTCTAAATTGCAATAAATAAATAAATTAATATATAAAAATCAGGGACCGTAACGGTTATGTTTTATTTTAAAAATTTCTTTTTAATTATTAAAATTAAAAGGTATTTTTGAGTTTTATTTATTCCTCAGGAAATAAAAATTAATTTTTGAGTTTTATTTTTTGCTAAGAAAATAACAGTTACTTTTTGATTTTTATTTTTTGCTTAAGAAATTTAAACTGAATAAAATTTGAAAAGGTAAATTTAATTTAACATAAAATATTTTTACAGACTATAGGTAAATTCGATTTTAAATCGGTTAACATTAATCTTAGCGCTTTATACAGGGCAATTATGTAAAAATTCTAATTGGAAAAGGGAGAAATGTCCTGCGGAATTTTTTACATAATTGCCCTAATACAGTTTAAAACTACCTTTTTTATGCAACAAAAAAAAAATATAAATATAAAAGTAACTGTTATTTTCTAATAAAAAAATTTAGTTCAAAAAATAACTTTTATTTCCTGAGGAATAAATAAAAATAAAAAATAATCGGTGAAGTAGAGTTTTTTAATAATAATTAAACAAATAAAAGTCAATGCATCTATATGTAGTCCATGTAACAAAGAGTATATTAGTGTATTCCTTTTGCACGTAGTTTGATTTTTTAGTTTAAATTTGGAAAATAATCGTTATTTGTGGTCCCTGAAAAAAGGAAAACAAAATGTTTTTACTATATTTTCATTAAATTTTAAATTCAACTTTTGGTGGAATTTTTTTTCCTGTGTTTGTTGTAAAAAAATTAAATTTTTCCATTTTTCCAACAGAAAAAACTGAAATGAATACCTTTATTATTATAATAATATTAGTTTTCTTTTTTCTGCTCATACTACATGAGTAGAGCTAAAATATCAATTCTATGTGCTATCAAATTTTCCGTATCCTGAAAGCAAATCACATTGTGAGAATATATAGTAAATTTGTTACAAAGTAAAAACATGGTATCTACACGATATGCTAAAATCTTGAATACACGTTTTTTTTGACAACGTTAACAAATGCTAAATGTAGTTTAGCATACGTATATTGTAAAAATTGTATGTCTACACTATAGGTTGGCACTGGTAACAAAGTTTTCATCATAAATATGCTGATTCAACATATCGTCTAGACTTAGCTTTATATCCCATTCAGGCTGAACCCAAATTAAGTAATTTCGTGATTTCGGTCGAAATCAACTTGAAATTAAGTAGTTTTACATATATTTTGACATATTCCAAATTAAGTTATTTTACTTAATTTCGATGAAATTAACAGGAAATTACAGTATATAACTCTATTTTTGTATTAAAACTACCTTTTTTTAAACATGAATAAATTTACAACTATGAGAAACAACAAATAAAATAAATAAAAATTGAGACATTTTTTAGATTTAATTGAACTGTAGTGAATTTTAGTCAGAAATAATTTCTTAATCAGTCTTTAAATTCAGTAATTTCAATTCTTACCGAATGGAATATTTTTATTAGTTAATGTGAGTTTCTAAAGAAGAGAAGAAAAATTAAACTAGACTTTATTAGCTGGGGGAAATACCGATATTTTTCTGTGCTGCCACGCACTTCATCAGCGCCCATGTCTATCTACTGGGGTAGAGATTATTATTAACATCAGCTATTTAACTAAAAATTTTCTATGAAATGGAATATAAGAATTGATTGTGTATACAATTATTTATTTACCTTTGGTAAATACATTTGTAAGTATCACTATTCATTTTCTGTTTTTCCATTTCCTATTTAGGTTAGCACGAAGTTATATCACTCTCCTAAGTATGTTTAACTATTCTTACTTATCTTTTTACGATCATCACATTCATTATTTTTACTTATTCGATGCACCATCGGTACGTATGTACATGTAAGTATTATTGTAGTGGCTTTATGTTACTTTGTTTTTGCTTTCTACAGTTGACTTCGCTTTCTAGCATTCTGAAGCGGTGATTGCCAAGTGAACAGTGATCGCCAATTGAACATATTTTTGTCACGTGCCCATGATGAATTAAGTGAGACATTTTTTAGATTTAATTGAACTGTAGGGAATTTCAATCGGAAATAATTTCTTAATAGGAAAATTTTTAAAATCAATATGAAATTAAAAGAAGATTAAAAATTATTATATTTACAACGATTTTTGCAAGAAAAAAATTTTATAAGTGTAACAAAGAATTTAACTGAACCAAGTACTTCAATGTCTGCCGCAATGAATAAGATGTTTGCGAACTCAACTCAAATGTCAATCAGTACCTGCATGAACACTTTTAATTTCGTTCGTAATTTGTGGTCGAAATCACTTAATTTCGTGTCATAGTGTTTTCAACCTGGGGGCAAATTACGGCACTAGTTATCGAACGAAATTACGAAATATTTTAATAGAGTTTATATGGAAATATTTTTAAATTTCGAATAGTATCGAATGTAAACTGACTGGTTTTAATAAAAGTTGGTTTTAACGTTAAAACCAACTGTTAAAACCTGGTTTTACCATACAAATTGTTGTTGTTAAAACCAACTTAAAACCATTTTTGAATTGGTTTTAATGTGGTTTTATGAAATGCAACCTTGTTTTCGCTGTGTAAAATTTAGTGCTGCCAAATTAAAATGACCGGAAGCAGCTGATAATGTTAATACTAGTGAATAACGATAGATGTCGCTTGCAAGATTTTCAACTTAAAAATGGATGCAGCAGCAACAATAATCAAACAATTATGGAAAAAAGAGTTTTTTTGGAAGGAAAGAACGAAAATAAATTCATTGACCTTTGGACCTCGATCCTCCGATAAAAAACTTTTATTTTGTGATGTATTAGGGCATTTTTTACATACAATAACTTCATTTTCAAGCACTTCTTCACTTTGTATTAGTAGTTCCATAATTATAAATTATTTATTTACAGAATATAAAATAATTTCCATTTTACAACGCCTTGTAAAATTTCCGAGTTTTTCATACAAACTAAAACAGTTGTTGCACAGTTTGTGAAATAAGTGTTATTAAAAAATATAAAAATATAAAAAATACAACAACAAATACACGCATTTCTGCATTTATTTTATTTTGAGCAAAGTTATTATAGTGTTTTCACACTGCAAGCTAAAATATGGTTTTAACGTTAAAACCATAAACAGCTGATTTTGCATTCGCACTGCATGTTTGTTAAATTCAAGTTTTAACTCACAGACTGTCTAATAACTTTGCTCAAAATAAAATAAATCTCCTGCAGAAATGCGTGTGTTTGTTTCTGTATTTTTGTCTGTTTTTTATAACACTTATTTGACAAACTGTACAACAACTGTTTTGTTTGTATGAAAAACTAAGAAAGTTTACAATGTATTGTAAAATGGAAATTATTAACCGACTTCAAAAAAAGAAGGAGGTTAACAATTCGTCTCTATTTTTTTTTTTTTTTTTTAGGTGTGTAGGTCCATAACTCGGTGCATTTTAGACCGATTGTAAAAATTTTTTGTTGTCTGAGAGGGTATAGCTTCCCATTGGTCCCATTTGAAAAAAGTGGGCGGGGTCACGCCCACAATTTTTTAAATTTGATTTAATGATCTTCTACTTATTTGATTGTTGCGAAACCTAGCAATCATCTTTGGTTCTTGTAATTAGAAAATTTTTAAGTTGAAAAAATGGGCGGGGCTACGCCCATTAAAATGTATTATAACATTACAGGTGGTTCTACTTAACCGATTTTTACGAAACTCAGCACACACTTTGAACTCTAAAATAGACACAATCTAAAAAAAAATGGGTGGGGTTACGCCCATTAAAATTTTATATTATATTTCACAGGGTTCTATTTCACCGATTTTTACGAAACTTGGCACACACCCTAAGCTTTAATCAAGGCACAAAATTGCGTTCAGAAAAGTGGGCGGGGCACGCCTATTAAATTTTAGTATAATATTTCATGTGCTTGTATTTCACCAATATTAACGAAACTTGGCACACACCCTAAACTTTAATAAAGGCACAAAATTGCGTTCAAAAAAGTGGGGCGGGGCACGCCTATTAAATTTTAGTATAATATTTCATGTGCTTGTACTTAACCAATATTGACGAAACTTGGCACACACCTTGAACTCTTAAAAATACACAATCTTGTTTTAAAAAAAGGGGCGTAGCCACGCCCCATTAAATTTATTACTATATTTCACGTGTTTTTACTTAATCGATTTTTACAAAACTGGACCATATTTCTAAATAAGCACTAAAAAGCTACAAATAAAACTTAAAAAAAAAAATTACACCGACTTCAAAAATAAGCACTAAAAAGCTACAAATAATATAGATCTAGTTAAATAAAAGATTTTTATATATGTTACCTACAGTGCCGTTTGAAGTTGGTGCCAGTAATACTGGTACTAAACACATAGGAACATGACCGGTAAAAAACTGCAAGTAATTTTTATGTACATATGTATGTGTTTAGTTACCAATGTTGTTGGCACCAACTTCAAACGGCACTGTAGGTAACATATATAAAAATCTTTTATTTAACTAGATCTATATTATTTGTAGCTTTTTTGTGCTTATTTTTGAAGTCGGTTTAATGTTTTTTTAAAAAGTTTTATTTTATATTTTAAAATTATGGAACTAGTAATACAAAGTGAGGACGTGCTTAGAAATCAAGTTATTGTATATAAAAATGCACAAATAAATCACAAAATACAATTTTTTAGCGGTGGATCGATATGTCATATAGTTTATTTTCACTTTCCAGAGGTCAATGAAAGTATTTTTGTTGTTTTCCTTCCAAAAAACTTATTTTTCCATAATTTTTTATTTATTATTGCTGCTGCATCCATTTTTATGTTAACGTTAAAACCAACTTTTATTAAAACCAAGTCAGTGTGAAAACACTATAATAGTGTACACTATGTAGTGTAGACAGTCTGAGCTAAAACCTGAATTTAACAAACTTGCAGTGTGAATGCAAAATTAGCTGTTTATGGTTTTAACGTTAAAACCAGGTTTTCACTTTAAGTGTGAAAACACTATCAGCCTAAATGGGCTATTATATATTCAAAAATCTTCATAAATATTATAATTTTCAATCTTCTTTTAATTTCATATTGTTAATAAAATTTTTTATTTCTTTTAATTGTTGTTTCTCTTAGTTGTAAATTTATTCGTGTTTGAAAAAAAAGTAGTTTTAGTTGTATATTAAAGTCCTACACAAGACCATTTACAAGAACTTTCAAGACATGAGAGATTTTTCAAATACTTTAATAAAGCGAAATATTCTGAACCAAACGCTAAACAACACTGTTGGCAAGACATTTGTTTCAGTTGTTTGTCTTGCCAACATTGTTGTTTAGCGATTGTTTTAGAATATTTCGCTGTAGTAAAGCATTTGAAAAATCTCTCATGTCTTGAAAGTTCTCATAAATGGTCATGTGCAGAACATTATTGTATATTGTAATTTATTGTTAATTTCATCGAAATCAAGTAAAATAACTTAATTTGGAAAATGTCAAAATACATGGGAAATTACTTAATTTCAACTTTATTTCGACTGAAATCACGAAATTACTTAATTTAGCGTCAGCCTGAATATATATCTTACAAATTACATAAAATGAATTTAACAAAATATAAAATTTATTACTAATTAAACAACTAATGTTATGTTGAATTTAAACATATCTTGAATTATTAAGCCAATATCTTAAATTGTTTTGTAAAATAAAATAAAATAACATTTTCATGAATTTTGTCTGTCGGGAATTTGGTTTTATAAATTTAAATAGTAAAATAAGGGTGGGTGGCGTTAGCTGAAGTAGTTAGCACGTTGACTACAAAACCGAAAGTCCTGAGTTCAGTCCCTGTATCCAACAGTCATTAAAAAATAACAACACCACGAATTTTTCTGATGTGCATTAGTGTCCCTTTATATCAGTTGTTGTAGGAAAGTTCAAGTGATGAAGGCATAGTCACTGGTCACTGCTCACTGAACTATACTGACTTCAGCAGATACTAATCGTAATGTAACATCAGAGCGCCCTCCGTCGTTGTGTAGCAGAATCATGGGCGAAGTAAAATAATCATTAAAATGGCTACAAAACACAGCTTCAAAAATGAATACGCCTCATTTAACATCAGAGGCGCTGCAGCACTGCATTATTAAAAACGTGCAAAAAGCAGAGTTATAAAAGAATGAAGTTTTCCTCTATCTCTTCCTTCAACACCTGTCTTCTCTATCACTATCCCTTTCCTAACGAAGATAACACCTAGTAATAATATTAGGCATTCATTGCCTGAGTGTTACTTCTCTTAACAAAAAAAAATGAGGCATTTTTATATTTAATGTGAATTTTAATCAGAAATAATTTCTTAATCAGGCTTGAGTTTATTTATTTCAATTCTTATTGAATGAAATTACTGGAAAGCGAAGTCAACTGTAGAAAGCAAAAACAAAGTAACATAAAGACACTACAATAATACTTATATGTATGTACCGATGGTGCATCGAATAAGTAAAAATAATTAATGTGATGATCGTAAAAGATAAGTAAAGAATAGTTAAACATACTTAGGTAGAGTGATATAACTTCGTGCTAACCTAAATAGAAATTGGAAAAAGAGAAAATGAATAGTAATACTTACAAATGTGTTTACCAAAGATAAATCAATAATTGTATACACAATCAATTCTCATATTCCATTTAATAGAAATTTAAGTTAAATAGCTGATGTTAATAATAATCTCTACCCCAGTAGATAGACATGGGTGCTGATGAAGTGCGTGGCTGCACAGACAAATATCGGCATTTCGCCCAGCTAATAAAGTATAGTTTAATTTTTCTTCTCTTTAGATACTCACATTAATTAATAAATAAAACTTAAAAAAAAAAATTAAACCGACTTCAAAAATAAGCACTAAAAAGCAACAAATAATATAGATCTAGTTAAATAAAAGATTTTTATATATGTTACCTACAGTGCCGTTTGAAGTTGGTGCCAGTAACATTGGTAACTAAGCAGATACATATGTACATAAAAATTACTTGCAGTTTTTTTTACCGGTCATGTTCCTATGTGTTTAGTACCAGTATTACTGGCACCAACTTCAAACGGCACTGTAGGTAACATATATAAAAATCTTTTATTTAACTAGATCTATATTATTTGTTGCTTTTTAGTGCTTATTTTTGAAGTCGGTTTAATTTTTTTTAAAAAAGTTTTATTTTTACCTTTTTAGTGCATACTTTTGAGCTCTAGTCAATTCAAAAAAAAATTATTTGTAAGTATCTTTCTTTATTTAGAAATATGATCCAGTTTCGTAAAAATCGATGAAGTAAAAGCACGTGAAATTAAGTGTTAAATTTTATGGGGCGTGGCTACGCCCCTTTTTTTAAAACAAGATTGTGTATTTTTAAGAGTTCAAGGTGTGTGCTAAGTTTCGTAAAAATCGGTTAAGTAGAACCATGTGTAATGTTATAATACATTTTAATGGGCGTAGCCCCACCCATTTTTTCAACTTAAAAATTTTGTAATTACAAAAACCAAAGATGTTTGCTAGGTTTCGCAGCAATCAAATGAGTAGAAGATTACAAAATCAAATTTAAAAAATTGTAGGCGTGACCCCGCCCACTTTTTTTAACGGAATTTTGTGGCTTTAATAAAACTTAGGGTGTGTGCCAAGTTTCGTAAAAAGCGGTGAAATAGAACCCTGTGAAATATAATATAAAATTTTAATGTGCGTGACCACGCCCATTTTTTTAAAACACGATTGTGTATTTTTAAAAGTTCAAGGTGTGTGCTAAGTTTTGTAAAAATCGGTTAAGTAGAACCACGTGTATTGCTATAATACATTTTAATGGGCGTAGCCCCGCCCATTTTTTCAACTTAAAAATTGTGTAATTACAAGAACCAAAGATGTTTGCTAGGCTTAGCAGCAATCAAATGAGTAGAAGATCACAAAATCAAATTTAAAAAATTGTGGGCGTGACCCTGCCCACTTTTTTCAAATGGGACCAATGGGAAGCCATACCTTCTCCGACAACAAAAAAATTTTTACAATCGGTCTAAAATGCACCGAGTTATGAACCTACACACCTAAAAAAAAAAAAAAAAATAGAGACGAATTGTTAACCTCCTTCTTTTTTTGAAGTCGGTTAAAAAATCAGCAAAATCGCTCCAGCCGTTCTCATGTTATGCGATTACATCAGTGATGTCAAAAATAAAACTATAGTTGTATGTGTGAGAAACGTTGTCTCGTTGCTCTCGAAAGTATACAGGAAAAATAATAATTTGGAATATGTGATGTTTATTGAAGTAGCTCAAAAGAAAAAAAAAGGAGCTATGTGATAGAAAATTAAAAAATAAGAAGAAAAAATTAAATAAAAAAGTTTGCGGCGACCCATATTTTCCGAGTTATGGGGTTCTGAACTTTACTTAGTAAACTGTAAAGAATCTCCAAAAAGAAATTTTTATATAACTTATCTGATAGAAACTGACAAAATAAGAGAAAAAAATTAAATAAAAAAATTGCCTGCCACCAATATTTTACGATTTATGGGGGCTCTGAACTTTACTTAGGAAATATTGAATAATAAAAAAAATAAATAAAAAGGTTGGAGGGACTCATTTTTCATTTTTTAATGCATATTCCTTAACTTCTTTAAATGTTTTGTAACATAAAATACATTGAATGTTGCAAAAAGCATTGGTGATCATAAAATATTTTTCACATAACATTTTAGTTTTCTTTTAGTGTACCTATGAAAATTTTAAAACATCCGCTGCGCATGTGTTATCGTCGCTGTTTCATTGACGACTAAATGGAAGAGAATAAGAATGTGTGTGATTTTAGTTTGCACAATTGTGCCATGAAACTGACTTCAATGGATTACATACATGGACCGTTTCATTTTTATATATATAGAAGATGTACATACACTCCCCGCCACATGAATAGGACACCCTAACACAATTTTTTCAAAAGTGTATAGCTTCTACAAAAATATAGTTACGAACTTGATTTTAATTTTTATTTAAAGGTAATTTAGTTGTTATTGATTGTATTTATTGTTATAAATTTGCGTCACATGAATAGGACCCTACTATGAAAAAACAGTTTATCGGGCCTGTTCTGAAAATCACGGTGATTTTTAATTTTTAAGATTTGGTGATTTACACAAGTTTTAAATAAAAAAAACGTTTTTTAAGCTAAAATTCTATTATAAATACAATTTTAGTGAATTTTACTTAAACAACATTCAAAATGCTGCTTAAAATTTTTATTTTTACGCTTGTAAGCACTTAATAAGATGCAATGCAACTGTTATTATAATGTATAAGTAAGATGAGACAAATATGAAGCATGTTTATAGGGATCATGTTGTCAGTAATATGAATTTTGAAAAGTTTCGAGAAATTTGTATAGTGTTGGAAGGATAAACATGGATTTTTTATGTTAAATTAAATGATGTTCGTTATAGAAAACAATTTGACTATTTCATAACTATATAAATTACTGCTTATAAAAGATTGACTTTAGTTATTTCATCTAACCTGAAACTTCATTCATATATATGTTATAAATGACCAGCTACTTGTAAACTGATAACTCAATCTGAATCAAATAACCTGATCTGAAAACCAGACCAGCTCCTGATTAGCTGATCTGAAAACCAGACCAGCTCCTGATAAGCTTATCAGAAAACCAGACCAACTCCTGATAAGCTGATCTGAAAACCAGATCAGGTCCTGATAGACTGATCTGAAAACCAGACCAGCTCCTGATAAGCTGATGTCAAAACCAGACCAGCTCCTGATAAGCTGATCTGATAGCTGGTTACTGATCTAATAGCTGATATCTGATCTAATAGCTGATACCTCTTATTTGCTATTATTAAACATGGATGAGAAAATTTTAAAACAGTTGGTGTTGACAAGAAAATATCTAATGAAATTTTATAATATTGCGAAATTCAATTCCTCTTGTATAGGACCTCTAAAAGATAACAAGACTGTGCATGTTTAAGCGATATGAAAACAAAAAAAAAATTTTTTTGATCTAGCGAAGAAAGGCCAATAGAGAAACAAATAATAAAAATGTAGACAATTTATATTTAGTAAATTTAAGCTGAAATAAAAACCATTTACATATTTTAATATTTTTCAATATTTTATTTAACATTTTTCTTAAAAATCTTAGTACTAATACAAATTTAACTCTATGTATAAATAAAAATATATAGATATAAAAAGAAAAAAAATCATTAATCGAATATTTGAATTTAATTTACAAATAATTTAGGTGTAGGTAAAAAGATAAAAGTTTTAAACCATTTAATTTTTACATGTTTTTGTGTGAATAAAATACTAAAATTAATAGATAAATTCATAAACATATTTATAAACAATAAATAAATTAATAAATAAGTAAAGAAATAAATTAATAAACAAATAAATAAATAATAAATACATAAATTAATTAATAAACAAATAAGTAAATAATAAATAAATTAATAAATAATTAAAGAAACAAAGCAATAAATAAATTAATAAACAAATAAATAAATAATAAATAAATAAATTAAATAATAAGCAAATAAGTAAATAATAAATAATTAAATAAATACATTAATAAATAAATACAATTAGTACAAAATTAAATTTTCGTTGCCATCTTACATGCAATTTAGTAGGAAGCATTCTGTTCTACATCCATTGTTTCGGTCTATGTAATGTCCCCAAGCGCGCGTTTTAATTTTATCTTTCATTATATTTCTTTTATCATCAGAAAAGCTAAGTGCTATTTTATGTAGCTTTTGGGTGTATAGTTGAAGTGTTTTAGATTTAAACAAAAACATTTCATCGGAGATAATTTTGGATTCAAATAAGCAACTTTTGTAATCATTAATGGACAACTTTTTAATTACAGACTTTTTGACCTCTTTTGATTTTTTAACAGCTTCCGAGGAAAGAGTCGACAGAGAATACATTTTTGCTCTTAAGCCAACAAACTCTGTCCATTGTTTTCATCTTTCATCATTCCCAAAACCTTCTTATTAAGTAGCGGCAAACTAAATTGATTATCTATAGGATATTCTGACGTATCAAAATTCAAACTAATATCATTACGGATATCATCGTAAAAATCATCAGTTTTAATTGAATAAATAAATGAGTCAGTATCCATATAGTTGAGAGAAATGTTCTCTCCAAATTTAGGCTTCATATGGCCATAATGGAAGTCATACATTCTCCACTTGGATAACTCCAGTACTGTGAAACCAACATATATAGGTTTATCATATAGTGGTTCCATTTTTTCTAACTCTACCGCATACATATCGTCAGAAAATTTTGTTAACTGCTTAAAATTTGGTTTCGTAATTAATGCTCTGATTAAATGATTCCTGTTTCTACGTTTTTCAATGTTTTCCATTGTCTTCCCGTAAGTAGCATTGTTAAAAAGTTTGAAGAAATCTTTTTCAAAATTATTTTTAGCTTTTATCCTATGAAATGTGTTTAAGTCAATATATTTTTTAAGCTAAGGGGATTGCTTAAATCTGAGTATTCTATGGATTTGTTTTAAGATGAGGCCATTTGAAATAGCTTGTTTTAAAACTCTATAGTGTATGATGTAATATGTTTTTGAGTGTAAGTCTGCAACTAATTTTTTGATTTTGGATCCCCCCACGGGCTTATTTTGACAAAATGGCAAATAATTATGTTGATGGTGCACTAAATCGGGATAATCTATATCCACTTCTAAAATGTACCCATACTCTGCAGTATCAGAAATTTTTTTAACATCAAAATCAGTATCACATACCCAATCAAATTCACCGCAAGGAAGATATTCCGACATCGCCCAACCATACAAATTGTTAGCGTTTAAATATACAAGAAATTCCGATGGTTTTGATGCATCAAAATCTTCTAAATACTTATTATTCGCCTTCGAATATCTTTGCGAGCATTGAACTAGTCCACCTCTTATTCCGTTTTGCATAAACATATACATTTCGGAATCAGTGAACAGTTCGAGTGAAACTATTGTGGATTATAATATTGCATCCCAAGATAAGCCTGGTGCTGTATAATAGTGGCAGGGGTCCAAATCGTATATATCTCTACAAATTTTCCTAAAATTTTCAAACACGTCGGTTAAAAGAACAACATCTGTCTTTAAATAGAGTTCAGTATAGTCAAGGAGGGTTTTACAGTTAAACTCTCTCCATATTTTTTGAGCATGTTCATACTCGACTACATCACATTCTTCATTCGTTAGAATATTGAAGAACTCTTCTCTATTAGAGAGTTGAATTTCCTTAAACTTAGTCATGGAATCCATGTAAGAGTACGGAAATACACCCTTTCTTCTAATCAGCTTCAAATGAGCTTCATCAACGAAACATGATCGAATAGTATTAAAATCATTGCTATCAAGATTTTTCGCTAGCGTATCTAGACTCGAAGCCATAAATCTACACGAGTCTATATATCTTATTTCGAATCCATGTTTTTCATCTAATCTGATGAAAATTGAAAGAGAAATATAACGCTCTGCGTTCTGGGGAATCACTTTTATTGTGGAATACTTTGTAGTAGAATTTTCTTTGAAAAATAAGTGTATATCATATGCAGAAAGATTATGCAAGATAACCGGTATAAAATTAGGTGTTTTATAATTCAAATTACAGTCGCTATGAGCTGCCCCACGATAATTAGCCGTTAAGCCTGATACTCTGTTCACAATTTCGTGCGAAATGCTGTCAAACTACATATAAAAGTATTTGGTATGAAATATTTGCGAAATAAATTCGCAAGAGTAGTACTCTGTTCTTGGTGTGAAAAACACGGAAAATCATGTCTTTCCATGCAAAATTAATCTGGCATCATTTTAGTTTAGCTGCGAAACAACATGAGCAGTACTTTTTTCGCAAGGAATTTTAACAATGTTGCATACTTTCAAGCAATAAAAGCGAGAAATTTATTTAAAAAACCGCGAGTTGGGCTACATTTAGTACATGTAAAATTTTTCACGCGAAATAACGAATGGGACTGAAAATTTTTCACAACTTCGAACAGAGTATCATGCTTAAGATGACAATGATCTCTAACTTTATCGTTATTTAACATTTTCTTACATATATGCCAATTTTGTGCATTATTATATTGAGCTATTTCTATTGAGGTCATGAAAATTTTCTTAACTTTAAGTAAATAATTTAGATAAATATCTGTACAGTCTTCAACTATTTTTTGATAAATATATTCGCCGAATCTTCACCAAAATAATGTCTATGTAAATTATTTTCTCTCTTAAAGCTACAATTAATAAAATAAGCGAATGCACAAGCATGATGTTTCTGTACATTTGTAGTGCTTTTACTTACAGGATCATCAACTTTTTCCAAAATAGACTCGAAGTCTGCGTAGATTACAAATGGTACATCTAACTGTTTGTAGTAGTTTTCAAACTTGATACTAGATTCATCTTCGGGCATTCTGATGACTTTTTTCCCAAAAACATTTTTATGAGGATCATACACATAATCATCATGTGTATGATAAAGGCAGGTATTGCAAATATGGATCCTACTTCTGTGTGATGTCATGTTGGAACGAAGAAGTCTGAAGAAAATATAGAAAATACCAATAAGAAATAAATAAATATAACAATAAGAAGTAACTTTTTAAATAGAGATGAAAACACATTTTGCATAAATGCACAAATTAAACTTACCTTGATACATCCGTGATGAGCACATAGTGGAAGTTTTCATTGGACTGGAGCAATAACATATTAATATGAAGATGTTGTTCTCCTTTTGTTATGTAGTATGGTCCTATAAGCGATGTTCCATTGTGACCAAATACATTAAGGCTCATATTATTTTGACGTTCGAATTGTTTAATCTGCTTCAATGGGAGTGGAAACTCTAGGCCTTCGAAATTTAATACAACTGCCCCTATATTAATATTCTCAGCAGAAATGTTTGCGATATTGTAATTTCTACAGTTTTTCCGCTGCTTAGGACTCAGACCGCTATTTACATTCAAAGCCGCAATGATACACCATTTAAAGCAATAAATATCATTGTTCTCGACATTTATGCATGCACGTTTCATTGCAATATTTTTTGGAAGAGGGATAAAGCTCGATCCTTTTATTATGGACGCCTTGTTTATATTAATCTCAAGGGAATTTATTGAAATCAAGGTCCATCCACTATCCCTCTCGTGAAATTCTTCCATTTTGGCTCTTAGCTCCTCGGTCTGTTTCTTGTACATATCCTCTATGTTATCAGACAAAGTCACCAACATCATTTTCGAAATATGTACAAGTTGGGAAACATTCATCTCATCATTCACTGTCTTCATATAATTACATGTTAGCTCCATATTAAATTTAAATGTAGTATGTATCCTAGTATATTCATTTAGTTGTTGTAGTATGGAGCTCTTGGCAGATATCAGAAACTCATCCGGAAACATAACACCCTAATTTTTGTTGAGGAGGATATATGTCTCGATCCTCCCATTGAAGTTGCTTGCTCTTTTAGTGAGAAAATCTCCAATCCGTTCTTGGTGACAACTGTTTTTGTGTTTTGTGGTTCTGACATGAGCCATATAACCATCATCATCATCCTCACAATATTTGTTTTAAAGATCACACTAACTAGTTCCATATGAGTGCGTTTCAATATGCTGATTTAGTTTTGTTTGAGTCATAAAGACTTTATTGCAGATGGTACAACTTGTAGTATTCATTTTATTTATTTGTTTATTAATTAATGTAATTATTTTATTTACAAACAATTTATTTAACTATTTTATTTATAAACAATTTATTTTAGTTATTTTTATACACAATAAACTTGTTTAACAAACAATAATTAGTTCTAGCACTTTTATAGTTTTTGCATTTCAAACACTTTAGAAATTTTGGATGGGAAAATAGGTTGTCACTAGTTAAGATATCAGAGCAAACTGATGACAATCTACATTATTTCTTCTGCTTATATACTTTATATGAGAATCGCGTAGTAGTCATCAAATCTAATTTATCTGATGGTATTACAACACATGCTGAAACTCATATATACACACACACGCACACACACACATATACATACATACTCACATACACCCACACACACGCGCATGCATACATACATACTCACACACACACACACCAACATACACATTCCCACAATTCATATGAGAATCGTGTAGTAGTCGTAAAATCTAATTTCTCTGTTGGTATTACGATATATGATGAAATTCATATGCACAGCAACACCCAGAACAAAATCGCTAGCATCAGTTTGTATTACAAAGGTACTAGAAAAATCGAGACACGTAAAAGTAGGTGCTTTTGTAAGTTTTGGTGTATGCCTCCAAAAGCTATTTCCTATAATTGTCGCATTAAAGTAAAATATACTGAAATAAAAATAGCATTACCCCTATTCAAAAACTCTGCTTATCAACCTGATTGGATTCAAAACATTTAGCATCTGAAATGCACTTGTACACATAAAACCTATGCCAACACAATATTTTCTATCTCCATAAGAATAGCAACGTTAATAGCCTAGAAAACATATACACATTCATTTGTAAATATGCATGAAAAAGTGATGATGTAATTCACACAAGCAATCATATTCTTGAAAGCAAAAATAGAAACGATCACATATATTAATACAACAACTATATATATGTACATACATTACCAAATACATTCCCTATCCACTTCCATTCACAACAGGGTTGCCACAGTAATAGTGAACTACCAATCCGGGGACAATTAAAATTTTAAATTTGGGTAATTAAAATTTTAAAATGTTAAATTTCTTGGAAATTTGTGAAATTTGATACCTACGAGGGTGGTTCAATAAGTCTGTCCATTTTTTATTTTTTTTTGTTTACATAAACTTTTTTTTGTTTTTTCTTTAGTACATACGAGGGTGGATCAATAAGTCCGTTTTATGTGAAAATGATTTTTCGTAAGGTGGACTGTAAAAACGTGAAAATAAATATTTATGTAAATCTGACGGGAAAAACGTGGAAATAAATATTTATGTAAGCTGACGGGAAAAACGTGAGAATAAATATTTTTGTAATGTCGACGGGAAAAACGTGAAAATAAATATTTTTGTACTGCCGACGGGAAAGTCATGAAAAATCTACGCCGGAGTGAAAGTTCACTACTACTATCTCAAGTTTAAAAACATATATTTATACTAAAATTATCTATATGAAGTCAAATATGAATATCTGAAGAAGTTAATGTCATAATTAAAAGAATGGTATATTATACATTTATTTTTTCTCGTAATGAAGCTTAAAGAATTTAAAGTATGATATTTGCTGATGCTGCATGTGAAAAGCAGAATAATATACATACATATGTACGTGTATATTTTTGTATGGGGCGACAGAAGAATGATGACGCATTCTACTTGTGCCCAACTTATAACATAATTCCTAATACATACATACATACATACATACATATAGGCAAAGTTAAAAATGCAAATAAACATGAAGCAAAATTACAACGACGTCAACTCAAAATTATTTTAAGTATGGGTGCAGTTAATTTTTAAGATTTGGTGATTTACACAAGGTTTAAATAAAAAAACGTTTTTTAAGCTAAAATTCTATTATGAATACAATTTTGGTGAATTTTGGTTAAACAACATTCGAAATGCTGTTTAAAATTTTTATGAATTCGGCTGTAAGCATTTAACAAGAAACAATGCAAATGTTATTATAATGTTTAAGCAAGATGAGAAAAATATTAAGCTCGTCTATAGGGATCATGTTGTCAGTAATATGAATTTTGAAAAGTTTCAAGAAATTTGTATAGTGTTGGAAGGATAAATATGGATTTTTGATAATAAATTAAATGATGTTCGTTATAGAAAACAATTTGACTATTTTATAAATATATAAATTACTGCTCATAACAGGTTGGCTTTAGTTATTTCATCTGACCTGAAACTTTATTCATATAAATGTTTTAAATGACTAACTACTTGTAAACTGATAACTTAATCTGAATCAGATAACCTGATCTGAAAACCAGACCAGCTACCTGATAGGCTGATTTGAAAACCAGACCAGGTCCTGATAAGCTGATCTGAAAACCAGACCAGGTCCTGATAAGCTGATCTGGAAACCAGACCAACTCCTAATAAGCTGATCTGAAAACCAGACCAGCTACTGATAAGCTGATCTGAAAACCAGACCAGGTCCTGATAAGCTGATCTGAAAACCAGACCAGGTCCTGATAAGCTGATCTGAAAACCAGAACAGGTCCTGATAAGCTGATCTGAAAACCAGACCAGCTCCTGATAAGCTGATCTGAAAACCAGACCAGCTCCTGATAAGCTGATCTGAAAATCAGACCAGGTCCTGATAAGCTGATTTGATAGCTGATACCTGATCTAATAGCTGATACCTGATCTAATAGCTGATACCTCTTATTTACTATTAGTAAACATGGATGAGAAAATTTTAAAACAGTTGGTGTTGACAAGAAATGTCTTGAAGAAAAAGCTTCGTAGTATAAAAACTGGTGAAATAGATACACGTGAACAACTAAGAGATACATTTAAACCTATAAGAGAACCACTCAAAGAATTCATAGTTCTAAAAAAATTAAAAGAATTCCCATCAATGAAGAAAATAAAATGAAGACAGAAGATGAAAATAATACAAGTTTAAGGCCTAAAAAACCATCAGTCAAGATAGAGACAAGTACACCAAAGAACCTAGCATAAGGAACAATATTTGATAATACCATCTTATTTAATGATGTTAATACTGAAAATGGTGATGACGATTATGAAGGTGATTTTTACTAACACACTTCCAATTCCGAAGACACTTATATTGACTTATTAGTCTTGGAAAAAAGAAATGAATAAGATACAAACTATGGCTCACCTAAAGATTTCAATAATGAATGGAAATTTGGTGATAGAAATCTAAAACTGTATGAAGATAAAATACAAGTTGATGGCCAAATTTGGGGTTTGATAGTGGGTTTATTTCTTTAATGATTGATAAAACGTGAAAATACTATGACAAATTTGATTTTGAAAACTAAATAAAATATATAATTTCTACCAATTCATACATAGAGAATCATCATCATTCACTGACGGAGAATAATATTATCAGTAAATTGTTTCTGGAAACTCAAATCGAAAAACTAAAGGATGAATTAATAATAAAGCTTAAGGCATTAATATAATTCAAGGATATATTCAAATGCAAATTGATGGAGTGGAGTGTGAAATAAAATTAACGATAGAAGATAGGTATAAAATTGAAAAAGACATTCTAAAAATTAAATCATCTTTTGACAAACAAATTGAACAGCTGAGCGATAAAATTTATAGACTGGAAAATTAACTACATTTTAGTATAAATAGCTGAAAATACATCAAGTAGATTACAACACTCTCCAAAAAACTGTAAAACAACTCAATGTCTTTAAAAAGAAATTATGTAAACGAATTTCAGAATAAATGTCGAAAATTGTTTGTGCCTTGTAGTGATGTACTGAAAGGAATAATTGATATTTTATGGAGCTGATTTAGGTGAAGTGGGTAGCTATTCTAGAGAAAATAAAATTATTGAATTTTGTAGACTGTAATATCCACATTCTCAAAATTTATATGGTCAGTGCCGCTGAAAATAAAAATAGCACTCAGGAAAACCTAGTCAATGGAAAATATTTTTGAAATGGTACGAGTACCACAAAACATACAAACAGATGATGGTAAAGAATTTTTTATCAAACGGTTTGGAAAATTAATGTATAAATACACTATTAATCACTACTCAACATATAGCATTATGAAAGCATCAATAGTAGAACGATTTAATAGAACAATGAAAGGAATGATGTGGAAAGAATTTAGCTATAATGGTTCATATAAGTGGATTGATATATACAAAGATTTACTTAATGCCTACAATAAAAAAGTTCATCTCACCATTAAAATGTTTGCGATTAAAGTTAACTCAACAAATGAGAAAAGGTGCAAAATACCGTAATTTGAAGATGTACAAAATGTTGAAATTTAATGAAAATATAAATAAAATTAGAAAGGAAAATCTAGTTTGTATTGGTTTTTTTGAAGGATTGATTAGGAATGTTAAGTCTCAGGGAAGATAAATTGCTTAATGTACTAGAATTCTCTAAACTTGGTGGTCTGTAGGAAATATTATGAAAACTTAAGAGTTCAAAATATTCAGCAACACATCATATTATCACTTTTTATAGTAAAAGTTGTACGTTTTCCATTTCGAAAACTGTAGCACACAAAATTTTAAATTGTGAAAATGGGGTTATTATAATAAATATTCACTCTGTTCATTTCTAGATAAACTAAGAAAATTGGACTTTGATATCCAATCTTTATGAATGTACATGTGTATGAATGGGTATCAAACAAACTTACTAAATAAATTCAGACTTAAACTAGAATCATGCTGAAGCATGCATAAATTTTAAAATGTAATGTAAACAGATCTTACTTTATATCTGTATCTGTATGAGTATGATATTGGAAATATTGGAAGCATGCCGAAGTATGTATAATTTAAAAAAATTCCTCACGTCATACTTTTATAAGCAAAGAACTTTTAAGACCTTTTGGCAAATGAAATACATACATATGTATGTATCTACTTTGTTAAAAATTCAAAAGAGTGAATTCGTAATTCTAATAGTATAGATTTTTAATTAAAACATCACTAAATGTCGGACTCTCGTGTCACTATCGATAGAAGCATGCTAAAGCATGCATGCTAGCAAAATATTAAACCTGTTAGAAGGTGATGAGAAAGCTGTTTTCTAATAATTAATTTGTAGACAGCAATTGTATCTGGATCAACTCAACTCATGAATGTATTGTATACAGGTATGATTGATGGTGATGAGGACCTTTTCTAAGTAAGAAATGATTACATCTGAAAGCGATACAACGCAGCCTACGTTAAGCAAAATAACATAAAGGGATCAACCACCAAACCTTATATAGAAACACTTGAAGCAAAAATTCTCTCAACCATTGATATTCTAACACTTTATGAAAACATTGACGGTGAGTTGATGATGTAGGTAACTGTGTTGTTTTATATGTATCGATTTTCTAGAACAGTTGATTATAAAACATGTATTTCTTTGTATATAAACTAATTTCATCACACATACATTTAAAATTATACAAATATTCTCTATTTCAACTACAAAATCTGAAAAATTGTAGTGACACATTAGAAGAAAAATTAATAAAAAGAGAGACTGACTGACCAACTGATACGTACACTCTGTCTGACAGGTACAAAAAGCTCACTTAAATACATTAGAAATATATACGCAGTACGCTAAACTTTAATAAAATGAGAAAAAAAAACACTTCATCCAGAACATCAAATAAAAGCCATAGGCGCTCACCCTTCATAAAATAAACATATAATCGTACCTTAACTTAAACATATTACTAGTATGAAGTAACACAATTTGAAGAATAAAAAGTGTAAAATTGAATTATCCATAACGCTGACAAAGAGTAGACAGAAATGCTGACATGCAAAGTCATCTTTTATACTAGAGGAGTAGTTGAGAAGTCAGACATAAATTGTAAGAAAACGATTTCGTTTTCTGTTGATCGCTATTCAAGAAGAAAATAAGATTGTTCATTATGAATTAACTAATTTAAAAGTACATTTAAGTCCAGTCTCATATCCATATGATGATGACCCTAGCATAAAATTTAAAAATAAACGTTATACAATTCTATATAGTTATTATATGTACCTAAGATTCCAGCAAAGGTATTATATGAAAGAATCTCAAGCGCTTCTACCTGTACCAGAGTTTAAGATAAAAGCTCCTTTTATTCAATAGCGGTCAAATTGAAAAAAATTTTAATTTGAAATAGTAAGCAAAGACATCAGCTTACTGCATTCTCATTCATGATCATATACTAGAATATATACCCGTCAAAGGTCAAATTCTAAGTCTTATAAATTAAGCAATATGGAAAATAATATAATTTTTATACACGTAAAAGGTTTCAAAAATAACTCAAATGAATTCATTGGAAAAGAAGTAGCGATTGTTTTCAACAATTACGAATATATTTTCATTATGAAACTCAATAATCAATAAAAAATAAAAAAATACCAAATACATACTCTTACAACTACAATTTGAAACTGAAAAAAAGTCAGCCAATGTAGCAATGGTAAAGTAAGAAAATAAAAAAACATGTTGATTATTGAGTTCTTGTTTCAACTTTGTTATTTGTTGTTAGGCTTCTCATTTGTTTAAATGAAAGTTTATAACATAATAACTCTAGTTGTTCTAAGAAATTTGGGTAAAGGTTCCCTGATGATCTACATTAGCAACAGTGAAATGCGCATAGGATCCAGCTAAACCCCTCAATAATCAATTTCAATGTATTTTTAATAAATAATATTTTACTTAATAAGTAAAATAATAATTTGGGATTATTAGTGTGTTTAAAAAAGTTTAAACTTAAATTTTAACAATTGCCATAAAAACACTAATTATTAACTTGACTGCACCCGGTCAAAAATACTTGTGTGGCAACACTCTATTCTCTAATAGCTGTTGTTGTTATTTACATTTATTTTCTTTTACATACTCTTACAACTACAATTTGAACCTGAAATAAGTCAGCCAATGTAGCAATGGTTAAGTAAGAAAATAAAAAAAATGTTAATTATTGAGTTCTTGTTTCAACTTTGTTATTTGTTGTTAGGCTTCTCATTTGTTTAAATGAAAGTTTATAATATAATAACTCTAGTTGTTCTAAGAAATTTGGGTAAAGGTTCCCTGATGATCTGCACTAGCAACAGTGAAATGCGCATAGGATCCAGCTAAACCCCTCAATAATAAATTTCAATGTATTTTTAATAAAAAATATTTTACTTAATAAGTAAAATAATAATTTGGGATTATTAGTGCGTTTAAAAAATTTTAAACTTAAAAAATACCAAGCTGGCTAACAAAAAACTATCATTACATAAGCTGGACTGCTGGATCAGTTTCATTTAAAAATTTTTATAAATGTATAAAAGGCAATGCAAGATGTTCTAAAATAAATGTAAAAGGTGATGAAAAAAGCCTACGGCTGGAAATAATTGTATATCAAAATATTTTTAAGAATGAATATAAGCTGCATCAAGTTTAAACAAATGTAAATTAAATATATGGAAATATTTTTATTATAGTTCCTATTACTCTAAAGTATGTATCTTAAGGAATTCAGTTTTACTTAAAACAGAACATCCTCACAAATTTTTAAGTAAATACAGATAAAAATTAAATCAACGCTTTTTAATTTCAAATAAAAAAAATAAAAAAATAATAAATAAATAAAAAACAAAAAAAACAAAACTATGAAGATATTTCACATCTAAACATAAAAGACAGGCGAATATTTACAACAACAACAAAAGACCGCACATGAGAAAAAAAATTTATTCCAGCACGGAGCCAAACACTTCCCTGTAGTAAATAAAATAATTAGTTGAGAAAAAACACTAACTTATAAATTAATTATATTGCAAGTGACTACAAATTGGTTTAAATATCATGCAGACATTAACCAAACATATTGAATAGAAGCACACGCAAGAAATAAATAAAAGCAAAATAAGTAAATGAAAAGAAAAGAAAAAAAATAAAGAGAAGCATGCCATGAAAACAAATGCCAAATATTTGTGTTGAAAAAAAAACTAAATAATTTCAATAATATTTTCTATGAGCGGTTCGTATGTATGGATATATTTATGTACATATGTATATATGTGTGTACGAATTTTTTATTTTTAGTGAATATAATAATAATAAATATTTATATAGACATATGTATATGTATTTATATATGTATTTACATAGATATATATGAATATATACATGTATGTATATATAATATAAATATATGTATGTACATATATCTGTTTTTTTTTGCTATAATATTAATTAACTACAAATTGGTTGAAAAATAAGTAGTTAGTAGTCAATTTAAAAGTCATGCAGAGATGGCCAATTGACTACCGCCTATGACATGCCTATGTTAAAATAGTCAGTCGGCGACAAGGAAAAAAGTCACTTAATCAACCAGTTGTGGTTATTAAAAACCAATTTGAAGTTACTTACAAATGGGTTTGAGTTCCTATAGGGTTATTTGTATGTACATACATACATAAAATCAATTTGTAGATATGTATGTACACATAATATCAAATTTCTTATCAATACTCAAGTATTTATTATACATCATGAAAATATATGAACAGCGCAAACCATTCAGTCAGAGCATATGCCAAAGCTAAACGAACTTATTATGGACAGAGAAACTATAAATTCCAATGATCTTATAAAAAGAAGTTCAGCCAAAGAAGCCGGACGTAGTTAAATAAACAAAAATTGTAATATAAACGAATTTTTCACAGGCAGACTTTAACGCTGGACAATTTTAAGAACGAGAAAATATAAAGCAGTCTTAAGTATAAAAACACTAGGATTAAAAAAAAGTTCTGATATATGCTAATATATCAGATGTCCAAATGTCTGGCATGACACACAAAGAGGTGATGACGTAATACACAAACACAAACATACATAATGAAAATTTATCCCTGCAGGAGAACGAACTAGTGTTCAACTGGTATTTTACTAGTACAGAAGCCACCGCCACTAGTTCCCAACCGTAAACTTTCCTATAACATGTTAATGCTCAAATTAGCATTGAGTGTGTTTAGAAAATTACTAGTGCCATTGGTACTAGTTTAGGACTAGTTAATTACCAGTTCTTTTGCAAACAAAAATTCTATAAAATTCGTGGTTTTATTCCTTTATTACCCAGTGACAACTGCTAGTTAAAATTCGCAATTATTTATCAAAATTCAAAAATACAAAAGGTTAGTTGTAATTATTTGATTATAATTATTTATAGGTGAACCTAAAACTTTAATAATTGTATAATAAAAATTTTCGTACAGTGCAACTGCTCTGTTAGACATCCAAAATTTATTTTGCAATGTGGTGCCTTGGAACTACTTCATATACTAGTACTCATCATAACTAGTAATTTTATACAACAACTTTAACCCTTTTCGCACTAGTTCTTGCTGTTCTAGTAATTATACTAGTAGCTTTTAGACAATTGACACCTGTTCTCCTGCAGGGATATTATGAAATTCATACACACACACACACATACATACATACTCACATACACACACACATACAAATTCCCACAATTCATATGAAATCGTGCAGTAGTCGTCAAATCTAATTTATCTGGTGGTATTACGATATATGATGAAATTCATATGCACAGCACCACCCAGAACAAAATCGCTAGCATCAGTTTGTAATACAAAGGTACTAGAAAAATCGAGACACGTAAAAGTAGGTGCTTCAGTAAGTTTTGGTGTATGCCTCCAAAAGCTATTTCCTATAAATGTTACATTAAAGTAAAATTAACTGAAATAAAAATATCATTACCCCTACTCAAAAAATCTGCTTATCAACCTGATTTGATTCAAAATATTTAACATATGCATAGATACATTACCAAATACATTCCCTATCCACTTCCATGTACAAAAGGGTTGCCACAGCTATTAGATTATTTCCCCAGAGATCGCAAACATAAATGCATACATACAATAACCCCAGGTAAGCATACCAACGATAACTCAAAACAGCAACCCAAAGTCTATTAAATAACAATCACTACATACACACAAATACATAGATCCCTTGTAACTACCCTGTAGTCAGACTCGGAGCAAGTGTCTTTGTGTCAACACTAAAATTCTAGTTAAAACTTTGGTATAATAAATTTTCGTCTATCCGTCAGTATAAAAGAAGGAGGGAGGTGAATTGACAATAACTTGTCAATATACATACATTTGTATGTACGTAAATTATAGAAATGTACCAGTAAATACCTGTCTGGTTAGTATGTCTCATTACCCCATAAGAACTAAGTAGTCACTACCTAGTGAATTGTATTTTTATTAGTAGGGTTTCAAAGTATTGTATGGGGAATAATTATAGAGTAGTACTGGTGACAAGCTAGTCAGCAGATTTTCACCATCAACATTTCCTACTGGGTATAATGATTGTCTGCCACTACAACAAAAGGTTCGGACACCGGTAGACACACAAGTAAATACAAAAGACATACTAATACACACACACACACCCTCATATACATACATAAATACATCCATACACTGTAAGCACAACGCTTCTCTACAATAACAACAAAACCTGTACACACACGTATGCACACATACACATACACAAAGAATCAAACTCACACACACACGCACACATATAGCCAAGAAAGTCCCCAAAAATCCCCCCATTTGTAACAGGGTTGCCATCGTTTTTATTTTTTCCCGGCTTTTAATTCCCAAAACAGGACTCCCCATTACCCATCTACTAATGACTATCAAAATATCTTATTAAGAATTACGTACACAAGCGCAATAGCACAAAATAGGTAATATTCGTAATAGGTAATATTCATAAATATTATTTTGGGTTACAAAACGTTTAACAAAGAAAAATTTATTTTGTAAAGCTTTCGTAAACTAAAACTATTTTTATGAATACGGCAGAATAAGCTTAAAAACTTCAAGCAAAAATCTTTACAAGCTAGCATCTTCGATTTTGAATACATTTTTAATTTCTCATTACCTTTTTACAATTAGCTGCCGCACTGGTTGAAGTCTACTGATGAGGAAAAGCCGCCAATTTTCCACACGCAAAGTTTACTTTGCAGAGTCTTGAAGATAAAATAATATATTCTCTACGATGTTTCCTAAGTTCAAAGAATTTAGCTCTCTAAACTATGAGTCACATAAAAGAAACAAGTACTAGTAGCAGTATTAGGAAAAATGTAAAAAAATGAACTGTAATTGGCGTTGAAAAATCTGCATTTTTAGCCCAAAAATCTTCAAATCTGGATTTCGTATTTTTGGAGGATAAAAATCTGCAAAATCCAGATAAATCTGCATTTCTGGCAACCGTGGCCGCACGTCTACCGTGGGAAACTAAAAGGAACATTTTAGCTAGTAAGCATATACCTTTTCTTTTCCCTCTTACGTTAAGATAAGTTAAGCATTATACTCATAGTTAGTATATAAGCAGATGTAATTTAGTTTTAAAAGATTAATTATTAAACAACGTTCCTAAGAGCTCCTAGCTGAGCTCAGGAGTTCATATAAATTAAAACATATTATTTTATTTGAAACTAAACATTTTACAATATAATATTGAAGCCTACGATAAGAAGGTTAAATATAAGTTACAATCGACACACAAAAGAGCCAAATTGTTAATTGAAAAGACAAAACTTAAGCAAAAGGAAATCTATGATAGAATGTCGTGTCCACAAGACATTAAAATAAATAACATGGTCCTAGTGGAGAATGCACCTATACGCAAATTAGATCAATTATACACAGGGATTTATAAGGTCATTGCAATAGAAGATAAGAATATAGTAATAAGCAGGGCAAGTTTTATGTGGCACGAAAAATGGTTCAAAATGGCTGGCAAAGTGACACGAAAAAGTATAATAATTGACATGAAAATGGCACAAACTGGCAAAAAAATAAAATGTTCTTTAAGAAAAATTTATTTGATTAAATTTTAATTGCACTGTACAATAACATCTTTCTTCAAGTTGTCAAAAATAAATGATCTCCTATTATCGGATAGAACAGTTAAATAAATGGAAAACACTCGTTCGACATCGCAAGATATAATGGAGCAAATGCCAATACTTCAGATGGAAAGAGCTTTTCAATATATTCATCTGCTTCATTTTCATTACAAAATATATTATTTCTTATTTTGATTAATGCATACAATCCGGTATTTTGATCTAAAACTTTTTTCAACTTATCTGATTTTTTAAACATTCAGACTTCCTTAAAATTGTCGCAGTAATATATTGCAGCTTTAACGCATGTTCTCCATCAAGTGACACAAGGGGATGGAGGTTTTTTAAGATCTGAAACATTGATTTGAAAACATTGTTTCGAGAAGGGGCCTTAAGAAATACAGCTTTAAAGTTTCATTAGTCTTTACTTTCAGCTGCTGTTCAGTGCTGTGCCGTTCTGCTTCTAAATTTGAGAACTTACTTTTTCTGTAGTAACGTATCAGTTATTTCTCACCACTAAAGTGATGACTTTTGCATCGTCCATTATTAAGTTTTCATAAAATTTTATGTTTTTCTTTTAAATCCAAAAGCACAATTTATTTCAAAATGTTTTTATTTAATTAATGCTGTCACTTACAATTACTTAACAATTTTTTGATTATCACAGGTTGCACCGAAACAAAACTGAACGAAATAGAAAAACTAACAACTTGTATTATATTTCTATAAACAAACAAGAGTCAGCTGATTCAAAACAGAACAGAAAGTAAAATATATATCTGACTTTACAGCTTGATTCCAACGTGTTTACATTTTCAAAATCAAAAAAATCTGCTAGTCTGTTGTGGTATCTGTTAGCAGTGATTATGTCGAACGAGATTTAAATTTTTCGACCAGAACTGTATGCCTCAAAGAAGAGAAATGAGAAGTATAGAAATGTATGCGCCTGCACCATTAAAATTGTCAAATTTGGGTAATTAAAATCGAAATTTGGTAATTTATGGGCTAAAATTTACATTTTATGTTACAGCATGTTTATAGAACACGTCACAATCAAGACACGCACGAATGGCACACGCACGAATACGTAAGAATTTGCATTTGTAGAACACGTTAATTTTTTTTTGTCCGTCTTACGTCGTGTGGCGCTCTTAGCAATTTAGTGCCAAATCACAGTGTTGCCATTCTGTAAATAATTTTTATTTGTTTACATTTTGTCATATAAAATTTGTATTTTTGTCATTAAAAAAGGTAACCCTTTTTGACGGCAACATGGAAGTATTTATGTAAATGAAAATTTTTTATTTAAGAAAGAAATCTTTAGCTTTATACACATATACCAATAATGAAATAGCATAAAATGAGCTATTATCTTGCAAGAAATAAGAAAATGAGTTTTCAAAAATAATAACTGCACGGCTGTTGTCAACTTTATGCTTTAATTGCCACTTACAATAATAAAAAAACAAATAAAAATTTACTATTTGTAACAACATTCACTATTTTGCGGATATGTCAATTTTATTTTATTTATTTCTTATAAAATTTTTAATTTTTTCCACCGACGAATGTAATTTTGCATTCGTGCACTTTTTTATGTTTTGACGGCAGAAAACGCGTTACACAAACCCAAACAAACTGTCACTTGTTACGTTTTTTACAAAAATCAAATGACATTCGCGTTATACAACCGCAAACTTGACACACGTCAGGTTTTATACGCGTATTTTAGACATATTGGGTTCTATAAACATGCTGTTAATTACTGTCAATGGTATGAAGTGACGAGGGTTATGGATGGTTTGTACATAGATAAGGATACTTTGATGTCGGTGCGTCGATGTGTTTTTGTTTTAATTTTATGGTTTGATATCCGCCCGTCTATGTGCATAGTTATTTATGTAGGCACGCAGGTGCGCTTGTTTGTACGTAGTATGTTTTTTCGTTTGTTAAGCGGTTGCAGTAGCTGTATGATTTTAGATTGTGTGTGCTTGTGTGGATAGAGAAAATGTTGCTTTGGTTTTTTTTTTGTATTATTCTTTTGTTTGTACGTAGTATGGTTTTTCGTTTGTTAAACGGTTGCAGAAGGGTATTTGAGAAAGAAATTATGTATGCTTGTGTGGGGGGGAATCTGAGAATGTTTTTGTTGTTGGTTTTATTTAGTTTGATTTTTCTATTTCCTATGTTTAAAGAGTTTGAAGAGATGAATAAAATATGTAATTTATGAGCAATGAACTTATTTGAAGGTTGGACAAATTGAAGTGTAACATATTTAGGATTGTCAAAGGGAATTAGAGATGCGTGATCATGGTAGCTAACGTTATGCTCGTGCGTGTGTATGAAGTTTGTGATATTGAGGATTATCAAAGATTGGTTGTTATTTTCTTGTATTATTAATTTTTTTTTTTACGTAGTATGGTTAATCGTTTGTTAAACGGTTGCAGAAGGGTATTTGAGAAAGAAATTATGTATGCTTGTGGGGGGGAATCTAAGAATGTTTTTGTTGTTGGTTTTATTTAGTTTGATTTTCCTATTTCCTATGTTTAAAGAGTTTGAAGAGATGAATAAAATATGTAATTTATGAGCAATGAACTCACTTGAAGGTTAAAGAAATTGAAGTGTACGATATTTAGGATTGTTAGAGGGAATTAAAGATGCGTGATCATGGGAGCCAACGTTATGCTCATGCATGTGTATTTACGTATGTTTTTTTTACAATAACTTGAGCGTTGGCAGATGGGTAAGTAGTCGTGTGTGTAATGCCGAGTACACATCTGGCATTTGTTGTGTTCTAATCATTTTTTAAAATGTGTGCAACGCCTTTCACATTATGTTTTTTATAGGGAAGGCAACACCACACAACAAAAAATAAATAAATAAAAAATCGGAAATCATAAACGTTACCACTAGTGCACACTGTTGCGATTACACAAAATATCATAGTATGCATGCGGCATTACTTTTTTTGTTTGTAGTATTTCGTTTAGGACATGGAAGGGTATTTATAGAAAGTAATTATGTATGCTGGTGAAATATCAATGTTTCTGTTTTTGTTGTTGTTTGATTTTTAATTTTTTTATGTGTAAAGAATTTGAAGAAATGAATAAAATATACAATTTATGCGTGTTGTATTTATTCATTCTTTTCACTTATTTTGTAAACAAATTGAAGTTTGTGATATTGAGGATTGTCAAAGATTGGTTGTTATTTTCACTGCTTGCTGACATTTGTCTCTGTCTCTGTCTGTTGACTCTTAAAGACTTGATCGTAATTCGTATAAATTGAGAAGTTTTCTAATCTAGCAGCAAGTACAGCATTGTATCTAGCAAGTACATTATCGTATAAAATCTTAAAAAATATTATCAATACATTCTATAAACTATTAAAATGGACACATTAAGCAGCAGCCCAATTTTAGTATCTTTGAACGTCTCACAAACTCATCAAGCGACATGTGTGAGATTGTTCTCCGGCAATCAGGAAGAGGTAACCATAAGCCCTCTGTCAATACAGTTTTCGGACGACGATTTGCCTCCTAATATATCTATTAAAGATATATTTTTTGGGGACGAGATAGATGATGACATTCCAAACAACCAAATGGCATACATCTACAATGAAAACTTCCAAAATGAAGAAGAGAAGTTTATGCTAGATGAAGAGGGCGATGCTTTCTTGGCAGCATTTAACTATATGCCAGAAGATGTGGAAATCTTTATGCAAGACGAAGAGGGGGATGCATTATTGGCGGCCTTAAATTTAAGATTTAGATTTGATTAATTTTTTAAACATAAACTCAAATTGATTTTCCTAAAAACGTAAAAAATGTGTGAATAGATTTTTTTTTTTCATTGTCGTTTTTCACATTTGTCTCTGTCTCGTGTACATACCATATACATATAAAAAAATGATTGAACAAAATTTTGTATATTTTAAATCTACATATTTTATTTAAAAAAGTATCGTAAATATATGTTGTAGCAATATAAGTATAGAAAATTAAAATAAACTTTTTACTTATTTTCCTGATAAAGTAAATATGAATTTCTTAAGGCACAAACTCCATAATTGTGATAGCTGCAGTAAAAATGTTCCGGATATTTAAGTTGTATTTGCTTAAAGTTGATGCAGCCAATATCCTCGATGTTGAAAACTCTAAGTTGAAGTAGTTTCTCAAACCATTTCTTTTCCACACCCTTAACATAGATTGAAGAATGTTTTAAATTGGATTTTAAAAATTTTACAACACTCTTAAATGATATTGATCCGTCATTCCAATTCAGATGATGAAAGTTTCTTGTTAGCCAATTCGCTTCTCTTTGTTTTGCTATTGATAATCTTTTGAAGTTAAACGGTGCACTGTGGCGCCTTTTCCCAAAAACCGTGGCAAAAATAAAAAATTTGATGACAAAATTTTGTAAAATGAATAAACACATCGTATAAAGACCATTTCACTGATCAGAATTCAAAAACGTTTTTCTTAATTGGATAAGAATTATAGCTGGTGGAGCTGCTTAAAGTCGACAGTTTTTTAGAAAGTCCAAAAAAATGTGATTTTGAGAAAAAAAAATATTTTAGAATTGAATTGTCAGAAATATTGCCATGTGATCACTACTTTTTTGGTATTGTTTTAAAGGTATATTTATTGTTTATTAAAAAAAGTAAGAAAATGTCCCCCAGATACCCTACTTTTTCGGCAGTTTCCGTTTTTCAGACACCCTATATTTAGGTACTTTTTACAAATAAAATAGAGAATATCTAAAAATGGGCAAAATGGTCACGCCCATATTTTCTTAGCATATTTACTACACAGTACTTTAAATAATTAAGCTAAATTGGGCCACAAAAAATTACAGGTTTTCTTGAAATTTGATGAAAGATGTTACAATCTTATAGCCAGCGCTGCCACAGCCAAGATATTTTTGAAACCAAAATTAAAAAAAAAATTGCCAAATAAGGAAAAAAGCTACCAAAATTTTAATATTTTTTATATTTTATGTTATTTTACAGCACAAAAATGTAAATATAAGTGGAACTGATTGACATATTTTTGTTAATGTATGCATATGTGCCTACTTATAATTATGTATTTATCCTTATTTCATTGAAATATATATAATCGTATAAAAAGATCAAATCTTAGTTTTCTTTTTTACAAAAATAAGAGAAAAATAACTGGTACTTTATGTTATAAAATGTATTTTATTACTAAAAGATAAAAAATTATTTTATATATGTAACAAAGATGCGTTCCAAATATGAAAATAAATTATTCTCTCTATAAAATTGTTTTCACTGCATCACATGTTACTAATATTTATTGCTTCTCGTTAATACGAAATTTTCGCATTGACTTTTTCCCTACATTTTTCTTTAATTCTCTTTTAAGTTGATAGCCTTTGTACACCATTCGTCAATAAAGTCTTCAAAAGTCACCATAAAAAGTCATAGTATGAATCCCATATAAATGATAAACAATATTTTGCTGTGTCAATCAAGTAGGCACAATTTTTACAATTTGTTTATTTATTTAAATTTAAAACATATTATGAAAATAGGCAGGTAGTTTTAAAACTTGGTTTTTATACTAAGTAAAATAAAAACTGCAGTTGTATATAATCCAGTTAATTGTGGCCTATATTTATGTTTCGCAAATCAGGTAGTTTGAACCTTTTTATTTTTGGGTATAAATTAATCTGCAATTGTGTAATGCATCATTTAAGGTTTTACTTTGCAAATGTAGTGATCAGTACCAGAACTCATATTGTCATTTCAAAATTCGGAATTGTTCGAGTTATTTAGAAAATCACATAATGAAAATGTATTTAATTTGGCTATTGTGGAAAAATTGCACGGTTTGCCAGGATACCACGAAAAGGATGTTAAAAACAAAATTAACTTCGTTTTAGTGTTTTTATGGGAATTGTTAAAATTTAAGTTTAAAATTTTTAAACGCACTAATAATCCCAAATTATTATTTTACTTATTAAGTAAAATATTTCTTTATTAAAAATACATTGAAATTGATTATTGAGGGGTTTAGCTGGATCCTATGCGCATTTCACTGTTGCTAATGCAGATCATCAGGGAACCTTTACCCAAATTTCTTAGAACAACTAGAGTTATTATATTATAAACTTTCATTTAAACAAATGAGAAGCCTAACAACAAATAACAAAGTTGAAACAAGAACTCAATAATCAACATGTTTTTTTATTTTCTTACTTTACCATTGCTACATTGGCTGACTTTTTTCAGCTTCAAATTGTAGTTGTAAGAGTATGTCGTTCGTTTTGTTGGATATTGCCTCAAACCGTACGACAAAAACCTTTATGGAAAAGTACTCAGACTGGCTAAATGGAGTAACAACTTTTGAAAACATCGAAGAACCGCATACATCCTTGGACAGCAGAAAAGGAAGGCCTGCTAAAACTATGAACGAGTGTTCGGAGTACACAAAAAAACGTAAACTTCAAAATGCTACAAAAGATATATCTACATCGAATCTGTCAGAAGCATTATGTCTTAAGTACGTAAAAGATAAAGATAAATCAAGGTCTGATATTACAAAAGCTGAGGAGCTTGCCAGTATTCCAACCAGTGTGGCCACAACTGAAAAAATTTTGAATGCTAAAAATGCTAAAAAAAATATTTGAAAATGCTAAAATATATGCTAAAAATTTGGAATGATTTTTTAATAATTTTACCGGTTTAATTACGAATAAGTATTTTATTTAACTTTACTAACACAAACAAAGTTTATTCAAAAGTAAAACAACAATTAAGAACGATGCAAAATACAATTGCTGAATTCATAAAACCTCTTGTATCTTTGTATGATTGTATTAAATATAGTGGTGTAAAATTTGTTGTTGGTAATTTTCTTATAAAAATCAAATATATAAAATAATCTTACACTTTTATTTGATACGTTTTAATATATTAGCATGTCAGCTATCAACATAATGCGAAAGACATTTAAAAAATACTTTTTGCATTAAAAAATGTATTAAGTTACTTTTTTCAGTTTTATTTTTCATTGTATGTCCAGGAGCCGGATTCTGCAACGATGAATTTTGAAGTGTTCGATCCCGAAAAAAACATAGTTTTGAATACTTCTTTTCTTCTTATTATTAGGTGTTTGACGTTTAAAGCGGCTATTAGACGGTCATACTCGGTATATGAACATGACAGACTTTCGCACATTTCAATAAAAACCTTTAATAATGCGCGCTCTAACCAAGTCATCAAATTTGCACTGAGTTTGACAGAAGATCTATTAAACAAGAATGATGGTATGATGACAAATACAAAAATCCAAAATTTTTTGAAAACCAAACCAACTTGAAAAACACGAATTTTGCATTAACACAACATTCTTAAATACCAAGTACAACAGCTTAATAGCCGCTTAAGAGGTCTTATGCTGTTTACACGGTTTCCATCATTATACATTTGTATTAAAATAACAAAATACAATGAAATACATTAATTGACAGAGGTTTTTACTGTTATAAATGAAAAGGAGTATATGAAATCTATAAAATAAAAAATGCTAAATAATGCTAAAAATGAATACAAAAATGCTGAAAAAATGCTAAATGCAAAATAAAAAATTCACTGCTAAACCAAACTACATAATGCTAAATTAAGCAGTGAAAATGCTAAAAGGGTCACACTGATTCCAACTCCTCCGAATGCATTACCCACAAAGTATAGCATAGAAGAAGCCTTAGCGTTATTTATGGACTTGGGATTGTCAAAGGAGAAATATAATATTTTACGAAGCTCTTTAAAGAATCATAATGTGAATGTTCTTCCTGGATATAAAAAGGTTACCTCTGCCAAAAAAGAAGCAGTAAGATCTAATGTAAAAGTTACTGAAGTATCAGCAGAAGTTGAAAATTAACATTAGTATTAAAAATATTTCAATAATTTTTATCTGTAATATAAATAAAAAGAGTTATATTAATATAAAATGTTATATTAGAGTAGCATTTTTTTTCTAGACTTCCCTATGAGAATGTCATTTAAAGCACAAAAAGTTGTATTTTTAATGTTTGAGAAATTTTAAAAATATAATTACTTCAAAATATATGATTTTTGCGACAAGAAAGGCCAAAAGTGTCATCGTGTCCAATGCCTATCACAATAAGGGAGCACTTATTTTGATCCTAAAAGATTTAAAAATCAAGTGTTTTCCCCCATTACAAATTTCTTGGTAACTTCAAAAATTATGATGTTTTCAACAAAAAAAACCACTGTGCATAGTGCCTCCACAAAGCTATGGCCAATAACGATACTAATTTTTATTAAAATATCTTTCTTACCTTAAAAGTTATGATGTTTGTAATAAAAACAATCGAAAGCAGACACTGTGCACAGTGCCGCGCCTAACCTATGACCGTGCAAATCATATATATTAAAGCTAAAGGAGTTTTCTTTCAAATGCTTTTTAAAATGTTTAAATATCTTCATCAGTTCAAAAGTTATGATTTTTGCAACGAAAAAAGTCAAAAGGCCCCACTGTGCGGTGGTTTAATAATAAAATTTATGTGCTCCTTATTGTTAAAAACAATTGATATTTCTTTTGCAATGAAGATGTTTGAATTGGATTTAAATCCTTGCATATCGATGAAAACTTTATCCCCAATCATCTTATTTTTTTATTTACATTATCTTACGAACTTGACCTTTTAAGGGTATGTATTCTATTATGCGATCGTGGATGAGAATGCAAAAAGCAGATGTATCAGTAGGAATGTTGGAGTCCGTTTCAATTTAAATTTTTATATCAACAGGACCGTTAGAGAGGGCTTCGTTCTGCTGACTGACATCTACTACCACTATCGGCACACTATTTTTAAATTCTTGAGCAGTCAGAAGCGGTTATGATTCCCTCATGTAGTAGCTTTGTTGAAACCGTAGATACATATCATATACGATGGCATACCGATCATTTTAAAATTTTATATTTAGATCATCATATGGGTACGATTCGGAATTTAAATGCACTTTTAAATTATTTAGATTACAGTGAACAAACTTATTTTCTTGTTGAAAAGCAATCAACACAAAACGGGGTCGTTCTCTATTTGCAGCCAGTTTAACATTCCATATATAGCTAGTTCCTGTATTTAGTTGAGGATTAATGTGACAATCCCAACTGCGAAATTCCACCGGTATAGAAGCACCACTGTTAATAATTTTAATCATATTCAATTTGCTCAGATCGGATAATTGTACATGCGGAATTCTCCATGAGATGTTTGAGATACTAATATTTGGTTTGTCAGTAGCAACAGTTGAGTATACGAGTTTTTCATCGTTCTTACTGCGTAGGAGAACCAATTCATGTTTGCCGCTGAGTATAATTTTATTATAGTCTTCAGCAAAACCTAAAAATAGTTTCAGTGGTACATAGAAATTAAAGTGTCCATTTGAAATATCCAAATCATCGAGTTTGTTCCATCCTGCGTTGTACAAGCCAACACTTTCTGTTGGTGATAAAGAAACAAAATTTTTTAGGCTGCTTGTGATCGCTAAATGTCTTGTATGATCAATTTCTATGCCATTAAGTTCATATCGAATTTCGTCAAAGAGATGTGCCACAAAGTTATTTTTTAATTTTAGATTTAAAAACGAAGATATTTTGCTGTTATTATCATCTACAATACTTCCCTCAACATATATGTAACTTTCGCTGGGTAGCACATATAAGTCTTGATTTTGTATTGAAATTCGAATCTCATCATTATTGTTGAAGGATTGTAGGTATGGTGTATATGTGTGATAGTCCTTTTTAATTATACTCTCGTCTGATTGAGGTTTTTCTAGAACATCTAGTATGTAACTCATTTCTTTGTCAGCTTTAAATTGAGAGACTTCAAAAATTTTTTATTTTCTTGTGTCAAATGTTTTTTGTGTAATGATCTCTTTGGTTTGCAATAGCGTTTTATGAGTGTATCCAATTTTATCCTTAGATTGCTTGACGTTGTATATTATCATTATTTGCTAGATCTCAAATGTATTCGTGTTGTAATTTCCTCTCCTCGGAAATTAATTAAATCACCGTTCTGATCAACTCTGCGTAGAGTAAGAGAACTTATCTCTCGGCAGTTAACTGGCAAATAGATAAGATTTCGAGGAATCTCAACAATTTTATAGCCTGGGGGGACATTGATCGCAAATTCATGTAATGTGTGTGCTTGTGAGTTATTCGTATATGTGTTAACCACCATACTACATTCAACACGCAAGATATTCACGATGAAAATATTGACTGGTAGATCTGAGTAATGGTCTTGGTTAGGAGCTAGAATTTTCTTATTGAATCCAAAAAGTTTTCCAATTGTGTTATCTTTGTTAAAGTATATGGGATCCTAAGAGCTATTAACTCTAACTTGCATTGTATTGTTATTAGCTTCGATATCAATTTTATTTTCCGGACAATACTGCTTATAGTGATGTTTAATATAATCAACTATATCATTCAATTCATAAGATCCTATTGGTATTTTAATTACATGTTCACAAATATGAAATATATTGTTATAATCATCTACATTGGGAATGCTATTATATGAATGAAAATCAGTTAGAGCACATTCATATTCACCATCCAAACGAATAGGAGGAAAGTAATTAGCAGATAACTCAGATGAGTTTGAGCTAAGAGTAAGTGTTATTGACATTATTGACACTTTGTATAAAAAGGAAGTTTATATATAATTATATTTTATTTAAATATATTAGATACAAATATAGACTTATATATACACTTAACTACAATATTTCATTTTTATTGATCCAAGAATTATGTTGATTGGTAAATCCTAACCATTTAACATATGCCTTCTCGCCTTTAGTTTTAAGAACTTTTTCAACTAGATATGTATTTGGATACCTGGTTTTTTAAAGTTCTTCACCATAGAATCCACCTTTAATAGGGTTACCACGATAGTCTAATATGTATGTAGCTGGATGTGTATTTTGAACTCTTTTAATCGTAAAAATTTCTGTGGTCCAATTTGGTGTATATCCTTTTTCAAAAACATGTTTATATTTACTTATGCGCACATGATCTCCCACATTGAACTTTGATAATTTGAAAAGTTTTAAGCGGTTATATACCGTGTTTAATAATTTTTTCTCATTTTTATAGTTAACTTGAATCGGTGGCATTTTGATGGCGCGATGCATTTTTTTATTATATGTATTAATCAAGTCTTTGTAAATGTCGAGCCAGTTATAAGACCCATTAAAGCTAAACTCTTTCCACATCATTCCTTTTAATGTTCTGTTAAATCGTTCTACTATTGATGCTTTCATTCTGCTATATGTTGAGTAGTGATTAATGTTGTATTTATTCATCAATTTTCCAAAGTGTTTATTGAAAAACTCTTTACCATCGTCTGTTTGTAAGTTTTTTGGTATTCGTCCCAGTTGAAAAATATTCTGCATAGCCTGGCTTGTTTCCAATGCAGTCTTTCTTTTCAAGGGTACTGCCCAAGCAAATTTTGAAAATGTATCAATTACAGTCAGCAAAAATCGATAATCTCTATTGCCTGTAGAATAGTTCCCCATTTCAACTAAATCAGCTTGCCAAAGATCATCTATTCCTTTCATAACAACTCTTCGACGTGGAAAATGTTTTCGTGCTTGCTTATGTAGTTCATTTATTAAATTTCTTTTTGAAGTCATTATTTAACGTATTTAGAATTTGATGGGATAAGTTGAGTTCATTTAAATACTGTCGACCATCATAGTTCTTACATACCCATAAATTAGCAGCTTAGGAACATTTTTCACAAAAACTGTACCACTTGTATCATAAAGATAGTGTCCAAACTTATCGATGGACATGATTTATGTAGATAAATATTATTCTATAATTTTTGCTTCATATAATTCTTCGATAATTGAGACAATTTCGTTATTGTGATTAGTATGACCTGCAGCTTGTGATGCCAGCAATAGCCTAAGGCGATCTACTAACTCATTAGGATCATCCCAGTATATATAGTTAGCTTTGTATGGGTTTAGTTTCATCAAACCCTCACCCTTGTAAGGACTTTTTATTGCATGTAGTGATGACGAAGTTGATGAGTTCTTTTCTATTTCTTTCTTAAACAATTTACTGATACTATGCTTATATTTATATGCTCTCGTTCCTTTGATTTGTCCTTTAGGTCTATAATCTCTTTTGTATGCATTTGTGCTCACTAAAATTTTCTTATATATATCTAATTCATGTTTATCATAATATTTTGGTGTTTTGTGAAACAGTAAAGAAAATAAACCTGGTGTAAAAGCCCATATTTGATTTCCAATCACTATTTTATCTTCAGTAAGTTTAATACTACTATTGCCAAACTTCCATTCATTATTAAAATCTTTATGTGGGCCGTATAGAGTATCTAATTCGTTTCTGCTTTCCAAGAGTGCTAGGTCAGTATAACTTTTATTATTATCTGAATTGTGTAGAGTTTCCGATTGAGAGTAAAAATCATCGTTGTCATCATCATCATCAGTATCAACATTATCAACCTTGTTTGCGTTTCGATTACTAAGTGAGATATTTTTATTGCATAACGTTTCTTCAGCAAGTTTCTTTGGAGTACTTGTCTCTAACTTAACTGATTGTTCGTTGAATGGAAAATTTGAATTTTTATAAACTTTCGTTTTAAATTCATCTCTTTCTGCTTTAATACTTCTTTTATTATTTTTAGAACTGTTCACAAATTCTGTTAATGGTTCTATTATTGGTTTAAATGTATCTTTGAATTGCTCATGTGTATCTGCTTCATCAACTTCATAACATAGGAAATGTTATATTTTTTCTTTTTGTTATCTTAATAACTAGACAATATTTCATAAATAAAAAATAATTTACAATAGACACAAAAATTTTGGCTTAAAACTAAATAATTATAATTGTCGAAATATATTACACAGACATTAATTTGTATACATATTTTGCTCATCTTCTTGAAGTCTTTCTATTTCTAAAAGTAACATATCAAGTTCATAATCTGGATTTGTTTCATCAATTTCAATATGATGCCATGCATATGTGTTTATACCATCACTTTTGACTTTTCTTTTGTCATCTTGATAACTTAATATTACTTTATGTATTTGCATAGTATATAATTCATGTAACTTAGACTTAAAAGTTAGCATATTATCATAAACACTTGATCTATTAAATAAACAATCTCTATAAGAATTTAGGCTATACTTATCTAAAACACATTTTTTTTACTCCTTTCGATTTTTTAATTTCATTTCCATTTTGAACAGTAAAGGAGTACATTTTAGACCGTAGTCCCACGAATTCTTCCATAATCTTTCCACAATTCTCATCTTTCATCATACCCAGAACTTTTTTGTTTACAAGAGGAATCCCGTAATCATTTGTTTCTGGATAGTCAGAAGTGTCAAATTCATGTTCTATATCATTTTTAATGTCTGCGTAAAAGTCTTCAGTTTGTATCGTGTATATGAATGAGTGTGTCCATGTAATTTAATTTCAATTTTGTCTTGAACTTAGGTTGCATGTAACTATACTAAAAATTATACATCTTCCATTTAGAAAGTTTCAGCACACAAAATCCTAAATATATGGGCTTATTATAACATGTCTTAACTCGATTCATTTGAATCGCTACCATATCTTCTGAAAATATTGCTAAGCTATGAAAATTTGATTTAGCTATCCAATTTTGAGCACCCAAACGGTTTCGGTTTAATGTAGTCCAACTGGTAACAATCCTCACATCTTTCCTTTTATCCACATTCTCCATGGTTTTCCCATATACTGCGTTGTTGAGCAACTTGAAAAAATGTTTTTCAAAGTTATTTCTAGCTTCTGCTCTGTATTTAGTATTAAGGTCTATATAATCTTTCAACCATGGAGACTGCTTAAAAGTTAGAACTCTATGTATTTTTTTCAAAATCAAACCATTTTCAAGACATTGTTTAAGTACTCTGTAGTGAATGATATAAGAACGTTTTGGCGAAAAATCAGTTATTAGTTTTTTACATTTTGATGTTCCAATTTCCTTGTTTTCGGCGCAGAAAGGAAGATCGTTATGCATATTATGTAAATAAGAAGGGTATTCTAAGTCGACCTCATATACATAACCATCATTTGAATCATCATCTATTAACTGAGGATTAATAATATTTAGTTCTTCGCTTTCTAACAATCTGAATCCTCCATAAGGAAGATGTTCAGACATGGCCCAACCGTAAAGGTTGTTTGCATCTAAATACATAAGAAATTTGGAAGGTTTATTTTTATCAAAAGTGTCTAAATACTTATTATTTGCCTTGGAGTATCTTTTACTACATTGGACAATTCCACCTCGTATCCCTCTTTTAAAGAAATTGTACATGTCGATATCGGTTATTAGCTCTAATTCAATGTTTGTATGTTTAAGCATAGCATCCCAAGATAGCCCTGGAGCAGTATAGTATTGACAGGGATCTAAGCTATAAATATTTTTACAAACATTTCTAAAATTTTCAAAAATATCCGTTAGGAGAAGCACATCTGTTTTAAAATACAATTCCATATAATCTTTCAAAGTTTTACAGTTAAAAACTCTCCAAACTTCACACGCATGCGCATAGTCTTCAATAGAACATTCTTTGTTATTTAGTTTATTAAAGAAATCTTTTCTAGGTGGAAGTTGCGTTTCATTAAGTTTTTCAAAAGAATCAAGATAATCATAGGAAAAATTCCTTTTCTCCTTATGAGATTAAATTCTTGGCTTGTTTGAAATTGTGCTATAATAGTATGAAAATCGTTGACGTTAAGATTATTTGCCAACGATTCCAAGCTATCGGCCATAAAACGCATTGTATCAAGAAACCTAAGTTCAAGATCTGTACCATCACTCATATTAATAAACTGAGATAGAAATATATATAATTCTTTATTTAACGAAAGGACTTTTATATTTGTCGCAACTTTACTTAATTCTTTCACAAAAAGATGAGAATCATACGATGAATAGTTATGAAAATAAATTTGGAATAAACTTGGGTACTTGATAATTTAGGTTGCATCTGTTATGCGCTGCACCTCGATATTTACCGCTTATATGACAATGATCTCTCACACGATCATTGTTTAAGTATTGTCCACATATGTGACAAGTTATCGCACTGTAAAATGTTACATTTTCTTCATCTGTCAAGTTCTCCATTTCAATTCTTTTTGTGAGATAATTGTTATAAATATCTTGACAATTTCGATTCAAAAATGTAACAAATTTTTCAGAAGCGTCTTTACCTGTATAAATTCTTAGCTTATCCAATGTATTGTCATGCTTACACTTAATGAAATAGCTGAATGCGCAGGGTAAATGTCTTTGATTTAATTTAGTTTTAGTACTTACATTAAAGTCTATCTGTTGCAAAACGCACTCAAAATCGGCGTATATAACAAACGGGACATCTATTTTTCTATGGTGGCTCTTAAACCGCAGTATGGAGTCTTCTGCTTTTGGCATTGTAGTAACAATTTTGCCACACTCCATTTTATGTTTCTCCATAATATTTTTATGATGCGTGTATTGGAGACAGCTGTTGCAAAACAAAAGTCGTTCACAATGTGTCGTTGTTTGTCTTTTTAGTAGTCTGTAAGACATCAAACACCCGTATTTTATTATTTAATTTTAAATACTTTCCAATATATGTATTACTTACTTTGAAATATCTTTTATAAAGATATAGTGATGCCCATCCATGTTTTCCAATAGCAATAAGTTAACATGCTTTGTCTTCTCATTTTGTGTTATGTAAAATGGTCCAATTAGTTCATCACTCTCGTCGTCATATCCAAACACATTCACACTAACATCATTCCGCCCCTCAAATTCCTTAATATTTTTTATTGACATCGGAAATCTTAAATTTGAAAAATCAACTAATGTTTCATCTTGAAGCGAAATTATATCCGCACTAATATCTTCAATATTATATGAAGAGCATCGATTCGGAGCACCGATAACCGAGGTACTCATTGCCGCAATTAAGGCCCACTTAAAACAGTAATTGTCACTGTTTTGAATGTTAATGCAAGCACCACGACTAGCAAGCTTCTCCGGTGTGCTAATCCAATGAGCTCCTTTTACTAAAGAAGATTTATTAATATTTAGTTCAGCTCGAACTATGCGAACAAGAGTCCATCCGGAATCTCTCTCCTGGAACTCCGACATTTTATTTTGAATTTCTGTGACCTGCTTGCAGAACAATTCTCTCACGTCATCTGCTCTAGTCAACAAGCTCATTTTTGCTGTATGTACTATTGTAATTATTTCTAACTCTTCACCAACAATTTTTAAATATTCTGCAACTATACCTATATTAAATTTTAATATATAGTATGTTGCTTCAAATGGTATTCAAGCCTCTCTATAAAAGTCGTTTCATTTTCGACAATAAAATCTTCAAAGAGAAAATTATCCTTTTTATTTTCTATTCCATAACAAATAATATTGCTTTTAAATGCTTTCTTAATTTCATAATATTCTCCATCAATGTTGATATTATTATTATTTGTTGATCTACTTTCTGCTGCTGTTGTTGTTGTTGTTGTTGTTGAGGGTAATGTTGTAGTGTTTGGTGTTGGTCAGTATTTGAATACCAATGCATTGGAGTAGGAGGTTCCTGCAAATTTGGATACCATTCCATGGGAGTAGCAGTTTGCTGCCAATACATTTGTAGTTGTGGTTGTTGTTGATCTTGATGAGGATATTGCTGATGAGCATATTGCTGATGAGGATATTGCTGATGAGTATATTGTTGATGACGATATTGATGTTGTTGGTGAAGACATTGTAGTTGTTGTTGTTGTTGTTGTTCTTGATGAGGATTTTGCTGCTAAGGATATTGATGCTGTTCTTGATGAGGATATTGTTGATAAGGATATTGATGCTGTTCTTGATGAGGATATTGTTGATAAGGATACTGATACTGTTGAGCATGTTGCAGTTGTTGAGGATAAGTGAAGGCTGTATGTTGATGATTATTCAGTACTTGATTTGAGTCTCGACTTATGACGACTCGGTTCTCCATACCATGATTTTGAATATGGTCTAAAAAGCACTTTTGGTATTTATATACCTTGTTACATATATAACATGTATATACCAAAGTATTCATTTTATTTAATTAATATAATATATAATATATATTTTTAATATTATTATATTTATTATTTTTTTATTCAAAAGTCACTTTCTTTGATCGTTTACTATAACACGTTTCACACTATTAACAGCGAAATTATTGAGGATTTGCTACGACTCTTTGTAGATACAATGCTGTACTTGCTGCTAGATTAGAAAACTTCTCAATTTATACGAATTACGATCAAGTCTTTAAGAGTCGATAGACAGAGACAAATGTCAGCAAGCAGTGAAAATAACAACCAATCTTTGACAATCCTCAATATCACAAACTTCAATTTGTTTACAAAATAAGTGATAAGAATGAATAAATACAACACGCATAAATTGTATATTTTATTCATTTCTTCAAATTCTTTACACATAAAAAAATTAAAAATCAAACAACAACAAAAACAGAAACATTGATATCTCACCAGCATACATAATTACTTTCTATAAATACCCTTCCATGTCCTAAACGAAATACTACAAACAAAAAAAGTAATGCCGCATGCATACTATGATATTTTGTGTAATCGCAACAGTGTGCACTAGTGGTAACGTTTATGATTTCCGATGTTTTATTTATTTATTTTCTGTTGTGTGGTGTTGCCTTCCCTATAAAAAACATAATGTGAAAGGCGTTGCGCACATTTTAAAAAATGATTAGAACACAACAAATGCCAGATGTGTACTCGGCATTACACACACGACTACTTACCCATCTGCCAACGCTCAAGTTATTGTAAAAAAACATACGTAAATACACATGCATGAGCATAACGTTGGCTCCCATGATCACGCATCTTTAATTCCCTCTAACAATCCTAAATATCGTACACTTCAATTTCTTTAACCTTCAAGTGAGTTCATTGCTCATAAATTACATATTTTATTCATCTTTTCAAACTCTTTAAACATAGGAAATAGGAAAATAAAACTAAATAAAACCAACAACAAAAACATTCTTAGATTCCCCCCACAAGCATACATAATTTCTTTCTCAAATACCCTTCTGCAACCGTTTAACAAACGATTAACCATACTACGTACAAAAAAAAATAATACAAGAAAATAACAACCAATCTTTGATAATCCTCAATATCAAAAACTTCATACACACGCACGAGCATAACGTTAGCTCCCATGATCACGCATCTCTAATTCCCTTTGACAATCCTAAATATGTTTCACTTCAATTTGTCCAACCTTCAAATAAGTTCATTGCTCATAAATTACATATTTTATTCATCTCTTCAAACTCTTTAAACATAGGAAATAGAAAAATCAATCTAAAGTCATACAGCTACTGCAACCGCTTAACAAACGAAAAAACATACTACGTACAAACAAGCGCACCTGCGTGCCTACATAAATAACTATGCACATAGACGGGCGGATATCAAACCATAAAATTAAAACAAAAACACATCGACGCACCGACATCAAAGTATCCTTATCTATGTACAAACCATCCATAACCCTCGTCACTTCATACCATTGACAGTAATTAACATAAAATGTAAATTTTAGCCCATAAATTACCAAATTTCGATTTTAATTACCCAAATTTGACAATTCTAATGGTCCAGGCGCATAGATTTCTATACTACTGAAATGGTATACAACATTTTAGAATTTTGGTTTATTAAGCTTTGCAGTCGCACACTATAGTGTATTGTATACAGTATTTTTCGGTTAATTGCACATCAAAATTTGCACAACTTTTTGTTCAATTAACCGGGGAACCAATTAGCCGATACCCGCTTAATTGAACAATTCGTTCAATTACAAGAATCCCGTTTAATTGAACAGTTTGTTCTAGTGTTGTAAAAAGCGGCTACTTTTGAATACTCAATACTACTTGATATTTTTTCAATTGGGTACTCGATACTACTCAATACTTCAACCGCTTTTTGAATTTAATATTAAAAACACACATACATGTGAACGTATGTGCATATATCGTCGCTGGTTTAACTAACTGACCTCACTAACATTTTAAAAATTTAAAAGGAGAGCAGCTTTTATGGTTGTTTTGTACATTCATTCTTATGGCTGCGTCAAAAATCTTTTTACTTATAATGTATATTATGACTTATAAAGTCTAGTAAAGGACTTAACTCATTTCTCAAAAAAATGTCCGTTAGGTCCGTTAGTTAAAACAGCGACGATATGAGAAGTTAAAAATTATTATTTATTAAAGCAAATTAACCTGCAATACGTATTATATAATGCAATATGCAAAAACCAAAATTAAATATATTTACATAAATTTATAACAAATAAAAATAAATTACTTTGAAGATTAGTTTTTGTACGTTAATCTTTGTTGGTTTCATGTCCTTTCCACCACTCTAAAGGGTCACTTTTTCTCCTCATGAGTGAAGTTGTTTAGTTCAATGAAGCATTTTGAAGTCCTTGTTTCATTATGCGTCTTCGTATCAAAATAATTCGGAACATTCCTGTTGCTTTCTGAATTTGTATTTGTTACACTAATTCCAGGAGGTCCAGAGATAGGTATATTTTTCTTCTTGAGAGATATATTTTTATCAAGCTTAAATTCGCACACAGAGTTGTATAAATTTGATGTATTTTAAAGGAATAATTTCGTTTGAATACTAGAAAATGCAACCCTGAAAGTATTGAGTAGATACTTTTGTGTATTGAGTATCGGAAAAAACATTCGGTATTGAGTACTCAGTACTCAAATACTCAATACTTTTACAACACTAGTTTGTTCAATTACAGAAATCACGCATAATTGGAACTTCTAATGAATTAAAAGAAATCGCACATGTGCACTTTAAGTTTTTCAAAATAATTTTTTTTTTACCTTAAACGAAAAAAATGCAAGTAACAGAAAAAAATGTACATACATATGTATGTACATATATGTGTATACGCAAATATTTATTACTATTTCAATTAGTAGAGATGCCACCCAGTGTTTTTCACAAATAATGTCAAATATGTATGTGCAAAAATGCTAGATTATTTTTCAATAATAATGCAATTAACCGGGTAAAAGTAAGAGGAAATTTATTTTTGATGACATGAATTTTGAACCAATTAAGCGGGAAAATCAATTAACCGGTTTCAATTATCCGAGGAAATTTACATGTGTTTTCGTATGCAATATTTTTTTGCCCGATCATGTGGTTCAATTAAGCGTGGAAACCAATTAACCGTAGGGTCAATTAACCGAAAAATACTGTATACAGAACACAGCACTGATGAATCTCCTTTTAATATATTCGGAAATATTTTTACCGTTCGTAAATTAAATTCCTTTACCGTCTCTTCAGGAATTTTTTTATATTTTAAATACATATACATAAATGTGTATTAAAGCAAACGAACAAAACTTTAACTTACATATGTATATGTATGTCCATTCCTTTTTAAGGTTCCGTACACCAAAGGTGAAAATGGAACCCTATTGTTTTCGCTACGCTGTCCGTCTGTCCGTCACAGGGTATTTTCTCTAGAACCGTAAGAGCTACGGACCTGAAATTTGGACAGAGTGTGTAGACCCTTGGCCGCTACAACAGCAAATACATGAGAGTTGGAAATTAAAGAGTGTGCCAAAACGAGCAACGAAAAATTTTAAAATCCCATGTAATATACATACAATTGTATGTATATGCACTTGAAATTTGTAAAGTTAGTGTGCTTTTATACAGACTGCAACAATTAACACTAAAATTTAAAAAATTTTAATTAAAGGGTGTACCATCAGTTAATGTAATTTTGACTATGTAATTTTGATAACTTGCTGTATCTTGGAAACCGTAAGAGCAAACTTCTTGAAATTTTCAAAACGGTAAAACAAAAAAAAATTTCAAAATTATAAAATCGCCAAACCGAAAAAAATCGCCTAAATCAAAAAAAAAATCGCCAAAACGAAAAAAAGCACCAAATTAAAAAAATTTCTAAATCGAAAATAAATCGCGGAAAACCGGAAAAATCGCCAAAATAAAAAAATCGCCAAAATGAAAAAAAAATCGCCAAAATGAAAAAATCGCCAAAATTAAAAAAATCGCCAAAATGAAAAAAATTGCCAAAATGAAAAAAAATCACCAAAATGAAAAAAAATCACCGAAATGAAAAAAATCGCCAAAATGAAAAAAATCACCAAAAATTTAAAAAATCGCCAAAACGAGAAAAAAGCGAAAAATAATCAAAAAAAATTATTTCAGCTGAAAAAACGTAAAAAACACTGTATTTAAAAAATGCTCAAAGCCCAACGTACGGAACCCTTCGTGCGCGAGTCAAAGTCGCACTTTACTGAATTTATTTTAATATAACGTTACTTTTATCCAATTTGATTGAAGATTTTATAAGACATACATATTTCGAAAATAAAGGATCAAATATAAATTGTGTACGGGAAAAAAAGGACGCATATGTATATTGTTAATACAACAGATTGATCAACAATTTTATGAATTATTAATTTCAGCAGGGCAATTCCGGTAAAAGAAAAACTCTGACACATGAAAATTTCGTCAAGTTTGCAAAAAAAAAAATGGCATTTTATGGAAAGGTGGACTAAAAATGGCTGTTTATGTCAAAAATTGAAGAAATGGCAATAAGTGGCATATGCCATAAAAAACTTGCCCTGGTAATAAGAATAAAAAACAATAAGACCTCTACGGTTCACAAAAATAGAGTAAAATTATTTAATAATTAACTATAGTTAGGAGGATCCCTAAAACCTTGTTAACAATTAAAACATATATTTAAAAACATATAGCATTTAAGTCTTTCCATCTATTTTACATTTAAACATTTATGTTGAATAAAAAAAAGGAAGAAAATTAAAACTTATATTTAAAAACATATAGCACCTAAGTCTTTCCAATTATTTTGCATTAAAACATTTATGTAATTGTAAGGAATGATCTTAAAATAATACAAATAATTATAAGATCATTCTTCCGAAAAAGGGAGGTATAATTAATGCATGCGCTCACAATGTGTCACAACAAATCATATATTTTCTTTTGCACAAATCATACTTTATGACTAATATTGCATTCTTTAAATTCCTTTAAGTGCATAGCCTCAAACAATGATCAATTTACTTTACTAAATGACCACTATGAATTATTAACTAAACTCATTTTAAATTTCATAAAGTAATAAAATATCATTTTTTAAGTGACCTAAATATTTGTAATTTTTATTAGTTTTTCGTACACCAAAGTTGAAAAGGAACTCTATTGTTTTCGCTACGCTGTCCTGTCCGTCACAGGCTATTTGCTCGAGAACCGTAAGAGCTACGGACCTGAAATTTGGACAGAGTGTGTAGATCTTTGGCCGCTACAACAATAAATACATGAGAGATCAATATAAAGGGTGTTCCAAAACGAGCAACGAAAAATGTTAAAATCCCATGTAATATACATACATTTGTATGTATGTATATACACTTGAAATTTGTAAGGTCCCTATAGGAACTCAAACCCATTTGTAAGTAACTTCAAACTGGTTTTTTAATAACCACAACTGGTTGATTAAGTGACTTTTTTCCTTGTCGCCGACTCACTATTTTAACATAGGCATGTCATAGGCGGTAGTCAATTGGTCATCTCTGCATGACTTTTAAATTGACTACTAACTACTTATTTTTCAACCAATTTGTAGTTAATTAATATTATAGCAAAAAAAAAGATATATGTACATATATTTATATTTTATATATTTATATACATATGTATATATCCATATATATCTATGTAAATATATAAATACATATATGTCTATATAAATATTTATTATTATTATATTCACTAAAAATAAAAAATTCGTACATACATAAATATATCCATACATACGAACCGCTCATAGAAAATATTATACATATTAAGTATTGAAATTATTTAGTTTTTTTTCAACACAGACATTTGGCATTTGATTTCATGGCATGCTTCTTTTAATTTTTTTATTTTCTTTTCATTTACTTATTTTGCTTTTATTTCTTTCTTACGTGCAGTGTGACCCTTTTAGCATTTTCACTGCTAAATTTAGCATTATGTATTTTGATTTAGCAGTGAATTTTTTATTTTGCATTTAGCATTTTTTTCAGCATTTTTGTATTAATTTTTTAGCATTTTTAATTTTATAAATTTCATATATTCTTTTCCATTTATAGAGGTAAAAACTCCTGTATTTCATTGTATTTTGTCGTTTTTGTAGAAATGTATAATGATGCAAACCATGTAAACAGCAATAGACGTCTTAAGCGGCTATTAGGCTGTCATACTTGGTATTTGATAATGGTGTGATAATGCAAAATTCGTGTTTTTCAGCTTTAAAGAATTTTGAATTTTTGTGTTTGTCATCATACTCCTTTAATATATCTTCTGTCAAACTCAGTGCAAATTTCATTTATGTTTTCGTAACTTGCGGTCTCCACCTGACATAAGATTGCTCACTTGAACATAAACTTTAAGTTAATGTTAAGTGTATACTGCTCAAATTAATGCTTTTTTCAAGTGATAACATTATTGATAGTGCATTTGTTTTAACAAATCACTTATAACTTCAAGTTGCAACGAAATGTCATTTCATGTGGAAACGTAGAGTACGGAATGGATAAAGATGACTTGGTTAGATCGCGCATTTTTAAAGGTGTTTGTTGGAATGTACGAAAGTCTGTCATGCTCATATACCGAGTATGAGCGTCTAACAGCCGCCTTAATGTATTTTAAACGTCAAACACCTAATAATAAGAAGATAATAAATATTTAAATTATGTTTTTCGGAGTCGAATACTTCTTAATCCATTTTTTAATGCAAAAAGTATTTTTTAAATGGTTTTCATATTATGTTGATAGCTGGCATGCTAATACATTAAAACATACATATAAAATAAAAGTGTAAAATTATTTTATATATTTAATTTTTATATGAAAATTACCAGCAACAAATTTTACACTTTTGTATGTTCCTCAATTGTTGTTTTAACTTTTGAATCATCTTTATTTGTTTTATTAAAATTAAATAAAATATTTCTTCGTTATAACGATATAATTAATAAAAAATCATTAAAAAATTTTAGCATTATATTTTAGCATTTTCAAATATTTTTTTTTAGCATTTTTAGCATTATTTTAAGCCCCATTTAGCATTAAAAATCTTTTTAGTTGTGGCCACACTGCTTACGTGTGATTCTAATATATATGTTTGGTTGATATCTGCATGATATTTAAACCAATTTGTAGTCACTTGCAAAATAATTAATTTATAAGTTAGTGTTTTTCTCAACTGGTTATTTTATTTACTACAGGGGTTAGTGTATTTTTATACAGACTACAATTAACACTAAAATTTAAAAAATTTAAATTAAAGGGTAAAGGGTAATGTTGTCAACATTATATCAATACTTTTTTCCATGAGGAAGTGCTTAAGTTAATTTTTATGTTGGCGAATGCCGTTTGCGTTGCAGAAACATATTTTTAACGTGTTCATGGCTTATTAACTAATGCCTGAAGCAGTGTACAGTAGTTCACGGATAAATCCGTTTGTGAAAATGTCTAAGGCCCATCGCATTTAAACGATAAACGCTTTTAAAAAAACACGGTTAAGTGCGTTACCAGCGCATTTAAAAGAATCATGGTTATTTGCATTACCAACGCATTTGACAAAATTCCCTCTGAAGTGCGTGCTTCTTACTAAAAGAAAACGAAAATATGTTTAAGTATTAGAGATCATCGTTTTCCGATTTGTTATTCAATTCAATAAAACGAAAAATAAAATTATTTTAAAGTAAAAAATAACAATTCAAGCAAAACATCTTAAAAACTAAAAAAACAATTTTACAAATTGAAATTTAAGGCAGCAGATTTAAGTTCATGTGCATGTAACATATATACATTGTACGTCAAAGAAACGTACATATATACTACGTATGTATGTATGCTACATACACATGCATATATTTTATAAGAAATTTAGAAATTTTTAGAAATTTATTGAATTTCTGCACAAATCTGAAGTTTTTGTTTCAACGTAGACATTGTGATGAAAACTAAATGATTGTAAACAAATAAAACAGGCTTGCCAAATTTGATGATTTATTTTCATTTTGGCGTTTTTTTCGGTTAGTTTATTAATTTTAATGTGTGGAATTTTTACAGAAACAATTTACAAGGTTGACAATTTTCAATTCAGTTTGTGCATTTAACCGTGAAAGTCTGCATTATAAATAATTTATTTTTATGGAATATACGACCTACATATGAGTGAAACGCAGTAAAGCGGATTCATTTAACAGAAAAATATGTGCACAAATTAAATAGATCGAGGAAAATGTTGGTTTTGACAACTATTTTAGCGTGAAACTCTCTTAAGCGTGGCGCATTTATCCGTGAACTACTGTATTCTGCACTCGCAGCATTTCTTGCATCATGCTAGTCATATTTGTTGTAAAATTATTAATAGTTAGCACCAGATTCTCAATAGTAGCTTCAAGGCGACTAAAGTTAAAGTTTGAGTTTGCATTCGTTGAATTATTTGGCCATGGAACATTTTGTGTGGGAATGGAACTAGTCTTAGCAGCATCGGCATACGATACACGTGAACTAACTGGTTGGCCTGTTTGAGGAATAGTGGCGGAGTAAGGGTTTGCTGACTGAGCTGGACCTAGTTTAGGTTTTTGACCCATAGTGTGTTTAACGAAAGAATATACAGGGCGTCCTCTGTAGTTAGCTTGATCTTTTGGCTTAGTGCAGCTTGCAGTACCATGCAATTCACCGCAGATAACATAAACTGTAGGTAAATTGCAGTAAGTCTTTGTATGGCTATATTCTTGGCAATTGTGGCACTGTACGGGACCTCAACGCTTATGTGGCTCTTCAACTGTAATTTTTCGGTATAAAAATTATTTTAGGCTATAAATTGGATGTGTCTCGTTTTTTTTTAAACTGTATATCAGTTGGCTCCAGTTCAACACGAAATAGAGGATAGGAAATCTTCTCTCTATTGATTATATTAGTAACACTTTTTATTTTAAATCCTTGTATGATGAGTGCATCTTTTATTTCGTCGGGATTAACATAAGCATCAATGCCCTTCAATACGATCTGCATACCTTTAGCCCTTTTAAGCTGGTAAATATAAAAATTTGTTTTATGTTATTCGAATTCAGTAATAATTTTGCGGAAATCTTTTGTTTCGTGTATTCGTATTTTCGTTTCATCAATGTTACCATGTTTTATTGGAATAACGTGAAATGCGTTCTCACCAACGGCCGAGACTAATTTTTTAATAAGGGCGTTAGAATTTTTTTCTCTCAGATGTATTGGTGGTGGTTTGGAAGTTTTTTTTTTTTTGATGATACAGCGTCTTGGTCGTTATTAGCTTGCAATATTGAAAAACGATTTTGACCGTTAACTGATGCGACGTCGTTATCCCTAGATATCTTGGGAACCGATGAGATTTTTGATGAATTTGGGCTTCGCCCGCGCTTTACAATTGTGATATATCTGTCCATTCCGACTTGGACCTTGGGTTTTGGCTACTCTTATCTTCAGTGCCAACTTGGTTAACTGATGACCACTAGCCCGAAGCTGATGATATCGCTGAGTTAAATGTAGAAGTACTTGGCAATAATGTCAACGATTCACTAGTTGGCATTGGACAAAGCGAAGTTGATCGCTGACGAAACTGTGGTTTTGCCGTTAGAAAAAGTCTATTATAAGCTTTTTAATTTTTATGAAGAGCTTCAGAATTCATAGTAAGTCTATCATCAGATTTTATATTTTTATTGTTATCATTATGAGCATCAGAACTCACAGTAAAATAGGCATTTCTGCCATTATAACTCACTTCACATTTTTTTCCTTTGAGGTACTCATATAGAGTATTCCTCGAGGGCACTTTGTTTGCGTTTTTTTGTTTACGTTTTTTTTTTGTTTTTGTTATTTCTATATGTAAAAAATATTAGCAAAGCAAATAAAGCTTATTTATTAAAGTCAATCGTGTCTGACATGACTAGGGCAAGGAATCTCATGCACTAAAAATTCGAAAATATGCGCATAAAATATGCACTTAAAATTTGAAAATATGCACTAAAAATACAGAAAATATGCAATTAAAAATATTTTTTTAATATTTTATTTAAAAACAATTTAACAAAAAAAGGCAGAAAACAATTCATTTAATATTGTCGATCGAACGATTTCTCGTGACATCGTGGGCCAGGCCGTTAATTTCCAAAATTTTGCAGAAAAAATCTCAAAACCAACTCACTTTCCATTTAAAATGTGTTATGTTGTGTAAAGTTACAAATTTTCAGCGAATTCCCGAACAAAACAATAAAAATGTTGTGTAAATATAAAAATTTAGAGTTCAACAGGGTGATTCAGGTAAATATTTTGTAACAAATTATGTGTCAACTTTTACCAGAAGATGTCGCACTAAGTATCAGGAGCGTTTTACTTTTTCAAATGGATGCTAACCAAAATAGCAAATATATGCACAAAAAACATGCATTTATTGAAAAATATGCGCAAAAATATGCAAAAACGAGTATTTTTAGCAAAATATGCAAATACGATTGAATGCCATTTCAAAGGAAATTTAACGATTTGCAAAGATAACTTAACCGTTTCCGTTTTATGATGCCCAGTGAAAACATGCATTTGCATGAGATTCCTAGCCCTAGTCATGACTTTCGAACGTTTTCAATTAGAATGAAAATTTCCGAATCTCAAAAAAAAAAGACTTGGTGTCTGCATACTTCCGAATAATTTTGCAAAATTGGTTGCTAATGTGGGAATGTTTTTCATATCCCCTTTTCTATAGCCGAAGGTCCATACTATCCGTTCTTGTACATCTTATGCGCACTATTTTTGTTGTTTTAATGCAAAAAGAGAGAAAATTTAAATTCACCAGACGAACATTTGGCTATAAAAGAGAGCATGATGCATGCGACGAATACAAAAGTAGAAAGTAAACCTACTTTATCCGTCCTATGCGTCTATACGTTCTTTGCGTTTTGTTCTGTAACTTGCCACATACAATTACACTACTTTTTGATACATGCATAAAACGCAACTACGCATTGAACGGATGGTATGGACCTTCAGCTTATGTATTAAAACCAAATAGATATATATTGGTTTAAATTTGCGGATTAGGTAGATGAGATATCAAGCCTAGTTTTAAACAAGATTTTGTTTAAAATAAACTAATTTTATTGTGGAAAAAAGGCGATGCTTGGTGCAGTCGAAAGTAAAACGAAAAAGTTATTCGGAAGTGAATGTCAAGACACCAAAATATGCGGAAAAGATTCACTTTCACACGGATGTGATAGTCATGACAGACACGAATATGTATTACGAATATTTTTTTTATGATTTTGTTTGTTTAGTATGTATGTAAAAAACCCCCGCTAAGACGTCTGTTCACTATGAAGGTACACCGAAAACGATGAGGAAAATCGTTAAAATTAAAAACATCGCAAAAATTTAAAAAATCGCCAAAATTAAAAAAAATCGCAAAAATTAAAAACAATCGCCAAAATGAAAAAAAAGTCGCCAAAATGAAAAAAAATCGCCAAAACGAGAAAAAAGCGAAAAAAAACAAAATAAATCATTTCAGCTGAAAAAACGTCAAAAACGCAAAACAACGCCATATTAAAAAAAATGCTCAAAGCCCAACGTACGGAACCCTTCGTGCGCAAGTCAAAGTCGCACTTTACTCAATATTTTTTAATGATATGTTACGTTTTGTTGACACATGCATTCTTGACACGTCTTGCTAGTACATAAGCCTTAGTTTTAGTTTAATAATAATTAATTATTAGTTTGCTTTTAAATAAAAACGTTAAACAATAAACACTGAAATTGAAAAGAAACTAAACAGCAAAATTTATTAAAGCTGAAAGACTTGAGCTTTTCAAAGAACATCTGATGCAGTGCTCAAAATGCTGCCATATTTTCATGCCAGTGGGCACTTCTTATATTCAAAATCTGCCCACTTATGTATATCTGCAAGATATGCTCAAGTTGAAAAAAACTATGGATGAACACACTTTTGAGAACTTCAAAAATGGATTCTTCACTGTGACACGAACAGAAAAACTTAATTCGGATACATCAACAGATATGGTGATTGAACAAAGTCTCATGAAAGAAAGTGTTTTGTGTAAATGCATATGTATATGCTATGCACGCCACAAACACTATCAGCCCAATCATGAACAACAATTCCGTGCGAGTTTTTTCACTTTTCCCTTTTCTCCTATTATGAATTTGTTTTCCCCTTTTTTACCAAATGCGGGAATAATAAAACTCCCCGGGAAAAAAGTAGGTATTATGAACGCCGTTGAACTTGCTTTTTTCATTAAAAATCTTTCCCTTGCAAAACAGCAGGGAGTTTACGTAAAAACATAGTTGATACACAATTAAAACACAATTTATATACACAAACTTCTATTTTATAGTTCTTGTATATAAAAAAAACACAAGTAATGTCCAAATAAATCAGTTATATCAGTTATAAACTTTTTTTACATATTTTCAAGTTGGTAAATTTTAGTAATTTTGTTTGCTCTCTCACTCGTAATGCGGTGATGCCACGTATTACTTTTTTGTTCCCAATTAATTTATGATTGGACGAATGTTTTCTCGATAAAATTATTTTCCGTGAGAAATAAATTGCGAGGGAATATTCATGATTGGGCTGTATTTGTGAGGAAATGGAAGGAGTTCTGTAATATTTCCTTAGACTCAACAAAGCAACAAAGAATCCAGATATTCAAGAGCAAAAAGGGACAACATTGACGTAAATAAACTAGTTGAATGGTTTAAACTTCGCGGTTCTCTTCCAAATACCACATAGTTAATATCGTTAACTTCTGGAATGGTTGGAAATGAGCAAATTAACTGTCACAGAGCTAACGAAATTGGATTAGAGTCTATGATGAAGATAACTGGCTTACAATTTCATAAAATAAAATTTAAACACTCAGAAAAAGTAATGCCGTGGTCTGTAATAATTAATAATTCTAAAGTTTCATTGGAGCCATTATTACACAGCAAACAATTTTAAAGTAATCTTGAAGAATATCTTATATATGAATTGAGTCCGTATCCAACAGCACTATTCGATAATGATGACATGAGAAAAACCACAAAATCATCATTGTAGGACAATATGACGCCAATCAATTTCATTCTAAATGAAAATAATGTGACTTTCATTATTGATGGTGGATTTCTTCTGCACCGCGTTGTATGGAGCAGAGAAGATACTTTTTCTATTATTTTAGGTAAATATGTGAAATATTTACAAAAGCATTACAGTTGAAAAATTATTGTTGTATTTGACGGATATGCAGACAACAGTAAGAATATAAAAGCAAGGAACAGTTGAGAAGAATTGCTGGAATTTCAAAAACATATGAAGTTTGTTTCGACGAAACAATGGTTGTACCAATTACGCAAGAAAACTTCTTACGATGCGGGTGTACTAATTATTGAGACAGCAATTCAATAATGAACACCTGAAAAAACTGCAGTTTTAATAGAAGATATGGAATTACTTGACATTTTAATTGGGCGTACACCATCTCATCAACAAGAAATTTTCTTTAAAAAAATCGGCAAAAGAAATGTAATAACAAAAATATTCTCGTCCAAAAGTTTTGATAATGTCCTCGTGAAAAAATCACATTTTGTTTCTGCAGAAGAAGAAAACTGTTCAAAGATTATTTGAGAATGGAATTCAAATCTTGCTGGCGGTCTATAATTTTCCTAAATCTGTAGGAAATATCGGTCATCTTCGTTATGCTCAATACGTCAAGTCTACAAAACTGAATAAACCTGTGTTGTTATCAAATATTCAACCTACAAGTGCAGCAGCTAACCAACGTTTTAATCGTGTTTATTATCAAGTCCAAAATTGGTTAGGGCATGATTTGGAACCCCGGGAATGGGGTTGAATAATACGTAATGAGTTCCTGGAACCTATTACGACAATTTAAGCACCTGCTCCAGAGGAAATGGACAAGCTTGTCTCAATGCTTTTCCATATCAAAGCGATTTCAATGAAGACAGAACCTTTGACTAAATCATAGAAGAATATTTTTTAATAAAACCATTAATTAATAATTTCTTTATTTTGTTTTTTATTTATTTAGCAAGTTTTTAATATAAATTAAATTAGAATTGAAATACAATTTAAGTATTTTCCTTACAAATTCCATAACTATACGGCCAACTAAATGTTATTAAATAAATTAGTAGTGTGCTAATGGCGGTCTTAGTCCTGTTTTAAAAATTCAAAACCGGGAAAAATAAAAAAGGGTGGCAACCCTGTTACAAATGGGGGGATTTTCATATGAATCTTGGGAATGTGTGTGTGAGAGAGTTTGATTCTTTGTGTATGTGTATGTATGTATACTAGCGTACAGCTTTTGTTGTTATTGTAGAGAAGCGTTGTGCTTACAGTGTATGGATGCCGGATTAGAAAATGCTTTTCTTAAGATTTGATATTTGCACATCCAGATTTGTTTTTTCTTTCAATATATGCTCTTTGGTTTCCTTTATAAATTCAATTTTAAGTGGTCGGCAAAAACGGACGGATTGAGGAGTACGGTTAATCCAAACAATTGCATTACTTGACGTGACTATTTGTAATGGTATAACTGAGGTTACAAAGAGCGAGTTATCTAAACTTTCAGGGGCATTGCTGTTAAATATTTGTTTAAATGCACTTTGTCCTGTGGAACCGTCGAAACCGTAACTTAGAACCAAATTGACTTCATTGACCTCATCCATTCCCATCAGAACTTTTTCCTGGTATGACAAAATTCTTTTTGCTATATGATTGACCAAACTTTGGAGAGGAACATGTGCTGATAAATCCGTTACCTTTAGTCCATCGGGTCGGCATTCCAAATCGCTCTTTTGATTTTTTTTTGTAACTGGGAAAAATATCACAGTTTCTTGACTTATTCATCTCTCTTATGTTAGTATACTATTGTCTTGTTAAACTATTCTCGAGCAAAAAGCTTAATGCTTCTTCAGGGGAGAGCGGTAATGGCATATTCTCGTTAGAAGTTATTTTTTTTCTCATTTCAGTTGGTTGAAATGGAGATGAAACAGCTTTCTTTAAAATAAAATTCAAATAATTTTTTTTTTGATAAATTAGCTGAAATAGAAGCAGCATGAATCAATAGCTTGGTATCATTTCCTTGTTCGGACGACACTTCCGAAGCCATTTTTCTTTTTTGTCGCTCACTTCCCTCGCTATAACCCACATAAGAACGGCCTTTTTTATTTGCAACATCACTTTCTAATAGTGTGAGTACAGTCTCATGAGATAACCACACTCTTTCATTTTCCAGAAAACGCTTCGAGCTCCTCCGATTTTTTACCCACTTTTGGTTAGCATGTGCACAGAAATTATTAATTTGTTTTTTCACTGTCGTCATACAGTTTTCATTGACACTTCTATTAAATTTCGCGGAAATCCATTTGATTACATTAATGGGTTTTCTATCATTTTCCAACCAAAAGTTAAAAATATCCAAATTCTTAAGTTTTACGCTATCTGGAAATAGATTTTTTATAAAATACGGCGGATTGGAGCAGATCGTTTTTCCAAAAAATTATAGTACACATTATTACCTTTCACCTCACATAAAGTTTTTCACGGATACGCTCGGATAAACAAAGTTCTACTCCAAACAACATATGGACGACAACAAAAACTAAAAAAAAGACAACACATGTTAATACAAAAAATTATTTACCACATCTAACTTTTTCTTAAATTTTTAATAACATTTTAGTTTACATACCTTTACAAGTGTTTTCCATTTTATAAAATTTTTATTATCTCAAAAGTTTATTATTGACGACCAAAATTCCTTTGTTGTTTGCTTATGATTGAATGTCAGAAAATGTACCAAAGCAAAACGTGAAAACTTTGACAGCCCGCGATGTTGTCATGAGTTGCCACCTGACTTTAATTTTTAATATTTGAGTGTTTCTAAGTGTTAAATATAAAATTCCGTTATTATTTTTTTTAAATTGTTGACTTGAAAAATTGACTTTTTGCCTCAAAAACCTGTCATTGGCCCCTTAGTGCAGTGTATGGATGTATGTATGTATATGTGGGTGTGTGTGTATGTGTGTGTGTGTGTTTGTACCCTGAAGGAAATGTCGATGGTGAAAATGTACTTTGCTTCGCTTTTGACTTTGTCATCAGTACCACTATATAATTATACCCCATACAATACTTTGTGCTATAGACATTTAGCATGTGCTTGTCATTGAAAATCTACTAGTAACACTAAAACAATTGACTAGGTAGTGAATACATAGTTCTTATGGGAACATGGAGACATACCAACCAGACATTTAGTGGTATATTTCTATAAATTACGTACATACAATTATATGAATATTGACAAGTTGTTGCAAAAGCCACCAGAAATAGACCACATTTGTTGTCTCTCTTTCTTTTATACTGACGAATAGAAAAGAAATTGTAGACAATGTACCTACTACTAGAAATTTAGTGTTGACATAGAGACATTTGGCCCCAGTCTGACTGCAGGGTATTTACTTACATTTTTGATGGTGTCTGATACTTTTGTTGTAGTGGCGGATATTCATTATACTCAGTAGGAAATGTCGATGGTGAAAAATGTGCTGACTAGCTTTTGACTAGGTTGTCATCAGTACCACTATATAACTATACCCCATACAATACTTTGTATAGACATTTAGCATGTTCTTGTCATTGAAAATATACTAGTCACACTAAAACAATTGATTGTTTTATGGGAACATGGAGACATACTAACCCGACATTTATTTACTGGTACACTTCTATAATTTACGAACATACAAATGTGTGTATATTGACAATTCCACCTCTCTCCTTCTTTTATACTGAGGGATAGTAGAAAACTTATTATACCAAAGTTGTAGCTAGAATTTTAGTTGACACAAAGACACTTGCTCCCAGTCTGACTGCAAGGTAGTTCCAAGGGATCTGTGTATTTGTGTGTATGTAGTGATTATTATTTAATAGACTTTGGGTTGCTGTTTTGAGTTATCGTTGGTATGCTTATGTAGGATCATTGTCTGTATGCATTTATGTTTGCGATCTATGGGGAAATAATCTAATAGCTGCAGAGAGTGACAACCCTGTTGTACATGGAAGTGGATAGGGAATGTATTTGGTAATGTATCTATATGTTGCTGTATTAATGTATGTGACCGTATCTGTTTTTACTTTGAAGAATATCATTGCTTGTGTGTATTGTTTAGCCTTCGAGGGTTTTTCATACATATTTACAAATGAATGTGTATATGTTTTCTAGGCTATTGACGTTGCTATTCTTATGGAGATAGAAAATATTGTGTTGGCATAGATTTTATATATACAAGTGAATTTCAGATGTTAAATGTTTTGAATCCAATCAGGTTGCTAAGCAGAGTTTTTTGAATAGGGGTAATGATATTTTTATTTCAGTATATTTTACTTTAATGTAGCAATTATAGGAAATAGCTTTTGAAGACATACACCAAAACTTATAGAAGCATCTACTTTTACGTGTCCCGATTTTTCTCGTACCTTTATATTACAAACTGATGCTAGCGATTTTGATCTGGGTGTTGCTGTGTATATGAATTTCATCATATATCGTAATACCATCAGATATATTAGATTAGACGACTGCTACACGATTATCATATGAATTGTGGGAATTTGTATGTGTGCGTGTATGTGAGTATGTATGTATGTGTGTGTGTGTCTGTGTATGAATTTGATAATACCCAGTCAGCATGTTGAAGATTGTTTCTCCAAACTGACTATTTTTCGACTACTTTAGATGATCAAAAACTTATTAATCAGTTATGCGCTTAAAATAAGACTCGAAAATGATTCCCAGAACTGCTTAGAAGGTGATTTGTTTAAAAAACAAACAGCAAGCTCATGCAGTAAATTCAATAAGGTACAAAGTGTATTAAATTTGTGAACAAAAAAATTTAAATGTCTCGAAAATGAGCCGAAATTGATCAGAAACGCGAGTCATAAAATACTCTTTTAGAAGAGTCGCGGCTAGGGTACCATTTTCTCCCGAATGAACAGTCATTTTCGGCTCGAAAACGAGCGCATAAATGCTTATTTTAATCGCGCGGAGGACTCGAAAGTGACTCGAATATGATCATTAATTTCATAAAATGCTGACTGGGTATTATAAAATTTCATTATGTATGTTTGTGTTTGTGTATTACGTCATCACCTCTTTGTGTGTCATGCCAGACATTTGGTAGTATAAAATATTAGCATATAGGTATCAGAACTTTTTTTTAATCCTAGTATGTTTTTATACTCAAGGTTGCTGGGTATTTTGTCATGCTTAAAATTGTCCAGCTTTAAAGTCTGCCTTTGAGAAATTTGTTTATATTACAGATTTTGTTTATTTAACTACGTCCGGCTTCTTTGGCTGAACTTCTTTTCATACGATCATGGGAATTTATAGTTTCTCTGTCCATAATAAGGTCGTTTAGCTTTGGCATGTGCTTTGAATGTAAGTGTGATTGTTAAGATCTAATAAATACTTGAGTATTGATAAGAAATTTGATATTATGTGTACATACATATCTACAAATTGATTTTATGTATGTATGTACATATGTACATACAAATATGTGTTTGACTCGCTGTTTGAATAAATTTTTTGTCATGTTAGGACTTTTGTTGTTGTTGTAAATATTCGCCTGGTCTTTTATGTATAGATGTGAAATATCTTCATAGTTTTTTTTTATTTGAAATTAAAAACCGTTGATTTAATTTTTATCTGTATTTACTTAAAAATTTGTGAGGATGTTCTGTTTTAAGTAAAACTGAATTCCTTAAGATACATATTTTAGAGTAATAGTGACTATAATAGAAATATTTCCTATATTTAATTTACATTTGTTTAAATTTGATGCAGCTTATATTCATTCTAAGAAATATTTTGATATTAAATTTTTTCCAGCCGTAGACTTTTTTCACCACCTTTTACATTTATTTTAGAACATCTTACATTGCCTTTTATACATTTATAAACATTTTTAAATGAAACTGATCCAGCAGTCCAGCTTAAGTAACGATAGTTTTTTGTTAGCCAGCTTGCTTCTTTTTTTTATTATTTATTTATTTATTTTTTTGTTGATAAACATTTAAAATCAAAAGGGAGTTTTATATTGAAATTATTATATTCTTAATTGTCGAAAACAATCGCTTCTTCTTTTCCAAAGAAATTATTTGAATTACTTTTGAAACCTATAAAAATATGTTATTATATAAAAATTATGTTATTTTTCATAAAAATAATAAGACTTTTAGAATTTGACCTTTGATAGGTATATACATATTCTAGTATATGATATTGAATAAGAATGCAGTAAGCTGATGTCTTTGCTTACTGTTTCAAATTAAAATTTTATTCAATTAGCCCGCTATTGAATAAAATAAGCTTTTATCTTAACCTCTGGTACAGGTAGAAGCGCTTGAGATTCTTTCATATAGTAGCTTTATTGGAATCTTAGATACATATAATATATAGAATTACATAACGTTTATTTACAAATTTTATTTTAAGATCAGCATCATGTGGATATGAGACTGGACTTAAATGTACTTTTAAATTAGTTAATTCATAATGAACAATCTTATTTTCTTCTTGAATAGCGATCAACAGAAAACGAAGGTATTTTCTTACAATTTAGGTCTGACCTCTCAACTGCTCCTCTAGTATACAATATCAGGGCAATTATGAATAAAACTCCCAGGGAAATTTCTCCCTTTTCCAATTAGAATTTTTTGTTTTCCCAATCACTTGCCATTAGTTGGAATTATTCCCTGGGAGAAATTTCCCTGGGAGTTTTATTCATAATTGCCCTGTATGACTTTGTATGTCAGTATTTCTGTCTACTCTTTGTCAGCGTTAGGGATAAGCTGATCTGAAAACCAGACCAGCTCCAGATAAGTTGACCTGAAAACCAGACCAACTCCTGATAAGCTGATCTCAAAACCAGACCAGGTCCTGATAAGCTGATCTGAAAACCAGACCAGCTCCTGATAAGCTGATCTGAAAACCAGACCAGCTCCTGATAAGCTGATCTGAAAACCAGACCAGCTGTTGATAAGCTGATCTGAAAACCAGACCAGGTCCTGATAAGCTGATCTGAAAACCAGACCAGCTCGTGATAAGCTGATTTCATAGCTGATACCTGATGTAATAGATGATAACAGGTATATTAGCTGATACCTCTTATTTGCTATTATTAAACATGGATGAGAAAATTTTAAAACAGATTGTGTTGACAAGAAATGTCTTGAAGAAAAAGCTTCGTAGTATAAAAACTGGTGAAATAGATACACGTGAACAACTAAGAAATACATTTAAACCACTCAAAGAATTCATAAATAGTTCTAAAAAAATTTAAAGAATTCCCATTAAAGAAGAAAATAAAATGAAGACAGAAGATGAAAATAATACAAGTTTAAGGCCTGCAAACCATTAGTCAAGATAGTGACAAGTATACCAAAGAACCTAGCATAAGGAACATATTTGATAATACCATCTTATTTAATGATGTTAATACTGAAAATGGTGGTGACGATTATGAAGGTGATTTTTACTCACAGACTTCCAATTCCGAAGACATTTATATTGACTTATTAGTCTTGGATACAAACTTTGGCTCAAAGATTTCAATAATGAATGGAAATTTGGTGATAGAAATCTAAAATACAAGTTGATGGTCAAATATGGGGTTTAAAGTGGGTTTATTTTCTTTAATGATTGACAAAACGTGAAAATACTATGACAAATTTGATTTCGAAAACTAAATAAAATATATAATTTCTACCAATGTATACATAGAGAATCATCAACATTCACTGACGGAGAATAATGTTATCAGTAAATTGTTTCTGGAAACTCAAATCGAGAAACTAAAGGATGAATTCATAATAAAGCTTAAGGCATTAATATAATTCAAGAATTTATTCAAATGCAAATTGATGGAGTGGAGTGTGAAATAAAATTAACGATAGAAGATAGGTATAAAATTGAAAAAGACATTCAAAAAATTAAATCATCTTTTGACAAACAAGTTGAAGAGGTGAGCGATAAAATTTATTAAATTTAGTAAACGTACTCCATAATAAATTTCTAAGATTGATTGTGTATTGTAGTGATGTAATGAATGGAATAGATGATCTTTTATGGAGCTGATTTAGGTGAAGTGGGTAGCTATTCTAGACAAAATAGAAATGATTGATTTTTGTAGACTGTAACTGACACATTCTTAAAGTTTATATGGTGAGTATCGTTGAAAATAAGAGCTGCACTCGAAAACACCAAGGCAATGGAAAATACTTTTGAAATGGTATGAGTATCAAAAAACTTACAAATAGATGATGGTAAAGAATTTTTTAATAAACACTGCAAAAATCATGCATAAATAGAGTATTAAAAATTACTTAATATGAAAGCATCAGTATTAGAATGAATTAATAGTTCATTAAAGGGAATTATGTGTTAAAAATTTAGCACTAATGGTTCATATAAGTGGATTGATATAAATAAATAAAGATTCATTCAGTACATGAAATAGAAAAGTTCATCTCATCATTAAAATATTTGCGATTAAAGTTAACTCAACGAATGAGAAAAAGGTGCAAAATACAGTATACAGTAATTTGAAGATTTAGAAAATGATGAAATTTAATAAAAATATAAATAAAATTAAAAAGGAAAAATCTAGTTTGTATTGGTTTTTTTTGAAGGATTGATTAGGAATGTTAGGTCTCAGGGCAGATAATTAGCTTAATGTACTGGAATTCTCTAAACTTGTTGGTCTGTATGAAATATTGTGAAAACTTAAGCGTTCAAAATATTCAGCAACACATCATATTATCACTTTTTATAGTAAAGGTGTAAATTTTTTATTTCGAAAGCACACAAAATTTTAAATTGTGAATATGGGGATTAATATAATAGATATTCACTCTGTTCATTTCTAGATAAACTAAGGAAATTAGACTTTGATATCCAATCTTTAAGAATGTACAGTGCATGAATGGGTATCAAACAAAATTACTAAATAAATACAGACTTCAACTAGAATTATGCTGAAGCATGCATAAATTGCAAAATGTAATATAAACAGATCTTACTTTATATCTGTATCTGTATGGGTATGAAATAAATTTACCGAAAAAAATATTGGAAGCATGCCGAAGCATGTATAATTTAAAAAAATTCCTCACGTCATACTTTTAAAAGCAAAGAAATTTTAAGACTTTGTGGAAAATGAAATACATACATATGTATCTACTTTGTTAAAAATTCAAAAGAGTGAAATTGTAATTCTAATAGTATAGATTTTTAATTGAAACACCACTAAATGTCGGACTTTCGCGTCATTATCGATAGAAGCATGCTAAAGCATGCTTGCTAGCAAAATATTAAACCTGTTAGAAGGTGATGAGAAACCTTTTTTCTAATCATTAATTTGTAGACAGCAATTGTATCTGGATCAACTCAACTCATGAATGTATTGTATACAGGTATGATTGATGGTGATGAGGACCTTTTCTAAGTGAGAAATGATTACATCTGACTGCGATGCAATCCAGCCTACGTTAACAACAATAACTTTAAGGGGTAAACCAGCAAACCTCTTGTTAAAGCACATGAGGTAAAAATTCTCCCAAACATAGATATTCTAATGTTTCTGATACTTAATAAAGATAATTATGGTGAATTGATAATGGAGGTAACTGTGTTATTTGGGATCGATTTTCTAGAATAGTTTATTATTAAACATGTATTTCTTTGTATATGACCTAATTTCTACGTACATACATATATTTACCTATATATTAATACATTTAACAATTATACAAATATTCTCTATTTCAACTAGTAAAATCTGAAAAATAGTAGTGACGTACACTCTGTCTGACAGATACAAAAAGCTCACTTAAATATATTAGAAATATATACGCAATACGCTGAACTTTAGTAAAATGAGAAAAAAAAATCCATAACCGCTCACCCTTCATAAAATTAACATATACTCGTACATTATTAATGTACTTAAACATATTATCAGTATGAAGTAACACAATCTGAAGAATAAAAAGTTTAAAATTTAATTATCCCTAACGCTGACAAAAAGTAGACAGAAATACTTACATACAAAGTCATATTGACCACTAGAGGAGCAGTTGAGAGGTCAGACCTAAATTGTAAGAAAATACCTTCGTTTTCTGTTGATCGCTATTCAAGAAGAAAATAAGATTGTTCATTATGAATTAACTAATTTAAAAGTACATTTAAGTCCAGTCTCATATTCACATGATGCTGATCTTAACCCTCGAAGTGGCACATGGTTCTGGCCAGACATATTTCATTTCATGCTTCAATTTAGCATACTTCTCTTTTAGATACATGGCTGTAATTTCAGGTAATCTCCCAAAATATTGTTGGCTTTCGATGTATAAATTAATAATTGAAAAAAAGTCCTTGGAACAGGACAAAAAAGCCTTGCGTAGCGCGAATTTGCAACCCCAATTGTCAGAGGCATTAGTGCGTGATTTTCAAAGTCAGGTAGAAGCTGATGAAAATGATGATGTTTTTGAAAACGATGGTGACGACACTGCTGATTATGTGCCAGAAGATGATGCATCAGACATAGAAAATGATTTGGAAATTGAACCTAACGAACTTTATGATAGTGATGAAGACGTAGATGAAGAAGAAGAAAGTGGAAATGATGCTGAAGCAGCAAATGAAGTCGACTCAGGCTGTTTTTATGGTAAAGACGGTACTAAATGGAACGAAACTGAACCCCCTGCATCTCGTTTGCGCCAGCATAATATCATGCGTTTTCAATCTGGAACAAAAACAAGGCTCACCAATCCAGTTGGGGTATTCAAGCTATTTTTCTCAACCAATATTACGTTCGTCATCATTAGTGAAACAAATCGGCATGGGCGAGAATCAATTAGAAAATGGAATGAAGATCATCCAGAGTCTACCCAAAGAAAATGGATTGATTTGACAAGCTCTGAGCTAGATGCATTCATTGGGTCTCAGCCATAATAATATGCAAGACTCCAGTATATTGTGGCGTTCTGATTCGCTGCCCATATTCCGTGCGGCTATGTCGCACAAACGATTCATTACTCTGTCCAGATATATTCGTTTCGATAATAGTCGTATGCGGGCATTCCGACAGCAAACAGATAAAGCAGCTCCTATCCGGGACCTTTGGAATTTTCTCAATGAAAATCTGCAAAATTATTATGAACCTTATGAAAATATCACCATCGATGAGCAGTTGTTTCCGTATCGTGGGCGCACAAAGTTCACCCAATATATCCCATCAAAACCTGCAAGGTATGGGATCAAAGTTTGGTGGGCATGCGATGCTAAGACTAAATTTCCATTGAAAGGAAAACTATACACTGGAAAGAAAGGAGACAATCGGGAGATAAATCAAGGTGAAAACGTTCTAATGTATTTCGCAAATTGTTACGCAAACAGCGGCAGAACAGTTATTTCTGATAATTTTTTCACCTCATTGAACGGCGCTAAACGACTGGCTGCTATGGGACTGGCATTTGTTGGCACCATTCGAGCAAACAAAAGATGTCTTCCTAAGGAAGTTATGAAGAGCACCAGACGACCAATTCTTTCAAGTGTGTTTGGTTTTCATGAAAATCTTGTTGCACTTTGCAGCTACGTGCCCAAAAAAAAATAAGGCAGTCAATTTAATTTCAACCGTGCATTACACGAAACATGTTGAAGGCGTAGCCATGAAACCGGAAGCAATTTTATTTTATAATTCAACTAAAGCCGGAGTCGATACGATGGGTCAAATGCTAACTCATTACACAACAAAACGGTCAACCAGACGCTGGACATACACGTTTTTCTGCAACATGATTGATGTGATGGCATTGGCAAGTCACATTATATGTAAGCTAAATGATGAAAATACAGGAAAAGAAAGAAGACGCATATTTTTATATAAACTTGCAAAGCAATTGGTACTGGCCAACGTTGAAAATCGCACCAATAATCCGCACATTGTGGCTCAACCAACAACTCGTATAGCATTTGAAGCGTTCTTTGGGAGACCTCTCAATATAGCAAACCTTAATGTGGCTTCACGCAGTGGTCCAGACACATTAGCTGCCAAAAAAGATTGCAGAATTTGCCTGCAGCAAGGTGACAAAATACGCCGTAAGACACGCTTTTTTTGCTGCAAATGCAACAATCCTGTTTGTCAGCAACATTCAGAAGTAGATTATTTATGTTTTTGTTGCCTTCCGCAAAATTCTGAATAAAAAAATCAATGTATTCTTCATAATAATTGTCTATTTTGTCATAAACGAAGCGATTGTTTTCGACAATTAAGAATATAATAATTTCAATATAAAACTCCCTTTTGATTTTAAATGTTTATCAACAAAAAAATAAATAAATAAATAATAAAAAAAAGAAGCAAGCTGGCTAACAAAAAACTATCGTTACTTAAGCTGGACTGCTGGATCACTTTCATTTAAAAATGTTTATAAATGTATAAAAGGCAATGTAAGATGTTCTAAAATAAATGTAAAAGGTGGTGAAAAAAGTCTACGGCTGGAAAAAATTTAATATCAAAATATTTCTTAGAATGAATATAAGCTGCATCAAATTTAAACAAATGTAAATTAAATGTAGGAAATATTTCTATTATAGTCACTATTACTCTAAAATATGTATCTTAAGGAATTCAGTTTTACTTAAACAGAACATCCTCACAAATTTTTAAGTAAATACAGATAAAAATTAAATCAACGGTTTTTAATTTCAAATAAAAAAAACTATGAAGATATTTCACATCTATACATAAAAGACCAGGCGAATATTTACAACAACAACAAAAGTCCTAACATGACAAAAAATTTATTCAAACAGCGAGTCAAACACATATTGTATGTACATATGTACAATTTACATACATACATAAAATCAATTTGTAGATATGTATGTATGTACACATAATATCAAATTTCTTATTAATACTCAAGTATTTATTAGATCTTAACAATCACACTTACATTCAAAGCACATGCCAAAGCTAAACGACCTTATTATGGACAGAGAAACTATAAATTCCCATGATCGTATGAAAAGAAGTTCAGCCAAAGAAGCCGGACGTAGTTAAATAAACAAAATCTGTAATATAAACAAATTTCTCACAGGCAGACTTTAAAGCTGGACAATTTTAAGCATGACAAAATACCCAGCAACCTTGAGTATAAAAACATACTAGGATTAAAAAAAAAGTTCTGATACCTACATATGTATATGCTAATATTTTATACTACCAAATGTCTGGCATGACACACAAAGAGGTGATGACGTAATACACAAACACAAACATACATAATGAAATTTTATAATATTATGAAATTCATACACACAGACACACACACATACATACTCACATATCCACACACATACAAATTCCCACAATTCATATGATAATCGTGCAGCGTCGTCAAATCTAATATATCTGATGGTATTACGATATATGTATGATGAAATTCATATACACAGCAACACCCAGATCAAAATCGCTAGCATCAGTTTGTAATACAAAGGTACGAGAAAAATCGGGACACGTAAAAGTAGATGCTTCTATAAGTTTTGGTGTATGTCTTCAAAAGCTATTTCCTATAATTGCTACATTAAAGTAAAATATACTGAAATAAAAATATCATTACCCCTATTCAAAAAACTCTGCTTATCAACCTGATTGGATACAAAACATTTAACATCTGAAATTCACTTGTACATATAAACCATATGTCAACACAATATTTTCTATCTCCAAAGAATAACAACGTCAATAGCCTAGAAAACATATACACATTCATTTGTAAATATGTATGAAAAACTCTCGAAGGCTAAACAATACACACAAGCAATGATATTCTTCAAAGTAAAAATAGATACGATGACATACATTAATACAGCAACATATATGTAGATACTAATGAGCTGCACAAAAGGTATTGAAAGTTCTGTATTCTAAGCACACTACTTCCAAGCCTTATATTTCAGTGTAAACATTATCAACAAAACAATCATAACAAAACATGACTCTCACTGAAACAAAACAAGCACCATTCGAAAAGTTTCTCTCTATAGCTTTGTTAGTGCTTGTATGTTCAAACGAAGTAGAACATCAAAACAAAAACAGACAATGAAATAAAAAAAACGATAAATTACACCAAAAGCATCGAGTACACTAGAACCAACACAAAAAAGCGTAAAAATGTAAACAAGAGTGTTATTAACTAATACATACATACATTCGATTTTTTATGTTCATAAAAAATTCAAAAGTTTCTTTGTAAGTGTATTTTCGAGTTATTCAAACATGTTTTGAATGTTCCAAAATAGTTTTGATGTTCTACTTCATTTCTCTTCTACTTCAGCCTTGTTCTATTTTAACAATGTTTTGTTGTACTTGTGTTCTCTTCTTCAATGTTTTGATCGTGAAACAAAAGAAATATTTTCGGAAGTATGTGTTTTGCAATGAGCAAGTAATACATACACAGTAATTGTAATTTCATGAAATGCTTGTAAGACATTTTTCTTGTGTTTGTGCCACTCACTAGTAGATACATTACCAAATACATTCCCTATCCACTTCCATGTACAACAGGGTTGCCACTCTCTGCAGCTATTAGATTATTTCCCCATAGATCGCAAACATAAATGCATACATACAACAACCCCAGATAAGCATACCAACGATAACTCAAAACAGCAACCCAAAGTATTAAATAACAATCACTACCCTGAAGGAAATGTCGATGGTGAAAATGTACTGAGTCGCTTTTGACTTTCTCACCAGTACTACTCTCTAATTAATCCCCATACAATACTTTGTGCTATAGACATTTAGCATGTGCTTGTCATTGAAAATCTACTAGTAACACTAAAACAATTGACTAGATAGTGACTACATAGTTCTTATGGGAACATGGAGACATACCAACCAGACATTTAGTGGTACATTTCCATACCTTACGTACATACAATTATATGAATATTGACAAGTTGTTGCAAAAGCCACCAGAAATACACCACATTTGTTTTCTCTCTTTCTTTTATACTGACGAATAGAAAAGAAATTGTAGACAATGTACCTACTACTAGAGTTTTAGTGTTGACATAGAGACATTTGGCCCCAGTCTGACTGCAGGGTACATACACACAAATACACAGATCCCTTGGAACTACCTTGCAGTCAGACTGGGAGCAAGTGTCTTTGTGTCAACCAAAATTCTAGCTACAACTTTGGTATAATAAGTGTTCTACTATCCCTCAGTATAAAAGAAGGAGAGAGGTGGAATTGTCAATATACACACATTTGTATGTTCGTAAATTATAGAAATGTACCAGTAAATAAATGTCTGGTTAGTATGTCTCCATGTTCCCATAACAACTACGTGGTCACTACCTAATCAATTGTTTTAGTGTGACTAGTATATTTTCAATGACAAGCACATGCTAAATGTCTATAGTACAAAGTATTGTATGGGGTATAATTATATAGTGGTACTGATGACAACCTAGTCAAAAGCTAGTCAGCACATTTTTCACCATCGACATTTCCTACTGAGTATAATGAATGTCCGCCACTACAACAAAAGTATCAGACACCATCAAAAATATAAGTAAATACAAACACACACACACACATACACACACACACCCACATATACATACATACATCCATACACTGCACTAAGGGGCCAATGACAGGTTTTTGAGGCAAAAAGTCAATTTTTCAAGTCAACAATTTAAAAAAAATAATAACGGAATTTTATATTTAACACTTAGAAACACTCAAATATTAAAAATTAAAGTCAGGTGGCAACTCATGACAACATCGCGGGCTGTCAAAGTTTTCACGTTTTGCTTTGGTACATTTTCTGACATTCAATCATAAGCAAACAACAAAGGAATTTTGGTCGTCAATAATAAACTTTTGAGATAATAAAAATTTTATAAAATGGAAAACACTTGTAAAGGTATGTAAACTAAAATGATATTAAAAATTTAAGAAAAAGTTAGATGTGGTAAATAATTTTTTGTATTAACATGTGTTGTCTTTTTTTTAGTTTTTGTTGTCGTCCATATGTTGTTTGGAGTAGAACTTTGTTTATCCGAGCGTATGCGTGAAAAACTTTATGTGAGGTGAAAGGTAATAATGTGTACTATAATTTTTTGGAAAAACGATCTGCTCCAATCCGCCGTATTTTATAAAAAATCTATTTCCAGATAGCGTAAAACTTAAGAATTTGGATATTTTTAACTTTTGGTTGGAAAATGATAGAAAACCCATTAATGTAATCAAATGGATTTCCGCGAAATTTAATAGAAGTGTCAATGAAAACTGTATGACGACAGTGAAAAAACAAATTAATAATTTCTGTGCACATGCTAACCAAAAGTGGGTAAAAAATCGGAGGAGCTCGAAGCGTTTTCTGGAAAATGAAAGAGTGTGGTTATCTCATGAGACTGTACTCACACTGTTAGAAAGTGATGTTGTAAAGAAAAAAGGCCGTTCTTATGTGGGTTATAGCGAGGGAAGTGAGCGACAAAAAAGAAAAATGGCTTCGGAAGTGTCGTCCGAACAAGGAAATGATACCAAGCTATTGATTCATGCTGCTTCTATTTCAGCTAATTTATCAAAAAAAAATTATTTGAATTTTATTTTAAAGAAAGCTGTTTCATCTCCATTTCAACCAACTGAAATGAGAAAAAAAATAACTTCTAACGAGAATATGCCATTACCGCTCTCCCCTGAAGAAGCATTAAGCTTTTTGCTCGAGAATAGTTTAACAAGACAATAGTATACTAACATAAGAGAGATGAATAAGTCAAGAAACTGTGATATTTTTCCCAGTTACAAAAAAAAAAATCAAAAGAGCGAGTTGGAATGCCGACCCGATGGACTAAAGGTAACGGATTTATCAGCAAATGTTCCTCTCCAAAGTTTGGTCAATCATATAGCAAAAAGAATTTTGTTATACCAGGAAAAAGTTCTGATGGGAATGGATGAGGTCAATTTGGTTCTAAGTTACGGTTTCGACGGTTCCACAGGACAAAGTGCATTTAAACAAATATTTAACAGCAATGCCCCTGAAAGTTTAGATAACTCGCTCTTTGTAACCTCAGTTATACCATTACAAATAGTCACGTCAAGTAATGCAATCGTTTGGATTAACCGTACTCCTCAATCCGTCCGTTTTTGCCGACCACTTAAAATTGAATTTATAAAGGAAACCAAAGAGCATATATTGAAAGAAAAAACAAATCTGGATGTGCAAATATCAAATCTTAAGAAAAGCATTTTCTAATCCGGAATTATTTTCTTCTATAACCAACATTAATATCGAACTTATAAAACATTTACGTATAATTCTTATCACAATTAACTCTGAATTTGAAATAAAAGTGTCGACCACTTGAAAAAATTTTGCTATAAAACTGCAGATATACATATATTTTAAAAATTACGAATGGTACCCAATGTCAGCGACCTTACATAAAATTTTAGCACATTCTTCTCAAATATTGCAAGCGACAATCGAACCTCTCGGATGTGCTGGTGAAAGTGCTTCTGAGGCCAGAAATAAATTTTATAAAAAGGACCGCATTGAGAATGCACGAAAGGATTCTAGGGATCATAATATAATGGATGTTTTTAATAGGGTCCTGGATTCTTCTGACCCGTTATTATCAAGTATATATCTGAAAAATCGTCTTTCAAAAAAGAGAAGTTTGCAGCTTCCAAGAGAAGTTATTTCTCTTTTAAAGATTCCTGAAATCTCTGAGTATCAACTACCAAGTACATCAAGTGCAGCTATAAATAAAGATATTTCAGACTCTGAAGAGGACGCAGAGGATTCATTTAATTTAAATTTCGAATTAGAAGTTGATGAAACAGAAAATGTTCAAGTAAGAATTTATTACAAAAGACACTATTTTGTACGTATTAATTAAATATTCTCTTTTTAGATTGATTAAATTTTAAATATACAATCCAAACACATAGAATGTTGTGAACACTCACACAGCTGTGCACAGCAAGAAATTTATTAGGTTTTTAAGTAATTTTCTGAAATGTATTAATATGAATTATTTTGTGATTTAAAGTTAGTTGCTAAATAAATGTTATCTCGAACAGAATGATGCAATTATTGCTAAATTTCAAGAGCCGCCTATCACCATGCATACATTTACTGTCATCAGAGGTGGGTGTGGCAGTAGGCGGATTGACTTGAAATGTTTACTAAAGTCTTTGGTGGGCATTTATAGTGACCTAATTGAAAGACGGAAACTTATTATTTTCCAGTGAACATCAACCATTAATCCACCTGCTGGAAATTGGCGTGGCACTGCCCGATTGACTTAAATTTTTTACTGAAGACTTAGAAACTCATTATTATCATATGCACGAAATTTGAAAGGTCTAGCTGTTTCCTGTGATTTATTGCCTCAAAAACCTGTCATTGGCCCCACTGTGCACTGTAAGCACAACGCTTCTCTACAATAACAACAAAAGCTGTACGCTTGTATACATACATACACATACACAAAGAACCAAACTCTCTCTCTCACACACACACACACACATTCCCAAGATTTATATGAAAATCCCCAAAATTCCCCTATTTGTAACAGGGTTGCCACCCTTTTTGATTTTTCCCGGTTTTGAATTCCCAAAACAGGACTCAGACCGCCATTAGCACTACTTAAATTGCTACATATGCAACATTTTTTAACTTTTTATTAAGCAAAACACAATAGTTTCAAATATATTCTCTATTTCCAAAAGCCATTTTATTGCGAATTTATATTGAAAAGTGCAATAAATATAAAAATGTTTCCTAGAAAAGGAAAGGCCAAAAAAAGTAAAATAATTGTTAAATATCGAGCCTTATTTTCGATTTTATCGTAAGCGACAAAAATTAAATTTTTCAAGAGAAGGTTTTTTTAAAATATTAAAATTTGTTTTTGTACGTAAATTGTCGCTTACGATAAGGGTGTACGCTTGTATCTTAAAAGTTATTAACAATTTTGCCATTTTGATAATTTTCAACTATGTGTAGGTCCATAAAATTTTAATTTCAATAAAAAAGTATATTTCCGATAACATGTCGCTTACGATAAAATCGAAAAAAGGTCTCGATATAACGTGATAGTTAATAAAAAAATGGAAATAATTAATAATTATATCGAGCCTTGAGCGCAACATTGTCGTAAGGGACATCCGGTAAAATTTTGTTATTTGAGAAATTAAGATTTCACGACATAGCTCAAAATTCGAAATTGTCAATATATCAAAATTGGTTATAGTTTCAAAAATACGGCGGTTGAGATGTTATCGTAAGTGGATCTTTACATTTAAAAAAAATTATCGTAAGCGACATATGTGATTATTGAAATTTTTTATTTTTAATTATGAAACATGTAAACTATTAGAGGAAATTAAATGAAAATTTATTTACCTAAGGCAGACGCGTAAACGATTTTATTAGTGAATAAGAATTTATATAAAAATTAACTTGCACCGTGTAGTGTAGCCACTAGGGTGATTGACTCAGTTTTTCAACCAGTTTTAAAACCCGGTTTTTTCACAATACGGTTGTCGGTTTTTTGAATATGTTGATTTTTCGAATATCGAATAGTCCAGTTTTTTACAATATAAAAACCGGCTGAGTCGAACGGTTCTAAGTACTTTTTAATTTAATTAAATTGACCTTATGGTGTGCAATGGATGTCAACTTCCATTTGCAATAAAGTGGTTTTTAGTTTTGTTGACCTTTTGCTTCATATTTTGTATAGAGGTAGACATATTTTGTTGTTTTGTTTATAAATCTTTATCGATATATCGATAAATATCAAGACTATCAACATTTAGAAAAATTACTAATATATCGACGATACTATCGTGATAGTATCGAAGATCTATGGTTCTCGTATAATGTACATATTTATTTAAAAATTCGAAACAAAATATATTTACACAAAACAAAACTAAATTAAATAGAAATTGATTTGTCAGTTCAATAAATAACAAAAATAATATAATTGTATAAAAAATAAGTGAGGTAAGCGGAAAAAGTTTTCCGTTTATAAAAAGCAACATATTTAAATTTTTTGTTTTTTGTGGTGTATCATTTACTATCGATAGTGACCAAAAAATATTGATTATTTTTTAGTATTACTCGATGGTAGAATTAAAACATCGGTAGTCACAAAAAAATTAACTATCGATAGTGCCATCGATTGTTTTCCACCCCTAGTATGTACTATACATACTTACATAGGTATATGAAGTTAATTTTTATGTTTTACTTTAATTTTTGTATTGTTTTATAGTATTTACATGAACTGTTAACTCTTTTTTTAATAAAGCAATTTAAAATCAAAGCTTTTGTATAATAATTTTCTTTACTACAAGAACCGGTTGAACGGTTTTTCCTGAATTGTAAAAACCGAAACCGGGTTCTTCATAATTTCAAATATTCGAACTATTCGAAAACCGGTTTCTGGAAAAAGTCGAATAATCGATCACCCTATATATCATATATGCTCCATATATATTTTTTAGCTGGGTCAGTTAAATTACATAGGTTTGTGTCTAAAACGAGCTGCTGAAAGAGTTTGATAGAAGTCAACATGTAATTTAAACGGCTTTGATTATAAGTTTGTGTCTAAAACAATCTATTGAAATGTAGAAACCACTCAGTACTGAGCGCTCAGTGGGTTGAACGGCTCACAGCGCTCAGTGAAGTGAATCGTTCAATTGAACTAGTTCGTTCATGAGCTGCAGAACTCCAATATAAAGTTTATTAAATATTGATAAATATATCGAGCGCAACATTATCGTAAACGACAATAACCAAACGTTACAGGAGAAGGCTTTTTCGATTATTTCCAAATGTATGGATAAAATTGGAAATGTTTTAATGCCGTTTGTTATAATTTTGTCCTGGTCAGTGATTGGGAGCAAAAACAACTTGATATTTTCATATTTGGCACAAGTTATGGCGCTTATAGTGCATTTACACTGTCTCGAAATCTAGTACTTTCGAGATTTCGGGCTAAATCAAGCTGCTTTTTTCCAGATTTCCCATACAAAACGAAATCTAATTTTTCAGTAGATTTGTAGGAAATCTAACAAAAATCTAATGTTTTTATTTATTCTTTACTACCCTGTACAACAAAAGGTGAGTGAATTAGCTACGGTCTGCTTAAAAAAGTGTGGGAATTGGCTACAATGCAGTTGTAGTTTTGGAAACAAATCAGTTGATGGGTTTTGTTTTGGATAAAAAAAATCTTGATAAATGTAAAAAAATCTGGTGTAAACGGTATAGATTTTCATAAAGATTTTCATCAAAATATGCTTGATTTTATGGTAATATAAATGCCCTATTACGATATTTTTCTTTTCATAATAATGGATGAATTTAAAAATTTTTGTCGCTTACGATATTTTTTTGTGTTTTTTTATTTAATAGAAAAATAAATTGGTAGATTTCGTTTTTTTATCTGATTTCAATTAGGTTGCCAAAACCAAAAACAACAATATACATATATTGGTAATAAGTAGGTATTATTATTAGGTATTATTATTATTAAAATATTTAGCCTATGTCATTCAATGAAAAAATTATTAAAATCGATCCAGTAGTTTTGATTTATTCATTACTGCCCGTGGCCCGCACGCGTTAAATTTGAAGACTTCCTGCTATCTGTGGAATATCTAAATTCATACACTACATTTTTACTTATTTACTTTTTACGTTTTTATCTATTTATTTTATTTTTACAACAATTCACATATTACAACGTTAACAGCTTTCTTGTCATTAGACAATACAAACGTGTTTTCTCTAGAGGTTACTCTTGAAAGAGCGACGTACAGTTGGCCATGTGAAAAGCAGTCAACGCTAAAATCTAAGCCTGCAACGTTGAAGGTTTCACTCTGCGATTTATTAATGGTAATTGCAAAAGATGTATTTACCGGAAAGTTTAAACGTTTAAATTGGAAGGGTAAATCCGATGGAATCAGATCGATTCGGGGAATCAATACATCTTCTCCGATAACACATCCTGTAAGTATTATGCACTCTATTATGAAAGTTTTCAGTGATTTTACCAGCAAACGTGTGTCATTGCAAAGTTTAGGTGGATTCAGGTTTCTTAATAAAATAACTGGACAACCTACTTTCAACACCATTTTGTGTGGAGGGAGTCCACACGGGTTCAAAGAGTTTAGAAATTCTGTAGGAAAATTAACAGCTTCTTCCAAATCGAGAACAGTTTCGACCGAGTAGTATATTTTCGTCGGCGCATCAATCTTTGAAAGAATCGAGTTATTTGCCTTATCTACTTGTTCGTTAGTTGCTGACACAATCGCTCATTCTTTAAACCAAGATATTGTCCTATAACTTATGTTATCAATGTCAAAATAGACATTGTTGACTAACTCTTGGATATTGTCTATCAAAACACAAAGGTTTTCTAGGTTAATCCTTCCCTCAATTTGTGTTAACTCTCCATTGACAGCTTTTAGCAGCATCTCTGGAAATAGCCTGTTCTCACGCAAATATGACGAAACCTTCATATTAGTTTTAAGCTATAATTTATTGACATGTCGCGAAAGGTTGGATCTTTACTTCGTCAGCACGTGTTCCTCGAGTCAACTGGTAGAATTTGACGGAAATCTCCTGATAACAAAATTGTAAATCCACCCAGAGGTGTATTTTTGTTGCGCAAATCCCGCATTGTCCTATCCAGTGCTTCCACAGACGTCTTGTTTGACATGTTAGCTTCGTCCCAGACTATTAATGAGCAGTCACGCATCAATTTTCCTTCATTGCTCTGCTTAGAAATACTACAGACGCTGTTATTGTCATCGGTGGCGATTTTCAGCGGGAGTTGAGTGTAGAGTGACGGTTCGGCCTCCTTCCAAAAGCGTAGCGGCAATGCCGGATAACGCAACTGCTAACGTAATTTTACCGATAGATCTCACCTTTTTTTAAAGCTTAGCTGTGCAAAGGATGTAGGGCCTTTTATAATATGCAGTAACATTCTATATGAAATCAACAATGTATTTAAGGTATTTAATTAGATAAGGATTAATGCTGCACTGGTTAAAATCGCTTCGAAAATTAGCCATTATTTGTCGTAAAAAGTAAATGACAAAGTTATTCTGGCAAAAAAAAATTACTCCAATACTAAGAATCAATCCAAAAGATTACAAAACGGACGTAAGTATGAAAATAATATTGAAACAAAATGAAAAGAATTTTAAAAATCAGGCCATAAATAGAGAAGTTATGTAATCATCAATAAATTTTTTTGGTGGGGGAGGGGGGCTCAAAATGTCCCAACGAAATTTGTTCTAACTTTAAGCAAAATTCTTTGAAACAAAAAAAAAGAATTTTGAAATCGGTTCACAAATAGCAGAGTTATTTAATAGGGGAGGAAATTTTCCCTGCAGATTTTCAAAAAAAAAAAATTATGGGACCTAAATGCAGGCAAATCCTTTCAAACAAAAAAAAAAGAATTTCGAAAATCGGTTTAAAAATTATCGAGTTAGGCGTGTACGAACATTAAAAAATAATAAAAATAACAAAAAAAATACACACGAATTGATAACCTCCTTCTTTTTTGAAGTCGGTTAAAAATGTTATTGTGCGATATCCATAAGAGATAGACATATACCATAGCGGAGTTTTCTGTAGACGTTTTTAATGTGTACAATACTTAGCACATTATTTGGATAAATCTCGTAGGGTTCAGTCTGTGTTTGCAATGTAAGCGGAAAAAATGTAATTATTTACGACATCACATTAGAAACCTAAAAAATAACAGTATTTCTCCACTATTTAATGGATGTTATTATACATATAAACCTTCCTCTTCAATCACTCTATCTATTAAAAAAAACCGCATCAAAATCTGTTGCGTAGTTTTAAAGATTTAAGCATACATGGGGATATAGGGACAGAGAAAGCGACTGTTTTATACTATGTAGTGATTATTTTAGGTATTTAGCAGTAATAGTTTTGGAAATGGCTTTCAAAAAATTCTTATTATTTTGACTTCCATTAAAAAAAAATTAATGTCAAGGCATACCATACAAAAAATGAAAGAAAAATAATGAAAATTTAAGTATGTTATTTGCTTGTATATTGAATATTAAAAAAATTGTATTATATATTAAAGTATACTAAGAGTTAAATGTAATCGTCATCATCGTCACTCTCTGCTAGTACATCTTCAATTTTATCATCACTTTTTATATTCATGTATTCTTGATGATATCTTTCGGGGATTATTCCTTTGTCACATAATGTCCAAAAATCATTAAACTTTTGTACTGATATTTCTAATTTTTGTGAATAAAGAAATTCCGATCCATTTTCAAGGAGCTGTGTATTCTTGAGCGCTTTACTAAATTAATGTTTAACTCCCCGATTTTATCATCATTGTATCCATACTTTAATTGTGCGTAAAACTTATTTTTGTCAAAGTTAACTGATCGTAAATGATTCAATTTTATTTTAATGTTATGTGGAACATGTACAATGCACTTTTAACCTTTAGGATTTGTACGCGAAATAGAAATTAGTGATGCCCATTCAGAAGGTGCCCAAATAGTTCTATTTTTAACCCACTTCAAAAAAAGGAGGAGGTTAACATTTCGTCTCTATTTTTTTTTATGTGTGTTACTTCATAAATTTCATTTAGGTCGATTGCAAAAATTCATTTTTTGTATGAGAAGGTATAGTTTCCCATTGGTCCCATTGTAAAAAATGGGCGGGGTCATACATTTTTGTTTATTTAATTTTATGATATTCTACTTATTTGATTCCTGCGAAACCTAGAAAACACGTTTGGTTCTTGGAATTACACAATTTGAAAGTTGAAAAAATTGGCGGGGTCACACCTATTAAATTTTATTATAATATTTCACGTAGTTTTACTTAACCGATTTTTACAAGACTTAACACGAACCCTGAGCTCTGAAAAACACACAGTCTTGCATTTTTTTTGAGTGGCTACTAGGGTGATCGATTATACGACTTTTTCCAGAAATCGGTTTTCGAATATTTGAAATTATGAAAAACCCGGTTTCGGTCAACCGGTTCTTGTAATAAAGAAAATTATTATACAAAAGCTTTGATTTTAAATTGCTTTATTAAAAAAAGAGTTAACATTTCATGTAAATACTATAAAACAATACAAAAATTAAGGTAAAACATAAAAATTAACTTCATATACCTATGTAAGTATGTATAGTACATACTAGGGGTGGAAAACTATCGATGGCACTATCGATAGTTAATTTTTTTTGTGACTACCGATGTTTTAATTCTGCCATCGATTAATACTAAAAAACAATCAATATTTTTTGGTCACTATCGATTGTAAATGATACACCCAAGGTTGGCAAACGGTATCGTAAAAATACCGATACCGATTCAAATACCGCTATAATTAGATACCGGTATCGTTACCGATACCGAAATCCATTTCGGTTAGAAAATACCGGTATCCAGACTACCGTTTACGTCTATACCGGTACGTACCGGTATATCGATTCCGGCCAAAAAATAAATGATAAGTGAGTTGTAGTTGCCAAATTTTTATAATGTATTACAACTTTTTTCACCATGAGACATTTTGGTTTTTATTTCGACCATTGCATTCGTTTTGCTTTATTATTCCAGAAGCCAACCAATCCAATATTATTGCCATGTTTATAAAACATAGAATCTCAAGAAAAAAGAGCAAAGCCAGAACTAAAAATATTTAAAATGTTTTGTAATAGATACTTTGGTTTCAAAAAACATAGCATAGATAAGAACCTTTGTTTTTCGAGCATTTATTCGAAGACAATTAAAATAAGTTTTTATTCAGAATACTAAAAGTAAAGTTGTTGCAGTTTCAATCCAACTTAGTTGAGCTGTAAACCGTAATATGGGCAAAAATTGCAAAAATATATATCAATTAACTTTCTTTCTTTGGCTTAGAGAAAAAACTTCTAAACTTTTATATTTGAAGTTAAAGATTCCTCTATTGAGGTGAAGAAAAGTGCCTGCTTTAAATTTTAAATGTTAATTGTACAAGAAGATTGTTTTCTTTGTTTTTACGTTGGCTGAAAGAATATTATTTATTCTTTGAATTGAAATATTCCAATGTTCGTTTCGTCTGAATTTGGCGAGAAAGTTATAAAAAATATGGGGCAAGTACAAAAATATTGCCTAAGAACGTGTCCAAAGTATAAAAGTGTCGAAAAAAACCCAAAAAATTATATTTGGTGAAAAATACGGACATATATTTGAAATTTACTGAAACAAGATATACATATGTACACATATGGTTCAAAAGGCCTTAGTCTCTTCTTTCTGTATCCGTTTATAAATTTAAAATCGGTAGATATTTAAGTTAGTTAGAGGTTGATAAGTGCCTACGGGTACGAAAAAGCGGTTTTTTACCCGTAAAGGCTGGTACTCTGTTCGAAGTTGAGAGACATTTTCAGTGAAATTTGTTATTTCGCGTGAAAAATTTGACATGTACTAAATGTAGCCCAACTCGCGGTTGTTTTAATAAATTTCTCGCTTTTTTTTCCTTGTAAAGCATGGTACTCTGTTCGAAGTTGTGAAAAATTCTCCGTACCATTCGTTATTTCGCGTGAAAAATTTGACATGTACTAAATGTAGCCCAACTCGCGGTTTTTTAAATAAATTTCTCGCTTTTATTGCTTGAAAGTATGCAACATTGTTAAAATTCCGTGCGAAAAAAGTACTGCTCATGTTGTTTCGCAGCTAAACTAAAATGATGCCAGATTAATTTTGCATGGAAAGACATGATTTTCCGTGTTTTTCACACCAAGAACAGAGTACTACTCTTGCGAATTTATTTCGCAAATATTTCATACCAAATACTTTTATATGTAGTTTGACAGCATTTCGCACGAAATTGTGAACAGAGTATCAGGCTTAAGTATGCAACATTGTTAAAATTCCGTGCGAAAAAAGCACTGCTCATGTTGTTTCGCACATAGACTACTAATTCATATTCTGTGGTTTCGCAGCTAAACTAAAATGATACCATATTAATTTTGCATGGAAAGACATGATTTTCCGTGTTTTCACACCAAGAACAGAGTACTACTCTTGCGAATTTATTTCGCAAATATTTCATACCAAATACATACTTTTATGTAGTTTGACAGCATTTCGCACGAAATTGTGAACAGAGTACCAGGCTTAACTCAAGATTTTGGAGATGTCTGGAAAATTTTTATGCTCGATAATACTGTTTAGTAATAGTATAAAATCATATATAGAAAGAAATAAGTTTATATGCTTTTATACATACATATGTTAATGTAAAAATACTCCCTTTTTGAAGTAATTTAATAAAAAAAAAGTTTTTTTGCTATGTCCACTGCCTAAAATAATAAATTTGTCAGTAATATCGGTATACCGGTATTATAAACTCGATAACGGTATGTACCGGTAATACCGATACCGAAATAAAAAAAATACCGATATCGCTACCGATACCGAAATTTAAAAAATAATTGTACCGGTATCAATACCGATACCGTTATTTCTTTCGGTTTCCAACCTTGGATACACCACAAAAAACAAAAAATGTAAATATGTTGCTTTTTATAAACGGAAATGTTTTTCCGCTTATCTCACTTATTTTTCATACAATTATATTATTTTTGTTATTTATTGAACTGACAAATCAATTTCTATTTAATTTAGTTTTGTTTTGTGTAAATATATTTTGTTTCGAGTTTTTAAATAAATATGTACATTATACGAGAACCATACATCTTCGATACTATCTCGATAGTATCGTCGATATATTGGTAATTTTTCTAACTGTTGATAGTCTTAATATTTATCGATATATCGATAAAGTTTTATAAACTATCGAATACTTTCGATAGTGACACCTCTACAAAATATGTCTACCTCTATACAAAATATGAAGCAAAAGGTCAACAAAACTAAAAACCCTTTTTTGCAAATGGATGTTGACATCCATTGCTACCACCTCATAAAATAATATCGCTTTTATTTCATGTTTCAGTAAGTGTTGCCATGCTCAAAAAATGCTTAGAACCGTTACACTGAAAAAACTACTTACGAAAATCAACAGAACACGTTGGTCTAAGTTTTAACATTGTAAAAACTAATTTTCCCAGCTAAAAAAATATATATATGGTCCACATATTTTTAATATATGAATGTATATAAATATATATGAATATGTATGAATTCATGTATGGAAATATATAGGATTATACATTACAAAAGTATTATATAAGAATTGATATATGGACTAATATATAAAATTTATTATAATATATGAGGTCATATATGGAAATTTAATTATGAAGCTCTTCATATGTGGATCCATATATAGAAATAAGTTGTAATTTATGGAGCCATATACAAATTTATGCATACATGATATCACCTAAGATCGTTTTTTTAATAAAAAAAAACTTGCATTTAACTCGATCTTATTCTCTTTTTTTTATCACTGCTGAACTGCAAATCTGTTAGAAAATACAAACGATTTGCAAAGTTTGTGTGTACAGTCTCAACGTTTAAAAAATAAACTCCATTCTTGTACGATTTTATACATTGCGGTCGTATTAAATAAATGAAATAATCAAAAGGATATTTCAGTCATTAATTTTATAGAAAATATCGGAATACTCTAGATATTTTTAAGAAACAAAGCTCATATTACTGCAAAAAAAATTATTGAAAACTACTGTTGAAATAAAATTTATAATTTTTTTTAATGATTAATTGCATTAGTTTTTAATATAAATTCTTATTAAATTAAATTTTATGTACGCAGATAAGTTTTGTGTTTTTTAAATAATCGATGCACTTTTTCTCTTAAAATTATGAATAAAATATCTTTTAGTTCGTTTTTAATTATTTATTCAAACAAATGTTTCATCAATGCTTAGAATCTTAAAAAAAGTAATTTTAATAAATATGAATATGAATTTACAAATTCATAAGTACATGTATGAAAATGTATGAATATATATTATCATATATGGTCATATACCCTCATTTTTCGGATCCGAACCATATATGGGATATCATATATGCTCCATAAATTTTTTTTAAGCTGGGTTATTGCAAAATATACAAATCGGAAAGTATTCGACTCAGCCGGTTTTTATATTGTAAAAAATCGGACTATTCAACATTCGAAAAATCAACATTTTAAAAAAACCGTCAACCGTATTGTGAAAAAACCGGGTTTTAAAACCGGTTGAAAAACCTAGTCGATCACCCTAATGATATGTGTAAATAGTCCCAATACAGTATGCAAAGTTCATATTCATATATCTTGATTTAAAAAAGCGGACTGCTGTGCAATAGATTAATTTACTAAAATTACTTTTTTTAAGATTTCAAACATTGAAGTTTTATTTAATGAAACATTTTTTTGGATAAATATTTAAAAAAGAACTAAAAGAGAAAAGGTCGATTATTTAAAAAACACAAAACTCATATTCGTACACGAAATTTAATTGAAGAAATAAAAACTAAAGCAATTAATTATAAAACAAAAATCATCCGTTTTTATACTCGTACTAACACGAGTTTTCAATATAATTTTTTGCAGTAATATGAATTTTGTTTCCTTAAAATATCTAGAGAATTCCCTAATTTTTTATAAAATTAATGACTGAATTATCTTTATGATTATTTGATTTGTTAAATAGGGCCACAATATATAAAATCGTACAATAAGAATAGAAATATTTTAGTTACAAGAGTTTTTCTTTTTTAAACGTTGACGTATACGAATATAAACTTTGCATACTGCAAGTTTTTTCAAATACATTTCCAATTCACCACTGATAAAAATTAATAAATAAAATTCAAGCTTTTTTTAATTCAGTTTTATGTGAAATATCATGTATTCATACATTTAAAAGTTATATGGCTCCATATACATATAATTCAATTTCCATATATGAGCTCATATATTATAATACATTTTATATATTCGTCCATATATCAATTCATTTATAATACTTTTCGCATGTATAATCCGATACACTTCCATACATGAATTCATATATATTTATATACATCCATATATTAAAAATATATGGACCATACATATTTTTTTTAGCTGGGGAGTTAAATTATATTGTGTCTAAAACGACCTAATAAAAGAGTTCGATACAAGTCTTGTGCTTTTTTAGCAAGTTTTTTTTGTGCCGCACAAGTACATAAAAATGTATATATTGTGATATTAAAATATCTAAAATAATTTTAATTTTAATTATATATTATTATATATGTATGTAGATATATTTATTAACAAATTCCACTCATTACACTATTTTAGTTTTATTTATTTTTTATACTTCATCTGCCTTGTTTTGTAATGCATGACCACATACATATACGCACACACAGATTATGTATAATTCTGTCACTTTTATACTTCTGTTTTCGTCTTTCTTTATGCTTGACAAAATGTTTCACTACAAATAAGCTACTGAGCCAACGGAATGAAATACTTCAGTGAAATGAGATGAGCTGAAAGGAGCGGTCACTCGCTACTTTATATGGCGTGTTTTTGACTGGCACTACTGGTTGACCTTAAATGATGCTCTAACCGTGCGCTCTTCAGCCTCTTATCTCGATAACGGTTTAACGTATAAAAAAATTTTTTAAACAAAAGTTGTAGGGAATTTTATCCTCTACAATATTGCTATATACAAATAGTGAAAAACCCATAGAAAACGATATATTTGCAAAAAATGTGAAAACTAACAATTTTAATAGTCGCGTACACCCTACCATATGTAGGTTTTGAGACAACTTTTAGGATGTCAAAATACAAGTTTATACGATTTTATAGCTGGGTATCTCAAATTACCAAATTTTGACTAATTTGACTGGACTATAAAAATATTTGAGATCATTGTTTAAAAGCCTTTTTATAAAAAACATTTATTCCCGTTTTATGATTTTGATTAGGCTAAAGTTCGTATCGCCTTGTAAGCCAAATTACATGTGATAATTACAATGTGCGAGTTCAAAAATCTAACAAGCGGGGGACATAGAGGGTATAGCTAATTCGAGTACGCTGAATCCAATGGTGCTAGCTATTTTTTTAGGTTAGCTCTTGTTAAAAAAAAAGTTAAGATAGAAAACTTGGTTAAAATAAAAGCACCTAAAAATCTAATTTTTTCCCCAATTTTCTAAAATTTATTACTTTTTATATCAATTAAAAGGACATATTATGGATGAACATGCGTCCTAAGGAAATTTTGAAAAAAATGAAAAAAATAAATAAAAAATTGCCAACAAATAATTGCCATTTTTGAGGAAAAAAAATTTTTCAATTTGTTTTCCAAAAAGTTTTCTCAGGACGTAAGTTCATCAATACATGTCTTTTCAATCGATATATGTATATTGATATAAAGGTTAATAAATAATTTTAAACAAGTTTTCAATCTTAATTATTTTTTAAAGAAGAGTATTCAGCGTACTCGAATTAGGTTTACCCACCAGGTCCCCGGCTTGTTACAAAAAAAGTTTCGAATTCGGGTACAGTGTTATTAATGAACAAATAATACCAAAAGTTGATTGTAAATATTCGTTTCGTTTAAAAAACGAAACAACGACGAACCTCAGAAAGAGTGAGTGTGTGGAGAAAAGACTAGTGGTATTATGCATAATGAAAAACTGGCATGAAGTTAGCATAAGTGGCAAAATTTAAAATTGTCGTAACGAGTTTTGCCATACAATTTTACATTAAAAATAACGGTAGAATTTAATAGTAATAGATTATACGCCGAATTTTAATGCCAAATTATATGGAAGAACTCGGTAACACCTAGTTCAATTTCGTCACTTATGCCAACTTCATGCCAATTTTTTGTTATGCATAAGGCTGTAATTAATTCATAAATGAACTTAAAAGAAAAATAAATTTTAATTTATCGACGGTTAAGTTTGAATTTGGGGATGTTTTCTTTAGGCAAATCTTGCCGAGTTTGCTTTAAAATTAATTTTTTGTTTGTGATAATTTTAAACTTTATATATATCGACGCGAAAAATATATTTTATAAAATAGATACATATATCTGCCGCTGTTTTTCTTTTCATTGCGAATTTCTTTAGCCACTAATTGTGGTGGTCAAATTCAAGGTGTGTTTCTCATCCTCATCTTGTTTTTCAAAAATTGACATGGAATCAGTAGAACTGCGCATGTCTTCAGTACTAGCGATACCGCTTTCTTCTAAAGGCCTGTTGTTGGTTGGCGTTGTTGTAATGTTTTCGTAGTCTGCAGTAGTGTTAGAAGCATTGGTAATTAAACCACTGCTATTAGGATGTTGCGATTCAATCAAAGGCAGCGTAGATGGTCGTATTTTTATGAAAGGAAAGTTTGATTGACTTTCTATCTGCGGCGTGTGAACAGCTACAATTTCTGTTTGGGTAGCAGTAGAATCTTTTTTATCTATTGTGTTTTTATTGCTGGTGGCAGAATTTGTGGCGTGAAAAGTACTTTTTGATGTAGTCGATAAAGCTTCAGCTACACCTGCAGTTAAAAGACGTTTGACATTTTCTTGTGGCAAGTTACAAAACAATGTAAGGCAATTTAATATATCTTTCATAGATCCTTGTAACTGTTGGACCTAAAAATAAAAAAATTATTAAAATAATAAATAAATAAATTTTATTCATAATTATTTATACTACGGTTTCACTTTTTAATTAATTTACCTGATTCGTAAGCATCGTACACGTTTTGGCCAAATCATTCACTACAGTAGTTGAACTATTATCAAGGCTTAAAATATTTTGATTCGATGTTGTTAAACTGGTGCTCTCTATATTTTGACAATCGATTGACGCGCTAGTGTTTGTGAACGTTGAATGTTGCATAGAGGAGACCTTTTTCCATAATGCGTTAATGGCCTGCATTTGCAATTGTTGGATTTTGCGCTCATTTTCTAATTGAGCTTTGGTCATCTCCATATCTTTCGTCAATTTGCTAAAAACAAATAGTGAAAAATAAACTTAATCTATATTTTTGACATCCCAGCTAAAAAAATTTGTATGGAGCATATATGATATTCCATATATGGTTTGGATCCGAAAAATGAGGGTATATGGACATATCTGATAATATATATTCATACATTTTCATACATGTACATACATATGTGTAAATTCATATTAATAGTTATTAAAATTACTTTTTTTTTAAGATTTTAAACATCGAAGTTGTATTTGATGAAACATTTGTTTGGATATTTAATTAAAAACGAACTTAAAGACATTTTTCATCATTTTAAGACAAAAGGTGCATCGATTATTTAAAAAATACAAAACCCATATTCGTACGTAAAATTGAATTTAATAAGAATTTAGATTAAAAAATAATGGAATTAATAATCAAAAAAAATATCCGTTTTTATACCAAGACTAGTTTTTAATAATTTTTTTTGCAGTAATATGAACTTTGTTTCTTAAAAATATCTAGAGTATTCCGATATTTTCTATAAAATTAATGACTGAAATATCCTTTTGATTATTTCATTTATTTAATACGGCCGCAATGTATAAAATCGTACAAGAATGGGGTTTATTTTTTAAACGTTGAGGCTGTACGCATATAAACTTTTCAAACCGTATTTTCTAATAGATTTGCAATTCACCAGTGATAAAACAGAGAGAAAAAATTCTAGTTAACAAAATGCAAGCTTTTTTGATTGCAAAACCGATCTTATGTGATATATCATGTATGCATAAATTTTTATATGGCTTCATATATTACATCTTATTTCTATATATGGATCCACATATGAAGAGCTTCATAATTAAATTTACATATATGACCTCATATATTATAATAATACAACACAAATATTTGAATTTTCAATTTGATTTATTTGAATGGAATCAGTCAATCAATCCAGTCGAAACATCAACAGGAATTTGGCCGTTGCTAAGTTCCAGCAGTTGTCTCGAGAATTCAGCAGCCGATGGGTCGTTCTGCAACGCGACTCTCATGTTTGTGGTCAATTGTATCTTCTGGACATGCCGCCACAAAGACCACGATTTCAGGCACGCGTTAAGTTCATCCGCAGCAGAAGATTTGGGGATGACGGGAAGTGTTTGACGAAAATCTCCGGAGAGCCATATCAAAGCCCCACCAAATCGTCTTAAATCACCTCGTAAGTCCTTCATGTTCGGTCAACTGCCTCCAAAGCTCGTTTATGCGCCATCGTGCTTTCATCCCAAATGGTGATTTTGCATTCGCGTATCAATTTGCCTGTTGCCGAATTCTTGGTTATTGGGCACGTTGGCTTGTCAACTGTGAGAAGATTCATCGGCGGAATGTGTCGACCGCCTTCCAACAATATGGCAGCAATTCTAGAAGATGCACCACCCAACGCAATTTGTGATCTTGACCGAATTGTTGCCAGACTGGACGAAATGGCGAATGCCTTGCCTGTCCCACCGGGAGCATAGAATATTATAATCAAATATTGTGACAAAAAAAAGACGTCCGATAAATAAAAAACTTCGGGAAATAAAAAATTAAATTTTTTTCTCATTTTTCTTCTATTTTCCGTGCTTTACGCTAAGAATTTTCTAATTTTTCATTTGAAAAGCCATTAAGGAATAATTCCACACAAAATTCCATACAAAAAATCTATTTTCTATTTTTTTTTTTTGATATATATTGCACTGAATTTCAATTGATTGTAATGCTTTTACGTGAATGCGTTTTTTACGACTATCCGGAATCAGTTTAACAATACACAAAACTCGTATAAATTGCAGCAAGAAAAAAAGCACATTTACTGTAGAAAATTACAATACCAAAATGCCACCTGTCCGATTGCGCAAAGCCTAAGTCAACGTATAACGCCATCTATCGGATTTTGGCTGAAAACTTTCTATTTTTTTCATTTAGAAAGGCATAAAGGAATAATTGCACACAAAATTTCATACAAACAATAAATTTTGGATTTTTCCAATTTTCCGCATTTCGCATTTTCCGCAATTTTCCATGTTTTACACCAAGAACTTTCTATTTTTTCATTTGGAAAGCCATTAAGGAATAATTTCACACAAAATTACGTACAAAAAAATCAATTTTCGATTTTTCCAATTTTCCGACTTTTGCGAAGAGATTTGCCAATTTTCAGCATTTCGCATTTTCCGCAATTTTCCATGATTTACACTAAGAACTTTCTATTTTTTGATTTGGAAAGCCATTAATGAATAATTTCACACAAAATTCATACAAAAACTCGATTTTCTATTTTTCCAATTTTCCGACATTTCCGGAGGGATTTTCCGTAAAAACCTTCTCCTCGAAAATACGAACAACTGACAAAAAATTTTACAGAAATCGGCCCAGCCGTTCTCATTTTATGAATAACTATAAATTTTTTACACTATTTTTATATATCGTCGGCTTAGAGTGCAAACCTGAAAATCCACTCTTTGTTAAATATGACATTTTAATGTCTTTTGAAAGAGAAAGAGACGCTGCATCGACTGGCTAAAATATTTGTTCTAATTTTAAGCTCTACATGTTAAAAAAAACTTAAATTATTAGGCTAATTTCTTAAGCTATGTATAGAAAATTTTTACAGTACATATTTTGTCTCTCCTGTAAAAATTTGGTTGAAGTGAGTTAGCAGGTTTGCACTCTAAGCCAACGATATATAGATTTCATATGTTAGTCCATATATCAATTCATATATAATACTTTTGCAATGTATAATCCTATATATTTCCATACATGAAGTCATACATATTCATATAAATTTATATACATTCATATATTAAAAATATATGGACCATACATATTTTTTTTTAGCTGGGATGTTACTATTTCAATGTGTCGAAAAGGGGTGGTTTTGTTAAAATTTTCGTTTTCCGGCAGAGAGCAAACTGTAATTTGATCGTGAGTAGTAAAATCCATTTTCTACTTATCTAGGTACACAGTTGTGCACCAGCCTAAGTTCCGGCCTATGTAAACAGCGTGTATATTATTACCCGATCCAATGAGACCGCATTGTGGTAGTCTCATAAGCGAAGTTTGAAAGTTTTACAATGAAAGCTTCCTGAGATACTGAGATGTAAAGTACATATTTTAAGACATACTAACTGACTGTCTTAATAATCAAACAGTAATCAGTGTTAAGTTTTAAAGGGCAATTACGTCATTTGTGGTATTTTTTTCATTCTTTTGGAGTTAATGTCAACTGTTGTTAGAACAGAGCTTTCAAACAAGATGACGACACCAAGCATTTTGCACGTATTTCTCCATGTCCAAGTCCAGCGTGATTTTAAACACATTTAGCTGGCCAAAAGTAAAAAGAAATGTTCCCTGATCTTGATGATTTTTTGATATGTGATAGACAAGAAAACAGGTGATAGAAAAACATGCTCATGAGAAGAATAAAACAAATGGTAATATATATAACACTTATCAGATATTCAGTATCGAGAGAAGCTAAAAACAGGCTTTTTAAATGAGCATATTATCATTTATTTTTTCTTAAAATTGGGTTCATTTTAAATAGTATTCGTTGTTTTTTGAGTAGTATAATATATAATTTAGCCAAAAGCTCGTTGAAGTAAAAATTCACTAAAAGGAAGGAAGGAACTAAAAAATGTATATACAATTTTTAATGGAGTAGAACTAAATTGTTTCAACGAGTTTACCTTTCGTACTACTATGTACAAAAATATTGAGGAGTCTCTAGTTTCAAAATAAGAAAAAATTGGGGATACAAAGTGCAACCTTCTTTTATTTTGCATAAATTTTGCAGACAAGAGCATGTGTTTAATACGTAGATTTTAAGTATGTACATGTGTAATATTATTAGAGAAATCCAAGTGTTCCCAGTAAAAAAAGACACTCCAAAAATGTCATGAAAATGTAGAGTTTGCGATATGGAAGTTGTGCAAATTTCGATCCGTTCTAATGATTTTTACATAGGGTTGTCATTACAAGAAGTTCTCTTTTTCGATGCTTGGTCACCGAATTTGAAGTGATTTTAAGAAAATTTTCCTTTTTTGTGTTCTATGATAATATTTTCATCTAGGAAAAATGGTAAGTAGTTACCTATTTTAATAATTCGTTTCTTTTTATACGAATTAAAGGCCGAAACAGTGTTTTCATTTAAATTTTAGACTAAAATTAGTTCATAAATTTCTTTAAAAAAATAGATTTTTTTAAATTCTGGTGAGTATTTTCTAAAACTATGGAGAAATTACAAGGGTTTGTACGACTAAAATAAACTTCTACTTGGTTTTCTGCTAACTATCGGCAAATTAAAAATATCGAGTTTTTGGAAGCAATGAAAATCTAGTTCCTTTGGAATGATTTCCATTTTTTTTACTGGGTTGGTACTAAATAGCCTTGATGATGTTTTTCAACATAAGCAACATAAATAAATATGACGTTACCACGGAGCGTACTATTTGAGGTATGGCTACAAAACAAAAACGATGTACAGGAGTTTAGATTTTTAACCCTGTTATCGCAATTTAATCAAAGCTTTGTGTGTTAAAGAGCCAAAATAACATCAGATTCGGATTCAACGCGTTAAAATACATACATATATGGGTCTACTCAAATTTACAGACCTCTTTTTACTCTGTATGGGGGCTACTAATAAAAAATGGTGGACCATGCCCATTTTTTCTACAAAGCTTCATTTACATATGGGTAATTCCAGAAAAAGGTCAACCAAAAAAAATTTTTTTTTGCTCAAAAATTTAATAATAAAGCATAAAGGTCAATACTTTACAAATTTGAAAGCATTTTTAAATTTTGAAATTTTATAACCGAAATATGGGACTTTTAAAGGAAATATTTTCTTTGCCGAGCCTTTTTTAGCGATTATTTAAAGTAATTTGTATTATTTTTTCTTTTTTTATAATTTGCACCTTTTCTACTATTCACAACCTACGCATTAGCAGAAAAGAAGGATAATGGAGTTCTAATAAGGAAAGTTGTTTGAGTTTGCTTCCACTTATACCTTAATGTCGCATACGTCGCATAAAATCCATATTTGTTAATTTTCCTCAGCAGTGAATAATCATTTGATATTGTTTAATTGCTTTTCAATTAAAGTTCAATCAATATTAGCAAAGTCGCTACGTTTAATTCACTTGGGAAAAAATGTCGCATCCGCCTTGTCGCGTCGGTATTTGTACTTCAACCATTTAAAAGAAAATTAAAACAAAATTTTCATATTCCATAAATCTACACATAAACGATCATCTTTCAGCTTCATTTCCACATTTACAAAAAAGAAATTCTTCAAAAAATTTCCCTGAATTATGTATATTTCTATAAGTGCTCAAAAATAACTTCTATTTTTGTCGCGTCCGTTTCTCGCTGACATTTGCTTACATCTTTTTACTATATTATTGATATCGCCAAAAAATTTTTCTTAAATATACTACTCCTTCATTGATTTAAAACACTTAAGATATATATAGGATGCTTCTATTCCTTTCTTGTTTTTTGCTCAAATAAAAGTGTACGAATGTCGCGTCCGTCGCCTGGGAACTGCCCATATATATACATAGACATTATCGATACCAAATTTAATTCCGATATATGCTCCGGAACGAGAGTAATTAATTCTGGCCAGCTAAAAGTGCTAAAAAAAGTCACACTGTGCAATGCCTTTTTAATAATTTTGTTACTGATGTTATTTTAATTTTTCTTTATTCTATGAATAAAACTGGGACGTACGTCGGATTTCCTCCAGGGCAACGAATTCGTCAATAAGAAGTCGCTGAGCTCTTATAATTGATAAAGTTGGTTATTGTTTGTGCAAAGGGAGAGAAATTCGTTTTATCATCCTTCGTCGGCGCAAAAATTTGACACAAATCTAGCTCGACACGTACGACAAAGTTCGTTCATATGCACAAATGTGTTTTATTTTTCATGACGAAAGTTCGCATCGAAAAATTCGACGTTCCTCCCAGTTGTGTTCCCATTATTAAGCATGTTTGAATTTGTTGTATGTTGTACCCCATTTAGACACGTAAAGTTTACTTTGGAAAGTCTTAATTCAGATGACTGAAACACAGAGGGGAGAATACTATATCTTTCTGTCTTTCTCCCAGCTGAATTAAGGCTTTGCAAATACCCCTTTTAGATACGGAAAGTTTACTTTGCAAAGTTGTATTTCAGCTGGGAGAAAGACAGAAAGAGATGGCATTCCTAAAGTGACCACATTTTCATTGAGACAAAGCGGGACAAATGGGATGGAATTAGAAATAAAATTTAGTTATATATACACACAAAAAAATATAAGAGGTAATATTAACTGAGCTTTCATAGGTAACTTTTTTTATATGAAAAAAAACTTGGGTTTTATTAACTATGCAGTTAGGCAATTTGTACATTACACATTACCTAAAATCCAAGTTAATATAAACTATTAATATAAGGTACATACATACATATATTTTTCGAAATTATTTTTATTGAATTGTTTTCTATTTTATTGTCAACAGAAAATGTTTTAGCAAGAAGGTACATATGTATACATTAAATTTTAAAAATTTTAAAAATTTATGTAAGATAACTGTTTTTAATTATTATAGATAAACTAGCTGAGCCCCGCAAACGTCCTCTCTCTTCCTTGCTTTCCTTTTTTACTTTCAATAACAGAAGCAAGTACGCAAATTGCCAGTGTATCCCACATATAGGTGTTTCCTTCGGAAGCTGTAGACGACCTATACTTTCGCATAAGAAGGAAGAGTTAGCAAGATCCGCACCCAGAGTTTTAACTGTCTCGACCAGTATACGTCCCCGATAATGAATGTTTGCACCCGATAATGGAAAATACCACGGAATAAGTGTAAGCAATACATATAGTTGCAATACCTATTAGGAAGACCGCACAAGACACATAAGCCTGATTGCACTTATGATATAATTACGATGACGTCGTTCGTCCCAGGTGTGTTCCCAGCATTACCTTCAGATTTTTTCTTTTCGTGTTTTTTTTATATATTGTATATGTATGTAAATATTTAAATAAATAATAATAATAATTAAAAAAAATTTAAATAAATAAATAAATACAAAATTTTTTAAAAATTCAAAAATTCTTTAGTTGTTATTTGATAACGCGATGAAAGCGAAATCTACTAAAATCCATAACAATTATCGAATTATAAATAGTTAGTTTAACTAAAATCCACGATAATTTGCCGAATCATACATGTATAAATTTACTTTGCCATTTAGATAATTCACAGATAATAAATATGTGAATTTACTTAGTCGTAAAGGAGTTTTAACTAAAATTTTAGTTGATTTTTCGAACATAGAAATCAACTAAAATTTTTGTCAAATTACCTAAAAAACTTTGTAAATGCCATTTTACCCTTTCACTTAGTTAAAATTATACCATTATTTTAGGAAATATAACCTATAATTTTTTTGTGTTTACTTTATTGTATACATCCATACACATACTTGTACAAAAATGTATTTATTATTAATTACAAAAGCCCACGAAATTCAAATTTTCTTTATCCTTCAAAAATTCATTTAATTTTTTCATATATCTAAGTATATTAAAACAAACTACATCATTGGTTTTTTTTCTATCACGTCACAATTTTTTGTATGACCCTACCTAATATTTTTACTTGTATGCCAGTATAATTCACCATAACTTGAAGGCAGTACATCTGACATCGACCAATAAAACAACGTCGTGAAACTAACAAAATTTGCTTCAAATCATCTTAATATAGTAAGCTAAAAAAATTAATGATTTCTTAGTTATTCGTAAAATAAAATTGAAAAATTATTTCTTTTTATAAAAATTTAAAACTTTTTCTTTTAAAAGTTCATAAAAATTCAAAACTACAAAATATTGAACTTTTTGGCCATTGTCTGTAAAGTCAAATATATTAAGAATAAAATAAGCTAAATATTATGAAAATCGGACAAAAATTATTGACTTACTACTAGTTCAAAAAGAGGTGTTGGACACAACTCTATTCTACTGCGACTCTTTGAATTTCAGTAGCAGAAGTATGAGTAACAGGTTGCGATTGGGCAAAGTAAACAACAAAAAATCGAAAAAATATCACAATTTTACGACTTTACTATTTCGACTGCAGTCTTTTAACACTGCATATTATAAATACGTTTTCTTTTCTTTGCTACTTATTAAGAGTTACCAACAATATAACATATAACAAGTGCTATATTCGGCTGTGCCGAATCTTATATACCCTCACCAACGATTTTGTTCAGCACAAAGGAATGGCTTCAGGGAAATAAATGGAACATGCCCTTAATTTATTTTATAGCCATGACTGTTCTTTAGCGATTAATTTAATTTTTATCTCCATTTACCAAACATTAATAAAAAGTCGTTACAAGGTATCAACTAAAGACCATGGATTTGAAACATAACTGTTCTGAGAGCATAAGAATCAACATGACAAAAACCTTCGTTTATACTTAAATTAGATATCCATATAAAAATTAAGCATATATAAAATATATCTTGAGTAAAGATCTTCTTAAAACATGAAATATGTTTAACTAATAGCCTGTTTGTAGAACGCGACAAAGGCGACTCACGACGAGCCAATTCATGGACGACTTCGTAATGAAAAGCGTTTGTATAACACGAGTCGACTTTGTCGTGCAGCTTACGTTAATTCGCCCTTATGTCAAATATGTACTAAATCGTACTGTTGCCAACATGCTCAAAAATAGTTTTAGTTTATATTTTTTCATATGAAATTATTCTTTCACCTTAAAAAAACGGCAACCCTATTCTTGCGCACACCTGACATCTACATACATACATAAATAAAAAAGTAAACAATTTTTTTTGTTTTAAAAAAAGTGAATTAAACTCTTATATCTGTGTTAAATCCGTGCGATTAATATTAATAAATATACACTATATACAGATATGAAAATCCTTTCCTTTGTCGCATTTGTGATAAATCATATGCTCGCCGACCAGAAATTCAAGACATGAAGGCACTCACACCGACGAAAAGCAATTTAACGTCCCTTTTCACAATGTATGGTTAAGAGTTAACGTGAACTTTAACTGACAGTTCTTCATACAAAACTTGCAATTAAAGTCTCTGTTATCTTTTAACCATACATTGTGAAAAGCACAGTAAGTGTGAATTCTGTCCCGTGGCATTTGCTCAGCGTACCAATTTGAAGTTTGTGGCAAACAATTTAATAGTCATAATAATCGCATAATAGTAATAATAATTGGAATGCGGTTTTGGCTTTATGCGCAAACCTCTACTTTTAACGGATATGAAACAAACAAAACATATAAGCGATAAAATTATAGTAAATCATATTCAATTTACTCAACATCCTGCAGGCAATTCTGCGGCCACATCTAACACTCAGCAAATACATTTACAAGAGGAAGATTCAACAGTAGATGTAGACAACGATCTAACAATGATGAAGATGTGATTGAAGTAGTCGATGAAAACTTAATTAAGGGTCAACTAGACGACGTAAACTATTTGGAATATGAAGAGCTGGAACGTGAAGGACATCAAGTACTCACTTGAGTGGATATAGGAGGAGGCGTGGGTAGAGTTTAAATGATTTATACTAATTAAGTATTAACTGTAAACAAAATAAAACTTTAAAAAAAAAAATTAAACCGACTTCAAAAATAAGCACTAAAAAGCAACAAATAATATAGATCTAGTTAAATACAAGATTTTTATATATGTTACCTACAGTGCCGTTTGAAGTTGGTGCCAGCAACATTGGTAACTAAGCAGATACATATGTACATAAAAATTACTTGCAGTTTTTTTACCGGGCATGTTCCTATGTGCTTAGTACCAGTATTACTGGCACCAACTTCGAACGGCACTGTAGGTAACATATATAAAAATCTTTTATTTAACTAGATCTATATTATTTGTTGCTTTTTAGTGCTTATTTTTGAAGTCGGTTTAATTTTTGTTTAAAAAGTTTTATTTTTACCTTTTTAGTGCATACTTTTGAGCTCTAGTCAATTCAAAAAAAATTTATTTGTGAGTATCTTTCTTTATTTAGAAATATAGTCCAGTTTCGTAAAAATCGATGAAGTAAAAGCACGTGAAATTAAGTGTTAAATTTTATGGGGTGTGGCTACGCCCCTTTTCTAAAAACAAGATTGTGTATTTTAAAGAGTTCAAGGTGTGTGCTAAGTTTCGTAAAAATCGGTTAAGTAGAACCACGTGTAATGTTATAATACATTTTAATGGGCGTAGCCCCACCCATTTTTTCAGCTTAAAAATTTTGTAATTACAAAAACCAAAGATGTTTGTTAGGTTTCGCAGCAATAAAATGAGTAGAAGATTACAAAATCAAATTTAAAAAATTGTAGGCGTGACCCCGCCCACTTTTTTTTACGGAATTTTGTGGCCTTATTAAAGCTTAGGGTGTGTGCCAAGTTTCGTAAAAAGCGGTTAAATAGAACCCTGTGAAATATAATATAAAATTTTAATGGGCGTGACCCCGCCCATTTTTTTTAAACACGATTGTGTATTTTTAAAAGTTCAAGGTGTGTGCTAAGTTTTGTAAGAATCGTTTAAGTAGAACCACGTGTATTGCTATAATACATTTTAAGGGGCGTAGCCCCGCCCATTTTTTCAACTTAAAAATTTTGTAATTACAAGAACCAAAGATGTTTGCTAGGTTTCGCAGCAATTAAATGAGTAGATCACAAAATCAAATTTAAAAAATTGTGGGCGTGACCCTGCCCACTTTTTTCAAATGGGACCAATGGGAAGCTATACCCTCTCAGACAACAAAAAAATTTTTACAATCGGTCTAAAATGCACCGAGTTATGAACCCACACACCTAAAAAAAAAAAAAAATAGAGACGAATTGTTAAGCTCCTTTTTTTGAAGTCGGTTAAAAATAGAGACGAATTGTTAACCTACTTCTTTTTTTGAAGTCGGTTAATAAATAAAAGCTACTATTTTTATTACGTTAAAGAGACAGAGAAAGAAGATAGTTTATTTTTAAGCTACTATTGAGAATCTGGTGCTAACTATAAACAACTTTACAACAAATATGACTAGCATGATGCAAGAAATGCTGAGAATGCAGAATACTCTGCTTCAAGCATTAGTCAACAAACCATGAACACGTTAAAACTATGTTTCTGGAACGCAAACGGCATTCGCCAACATAAAAATAAACTTGAGCACTTCCTCACGGAAAAAAATATTGATGTAATGATGGTCTCTGAGACTCACTTGACTTCGAGAAGCTGCTTTAAAATAAATGGTTACACTCTATATGATTCAAAGGACCCGAGAGGGAGAGCATGCGGTGGATCAGCAATTCTAATTAAGTCAAGACTCAAGCACTATATCCTTTAGAACGTTAGTGAAGAATATATGCAAGCTACGAATATTTTCGTAGAAAATTTTTGTGCGAACTTCGTGATATCATCAATTTACTCACCTCCCAGTTACCGAAGATCAGTATGAGAAGTTCTACAAATCGCTTGGATCTTGTTTCGTGGCAGCTGGTGACTACACTGCAAAACATACGTACTGGGGCTCGCGTCTTGTTACACCTAGAGGTAGAGCGTTGTTTAATACAATTTCAAAAATGGGCTTAGATGTCATTTCGAGTGGGGAGCCTATTTACTGGCCTACTGACGTAAGAAAAATTCCAGATGTTATAGATTTTGGCGTCACGAAAAATATCGCATACGGACTTAATTCACGTACAGGGCTCTCTAGATCTGTCCTCCGATCACTCTCCCACAATAGTTACAATTTTCAACCCACTAAGGAGTGATTTAACTAACTCATATGCGAAAACGATTAACAGGGTCAACTGGCTAGGATTCAAAAAATATATTAGTAGTCACTGCGTAGAAAACATTCAGCTAAGATCACCTGATGATATTGAATTTAATATTGCCAATCTTAACGAATATATTAAACAGGCTGCTGAACATGCCACTGCTTCCTATCCGCAGACTGGCTTTAATAGAATTTATTCTACGGAAATTGAACGTCTTGTATGTGAAAAAAGGAGAGCTAGAAGAGAATGGCAACAACACCGATCACCCTAAATAAAATCAGACTTATGGCCTAATTTTGTAAAACAGAACGAAACGTTTTAAACAGAAATTTTTGGTTTGTTTTTAATTTTGAATTTTGTAAAACATTTGAAATCGAAAATTCTATTTAACGTAAAATAAATATATTTTATAAAACAGTTGCAAACGTTTTCAAACGACTTAAATGTCATATGAAAACGTTTATTAAATTGTATTCGTTTAAAAATTTTAACTACATTATTGCATTAGTTTTGCTGCAATAATGAGTAAATTAGTATCTAGGTCAAACATATGTAAAAGGCCGCCCGTGGGTACTTTTTTACACGCACATTCGTACAAGCATTTTACTCTCTTTTTTTATATGTATATGTATGCGTATGCCTGACTTTGATCTAGGTGCACGATAGAGCTCCAGGCCAGCTCGGCCTATAGACGTAGTGCCCATATTTACACATACATTCGCTTTAACACCCTCATAACTACTTTGTTCCTGTCAATGGTAAAATGATAAAATTTAATCCGAAGTTTGAAAGTGTGTAGTGAAAGATTCCTGATAAATTGAGATGCAAAAAGTGCATTTCTTAAGACATACTCACTGACACTGACCACTGATACAGTCATCAAATTGATGAAGCACTTGAACTCTAACAACAGAGCTATATTTTGTTACACAAGTAGGCCTAGGTGAGTTACGATCAAGAAAAATTCGAAAGCATTGAATTTATAACGTGATGTTATACTATTAGGTATCTCTCTTTAACCCATTATATTATTTAACTCTGCCCTTTTAAACTGGCGCAGTGATCATTAATAGAAATATGACAGACTAGCAATCTTTAATTTGCAATGTTTTATTAAAGAAAACAAAAGTAGTTAGATCTTCACAAAAATATAAATGTGAAAAAGGCAAAGTTCCTATAAAAAATTTCGGTGAGATAATTTTTTTTTATAAAGTTCTTTTTTGGCACAATACTTATCACAATATTACATACATATGTATGTGTTTTAATTTATAATCGTTAGGGTGTCATGTTATTTCTATGTAACCTGCATACTTGGCAATATTTTTACCTTTACAATACAGAAGATAATAGCGGATATCTCTTTATTTCTTTATGTGGGGAAAAATTTTGTGAAGTAAGCAGGTTGCATAGAAATGATATGAGACCTTGTCGATTGCACTTGTGAGATTTTGGATAGGAACTTGACTGAATCCAAGTGTATGATGAAAAACATATCCTTATACATTAACATTTCACTCCAGCATTGAAATATTGAACGTTTCAAAATTTCACAAACATCCAATAAGTATTTATGGGCACTTAACTAACGCCGCTGATTTAGAATTTCTTGTTTCGTTGGTGCATATTCCATAATTTAATTAAATTTGACTTAGAACATATTTTTATATTCAGCCTTTTATAATGAATAATATATTTTTCAATTACAATATTTTGACAAGAAACGAAAACAACGTAGCGTTTTACAAAATTTAAAATATTTTTGTTTTCGCTCCAACCAGAAACGAAAACGAAAATTCGTTTAGTTTTACAAAATTAGGCCATTAAAGAATGTACTAAACGACTCAAAGAGCTGCTATCGTCGGAAAACACTGCATTACTGGAAAAGTATTTAGAAGGTCTTGATGTAACGTCAACATCTAATTACTCTTTATGGCGCGCTACTAGAAATCTTAAAAGACCCGTTGATGTCAAATCACCACCAAGAAGCGATAGTGAGAAAGGTAACTTATTTTCTGAGCATTTAAAATCTGTATTCACTCCCAATTCATGTACGGGTGCTGCCGATTTACCGAGTGTAGTATCTCTACCCCCTCGTCCCTTAAGGTTTAAGATGTGTGAACTACAAAAAATAGTTGCTGAACTCGACCCTAAGAAAGCTCCAGGTATTGATGGCATTAGTAACAATATGCTGATGAACTTGCCTCATATTGCAATAAGAATTTTGCTATTTATTTTTAATGCCATTTTACGAATGGAATATTTTCCACATAACTGGAAACTTGCCAAGATTAAAATGATTCCAAAGCCAGGCAAAGATCTTACCAAGGCTGAGTCATATAGGCCTATAAGCTTACTTTCAACAATTTCAAAGCTTTTCGAAAAGCTGCTCATGACTAAATTGTCCACAATTTTAGCTGATACTGGGTGCATCCCGGACCATCAATTTGGCTTTAGAAGTCAGCATAGCACTATTGAGCAAACGCATAGATTGGTTCAAATTATAAGGAGGACTTTTGAAGAAAAGAAGTATTGTTCTGCCCTTTTTATTGATGTTTCTCAGGCATTTGACAAAGTATGGCACGAAGGCCTAGTTTTAAAATTGAAGACATACCTACCAATAAATATACAAAAGCTTTTGGAAAGTTATATTGTTGATAGGACATTTACCGTTGTGGAAGGAGACTTCATGAGTGTACCCGAATCTATATCTTCTGGTGTGCCACAGGGTAGTATTCTGGGGCCAGTCTTGTATCTAATATATACTTGTGATATGCCTGTGAGCAATAACATCCACACTTCTACATTTGCCGATGATACAGCCTGTTTGAGTATTCACAAAAATCCTGATGAGGCATCCCGCAATCTCCAAGCACACATTACCCAGCTTGAAATATGGTTGAACTTATGGAGAATTAAAGTCAATGAACAAAAGTGTGTTTATATAACGTTTACCCTAAGAAAAGATACCTATTCCCCCATTCGAATCAACAATCAAAATATTCCTCAACATTCTCAAGTGAAATACCTTGGCATACACCTTGATCGAAGGCTTACATGGAAATATCATATTGACTCTAAGTTAACCCAAATGAAACTTAAATTGACTCAAATATATTGGTTAATTGGCAGAAATTCAACACTCAGCCTAGACTGCAAACTTTTGATATACAAGTCGCTTTTGAAGCCAATATGGTGCTATGGAATTCAGCTGTGGGGCACTGCTTCAGCTTTAAATGTCGAGAGAATCCAACGAAGGCAAAACAAAATTTCACGTTTGATAACATCTGCTCCATGGTACGTTAAAAATTCAAATATTCATCGTGATTTAAATATGCCACTAGTGAGTGAAGAAATTGCAAAATACGCAGGCAAATATTTAACTAAACTCGAGTCACATCCTAATCCGCTTGCCCGTAATATTTTGAGCTTTACTGGACACATCCGCTTAAAAAAAAAAGGGACACAAGGGCTCTTATACCCAACACTCCAGATGGGACTGCTTAAAAATACTTCTTTTTGATTATCACTACTTATGTATTATTTATAACTATCACTAAGCTTATGTCCGATATTGGTCGGGACTAATAATTATATTTAGATTTAATATTTGATTACTTATTGTTAGTTCATTTTTGAAGATACAATAAATAAATATGTATATGGAAAAAAAAAAAATTTTAATAAATCCAGGCTTCGCCTAAAGATGATTGCAAGAGATCTATCAATGAATTTAGAATCTTATATATAAATACGGCACACATTGGGCCTTATTACGGTTTTCGAATTTTTCTATTGGACTTCGAGAGTTTGTACCAGATTAAAGAAAAATGTTGTATGTTTCTTTAATCTAGTACAGCAAGTTGAAGTCGAATCTAAAAATTCGAGAACCGTAATAATGCCCATTGTTTTGTCGTACACTTTTATGTATATTGTCGTCCACCAATATTGGCGAAATATACATATGTATATGGTTTAAAATAAATTTTTGTGTAGATATGCACAATATAAATAGTTTTTCAAACTTCTTAGCATTAATTTTTTTTTTAATACATGATTTTTATTTATTGTATCTTCATATATGAACTAACAATAAGTATTCAAATCTTAAATATAAAAATATAATTAGGCCCGACCAGTGTCGGACATAAGCTTAGTAATAGTTATATATAATACATAAGTAGTGATAATCAAAAGGAAAAAAAAAATATAAAAAAAATTAAAGTATTTTCAGGAAGTCGCATCTGGAGTGCTGTGAATAAGAGCCCTTGTATCCCTCTTTTTTAGGCGGATGTGTCCAGTAAAGTTTAAAATATTACGGGCAAGCGGATTAGGATGTGACTCGAGGTTTGTTAAATATTTGCCTGCATATTTTGCAATTTCTTCAATCACTAGTGGCATGTTTAAGTCACGATGTATATTTGAATTTTTTATATACCATGGAGCCGATGTTATTAACCGTAAAATTTTGTTTTGCCTTCGTTGGATTCTCTCGACATTAGAAGCTGAAGCAGTACCCCATAGCTGAATTCCGTAGCACCATATAGGTTTTAAGAGCGACTTGTATATTAAAAGTTTACAATCTAGGGTGAGGGTTGAATTTCTATCAACCAGCCAATGTATCTGCGTTAGTTTAAGTTTCATTTGCGTTAGCTTAGAGTCAATGTGGTATTTCCATGTGAGCCTTCGATCAAGATGTATACCAAGGTATTTCACATGTAAGTTTTGAGGAACAATTTGATTATTGATCGTAACGGGGGAACAAGTGTCTTTTCTTAAGGTAAATGTTATCTGAGCACACTTCTGTTCGTTTACCTTTATTCTACACATGTTTAACCATAGTTCTAGCTGAGTAATATGTTGCTGAAGATATCGGGAAGCCTCGTGAGGGTTTTCGTGCATACTAAGGCAGGCTGTATCATCGGCAAACGTAGATGTATGGATATTGCTGCTCAAAGACATATCACAAGTATAAATCAAATATAAAACTGGCCCCAGTATACTCCCCTGTGGCACACCGGATGAGATTATTTCAGGCGTACTCATAAAGTCTCCTTCCACAACAGTGAACTTCCGGGCAATATTGTAACTTTCCAGCAGATTTAGAATGTTTATTGGTAGGTAAGTCTTTAATTTTAAAATTAGGCCTTCATGCCACACTTTATCAAATGCCTGAGAAACGTCAATGAACAGCGCAGAGCAATACTTTTTTTCTTCAAAAGTTTTTCTTATAAATTGAACCAATCTATGAGTTTGTTCAATAGTGCTATGCTGACTTCTAAATCCAAATTGATGATCCGGTATGCACTCATTATCAGTTAGAATTGGGGACAATTTTATCATGAGTAACTTTTCAAAGAGCTTTGACATTGTTGACAGTAAACTTATTGGCCTATATGACTCAGCTTTGGTAAGATCTTTGCCCGGTTTTGGAATCATTTTAACCTTGGCAAGCTTCCAGCTGTTTGGATAATACTCCAGTCGTAAAATAGCGTTAAAAATGAATAACAGGATTCTAATAGCTATACGAGGCAACTTCATCAGCATCTGGTTACTAATTCCATCAATACCCGGAGCTTTTTTCGGGATCAGTTCAGCAATTAGTTTTTGTACATCACGCGTCTTAAATTTTATTGGTCGAGGGGGTAGCGCAACTACATTTGGCAAATCAACAGCACCAGAACACGTGTTTGTGGTGAATACGGATTTTAAATGCTCACCAAATATTTTACCTTTTTCAGTATCGCTTCTTGCCCAACCTCCTGTAGATGTGCGTTTAAACTCAACTGGTGTTTTAAGCTTTCTAGCAGCGCGCCACAAAGAGTAATTAGATGCTGGTGTGACATCAAGACCTTCCAAATAATTTTTAAGAGATGCAGTTTTTTCAAATGCAAGCAACTCTTGGAGTCGTTTAGTACACTCTTTAAATCTGATTTTAAGTTGGGGTGATCTGTGCTGTTGCCATTCTCTTCTAGCTCTTCTTTTTTCACTTACGAGACGTTCAATATCCGTAGAATAAATTCTATTTAACCTAATCTGCGGATGGGCGGTAGTGGCATGTTCAGCAGCCTGTTTAATATTTTCATTAAGGTTGGCAATGTTAGATTCAATATCATCATGTGTTCGTAGCGTAATATTTTCCGTGCAATGACTACTAAGATATTTTTTAAATCGCAGCCAATTAGCACGATTTATCAAATTCGCATATGGGTGAGGTAAATCACTTCCTAATGGGCTACAAATTGTAACGATCGTGGGAGAGTGATCGGACGAGAGATCTAGAGAAGCTTCAATTTGAATTAAATCTCTAGAGATATTTTTCATAACGCCAAAATCTATTACATCCGGAATTTTATGTATGTCAGTAGGCCAATAAGTGGGCTCCCCACTCGAAATGACATCCAAGCCCATTTTGGAAATTGTATTGAACAACGCTCGACCTCTGGGTGTAATAAGACGCGAACCCCAGAACGTGTGTTTAGCATTATAGTCGCCAGCTGCTACGAAACAAGCATTAATGATCGAACAGAATTGCGGTATAAACACATTCTCCATACAAATTGACGCAAAAAATCAGCACCAGAAAGCAGTCGATAGATAAAATCTATTTTATTTTGACAACGTTTTTTCTTATGCTCTCATATATAAATACTCATTCTCTCAAGAATGCTACCATATTTTCAACAAATTTCATACATTTTGTGAGCAAAACTACAAAGAAAAATAAGCACAAAAGAAAATAAAACTAAAATTATAGAGCATTTGAACTTACTGCCGTAGATTTTATTATGGACTTTGTTAATTTGACAACGATTTTTCCTGAAGTTACGGACATATTCTGTTTGATCATTTAAAGTGATAAAAAAGCGTTTTAAATTTGCTTGGAAAAGAAAACAAATTTATGTTTTGTATTTGTTTTATACATGCACACAAGTGTACAGATGTTTATAATAAATATAGACATACTAATTTAGACATCTAATTTAGACCACTGAGCGATCCTAGTTTTTATAAATGAGTAAAATAATTGCCATAATTTCGCCACATCAGACTCTTTGGAGATATCTTCCACTACTTGCAGTAGTTTTTGTTTGAGAGTAAAGCTCCCAACTTGGCAAAATGTACGGCAGCAGCTCCTCCTATACCGGAACTGGCACCTGTTATCAAAACCACTTTTCCAGTAAAGTTCATTTTTCTACGAAAAGAAAGTTTCTGATTACAATAAAAGGCAAAAATAAATTTTGTTTCTTTTATCTTTTAAATAGCGCCGGCTGGTATTCTTCACTATCAAGAGTTTTCTAATATTATTACTTACCACAAATGCCAAAGATGAATGGAGTAGCAATGATAACTTCACAGGCCAAACGCAGATGAAAACCTTGCTAAACTCAGCCGTTGTCATTTTGATGCTAAAAATTTAAGCAATCAAAACAAGCGCATTCTTAACTTAAAAGTTTACTTACCTTTTTTTGTTTAAAATTACATTTTTTTTTAATTTTTATTATTTAAATTAAAAAACAAGCACTTTTTCAATATTTTGATTATTTTTTTTTAACGATTACAATTTTTTAGTCGTCCTCCTTGACCTTTATTGTGAGTCAAATCGCTTTGTACAAACCCAAATTAACTGTCATCTGTTACGTTTTTTGATGAAACTCGTCAACACTCGTGTTCTAAAACCCCAAAAAATAAATAATGCTAACATGTTAGCGCTTTTATTGACGAGTCGAGTTCTACAAACAGGCTATAAAAAAAATTATTGCTGGTTATTTTTTACCAAATTTTTTTTTCTATTTCCAACCCTGGAATCATAATTTTGGCTTTTCTGGTTTTAATACTAATTTAGTGGTTCTGTTAAAGTGGTTCTGTTAAAGGTTTGAGTGGTTCTGTTAAAGGTTTAAATGTATCTCTTGGTTGTTCACGTGTATCTATTTCAACAGTTTTTATACTACGAAGCTTTTTCTTCAAGACATTTCTTATCAACCCCAACTGTTTTAAAATTTTCTCATCCATGTTTAATAACAGCAAATAAGAGGTATCAGCTATTAGATCAGGTATCAGCTATCAGATAGCTGGTCTGGTTTTCAGATCAGCTTATCAGGTCCTGGTCTGGTTTTCAGATCAGCTTATCAGGACCTGGTCTGGTTTTCAGATCAGCTTATCAGTTATCAAATCAGGTTATCAGGTATCAAATCATGTTATCAGGTAGCAGCTCAGCTTATAGCAAATAAATAAATCAAGTTTAAAGTAAAATTAATAACTTAAGTTTATGAAGAGTAGTTTATATATATTAATAGTCAAATTGATTTCTGTAGCGCCCATCATTTAATTCATTATCTTTGCTAATCACCAAAAATCCATATTTATCGTTCCAACACTCTCGACAAATTTCATGGAAATTTTCATAACTTATATCGCTACAAACATGATCTCTATAAACATGCTTCATATTTGTCTTCTCTTGTTTAAACATTATAATAACATTGGCATTGTCTCTTATTAAATGCTTGGGAATTCTAGTATAAGTTTAACTCAAGTAGAATGAATCAACATCCCTATGTCGCCCTATACAGAAATATGTACGTATATTATTCTGCTTCTCACATGCAACATCATCAAATATCATAATTGAATTAGTTTTAGCTTCGTCAGGTGGAATAACTGATTCATTATCGGTGAATGTATAATATCCCATTCCTTTAATAGGTGAAATTAGTTTATCCAGGTATTCATATTTGGGTTGATACAGAGATTTTGAGTATAAATAGATGTTTTCAAACTTGAGTCCATTAGGACTTTCTAGTAGGTAAGCCAATCATCACATTAGTCTTTCCACAATTTGATGGTCCCACTATTAAAGCACGAATAGAATTTGGTAAGAGGGGCATATGCTGAATTTTTGAACTGATGTTCGCTGAATCGTCAATATTATGAACTAAAATATTTGTATCTTGTTTTACTAACTGCATTTTTGTAACTAAATAAATTGGATAAACGTTACCTCTTATTATAGAAAAAATTAGATAATATGCGTGTGTGTTCTGGCTTCCATATCGTTTTCACATGTTTTCTTGTGAGTTAGGATGTTAAAACGAAGATAGTTTTCTGATATCATAAAACCATCGTGTATGTTCTGGCTTCCACATCGTTTTCACATGTTTTCTTGTGAGTTAGGATGTTAAAACACATGCTACGCCTGTTTAAGTTGAAATTTAGAAAATAAAAATTAATAGTGTGTATTCTAGCATTCGACTTTAGACAAGCACAATTTAAAAATTGACGATTTCAAACTTTAAGATTTTTTCGATTTTTACCAAAAAAACTCGTATTCTTTTCACTTGTTAACAGTCTTGTGAAAAGAATACCGAGTTTTTTTTGCTAAAAAGTGAAAACGAAAAAATCTAAAAGTTTGAAATCGTCCATTTCCAAATTGTTGTCTTCTAAATTCGGATGCTAGAACACATAATATTAATTTGTATTTTCTAAATTTCAACTTAAACAGGCGTAGCATGTGTTTTAACACCCTAACTCACAAGAAAACATGTGAAAACGATGTGGAAGCCAGTACACTAGGCTTATTCAGAAAATAAAAAATTTGCAAAACGCAAAGGGCTCACTGGGTTTCATATGCGGGCTAAAATTCTAAGACAAACTGCATTTTTACTTTTTGATATCTTAAAAAAAAGTTCCGCACCAAGTGCATTTTCTGCAGCAAAAATGTGGATTTTTTAATTCCAAAAAAATCTCACATTTTCGTAATGACAAAAAAATGTTTGTTAATAAACCATCTAGTAGTAAATTTTATAGATTTTGATCCTCTGATCACGGATCTGCCGTTTATTTTAAAATCCATTAAGTGGTTTTCGAGATATGACCATTTGCAAATCGCACGTATTCTAAAATACGATGAGTAGTTTTACAGTTATTCGCTAATTCAGATTTTGCAAAAAGTTACTTATTTTTTCAGCACAATATCATTTATGCACATTAAGCTTATACAGAAAATAAAAAATTTGCAAAACGCGAAGGGCTATGTTGCACAGTGGGGGATTTTGAAAAAAAAAGTGTAAATAATTCTGCAGTTTCTAAACAAGCCGTGCGATTGTTATAAAATTTCATACAGCACTTAAAGAGGTGTTGAACTTATGTAAGTGTATACAAGTTTTAATGCTAAAACATTTTAATATTGATGTGGCTACTTAACAAAAATCAAGTTAAGTTAAGATGTTATGGCTTATGTATTATTATCAGGGAAACCGCAAACATGCAATTGCATGTTTTTTCTTGTATGACGTATTAATGCGGGGAGATGATATTCATCGTTTCAGAACTTTTTATGAATTTTGGCATCGATTTGTTAGTGCATATTTTTACATATTTTATTCTTTGAAGCATGTTTTACCATATTTCCGTCATACACGCATATTTTTAGCATCTTTTTGAGTTTTTACAGCATATTTACGGCATTTAGGGCATATTTTGATACTTTTTGGATTTTTTTATTTTAATATGCTCACAAAAAATATGTTGGTCAAAATTTTTATTTTTATTTTTCGCCATCTAAATCTAACTTCCAATGTTCCATGTAATGTATACATTTTTATTATAATATAATATTATGTATATTACGCAGTTAATATGGACGTTAGTTTCAATAAAAATTAGGTTTTGCTATTTGTGACGGACTCCGCCCGAGTACATGTTGTAGGAACATTGTCAATGTATACAAGTTTATTTGGATGTGACAGCCAACGATTTTTATTTGAAAATCTAGGTCAATATTTTGTTGTTTATTGCAATAAAAATTATAAACAAAAATCTTGTATTATATACCCAAAAAACATTTCCAATGTTTTAATTCTGATATCGCGATCTCTTTTGAAATTGAAGTTAAATTTTTACGAGAAAATAAAAAAAATTAATTTCTAATATTTGTTTGGTCAAAATGTGTATATAGTGTATTGTTTTAACGTGCACATCAAACCCCAAATTATTCAGTCATTCTTTGATAATGTTTTATTGTTTCCTTTTTTTGTTATTCAAGGTGTATTTAACTAGGTGGCAGCGCTACTTCAGCTGATAATTTTTTGCTCTATGTGCTTTGTATCTGAAGAATGTCAAAAACTTCGATTTTGTTTTGGTTTTGGTACAATTATTTTTTTGCTTTTGACATTCTTCGGTTCTTTACAAAGCTATGGTTGCCGTATTTTTGTATAACAAATCCTTACGCAGTCACCTGTATAATTGCACCTTGGTTTTATTAATAGTGACATTTGTAATAAAATGAAAAAAAACTTATGTCAACTTAAGTCATTATTATTTATTGGCACAGATACCTATATGAATACGCTATTTCTTAAGTAGGTCTAAAGGTGTGGCGATATCTGCCTCTGCATATTGAATAATATGAATATTAAAAAGGAAAGAAAGTGAATATGTATAATTGGGAATATACACATACTACTTACATACATGCATGTATGTTTGCATACTTACCCGCAGTTTTTAACTTAATAATTAAGTACGTAATTAGCTAATTTTTATTTAAAATTAAGTTGTAATTAAATACGATTTAATTTTTTCAGTGGTTAATTAAAGTTCTTATTAAATTACGTTGAAAGCACGGCAACCCTGCAAAATTTCCAAAGAACAGCTGTTTAGCATAAACAAAAAAGTTAGGTTATAAGCATGTAGAAAATTAAAATTGCATAAAAATTCATTTTATGAAATCAAACGAACATCATAATACATTTTTCTATTACTTTATTCCATAATATGAAACTTTGTATTGTATATGTTATATATTTATGAAATTTAAACGAAATTCTTTTTAACCCGACCACATGATGTTTTCAACCCGACCACATGATGTCATGTGTATGTTTTCAATAAACACATACACGCATAAAAACATATGGTACATTCATAAAACTTAAGTAGTATTTAATTACACAAGGTTGGGTATTTAATTATTATTTAATTATGCACTCAAAAACACAATTTCGTATTTAATTAGAACTTAAAAATAATTACAGTTTGATTAGCCAGTCAAAAACTGGGGGTTATTGTATATTTTTGTTGTATGTTTAAAAATTTATTTTTTATGAGGGGTACAAATCAAAACGGTTTTTATGATGTGATGTGTACCTGTATATACGTACGTGGTACAACATACAAATGTATGTATGTTGTAGAAATTGATGTATTTTTGATTGAAAACAATTTTTTTTTGTATTTTGTTATTGTAGACAGGGCTGCCAGAAGTTTTGCGAAGAAAATCATCATTTGTCGGAAAGAAAATCATATTTTGAAGAAAAAATCATCACAAGTCCAATTTTTTTTTTCAAATAAAAAAAGTAACAATCGACATATTTACAATGGACAAACAAAACTATTCGACGTATTTTATTTTGTTTTCATCAATAAAAAGCTATTTTCTATCATATTTTACAAAAAGAATTAAGAAAGCATTTTCAAATTGAATTCAATAAAAAATGGGATCATTAAAGTAACTTGTTTAAAAATTGCATTAAATGAAAAACTAGTTAAGAAATTCAAACAAAATAAGTATTCGACATTGCCAATGTTCTTATCATATAAGGTATGTACAAGAGTGATGCATTTTGGCTTTTTTGGTTTAGGGCCAAATCAACGATTTAGAAGGTCCAAAATACCTTTGATAGGGCCAAATGTACTCGACTATAATCTTTTATTTTAAATAAAAACAAAAGTATGTATTAATAATATGTGATTTATTTTGTTTAGAGCAAAAGCAGAACTTAGCGACAAAAGTTAAAATTTTTAAGGTATTTTTTGTTAAATTAAAGTAAATACATATTTCATATGTATGTGTGTTGCTTAAAAAACTAAATTTTAGTTAAAAAACATTACTTATGTAATTCTCATTTTATTAAACATAATCTCTAAATTTTTAGTCCAATAGTTCCTCAATTTAACCCTGTCTAGAAGCATTTTTTTGTGTTAAGTTTTAAAATATCTTCATCATAACAATTATTAGAACTAGATTTCATTAATTGTTTTTAATTATATTAAATATGACACAGTATTTTTTACATGACGATGATTTCTTCTATTATGGCCTGTTTTACAATATCGAAAGAAAACTCTCGACTGAAAATTTATATTGAAAACAAAAGCGAATTTTCAAATTTGATTGTTGATTTCAATATAAATTTTCAGTTCTGCTGAGGATTGGTAAATAGAAAGAGTTCCTTGAATAATTCTGTATATATTTGTAAACAAAGGTTTACATAAACGATTTTTAATGGTAGAAATCCTTTTGCAAAATTTACTTCTACATAAATCTTTGAGCTTTTGAAAAAGTTTAATAGCAAGTGGTGTAATACTATTGGTTTCCCCACTCAAAACATGATCTGGCGCAGATTTCGGAAACCAGTTTAAATAAAAATCTCCAAAAATAAAAGTAGTTTTTAAAACGAAAAAAAAACTCAATTAAAAAGTGTACTCAAAGGTTGGAATTTTGAGCTGAAAGGGCCAAAATATCCTAGAGAGTACCACAGGGCCATCAAACATTCAAAAGTGCCACAAATGCCCCAATTGTGCCACATTTTGCATCACTGATGTACAGTAGTTTTATACTCTAAAATTTAGAGGCAAGTTGATTTTCCTTATCGACGAATGACTTCTTTTAAACGATTTGGTATACATTTGGTGCAAGATTTGAATATATTCCGGACCGATTTTTCGTCACTTCTCTAACATGACTTTTTTTGTAAAGTGACGTTTTCTTATTCTTTTTTTTCAATTGACCCCAGAAGAGGAGGAAGAAATGTGCTCTCTGCCCCTTACCAAACTGTTTCCATGAAGACGAATATTTTCGCTGGAACAAAAATGTTTTCTTTATAGGTGTAGCTCTTGATAAACATTCTCGACCAACAAAGAAAATTGAACATACATATGTATGTATTGAAAGTAAAAATCATAATTTGCAAAATTAAAAATCATCATTCGAGAACAAAAATCTTAAAATCATATTTTGGTCCAAAAATCATCAAAAATATGATAGAAATCATCATTCTGGCAGCACTGATTGTAGAATTGAATGTAGGTGGTAGGTATGTATGTATGTATGTATGAATATGCATACCCAGTTGACCACGGCTTTCGTTAATGATATCGATTTAGAATATATCTCGAACATTTATCGTGTAAAACTATCGAGAGAAAAATGTTCACCTGCTCAGTTTTGTCCAAAAAAACATTCGATCTCGGATTTCGTTAGCAATATCAAAAGTGAGAGATTATCGAATTAATTTCGATACCGCAAAAATGCTACAGAAAAAGTAAGAAAGTAATTTTTTTATTTATTTATTTTAATTTTAACTTACTTATTTTATTCATTTGTTTAATTCCGTAATTTACACTGCAGGCTTTGAACATGGTACCTTCATTCTAACAGGCTAACACACATCCACTAGGCTATCGTGGCAAATTTTTTTCATTCAATTATTGCACATATGTAGGTATGTGTTCTTATTTTATTTTTTAATTAACAGTGCTGTTATGCATCGAACTTGGTACTTCTAAACTAACAGGCTGACACACTTCTACGCAGCTACCGTCACACATTCGAAAAACTATCGAGAGAAGTGCGAAGTTCGCAGCTTTAGCGAACATTCGAATTTTTTTAGATTTGCGAACAAATATCGAACAATTTTGTTTCGAAATTTCTTCGCTTTAGTGAGCATTCGTTTTTATCGAATCTCAGGTGGGTACATATGTAGATATCAACGTAAATACGCATTTATATACATACATATGTAGGGATGCATGATGACTTTATTATTTATTATTTTATTATTTGTTTTAATAACAGACATTTGAATTGGATTTATTTAATTCAATTCACATATCCATATTAGTCATTTATCCTTCTCTTAAACATACTTACATACATATGTATGTACCGGTATCGTTTTACTGAACTAAATTATTTATTTTTGTATGTAACTATCTTGTCTTGTTTTTTTTATAAAAATATACAATAACAAAAATTAAAAATTTTAAAAACCCCCAAATCAAAATCGGTCGAGCCATTTGGGCTGTACGTGGACACGGACAGACACACAGATACACAGACACACACTACAAACTTATAACACCCCTCTTTTTGGTCGGGGGTTAAAAATAAAGCATCTTTAAATTGTTTTAATTTTAGAAGACAACCCAAATAAATTCAGTAAAGGGCGACTTTGACTCGCGCACGAAGGGTTCCGTACATTCGGGTCTGAGCATTTTTGTAATTATGCCTTTTGGAAGTTTATTTTCAGATAACCGATTTTTTTCTGTTTTTTTTTGTTTTTTTTTCAAAATAATGCAAAATAAAATTCCTCTCGCAAATTCAAAAATAAAATTCGCAAACGAAAAGAAAATAGAATTCGCGATTAAATTAAAAAAACCAAGGTTGGAAACCGAAACAAATAACGGTATCGGTATTGATACCGGTACAATTATTTTTTAAATTTCGGTATCGGTATTTTTTTATTTCGGTATCGGTATTACCGGTACATACCGTTATCGAATTTATAATACCGGTATACCGATATTACTGGCAAAATTTATTATTTCAGGCAGTGGACATAGCAAAAAACTTTTTTTTTATTAAATTACTTCAAAAAAGGGAGTATTTTTACATTAACATTGTATAAAAGCATATTAACTTATTTGTTTCTATACATGTTTTTATACTATTATTAAACAATAATTTATTAAATAAATTCAGTAAAGTGCGACTTTGACTCGCGCACGAAGGGTTCCGTACTAAACGTCTGCAACGAGTAACATTTTTGTTCGTATGTGAAACTCGCTGTCGAGTATAGTACATATTTGTTCTCCCTCTCAGAGCACAAGCAGTGAAGTGAAGAGATTGTTTGTTTGGCAAATACCAACAAGCAGTAGCCGAAGATTAAATAAGTACCGAAAAAAATTAACATAGAAAAATGTAGGCTACCAAAAAGAAGTACCTCAAAAACTATGTTCACTTCATGTGGTACTTCAAGTATTTTAGTGCAATATACAGGAAGGTTGAAATGAAAATAATAATGCCGGTGATGGCATTTACATTCGTATGTATGTGTGTAGGCATTCAACTATTAAAAAATGCGATGCGTTTAAAATAATGACTTTTTATTTTATATGTAAAATAAAATCAATTTAATTTTTATATTAACTGCCTAATTCATAAAAATAATTTCTGTTTTATAAGAGGTTAATAATCTAAATTTTCAACAGAAATTTTATTAACAATCCTTTTATAAAACCGACATATTTTTTATGAATTAGGGCGTAAATATCTTACGTTCGTAACTAAAGCTATGTACAGACGGTTGTCAATATTGCCAGTAAAATGTGCTCAAAATTTCTTACAACCGTGTGAACTGGCAATTTTTGTCAGACGTCGTTGCCAGAAAAATCATTGTCAGTCCATTGTAAGACTAGCAGCTGACAACAAATTGTCAGACATCTTACAATCGTGTGAACACATTGTAAAATTATTGCCAGCTATTTGTCAGACATTTTAATATTGTCAGATGCGCGAAGTTCGTGCATCTGACAATGGCGTCATTGTAAGAGAATTATTTCTATGGGCAACACTGTACACGCTTGATTTTAAAGAAAATATATTTAATAAAATATATGCAGCCAAAATCATTGCAGTTGCTTCTTTATGGTCCATAATAATTAATATTTTCACTTTTTACATTTAACACCACCACAAACGATTGATATTTAACAATTTCTAACAAGCGCTTTGAGTCTGGCAACGCATAATAATGTCGGGCAATTTTTGCATATGACAACCGTGTGAACTTACAATTTTTTTGCTGACGATTTTGTCAGCTGATTTTATTGTCATACAATCATCTAGCAATAAATTGTAAGATTTCCTGACAAATTTGATACAACCGTGTGAACTGTCAATCTGCCATACACTTGCAATTTTTGATTGTCAGTACAATGTCAGCACATTGCCAGATCTAACAATATTGTAAGATCTGACAACCGTGTGTACATAGCTTAACACATAATATTTACGTTTGAAACAAAAACAAAATTTTAATTTTGATTTAAATGTAATTGTACAAAACTAAATTTTCTTTCGATATTGTGAAACAGTAAATGCTACGCAATTCAGCATACAACATACATATGCATAACAATACGAGTATACAAATATGTATGTATATTATTTACGGAGTAAATCGCGAGAAGTTGCAAAATTTTAAACAAGCCATAATATTGATTAAAAATCGCCAAAAATGTAAGGTATGCAAAAAATTCAATAAAAATGGCGAAAATTCGCAAAAAGCTACTAACAGCGGGATGATAACAAAGTCTAATATTTTTTAAAAATCGGCAGAACTGTTAGGAAAATGAAAGCATGAAGAAATTCGCTTTTATCGTGAAGTGTACGAAAATTCGCAAGAAGTTGCAAAATCGGAAGCAAGCTGGAATAAGAATTTCAGAATCGCCTGATTTTTTATGAAATTGTAATTTTCTTTATTTTTTATTCACCCGAATCCACCATTACCATTTCTGCAGTATATTTTAATGCCGAAAATTATTTTTTGTTGCTTTTATTAATTTCAAACTATTTCGTTATTTTTATTCTTTATCTTCTTCTTTTTAAATGTTCGACATGTCCAAAAGTCTAACAATACTTACAACAGGCCGTTCACAACTTCCATAGTTGTAGCTAATACAATTTACAATCTACAGTAGGTTGTGAATTGGGTAATTATTTCTAGAATTCGATTTTTCTTTTTGACTCATACTCGGTAAATATTTTCGTAATGACTTGATATACATAGTTTAGAAAAAGCATTGTCCCAATTCTCCAAAATATGATGAAGTGTCTTTTATTTTTCTATTCCTTATATAGGTATGACTTTTGTTTACTACAACGATGTAATATCAGTAGAATTGTGCAATTATAAGCATTTAAATATAAAAATATTTACTTTACCGACAGTTTTCAACAGCCCATTCTGTTACGACACGCACACTTTTGTTCTTCGTTCTTTTGTCCACTTCTTCTGATGGTGTACAATTTTTTTGGAAGCAAACTGGATGTACGACTTACGTTTAAGCAAATTTGTTTTGTATTGTTTTTCTTCTTTAGTTTAAATACACTCAAAGAAAATATATGGTTGTAAAATGGTTGAGAAAACAATATTATGTTCTCTGAAACAAATGTGTGGTCGTTGAAAACTAGTTATTGTTATTTTAAACATTAATTTCGTTACGATAAACAGAGTAATGTTTGAATTTAATAATTACATTATTATATTCATAGAAAGTGCGATATGGTTAGACTTTAACAATATAGTTTTGTTAAAAATTTATGACTACAATATAATCTGTATTATTGTGTAAAAATAATATGATGTAAATAACAACATAATGTTATCCAAAACCATACTATGTTAAGTTTTTAAAAAAATCTTTTTCAGAAACACCTTCTGTCAGTTCAGTGTTTCGTTTGTAAGCTATCGGTAGTGCACGCGTCGTGTTAAATAAATAAAAAAAAGTATAAACAAAAGGGTAGATAAATAAGAATAATATGTACATGTGTATGTATGTATATCTCTTTATACAGATGTGTTTGTATTTCGTGTATATATATATATATACATGTATATATGTATATAAGTATACATTTCTATACATATGTACATACATACATTTTATTTCAACAATATTAATTTATTTTTATTTCGGACTTACCGCACAGCTGTTTTGAACAAAAGATTTCCCAATAAATATATGATTAAAAAACAAAATATTATTATTATATAAAATAATACTATGGTCGTATTTAACAACATTATTATAATATTAGAACATGGTATGGTCTCTCAGTCTCAATTATATTTTAGTCACATCTAACAATAGTGTTGTCTTATTTACAATAATAAGATTAGGTATAACAAAGTTAATTGTTTTTGTATATAATATTATTATCAACTCAGAAAATAATATTATTTAAACTTTGCTTTTCCATTGACAATAACATGATTTGACTGCAACCATATAATTCAATCATAGTATGTTGCTGTTTGATTATGGTTACCTCAACCATATTTTTTCTTTGCGTGTACATTTTTGCATTTTTCACACATCACTAAAGTTTCTACTTCTATTCAGTTTTCATTTAAAATTCTAGCGAACTTCTTCAATTTTATTAAAAGTTGTGTGCTTTCCGCTAAAAAGTTTAGCCTTTACATCGACAACAGCTACTAAGCCGGCATTTGATGTATTTTTTTTTCATGTATATATTTATTTATTGTATCTTCAAAAATGAACTAACAATAAGTAATCAAATCTTAAATCTAAATATAATTATTAGGCCCGACCAGTATCGGACATAAACTTAATGATAGTTATAAATAATACATAAGTAGCAGAGCTCGTAATAATTGGTCCCTCTTGTGCTTGTTGTCAGAAAAAAAACACTCGTCCACTAACACGATGCCACGCTGTCGCGAAAAAACTCTCAAAATTCGTTCTTCTTTGGCTTGCTCTTCGCTCAACCAACGACCGTTTTTGTTCGATCGGTCGGCTCATGTGTTCACTCGAGACCCTTTATTTCGTAAAATATCGCAAACGGTCTTTTGAGCATGTATGTGTGTTGCGAGTGTTGATAGGTAAACATTTACATACATGAAGATTAATTTTGTTTTTGTTGTGCACATATCTGTCTTATATACATATTACAATTACACTTCGTTAACAAATAGTTTGATTTACAGATATTTTTATTGTTGTTTATTATTATCTTCTCCCTTCCTCTTTAATGCTTTGCCTGTGACGAAATATTTAAGACAACAACATAAAGCAAACGCAACAATAAAAATAAAGACCTTTTTTGCAAACACTTTGCATGTTTTGCTTACTTACTGACCCTCAGTAACTGAGCAACGAACTATTCTGTTCGTATCATGCGGTCAGTAAGAGACCGATTCGTGTGTTACGCTCAACTCATAACCCGGGAGCGAGAACACGATTGAAAGGAAAAAGAGGGTTGCTGTTCAGACTATGAGTGATTCAATCTCATTTATTTAGGTCTTTTGAGTGAGAAGACCGCACAAAGAAATTTGGTTGAGCATATTTTGCGAGCTCTGATAAGTAGTGATAATCAAAAATGAAAAAAAAGTATTTTTAAGCAGTCTCATCTGGAGTGTTGAGTATAAGAGCCCTTGTGTCCCTCTTTTTTAGGCGGATGTGTCCAGTAAAGCTCAAAATATTACGGGCAAGCGGATTAGGATGTGACTCGAGTTTTGTTAAATATTTGCCTGCGTATTTTGCAATTTCTTCACTCACTAGTGGCATATTTAAATCACGATGTATATTTGAATTTTTAATGTACCATGGAGCCGATATTATTAACCGTAAAATTTTGTTTTGCCTTCGTTGGATTTTCTCAATATTTGAAGCTGAAGCAGTGCCCCATAGCTGAATTCCATAGCACCATTTTGGCTTCAAAAGCGACTTGTATATCAAAAGTTTGCAATCTAGACAGGGATGAATTTCTACCAATCAGCCAATTTACCTGAATTAAAATAAGTTTCAGTTGTGTTACTAGGATTAATAGAATTTATTGTATATCAAAAAGTTTGCAGTCTAGACTGAGTGTTGAATTTTTGCCAATCAACCAATGTATTTGAGTTAACTTAAGTTTCATTTGAATTAGTTTAGAGTCAATATGATGTTGCCATGTAAGCCTTCGATCAAGGTGTATGCCAAGGTATTTCACTTGAGAATGTTGAGGAATATTTTGATTGTTGATTCGAATGGGGGAACAGGTATCTTTTCTTAGGGTAAACGTTATATGAACACACTTTTGTTCATTGACTTTAATTCTCCATAAGTTCAACCATATTTCAAGCTGGGTAATGTGTGCTTGGAGATTGCGGGATGCCTCATCAGGGTTTTTGTGAATACTCATACAGGCTGTATCATCGGTAAATGTAGAAGTGTGGATGTTATTGCTCACAGGCATATCACAAGTATATATAAGATACAATACTGGCCCCAGAATACTACCATGAGTGTACCCTGGGCACACCTATGAAGTCTCCTTACAACAGTAAACTTCCTATCAACAATATAACTTTCCAAAAGCTTTTGTATGTTTATTGGTAGGTATGTCTTCAATTTTAAAACTAGGCCTTCGTGCCATACTTTATCAAATGCCTGAGAAACATCAATAAAAAGGGCAGAACAATACTTTTTTTCTTCAAATGTCCTCCTTACAACTTGAACCAATCTATGCGTTTGCTCAATAGTGCTATGCTGACTTCTAAAGCCAAATTGATGGTCCGGGATGCACCCAGTATCAGCTAAAATTGTGGACAATTTAGTCATGAGCAGCTTTTCGAAAAGCTTTGAAATTGTTGAAAGTAAGCTTATAGGCCTATATGACTCAGCCTTGGTAAGATCTTTGCCTGGCTTTGGAATCATTTTAATCTTGGCAAGTTTCCAGTTATGTGGAAAATACTGCATTCGTAAAATGGCATTAAAAATAAATAGCAAGATTCTTATTGCAATATGAGGCAAGTTCATCAGCATCTTGTTACTAATGCCATCAATACCTGGAGCTTTCTTCGGGTCGAGTTCAGCAACTATTTTTTGTAATTCATGCATCTTAAACCTTAAGGGACGAGGGGGTAGACATACTACACTCGGTAATCCGGCAGCACCCGTACATGAATTGGGAGTGAATACAGATTTTAAATGCTCAGAAAATAAGTTACCTTTCTCACTATCGCTTCTTGGTGGTGATTTGACATCAACGGGTCTTTTAAGATTTCTAGTAGCGCGCCATAAAGAGTAATTAGATGTTGACGTTACATCAAGACCTTCTAAATACTTTTCCAGTAATGCAGTCTTTTCCGACGATAGCAGCTCTTTGAGTCGTTTAGTACATTCTTTAAGTCTGATTTTATTTAGGGGTGATCTGTGTGGTTGCCATTCTCTTCTGATACTGATCTTCGGTAACTGAAAATCTGGGAGGTGAGTAAATTGATGATATCACGAAATTCGCACAAAAATTTTCTACGAAAATTTTCGTAGCTTGCATATATTCTTCACTAACGTTCTCAAGGATATAGTGCTTGAGTCTTGACTTAATTAGAACTGCTGATCCACCGCATGCTCTCCCTCTCGGGTCCTTTCAATCATATAGAGTGTAACCATTTATATTAAAGCAGCTTCTCGAAGTCAAGTGAGTCTCAGAGACCAACATTATATCAATATTTTTTTCCGTGAGGAAGTGCTCAAGTTCATTTTTATGTTGGCGAATGCCGTTTGCGTTCCAGAAACATAGTTTTAACGTGCTCATGGTTTGTTGATTAATGCTTGAAGCAAAGTATTCTGCATTCTCAGCATTTCTTGCATCATGCTAGTCATATTTGTTGTAAAATTTTTTAAAGTTAGCACCAGATTCTCAATAGTAGCTTCAAGACGACTAAAGTTAAAGCATTCGTTGAATTACTTGGCGGTGGAACATTTTGTGTGGGAATAGAACTAGTCTTAGCAGCATCGGCATACGATACACGTAAGCATTTGCTGATTGAACTGGAGCTAATTTAGATTTTTGACCCATAGCCTGTTTAACGAAAGAATATGCAGGGCATCCTCTGTAGTTAGCGGTGTGATTACCTCCACAATTACTGCATTTTTTTTCTGCTTGTACTTTTGGCTTGGTACAGTTAGCAGTACCATGCAATTCACCGCAGATAACACAAACTGTAGGTAATTTGCAGTAAGTTTTTATGTGGGCATATTCTTGGCAATTATGGCACTGTACGGGACCTGAACGCTTACGTGGCTCTTCAACTGTGATTTTTCGGTGTAAAAAGTATTTTAGACTATAAATTTGGTGCGTCTCGTTTTTTTTAACTGTATATCATTCGGCTCCAGTTCAACACGAAATAGAGGCTGGGGAATCTTCTCTCTATTGATTATATTGGTAACATTTTTTTAACTTAAATCCTTGTTCGATAAGTGCACATTTTACTTCTTCGGGCTCAACATATGAATCTATGCCCTTTAATACTATTTGTAGGCCTTTAGTACTCTTAAGTTGATATGTGTAAAAATTTGTTTTATTTTTTTCAAACTCACTAACAGTTTTTTCGGAAATCTTTTTCATCATATATTTGAATTTTAGTTTCATCAATATTACCTCGTTTAATTGGAATGATGTGAAAAGTATTTTCACCAATGGTCGACAGTAGATTTTTTAGAAGCGCGTTAGAATTTTTTTCTCTCAGATAAATAGGTGGTGGCTTAAAAGACTTTTGCGATGATGCAGCCGGCTTGTCGTCATTGACTTGCAATACTGAAAAACGATTTTGGCGATTGGTAGATGATGCGCTGTTATCCCTAGACATCTTTGGGGCGGATCCAATTTTAGTAGAATTTGAGCTTCGCCCGCGCTTTAAAACAATTATATATCTGTCCATTCCTACTTGTACCTTTGGTTTTGAACTACTGTTATCTTCAGTGACAACTTGTGTAAGTGAAGCGGATGATATCGCTAAGTTAAATGTAGAAGTACTAGGCAATAATGTCAACGATTCACTAGTTGGCATTGGACAAAGCGAAGTTGATCGCTGACGAAACTGTGGTTTTCCGTTAGAAAAAGTCTATTATCAGATTTTTTATTTTTATTAAGAGCTTCAGAACTCACAGCAAGTCTATTATCAGATTTTTTATTTTTATTGTTATCATTATGAGCATCAAAACTCACAGTAAAATAGGCATTTCTGCCGTTAGAACTCACTTCACTATTTTTTTCCTTTGGGGTACTCATATAGAGTATTCCTCAAGGGTACTTTGTATGTTTTTTTTGTTTACGGTTTTTTTTTGTTTTTGTTATTTCTATATGTAAAAATATTAGCAAAGCAAAAAAAAGCTTATTTATCAAAGTTAATATGCACTACGAATATTTTTGTATGATTTTTTTCTTTTGTTTAGTTAGTATGTAAGAAAAATTCCGCTATTACGTCTGTTCACTATGAAGGTACAACGAGAACTGGTGTATTTAAAATAAATAATAAAAAAATTATGCATACATAAGGGCCGGGAAACCATTAAAGGAAATTATCAGCAACCCCATGAAAAATATATGTGTAATACAAATCTATTATCAAAATTAAGGATGTATTTTTGAGTTGATGTTACACAATTCTTCAATCTTCAGTACATATGGCTAATTCCTAGGCGACGGACGCGTTATTCGAATACTTTTAGTTGAGCAAAAAACAAGAAAGGAATGGAAAGATTAAGTATATACATATCTCAAGTGTTTTAAAGCAATGAAGGAGTAGTATATTGAAGTAAAATTTTTGGCGATATCAATAATATAGTAAGAAGATATAAGCAAATGTCAGCGAGAAACGGACGCGCCAAAATTTGGCGAACTTTTATGAAGATTGTTTTTGTGAATGCGGAAATAAACGTGAAAGAAGATCATTTATGTGTAGATTTATGAATAATGAAAATATTGCTTTATTTTTTTTAATGGTTGAAGTAATTACCAGGGACAAGGACTTCATGCATTTAAAAAGGGTATTTTAGGCGCCTAAAATATGACATTAAAAACGCAAAATATGTACTAAAGACAATAAAATATGCACATATTTTTTTAAAAATTTTGTTCAAAAGAAAAGTTTTAAACTTACATACAACTAATTAGAAATATAAAAATATTTAATTCCCTCAAGATTAACGATTTTTTCTTCATTATTAACTCCAAACACGCATTTTGCGAGATATATTTGTTTGCAGTATTTTCATTTAAAAATTTTATTATTTTTCATATTTTATTTATTGTAACTCAACCATTACAATGAATTTAATCCAAGGTGGCAGCGCTACTTCAGCTGATAATTTTTGCTCTATGTGCTTTGTATCTGAAGAATGTCAAAAACTTCGATTTTGTTTTGGTACAATTATTTTTGTGCTTTTGACATTCTTCGGTTCTTTACACAGGTTTGGTTGCCGTATTTTTGTATAATAAATCCTTATGCAGTCACCTGTATAATTTGTATTTTTGTATTGTATATATTTGTATAATAAATCTTTATGCAGTCACCTGTATAAATTACACCATGGTTGAATCTATCTATTAGATTTGTTTTTTAAATCTGTTGTCATTTTTTAAAACAATATCAAGCTTTCGCTTAATTGTTTCACTACTTCAGACTTTAATAACAGACAATTTTCCCTTTAAATCATCAAAATCGCAATTTTCATTCAATTTGGTAGATGTGTGTGTCCTTCTACAATTCTGCAACAAGGCAAGCGAATAAATTTGCCAAAAAATAACTTTTCATCAATAATATTTTTTGAAATTAGAAATTTTGACAAAATATGACACAAAACCTTGTAATTATACCAAAATATGAGACAAAAATATGCATTTGTAATTAAAATATGCAAAAATATGCATTTTCAGCAAAATATGCAAAAATATGCACTAACAAATCGATGCCATTTTCACGCAAATTCAATGTGTCGTAAGGATATTTCGTTCTTGCCATTATCACGGTTAAGGGAAAAATATGCATTTGCATGAAACCCCTGTCCCCGGTAATTACAAATACCCAGAAGACTAAGCGCCATAACTTTGCTAATATTGATTGAACTTTAATTCAAAAGAAATTAAATAATAACGCATGCTATTTGCTGCTGAAAAAAAATTAATAAATATTCATTTTATGCGACGGATGCGACTAAGTATAAGTGAAAGCAAACTCAAAAAATGCCCTTATTAGAACTTCTTTATATTTCTTTTGTGTTAATGCGTAAGATTATTATTATTTCTTAAATTACCAAAAAATTTATATAATACCTATTACTTAAAATAATCGCAAAAAAAGTCCCAGCAACAAAAAACAGTATTTTTTTTACAGCCAGTAGCATATGTCGGTAAAAAAATTTCAAAAATTAAAAATGCTTTTATAGAGTTTCAGCTTTATTATTAAAAACAAAACAACAATTTGGAGCAACAAAATTTTTTTTTGGTTGGCATTGCCCTTATTTTGTGCCCTTAATTACACAGTACAACATATGATTTTGGGACTCAATTCTGACAATTTCACGTGAAAGTAGGCCCAATTTTTTTAAATTCATAAAAAATCAAAAAAAAATATTAAATTCTTAGGCAAAAAAAAATTTTTTCCCTTCATACATTCATTATGTCAAACAAAAGAGCCTATACGATAGTTACTAAGAAGACAAAACGAATGATGCACAAGTTCTTCATTTTGGGCCTACTTTCACGTGAAATTGTCAGAATTGAGTCCCGAATCAATGACTTCAAAATGAAAGTGATTTTCATATAAATATATGTATGTATTTCTTTTGTCGAGATATTGCAACATTTTAGTTTATAGTTAGTAGTCTCGATTAATAGAAACAAAACTGCATATGACTTGGACCACTTTCATAACTAAGGACACGTACATATGTATGTATGTATGTACATTAGAGTACATAAGAGTTTATATCTATTAAATTATTTCATACATATGTATGTATGTATGTATATTAAGTATCGTCATAAAAAATTAACAAAAAAAAAATACACTGAATATATGGGCTTGCGTGCTAACTTTGAGGGCCGGACGCACCCCCTAAAACACAACTTATCGCCATGAATTTTTTTTGTAGTTTTTTTACATAAAACTGAACCGATTTGGGGTGAGAATAAAAGAAATCAACAAAACATACAACCAACGGCCACTCCCTAATATACATACATGCAATAGAGATTAGTTATGAAAATACCTTTAAACTAATGTTCATCAATTCATATTAACTTCTACTTATACCTGTTAATTTTAATAAATAATTGAATAAATAACAAAAGTTTAAATAAATGAAATTGTAAAATTGCCTCATTTTTTAAATTTTTTGTTTGTATCACACTCTGCAGTTAAATAGCGATGAACAAAGACTAACAATATTCATAATTATAATCTGTGGCGATGAATGCAAAGAAAAATTTTTTTTTGGCAAACTTCACCTAGTACTGCAAGTACCTAGTAAAGTTTGGCTGTCGCATGGTACTTGCCATGTTCGCTTTATGAATGTTCAAGTCATAGCGAAAAACAAACAAGCACTTAACTAGCACACACACAGTCGAGTACATTGTTGCCATTTTGGCATTTTCGCTGCCAGATCTGACATTTTCATTACATGAAAAGCATTCAGCTTTGAAAAAATTCTGCCAGATGCTTTTTGGCAGAATTTGCTTAAAATAAAAAATGCTAAATTTTTAATTTTTTTTTTCAGTGTAGAGAATAATTCCTTTTATAAATGTATTTTTTTTTACAATTATGTGTTTCCTACGTAATGTAGATACAATGAATACCAAGGTGTATTTAAACAGGTGGCAGCGCTACTTCAGCTGATAATTTTTTGCTCTATGTGCATGTAGCTGAATAATGTCAAAAACTTCGATTTTGTTTTGGTTTTGGTACAATTATTTTTGTGCTTTTGACATTCTTCGGCTCTTTACACAGGTATGGTTGCCGTATTTTTGTATAACAAATCCTTATACAGTCACCTGTATAATTACACCATGATGAATACCTATTAGAGATGCTAATCGGGACAGGGTTTTTAAAATCCCGGCCTTCGGAATTTAATGATGGAGTCTCGAAATCCCGAACCTGGACCCCGGAATTTTCGGGAATAACAAAATCCCGAAAACATTGTGCACAAATGAGCGTCTTTATATAAAAAAAAATATTTTAATTTTACAAAATATTTTTTTGCATATTTAAAGGGTAATTATACAATTCAAACATTTAATTGCAAATTTTCATTGAAAAGTGCAATTTATGTAACATTTTTCCAAGAAAAGAAAAAGACATAAGATATATTCAGGGCAATTATGTAAAAAATTCCGTAGGAAATTTCTCCCAGGGAACAATTCCAACTAATAGCAAATGATAGGCAAAACAAAAAATTCTAATTGGAAAAGGGAGAAATTTCCTGCGGAATTTTTTGCATAATTGCCCTAATTATGTATATACCATATAATATTGGTGGCTATTCGGGAAAACGCGTCGAAGATGTGAAACTTTACCTTAAAGCAAAAACAAAGTTTCAAAAATTGTTTTTGTTTCCCATACAATTCTAAAATTAAATAAACGTGAGAATTTCAACGCGTTGCTCTCTTTTTTAAAAACGGTAAATTTTGTATGATAAACAAAAACAATGTGCGTGAAGATAAATTTTAAAATTTATAACCCTAGACACAAACCGTCATGTTTAACAGAGCTCTGTTAACAAAAAAACAGACCTCTGTTAAATAATAATAATTAGTTTTTACCCACAAAATGGACTTGATACCCAATTTTTTAAGCAAAATGAACCAGAAAATCTAAACCGAGATCCGTCTCTATGCTTTCTTTATATCTATATATCATTTAATACATCCAACAACAAGAAAAATACATATCTTGACCCACAGTCATAAAATATTTTTAAGTAATTTTTTTCAAAAACGGTAAGAGATGGGGAAAAAAAGAATATTGGAGGAGACTCCTGGACGCCTCTGGATCAATGTCCAATAGTCAAAAGTCTTAACAGACTGTTTTTGTAAAAATTACAGCACAATTTAAAAAAAAAATTCAAATTTGAAAAATAATTTTTGTAATTTTTTTCAAAAACGGTAGGAGATGGGAAAAAAAGAATATTGGAATTTAAATTGTGCTGTAATTTTTACAAAAAACAGGCTGTTAGGACTTCTGACTATTGGACATTGATCCAGAGGCATCCAGGAGTCTCCTCCAAAATTCCTTTTTGCCCCATCTCCTACCGTTTTTGAAAAAAATTACAAAAATTATTTTTCAAATTTGAATTTTTTTTAATTGTGCTGTAATTTTTACAAAAACAGGCTGTTAAGACTTTTGACTATTGGACATTGATCCAGAGGCGTCCAGGAGTCCCCTCCAATATTCTTTTTTCCCCATCTCCTACCGTTTTTGAAAAAAATTACAAAAATTATTTTTCAAATTTGAATTTTTTTTTTTTAAATTGTGCTGTAATTTTTAGAAAAACAGGCTGTTAAGACTTTTGACTATTGGACATTGATCCAGAGGCGTCCAGGAGTCTCCTCCAATATTCTTTTTTCCCCATCTCCTACCGTTTTTGAAAAAAATGACAAAAATTATTTTTCAAATTTGAAAATTTTTTTTTTTAAATTGTGCTGTAATTTTTACAAAAACAGGCTGTTAAGACTTTTGACTATTGGACATTGATCCAGAGGCGTCCAGGAGTCTCCTCCAATATTCTTTTTTTCCCCATCTCTTACCGTTTTTGAAAAAAATTACTTAAAAATATTTTATAACTGTGGGTCAAGATATGTATTTTTCTTGTTGTTGGATGTATTAAATGATATATAGATATAAAGAAAGCAAAGAGACGGATCTCGGTTTAGATTTTCTGGTTCATTTTGCTTAAAAAATTGGGTATCAAGTCCATTTTGTGGGTAAAAACTAATTATTATTATTTAACAGAGGTCTGTTTTTTTGTTAACAGAGCTCTGTTAAACATGACGGTTTGTGTCTAGGGTTATAAATTTTAAAATTTATCTTCACGCACATACAAAAACAAATTTTTAACTTGTTTTAAGTTTTGTTTTTGTTTTACATGTAAATTTCACCAAGTCGACGCGTATTCCAGAATAGCCACCATTATCTACTAAAACATTTATTCAAAGCAAATTTTTTATTTTAACTTCTTATAACAGGGAGTTTCTAATAATTTTTGATGTAGAAGATGACAGTCAAAAACATTATTTATAAAAAAACGGGATTCAGATAATCCCGAAAATCCCGGGCTTTAGAATTCAAAAATCCGGGGCTCCGGGATTTGAATAGTCCCGAAAATCCCGGGATTTCCGGGCTAGGGATTTCCCGTTTAGCATCTCTAATACCTATGTATTATATACTATATATTATATGTAATTATATGTGGGTATATGGAGCCCTATTTTTAATTATCAGTAAGCGGCAAAAGTTAAAGTTTTCGGAAGATGGTTTTTATAGTATTCAAATATGTTTTAAACATAAACTGCCGCTTACGAAATTTTACAGCCTGTATTTTAAAAGATATCAAACATTTTGACATTTTGATAATTCTTAACTATGGGTAGGCTATTATTTTAATTTCAATTCAAAAGTTAATTTTTTACAACATCTTGCTTACAATTAAACCGAAAATAGGTTTCGATGTACATACTTATATAATACATACAAACATATATACTATTTATATAATTACCCCCGCATTCATAAAAAAATAAAATGAATTTGAAATTCGTTTTAGGAAAATTTTGTATGAAAAATTTGAAATAAAATACATTTCAAATTCGTTTAAAATTTTATGAATATGGGGGTTAATGTTTGAAAATACATAAACATTCATATTCATATATGTATATGCCCTGAAGGAAATGTCGATGCTGAAAATGTACTTAGTCGCTTTGTGCTTCGTCACCAGTACTACTCTCTAATTATTCCCCATACAATACTTTGTATTATAGACATTGAGCATGTGCTTGTTACTGAAAATATATTAGTAACACTAAAAGAATTGACTAGGTAGTGACTACGTAGTTCTTATGGGAACATGGAGATATACCAACCACTGGTACATTTCTATACCTTACGTATGTACATACTTATATTGATAAGTTGTTGCAAAATACACCAGAAATACACCACATCTGTTTTCTCTCTTCCGTTTATACTGACGAATAGAAGAGAAATTTGTAGACAATGTAACTACTACTAGAATTTTAGTGTTGACATATACACTTGACCCCGCCTTACTGCAGGCTGGATAATAAAACCTGTTAATAGTAATAACTTTGTTTAAACATGAAATTCAAAGCTATTTCAACAAATTTTTTTAAATATAAATCTGGCATTATACTTTTCTTCTGTAGAACATTTTAGCAGAATTTTTTTACGGATCTAGCATTCTCTCATCATCATTTCCTGGCAACACTGGTCGAGTAGCAACCAATAATTATTCTCTCATTTTGTTGTTCTCAAAAACATGTACATAGTTTTTTAGTATTGGTCGAGTAAGTGTTCATGCTTACCTAGATTATATGTACTTCCTAAGTGTAAATCCATTTGCGCAGGGGTTTATTCCGTACGTTGGGATTTGAGCATTTTTTTAATAGTGGTTTTTTACGTTTTTTCAGCTGAAATAATTTTTTTTTATTATTTTTCGCTTTTTTCTCGTTTTGGCGATTTTTTTAATTTTGGCGGTTTTTTGCGATTTATTTTCGATTTAGAAATTTTGTTTAACATGGTGCTTTTTTCGTTTTGGAGATTTTTTTTTTTATTTTGGCGATTTTTTTCGGTTTGGCGATTTTATAATGTTGAGATTTTTTTGTTTTACCGGTTTTGAAAATTTCAAGAAGTTTGCTCTTACGGTTTCCAAGATACAGCAAGTTATCAAAATTACATAGTCGAAATTACATTAACTGATGGTACACCCTCTAACTAAAATTTTTTAAATTTTAGTGTTAATTGTTGTAGTCTGTATAAAAATACACTAACTTTACAAATTTCAAGTGCATATACATACACACAATTGTATGTATATTACATGGAATTTTAACATTTTTCGTTTCTCGTTTTGGCACACCCTTTAATTTCCAACTCTCATGTATTTGTTGTTGTAGCGGCCAAGGGTCTACACACTCTATCCAAATTTCAGGTCCGTAGCTCTTGCGGTTCTCGAGAAAATACCCTGTACGGACAGACGGACAGCGTAGCGAAAACAATAGGGTTTCTTTTCACCTTTGGTGTACGAAACCCTAAAAAGTGAAACAAGGAGACTGCAGTTCAAACTTTACATATATAAAGTATACATTTTGGTTAATTAAACAAAATGGCAAAAATATAAATTTGATCTATACTGATAAATTACACTGTGTGACAAATTTTAATGAAATCGAAATACCTGCGAAGTGTTACTAGTTTTCTGCTAGGTATTGTCGAGTACAAAAATATTCCAGACATCTCCAAAATCTTGAGTTACAGGTAAAAAATCGCTTTTTCGTACCCGTAAGCACTTGTCAACATCTAACTAAGTTAAATATCAACCGATTTTAAATTTATAAACGGATACAGAAATAAGAGACTAAGGCCTTTTGAACCATATACATATACCTCGTTTCAGTAAATTTCAAATATATATCTGTATTTTTTACCAACCCAGCTAAAAAAATATTTATGGTCCATATATTTTTAATATATGAATGTATATAAATATATATGAATATATACGAATTCATGTACGGAAATATATAGGATTATACATGACAAAAGTTTTATATATGAATTGATATATGGACTAATATATAAAATGTATTATAATATATGACGACATATATCGAAATATAATTATGAAGCTCTTCATATGTGGATCCATATATAGAAGTAAGATGTAATATATGGAGCCATATAAAAATCTATGCATACATGATATCTCACATAAGATCGTTTTTGCAATCAAAAAAGCTTGCATTTTATTAACTCGATCTTTTTCTCTCTTTTTTTATCACTGGTGACTTGAAAATCTATTAAAAAATAAAATGGCTTGCCAATTCTTGGACGATTTTTTACATTGCGGCCCTATTAATAAATGAAATAATCAGAAGCATATTTCAGTCATTAATTTTATAGAAAATATCGGAATACTCTAGATATTTTTAAGAAACAAAGTTCATATTACTGCAAATAAAATTATTGAAAACTACTGTTGAAATAAAATTGATAATTTTTTTTAATGATTAATTGAATTAGTTTTTAATCTAAATTCTTATTAAATTAAATTTTATGTACGCAGATAAGTTTTGTGTTTTTAAATAATCGATGCACCTTTTCTCTTAAAATTATGAATAAAATATCTTTTAGTTCGTTTTTAATTATTTATCCAAACAAATGTTTCATCAAATACAAATTCAATGTTTAGAATCTTAAAAAAAGTAATTTTAATAAATATGAATACGAATTTACAAACTCATATGCACATGTATGAATATATATTATCATATATGGTCATATACCCTCATTTTCCGGATCCGAACCATATATGGGAAATCATATATGCTCCATACATATTTTTTTTAGCTGGGAAATATAATTTTTTCGGTTTTTTTATCGACTCTTTTATACTTTGGACACGTTCTTAGGCAACATTTTTGTACTGTACCCATATTGTTTATAGCTTTCTCGCCAAATTCAGATGAAACGAACATTTAATATTTCAATTTAAAGAATAAGCAATATTCTTGTAGCCAACTTAAAAATAAAGACAACAATCTTCTTGTGCAATTAGCATTAAAAACTTAAAGCAGGTACTTTTCTTCACCTCAAGAGAGGAATCTTTAACTTCAAATATAAAAGTTTAAAAGCTTTTTCTCTATCAAACTTATTTATTACGGTGACGTGTGTAAACAAGACCAACACCAAAGAAAGAAAGTTAATTGAAATATATTTTTTGCAATTTTTGCCCATATTACGGTTAAGCTCAACTAAGTTGGATTGAAACTGAAACAACTTAACTTTTAAACAACTGTTTTTTTGGTATTCTGAATAACAACTAATTTTAGTTGACTTCGAAACAATACACGAAAAACAAAGGTTCTTATATATGCTATATTTTTTGAAACCATAGTATCCATTACAAAACATTTTAAATATTTTTAGTTCTGGCTTTGCTCTTTTTTCTTGAGATTCTGTTTTATAAACATGGCAATAATATTGGCTGACAAATGGGATTGGTTGGCTTCTGAAAAAATAAAACAAAACGAATGCAATGGTCGAAATAAAAACCAAAATGTCTCATGGTGAAAAAAGTTGTAATACATAATAAAAATTTGGCAACTACAACTCACCTATCATTTATTTTTTGACCGGAATCGGTATACCGGTACGTACCGGTATAGACGTAAACGGTAGTCTGGATACCGGTATTTTCTAACCGAAATGGATTTCGGTATCGGTAACGCTACCGGTATCTAATTATAGCGGTATTTGAATCGGTATCGGTATTTTTACGATACCTTTTGCCAACCTTGAAAAAAACAAATAATCCAAGGTAGACTTAAAATATTTTTAAGGAGATTTTATTATTAACGACTATAGCTAGAGAGCTGAAATTTGGTGTGTAGGTTCCCCTTTTGATGTATAGATCCACTAAGGGATTTTTGGAAATTCAAATGTGAAAAGGGGTAAAAAGTGTAAAATTGGTATCTTTGTATTTCGGAAACTACATTAGATATACTATAAACTTCAAAAGCATAATAATGCTGGCAAAAAGCAAGCCATGTGTTTGGTACTTTTTTAATATGTGTAATTTAAGGGGTTAAAAGGGGGGTAAAAACTGTACTTTTATTGCATTTGAAATATCTTTTAAATTATTGACCGTACCATTGGCATTAATAAGTTAAAAAGTACTTTTTAGAAAAAGGTGCTTTTTGGGAAAAGAAATTTTTAGAAAAAGGTACTTTTTGGGAAAAGTACTTTTTAGAAAAAGGATCTTTTTGGGTAAAGTACTTTTCAGAAAAAGGTTCTTTTTGTAGTGGCAGACAATCATTATACCCAGTAGGAAATGTCGATGGTGAAATTCTGCTACTTTCCAGTACTACTCTCTAATTATCATCCATACAATACTTTGTGCTATAGAAATTTAGCATGTGCTTGTCATTGAAAATCTACTAGTAACACTAAAGCAATTGATTAGGTAGTGACTACGTAGTTCTTATGGGGTCATGAGACATACCAACCAGACAATTAGTTACTGGTACATTTCTATACCTTACTTACATAAAAATGTATGTATATTGACAAGTTATTGACAATTCCACCACAAATACACCATATCTGTTTTCTCTCCTTCTTTTATACTGACGGATAGAAAAAAACTTATTATACCAAAATTGTTACAGGAATTTTAGTGTTGACACAAAGACACTTGCTGCCAGTCTGATTGCAGGGTAATGACAAGGGATCTGTGTATTTGCGTGTGTAGTGATTGTTATTTGATAGACTTTGGTTTGCTGTTTTGAGTTATCGTTGCTATGCTTATATAGAGTATTGTATGTATGTATTTATGTTTGCGATCTCTGGAGAAATAATCTAATAGCTGCAGAGAGTGGCAACCCTGTTGTGAGTGGAAGTGGATGGGGAATGTATTTGGTAATGTATGTATATGTTGTTGGAGTCATGTATGTGATCGTATCTAGTTTTCCTTTGAAGAATATCATTGCTTGTGTGAATTACATCAACTCTCTTTCATATATATTTACAAATGAATGTATATATATTTTCAAGGCTATTGACGTTGCTATTCTTATGGAGATAGAAAATATTGTGTTGGCAAATGTTTTTATGTACAAGTGAATTTCAGATGTTAAATATTTTGAATCCAATCAGGTTGATAAGCAGAGCTTTTGAATAGGGGTAATGATATTTTTATTTCAGTATATTTTACTATAATATAACAATTATAGGAAATAGCTTTTGCTGATATACAGCAAAAACTTATAAAAGCACCTACTTTCTTCTTCTCGTACCTTTGTATTACAAACTGGTGCTAGCGATTTTGTTCTGGTTGTTGCTGTGTATATGAACTTCATCATATATCGTAATACCAACAAAGAATTGTGGGAAGGTGTATGTATGTATGTGTGTTTGTTTATGTGTATATGAATCTCATCATATGTCGTAATACCATCAGATAAATTAGATTTGATGACTACTACGCGATTCTCATGTAATGTAATGTAATGTATATAAGCAGAAGAAATAATGTAGATTGTCATCAGTCTGCTCTGATATCTAATATGATAAGTGATAACCTATTTTCCTAACCAAAATTTCTAAAGTGTTTGAAATCCAAAAACTATAAAAGTGCTAGAACTAATTATTGTTTGTTAAACAAGTGTATAAAAAATAATTAAACAAATTGTTTATAACTAAAATAAATTTTTTATAAATAAATTAATTTAATTAATTAATAAACAAATAACTGAAATCTGCCAAGAGCTCTATACTACAACAACTAAATGAATGTAGTAATATACATACTACATTTAAATTTAATATATATATATTTTTTTAATACAATGAACTAACAATAAGTATTCAAATCTTAAATATAAACATATAATTAGGCCCGACCAGTGTCGGACATAAGCTTACTAATAGTTATATATAATACATAAGTAGTGATAATCAAAAGGGAAAAATATAAGAAATAAAAGTATTTTCAGGAAGTCCCATCTGGTGTGCTGTGAATAAGAGCCCTTGTATACCTCTTTTTTAGGATGTGTCCAGGAAAGTTCAAAATATTACGGGCAAGCGGATTAGGATGTGACTCGAGTTTTGTTAAATATTTGCCTGCGTATTTTGCAATTTCTTCAGTCACTAGTGGCATATTTAAATCACGATGTATATTTGAATTTGTTATATACCATGGAGCCGATGTTATTAACCGTAAAATTTTGTTTTGCCTTCGTTGGATTCTCTCGACATTAGAAGCTGAAGCAGTACCCCAAAGCTGAATTTCGTAGCACCATATTAAAACCTTTATTATTATCTATTAAGCGACTTGTATATTAAAAGTTTACAATCTAGGGTGAGGGTTGAATTTCTACCAACCAGCCAATGTATCTGAGTTAGTTTAAGTTCCATTTGCGTTAGCTTATTTTTCACATGTAAGTTTTGAGGAACAATTTGATTATTGATTGTAATGGGGGAACAAGTTTCATTTCTTAAGGTAAATGTTACCTGAGCACATTTCTGTTCGTTTACCTTTATTCTCCACATGTTTAACTATAGTTTTAGCTGAGTAATATGTTGCTGAAGATATCGGGAAGCCTCGTAAGGGTTTTCGTGCATACCGGATGAGATTATTTCAGGCGTACTCATAAAGTCTCCTTCCACAACAGTGAACTCCCGGGCAATAATGTAACTTTCCATCAGATTTAGAATGTTTATTATTTATTAATTTTAAAATTAGGCCTTCATGCCACTCTTTATCAAATGCCTGAGAAACGTCAATGAACAGCGCAGAGCAATACTTTTTTTCTTCAAAAGTTTTTCTTATAAATTGAACCAATCTATGAGTTTGTTCAATGGTGCTATGCTGACTTCTAAATCCAAATTGATGATCCGGTATGCACTCATTATCAGTTAGAATTGGGGACAATTTTATCATGAGTAACTTTTCAAAGAGCTTTGACATTGTTGACAGTAAACTTATTGGCCTATATGACTCAGCTTTGGTAAGATCTTTGCCCGGCTTTGGAATCATTTAATTTTGGATAATACTTCAGTCGTAAAAGGGCATTAAAAATGAATAACAGGATTCTAATAGCTATACGAGGCAACTTCATCAGCATCTGGTTACTAATTTCATCAATACCCGGAGTTTCTTTCGGGTTGAGTTCTGCAATTATTTTTTGTACATCACGCGTCTTAAATTTTATTGGTCGAGGGGGTAGCGCAACTACATTTGGCAAATCAACAGCACCAGAACATGTGTTTGGGGTTTGGCATACGGATTTTAAATGCTCACCAAATATTTTACCTTTTTCAGTATCGCTTCTTGCCCAACCTCCTGTAGATGTGCGCAGAGGTGGTTTAAACTCAACTGGTGTATTAAGCTTTCTAGCAGCGCGCCACAAAGATTAATTAGAAGCTGGTGTGACATCAAGACCTTCCAAATAATTTTTAAGAGATGCAGTTTTTTCAAATGCAAGCAACTCTTGGAGTCGTTTAGTACACTCTTTAAATCTGATTTTAAGTTGGGGTGATCTGTACTGTTGCCATTCTCTTCTATCTCTTCTTTTTTCACTTACTAGACGTTCAATATCCGTAGAATAAATTCTATTTACCCTAGTCTGAGGATGGGAGGTAGTGGCATGTTCAGCAGCCTGTTTAATATTTTCATTAAGGTTGGCAATGTTAGATTCAATATCATCAGGTGCTCTTAGCGTAATATTTTCCGTGCAATGACTACTAAGATATTTTTTTAAATCGCAGCCAATTAACACGATTTATCAAATTCGCATATGGGTGAGGTAAATCACTTCTTAATGGGCTACAAATTGTAACAATCGTGGGAGAGTGATCGGACGAGAGATCTAGAGAAGATTCAATTTGAATTAAATCCCTAGAGATATTTTTCATAACGCTAAAATCTATAACATTCGGAATTTTATGTATGTCAGTAGGCCAATAAGTGGGCTCTCCACTCGAAATGACATCCAAGCCCATTTTGGAAATTGCATTCAACAACGCTCGACCTCTGGGTGTAATAAGACGCGAACCCCAGAACGTATGTTTAGCATTATAGTCGCCAGCTGCTACGAAACAAGGGCCCAGAGATTTGTAAAAATCCTCGTATTGATCCTCAGTAATTGCGAATCTAGGAGGGGAGTAAATTGATGATATGACAAAATTAGTGCAAAAATTTTCGACACAAATATTCGTTGCTTGTAAATGTTCTTCACAAATGTTGTCAATAATATAATGCTTGAGTCTTGACTTTATTAAAATTGCTGATCCACCGCATGCTCTTCCACTCGGGTCCTTTGAATCATATAAGGTGTAGTCACAAATTTTAAAAAGGCTTCTCGAAGTCAAATGAGTCTCAGAGACCAACATTATATCAATATTTTTTTTCCGTGAGGAAGTGCTCAAGTTCATTTTTATGTTGGCGAATGCCGTTTGCGTTCCAAAAACATATTTTTAACGTGTTCATGGTTTGTTAACTAAAGCTTGAAGCAATGTATTCTGCATTCGCAGCATTTCTTGCATCATGCTAGTCATATTTGTTGTAAAGTTATTTATAGTTTGCACCAGATTATCAATAGTAGCTTCAAGGCGATTGAAATTAAAGTTCGAGTTTGTATTTGTTGAATTATTTGGTGGTGAAACATTTTGTGTATGAATAGAATTTGTCTTAGCAGCATCGGCATACGATACACGGGAACTAACTGGTTGGCTCACTTGCGCAATAGTGGCTGATAAAGCGTTTGCTGATTGGGCTGGAGCCAATTTAGGCGTTTGCCTTATAGTCTGTTTGACGAAAGAGTACACAGGACAACCTCTGTAGTTAGCGGTGTGATTACCTCCACAATTACTGCATTTTTTGTCACTTTGATCTTTTGGTTTATTGCAACTAGCAGTGCCGTGTAACTCGCCGCACACAACACAAACAGTAGGTAATTTGCAGTAAGTTTTAGTATGGCCATATACTTGACAATTATGGCACTGAACGGGTCCTGAACGCTTGTGTGGTTCTTCAACGGTTATTTTTCGATATAAGAGATATCTTAAATTATATATTGGATGGGTCTAATTTTTTTTCAATTTTATATCATTTGGCTCAAGTTCAACGCGAATTATAGGTTGAGGGATCTTTTCCCTATTTATTATGTTAGATACATTTTTTACTTTAAAACCCTGGAGGACGAGAGCATCTTTTACTTCTTCTGGAGCAACATAGGAATCTATGCCCTTCAACACAATTTGCAGACCTTTAGCACTCTTGAGCTGATATGTGTAGAAATTTGTTCTACTTTTTTCAAATTCAGAAACCATTTTGCGAAAATCTTTTTCTTCATAAATTTGAATTTTCGTTTCATCAATATTACCACGTTTTATTGTCATTGTCATCTCGAATATTTTAAAACTGTTTTGCCGATTAGTAGAGGATGCGCTGTTATCCCTAGACATCTTTGGAGCAGATGCAATTTTAGTAGAATTTGGGCTTCGCCCACGTTTTAAAATTGTAATGTATCTGTCCATTCCGACTTGGACCTTGGGTTTTGGGCTGCTCTTATCTTTAGTGACAACTTGTTTAAGTGATGACTACGAGCCCGAAGCGGATGATATCGCTGAGTTAAATGTAGAAGTACTAGGCAATAATGTCAACGATTCACTAGTTGGCATTGGACAAAGCGAAGTTGATCGCTGACGAAACTGTGGTTTTGCCGTTAGAAAAAGTCTATTATCAGATTTTTGATTTTTATTAAGAGCTTCAGAACTCACAGCAAGTCTATTATCAGATTTTTTATTTTTATTGTTATCATTATGAGCATCAAAACTAACAGTAAAATAGGCATTTCTGCCGTTAGAACTCACTTCAATATTTTTTTCCTTTGGGGTACTCATATAGAGTATTCCTCAAGGGTACTTTGTATGTTTTTTGTTTACGGTTTTTTTTTTGTTATTTCTATATGTTAAAATATTAGCAAAGCAAAAAAAAAGCTTATTTATCAAAGTTAATATGTACTACGAATATTTTTTGTATGATTTTTTTTGTTTAGTTTGTATGTAAGAAAAATTCCGCTATTATGTCTGTTCACTATGAAGGTACAACGAGAACTTGATAAATTTAATATGGAGCTCACATGTGATTATATGAAAACGGTGAATGATGAGATGAATGTTTCCCAACTTGTACATATTTCGAAAATGATATTGGTGCTCATCACGGATATATCAAAGTAAGTTTCATTTGTGCATTTATGCAAAATGTGTTTTCATCTCTATTTAAAAAGTTACTTCTTATTGTTATATTTATTTATTTCTTATTGCTATTTTCTATATTTTGTAGTGTACCACATTTATAGTAATGCACTGTAACAGAAATTACTTGCATTGCTGTAATATCAGTTCAATGCACAAGCATTGCAACACAACCCAAAATAATAAGAATGCTGAAATGCAAGAAATTGAGTGACATACATACTTTTGAGTCACAATATAAATTGATAATTACCAAATTCCTTTTTTTTTTTGATTGGTCGTTTAAAATAATGCTTACCATTGTCATAGTAAAGAAAGAAACAAAAGATAATTGTAAATATTAAACGTAGGTTAGAAAGGCTAATTAAGATTTGTAAAACTAGTATATAAGCAGGGAAATTTATTGAATAAATCAGACTTTAATTTGTGAACATAAACTGGCAACAACTTGCCTTGTTTCAATTAAATTCTCAAAATCTTTTGGCACCTCTTTTGAGCGCCTATTGATAAGCTGGTCTCCCTGACAGCTGTATAAACAAAACAAGGGACTACAGGGCCACACTTACATACATACTGAGATAGGGTCATACTAGATACATCCTACTAAAACCATTACATGGCGATCCTGCCGACCAAATAGAACCCCGATTCTTCAATCAGCAAACATTGAAAACATTATTTTACATTTCTACACACATCCCAACTGCAAAAATTACAACTACAATCCTGCGGACAAAAAGAACCTTCCTACAATAAATTAAAAATTATAACTACAATCCTGCGGACAAAAACCTTGTGACAAATTAAAAGCTGCAACCACCATCCTGAGATCCTTCAACCAGGAAACTGTGACAGAGATCCTGCAACTACAATCCTAAGACCAAAAAATAAAATGAACTAATAGAAAGAAGAACAAGCAAATTTTATCGCAGCCCTAAAACACTTACATACTTTAAATAAAAGAAAAATTGACCTAAAACTTGTGACTATAAGCAAATGATTTACAAGATGTCTTTCTTAAATACAAAATACCTACAAAAACTTTGCAATATCTTTGCAACACAAAACAACATGATGTCTTCAATAAATGCAGAATTTCGCATTCGAAATAAGTTTTTGAAATTACCAACAAAATCACACTTTCTAAAGGCCAAACGGAAAAGTACTTCAGTAAAAACAGCACTCCAATTAAAAACGTTTATGTAGATGAAAACAAATTTTTTTTTAACAATTTGGATTCAATTGCACACATACTTAACTTAACATTAGAATAAATTATTATTTTTTAAACAAAAACATTTTTAACTCTTATAAAAATATACCTATAACTATTATATTATATTATTATATTATAGGAAAAGAATAATGAAAAATAATTTTACATTTAAAAATCATGACGTCAGACAAAACTACAGTGAACATAAAAAAAACTGCAGACTACGACATACACGTAGAGAAATAATTAATAAACACGGACGACATAATAGAACCATCAATTAGCCTGTACAACGCTCCACTCCTCTTGGTACCCAAGAAGAACATGGAAGACTAACGATATTGAGACTAGTAATAGATTTTAGGAATCTGAACAACAGAATTGTAAACTTCGAATTTCCACTAAATAGATTTAGACTTTTCAAATGTATATAAAAAAATAGATTTGGACATACTAAAACAGATGATACCGTAAGAAAACAAAGAAAAAGAAAGAAAATTATTTTAACTAGCAGGGCAATGAAAAATAAAACTAATGAGGCAAACATAAAAGAAAATAATGAGGCAACTAACAATAATTTAAATGAAAATAATGAGCGCGCAACAGAAAGAAATATGGAAAAATATGATTCTCAGAAGTCTGATCAACTTCAAATATGGGAATGCATATCCATTAATGACGTCAAAAATATGAAAAAAAATTGCAATTTAATAAAAGCGAAAATATAGAAGAAAAAGATATAATTATTGAAAATAATATTGTGCACATAGGACGTAATGATAATTCATCGAAACCAGATTCGAACATGCAGAAATTGCGTACCAAAAATATGAATATAGGATGTAATGATAATTCATCGAAACCAGATTCGACTATGAAGAAGTTACATACACAAAATATGAATAATGAAATTAATAAGCTAGCAAGATTCAGCGATAACTCAGCGAAACTAGATTCGATTCTGAGGAAACTGATATCAAAAATGAAGAAAGAAAATATAAAAGAATTAGCGCTATCAAATAATGATGAAATATTTAAAATATATACAAAAGAAGAAATAAAAGAAGCATATGCCAAAAGTCCTCAACTAAAAATATTAATATACAATGCCCCAACAAAAATAACAGATGCAATATTACAATACAAACTAATTGACGAATACCACAATGCCACACACGCACGTCACTTAGGAATTAGAAAAACTATCATCAAATTAAAACAAAAATATATTTGGAAAAACATGTCAAAAATGGTACATATTACAATACAAACTAATTGACGAATACCACAATGCCACACACGCAGGCCACTTAGGAATTAGAAAAACTATCATCAAATTAAAACAAAAATATATTTGGAAAAACATGTCAAAAATGGTAAAGAAATTTGTGTCATATTGTGACAAATGTACGAAAAATAAACAAACAAAACACATTAAGGAACCCCTTACACTAACAGACACACCAAACAATAGTTTTGAAGTAATTTCAATTGACACCGTAGGACCTCTTCGTATTTCAAATGATTACCGATACATTTTAACCATGCAATGCGAACTGACAAAATTTGTCGTTGCTCACCCAATGCCGACAAAAGATGCACTTACAAGAGCCAAAACACTTGTTGAACAATTTATTTTAAAATACGGTCAATTTAAAGTACTTAAGTCAGATAGAGGAACAGAATTTAAAAATGAAATAATGACTAACATATGTTCGTTACTAGGAATAAAACAAAATTTGTCAACACCTTATCATCATGAAACACTAGGATCAATTGAAAGAAATCACAGGGTACTTAACGAATTTCTATTAACAACCGCAAATGATTATGAGTGGGATAAGTGGATTCCATATTTTACTTTTGCCTATAACACGGCACCACACATTGACACAGGCTACTCGCCATATGAATTAGTATACGGAAAATTACCATCACTACCATCTGACATTGTAGACAACAATACAAAATTCTATAACTATGATGACTACGCACAAGAACTACGACTCAAATTACAATTTACACTAAAAAGAGCTAGATACTTATCAACAAAAGCAAAAGAAAATAGAGTAATAAACAATAAATATGAAAATAGACTTAATTTAAAGATAGGAGATTTGGTACTAGTTAAAGTAGAAAATAGAAAGAAAAATCAAGGCCCATACAAGGGACCTTATAAAATATTAAATAGAAACGGTGTAAACACTACAATAGAATATGAAGGAAAACCAAAAGAAATACACAACAATAATTTGAAACCCTACAAAAATTTATAAATATAAATTCTAGAATAATTATATATGTAAATAAACATAAAATTCATAAGAATACTATTAATGTAAACTGTAAGAAAATAATAAATACTAAACAAAATTTTATCTGTAAGCAAATAATATAAAGAAAAAAAAAATTTATTATATCTTAGACTCAAAAATAATCAAACATATTTTATAACATTTTTAAAATTTTATTACACTTTAAGAAAACACTATATACATAAATAAATTTATCTATATTTTATATTTTTTTTATACACTAAAAACATTATTATTTTAAGACAATCGTATATGTACATTAAAAACATTTTTTATATTGTAACTTTACTATGAGAATGGTAAGAAAAATTACTTACATAATTTTTCTCTTAAGGGTGAGGGTGTAGTGTACCACATTTATAGTAATGCACTGTAACAGAAATTACTTGCATTGCTGTAATATCAGTTCAATGCACAAGCATTGCAACACAACCCAAAATAATAAGAATGCTGAAATGCAAGAAATTGAGTGACATACATACTTTTGAGTCACAATATAAATTGATAATTACCAAATTCCTTTTTTTTGATTGGTCGTTTAAAATAATGCTTACCATTGTCATAGTAAAGAAAGAAACAAAAGATAATTGTAAATATTAAACGTAGGTTAGAAAGGCTAATTAAGATTTGTAAAACTAGTATATAAGCAGGGAAATTTATTGAATAAATCAGACTTTAATTTGTGAACATAAACTGGCAACAACTTGCCTTGTTTCAATTAAATTCTCAAAATCTTATGGCACCTCTTTTGAGCGCCTACTGATAAGCTGGTCTCCCTGACAGCTGTATAAACAAAACAAGGGACTACAGGGCCACACTTACATACATACTGAGATAGGGTCATACTAGATACATCCTACTAAAACCATTACAATTTTCTTCAGACTTCTTCGTTCCAACATGACATCGCACAGAAGTAGGATCCATATTTGCAACACCTGCCTATATCATACACATGATGATTATGTGTATAATCATCATAAAAATGTTTGTGGGAAAAAAGCAGAAGTGAGCACAAGCTATGAAAATATGCACAGTATTGTATTTTTCTTCAAAAGCAAACAGTGTTTGTAGTGGTGATCGTAAATGAGTGTGAAAAAAATAGAGAACAAGGAAGCAAAAAACACACACAATCATAGTCCAACAGGTGAATAGACAGTTGTGTCAAGTGTGCAATATTTTTATTTTACACTTCATAGTGCTTGGTTTTGTTTACTCGTAAGTTAACTCTACTAAAAAATCTTTTTTCTATATTTGCTGAAGATTAAAGAAAAAATTACTTACTGTGGGAAATATAAGACCCTTGAGTCCGTTTCTTCATTTCTGAAGAAACGGACATTTAATTTTTTTTTTCAAAAAATCTAAAATTTCCAAGTGTATCAGGGAATTTTAGTAAAACTTTAATTGTTTGAATTCAGATTAAATTTCCTGTCTTTAACATTCTTCAACAAAGTGACGAAATTCTTAAAATATCGTAGAAAGAACTTTTATTTCAAATATTTTTTAAAAATATTATCACACATTTTTAAATTTGATTAACTTTAGCATCCGCAAATTAATTCCTGTCATATATACCCAAGTAAATTTCTTCAATCTCTAAAGAATAATTTTCACCTTTATATCCACCAAATTAAAAATTATCAAACCTAACCAAGTCTGTTATTCATAATAATTTTTTTAAGTAGTTTTTGCATTTGACCATATAAATTTTGTATTTTTGTTTAGAAATCGTTTAGTTCCAAAATTATTAATACAACAATTAAGATTGATTTCCTTTTACTCCTTATTTTGATTGCATATTCGAGCAAAATCTGTAAGTCCAAAATTGTTTTCTGAAAAAAAGGTGTTAATTTATAATTATTTAAAATCGTCAAATTAAAGGCGAAAAGCGTCCAGTCGTCAAAATGCTATTTTTGGCACCCAAAATTGTCAAAATGACGATAAATCGTCAAATCTGGTAATCGTGGACACACATAGATTCTACGTTGTTTGTGTTTTCTTTTGCACATGCACATAATTGTACGCTTATATGCTCATTTTACAATTGTCATTCGGTGTGCACTAGTGAAATATGCTTGGACACAACAATAACTGATGCCCTCGCTTGGCAAATACACAAATACTGTTGCATACTTTTGATAAAATTGAATACCATTTTTAGTGTTCTCTTAAAATCAAGAGCACTAAAAAAAGAGAACAATTCAATACTGTACAACAAGGAGGCTTAGCAAACAAGCACCGTTTGCACAGCTCTAGAAAAACGTCATCAGAATGCCCGAAGATGATCTAGTATCAAGTTTGAAAACTACTACAAACAGTTAGATATACCATTTGTAATCTACGCAAACTTCAAGTCTATTTTAGAAAAAGTTGATGATCCTGTAAAGCACTACAAATGTACAGAAACATCATGCGTGTGCATTCGGTTATTTTATTAATTGTAGCTTTAAGACAGAAAATAATTTATATAGACATCATTTTGGTGAAGATTCGGCGAATATATTTACCAAAAAAATAGTTGAAGATTGTACAGATATTTATCTAAATTATTTACTTAAAGTTAAGAAAATGTTCATGACCCCAATAGAAATAGCTCAATATAATAATGCAACAAATTGTCATATATGTAAGAAAATATTAAATAATGATAAAATTAGAGATCATTGTCATCTTACGGGTAATTATCGTGGGGCAGCTCATAGTGAATGTAATTTGAATTATAAAACACTTCAGTTTATACCGGTTATCTTGCATAATCTTTCTGCATATGATATACACCTATTTTTCAAAGAACTTTCTACTATAAAAAATTCCACAATAAAAGTGATTCCCCAGAACACAGAGCGTTATATTTCTCTTTCAATTTTCATCAGTTTAGATGCAAAACATGGATTTCAAATAAGATTTATAGACTCGTTTAGATTTATGGCTTCGAGTTTAGATACCTTGCGAAAAATCTTGATAGCAATGATTTTAATACTATTCGATCATATTTCGCTGATGAAACCCATTACAACCTGATTAGAAGAAAGGGGGTATTTCCGTACTCTTGCATGGATTCTATGACTAAGTTTAAGAAAACTAAACTCCCTAGTAGAGAAGAGTTCTTCAATATTCTAACGAATGAAGAATGTGATGTAGTTGAGTATGAAAATTAGAGAGTGCGTTAATTGTATGGAGAATTTTTTTTTGTTGATTTCTTTTACTCTCAACCCCCAAATCGGTTCAGCTTTATGTAAAAAAATACAAAAAGTTTCATAGCGATAAGATATGTTTTAGAAGGTGCGCCCGGCCCTCAAAGTTAGCCCTGAAGCGCATACATTCAAGGTAATTTTTTTTTTTGGTTTAGTTTTTTTATTACTATACCTAATATATGTATGAAATAATTTCATAGATATAAACTCTTATTGTAAACGGTTAGTAAAATAATTTCCATATATATGCAATTATGGTATATATAATTTTTGGCATTTTGTTGGTTATTTTCTTCATTATTTCCTAAAATATTAATTTTAGCAAAAAAAATTCTTTGAGACTAGTGTTGTAGACTAGAAGAGCTAAAATATTGCCATACATCATATAATAGTAAAATCTTTTTTATGCATATGCAAACAAATTACATTGAAAATAGCCTTGAAGGCCAACTATGAGGGGCGGGCGCCCCCCTAAAACACAACTTATCGCTATGAATTTTTTTTTTTGTATTTTTTTTTTATAAAACTGAACCGATTTGGGAGTTGAGAGTAAAAGAAATAAAAAAAAAGAAATAACCACCCTAATGAACATGCTCAAAAAATATGGAGCGAGTTTAACTGTAAAAGCCTACTTGACTATACTGAGCTCTACTTAAAGACAGATGTTCTTATTCTGAGCGACGTGTTTGAAAATTTTAGGAAAATTTGTACATATATATACGATTTGGACCCCTGCCACTATTATACAGCACCAGGCTTATCTTGGAACGCAATGTTGAAAACCACACAAGTTTCTCGAACTGTTCACTGATTCCGAAATGTATATGTTTATGCAAAACGGAATAAGAGGTGGACTAGTTCAACGATCGCAAAGATATTCGAAGGCGAATAATAAGTATTTAGAAGATTTTGATGAATCAAAACCATCGGAATTTCTTGTCTATTTAGACGCTAACAATTTGTGTGGTTGGGCGATGTCGGAATATATTCCTTGCGGTGAATTTGAGTGGGTATGTGATACTGATTTTGATGTTAAAAAAATTTCTGATACTCCAGAGTATGGGTACATTTTGGAAGTGGATATATATTATCCCGATTCAGTGCATGATCTACATAATGATTTGCCATTTTGTCCTCAAAATAAGCCCGTGGGGGGATCCAAAATCAAAAAATTAGTTGCAGACTTACATTCAAAAACAAATTACACCATACACTATAGAGTTTTAAAACAACCCATTTCAAATGGCCTCATCTTAAAACAAATCCATAGAATACTCAGATTTAAGCAATCCCCTTGGCTTAAAAAATATATTGACTTAAACACATTTCATACGACAAACGCTAAAAATAATTTTGAAAAAGATTTCTTCAAACTTTTAAACAATGCCGTTTAAGGGAAGACAATGGAAAACCTTGAAAAACGTAGGGACATTAGAATTACTTCTTCTTGGGAAACAACAAACAGGAATCATTTAGGTCTCAGAGCATTAATTGCGAAACCAAATTTTAAGCAGTTAACAAACTTTTCTGACGATATATATGCGGTACAGTTAGAAAAAATGGAACCACTATATGATAAACCTATATATGTTGGTTTCACAGTACTGAAGTTATCCAAGTGGAGAATGTATGACTTCCATTATGGCTTCATGAAGCCTAAATTTGGAGAGAACATTTCTCTCAACTATATGGGTACTGACTCATTTATTTATTCAATTAAAACTGATGATTTTTACGATGACATCCGTAATGATATTAGTTTGAATTTTGATACGTCAGAATATCCTATATATAACCAAATTCGTTTGCCGCTACTCAATAAGAAGGTTTTGGGAATGATGAAAGATGAAAACAATGGGGATATAATGATAGAGCTTGTTGGTTTAAGAGCAAAAATTTATTCTCTGTCGAAAGTTGCTTATTCGAATCTAAAATTATATCGGATGAAATGATTTTGTTTAGATCTAAAACACATCAACTATATACTCAAAAACTACATCAAATAGCACTTAGCTTTTCTGATGATAAAAGAAATATAATGAAAGATAAAATTAAAACGCGCGCTTATGGTCATTACATAGACCGAAACAATGAAACAATGGATGTAGAATAGAATACTTCCTACAAAATTGCATGTAAGATGGCAACGGAAATTTAATTTTGTACTAATTGTATTTATTAATGTATTTCTTTAATTTTTATTATTTACTTATTTGTTTATTATTTAATTTATTTATTTATTATTTATTTGTTTATTAGTTTATTTATTACATAATTTATTTCCTTAATTATTTATTAATTTATTTATTATTTACTTATTTGTTTATGAATTTATCTATAATGTAAGTATTTTATTCACACAAAAGCATGTTAAAATTTAATGGTTTAAAACTTTTATCTTTTTACCTATACCTAAATTATTTCTAAATAAAAATCAAATATTAGATTAATGATCTTTTTTTTCTTTTTATATCTATATATTTTTATTTATACATAGAGGCTCATTTGGATATAGCCAGAGGGTTCACAAAAGGTGGTAGGATTGATGTTGAGAGTCAATGGAAGGACTTAGTTACTGAACTGAATAGGTTGGGGCCTCCAATATACGATATTACCGGTTGGAAAAAGGTGCGATTTAAAAAAATTGTATTTAAGTTGCGCATATATATGTATATGTATGTATGTATTTCACACGAATTTTTTAAGGTATGAACTTGCTGGAAAGCAGCAATAAAGAAGAAAATGTCTACAAATAAAAAAGAAGCTCTTGCAACAGGCGGTGGCCCATACAACCAATTGTATATAACAAAACAAGAGGAGATCGTAGGGGGAATATCTGGGCGTTACGCTAATGTAGATGGTGTTAAAAATGCAGTTTCTCTAGGTTATGAAAGCAACAGTTCTGAATCGTCATCATCAGAGAAAAGTTTTAACGCCCAGCCAGATACATCGAAAAGGGTTAGTGCAGGAGCTAAGAGAAAGAGGGAAGACACAGACGCATTAGATATGAGTGCGGGCACTTCTAAGAGGATATCGCAATCTTATGGTAAGTGCGGAGATAACATAAAATACCATTTGAAAGAGTTTATTAAAACTGAAGCTAAGAATGCAAAGGAGGTATCATATTCTTTGAAAACTTTTTCTGATTTATTCCATAAAAGTATTGAAAATTTGGATATTATTGGCAATAATGTTAGACGTGTTTATAAATCAATTGAAAACTTAACACATAATCTTACCACCGAGTTTAAACGACATCACAATTACTACGTTTATACGCGCACTATTTGCAAATAAAAATATCTGCAAATAAATTAACTCACTGTTTATACGGCACAGCAAAAGTACACAAACTTGGTAGCACTTCTACAGAAAACTTACATATGTTGATAAAAACAATTAGTGTAAATGTATAAAATATCAAATAATTATTTGTTTTAACCCAGTCAGCATGTGGAAGATTGTTTCACCAAACTGAGTCTTTTTCGACTGCCTTAGATGATCAAAAACTGATTTATCAGCTCTGCGTTTAAAATAAGGATCGAAAATGATTCCCAGAAATACTTAGAAAGTGATTTGTTTAAAAAATAAAAACAAACAGCAAGCTCATGCAGTAAAATCAAAAAAATAAAAATAAAATTAAAAAATAAATTTAAAACAAAAAAAGTGATTGTAAGTAATACCACAAACTGTCTCGAAAGTGAGTCGAAATTGATATGAAACGCGAGTCATAAAAGACTCTTTTAGAAGACTCCCGGCTAGGGTACCATTTTCTCCCGAATGAACAGTCATTTTCGACTCGAAAACGAGCGCATAAATGCTTATTTTAATCGCGCGGAGGAGTCGAAAAAGACTCGAATATGATCATTACATTCATAAAATGCTGACTGGGAATTGTCATTATTTGCTTCTATCTATGTATTTTTGTGCAATATTTATATATTTATTGTTTTTTGTTATGAAACATTTGTAAGCGTGGGAACCTCAAGCATTTTATTTGCGAATAGTGCGTTAATCGTGAATAGTTTTCTGAATTAGTAAGTCGCAATAAAAACAATAATATGGCAACAATTTACAGTTTTATTTGCAAATAAGCCCTGCATATAAACGTAGCAAAAGAGATGGAAAAAGCTACCGCTGAAAAAAAAAGCTTAAAAAAGTTTATTTAGAAATAAAACAAAAACAACTTGAGCTAGATCAATTAAAGGAGAACTATTTCGACAAATAGTTTGTTTTTTCCATGTGCATACAAATTTATGTTAATCTTTTTGTAATTAAATAAAAAACGTTATTCAAATATTTCTTAATGATCAAACACAATTGCGGCATAAACACATTTTCCATACAAATTGACACAAAAAATCAGCACCAGAAAGCAGTCGATAGATAGAATCTATTTTATTTTGACAACGTTTTTTCTTATGCTCTCATATATAAATACTCATTCTCTCAAGAATGCTCCCATACTTTCAATAAATTTCATACATTTTGTGAACAAAACTACAAAGAAAAATAAGCACAAAAGAAAATAAAACTAAAATTATAGAACATTTGAAGTTACTGCTGTAGTTTTTATTATGTGCTTTGTTAATTTGACAACTATTTTTCCTGAAGTTGCGGAAATATTCTGTTTGATCATTTACGCTTTTTATTAGCTTGAAATTTAAAGGAATCGTCAAAAATTAAAGAGTATTTTTAATTTTTATTAACTGTAATTTATTTACAACACCATAACCGCTTTTAAAGTACTATGCTTAAACTTTCGGCAATGCTATTTCTTATGACAATTGCATCATTTTGCAGAACTTGATCGCATTGGTTTCAATGTCTTCATCGTTGCCTACCTCTCCTATATATTCTAATGTGTATTCAATTTTTAGTAGGTTGCAAAGGTTGTGTAAAGCACAACAAATATTTATAATATTTACAGCTTTTAATGGAGAATACCAAAGAGTTCGAGACAAACATCTAAATCGACTCTTTAGTACTCCTATAGACATTTCTTCCCGACGCATGTTTTTTATTGAATTTTTGTTGACTGGTTTGGAGTTTTTATTGTGTCATAACGAATGGCTCCAGAGATTATTCTAAATCGGCCAACAACCAGGACCCTCGTTCATCATTTGCGTAATTGCCCGTAAAATATTTTCGAGCTCTGCTCTTATCCCATATAAAGGCATCGTGACTTGATCCAGGCGTAGTGGCGTAAACAGTTTTAATATTAATTTTGAAATCACAAATCTGTATTCATAAATTATTTTATGATTAGCTCTTATATGGTCTATAATTTACATATATACATACGCACAATCATAGCATTAATGCTGTAGTAGGCCTTTCTATTAAAATAAAGATATTCTTCACCAGTAGGTCTTTTGATTGCAATATGTGTGCCGCCTATGCACCCAACAACACCCGGAATACTATATTTAAAAAAAAAAAGTTTTTAGATTTTCAGAGATCTTCTTCACTTGATTTTATTTTAATGAATTTGGGACATATTCTTTTTTCCAATACAGACAAAATTCTTTTTATTGATTTTAAAATCGTGGTACGATGCATTGAAACGTGTGCATCATTACCTACAGCTCTTGGGAAGTCACCTTCTGCAAAAAAATATTAATGCAGCTGCTAGCTGTAATACTAATGGAATTGATGTATTATCTAAACAGTTTCCAATTATGAAGCCTTCTTTATTTAGTCTAAAACTTTGAATAAATCTGGGTAAAATAAAATTAGAAACAAATACATATGTATGTATGTACATTTTAAAAGAAAAACGTCCGTACATGTCATCTGGCAGTTCCAACGGATTGGAGTTATCTCGTAATTGTTTTCTTCTTAAATTTTCAGCTGTATGCTCCTCCTCCAATCAAATTAAATATGTTGCCACCACAAACGCCATTAGTAATGTTTAAATTATTTTAATAACAGTTTAAAAAATTTTGTTTTTCTTTTTTTTAAATGTTGACTACAATTTTGGTAAAAAAAAGTAGACTTGCTTTTTGTGCCAGGTTGCGTTAAAAAATATGATTTGAAATGAAACAAAAATGGAATATGAAACCGATCAGAATTCATCACACCTAAATCTTTTTTAAAATCGTTTTTACTTTTCAAAACGATAATTTTTCATCACATACCTGAATATTTGTCAACTCATTATATATATAAAAAATTTAAATGAAAATTTAGAGACTTTTGAGGAAGTGTTAAATGTGATTGCTTTCCATGGTCATGTTAAGGTGCCTATACACCAGTGTTACCAAAATGTATATTTAAAATTACACCTCGAAGGAGCCAAAATTACCCGATTTCAACTTAATTACACCCAATATTAAAATAAATATTTGACACATTTCAAAAATCTTGTTTAAGGTCTACTTATGATTCGGTATCAGCCCCAACGAAATGCAACGTATCGAGAGCGTATATTCAAAATACGTCAACTCAAATTTGGTCAAAATGACTTTCCGATGGCAAAGAGCTCCCCTATGTAATAGTAATATAAATTTCGAATCAAAAAAATAATTTTTTCTCGTTTTGTATAAATTTGTTTATTTTTTGGTGAAAATAAATCCTAACTCTCATGCAAATTTCCAAAATTTAACAAAAAAGTAGTTCATTATCAGTCTATGTATCTCATATGTTTCTTCATTTGGCATGTTGAATACGAATCAAGTAAGGATTTTGATATCCTATGGCTAGTTTTTTTATAAAAGAAATAGTATTTAACAGTAAATAAATACATTAAAAGTAATTCAATATTTGTTATTCTATACAGTAATTAAAGAGAAATATACGAACAAAAATTACAAAATAGAAAGCAACAGAAAAATCTTAAACTAATAAGGACATTGCAACTATTTTACTATTGTTTAGGAGAGGTTTAAAATTATTATTGCCATTTTTCTGTATGTAGGTACCTTCTTTAAATAATAAAAGTGCAGCAACGGTATCAGACGATAATTTATTATATTTTATTTATTTATGTATTTAATATATTTTATTAATGTTTATTATATAAAACAAAAACATTTCAAATTACCCGTGAACTACACCTGAGAGCAATTACCCACGCGCTACACATGAACATAAAAATTACACCTGATTCGGGTAATTACCCGCGATTCGGCAACACTGCTATACACTATATGTTTTTTACATTGCTCCTGTCAAATTTTAGATAATTCGGTTAAAACATGTAGTTGGTGACCTCAAAAACTTTGCTTGTGTATTTTACACAAGCAAAAACATAAGACAAATTTTCAATTAGAGCATGTTCTATTTTCTTATGTTCAGACATGTGTTTTCAAATGTCTATGCCATATGAAAACATTTATCGACGGTTGAATGTCTCCGATACATTAGCCGTCCGTTTAAAGTATTTGCATTAGTGATAAATTAATTATTTTTTATCTCATTTTAAAATTTTAATAACAATGATATAAAGTATATAACAAGTGTTGATACAAGCTCCATATTTTGCAGATTAAAAAGAATAAAACTTAAATAAACATTTGTGACGCCGGCACTTCAGTGGCGCCGGCGCTTCAGCAACGCTACCAAAGAAATTTCCAGCGGCTTTAATATTAAAATAAAAACAATCATGGCCGATGTCACGTGTAATTGTACATACAGTTGGTGACCAAAAATTAAAAACCTTGTGTAAATTAATCAAGTTTGACAAACACAACAAAAAACATGTGAATTGTAAACTTGAAAAAACACAAGCAAAAACATATAGTGTATTGGTACCTTTACAGGACAACAGTATACATATGACGCATTAAAAACATATGTTTTCGCATTTGCAGGAAAGGAAAAGCTTAGCTCCATTTGCTCGGATGGAGCTAAAGTCATGAGAGGTGAAGGCAGAGGCCTCTTAGGTCTTTTAAGACAAAATGAAATTCAGTGCCCAGGATTTCACTGTGTCATTCATCAACAGGCTCTATTTGCGAAACAATTAAATGTGTCAAATACCATGCAAATCGCTATAAAAATAATAAATAAAATAAGAGGTGGGCATAATGCACTTTCACACCGAAAGTTTAAACAGTTTTTAGAAGATCTTGACTCGGATTATGGAGATTTTCTTTTATATACTGAAGTACGTTGGCTAAGCAAGGGGAAAAGCTTGGAACGCCTTTTCAATTTAAGAAAAGAAATTGTAATGTTTTTAAAAGAAAATATGAACAATAATAATGAATTAATTTGTACCTTGGAGGACGAGAACTTCCTGCTGGACCTTGCATTTTTATGTGACATTACAAGGTAAGAATACTGCAAGGTAAGAATGTTAAAATTTTCCTACTGTCAGAAACTTTAAAAAATTTTAACAGAAAATTAATTATTTTAATTAATAAAAAACATCTCTGATAATTTCAGAGTTAAAAGTTAAAGTTGTAACCAAACTTCAGATGTACGCTGAAACAATTGACTACTTAAAGGATAAAGATTTCAGGATTTCAATTGCATAGAAAAAAATTATGGAACTCCATCATTTCCCCCTTAGTTGTAGCATAGAGAGCCAAAATGAGGAGCTAAAAAAGCTAAGGGAAGACTTTCAAATCCCGCTGGAAACAGGGGAAAATTTTTGGAAAAACCGTGACGGCAGCAAATACAAAAAACTGAAGACAGAAATCTACAAATTGTGTTCAATGTTTGCTACCACATATAATTGTGAAGACGCTTTTTCTACCATGAAAATAATTCTAAGCAAGGTACGCAATCGATTATCTGATAGACACGTGGCCGACCTACTTGGAATAAAGGAGTACCGAGGCCATATAGATCTGGATGAGCTAATAAATATTTATTATAAACGAGTTTAGAAAATAAATAAAATTTTCATCAATATTTATTTATTATTTATTGCGTTATATACAATAAATAAAATTATAAATACAAAACAATCCCTTCAACTCAAAATATAGATAAAATTGAAAAATACTTGTTATCCATCCCTGCTCTGTGCTAAAGAGAAGCCAAAGCCTAAAGAGAGGGAGAGTAACAAAAATTTTTTTGTGTACGTATTTGTTTGCTGCGTAAGCATAATTTGTTTTTTTTTTGCTTTCCTATAACGCCTTATAGGGAAAGAGATGCTTGCTCATCTAGAGCAAGCATCTTTTTGTTGAACGGTTTTCTAGAAAACCGTTTCAACAAAAAGTAATAAATAAACATTATTATTCACTTTAATTCTGAGTTTAAAACAAATAAAAATCAATTTGTAAGAGAAAATAATAATAACAGTCTAGTATGCAAAAGCATTTTTTAACATAAGCAGCATACACAATGGTGGCTATTCGGGAAAACGCGTCGAAGAAGTGAAACTTTACATTAAAGCAAAAACAAAGTTTCATAAATTGTTTTTGTTTCCCATACAATTCTTAAATGAAATAATCGTGAGAATTTCAACGCGTTGCTCTCTTTTTTAAAAACGGTAAATTTTGTATGATAAACAAAAACAAATTTTTAACATTTATGAAGTTTTGTTTTTGTTCTACATGTAAATTTCACCAAGTCGACGCGTATTCCAGAATAGCCACCAATACATTTCTCGTAGTGCGTTTGAGAAAAATGAGTAAAAAGATAAGCAAAAATTTGTCTCAGATAAGACTAACGGCCTGGCCCACGATGTCACTAGACATCGTTCGATCGACAACTTGTATTGCAAACAACAATAACTTTAGAAAATTTGTTGTTGTTTGCAATACAATTTGTCGATCGAACGATTTCTCGTTACATCGTGGGCCAGGCCGTAAATGAAAGAGAATAAGAATACGTGTGAATTCGATTTGCAAAAATTTGCTACATGATGTTCACCCATGTTTTAGAGTACAACATCCTAAGCTTAAACATACCATGTACATACATACTTAAATATATTTGCTAATAAATGCATATGCACATAAATATGTTTAAACCTCTCATCTTCTAAGGAAAATTTTGCTTTTGCATATTAGAAAAATTTACATATCGTCACCTTAAATGCAAACGGACGTAACTACACAAAAATTCGAAATCGACTTTTTGATTGATTATAGTTCATTTTATCAAACTACATGTTCACGAAAATATTTAGACCTCTGCGATCAAAAATGACGACTTTATTACAGAAACTCAAACGGACGTAAATAATGTTAAAGCTTAAATATATGTATATAAAAAGGAAATAAATGGTTAAAAACATATAAGTATCCATACTACAAGTAGATTTCGAAGAAAATTTTCAAGAACACTTTATTACTCGTATTATTGATTGTGAAACGTTTTTTGTTTATCCTGTAAAAAAATAGACAAGTGTAGTTGTGTCCGTTTGCATTTAAGGTGACGATATGTATGTTACATACATATATTACAGTATATATATGTATATATGTATGTATATATATATGCATCTAAAAAGTAAAATCATTTGCATGATTACCCAGTAAACAATTATGTTAAGGTTTACGTTGAAAGCAGTTTAACGAATATATTTCATAGTACCGAAATACTCACTCACCTTCATACATGAAATGTGCGAGAGCGTTTCAAAAATTTTCTGTTTCTCCTTGAACAGAGTGAGAGCAGTAAAAAACATTTTGCTTTTTACATTTTCATGTGTGCACTAATTTGTTTTATTTTGTGTTACACACACATGAAAATGAAGGCAAAACTAAGTTTTCATATAAGAGCGCACATGCAGTGTGCAATTTCAAACGCACATTTATGAGTTTTATTCATTTATGCATTATTCATATATGAGTAAAATTTTTTGAACATAAATGTTGGATTTTCTTGTGGTATGCAAGCAAATGGTTTTTATGTACATATGTGTGTATGGCTTTTGATTCTATTGTTCATATGACTGGGAGAGTTGCCGATTTGGATATTTTTAGCCGAAATTAGTTCTTTATATAAATTTACTGCAAATAAATTGTAAATTTTTACACAGTGTCAGCGCTGCCGATTTGCAAATTCTTAACTCAAATTTAGTGTATATTTATTTATATAAATACATATGTATAAACATAGAAATTTACCTTTAATAAATGCAGGGACAGAAAATAACTGTTATTTTTGAAAATTTACATCAAAAAAGCACACATAAAAAATTATCGTAGAAAATTTTGGTTTTAATCATTATGATACATAGGTGATGTACATGCAAATTTTTGTATGACTTTTAAATTTGTGCCTTTTTTGATAAAAGTCAAAAAATAACTGTTATTTCTTAACTTTTATTTTTTAAGGCAAAAATTAAAAGTTATTTTTGATTTTTATTATTTTAGTCAAAAAATAAAAGTTATTTTTTAACTTTTAATATTTTAAGGCAAAAATAAAAGTCATGAATTAAATATTGCATAGTAATACGCAATTATTATTGCTGTCAATGCTATAAATGATAAAACATCCGTATAGACTTCTGTAATATACATCAATTATTATTACCTATAAATAGCAGGCAATAAAACTAGAGTATTACTATGCAATACTTAATTCATGACTTTTATTTTTGCCTTAAAATATTAAAAGGTAAAAAATAACATTTTTTTTTTTTGACTAAAATAATAAAAGTCAAAAATAACTTTTAATTTTTGCCTTAAAAAATAAAAGTTAAGAAATAACTTTTATGTCTGCCTTAAAAAAATAAAAGTTAAAAATAACTTTTTTTTCTTGACTTTTTCGATAAAAGTCATAACAGTTACGGTCCCTGAATAAATGTGATTCGTCGTACGACACAAATTTGTCCAGGTTAAACTGTTTTTTTTGGCATATTTAATTTTTTTTAACTGCAACGCACGCGCACAGGCTTAAATAACAACTGTTACCTAAATAGCAAGTTGCAGCCATTTATACTGAAGCATAGAATATAAATCATAATAGAATGCGCATCTCAAGGACAACTAAAATATTTTTTACAAACGTTTAATGATGCCGGAGGGAAGAGAAAAGAAGCAAAAACAAAGAACTTAGCAACAAAATACATAAAGGAGCACATTTTGCATTTCGCACTTCATATGCGATTTGGACTTCATTTCAAAAAGAAAATTCCCAATGACCTAATTTTTACCAAAAATGGTTACCATAAAAAACAAACAACAAAACATGCATCCTTCTAATAGCGAAACTCAAAAAAATACCTGCGCAATTATAATACTTTTACAATTGCTTTTGCATATTTTACTAAAAATCACCCCTTCAAGCAGGTAGGGCCTGCATTCCGTGTTTTTGTTGTTGTGCAATTATGACTGTTTTACCTTTTTTGCATAAGCAATTAAAAAAATACATTTACACAAATCAAATAAAACATGCACACTTGCTATACAAAAGGGTTAGCGAATATGACACGATGGATTTTCCCGCAATTTGTGTGTTTGAAATCAAAAGAAAAAACTTTCAACACACATTTGTGAATAAGTGATCAATGTGTTTCAATAATAAAAACTTGATATTTATTTAAAGGTAAATTACTATGTACATAGATGGCTTAATATAAGAAACGCGGAAGTCGAATTTTCGATATTTTATAGGAGAAGCAAAAAACTGAGGAGAAACTAAAGCATTTACAAACAGAAATAATTTTTTAAGATATTATAACTTCTTCATTTTGAACTGTAACGTACTAAGATCTTAAAACGCGATTTCGAAAAAAATTGGTATACACCCTTTTTATATTAAGCCATCGATATGTACATATACCTACATATACATATGTATATACACATATGTACATACATATGTATATTTATTTATTAATTTAAACATTTACAATTTATTCGCTGAAAACTTTTATAAAGACTTATTCCCATATGCAAAAAATTAACGTGTGCTTGAAGTGTACGTTAAAACAAAATTTCCGGTTTTAACGTAGACTTGAAGCACATGCTAATTTGTTTGCATATGAAGATTAATCTACATATGTTTAAAATATCCAAATCGGCAACGCTCATGATCAATAAAAAACCTTTAGAGGCACAATACATAAAAAACCATTTGCTTGTATACCACAAGAATATCCAACATTTATGTTCAAAAAATTTTACTCATATATGAATAATGCATAAATGAATAAAACTCATATATGTATGAGCAACTCATAAATGTGCACATCATGTGCGCAAAATTAAAAAAAAATATTTGCACACACACGAGTGTTCAATTTTGTTTTGTTTCCAATTACAGCATGAACATGCGTAGAAAAACAGAAAAAGATTTAAGCACTCATGTGCGTTGATTAGCAGATTTTTTTTGTTGCTGCATTTATGAAAATAAACACAACGAAAAAATTTGCGAGTTTTCATTTATGAAGAAACTCATAAATGTTTGATTTTTTTAGAGCACACATGAATATTTCGGTACTATGATATATTTGTTAAGAACAAAAATTAAAAAAAGTAGAGGAAAACATCGCAACAAATTTTATTATGAAATTTTTACATGTGGAATTTATTATAAGGCTAAGGCTTAATTTACATCTGGCATTTCTTGTGTGCCATTTGCCCAAAAAAGCGCAAGCAACTAATTACTAATGAAAAACTGTTTGATTCAGACATATATTTATTGATTTCAACTGTTTCCAATCATGTTGGATTCTATAAAATTGTCTATTAGCTATGTAGGGAACTTAATAAATATGTACATGTCTGAATCAAACAGTTTTTCATTAGTAATTAGTGGTTACGCTTCTTTTACGCTTGTTTGGCACACAGATGTAAACCCGGCCTAAATATGTGTACATACCTCATCGCCTAGATAATTAAATTAGTTGAAATTAAAAAAAAAGCTTTTGACATTATAATCGTTTAATACCAATCGAACCTTTAAGCAAAGCTTTAACATCATTTGTTAAAAGATTCCATTCAGAAACTTATAACTTTATTCGGAATTCAGGATACCGATTTCGTCAGAAAATGTAAGAAATTTTTTAAAAATTCACTTACTCTATGTACTCATGCGTTCTTTTCTTTAACAATTTTTCAGCAATATCTTTGGTTTTCTTCCGAGTTCTGTAGCCACGCCACATCTTTTGTATTACTACTGCAGAGTTTTCAGCATCAGGACTTTGACTAAAATTTTCCATATTTTGTTTAAGTAGTTGGCATCTGTTAAGTTACATATATTCATACATATGTACATATGTATGTATGTACATATGTATGTATATTGAATTTTATTTAATTTAAAGAATAAGAAAAATCACGAAAAGTTCAATAACTTACCTTTGAGCAGCTTTATTTCGTATCGTCTTGAGTTTATCAACATTTATTTTATCACTATCATCATCTGAACTACCACCGGGGGTACATTCGTCTGGGGCTGCCACGTGCATTGAATTGCTTACAAATTTTATTGATTTCGATTGATGATCTGAATGAGAAACATTCTGCTGCGGCTGATTTGCTAAATTGTTTATGCTTACTTGCTGCGGCTGAGACGTATTTTTTGTACTGTAATTTGAATTATTTGCTTTCCTTGGACTCATTGTTGGACTTCGTTCAGCATTATTGCGTTTTAAATGTGGACTTCGCATTTTTGGAGAGTTCAAGCGATTATCTGTCAAAGTATAAACACAAATTTCAAAATATAATTGAAAGGAGAAAAGCATTTTAAAATTAATTTGACTTGTAATAGACTACGGCACCTTTATTTTTATTTATTTTTGACTGTTGAATTTGAGTATTTATAGCAGAGACTGCAACTTTTTGTGCCACCGAAGCTGGACAAACATCTGGACTCATTAATGTTTCTGGCACAGGGACCATTTTTGAGGCAGCATTTAAGGGTCCTCCTGCAAACCGAGTACAATGTTTAAAAATTAGTTTGTCAGGAATGTCTGTGATACATACCATTATAAGGATTAGTTGTTGCAGTGAGACCTGTTGAATGTTGTGAGTTATTAATTTTTGAGTTTGAACTACTGACGTTCGACCCATCTACACACTGTGACATCAAGTCATCACCATTTTTAACATTCTCAATCAATGACGTGGTCATCTGCACTAAATTGGCATTGCCAACTGAATTGCAAGAAAATTTAATAAATTAAACAAGTTAAAATAATATAAATATGTACATATGTATATACCTTGTTCATTACTTGTATTGCCATGATAACTATTAATCATTGAATCTGGTGACCCTTGACGACCACTCAAACGGGAAACTATGAAAATAAATTTTAAAATTTATATTTAAGTTTTTATACCTGAAATAAAATTAATTTGAATAGTGTAAAACATACATCTGGGTGATTGTATGCGACTTGCCGGTTTTTTACGAGCAGAAGATGGCGAATTGTTTGCAGATGGAATTGAATTTTCAGAAATTTCTTCTTGTAACTGACGCTGATGATGTTGGGCTTTACTAAGTATTAAACGCAACTTGCGTTCATTTTCATTTTCAAGAGCTTTACCTATGAGCGGACAGACAGAACTCAAGTACTTGGATAATGCTGCCTGTTCACCCAAACGGAAGCTACGCCCTCGACCCTGACTGTATAGCCACTCTGCTTTAAGGCTTTAAAAAATTGTGGTTTAAATATATTAAAACATTAACGATTATCGATGAAATGCTTACCTTTCAATTGGATCCACAACGAAGCCGTCAATAATTTTCAAACTTAAACACCAGTTCAATACAAAAGGTCGATGATCGAAACCACTGAAAATGTATATTTATTGATATTACTTATAGTTGCTTGAAACTTCATTTTTCACTCACTCTGATCCAGCCGTCATCGAGACACACGGGTTCTCATCAATAGTTAAACTATTTAAATTAATAAGATTTGTTAATGAACAAATCTCATTAAGATCGCTTATATTATTTTTTGCCAAAGTTAATGCTTCTAATGAAGTTGGCAAATATTTGTCACATTGCCTTAAATGTGTTAATCGATTACCATGCAAATACAAATCCTAAAAGAAAAACCGATTATAAATATAAATTTTCTGACTTATTCACATTGATTTTCTCAGCAGAATTATTATAATTAAATCTCATGCAATTGTTGCAGGTCTGCTAATACACGACTACTGATTTCCTTGGATGATTCCATCACACTTTTTATACTTAATATAAGAGTTTTTGAAATTGCTGGTAATATTCAGAAACTCTTAAGCTTCAGTTAGCCGACTGTAATGGAATCAGACCTGGGAAGTTTGCATTAAATAAGGTAATGCATTGAGCATTTTCATACAGTAAACCAAATCAATGCAAATGCAAATTTATTGCATTACCACTAAATCATATGCTTTTAGTGCACTATATTTTGCATTAAACTAAAATCTCTTCAAAGTAATGCATTAATATTGCATTGACATTAAATTTGATATTTTTAATGCACTATTTTTTGCATTGAATTAAAATATCCTCAAAGTAATGCACTAATATTGCATTAGCATTAAATTTCATATTTTTAATGCACTAGTTTTTGCATTGAATTAAAATCACTTCAAGGTAATGCATTAATATTACATTGGCATTGGTTTTAATGTACTATTTTTTGCATTACCACTAAAGACATCATAAAGTAATGCAATATTATTATACTATCACAAAAACATACTCTGCTTAATTGTGGCTATAGATTTTTTCGATTGGGCTTTGAAAGCTTATATGTACCATATTAAAAAAATTTGTTGGGGCTTGAAACTACTTAATTTTTTTTTCCAATTGGATCTGAAATGTTGTATCGTAGTAAATAGTTGTGTTCATTTACTAAAATTTTTTACGAATTTGTAACAATTGTTACTGGAAAGTGTTCATTAACCCAAAAAATTTGCAACGAGAGAACGTCGAAAGAGCGTAAAAAATTTAGAGACAAAAAAATTCCTACAAATTATTACTACATAATAAAATTTTTACTTGCAAGAATTATCCAACCACCTGTTGAGTGTTTTGTTGTCAAATTAATTATTTAAAAAATATTTGAAAAAGGAAAACTGAAAAATGTTAAATTTTTTTGTTGAAAAAACATGTATACGTATGCAAAAAGAAAGCATGCTTTCTTTCTTTATTGTTTTTCTTTTATTAAGTCACATAAATTCAATTTTAATGGCAAATAATTTTGTTTGTTTCTCATGTATGATCAGAGATGGAAAGTGGCATTTTTGTATTTGTTAATAAATAAAATTAAAAAACTATGAAAAATGCATAAAATAGTAAAAATACATGAAACTGTGTAAAGAATTTCATCTTAAATGTCAATTTCTAAAAAAAATTGCAATTTAAAATATTGTCAAACAAAATACATCAGAAAAAGTACAATTGTATCATGATTTCCATCCGTGGTTTTAATATGAATAAAATTTTCTTGCAAGTTTTTACAAGAAAAGCGTTCATTTACTTTTTCATATTTGGGAGAGTAATTTTATAAATTTCTGCTTTACTCTCTCGTTACTAGTTTCTGCTGGGAAAGTAAATGAACAGACCTAATATAAAATTGTTCTTTTTTTATTGCTCAGCTCAAAAAAAATCTTTTGTTATACATATCGCACACTAAATCATAAAGAGTCACAACACAAAAAGTTTCAGATACTGAGTAGTTCCAAACAATTGTTGATACTGTACAAATGACGCAAGTATGTGACATAAAAACAAGCATAACGGTATTTTATATTCTTCAAGAAGACTGTATTGCAAAATAAATTCTTGAGGTCGTTATAGATTTCTTCAATCAACTGGTTTATAAAAAGGCAAAAGCACTTTGATAATTTTGAGCTGTGACTCTTTATGATTTAGTGTGCGATATGTACATACGTATGTTCAATGAACATTCTTCATACATATGTAGGTGGCCTCAGTGTGAGCTTTACTGTATTTTTTAATATTTATTTGTTTTGTTCATCCTTTGTTTAATTTTATTATGTACAATAGGTTTTAGCGACAATGCAATCATATTGCATTACTTCATTAGTGGTAATGCAACATCAGTGCAATTTTTACATGTGATTTAGTGCCAATGCAATATTAATGCATTACCTTGAAGTGATTTTAATTCAATGCAAAAACTAGTGCATTAAAAATATGAAATTTGATGCTAATGCAATATTAGTGCATTACTTTGAGGATATTTTAATTCAATGCAAAAAATAGTGCATTAAAAATATCAAATTTTATGTCAATGCAATATTAATGCATTACTTTGAAGAGATTTTAGTTTAATGCAAAATATAGTGCACTAAAAGCATATGATTTAGTGCTAATGCAATAAATTTGCATTTGCATTATTTTTTTTTTAATTTAATGCTAATGCAGTAGTAGTGCATTTTGCCCAGGTCTGAATGGAATGTAACCGCAACGGTAGGAAACATCGATCAGCTGTTGTTATGTATGTATTGTTATGTGAAAATTAATATACAGATTCTAAAGAATTAAGGCTAAGTTAGCTGAATGTAATGGAATGCAACTGCAACGATAGGAAATAGCTGATCGATATTGTTATGTAAAAAGTAATGAAAATGGTTAATGAGATGTATAGCCTGTTCAACAGTATCGATACTAGGGGTTCTTTCGCGTTCTAAACGAATGAAAATTGATTTGGGTTCATCAATAACGCACATTTATTCGAACGGCAAGTCGAAAGAAAACGTAAGTGTTTTCATATAAAATCCAGTTCAGCTACGCACATAACACTATTAACAATAGTGTCAAAACCACTCACTTGCTATTTTGCTTTCAACTGACACAATTTATCTCCCAAAAAGCCAACTTTGTAATTTTATTTATTCATATTTTTTTATTTATACAAAATAGACAGAAAACTTTAGTTAAAATATTACTGAACATTTTTGTTTGGCATGTTTGTGACAGTTTTTTTTACTAAATGTAGAGTAGAGTTTTCGAGATATAGCGAAATTACCGTTATTTGGGTTTTTAAAAAAGATGATGTGGCTTAAATGCAAATATCTTCAAAAGTATTCGCCGGTTTATACACTTTTTCGTTAAAAGATAGTAAAATTACTAAAATAAACATACACCGTATGTCAAGATTAGTAAAGAAATGACAAAATTTCAATCTTCATTAAAAATTTGATCATTTTTTGCAATTTTGCTGTTCTTAAGTTTTCTTTTTTAACCAAAGAATTAAAATTTTAATATTATTAGCTAATTTCAATACAAACATTTTGCGCCCTACAAGGTCCAGATTGGTGCAAAAATGACAAAGCTACAGAAGATTTAGTGAATTAAACCCCTTTTATAAACATTGACAGTTCACAATTTCAAATTGTTTGCTTAACGTTTTGATTATCTTGAAACGCTGAATTCATATTAACAAAAATAAAATGCATAGTGCAAAACGTGAATCCGAACAAGTTTTGCTATGCTTGTGGAGTTTATTGTTTTGCGCAGCCGTCAAATTTTTCAAGCCAATTACAAAATGAATTTTGACTGTATTTTAAAGTCAATCCGGAAAATATTTTGAAATGTTGGAACCCAAATACTGCATGCAATTCATGCAATACTCGTTTAACTACGCAGAGTGGCTTGAATTAAAAAAAAATGGTAAAAAGTCCGCAACTTTTGAACTAGTCAACCGATTTCGATGAAACCAACTGTTTTGGAAAGTAGAAGTCTTGAAATTTTTATTTATATTTCGAGGCACCCTGTTGTAAGACAGGGTAGCTACAAAGAGCCTCAAAGTGGGAAAGTGCGGGTATCGAAATTCTTTCGGAGCTTGTAACTTTTGTAAATAGGGACCGATTTTTAATTTTTGGTCCTGACTTTTTTTATTTGTTAGTACATAACTTCTTTATTACTTGGCAAAAATCAGTTTGTTTTATTGTTTTTGAAAGAAAACTTCATTACAATTCATATAAAAAAATTTTTTTTTTGATATCTCAAAAATTGTTTTTTTTTTTTTCATATACATTTTTATTTATTGTATCTTCAAAAATGAACTAACAATAAGTAATCAAATCTTAAATCTAAATATAATTATTAGGCCCGACCAATATCGGACATAAGCTTAGTGATAGTTATAAATAATACATAAGTAGTGATAATCAAAAAGAAGTATTTTTAAGCAGTCCCATCTGGAGTGTTGGGTATAAGAGCCCTTGTGTCCCTTTTTTTTAAGCGGATGTGTCCAGTAAAGCTCAAAATATTACGGGCAAGCGGATTAGGATGTGACTCGAGTTTAGTTAAATACTTGCCTGCGTATTTTGCAATTTCTTCACTCACTAGTGGCATATTTAAATCACGATGAATATTTGAATTTTTAACGTACCATGGAGCAGATGTTATCAAACGTAAAATTTTGTTTTGCCTTCGTTGGATTCTCTCGACATTTGAAGCTGAAGCAGTGCCCCACAGCTGAATTCCATAGCACCATATTGGCTTCAAAAGCGACTTGTATATCAAAAGTTTGCAGTCTAGGCTGAGTGTTGAATTTCTGCCAATTAACCAATATATTTGAGTCAATTTAAGTTTCATTTGGGTTAACTTAGAGTCAATATGATATTTCCATGTAAGCCTTCGATCAAGGTGTATGCCAAGGTATTTGACTTGAGAATGTTGAGGAATATTTTGATTGTTGATTCGAATGGGGGAACAGGTATCTTTTCTTAGGGTAAACGTTATATGAACACACTTTTGTTCATTGACTTTAATTCTCCATAAGTTCAACCATATTTCAAGCTGGGTAATGTGTGCTTGGAGATTGCGGGATGCCTCATCAGGATTTTTGTGAATACTCAAACAGGCTGTATCATCGGCAAATGTAGAAGTGTGGATGTTATTGCTCACAGGCATATCACAAGTATAAATTAGATACAAGACTGGCCCCAGAATACTACCCTGTGGCACACCAGAAGATATAGACTCGGGTACACTCATGAAGTCTCCTTCCACAACAGTAAATTTCCTATCAAGGATATAACTTTCCAAAAGCTTTTGTATGTTTATTGGTAGGTATGTCTTCAGTTTTAAAACCAGGCCTTCGTGCCATACTTTATCAAATGCCTGAGAAACATCAATAAAAAGGGCAGAACAATACTTTTTTTCTTCAAATGTCCTCCTTAAAACTTGAACCAATCTATGCGTTTGCTCAATAGTGCTATGCTGACTTCTAAAGCCAAATTGATGGTCCGGGATGCACCCACTATCAGCTAAAATTGTGGACAATTTAGTCATGAGCAGCTTTTCGAAAAGCTTTGAAATTGTTGAAAGTAAGCTTATAGGCCTATATGACTCAGCCTTGGTAACATCTTTGCCTGGCTTTGGAATCATTTTAATCTTGGCAAGTTTCCAGTTATGTGGAAAATACTGCATTCGTAAAATTGCATTAAAAATAAATAGCAAGATTCTTATTGCAATATGAGGCAAATACATCAGCATCTTGTTACTAATGCCATCAATACCTGGAGCTTTCTTCGGGTCGAGTTCTGCAACTATTTTTTGTAGTTCACGCATCTTAAACCTTAAGGGACGAGGGGGTAGAGAGACTACACTCGGTAAATCGGCAGCACCTGTACATGAATTGGGAGTGAATACAGATTTTAAATGCTCAGAAAATAAGTTACCTTTCTCACTATCGCTTCTTGCCCAGATTCCAGTCGAAGTACGCAATGGTGATTTGAGATCAACGGGTCTTTTAAGATTTCTAGTAGCGCGCCATAAAGAGTAATTAGATGTTGACGTTACATCAAGACCTTCTAAATACTTTTCCAGTAATGCAGTCTTTTCCGACGATAGCAGCTCTTTGAGTCGTTTAGTACATTCTTTAAGTCTGATTTTATTTAGGGGTGATCGGTGTTGTTGCCATTCTCTTCTAGCTCTCCTTTTTTCACATACAAGACGTTCAATTTCCGTAGAATAAATTCTATTAAAGCCAGTCTTCGGATAGGAAGTAGTGGTATGTTCAGCAGCCTGTTTAATGTATTCGTTAAGATTGGCAATATTAAATTCAATATCATCAGGTGATCTTAGCTGAATGTTTTCTACGCAGTGACTACTAATATATTTTTTGAATCCTAGCCAGTTGACCCTGTTAATCGTTTTCGCATATGAGTTAGTTAAATCACTCCTTAGTGGGTTGAAAATTGTAACTATTGTGGGAGAGTGATCGGAGGACAGATCTAGAGAGCCCTGTACGTGAATTAAGTCCCTATGGATATTTTTCGTGACGCCAAAATCTATAACATCTGGAATTTTTCTTACGTCAGTAGGCCAGAAGTAGGCTCCCCACTCGAAATGACATCTAAGCCCATTTTTGAAATTGTATTAAACAACGATCTACCTCTAGGTGTAACAAGACGCGAGCCCCAGTACGTATGTTTTGCATTGTAGTCACCAGCTGCCACGAAACAAGATCCAAGCGATTTGTAGAACTTCTCATACTGATCTTCGGTAACTGAAAATCTGGGAATTGAGTAAATTGAAGATATCACGAAACTCGCACAAAAATTTTCTACGAAAATATTCGTAGCTTGCATATATTCTTCACTAACGTTCTCAAGGATATAGTGTTTGAGTCTTGACTTAATTAGAATTGCTGATCCACCGCATGCTCTCCCTCTCGGGTCCTTTGAATCATATAGAGTGTAACCATTTATTTTAAAGCAGCTTCTCGAAGTCAAGTGAGTCTCAGAGACCATCATTATATCAATATTTTTTTCCGTGAGGAAGTGCTCAAGTTCATTTTTATGTTGGCGAATGCCGTTTGCGTTCCAGAAACATAGTTTTAACGTGTTCATGGTTTGTTGACTAATGCTTGAAGCAGAGTATTCTGCATTCTCAGCATTTCTTGCATCATGCTAGTCATATTTGTTGTAAAGTTGTTTATAGTTAGCACCAGATTCTCAATAGTAGCTTCAAGACGACTAAAGTTAAAGCTAGAGTTTGCATTCGTTGAATTACTTGGCGGTGGAACATTTTGTGTGGGAATAGAACTAGTCTTAGCAGCATCGGCATACGATACACGTGAATTAACTAGTTGGCTAGTTTGAGGCAGAGTGGCGCTATAAGCATTTGCTGATTGAACTGGAGCTAATTTAGATTTTTGACCCATAGCCTGTTTAACGAAAGAATATACACGGCATCCTCTGTAATTAGCGGTGTGATTTTCTCCACAATTACTGCATTTTTTTCAGCTTGTACTTTTGGCTTGGTACAGTTAGCAGTACCATGCAATTCACCGCAGATAACACAAACTGTAGGTAATTTGCAGTAGGTTTTTGTGTGGCCATATTCTTGGCAATTATGGCACTGTACGGGACCTGAACGCTTACGTGGCTCTTCAACTGTGATTTTTCGGTGTAAAAGGTATTTTAGACTATAAATTGGGTGCGTCTCATTTTTCTTTAACTGTATATCATTCGGCTCCAGTTCAACACGAAATAGAGGCTGGGGAATCTTCTCTCTATTGATTATATTGGTAACAATTTTTACTTTAAATCCTTGTTCGATAAGTGCACATTTTACTTCTTCAGGCTCAACATATGAATCTATGCCCTTTAATACTATTTGTAGGCCTTTAGCACTCTTAAGTTGATATGTATAAAAATTTGTTTTATTTTTTTCAAACTCACTAACAATTTTTCGGAAATCTTTTTCATCATATATTTGGATTTTAGTTTCATCAATATTACCTCGTTTAATTGGAATGATGTGAAAAGTATTTTCACCAATGGTCGACAGTAGATTTTTTAGAAGCGCGTTTGAATTTTTTTCTCTCAGATAAATAGGTGGTGGCTTAAAAGACTTTTGCGATGATGCAGCGGGCTTGTCGTTTTTGTCTTGCAATAATGAAAAACGATTTTGACGATTGATAGAAGATGTGCTGTTATCCCTAGACATCTTTGGGGCGGATCCAATTTTAGTAGAATTTGGGCTTCGCCCGCGCTTTAAAATGGCTATATATCTGTCCATTCCTACTTGTACCTTTGGTTTTGTACTACTGTTGTCTTCAGTAACAACTTGTTTAATTGTTGACCACGAGCCCGAAGCGGATGATATCGCTGAGTTAAATGTAGAAGTACTAGGCAATAATGTCAACGATTCACTAGTTGGCATTGGACAAAGCGAAGTTGATCGCTGACGAAACTGTGGTTTTGCCGTTAGAAAAAGTCTATTATCAGATTTTTGATTTTTATTAAGAGCTTCAGAACTCACAGCAAGTCTATTATCAGATTTTTTATTTTTATTGTTATCATTATGAGCATCAAAACTCACAGTGCAAAAAATTGTAGCAAGGAATAATTTTGAAATTTGGATTTTTAAAAATTATGAGAAAATTTTGTATATTTTGTGAAAAAAGTATTCTTAATTTTTTTGGAATATTTTAAAAAATTATTAAGCATTTGATAAAAACGTTGATTGTTTCTCAGAAAGGAGACATTGAGAAGGGCTGTGAAATAAATTTTGGAGATTGTTGTTGGTGCACCCTATATGCAGCATTGGTCGAAAACTAGCATTTTTTTCAAAAAATCCGATTTTCGGATGTGGCAAAAAAATTGCACGGTCGTTTTTGTAATTTTTTTGGCTTTTTATTATAAATAAACTTGTTATAAGTAACCTGTAAGAAACTCTTGACATCCTACACATAAATGTAGGCAGGAGAGGAGATTTTCTAAAAATGCTAAAAATTTTCTAACACAATTTTCCCCAATAAGAAAAAAATATTATAAAATTATAAATTGGGAATCATTTTAATTTTTATCAATAGTATACATTTAGCTTTGCAAACTGAAAAAAAAAAATATTCTCCTACCTTCAATACTTTTTGAAATATTCAAAATCCAATTTTGATTAAAAATTTTAATTTTCTAAATTTTTTATTTTTGTCTAAATTATTCATCTTATTTTTTTTACTGTAAATGTTTCTTAATTTTTTCTATGTCATTACAATAGTAGATATAATTGTCTATTCAACGGTATATAATATGTATTCCTTTGCCATTATATCAGTCTTAAAATGTATACACAAATATAACACCTCAGGTAACAATTTACGTGTTTTGTCTGATACTCAAACAAACCCACATTTTTTATGAACTCTTGAAGCTGTTATTAAATACTTTCTTTACTTAAATACAATAAAATATAAGAATTTATATACACACACAGTATATTTATATACCCACAAGGAAAAAGGTACCTGCGCGCACATCTCCATTATGGGTATGGGTTTACCTGATATTTGTATCGGTTTTGTATTCTTAGTTTGTAAAATAGCTATATGTTTAAGCTGCGAAGCATTTAATGTCATTATTTCAGTTATAGCTATCATGGAGATAACAATTAAAAATAAATCGTTCTGCAAATTAATGTGGGAAAACCTCACTGATGGGAGTACTCGGTTGGACAAGGTAGACCAAATGATGTACATAATATCTACTACATATGGTTTATCTGTAAACACCGATTTATCGAAAAAACTTGAAAATTTTTTTAAATTATATGAAAAGAAGTTACGTGAATGCAATTAATCAATTTCTAAATTTCAGAATAAAAATCAGGATTGGCAAGATATGGGACTATCAAAGAAGTTGTGTCGGCCAAATAAAGATTACGATAACGTTCGAGGCAGAAGCAAAAGGATTAAACAAGAAGACTTGATAAATACGTATTCGGAAAATGAAATCAAAGATTCATTCAAATTGATTTTAGCGAAGACTCAACTAAAAGAAACAGGCAAAATCGTAGATGTGCTACCAGTTGCGTTTCCAAAAAGATCAAGACGGATGGAGGAAAGCATTCCAACGCCAAAATATAGTAAACATTTTACGGTGGAAGATGCACTAGCACTCATTCTTAATTTGGGCCTTTCAAGAAATAAATACGATATCTTAAGGAAGGTGCTTAAGGAAGGTGCTTTGCCATCAAGTACATTGTTGTTAAAAAGAAAATCGGAAATTTTGCCACATCCGATAACAGTGGATAACCGAAGTGCAGTCATTAGTTTGTCAGACCTTCTTCATAATACAGCATCAAGACTCATCGCTACTTTTGACGAAAGAGACTTAGATACATGTAATAATTCTGAACTAACACTAATATACAAATGGGGATGTGATGGATCATCTGGATTTTCAAAATATAGACAGCCCAGTGCATACGATAATGACTTTTCCAAAGTTTTAATGGCATCGTTAGTACCATTAAGGCTTCGGCTACATAATGAAATGCCTTCAACAAGTAAAAATGCATTTAAAGATGTGTGGGTAAATACTACTCCAGACTCAAAGTTTTTATGCCGACCAATACGTTTTGAATACATCAAGGAAAACAAAGAAACAACTCAAAATCTGGTTGATGGTATAAAACATGAAATTTCTAATATGGAACCCATTGACGTTCATATATTAGGACGAGTAATAACAGTATCTTTTAGACCTTATTTAACAATGATAGATGGAAAAGTTGCAAATGCAATAACCGATACAAAATCTTATTTGATTTGTAATATATGCGGAAAGAAAAATTCCGATTTTAAGGACATTGAGAATTATACTCCAACTAATGAAGATGCCTTTAAGCTTGGAATATCACCACTTTATGCTCGGATTCGATTCATGGAGTACATTTTACACCTATCTTACGACAATAAATATCGCAGTGTACCAGAACTTCAGAACGTTCCAGTTGCGAATAACTCTGCTTTAAAACAGATACGGTTGGAAGAAAAGAAAAGAATTCACGATGAGTTTATGAAACGTAGCTTAATCATTAACAAACTTTTATATGGCTATGGAAACTCCAATAATGGCAACACTGCCAGGCGATTTTTTGATGACCCTGAAATCACATCTTCTATAACTGGTATTAGCTTTAATCTCATAAGACGTTTCAAAATAATACTGGCCGTCATAAATAGCAAAAAGTTAATTAATAAGGACAAATTTGAAAAATATGCAAAAGACACTGATTCTAATAAATGAATTATATCCATGGAAATCAATAACTCCAACCGTACATAAAGTGCTAGCACATACAAAAGAAATAATAGAAAACAACATTCTTCCTCTGGAGGAACTAACCGAAGAAGCACAGGAAGCTAGAAATAGAGATGTTAAGCAATATCGACTTTTCAATACACTTAAATACTCTAGAGTTGTTCAAAATAATGATTTAATGCATCATTTGCTATTGTCTTCAGATCCAGTCCCACAAGGCATAAGAATGAAATGGTTGCCAAAAATAAGTATTGAAATCGAGAAGGACGATCCCGAAGCAGAGGAAATTAATAGCTTGCTAGGCCATGATGTCTCAATTATTTTAAAGCAAATTCTTGAAGTAAAACCCAAATATAAATTAAAAACAACATATGTATGTATCCATGCACTTAGATACGAGTAATAAAGAAAATGAAATTGAACTTATTAAATATATTTTTAATACAATTATCAGAATCAAAACGAAAAATGTAGTTGTAAGTTTTCATGCTCATACATACATATGTACATTGTACATATATCTCTTGATACATAAGTATTTATATTCATACAAACAAATATCTGATACCATGGCAAAAAGTCTCTGGAATTCTCTATCAAATTATATTCAAAACTTAGGCAATTTATATGCGTTTAAAAAGGAGCTACATAAAAAAATGTTCGTAATTTAATGTTCTAATGTTAAATTAACTACTAATTTTTTTTTAATAAATAAATAACTCAATCTATTTGTCCTTGTAGGTATATAAATATGCTTATATTTATGTATATAAATTCTTGTATTTTATTGTATTTAAGTAAAGAAAGTATTTAATAACAGCTTCAAGAGTTCATAAAAAATGTGGGTTTGTTTGAGTATCAGATAAAACACGTAAATTGTTACCTGAGGTGTTATATTTGTGTATACATTTTAAGACTCCTATAATGGCAAAGGAGTACATATTTGGGGTATTCAGATGGTACTCATAAATTAACACGTTTTAAAGTAATAACACGAAAACATATAATGCTGTGAGCAACCCCTCATAATTTACAATTAAAAATATTGTACTTATTTGTATTTCGGTTTTAGCACCTTTGTACATTGCTTACTCTCCCTCTCAATTCCTTTGGTAAACTCACACGCATTTCTACATGTAGTTATGACAAACAATAAACATAGCTGAGAAAGTCTTATTACTTTATGACCTTTTTGTTTGAGCCACAACAACAATTTTTTTAAACTATGTTAAAATGTTAAGACATTATGACACTTAGGACACTTAAGAGACTGTTGTGAATACCCCAATTATATACCGTTGAATAGACAATTATATTTACTATTGTAATAACATAGAAAAAATTAAGAAACATTTGCAGTAAAGAAAATAAAATCAATAACTTAGACAAAAATAAAAAATTTAGAAAATTAAAATTTTTAATCAAAATTGGATTTCCAATATTTCAAAAAGTATTGAAGGTAGGAGAATATTTTTTTTTTTTCAGTTTGCAAAGCTAAATGTATACTATTGATAAAAGTTAAAATGATTCCCAATTTATAATTTTATAATATTTTTTTCTTATTGGGGAAAATTGTGTTAGAAAATTTTTAGCATTTTTAGAAAATCTCCTATCCTGCCTACATTTATGTGTAGGATGTCAAGAGTTTCTTACAGGTTACTTATAACAAGTTTATTTATAATAAAAAGCCAAAAAAAATTACAAAAACGACCGTGCAATTTTTTTGCCACATCCGAAAATCGGATTTTTTGAAAAAAATGCTAGTTTTCGACCAATGCTGCATATAGGGTGCACCAACAACAATCTCCAAAATTTATTTCACAGCCCTTCTCAATGTCTCCTTTCTCAGAAACAATCAACGTTTTTATCAAATGCTTAATAATTTTTTAAAATATTCCAAAAAAATTAAGAATACTTTTTTCACAAAATATACAAAATTTTCTCATAATTTTTAAAAATCCAAATTTCAAAATTATTCCTTGCTACAATTTTTGAGATATCAAAAAAAAAATTTTTTTATATGAATTGTAATGAAGTTTTCTTTCAAAAACAATAAAACAAACTGATTTTTGCCATGTAATAAAGAAGTTATGTACTAACAAATAAAAAAAGTCAGGACCAAAAATTAAAAATCGGTCCCTATTTACAAAAGTTACAAGCTCCGAAAGAATTTCGATACCCGCACTTTCCCACTTTGAGGCTCTTTGGACCTACCCTGTCTTACAACAGGGTGCCTCAAAATATAAATATAAATAAAAATTTCAGACTTCTACTTTCCAAAACAGTTGGTTTCATCGAAATCAGTTAACTAGTCCAAAAGTTGCGGTCTTTTTACCACTTTTTTTTAATTCACGCCACTGTCCTACGTGGATGTAGGGCCCAAGGTAAGTATGCATTTCTTAATTTTGCGTTTAAAAAGTTTGCCATCATAATATTAAGCTAGTTCACTATACCGCAGTCGATATATGCCATTTGATTAGATTTTCAAAGAAGATGAATTAAAAGTATGGGTTTAGTTGAATCAGGCTTTCTAGGAAATTTCAGGAGCCCAAACTATAAAGATATATGACATAATTCAAGACTTGTTAAAAAATTATGAGAAAATTGGTAAAGTTTTTAACACGACTTTCTTTTTATTTATGTTAACATTCATTTTTATGTCTTTCTTAAAAAGTTAATATGTCTTTAAAAATACACCTTCTGCATTCACACTTACATTTCTTACCCAATAATTTTGGCGATGAAAGCGACGAGGGTGGTGAGCGTTTTCAGCAACAAATACAAGAAATGGAACGTCGGTATCAAGGGGCGTATGATGAAGCGATGTTGGGAGACTATTGTTGGTTCCTTGTGCGAGAGGTAGAAAATAATTACAATAGACAAAGCAACTCAACCGTTTTAAGCCCTTTTTAATTTCATTGTTACCTGTATACATATTTCTATATTTACTTGTGTTTTTTTATAAAAGTGGGATAATTCAATTAATCTTCTGTAACTTTATAATTTTTGCATCGATCTGTATTCTATTGAGCACAAAATGTTTCTTTTAAAATAATCGAACGTGATAAGTGACAAAACTTAAAAAAATTAATTATTTGGTTGAAAAAAACTAAGTTAAAAAAAGCAAAATTGCAACAAATCATTAACATTTTTCTGAAATTTGAACTTTGTTCCACTATATTTCAGTAATTTCATGATCAATTTTTAAAAGCAACCCATGGTTGTTTTAATAATTTTATATTCTTTCAAGTCGAAAAAACAGATAAAAAGATCTATCTAATACTTACCAAGATTCTTTTATTATAGTGATATCATCTTTTTTCAAAACCAAAATAACGGTAATTTTGCAATATCTGGAAATCTGTTTTAGTTTTGACCATTCTAACTTCAAATTCAGATTTGGTGAAAAATTTTACATAAAGATCATGTATCAAATTTATTTGGTCACAAATTTGTTGAAATTTTGTATCGCAGTGTTATTATTTATATTCATTATACAAATTACTCGCATATTTTAAACAAAAGAATGTAGTTGTAAAACAAATCAATGATAACTAGCTGTTGTTGTGTGACTATTTTGTTGAAGGCTTTTTCATTCTTCAATATGGTTGTATTTATTATCATAGAAATGAGTAGTATTATTTTTAAATTTTAAAGAAATCGGCTATATATAATAAAAATTCCCATCTGGCAACGTTTTCATTCATTACCACGTAAGAAAAATCAACTGACAAACGTAAGTGCATGCGAACGAGCACTATCGACATCGTTGAAACCAAATTGACCATTTTCTTTATTTTTCACATAACAATATCGATCTTCTTATCGTTGCAGTTACATTCCATTACAGTCGGCTAACTGACCCTTTAGCAATGACGATTAAACTAGCTTAAAGCCTTTTACTCTACATTGAAGGTACAAATTATGTTTTGAAAGGGTAAATATTAAAAAATCAGTTTTATTAAAAACGAGTGGACAAAACTGTACCAAAATCTTTCACTGGGTACGTATCATAGATTTTTTTTTCATATATATATTTATTTATTGTATCTTCAAAAATGAACTAACAATAAGTAATCAAATCTTAAATCTAAATATAATTATTAGGCCCGACCAGTATCGGACATAAACTTAGTGATAGTTTTAAATAATACATAAGTAGTGATATTCAAAAAGGAAAAAAAAGAAGTATTTTTAAGCAGTCCCATCAGGAGTGTTGAGTATAAGAGCCCTTGTTACCCTCTTTTTTAGGCGGATATGTCCAGTAAAGCTCAAAATATTAGGGGCAAGCGGATTAGGATGTGACTCGAGCTTTGTTAAATATTTGCCTGCGTATTTTGCAATTTCTTCACTCACTAGTGGCATATTTAAATCACGATGTATATTTGAATTTTTAATGTACCATGGAGCCGATGTTATCAAACGTAAAATTTTGTTTTGCCTTCGTTGGATTTTTTCAATATTTGAAGCTGAAGCAGTGCCCCATAGCTGAATTCCATAGCACCATATTGGCTTCAAAAGCGACTTGTATATCAAAAGTTTGCAGTCTAGGCTGAGAGTTGAATTTCTGCCAATTAACCAATATATTTGAGTTAATTTAAGTTTCATTTCGGTTAACTTAGAGTCAATATGATATTTCCATGTAAGCCTTCGATCAAGGTGTATGCCAAGGTATATTTCACTTGAGAATGTTGAGGAATATTTTGATTGTTGATTCGAATGGGGGAACAGGTATCTTTTCTTAGGGTAAACGTTATATGAACACACTTTTGTTCATTTACTTTAATTCTCCATAAGTTCAACCATATTTCAAGCTGAGTAATGTATGCTTGGAGATTGCGGGATGCCTCATCAGGGTTTTTGTGAATACTCAAACAGGCTGTATCATCGGCAAATGTAGAAGTGTGGATGTTATTGCTCACAGGCATATCACAAGTATATATTAGATACAAGACTGGCCCCAGAATACTACCCTGTGGCACACCAGAAGATATAGATTCGGGCACAGTCATGAAGTCTCCTTACAACAGTAAACTTCCTATCAACAATATAACTTTCCAAAAGCTTTTGTATGTTTATTGGTAGGTATGTTTTCAATTTTAAAACTAGGCCTTCGTGCCATACTTTATCAAATGCCTGTGAAACATCAATAAAAAGGGCAGAACAATACTTTTTTTCTTCAAATGTCCTCCTTACAACTTGAACCAATCTATGCGTTTGCTCAATAGTGCTATGCTGACTTCTAAAGCCAAATTGATGGTCCGGGATGCACCCACTATCAGCTAAAATTGTGGACAATTTAGTCATGAGCAGCTTTTCGAAAAGCTTTGAAATTGTTGAAAGTAAGCTTATAGGCCTATATGACTCAGCCTTGGTAAGATCTTTGCCTGGCTTTGGAATCATTTTAATCTTGGCAAGTTTCCAGTTATGTGGAAAATACTGCATTCGTAAAATGGCATTAAAAATAAATAGCAAGATTCTTATTGCAATATGAGGCAAGTTCATCAGCATCTTGTTACTAATGCCATCAATGCCTGGAGCTTTCTTCGGGTCGAGTTCAGCAACTATTTTTTGTAGTTCACGCTACTACACTCGGTAATCCGGCAGCACCCGTACATGAATTGAGAGTGAATACAGATTTTAAATGCTCAGAAAATAAGTTACCTTTCTCACTATCGCTTCTTGCCCAGCCTCGGTCGAAGTACGTAGTGATATCACGAAATTCGCACAAAAATTTTCTACGAAAATTTTCGTAGCTTGCATATATTATTCACTAACGTTCTCAAGGATATAGTGCTTGAGTCTTGACTTAATTAGAATTGCTGATCCACCGCATGCTCTCCCTCTCGGGTCCTTTGAATCATATAGAGTGTAACCATTTATTTTAAAGCAGCTTCTCGAAGTCAAGTGAGTCCCAGAGACCAACATTATATCATATCAAGTGAAGTGATTTTAATTCAATGCAAAAACTAGTGCATTAAAAATATGAAATTTAATGCTAATGCAATATTAGTGCATTACTTTGAGGATATTTTAATTCAATGCAAAAATTAGTGCATTAAAAATATCAAATTTAATGTCAATGCAATATTAATGCATTACTTTGAAGAGATTTTAGTTTAATGCAAAATATAGTGCACTAAAAGCATATGATTTAGTGCTAATGCAATAAATTTGCATTTGCATTGATTTGGTTTAATGTATGAAAATGCTCAATGCAATACCTTATTTAATGCAAATTTCCCAGGTCTGATAATTTTAGGAAAATACTTATACTACTCATATTGATGCAGCTCACTCAACTCATGCATGTATGCTTATTTAAACTGTTAGTCATTAAAGAGTTTGCAAGTAGTATACAATAGTAATAAATAGCGTTGTTTTTAAATTCCTGCAAAAACAAAAAAGGAAGAGAGAAACATAGAATCTAGTAATGAGAACTTTAATGTTCGTATGCGAAGTTAGCATTGTGAAACATACTTATTTTGTATCGTCCATAGGCATTGAGTTAAGGAGAGTCGAAATCAAGAACGTCATAAATATTGCTAACTTCAAACTGATGCGCACTTCAAACTTTCGAGTGAATATGATTCAGAGACAACATTGCAATAAATATGAGTGGGCATAAGTATTGGGTGTTTTTTATTGAGGTATAGAACTTTAAGTTGGCATCACTTTTTTAACTGGCGGCCATTTTGTCAGCTGTCAAGTGATTAATATTTAGTTTGGTTTGCCATTTCATCATGAACAGGTTGACAAAAGAACAACGCTTGCAAATCGTGCAAATTTATTTCGAAAATAATGGATCGTTTTCGCACTACGTTTACTCTATGTGATAATACGCATCCGCAGAGACGTCGAACAGTGCGCACCGAAGAAACAATTGCCGCTGTAGAGCAAAGTGTTGAAGAGGACCCGAATGAATCGATTCGCCACCGTGCACAGCAATTGGAGCTTTGTCCATCAACTTTATGGAAGATTTTGCGCAAAGATCTTGGCTTGCGACCTTACAAGATCCAGCTTGTGCAAGAATTAAAGCCGCGAGACCATGCAATGCGTCGTGATTTTGGTGTATGGGCCGAAAATGAGATTGATCTCGATGCTGATTTTCATCGCACCTGTCAATTGGCCACCAAGATCGTGTGATTTGACACCATTGGATTATTTTCTTTGGGGATATGTGAAGTCGCTCGTCTACGCCAACAAACCAGAAACGTTAGGGGACTTGGAAGCCAACATTCGTGGCGTTATTGCCAACATACGGCCCCATATGCTCGAAAAAGTGGTTGAAAATTGGACCTGTAGAATTAGCTTTATTCGAGCCAGCCGCGGCGGCCACATGCCCGAAATCATATTTAAACATTAATGGCATAAAATTATCCTTCCAATAAAGCCAAATTGATGGACATTAAAACGATTTTCTTGTGTTTTATTTCAATTCGAAGTTCTATACCTCTAAAAAAACACCCTGTACAAGAAATTATAAATCATGATTCAACTCTACTCACTTTTTCACTACTCATTGCGCTTCTCTGGTATGAATATATATTTATGTATAAGAACTCCAATAGCCGATTTATCATAAATAGCTATATTTATACTACATATTAATAAAAAATAAAAAAATCGCCATTTTTAAGCACAACCAAAAATCGGCAAAATGACGATAGATTTATCGATTATTAAATCAAGAAGCCGTGGTAAGAAGAGTTTTTTATATTTGATTATTGCACAGTTATGCGCATGCACAAATTACCGCTACTAATTTTGTGAGTTGTGCACGAAATGATCAGCACACCAATGCAGATGACTCCAGCATTAAACACATTACAGCCATCCCTAAACACGGGTGGCAAGCGTTTTTTAGCTGTCAAAAGTTCTCATGTCCATACATTTTGAATGGAGCACACCGAAATAACGCGGCCGCAACGCGACGGCAACGCTTTGCTATTAGAAAATCCGATTTTTACAACGCGTTTTACAATGAAGTTAGTTGCAAAAGAAAACAAATGCCTTCTGTTTGCCATCATCGGAGTCACCATATGTGAAGATCAGTGTGCACACTTAATTTTTTTTTTAATTCGGTAGAATCGACAAAAAAAATCGGTAGATTTGAATGAAATTCGGTAGAATTTTTTTTTATTCAAAGAAATTTAAAAAATAATTCAAAGAAACATAAAAAATAACAAAATATATACTATACTTATATATAAAGGGTAAGTGCAAATTTACAAATAAAAGAAAACAAATTGTACTCTTTAGCTTCTTAAAAATTCATGCATTGTAAATACTTCGGTGATTCTAAATATTCAATTGTAACAGATGTAAAAACATACACACAATATGGAAAACTATAAATGCGATTTTTTGAGTTCAAGATTAGAGATTAAATTAACCTTAATCTTTATTTGTGATTTTTGGGTAGTCGATGGTTTTACTTGGTAGTTTAAGCGGCCAATCGTGGTGGTTTAATCTTATATTAATATTGACAACACACATTTGACAACAACACATAAATAAATATATAAATTTTATATTAGTTATATATTTCCTTTAACACGTGCAAACTTTTACTTGTAAATAATAAAATATGTGAGTTTCTTCTTCTTCCCACAAAAAATCAAGAATGTTGATAACATGTATGACTTTTGCACTGAAAATGTTGCCACTATTTTGTTCCTCAGTATGGTAACACTACACATAATAAGAAGTTTAGACTACCACTCAAAAATATCAAACTCAATTAATTAAAATTAAGTTAATTTTCGGATTATCTAATTAGAGAAATAAACTAATCTTAATCTCGATCCCAAAAAGTCGCCCTAAGTGTTTCTTAACGCCATTTAACAAGAAATGAGAGTGATGCCAGACATTGTTCTAAAAAATTCGAGAATGTATTATGAAATTGTTGCCACAAAGAATACTAACTGCAAATGAAAGTTGCCACACATAATTAATAGTCATCTCCATGATCCAGTTTTGCCTTTCAATTCGGGATACACTCAAACTAACAAACTCACATTTTAGAACATACATGTGATGAATTTTCCGTATGTGTGATCAACTTGATCTTGTAGCATCAGTGTTAATCAAAATTTTCGTTCAATATTTGGTAGATTTCAGGCCTTGTTCGGTAGAATTGGTAGATTGTTAAATTCACAAACATACCGAATATTGGTAGAAGTGTGCACACTGGTGAAGATTCATCTCATTTTCGAAGTTTTTCGGGATGTTAAAAATACTTAAAGATTTCTTTGTTAAACATAAGGTTTTTAAGAATATGATATTTAATACTTTTAGTTTATTATTTAATGTACTTTTGACTACAGTACTGACATATCGAGCCTTCTTTTCGATTTTATCGTAAGCGACAAAAATTAAAGTTTTCAGGAGAAGTTTTTTTTTTTAAATATTCAAATATGTTTTTGTACGTAAATTGTCGCTTACGGTAAAATTGAACAGCCCGTATCCTAAAAGTTATCAACAATTTTGGCATTTTGATAATTCTAAACTATGGATAGGAGACGAAAGCATACCTAAAAAAGTTAGAAAACACCCAGAGACTGGCAGAACTCTGCATCACTGGAGCTCTGAAAAGTACACCTACTGCAGCCTTAGATGTTATGTTGGACCTTAAACCAATAAAACTAACCGCTTTGAACGCGGCATGCAAGTCCGTAATCCGACTGAGAATAACAGGACAAATGTCGTACAAACCATTTGGTCACGGTAAATTGCTGGAAGACATGGAGTGTAACTCGGACTACATCATTCCAGAAATTAACTTTCTTGAAAAACCACTGATCACTATAAGGGAAGAAGGCTATCTCGAAGGTCTTAACTGTAGGGGGCATAGTTTCAATTTATTCACTGATGGTTCAAAGATGGATGAAGGGGTAGGAACTGCGGTTTACTGCCCAGAGCTCAGTATAGAGGAATCTTATAAACTTCCTGATTACTGTAGCATATTCCAGGCGGAAATCTATGCAGCCAAAATGGCTGCAGAATTAACTTTTACCCCTCAAACCATGAATGCGCGAGTGAATATGTATATAGACAGTCAAGCAGCAATTAAGGCTATTTCAGCAGACTGTAACTACTCCTCGGTTGTGCTCATGTGTAGGAATGCCCTAAATAGGCTATGTGCTCACAGACAAGTACATGTTTTTTGGGTACGAGGGCACATGGGGATTGAGGGAAACGAAATGGCAGATACACTGGCCAAAAGGGGAATCCAATTACCTGTGGAAGAAATGGTATATGTTCGGAAACCAATTCGGCACGTGAAATGGATCTTAGACTCTAAGATGAAGGAAGAAGCGGAGGAAAGTTGGCGTGCGACGAAAACTTGCAAAACTTCTAAAATCATGTGGAGTTCCTATGATCCTAAATCGAATAAATTCCTTTTATCATTAACCAGAAGAAACTGTAGACTTCTAGTGCACGGCTAAGATCAGGGTTTTGAACATAGTGTCGTAATGTAATGCCTATTGCGTACATTATTGGAATGAGCTCTGATCATAGGTAGGAGGTAATCGTGGTTCCAATTCTATCTGTGAGTTTTTCTCTCATAAGCTGGAATTGGAATGACGATTAAAATCCAGGCGCGTCTGTTCCATATTGGGCGGCGTCCTGGTCCGCGTCTATTACCCAGAGGGTCGACGGTTTTCTTGCATGGCGTATGTATAAAACGCAAAAAAAACAAAATTGATGAGAATGAGTAATAATGAAGATGAAAAGCGGGTGGTAATATACGCCCAAACGTCGGTGGCTGAATTGACTGCGTCCACCGGCGGGCACGGGGAAATAATGTTCCTCTGCGTGATGGTAACAGGTCACAGTAGTTGTAGTGCTACTGAAAAAACATCAAAAATGGCTAAGCACGCGGAACAGTCAAGTGCCTCGATCGACTCAGAATCGGACCTTGAAAGTGTTACCTGCGTCAATTTGCAAACAGATATCGAGCTCTTAGTCTCCAGGTCCTTCTGCCTCAACTCCTATTAAAAAGGAGAGAGCACCGAGGAACAAGGAGGCTATTAAGGCTCTCTCAGAATACAAGGCAGCGGTTAGGATTGCACACTTACTTGGTTCACAAAAAGATCTGTCTTCTGAACAGTCAGACAGACTTAAGTGGGCTAAGGTAGCAGTGGCTAAAGGCCGAGAACATTTCGCCAACAAAAGACGCTTTGAGGCCACTGACCCCCAATACCAGAATAGATTAGACGAGGGCGTGCTCAAAAGGTTGGAAGAGAATACCGATAAGCTATAACTTTTTCCTTATTATTTGGCATAATGTGGCAGATGAATGCTCCAATACCTCTTCCAGACGCATCGGCTGCTACCTTTATGGGGCGATCTGGGTTATAGTGTGTCAAAAGTAAATTTGAATTTAAGATACTTTTAAATTTGTTAAACGCCTTCTCACAATCTGCTGTCCATACAAATCTTACATTTTCATGTAGTAGGTTGTCTAAAGGAGCCCTGAGATTACTCATATTTGGAACAAATTTACCATAATAATTTACACTTCCCAAAAAGAATCGGAGTTCAGCAACATTTCTTGGTGGAGGCATTTTCAATATGGCACTGATTTTATCTGGATCCGGTCGTATTCCAGTTCGTGATACGATATTGCCTAAATACTTAACCTCTGTTGAAAAAAATTTACATTTCTCCAGTTTGATACGAAAATTATATTCACGTATCCTTTGCAATACTTTGAACACGTTCTGCAAGTGATTTTCCCAATTTTCATCTCCAATAATTATATCGTCTATGTACGCTGCAGTGTCATCGATATCTGCCAACATGGTGTCTATTATTTGCTGGAATGCGGGTGGAGCGCTTTTTACACCTGGTGCCAATCGATTAAACGTAAATAATCCCTTGTGCGTGTTTATGGTAAGGAGTTTTGCAGCCTCTTGTGTAACCTCAGTCTGCAAATATGCATCCGACAGATCAATATGAGTGAAAAAATTACTGTTTGCAATTTTAGCGTAAATATCTTCCGCTGTATGAAGGGGGTACTGATGTAGTTCTAACGCTGAATTTAAGCCCGATGAGTAGTCCCCACAAATTCGAACTTTCCCCGAGGCCTTCCTAACAGCTACTATAGGCGCTGCCCAATCAGAGAAATCAACTGGAGTTATAACGCCTAGATGATGTAGTCTATTTAACTCCTCTTCTATAAGGGGTTGTACCGCGTATGCAACCGGTCGCTTAGCCCGAAAAATCGGCTTTACGTCTGCTTTCAAGTGTAATTGAACTTCTGCCTTACTGCATTTCGATGGTAATGTGCTGAAAATGTCAGAATAGCGTTGCTTAATCTCCGCCATGACACTTGCTGCCTTCTCTTGCTCAAAATGCTCGATTTGACAGCATATACTGTTCAATGGTTTATCCCATATACCAAAAAGATCAAGTGCATATGTACCTAGAACGTTTAAAGAATCAATTTCGGCTACAAAAATTTTTAGTTGTTGTACTTCCCCGTTTAGCTGAATTTCACACACGAAATCAGCTATAAAACGAATTTTATCTTGTGATGCACTGGTAGCGTGGCTATTGTGGACTACCCAAGTCCTGCCAATTTTTCTTGCCAATTATAGTTACGTCTGAAGCAGTATCAATCTGAAGCTGGAAAGTTTTGTCCTCCAAGATTGCTGCTGGTGGATGTGGCGTGCTGCATGATTTACACAATTTACGTTTACCTTATTGTTCTTTGGTCGCTGCTGGCTTTGTTTAGTTTGCACTTTTCCATAATTTTGTATTTTCCATAATGGCATGCTTCCTTGGCTGCATTACAGTAACCCTCTTTATGACCAGTGCGTTTACATCGGGTGCAATTATGATTTTTAAAGTCACAGTGCTCTGCATAATGCATTGCACCGCAATTCCAACAATGTGATTTTGGTATTTTTTTCGGCTTTGCTTTTTTATTTTCCTTAACATTTATATTGCTTATGGTTGGAGTATTGACTACAATCCTATTTGGATGCTCCACCATAACTGTATCTTTCTTCAAGTTAATAATCCTCTCTGTAGTGCTGACTAACTTGCTCAACTTTGGCTCAGCTTCATCCTCCAACATATTTAACAATTTTGTACGAATTTTTGCATCCTGCTTGCATTTTAAACCAATGACAAAAATTAGGCATTTAATCTGATCAGCTGTCATATCTGCCAGCTTAGATTTTTCACAGCATTCATTTACGCGAGCTGCATAAGTAACAATGTCTTCCTGGATCTCCTTTTCTAGCTGTAAGCACTTATATCTAAGACTGAAAATTGATTCTCTGGAACCAAACATGTTCTGAAGAATTTTCACTGTTTCCGAAAATGAAATATCTCTTGGGTTTTTAGGCAGAATATATGTAGCGTACTTTCCGTATGCTATTGAATTTAGTTTCCTCATCAATAGCCGTACTTGCGCTGCATCATCCAACTCTTTTCCATCAACGGCGAAGACATCTTCGTGCCTAGCGTACCACACATCAAATGTTAGATTATTTTGCGGGTCATGACAAAATTCAGTCATACTGCTGGCCAATTGCTCCATCAAATTTTCTGGAGTTTTTTCTGTCTTGCCTTTTATGAGCATTTCAATTAGCTTGCTCTGCAGCTCCAGTAGCTCCTGGATTTTCCCCGCTTCCGTCATTTACGATGCCGTAATTATTTGTCACGACCAAAAAAAAAAACAAAATGTCAGACCAGCTTAGAACTGCTTCTAGCAAATTTTTTTCTTTTTTGTATCGAAATATGAAATATAACCATCTGAAATTTCCGTAATCATCGTCGCCAATTTCTGTTGTGGTCCAACCAGAGAAATCACTACACGTCAGGTTGGGTGTATATAATTCAGATTGTTTATTTCAATATTTCAAATGTAAAAAGAATAAAATTTAAAGACAAGTACAATTTTGTTAAGTAGTGACCGGAAGGGAAGGTTTAGTAAGTCGTCAGTCAAGAACAGAAAAAATAAAAGAAAAGAAAGAAAGAATAATATTAGTGATATACAACGTTTTTATATCTGCACGTGGAAACCATAGTTGTACTTTTTAGTAACAACTTTTGACAGTCCCACAACACTTAAGAAATAATGTAACTATATTTGATAAGAAAATAAATAAAACACAAGTAGTTCATAAAAATAGACTCAAGTTATATAATCTTAAATAAAAGCAATACAAATGTATGTTCGAACTACATAGTGCACTATTAAATATTATTAATATTACATTACTATTAATCATTACTTTTAATATATTCAGATAACTAATATTTTTTATCCATTACAAATATTTGTTATAATTATACAAGTACTTTTAAAATAATACATTAAAAATAAAATAAAGTATTTTTGTGCACTGGACATTTGACACTCATGCATTCGGGCAAATACCGCTGCATGAAGTGTTAGATAAATGCATTGACAGACTGCAACGTAAATATGTATTTTGTACAACTGCTATTTGACACTCACAGGTCTGATCAAAGGCCGCAGCATAATGCACTTGAATAAATCATATTTAATAACCACATGTGTTTATATGTATAAATATAAACAATACAGAATCTATGTTTTCCAAATTTCTTATGAGACACACGCCGCACGCCTACCGTGAGAAACTAAAAGGAACAATTTGCCTATTAAGCATATACCTTTTCTTGTCTCTCTTATGTTAAGATAGGTTAAGCATTATTCTCATAAGTAGTATATAAGCCAATACAATTTTGTATTTAAGTCAATGAATAAATAACTTTCTTGGGAGATCCTCGCTGAGCTCTAACTATAAAAGAAATACTTTAGTTCATTACAAATTAAACCATTCATCTGCTTTAACAAAGGCATTCATCTGCCTTAAAACCTTTAGAGCCAGTGGCGTTAATTAGCGCCGGCACAATCGGGCAGGTAGAACCTTGAGGAAAGATATTAAATATTACAATAGCTAAATATTAATTCGACTGATCATAATTGACTAGTATATCCGCCATAATTGAGCAGTCATACATGATTGATATACTGACAATAAATATAATTTTTATTATTTTAGTCGATTTTTTTATTTTAAAAAGTCAATTCAAAACATACAAGTAAATAAAATATTTAAAATTAATTATTTCTTGTAGGGAACAAACGCAAAGGTAAATAACAAAAAATATTTACTGAATAGAACATGTATAAGATAAATATATGTATGCACATAATTCATACTTTTAATGAAGGAAAGAAGAAAATGTCGAGCCTTATTTTCGATTTTATCGTAAGCGACATGTTATCGAAAATATACTTTTTTATTGAAATTAAAATATTAAGGGCCTATCCATAGGTTAGATTAGGTTAGTCTGGGTGGTCAAAGGACCTCGCATAGACCAAGATTGATCCTTAGCGATACCCAAATGTGACAAGTATGGCGACCTAGTTCGCAGTGCCTGTATCGAATGTCTCCCACACAGATTTAGCAAACTTTAGCAGCCTACACATTTCTATTCCCGATACAAGATCAAGACTACGAAAAGTGTGATCACCAAGGCAGTCATACCTAGTGCGGTTTAGAGCCGGACAGTGGCACAGTAGATGTTCTACTGTCTCAATTACCCCGGGTTCCTTACATTTCCTGCAGGTGCCGTCAAGTATTTGTCCTATTTTGACGGCATATGAAGCCGTCCAGCAGTGTCCAGTTAATATCCCCACTAGCCGTATCCTTAGTTTTTTCCATGTTACCACAAAAATTCTTCCATGAATTTCTTTTGGCCTTTCTCACCTCTTTCTTAAAAGATTTCAGTGCTTTTTTGTAGTCCCTCCAGCACTCAGTTTGTTCTATGTATTTAGCCAATCTGAAGAATTCACGCAGTTCACGTCTCCGAACGTCTAATTTACTACTCCACCATGGAGGTTTAGACTTACGTTTAATGCACGAAAGGCGACAAGGCACGAAAGGCTGATTCATATGACCTGGTTATAACTTTCGTTAAGCAGTTAACAGATCTTTCAATATCAGCTTCACTCCTAATTGGTTTAGCCTGATATAAGTTGTTTTCAATGTCCTTAGTATAGCGCTCCCACCCTGTTTTAACGATGTATGTGAAGATAAATTCATCGAGTTAAATTCATTTTTAAAAAATATCGCATGCGATATGAAATCAAGGGTTTTCTTCATAAAAACGTTCACTGTGGCCAAACCCTTCTTCCTCAGCGAATCAAACCTAGTGGAAAATGAAGACAACAAATTATACTATTAAACTACATTTGTAGTATATCTGAATTGTATTTGTGAAATTTTTTAGAAAACTTGGAAAAAATATGACTTAGTGAAAAATATTATTTTTTGAGTTCTAGGAGGGAAATGGCCACTGTGGCCAAACCCTTCTTCCTCAGCGAATCAAACCTAGTGGAAAATAAAGACAACAAATCATACTATTAAACTGCATTTCCAGTATATCTGAATTGTATTTGTGAAATTTTTTAGATAACTTGGAAAAAATATGACTTAGTGAAAAATATTATTTTTTGAGTTCTAGGAGGGAAATGGCCACTGTGGCCAAACCCTTCTTCCTCGGCGAATCAAATTAATACGCCTCATTTAACATCAGAGGCGCTGCAACACTGCATTATTAAAAAGAAAAAAAACGTGCAAAAAAAAAAAAAAAGCTGAGTTGTAAAAGAATGAAGCTTTCCTCTATCTCGTCCTTCACCACCTGTCTTCTCTCCCACTATCCCTTTCCTAAAGAAGGTAACACCTAGTAATAGTAGTAGGCATTAATTGCCTGAGTGTTACTTCTCTTTTTAAAAAAAAAAAAAAAAAAAAAAAAAACCTAGTGAAAAATGAAGACAACAAATCATACTATTCAACTGCATTTCCAGTATACCTGAATTGTATTTGTGAAATTTTTTAGAAAACTTGGACAAACAACAAATGTAACACTATTTTGATTTCATGAAATATATAAATAGAAAAATGTATTCTGATGTCTGTTTGTGTCGTAAAATGTGATTTTTGCTATTTCACTTTTGTGCAAATTGATAAATCAACTTTTTTTTATTTATATTAAACAGCTGTTGTTTGGAAATCATTCCATAATATTTTGAAATCGTATAGTGCTACCGTACTTTCAACGTAATTTGATAATAACTTTAATTAGCAAATGAAAAATGAAAGTGTATTTAAATAATTTAAATTTTTTATGAAAATGAACTTAAACAATATTTAATTATTCACTGATTTATTAGCCATAAGATACTTAAAAAGGTACGACAAAAATATGTGTGCTGTATTTATATATAAGATAAGATCGGTTTTATATTTTAACGCAATAAAATATATATGTACAAACATATGTATCTATATAAAATGTATATTAAATTTTATATTATTATAAAGAACTTTGCTGTTATTTATATACATACATACATACATACATATATAAATTTGCATGTGAAACTTACAGTACCCAGTCGAATTCGTCGTCTAATACCTATACGGCGTGAATTATAGTCTTTGAATCTGCAACTTATTTTTTATTAGTTGAAAGTTCCTGGTGTTAAATTACAAATCATCACATAAAACTTAAAAAAAACGGGATTTTTAAAACCCGCTCGGTACGAGTGATTAAAAAAAAAGTTCACCTGTCGCTCAGTTTTGTCCCAAAAAAATTCAATATCGAAGTATATCTAGCAATATCAAAAGTGAGAGAATATCGAACTACTTTCGATATCGCCAAAAGGCAGCAGAAAAAGTATTTTATTTTATTTATTTATTTTAACTTATATGTTGTACGTATGTGGTTCTTTTATTTTTAAAGTGCTGTCATGCCTGGAAATTAGTACCTGAAGAGGCTAGCACACATCCACTCGGCTACCGTCACACATTCGAAAAACTATTGTAAGGGTTATTTACTGTTTTTATGGGAATTGTTAAAATTTTAGTTTAAAATTTTTAAACGCACTAATAATCCTAAATTATTATTTTACTTATTATTTTATTTTTTTTTTCATATACATATTTATTTATTGTATCTTCAAAAATGAACTAACAATAAGTAATCAAATCTTAAATCTAAATATAATTGAATGGGGGAACAGGTATCTTTTCTTAGGGTAAACGTTATATGAACACACTTTTGTTCATTGACTTTAATTCTCCATAAGTTCAACCATATTTCAAGCTGGGTAATGTGTGCTTGGAGATTGCGGGATGCCTCATCAGGATTTTTGTGAATACTCAAACAGGCTGTATCATCAGCAAATGTAGAAGTGTGGATGTTATTGCTCACAGGCATATCACAAGTATATATTAGATACAAGACTGGCCCCAGAATACTACCCTGTGGCACACCAGAAGATATAGATTCGGGTACACTCATGAAGTCTCCTTCCACAACGGTAAATGTCCTATCAACAATATAACTTTCCAAAAGCTTTTGTATATTTATTGGTAGGTATGTCTTCAATTTTAAAACTAGGCCTTTGTGCCATACTTTGTCAAATGCCTGAGAAACATCAATAAAAAGGGCAGAACAATACTTCTTTTCTTCAAAAGTCCTCCTTATAATTTGAACCAATCTATGCGTTTGCTCAATAGTGCTATGCTGACTTCTAAAGCCAAATTGATGGTCCGGGATGCACCCAGTATCAGCTAAAATTGTGGACAATTTAGTCATGAGCAGCTTTTCGAAAAGCTTTGAAATTGTTGAAAGTAAGCTTATAGGCCTATATGACTCAGCCTTGGTAAGATCTTTGCCTGGCTTTGGAATCATTTTAATCTTGGCAAGTTTCCAGTTATGTGGAAAATACTGCATTCGTAAAATGGCATTAAAAATAAATAGCAAGATTCTTATTGCAATATGAGGCAAGTTGATCAGCATCTTGTTACTAATGCCATCAATACCTGGAGCTTTCTTAGGGTCGAGTTCAGCAACTATTTTTTGTAGTTCACGCATCTTAAACCTTAAGGGACGAGGGGGTAGAGAGACTACACTCGGTAAATCGGCAGCACCGTACATGAATTGGGAGTGAATACAGATTTTAAATGCTCAGAAAATAAGTTACCTTTCTCACTATCGCTTCTTGCCCAGCCTCCAGTCGAAGTACGCAATGGTGATTTGAGATCAACGGGTCTTTTAAGATTTCTAGTAGCGCGCCATAAAGAGTAATTAGATGTTGACGTTACATCAAGACCTTCTAAATACTTTTCCAGTAATGCAGTCTTTTCCGACGATAGCAGCTCTTTGAGTCGTTTAGTACATTCTTTAAGTCTGATTTTATTTAGGGGTGATCGGTGTTGTTGCCATTCTCTTCTAGCTCTCCTTTTTTCACATACAAGACGTTCAATTTCCGTAGAATAAATTCTATTAAAGCCAGTCTGCGGATAGGAAGTAGTGGCATGTTCAGCAGCCTGTTTAATGTATTCGTTAAGATTGGCAATATTAAATTCAATATCATCAGGTGATCTTAGCTGAATGTTTTCTACGCAGTGACTACTAATATATTTTTTGAATCCTAGCCAGTTGACCCTGTTAATCGTTTTCGCATATGAGTTAGTTAAATCACTCCTTAGTGGGTTGAAAATTGTAACTATTGTGGGAGAGTGATCGGAGGACAGATCTAGAGAGCCCTGTACGTGAATTAAGTCCCTATGGATATTTTTCGTGACGCCAAAATCTATAACATCTGGAATTTTTCTTACGTCAGTAGGCCAGAAGTAGGCTCCCCACTCGAAATGACATCTAAGCCCATTTTTGAAATTGTATTAAACAACGATCTACCTCTAGGTGTAACAAGACGCGAGCCCCAGTACGTATGTTTTGCATTGTAGTCACCAGCTGCCACGAAACAAGATCCAAGCGATTTGTAGAACTTCTCATACTGATCTTCGGTAACTGAAAATCTGGGAGGTGAGTAAATTGATGATATCACGAAGTTCTACGAAAATATTCGTAGCTTGCATATATTCTTCACTAACGTTCTCAAGGATATAGTGCTTGAGTCTTGACTTAATTAGAATTGCTGATCCACCGCATGCTCTCCCTCTCGGGTCCTTTGAATCATATAGAGTGTAACCATTTATTTTAAAGCAGCTTCTCGAAGTCAAGTGAGTCTCAGAGACCATCATTATATCAATATTTTTTTCCGTGAGGAAGTGCTCAAGTTCATTTTTATGTTGGCGAATGCCGTTTGTGTTCCAGAAACATAGTTTTAACGTGTTCATGGTTTGTTGACTAATGCTTGAAGCAGAGTATTCTGCATTCTCAGCATTTCTTGCATCATGCTAGTCATATTTGTTGTAAAGTTGTTTATAGTTAGCACCAGATTCTCAATAGTAGCTTCAAGACGACTAAAGTTAAAGCTAGAGTTTGCATTCGTTGAATTACTTGGCGGTGGAACATTTTGTGTGGGAATAGAACTAGTCTTAGCAGCATCGGCATACGATACACGTGAATTAACTAGTTGGCTAGTTTGAGGCAGAGTGGCGCTATAAGCATTTGCTGATTGAACTGGAGCTAATTTAGATTTTTGACCCATAGCATGTTTAACGAAAGAATATACAGGGCATCCTCTGTAATTAGCGGTGTGATTTTCTCCACAATTACTGCATTTTTTTTCAGCTTGTACTTTTGGCTTGGTACAGTTAGCAGTACCATGCAATTCACCGCAGATAACACAAACTGTAGGTAATTTGCAGTAGGTTTTTGTGTGGCCATATTCTTGGCAATTATGGCACTGTACGGGACCTGAACGCTTATGTGGCTCTTCAACTGTGATTTTTCGGTGTAAAAGGTATTTTAGACTATAAATTGGGTGCGTCTCATTTTTCTTTAACTGTATATCATTCGGCTCCAGTTCAACACGAAATAGAGGCTGGGGAATCTTCTCTCTATTGATTATATTGGTAACAGTTTTTACTTTAAATCCTTGTTCGATAAGTGCACATTTTACTTCTTCAGGCTCAACATATGAATCTATGCCCTTTAATACTATTTGTAGGCCTTTAGCACTCTTAAGTTGATATGTATAAAAATTTGTTTTACTTTTTTCAAACTCACTAACAATTTTTCGGAAATCTTTTTCATCATATATTTGGATTTTAGTTTCATCAATATTACCTCGTTTAATTGGAATGATGTGAAAAGTATTTTCACCAATGGTCGACAGTAGATTTTTTAGAAGCGCGTTTGAATTTTTTTCTCTCAGATAAATAGGTGGTGGCTTAAAAGACTTTTGCGATGATGCAGCGGGCTTGTCGTTTTTGTCTTGCAATAATGAAAAACGATTTTGACGATTGATAGAAGATGTGCTGTTATCCCTAGACATCTTTGGGGCGGATCCAATTTTAGTAGAATTTGGGGTTCGCCCGCGCTTTAAAATGGTTATATATCTGTCCATTCCTACTTGTACCTTTGGTTTTGTACTACTGTTGTCTTCAGTAACAACTTGTTTAATTGTTGACCACGAGCCCGAAGCGGATGATATCGCTGAGTTAAATGTAGAAGTACTAGGCAATAATGTCAACGATTCACTAGTTGGCATTGGACAAAGCGAAGTTGATCGCTGACGAAACTGTGGTTTTGCCGTTAGTAAAAGTCTATTATCAGATTTTTGATTTTTATTAAGAGCTTCAGAACTCACAGCAAGTCTATTATCAGATTTTTTATTTTTATTGTTATCATTATGAGCATCAAAACTCACAGTAAAATAGGCATTTCTGCCGTTAGAACTCACTTCACTATTTTTTTCCTCTGGGGTACTCATAAAGAGTATTCCTCAAGGGTATTTTGTATGTTTTTTTGGTTACGGTTTTTTTTTATTTTTGTTATTTCTATATGTAAAAATATTATCAAAGCAAAAAAAAAAATGCTTATTTATCAAAGTTAATATAATTATATAATATAATTATATAAGAAAAATTCCGCTATTACGTCTGTTCACTATGAAGGTACAACGAGAACTGATTTTACTTATTAAGTAAAATATTTTTTTATTAAAAATACATTGAAATTGATTATTGAGGGGTTTAGCTGAATCCTATGCGCATTTCACTGTTGCTAATTCAGATCATCAGGGAACCTTTACCCAAATTTCTTAGAACAACTAGAGTTATTATATTATAAACTTTCATTTAAACAAATGAGAAACCTAACAACAAATAACAAAGTTGAAACAAGAACTCAATAATCAACATGTTTTTTTATTTTCTTACTTTACCATTGCTACATTGGCTGACTTTTTTTCAGTTTCAAATTGTAGTTGTAAGAGTATGTAAAAGAAAATAAATGTAAATAACAACAACAGCTATTAAAGAATAGAGTGTTGCCACACAAGTTTTTTTTTTGACCGGGTGCAGTCAAGTTAATAATTAGTGTTTTTATGGGAATTGTTAAAATTTAAGTTTTCAATTTTTAAACGCACTAATAATCCCAAATTATTATTTTACTTATTAAGTAAAATATTTTTTTATTAAAAATACATTGAAATTGATTATTGAGGGGTTTAGCTGGATCCTATGCGCATTTCACTGTTGCTAATGCAGATCATCAGGGAACCTTTACCCAAATTTCTTAGAACAACTAGAGTTATTATATTATAAACTTTCATTTAACAACAAATAATAAAGTTGAAACAAGAACTCAATAATCAACATGTTTTTTTATTTTCTTACTTTACCATTGCTACATTGGCTGACTTTTTTTTCAGCTTCAAATTGTGTTTGTAAGAGTATGTAAAAGAAAATAAATGTAAATAAGGGTTTTCATATTTTCATTTTGATTTGATGTCTAAACAATAAGACAGCTGTGTTGACCATCTGCATCACTGACAACTTTACAGATCGTGCACGGCTAAGGCTCGTCGGCGTCGCAGCGGATGAAGATGCAATCAGATGCAGGCTTGCCATTTTAGCACATTTAGTGCTAGATTTACCACTTTTTTTTCATTTAGCACCAAAGATTTTGAAAATAAAGCTAAGTGCTAGTTTGGCACTTTTTTAAAACTATTTAGCATTTTTTGCACTTTTTTATTTCATTAAATTAAAAAAAATTTTCCATAGATAATTCCTTAAGACAAATTGTGAGCCAATTCAAATTTATTTATCTTCATTAAGTGTTTAGTATGACAGCAGTCATATAACTGAACCGCTCTGAGATACACATATGGGTACAAAAATATTAAAGTACACGATTTGAAATACTAAAGTGACAAAACTTGTTTTAAGTTTTATTTTTTTAAGAGCTTGTAGTTTTCGTAAGGTTATTGGTCAGCTTAAACAAAAGTACAGTCAAAGCTAAAGTGAGCACAAGAATTTAGTTGTCGGTTATACGATTATTTATTTATTTATTTATTTATTGGTACATACGCTACAAAGTAAATTTGTAGAATATGGTTGCACAAAAATGGACGGGTGACTAAGACCATATGTCCATGATGTTATTAACAGTATTCTTAAAAATGTTTTTGTGACTGACTATACCCGACGTATGCCTTCACATAGGAAGTAGCAAAGTGGTTGTCAACGAAATTCCACAAAAGAACCGCAAGAATATACGGTTACCCGTTTCAGATCAGTCAACCAGTGCGAGCCAGAGGAAAAACTCTCGAAGGCCAAACAACACACACAAGCCTGACCACACTTAAGAAATAATTACGATGACGCGAGAAATGTTCTCCAACCCAGAGCTGCTTAACGACTGTTATATGATTATGTTTAAGTTAAACTATACGTTAGGCTAGGAAAGGTCGTGCTACACCACACCTCCACTCGGAGACCCAATTGGGTCCATTCAGTAAAACTATAAAACGTATGCAATTGTTATATCTGATTATTAAATCGCTTCATCTGATTTAACTATGTAAAAAATAGCTATTCTTTAAAGTTTGCTGTTTTTTACATTTATTTTCTTTACATATTTACAACTACAATTCGAGCTGTAAAAAGTCAGCCAATGTAGCAATGGTAAAGTAAAACAATAAAAAAACATATTGATTATTAAGTTCTTGTTTCAACTTTGATATTTGTTGAACTTCTCATTTGTTTAAATGAAAGTTTAACATAGTAACTCTAGTTTTTCTAAGAAACTTTTAGGTAAAGGTTCCCTGATGATCTGCAATAGCAACAGTGAAATGCACATAGGATCCAGTACACCCCCCATTAATCAATTTCAATGTATTTTTAATAAAAAAATTTTACTGAATAAGTAAAATAATAATTTGGGATTATTAGTGCGTTAACAAATGGTAAACTTTACTTAGTTTACTAGTCTATTTAACACTCTTAAAGATTTGTTCTTTCGTCGTATTCCATTCGCAGCTGGAATCAAAATTTATGAATTAAATATGTCAAGCGGCCTATACATACAATATTATTAAATATGTTATTGTTCACATCGTTGGGCATACGTAAAAAGGTCAAAACTCACATAATTTTCTATGGAATTATTGATACAAATATTTAAAAAAATATTATGTACTTCATTTTTCTCACAGTAAATAACTTAACATACGAACACAGAATACACAGAAGTGAAGAAAGTGACAAGTGAAAAAAGCTCCAGTCAGGTTTTTTAAAATTTGTGGAAAAAAGAGAAAGGTATAGTGAATTTGATACTGTAGTGTATTACTACTTACCAATTAACACAGCTAATAAAAAGCGTTGTAATTTTATTGTACTAGAAAGAAGAATCAAAACAAAAAACGCCGAAAACGAGACAAACAGAAAAATACCCTTATCTTCCGTCTCGTGACACTTCTGTATGTTTTGTGATACTAAGCCCTAATTCACACGTTGATTTTTCAATGATTTTTTGAAACACGATTTTTGTAGTTTGTAGGCGAACTGTATAGAAAAGCAAAGGTGGTAGAAAAAAATCACATTTTCCGTTCTCCGAGTTTTTTTTTCAAATTTTCTTTACACATATTTTAATTTTTGGTATGTTGCTTTATTTTATTTTTTCATTCAATGTGACAACAGCTTTTTTTAAATAGAAAACAGTGTTACCTGTAGGTATTTTTGTCGCTAATATAGGAGTATAGGGAATATCGGACAAATATTTTATTTTGGCCAAAATATAGGTATTTTGTATTCTCATATTGCATTTTTTGTGCATAAATGTAAAAATAACTATACGCAAAATATATTTTTGCTCCGTTTAAGAATTTGTTTTTGCTCGTAATTACATAGACTTTTATCTAATTATTTTGGTATCGCAGTGCCTGTATTTGGATAGGATCTTCCCTCTATTCTTCTAATGGCAAGCACCCCAGGAAATAGGAAATGGGCATCTATTAAACAATGATTTAATAATTAAGGATATTACTTACAACTATTTAACTTAAATCTTAATAAACTCCATGATTGGAGAAAACAGAAATATATATATATATATATATATATATATATGTATGTTATATTTGTATTATAAGATATTTTCTGAAAAACTGTAGAAAAGTATGCATTAATTTCGAAGGCAGAAGTAGTCACTTTGAATAATTTAATACAAAAGAATTACATATATACATGCATATGTCAAGTTTTAAGTTACCTACTGTAGCTCCAAATACTCAGAAGAAATAATTTCGGTTTACAAAAGGTTTACAAAACAAATTTTTTAATATGTAGGGAAAACCCGAATTTTTTTAAAATGTAATGGCAACAATGATTCAAAAAAATCAAAACTAGAAACATGGAAAAAATCATCGTATGAATGTAAAATTTTTTTGGAAGCAACTTTTAAAGAGAATCAAAAATAAAACAAGATTTTTAAATCCTCGTATGAATTGGGCCTAATACTATATAATTTTGCCCACACAATACACAATATAATTCTATTTTCTTAGTTATGAAAAAATGTATTGTGTATGTACCACTTAAGAAATAAGGGAAAATAAAAATGTTTGCTGATTTTAGCATTTTGTTGTGTGTGGTGTAGCACATTTTAGCACTTTTATTTCTGCAATCTAGCACTTTTCATCTTACATCTTATGGCAACACTGATTAAGACGTTACATGACAAATGAGTTGTGTCAGCGATTGCTAAAAATTAAAAAGTTTTACATAGAGTATTGCTGTTTTATACTCTTGACCCTCCCCTACTCCATGGCAGTATACACTATGGGCTAGGGATGGGCAAATGAAGAAAATGTATCGATATATATCGTATCGATGTTTTTGAACAGTACCGATATATATTTTTTTAAAACATCGATATTTCGATATATCGATATTTTTTTGCATTAATTTCGAATGCACAATTACTTACTTTAAGAAATTTAATACAAAAGAACTATTTATGTTAAGTAATACGTAACCTACTGTAGCTCCTAAAGACTTCATTAGTCTTTTAATAGTTACTTTTTCTGTAATAAATAATCAGCTGTTTCGGACCAGAATGGTCACAGTTTTCCACTAAAGTGATGAGTTTTGCATTGTCCATTGTTATTAGAGTTTTTCATTTCCCGGACTTTTTCATTTCCCGGGAAAGTGGGAACAACTTTTCGGTTTTTAACGTTTATAAACACATGTCAAAAAATAATACAATTTCAGTTCCCGGGCGTAATTGTTGTAAAGTTTTAGCTATAGTTCTACCATCCCATTCATAAAGTGAATAACGACATGCATCGAGGAATGTGTACGCAACATAACAGAATTAAGGAGAGAAAAACTAATGGCTTATATGTATATGAATTTTATAAACCAAAAAGAGTCAGCTGATTCGTAACAGAACGGAAAGTAAAAACAAATTCTGCCTTTAGGCTTATACCCACACAATCCAAAAAGTCACCTGCCTTAGTTGGGTCACAGTTAAAAAACGGCTATAGCTCTTAAAAGTATCGAAACCCGATACTCGTAAATAAGAATCGATGTATCGATATATAGGTTTTTGAAATATCGGCGATATATATCGATATTTATTTTCCCAAATATCGATATTTCGATATATCGATATTTTTTGCCCATCCCTACTATGGGCCATAACCATAGTCACAGAATAAAGTGGGTTCGTTTTAGAAACAACTTAAAATTAAAAACCTGTTCCTAAATATTTTTCTACTATAGTCAAAAACAAAGTGTGTGTTAAGTTGAACCGACTTTAACTGGGTGTCACAACAAATATGGGAAATTTTTCATACGATCGAAAACAAAATATAAGAAAGTGGCATCTCTCTCTCATCTCTCTCTCATCTGATACTGTGTTATGAAAAAGGGTTAAATTTAATAAAAACAACTTAACAAATAAATAATATAGAGAAAATTTAAAAGGTATTGGTATTTTGTATTATTTTAATACAATAAACTATTCAATAATTGGATTATAAATTATTTATAGGAACAAAAGAAGCCAAGAGATAGAAATTCATACATACATACAAATGTGTACATACATACATAGATATTTTCTCTTTTATTTTAATGCGTTTTGTCTTGAACTAAAGAGCAAGAGTCGATGCTAATCTAGTTAAAAACAACTTCAGCATGTTTTAACTTTAGAACCGACTTTTTCTTTTAAAGTGCAGTTTTTCTCGTCTATGGTAGGTAGAAAGTTCATTTTTTAAAAAAGTGCATTCTAAAACTAAAAAAGTATCCTTTTTTGTTGACTATGGTTATGGCCCTATGTTCATATACTACCCCAGTTTGACCATCACCTCTAGATACCTACTTTCTTTGCCTTATCATATATTATTTAGGGCAAGCCATTAAGTCCAAATCAAAAAGTTATTAATTTTAAAGTCTATTGAGTTCACAAATTTCCTTATTTTTTAACAATACATGACTTGCCTCTTGGCTAAATGATATGCTAGTCCCTAGGTCCGAACCTTTTATATATAGATAAGTCAATTACTTATGTGTCTATTGATATACATATATTTCATTGGATAATTCAGAAATCGATCAAATTTAAATTTAAATCTAGTAAAAGCTCTACAACTTTTTGTTCTACCCAAGGAAAGTTGTGAAATTTTAATTGGAGTTTTTCTTTGTTTTACAATCGTTATGAATTTTGAAAATGCTACGTATGTATATATTCTTGATTGCCACCTTTTCATATTAAAATAAATGAAGCAAACTTTGAAAATGTTTGTTTGTTTTCGTAACAATATAATATATACACGTTATTATTGTTACCAGTCCAAATTATTAAAAAAAAATCGAAATTGTTGAAAATTTTTTTTAATTAAGACAGGAATATTGTTTCAATCAATTAAAAATATGGGCGGCTATATCGGATTTAAAATTAAACTTTTCTACGGATAAACATGGAAACTATTATGGCAATCTACAGAAAATATTTTTATTTTACGTAAAACGACATTCTTTTACTTTAGGTGCTGCCCAGCTAAAAACAATATGTATCATCCATATATTTTTAATATATGAGTGTATATAAATATATATGAATATGTATGAATTCATATATGGCAATATATAGGATTATACACGGCTAAAGTATTATATATAACTAGATATGTATATGGACTAATATATGAAATGTATTGTAATATATGTGGTCATATATGGAAATTTAATTACGAAGATCTTCATATGTGGATCCTAATATAGAAATAAGATATAATATATGGAGCCATATAAAAGTCTATGCATACATGATATCTCACATAAGATCGTTCTTGCAATCAAAAAAAGCTTTCATTTTATTAACTCGATCTTTTTTATCACTGGTGAATTGCAAATATATTAGAAAATACATACGATTTGCAAATTTTATATGTGTACCCCATTAACCCCATTCTTGTACGATTTTATACATTGCGGCCCTATTAAATAAATGAAATAATCAAAAGGATATTTCAGTAGCTAATTTTATAGAAAATGACGGAATACTCTAGATATTTTTAAGAAACAAAGTTCATATTACTGCAAAAAATTTTACTGAAAACTACACCTTTTCCAATTGTAATTCAGAAAGCGTCAATTGATTTTCAGAAAGCGTCAATTTAATTTCAGAAAATGTAAATTGTAATTCAGATTAGTCAGTTGTAATTCAGAAAGTGTTAGTTCATATTCAGAAAGCGTCAATTGTAATTAAGAAAGCGTTAGTTAATATTCAGAAAGCGTCAAATGTAATTCAGAAAATGTTAATTGTAATTGAGAAAATGAATTCATTGATAACAAAATTATTCAAAATCTTTTGGAACGAGTAAGTGTGGTATTTTATATTAAATACTCATCAATGAATGACATGGCGGTCGGTCAATAATTTTTCTTTAATTTTGCACATTTACATACATAGTATATATTGTATTAATAACACCTTTAATAATTTAAACGAAAAATAATAAGAATAAAACTTATTTTATTTCTGAACTTGAGAACTTGAGAACTTGAGCACTTCCTCACGGAAAAAAATATTGATATAATGTTAGTATCTGAGACTCATTTGACTTCGAGAAGTCTTTTTAAAATTTATGGCTACACTATATATGATACAAAGGACCCTAGAGGAAGGGCTTGCGGTGGATCAGCAATTCTAATAAAGTCAAGACTCAAGCACTATGTTCTTGATAACATTTGTGAAGAATACCTACAAGCAACAAATATTGGCATTGAAAGTTTTTGTTCAAATTTCGTTATATCATGAATTTACTCCCCTCCCAGATTTTCAATCACTGAGAATCAATATGAGGATTTCTACAAATCTCTTGGACCTTGTTTTGTAGCAGCTGGAGACTACAATGCGAAACATACGTTCTGGGGTTCGCGCCTTGTTACACCCAGAGGTCGAGCATTGTTCAACACTATTTCAAAAATGGGCTTGGATGTCATTTCGAGTGGGGAGCCCACTTATTGGCCTACTGACATACAAAAAATTCCGGACGTTATAGATTTTGGCGTCATAAAAAATATCTCTAGGGACTTAATTCAAGTTCAAGCTTCTCTTGATCTCTAGCCCATTAAGAAGTAACTTACCTGACCCATATGTGAAGCTGATCAATCGTGTAAATTGGCTGGGGTTCAAAAAATATCTCAGCAGTCATTGTACGGAAAACATTACGCTTAGAACACCCGATGATATTGAATCGAACATTGCCAATCTCAGCGAGAATATTAAACAGGCTGCTGAACATGCCACTATCTCCCATCCGCAGATTGGGTTTAATAAAATTTATTCTACAGACATTGAACGTCTCGTACGTGAAAAAAGAAGGGCTAGAAGGGAATGGCAACAGCACAGATCACCACAAAATAAAATCAGATTTAAAGAGTGCACTAAACGACTCCAAGAGTTGCTTGCATCTGAAAAAATTGCATCTCTTAAAAATTATCTGGAGGGTCTTGATGTTACACCGGCGTCTAATTACTCCTTGTGGCGCGCTGCCAAAAAGCTTAAAACACCCGTTGAGTATAAGCCACCTCTACGCACATCTACCGGAGGTTGGGCAAGAAGCGATACTGAAAAAGGTAAAATATTTGCTGAGCACTTAAAATCCGTTTTTACGCCAAATATATGTACTGGTGTTGCTGATTTGCCGAATATAGTCGCTCTACCCCCTCAACACATAAAGTTTAAGACGCGTGATTTACAAAATTAATTGCCGAACTCAACCCGAAGAAAGCTCCGGGTATTGATGGAATTAGTAATCAGATGCTGATGAACTTGCCTCGTATTGCAATGAGAATCCAGTTATTCATATTTAATGCTATTTTACGACTGGAGTATTATCCACACAACTGGAAACTTGCCAAGGTTAAAATGATTCCAAAGCCGGGCAAAGATATAACAAAGGCTGAGTCATATAGGCCAATAAGTCTACTATCTACAATGTCAAAGCTTTTCGAAAAACTGCTCAAAACAAAATTGTCCCCAATTCTAATTAGTAGTGGGTGCATACCAGACCATCAATTTGGTTTTAGAAGTCAGCATAGCACCATTGAACAAACTCACAGATTAGTTCAATTTATAAGAAGAACTTTTGAGGGAAAAAAGTATTGTTCTGCGCTGTTTATTGACGTTTCCCAGGCATTTGATAAAGTGTGGCATGAAGGCCTTATTTTAAAATTGAAGACTTACTTACCAATAAACATTTTAAATCTTTTGGAAAGTTACATTATTTCCCGTAAGTTCACTGTTGCGGAAGGAGACTTTACAAGTAGGCCTGAAACAATTTCATCTGGTGTGCCACAGGGGAGTATACTGGGACCAGTTTTATATTTAATTTATACTTGTGATATGCCTGTGAGCAGTAGTATCCATACTTCCACATTTGCCGACGATACAGCCTGCCTTAGTATGCATGATGAGGCATCCCGCAAACTCCAGGAACACATTAGCCAGATGGAGCTTTGGTTAAACTTATGGAGAATCAAGGTAAATGAACAAAAGTGTGTTCAAGTAACATTTACTTTACGAAGAGATACTTGTTCCCCCATTCGGATTAACAATCAAGTTGTTTCTCAACATTCACATGTGAAATATCTTGGTATACACCTTGATCGACGACTTACATGGAAACACCACATTGATTCTAAGTTAACTCAAATGAAACTTAAACTAACTCAGGTACATTGGCTGATTGGTCGAAATTCAACACTAAGCCTAGACTGTAAACTTTTAATATACAAGTCGCTTTTAAAGCCAATATGGTGCTACGGAATTCAACTATGGGGCACTGCTTCAGCTTCAAATGTAGAGAAAATTCAACGCAGGCAAAATAAAATTTTACGCATGATAACATCGGCTCCATGGTACATCAAAAATTCAAATATACATCGTGATTTGAATATGCCGCTAGTGACTGAAGAAATTGCAAAATACGCTGGCAAATATTTAACAAAGCTCGAGTCACATCCTAATCCGCTTGCCCGTAATATTTTGAACTTTACTGGACACATCCGCCTAAAAAAGAGGGACACAATGGCTCTTATTCACAGCACTCCAGATGGGACTTCTTGAAAATACTTTTATTTTTTTTTCCTTTTGATTATCACTACTTACACATGTATTATATATAACTACTACTAAGCTTATGTCCGACATTGGTCGGGCCTAATTATATTTTTTAGATTTAAGATTTGAATACTTATTGTTAGTTCATATATGAAGATACAATAAATAAAAATTCATGCATTAAAAAAAAAAAAAAAAAAATTTCTGAATTACAATTGACGCTTTCTGAATTACAATTAACATTTTCTGAATTACAATTGACGCTTTCTGAATATAAACTAACACTTTCTGAATTACAACTGACTAATCTGAATTACAATTTACATTTTCTGAAATTAAATTGACTAATCTGAATTACAATTAAAGCTTTCTGAAAATCAATTGACGCTTTCTGAATTACAATTGGAAAAGGTGTAGTGTTGGTAAAACATTTTTTTCCATATCAATCGTAATGAAGTTTTCTTTCAAAAACAACAAAACCAACTGATTTCTGTTTCATAATGAAGAAGTTATGTACTAACAATGTTTTTTTTTCGTTTGAAACCTTATGGTTGCACAGTCCAGATAAACGCGAATTGTTATCCATTAAAATACAATTATTAAATTTATTTTTGTATACACTATATTTCATTAAGCAAACATCAGATCCGGTGTCTACAAAACAGTCTAATTGTTCTTCATTCAAACTCATAGTTTTACCTCGATTTTCATTCAAAATTACATTGACACTGAGAATTATCGCTACAATTCTTGGATATGTGTTCATATTTGTTGCACTTAAAACATTTTGTTTCAGTTTTGCAATCAATTCTTTTGTGGTCTTTTGACCCACTGTTAAAACAACGATTTTTGTTTTCGACCGCACTTTTACCATAGTGTTTTTTAACAAGCTGCTTATTATAATTTTTACTCAAATCACTTGTTAAATTCATCTTTTCAAATACATCATATTAATCGCGCAACTCTCTGAAAGTCTTCACCGAGTACAATTGACACTTACATACGTATTCTAAGTTCTGTGACAAAATAAAAATTATAGCAAATGACAATTTTTACATTGCTTAAAATACAAAAATTTTCATTTGTTATAATTTTGTCATTTGTCACAAAGTTCAGAATAAGGGGGTTAAGTTCATTTTTAATTTTTAGGGCACTGCTACACGTTCAATCCAGTATCTTGATATTTATTCAACGTGTAGCATGCAGTATTGATGGATCGCGATCCATATCGCAGAAAGGCCTAAATTATGGAATCCAGATCACGGATCGCGTGAGAAATATTGAACGTGTAGCATTTTCATGATATTAGATCACGATACTTTAATAAGAATTGAAATAAAACAAATAAAATAAAAGACGAGGTGAAAAAAATTCAACAAATAAAAAGTAAAAAAGTTTATTACATTTGTGTAAAGTTTGTTTTAATAAAGGGTAATGGCAGAAGATAGTGAAAGCGAGTGGGTTCTGCCGGTAGAATTGGAATTAACGACCGAAAAAATATTTTAAGACTTTATTTTTAATTTGGAGGCATTGCCGGAGTTGTGGGACTCGTCGGCTAAAGGCTTGAACAGAATAGAGTAGTTGTAGTAGTAGCTGAAGCTGAAGCTGACGACGCACAGTGGCGTGAATTAAAAAAAAGTGGTAAAAAGTCCTCAACTTTTGAACTAGTTAACCGATTTCGATGAAACCAACTGTTTTGGAAAGTAAAAGTGTTGAAATTTTTAGCTCCAAACTGTCTCAAAGTGGGAAAGTGCGGGTATCGAAATTCTTTCCGAGCTTGTAACTTTTGTAAATAAGGACCGATTTCAATAATTTTTTCAGCGGGACAATCTACGTTAAGAAATAAAAATAAAACATGCTAAGAGTACCATTTTATCTCTTTCAGTTTCCAAGTTATTTGACTTGAAAAGTTTATTTTTTAATTTTTGGCCTTGACTTTTTTTATTCGTTAGTACATAACTTCTTTATTACTTGGCAAAAATCAGTATGTTTTAATGTTTTTGAAAGAAAACTCCATTACAATTCATATAAAAAAATTTTTTTTTTGATATCTCAAAAATTGTAGCAAGGAATAATTTTGCAATTTGGATTTTTAAAAATTATGAAAAAATTTGGTATATTTTGTGAAAAAAGTATTCTTACTTTTTTTGGAATATTTTAAAAAATTATTAAGTATTTGATAAAAACTTTGATTGTTTCTGAGAAAGGAGACATTGAGAAAGGCTGTGAAATAAATTTTGGAGATTGTTGCTGGTGCACCCTACATTCAGCATTGGTCGAAAACTAGCAATTTTTTTTTAAAAAATCCGATTTTCGGATGTGGCAAAAAAATTGCACGGTCATTTTTGTAAATTTTTTATTATTAATAAATTTGTTGTAAGTAACCTGTAAGAAACTCTTGACATCCTACACATAAATGTAGGCAGGAGAGGAGATTTTCTAAAAATTCTAAAATTTTTCTAACACAATTTTTCCCAATAAGAAAAAAGTATTATAAAATTATTAATTTGGGAATCTTTTTAATTTTTATCAATAGTATAAATTTAGCTTTGCAAACTGAAAAAAGAATTATTCTCCTACCTTCAATACTTTTTGAAATATTCGAAATCCAATTTTGATTAAAAATTTGAATTTTCTACATTTTTTATTTTTGTCTAAATTATTGATCTTATTTTCTTTACTGCAAATGTTTCTTAATTTTTTCTATGTTATTACAATAGTAGATATAATTGTCTATTCAACGGTATATAATATGTACTCCTTTGCCATTATATGAGTCTTAAAATGTATACACAAATATAACACCTCAGGTAACAATTTACGTGTTTTATCTGATACTCAAACAAACCCACATTTTTTATGAACTCTTGAAGCTGTTATTAAATACTTTCTTTACTTAAATACAATAAAATATAAGAATTTATATACACACACAGTATATTTATATACCCACAAGGAAAAAGGTACCTGCGCGCACATCTCCATTATGGGTATGGTTTTACCTGATATTTCTATCGGTTTTGTATTCTTAGTTTGTAAAATAGCTATATGTTTAAGCTGCGATGAATTTAATGTCATTATTTCAGTTATAGCTATCATGGAGATAACAATTAAAAATAAATCGCTCTGCAAATTAATGTGGGAAAATCTCACTGATGGTACTACTCGGTTGGACAAGGTAGACCAAATGATGTACATAATATCTACTACATATGGTTTATCTGTAAACACCGATTTATCGAAAAAACTTGAAAATTTTTTTAAATTATATGAAAAGAAGATACGTGAATGCAATAAATCAATTTCTAAATTTCAGAATAAAAATCAGGATTGGTTAGATATGGGACCAGGGCTGCCGTTTTTGGTTATTTCTAACCAAAAGTGGTTACTTTGTTCTTTAACGTGGAGATGTGAATATTTTTCTCATTTTGGTTATTTTTTTTTGCCAAAATAATGATACACATGTACATATTTTTTATGTTATACTTTTTAAGCTTTTATGTTTCATTTTTAGTATTGCTACCAAAGCAACTGAAAATAAAACAGCTTCGACTAAAATCGATAGTGCAGCCACCTGTTATGAATTCGCCTTGATTGCTACTAACTTGTTTACAATACTTTTACAACACTGTCAACAGCTTTTAATTTTACTAAATGATCGCAACTCTGTACTACAGAAATGACATGTCTTTTGTAATGGCGGCAACATTCAATTAAAAGATTTTACAAAGTAAATTTATATAAAGAATATGCACGTAAGCTGTTGCTTGTGTAAAAATGCTGTTCGGCTGTCAAATGCAAAAACTAAACGTGTGAAGAAAAACAAAATTCAAAAATAAAACGGAAAAATAAACGAGAAAAAATTAATCAGCTGCCGACAAATGAGCATTGAACTATTGCTTGCAAGTCAGCTTCATGTACCTTGATTTCTTGTTGTAGTGCTGCACAAAGTATATGTTATTTAATAAAAATACAATATATTGAAATTTGGTTATTTTTTTCTCATTTGGTAACTTTTAAAGCGATTTTTGGTTGTAAAAATTTTTTGGTTGTGGTAGCACTGTATGGGACTATCTACAGAAATATACCCAAAGAAGTTTGATCAGCCAAATAAAGATTACGATAACGTTCAACGCAGGAGCAAAAGGATTAAACAAGAAGACTTGATAAATACGCATTCGGAAAATGAAATCAAAGATTCATTCAAATTGATTTTAGCGAAGACTCAACTTAAAGAAGCAGGCAAAATCGTAGATGTGCTACCAGTTGCGTCTCCAGAAAGATTAAGACGGATGGTGGAAAGCATTCCAACGCCAAAATATAGTAAACATTTTACGGTGGAAGATGCACTAGCACTCATTCTTAATTTGGGCCTTTCAAGAAATAAATACGATATCTTAAGGAAGGTGCTTTGCCATCAAGTACATTGTTGTTAAAAAGAAAATCGGAAATTTTGCCACATCCGATAACAGTGGATAGCCGAAGTGCAGTCATTAGTTTGTCAGACCTTCTTCATAATACAGCATCAAGACTCATCGCTACTTTTGACGAAAAAAACTTAGATACATGTAATAATTCTGAACTAACACTAATATACAAATGGGGATGTGATGGATCATCTGGATTTTCAGAATATAGACAGCCCAGTGAATACGATAATGACTTTTCCAAAGTTTTAATGGCATCGTTAGTACCATTAAGGCTTCGACTACATAATGAAATGCCTTCAACAAGTAAAAATGCATTTAAAGATGTGTGGGTAAATACTACTCCAGGCTCAAAGTTTTTATGCCAACCAATACGTTTTGAATACATCAAGGAAAACAAAGAAACAACTCAAAATCTGGTTGATGGTATAAAACATGAAATTTCTAATATGGAACCCATTGACGTTCATATATTAGGACGAGTAATAACAGTATCTTTTAGACCTTATTTAACAATGATAGATGGAAAAGTTGCAAATGCAATAACCGATACAAAATCTTATTTGATTTGTAATATATGCGGAAAGAAAAATTCCGATTTTAAGGACATTAAGAATTATACTCCAACTAATGAAGATGCCCTTAAGCTTGGAATATCACCACTTCATGCTCGGATTCGATTCATGGAGTACATTTTACACCTATCTTACGACAATAAATATCGCAGTGTACCAGAACTTCAGAACGTTCCAGTTGCGAATAATTCTGCTTTAAAACAGATACGGTTGGAAGAAAAGAAAAGATTTCAAGATGAGTTTATGAAATGTGGCTTAATCATTGACAAACCTTTATATGGCTATGGAAACTCCAATAATGGCAACACTGCCAGGCGATTTTTTGATGACCCTGAAACCACATCTTCTATAACTGGTATTAGCTTTAATCTCATAAGACGTTTCAAAATAATACTGGCCGTCATAAATAGCAAAAAGTTAATTAATAAGGACAAATTTGAAAAATATGCAAAAGACACTCTGATTCTAATAAATGAATTATATCCATGGAAATCAATAACTCCAACCGTACATAAAGTGCTAGCACATACAAAAGAAATAATAGAAAACAACATTCTTCCTCTGGGGGAACTAACAGAAGAAGCACAGGAAGCTAGAAATAGAGATGTTAAGCAATATCGACTTTTCAATACACGTAAATGCTCTAGAGTTGCTCAAAATAATGATTTAATGCATCATTTGCTATTGTCTTCAGATCCAGTCCTACAAGGCATAAGAATGAAATGGTTGCCAAAAATAAGTATTGAAATCGAGAAGGACGATCCCGAAGCAGAGGAAATTAATAGCTTGCTAGGCCATGATGTCTCAGATTATTTTAAAGCAAATTCTTGAAGTAAAACTCAAATATAAATTAAAAACAACATATGTATGTATCCATGCACTTAGATACGAGTAATAAAGAAAATGAAACTGAACTTATTAAATATATTTTTAATACAATTATCAGAATTAAAACGAGAATTTTAGTTTTAAGTTTTCATACTCATACATACATATGTACATTGTACATATATCTCTTGATATAGAAGTATATATATTCATACAAACAAATATCTGATATCATGGCAAAAAGTTTCTGGAATTCTCTGTCAAATTATATTGAAAACTTAGGCAATTTATATGCGTTTAAAAAGGAGCTACATAAAAAAATGTTCGTAATTTAATGTTCTAATGTTAAATTAACTACTAATTTTTTTTAAATAAATAAATAACTCAATCTATTTGTCCTTGTAGGTATATAAATATACTTATATTTATGTATATAAATTCTTATATTTTATTGTGTTTAAGTAAAGAAAGTATTTAATAACAGCTTCAAGAGTTCATAAAAAATGTGGGTTTGTTTGAGTATCAGATAAAACACGTAAATTGTTACCTGAGGTGTTATATTTGTGTATACATTTTAAGACTCATATAATGGCAAAGGAGTACATATTATATACCGTTGAATAGACAATTATATCTACTATTGTAATAACATAGAAAAAATTAAGAAACATTTACAGTAAAGAAAATAAGATCAATAATTTAGACAAAAATAAAAAATGTAGAAAATTCAAATTTTTAATCAAAATTGGATTTCGAATATTTCAAAAAGTATTGAAGGTAGGAGAATAATTCTTTTTTCAGTTTGCAAAGCTAAATTTATACTATTGATAAAAATTAAAAAGATTCCCAATTTATAATTTTATAATACTTTTTTCTTATTGGGAAAAATTGTGTTAGAAAAATTTTAGAATTTTTAGAAAATCTCCTCTCCTGCCTACATTTATGTGTAGGATGTCAAGAGTTTCTTACAGGTTACTAACAACAAATTTATTAATAATAAAAAGCCAAAAAATTTACAAAAACGACCGTGCAATTTTTTTGCCACATCCGAAAATCGGATTTTAAAAAAAAAATTGCTAGTTTTCGACCAATGCTGAATGTAGGGTGCACCAGCAACAATCTCCAAAATTTATTTCACAACCTTTCTCAATGTCTCCTTTCTCAGAAACAATCAAAGTTTTTATCAAATACTTAATAATTTTTTAAAATATTCCAAAAAAATTAAGAATACATTTTTCACAAAATATACCAAATTTTTTCATAATTTTTAAAAATCCAAATTACAAAATTATTCCTTGCTACAATTTTTGATGGGACTTCTTGAAAATACTTTTATTTTTTTTCCTTTTGATTATCACTACTTACATATGTATTATATATAACTACTACTAAGCTTATGTCCGACATTGGTCGGGCCTAATTATATTTTTTAGATTTAAGATTTGAATACTTATTGTTAGTTCATATATGAAGATACAATAAATAAAAATCATGCATATAAAAAAAAAAAAAAAAAACAATTTTTGAAATATCAAAAAAAAAATTTTTATATGAATTGTAATGGAGTTTTCTTTCAAAAACATTAAAACATACTGATTTTTGTCAAGTAATAAAGAAGTTATGTACTAACGAATAAAAAAAGTCAAGGCCAAAAATTAAATAATAAACTTTTCAAGTCAAATAACTTGGAAACTGAAAGAGATAAAATGGTACTCTTAGCATGTTTTATTTTTATTTCTTAACGTAGATTGTCCCGCTGAACAAATTATTGAAATCGGTCCCTATTTACAAAAGTTACAAGCTCGGAAAGAATTTCGATACCCGCACTTTCCCACTTTGAGGCAGTTTGGAGCTACCCTGTCCTACAACAGGGTGCCTCAAAATATGCTTTCTAAAAATTTCAACACTTCTACTTTCCAAAACAGTTGGTTTCATCGAAATCGGTTAACTAGTTCAAAAGTTGCGGAGTTTTTACCACTTTTTTTTTTAATTCACGCCACTGTGCGACGTAACTAGTAGCGCAGCAAGAAAAAATGTGAACAGAATATTGAAGCTTTCTGCATGGTTACCAAATATGTAATTTCTTAAAAAACTTGTAAGATTATACAAGAATAATATGTGAATTTGTTCAATTCACATGCTCGAATTAACGTCGGATGTGTTGTCTAAAAATCAATAAAAATTGCTAAATATCTGATAACTAACACCAAAAAATACATTCTTCTTAAGGTGCGTTTTCTTAAGAAACGTAATTTCGAAAATTCACAAAAATCGCAATATTGGAAAGAAACACTAAAATTTATTAAAACTCGGTAAAACTGTAAGGCAAGCAAACATTCCGGTAAAGTCGCGAAAATTATGAAAATTTGCAAAAAAAAACTTGCTAAAAGTTTAACGATTGCAAAGCACAATATTGATTAAAATCCCTAAAAATATGTATAAAATAGAAAAAAAATTTCGGAAAATTACGACTATCGCGAAAAAATCGATAAATCGCGAAAAATTGCAAAATTTTAAACAAAATATAATATTGATTACAAATCGGTAAAACTGTAAGAAATGCAAAAAATTCGGTAAAAATCGTGAAAAAGACGAAAATTCGTAAAAAGTAGCTAGCAGCGAGATGATAACAAAGTCTAATATCGCTTAAAATTCGGCAAAAATGTTAAAACTCATAAAACATGAAAAAGTCGCTTTTATCGCGAAGTTTTCAAAAAATTGCGAAAAGTTGCAAAATTTTAAATAAGTCATAATATTGACTAAAAATCTCAAAAACTCTAAGGAATGCAAAAAAATCGCGAAAAATACGAAAATTTGCAAGAACTTACTAACAGCGGGATAATAACGAAGTTTAATATTGTTTAAAAATCGGCGAAACTCTCAGGAAGATGAAAACATGCAAAAGTTACTAATGTCGCAAACTTTGCAAAAATTCGCGAGGAGTTGCAAAATCAGAAACAATTTATTAGAAATCGCCAATGCGATTGACAGCTTGCAGCGCTACTAGTTACGTTGTACTACAGCTACTATTCTGTTCCAGCCTTTAAGCTTATTAATAAATTTATTATTAATAAACGATCCGCACAGCACAAAAATAACGTAAATACTGACGCGATAAATATTGAACGTGTAGCATACGAGTACGCTCGTGATCCATCAATCCATTAAAATGGATCGCGATCCAAATATCACAATATATATTGAACGTGTAGCAGTACCCTAACGATATAATGTATTACGGAAATTTCTTCGATATTACATAGTGCTGCGACTTTTTACACCCTTTACCAAAAAAATGGTAAAAGGGTATATATAGGTTTATGCATAGGGAAGACGAATAAGCGATTTCCGCCTGTCCGTCTGCCTTCGTTCTTGGACTGGTGTGTCAGAAATTTTCCAAAACAGATTGGTATTGAAATTCAGCAAAATCGTGCAGACGATTGCAGAGCTGGAAAACTTAAACTTTATTTTTATTTTAAAATTGGAATTTTAAATTAAAAAAATATAAAAAAAAATTAAAAAGACGTTTGCAGGGTTGGAAAACTTTAACTTTTTGTGTTTGTCTGTCACAGGGTATTTTCTCGAGAACCGTAAGAGCTACAGACCTGAAATTTGGACACAGTGTGTAGACCTTTGGCTGCAACAAATACATGAGAATTGGAAATTAAAGGGTGTTCCAAAACGACCTACGAAAAATGTTAAAGTCCCATCTAATATACAAACAATTGTATGTATGTATATACACTTGAAATTTTGTAAGGTTAGTGTATTTTTATACAGACTACAAAAATTAACACTAAAATTTCAAAAAATATAAATTAAAGGGTGTTCCATCAGTTAATGCAATTTTGACTATGCAATTTTGACAACTTACTATATCTTGGAAACCGTACGCCGAAGAATCTTGACATTTTCAAAAACGGTAAAACTAAAAAATCAAAAAATTATAAAATCGCCAAACCGAAAAAAATCGCCAAAAACAAAAAAATCGCCAAAACGAAAACAAGCACCATATTAAAAAAATGTCTAAGACTAAAATAAATCGCGAAAAACCGGAAAAATTGCTAAATGAAAAAAAAATCGCCAAAATGAAAAAAGTCGCCAAAACGAAAATACCCCAAAAAAACAAAAAAAAATCGCCAAAATAAAAAAAAAACATCAAAACAGGAAAAAATCGCCAAAATGAAAAAAACCCCAAAAACAGAAAAAAATCGCCAAAATGAAAAAATCTCCAAAATGAAAAAAAGCCCCAAAAACAGAATAAAATCGCCAAAATGAAAAAAAACCCCTAAACAGGAAAAAATCGCCAAAATGAAAAAAAACCGACAAAACTGACAAAATCGTTTAAACTGAAAAAAACTTCAAAAAGCAAAAAAGCCACATTAAAAAATGCTCAAAACCGAATGTACGAAACCCTTCGTGCGCGAATCAAAGTCGCACTTTATTGAATTTTTTAATATTAAAGGAATTAAAAATTCCTTTAAATTAATTAAAACTAAATTTTTTCTTATTTCGTTTTTGCTTTGTTCACTTAACATATTTAATGTATTTTTTAAAGAACTAGATTGGTATCAATAATTAGAAAAATCCAAAATTATGACTCCAAGGTTGGAAAACTTACACTTTTTGTGTTATGTAAAATTATAAATTAAATATATTTTATGCTTCTGAAAGAAAAAATTGGCGTATAAAATTATAAAAATGAAAACCAAGGCTCCAGAGATGGAAACTTTGAACTTTTTTTGATAATAGAGTAACTAAATACATAAAACGAAGTTTTTTCTTTTTGCTTTGTTCACTTAAAATTTTTATGTATATTTTAAAGAACTAGATTGGTATAAGGAATTAGAAAAATCAAAAGTTATGATTCCAGGGTTGGAAAACTTACACTTTTTGTGTTATGTAAAATTAAATAGGTCTAAAATTTTTTTTCTAATTCTTTATAAATTTAATATATTTTATGCTTCTGAAAGAAAAGTTTGGCGTATAAAATTTTAAAAATTAAAATTACAGCTACAAATATGGAAACTTTAAATTCTTTTTGATATTAATATATAAAATTATTTTTTTTTATTTCTTTGTACACTTAACACATTTTATTAACTTTTTAAATCAGAAAAATCTCAAAGGTTGATTCCAGGGTTGGTAAAGTTATTGTTTTTTTTTTACAAAAGTTACTTTAGTCAAGTTAGTTTTTTCTTTTTGTTTACAAGTTTTATATACTTTATGACTTAGAATGAAATAGTTTGGCATAGACATTAGAAAAATAAAAGACAGCTCCTGAGCTGGTATACTTAAATTTTTTCTGGTATATAAAACTTAATATTTTTTTGGTAATTAAATATGTATATTCTCAGTTCTCGTTGTACCTTCATATTGAACAGACGTAATAGCGGAATTTTTCTTACATACAAACTAAACAAAAAAAATATACAAAAAAATATTCGTAGTACATATTAACTTTGATAAATAAGCTTTTTTTTGCTTTGCTAATATTTTTAAATATAGAAATAACAAAAACAAAAAAAAACCGTAAACAAAAAAACATACAAAGTACCCTTGAGGAATACTCTATATGAGTGCCCCAAAGGAAAAAAATATTGAAGTGAGTTCTAACGGCAGAAATTCCTATTTTACTGTGAGTTTTGATGCTCATAATGATAACAATAAAAATAAAAAATCTGATAATAGACTTGCTGTGAGTTCTGAAGCTCTTAATAAAAATCAAAAATCTGAAAATAGACTTTTTCTAACGGAAAACCACAGTTTCGTCAGCGATCAACTTCGCTTTGTCCAATGCCGACTAGTGAATCGTTGACATTATTTCCAGTACTTCTACATTTAACTCAGCGATATCATCCGCTTCGGGCTCGTGGTCATCACTTAAACAAGTTGTCACTGAAGATAAGAGCAGCCCAATACCCAAGGTCCAAGTCGGAATGGACAGACACATTACAATTTTAAAGCGCGGGCGAAGCCCAAATTCTACTAAAATTGCATCTGCTCCAAAGATGTCTAGGGATAACAGCGCATCCTCTACTAATCGGCAAAACCGTTTTAAAATATTGCAAGATGACAATGACACACCTGATATATCCGCGAACAAAACCTCCAAGCCACCACCAATCTATTTAAGAGAAAAAACTCAAACGCTCTTATTAAAAAATTAATTTCGGTCACTGGTGAGAATAAATTTCACATTGTTCCAATAAAACGTGGTAATATTGATGAAACGAAAATTCAAATTTATGAAGAAAAAGATTTTCGCAAAATGGTTTCTGAATTTGAAAAAAGTAAAACAAATTTCTACACATATCAGCTCAAGAGTGCTAAAGGTCTGCAAATTGTGTTGAAGGGCATAGATTCCTATGTTGCTCCTGAAGAAGTAAAAGATGCCCTCGTCCTCCAGGGTTTTAAAGTAAAAAATGTATCGAACATAATAAATAGGGAAAAGATCCCTCGACCTCTATTTCGCGTTGAACTTGAGCCAAATGATATTAAATTGATTTGATAAAGTATGGCACGAAGGCCTATTTTTAAAATTGAAGACATATCAATAAACATACAAAAACTTTTGGAGAGTTATATTATTGATAGGAAGTTCACTGTTCTGGAAGGAAACTTCATGAGTGTCCCCGAATCATTATCTTCCGGTGTACCACAGGGTAGTATTCTGGGGCCAGTCTTGTATTTAATATATACTTGTGATATGCCTGTGAGCAATAACATCCACACTTCTACATTTGCCGATGATACAGCCTGTTTGAGTATTCACAAAAATCCTGATGAGGCATCCCGCAATCTCCAAGCACACATTACCCAGCTTGAATTATGGTTGAACTTATGGAGAATTAAAGTCAATGAACAAAAGTGTGTTCATATAACGTTTACCCTAAGAAAAGATACTTGTTCCCTCATTCGAATCAACAATCAAAATATTCCCCAACATTCTCAAGTGAAATACTTTGGTATACACCTTGATCGAAGGCTTACATGGAAACACCATATTGATTCTAAGCTAACTCAAATGAAACTTAAGTTAACTCAAATACATTGTTTGATTGGCAGAAATTCAACACTCAGCCTAGACTGCAAACTTTTACTATACAAGTCGCTTTTGAAACCAATATGGTGCTACGAAATTCAGTTATGGGGCATAACAAAATTTTACGTTTGATAACATCGGCTCCATGGTGTATAAAAAATTCAAATATACATCGTGATTTAAATATGTCACTAGTGATTGAAGAAATTGCAAAATATGCAGGCAAGTATTTAACTAAACTCGAGTCACATCCTAATCCGCTTGCTCGTAATATTTTGAACTTTACTGGTCATATCCGCTTAAAAAAGAAGGACACTAAAGGTGTGGTCACACTTGACAAAAATTTGCCCAAAAAAGTGTAACCAGAAAATACTAATGAGAAATCTTTTGATTCAGACGCGTGTATATTAAGTTCAATAGTTTCCAATAATATTGTATTGTTTAACTTTGCGTATTTGTTAAATACGAAACTAATTAACTTAATAAACACGTGTTTGCAGCAAAAGATTTCTCATTAGTACTTGCTGGTTACGCTTTCTTGGGCAAATGTTTGTCAAGTGTGACCGTACCTTAAGGCTCTAATTCGCAACACCGCAGATGAAACTTTTTGAGAATATTTTTGTACATCATTCTTGTATAAATAATTACTAGCACTAAATTTGTGTTCGGCATTGGTCGGGCCCATTAATTATATATAGGCTTAAGATTTGATTACTTATTGTTAGTTCATTTATTTTTGATGATACAATAAATAAATATAGTAACAAAAAAAATATGTCATGTAATATTATGGCATTGTTATGATTAGAGTGTTTTTCATTTCCCGAGAAATTTGCCAGGCATTAACACAAATTTGATCAGAAAGCTTAAAACACTCACTAAAACACATCTTATGTACATAAATTCAAATTGGGCTTTAGAACAAGAACTTTATTTTTTTACTTTTAGTTTTTAAATTCCTTAAAGGTATTTTCCAACACGAAAGACTTTGTTATATGAGATCAAAACGTAAACTTACAAATATAAGTAACTAGCTTAACCCGGTGTGCTTTGATACTCATCCCCTTCCCCCACCTCCAAAAAAACACAATTCTAATAAACTTTTTTTTTACAAAAGACAAATTAATTTGATAATACATTTTTTTGGTGGGCACTTTCCTCCCTCCTTAAGCCCCCCGTAGACGACATGTTTTTTGCGTCTGACTTGTCAAATTTCCCACTGTAAAACATGTACATGTCGTGTGGTACCCTTAAAACTTTGCTTCTGTAAAAGTCAGACGCCAAGTCTTCTGACAAAATTTCAATTAGAGCGTGTTCTATTTTCTTCTGACAAAGCCTCTGACATCAGCTGTTTTTGTTATGCAAAATATGTCGGCAAAAATCTATGCCGTGAGGAAACATTTAGCGGCGTTCCGCTATTGACGGAAGGATTAGCCGGCTGAAGTTGATATATTACAACACCTATATATTTATGTTTTTTTAAACTATTAAATAACAATAATGCAATAAAATTGCGTTGCATTTTTATATTCTAACATGATTCTTCGAATTTACAGAAAAATTCCTTAAAATGACTGAAGTTTTTACGGCGTAAAGAAACATTTTTGTGCCGGCAACACTCCATTTTGAAGCAGAGGCCGACATAGGTTTGTGCAAAAGCAAAAAAAAAACAAACACAGACAATGTCAGACGTATTTGTACATGCACGTTTGTGACCAAATATTATAAACCGTCTGTAAAGCAAGTTACTCTGTTCACAATTTCGTGCGAAATGCTGTCAAACTACATATAAAAGTATTCGGTACGAAATATTTGCGAAATAAATTCGCAAGAGTAGTACTCTGTTCTTGGTGTGAAAAACACGGAAAATCATGTCTTTCCATGCAAAATTAGTCTGGCATCATTTTAGTTTAGCTGCGAAACAACATGAGCAGTACTTTTTTCGCACGGAATTTTAGCAATGTTGCATACTTTCAAGCAATAAAAGCGACAAATTTATTAAAAAAAACCACGAGTTGGGCTATATTTAGTACATGTCAAATTTTTCACGCGAAATAACGAATGGCACTGAACATTTTTCACAACTTCGAACAGAGTATCAGGCTTAAAACAACAATTTTGACAGACATGCAGAATTACATCTGAGTTGAAAAGTTGAAATGTCAGACGTAAAAAACATGTCGTGTACGACCTGCTTTAACAATTTCCATTAGTGGAGCAATTCCAAAGTTAAAACTATTTTTGAAAATTGGTCCACAAACGACAAAGCAATGTGATACTCCATTTTTTTTGCGGGCACATTTCGCCACCCTATTTAAAAAAAAAAAATAAATCTCTTCCATATGTAAAAAGTATTGTGCATTTCAGTTTCACAATTTCCCAAAAAAAATTTAGTTAACCACTTCCGTATAAAAAAGAATTTTGAAAATAGGTCCACATATGATGAAGTTATTTGATATTCACTTTTTAAGGAATGACACTTTGCTTCCCCCCTCCACCAACAATTTCAATAAAAAAAATAGTGGAACTTTGTCATGTGAAAAAAGAATTTGGGATGACAAAAATATTTGATTATTAATTTTTTGGGTGGGAATTTTCTAACACCAACCTCCCAGTTTAAAAAATTTTGTAAATCTTTTCCATATGCAAAAGAGTTTGAAAATTGGTCCACAAGCGACAAAGTTCTTTAATAATAAATTTTTTGGGCGGGCACATTTCACCCTTCCCCCCCCCTTTAAAAATAAATTTAGTGGACCTCTATATGCAAAAAGCATTTTGAAAATTGGTCGAGAAATTACGAAGTTATTTGATAATCAATTATTGCGACCACCTTTTTAAAAAAATTTAGTGGATCTCTTTCATACGATTTTTTTTTGGAAATTGGTCCACATATGATGAAGTTACTGGATACTCACCTCGTACATGCGGGCAATTTGCCGCTTCCTCCCCCCCCCCTCAATTTAAAAAAAAAAATTATACTTTTTTTGAGTTTTGAAAATTTGTCCCAAATGTCAAACATATTTGATAATAAATTTTGCACAACCCCCCTTCCACCAAATACCAGAAAAAATCCGAACCTTTTCCATATGCCTTTAAAATTTTTAAAATTATTCGAGAAATGATATTTGATAACAAATTCTTGTGGATGGCATTTTGCTTCCCCACCCCACAATTTACAATTTAATAGACTTTTGCCATATCGCACAATAAATCATAAAAAGTCACAAATCAAAAAATTTTTTATGCTGAGTAGTGGCAAATAACTGTTGATACTGTACAAATGACGTAAGTATGTAACATAAATACAAAAATAACGGTATTTTATATTCTTCAAGAAGACCGTATTATAAAAAAAAATATCGTTAAAGATTTGTTAAATTAACTCATTTATAAAAAAGAGTTCTCGTTGTACCTTCATAGTGAACAGACGTAATAGCGGAATTTTTCTTATATACAAACTAAACAAAAAAAAAAGCATACAAAAAATATTCGTAGTACATATTAACTTTGATAAATAAGCATTTTTTTGCTTTGATAATATTTTCACATATAGAAATAACAAAAACAAAAAAAAAACCGTAAACAAAAAAACATACAAAGTACCCTTGAGGAATACTCTATATGAGTACCCCAAAGGAAAAAAATAGTGAAGTGAGTTCTAACGGCAGAAATGCCTATTTTACTGTGAGTTTTGATGCTCATAATCTGATAATAGACTTGCTGTGAGTTCTGAAGCTTTTAATAAAAATCAAAAATCTGATAATAGACTTTTTCTAACGGCAAAACCACAGTTTCGTCAGCGATCAACTTCGCTTTGTCCAATGCCAACTAGTGAATCGTTGACATTATTGCCTAGTACTTCTACATTTAACTCAGCGATATCATCCGCTTCGGGCTCGTGGTCAACAATTAAACAAGTTGTTACTAAAGACAACAGTAGTACAAAACCAAAGGTACAAGTAGGAATGGACAGATATATAACCATTTTAAAGCGCGGGCGAAGCCCAAATTCTACTAAAATTGGATCCGCCCCAAAGATGTCTAGGGATAACAGCACATCTTCTATCAATCGTCAAAATCGTTTTTCTTTATTGCAAGACAAAAACGACAAGCCCGCTGCATCATCGCAAAAGTATTTTAAGCCACCACCTATTTATCTGAGAGAAAAAAATTCAAACGCGCTTCTAAAAAATCTACTGTCGACCATTGGTGAAAATACTTTTCACATCATTCCAATTAAACGAGGTAATATTGATGAAACTAAAATCCAAATATATGATGAAAAAGATTTCCGAAAAATTGTTAGTGAGTTTGAAAAAAATAAAACAAATTTTTATACATATCAACTTAAGAGTGCTAAAGGCCTACAAATAGTATTAAAGGGCATAGATTCATATGTTGAGCCTGAAGAAGTAAAATGTGCACTTATCGAACAAGGATTTAAAGTAAAAATTGTTACCAATATAATCAATTGCAAAATACGCAGGCAAATATTTAACTAAACTCGAGTCACATCCTAATCCGCTTGCCCGTAATATTTTGAGCTTTACTGGACACATCCGCTTAAAAAAAAGGGACACAAGGGCTCTTATACCCAACACTCCAGATGGGACTGCTTAAAAATACTTCTTTTTGATTATCACTACTTATGTATTATTTATAACTATCACTAAGCTTATGTCCGATATTGGTCGGGCCTAATAATTATATTTAGATTTAAGATTTGATTACTTATTGTTAGTTCATTTTTGAAGATACAATAAATAAATTTGTATATGAAAAAAAAAAAAAAAAAAAAAAAATATAATCAATAGAGAGAAGATTCCCCAGCCTCTATTTCGTGTTGAACTGGAGCCGAATGATATACAGTTAAAGAAAAATGAGACGCACCCAATTTATAGTCTAAAATACCTTTTACACCGAAAAATCACAGTTGAAGAGCCACGTAAGCGTTCAGGTCCCGTACAGTGCCGTAATTGCCAAGAATATGGCCACACAAAAACCTACTGCAAATTACCTACAGTTTGTGTTATCTGCGGTGAATTGCATGGTACTGCTAACTGTACCAAGCCAAAAGTACAAGCAGAAAAGAAATGCAGTAATTGTGGACGTAATCACACTGCTAACTACAGAGGATGCCCTGTATATTCTTTCGTTAAACAGGCTATGGGTCAAAAATCTAAATTAGCTCCAGTTCAATCAGCAAATGCTTACTCCGCCACTCTTCCTCAAACTAGCCAACTAGTTACTTCACGTGTATCGTATGCCGATGCTGCTAAGACTAGTTCTATTCCCACACAAAATGTTCCACAGCCAAGTAATTCAACGAATGCAAACTCTACTTTTAACTTTAGTCGTCTTGAAGCTACTATTGAGAATCTGGTGCTAACTATAAACAACTTTACAACAAATATGACTAGCATGATGCAAGAAATGCTGAGAATGCAGAATACTCTGCTTCAAGCATTAGTCAACAAACCATGAACACGTTAAAACTATGTTTCTGGAACACAAACGGCATTCGCCAACATAAAAATGAACTTGAGCACTTCCTCACGGAAAAAAATATTGATATAATGATGGTCTCTGAGACTCACTTGACTTCGAGAAGCTGCTTTAAAATAAATGGTTACACTCTATATGATTCAAAGGACCCGAGAGGGAGAGCATGCGGTGGATCAGCAATTCTAATTAAGTCAAGACTCAAGCACTATATCCTTGAGAACGTTAGTGAAGAATATATGCAAGCTACGAATATTTTCGTAGAACTTCGTGATATCATCAATTTACTCACCTCCCAGATTTTCAGTTACCGAAGATCAGTATGAGAAGTTCTACAAATCGCTTGGATCTTGTTTCGTGGCAGCTGGTGACTACAATGCAAAACATACGTACTGGGGCTCGCGTCTTGTTACAGCTAGAGGTAGAGCGTTGTTTAATACAATTTCAAAAATGGGCTTAGATGTCATTTCGAGTGGGGAGCCTACTTACTGGCCTACTGACGTAAGAAAAATTCCAAATGTTATAGATTTTGGCGTCACGAAAAATATCCATAGGGACTTAATTCACGTAGAGGGCTCTCTAGATCTGTCCTCCGATCACTCTCCCACAATAGTTACAATTTTCAACCCACTAAAGAGTGATTTAACTAACTCATATGTGAAAACGATTAATAGGGTCAACTGGCTAGGATTAAAATAATATGTTAGTAGTCACTGCGTAGAAAACATTCAGCTAAGATCACCTGATGATATTGAATTTAATATTGCCAATCTTAACGAATATATTAAACAGGCTGCTGAACATGCCACTACTTCCTATCCGAAGACTGGCTTTAATAGAATTTTTTCTACGGAAATTGAACGTCTTGTATGTGAAAAAAGGAGAGCTAGAAGAGAATGGCAACAACACAGATCACCCCTAAATAAAATCAGACTTAACGAATGTACAAAACGACTCAAAGATCTGCTATCGTCGGAAAAGACTGCATTACTGGAAAAGTATTTAGAAGGTCTTGCTGTAACGTCAACATCTAATTACTCTTTATGGCGCGCTACTAGAAATCTTAAAAGACCCGTTGATCTCAAATCACCACTGCGTACTTTGACCGGAGGCTGGGCAAGAAGCGATAGTGAGAAAGGTAACTTATTTTCTGAGCATTTAAAATCTGTATTCACTCCCAATTTATGTACGGGTGCTGCCGCTCGTCCCTTAAGGTTTAAGATGCGCGAACTACAAAAAATAGTTGCTGAACTCGACCCGAAGAAAGCTCCAGGTATTGATGGCATTAGTAACAAGATGCTGATGAACTTGCCTCATATTGCAATAAGAATCTTGCTATTTATTTTTAATGCCATTTTACGAATGCAGTATTTTCCACATAACTGGAAACTTGCCAAGATTAAAATGATTCCAAAGCCAGGCAAAGATCTTACCAAGGCTGAGTCATATAGGCCTATAAGCTTACTTTCAACAATTTCAAAGCTTTTCGAAAAGCTGCTCATGACTAAATTGTCCACAATTTTAGCTGATACTGGGTGCATCCCGGACCATCAATTTGGCTTTAGAAGTCAGCATAGCACTATTGAGCAAACGCATAGATTGGTTCAAATTATAAGGAGGACTTTTGAAGAAAAGAAGTATTGTTCTGCCCTTTTTATTGATGTTTCTCAGGCATTTGACAAAGTATGGCACAAAGGCCTAGTTTTAAAATTGAAGACATACCTACCAATAAATATACAAAAGCTTTTGGAAAGTTATATTGTTCATAGGACATTTACCGTTGTGGAAGGAGACTTCATGAGTGTACCCGAATCTATATCTTCTGGTGTGCCACAGGGTAGTATTCTGGGGCCAGTCTTGTATATAATATATACTTGTGATATGCCTGTGAGCAATAACATCCACACTTCTACATTTGCCGATGATACAGCCTGTAATCCCGCAATCTCCAAGCACACATTACCCAGCTTGAAATATGGTTGAACTTATGGAGAATTAAAGTCAATGAACAAAAGTGTGTTCATATAACGTTTAGCCTAAGAAAAGATACCTGTTCCCCCATTCGAATCAACAATCAAAATATTCCTCAACATTCTCAAGTCAAATACCTTGGCATACACCTTGATCGAAGGCTTACATGGAAATATCATATTGACTCTAAGTTAACCCAAATGAAACTTAAATTGACTCAAATATATTGGTTAATTGGCAGAAATTCAACACTCAGCCTAGACTGCAAACTTTTGATATACAAGTCGCTTTTGAAGCCAATATGGTGCTATGGAATTCAGCTGTGGGGCACTGCTTCAGCTTTAAATGTAGAGAGAATCCAACGAAGGCAAAACAAAATTTTACGTTTGATAACATCTGCTCCATGGTACGTTAAAAATTCAAATATTCATCGTGATTTAAATATGCCACTAGTGAGTGAAGAAATTGCAAAATACGCAGGCAAATATTTAACTAAACTCGAGTCACATCCTAATCCGCTTGCCCGTAATATTTTGAGCTTTACTGGACACATCCGCTTAAAAAAGAGGGACACAAGGGCTCTTATACCCAACACTCCAGATGGGACTGCTTAAAAATACTTCTTTTTGATTATCACTACTTATGTATTATTTATAACTATCACTAAGCTTATGTCCGATATTGGTCGGGCCTAATAATTATATTTAGATTTAAGATTTGATTACTTATTGTTAGTTCATTTTTGAAGATACAATAAATAAATATGTATATGAAAAAAAAAAAACATTTTTATAAAAAAAAAACAAAATCACTTTGATAATTTTGAGTTGTGACTGTTTATGATTTAGTGTGCGATATGCAAATAGAATTCTAAAATTTGTCCAAAAACGACAAAGTAATTTGATAAATCATTTTTTTGATGGGCACACTTCGGTCACTCCTCACCCTACCAACATTTAAAAAAAAATTGGCAGACCTCTTTCATAAGCAAAAACCAAAACCAACACCCCCTAATTTAAAAAAATATATATAGGAACTCTTCCGCATGAAAAAAGAGTTTTGGAAATTGGGCCACATTATACGAAGTTATTTGATATTCACTTCTTAAAGACGGGTACTTTGCTTCCCCTTACCAATGCAATTGAAGAAAAAGTTAGTGGACCCTTGTCCATATCCAAAATGAATTTTGAAAATTGGTCCACAAGTGACAAGAATATTTGATAATAAATTTTTTTGGCGGGCATAGTTAGCCCCCTTCTCCCCCACCCAACATTTAAAAAAATTTATATTGGACCTCTTCCATATGCATTTTGAAAATTGGTCAATAGATAACGAAGTTATTTTTTAATCAATTACTGGGGCGGGCAATTAACTGCGACACCCTCGTCCTCTCCCCCAAAAAAATTTAGTGGACTTTTTCATATGCAAACCACCACCACTTAATTAAAAAAAATTAGAGGAACTCTTCCGCATGAAAAAAGAATTTTGGAAATTGGTCCACATATGACGAAATTATTTGATATTCACTTCTTAAAAGCGGGTACTTTGCTTCCCCTTCCCAATACAATTAAGAAAAAATAGTGGACCCTTCTCCATATGAAAAATGAATTTTGGAAATTGGTCCACAAATGACAAAAATATTTGATAATCAAATTTTTTTGGCGGACACATTTAGAGTAGAGTTGGGCAAAATCGTTCCTTTTTGGGAATCGTTCGGAACGATCCGAAATATTAAAGGAACTAGGTCGTTCATTTCGTTCATCGTTCCTTTTTTTTATTTTGAACAGTGAATGAACGATGAACGAGAGTACTTCTCTGTCGCTCCTAAAAAATTTCAACAAATGCATGGCATGTATTTTGACGTGTAAGAATTGCTGTTTGGTCATATGTATATTTTTGTGTTGAGAAAATTATTGTTTTAATTATAAATGAAAAACCAAATATACATTAGCGCGTATAAATTTATTAAAAAACATAATTAATTATTTAATTAGTTAATTGTCAATCTTTATACAAAAATATCAACCTTGTATCAGAAATAAGTGAACGATTGTTGTGTAAAATACTGTCTTGATGAACCATTAACTTTGTCACAAATACAGCACTGCTGTCAAACTTCATGTAAATACTTGTAAAATCTGTAAGCAATCTTTCAAACTTGAAAAAAGGACCTTCAAATATTCTGTGCATATGTAGTTCTAATAATAACACCACTTGGTTCAAAAGACTTTTGTCGGAACGATGAACGATAAGAAATGAAAATGTGTACAAGTCCGAACCGTTCCTTTGAGTGAATCGTTCAATGGAACTAGGTCGTTCCGGAACTATACAACTCTAATTTAGAGCCTTTCTCCCCCTCCCGACATTTAAAAAAAATATTTAGTGGACCTCTTCCATATGTAAAAAGCATTTTGAAAATTTGTCAATAGATATCGAAGCTATTTTTAACCAATTACTCGGGCGGACAATTAGCTGCGACACCCTCCTCCCCTTCCGCAGAAAAAATTGAAATATGGTCCACAAATGGCGCAGGTATGCTCGTTAATGTTATAAAAACCTGTTAAATTCTATGTGTAAGGAGTAACATAATTTAAAAAAGTGGGCATAGTCGAAAAAGAAGTAGCCTATAATTCAATCCGGAGTGCTAGTTAAATAATGTGAAAATTTCAGGAAGATCCGTCCAGAGGTCTGGTCTCCTATAAGGTACAAAAACAAACAATCAACAAAACAAAAACACATTCCATTTTATATGTATAGAAGAAGAAGATAGCATAATAATAGCGAAAAATTAAATTTCTTTCGTCAATGGTCACTGGTAACCAAAAAACTTTTTTGATTGCTGTAATAGTTATTTATAACAAAACAAAATTTTTCACTTATATTGGTTACGATTATAAACATTATTTAAATTCAATAAATGGTTATGCAAACTTTCGCCATTTCTCTTATAACTGTTATATTCCTGCTTAAAACATCAATTTATGTGACAAGATATATCTTTATATATAAAATGTTTTAGAATAAACGCTGCTCGCAATAAATTTTCACAAATGCCAAAGTGAAAGCAGTTGTTTTCGATATTTAAAGTAGTCAACTATTTGTTTTATTATTTCCCGGGATGCCGCAAAAAAAATATTTTAAAACTGGAATTCCCGGGACGGGAAATCCCGGGAAAAAACCATAGTTATGATATAATCATCAGAGCTCAAGGCCTGATAAATTCGTTTTGATACCAAATGTCATTTTATGTGTTAGTGTGCACTTAACGTTTATTTATTAAACAATTTTCGTTTAAAAAAGGCACAACAATTATTTTGAAAATATTTGTTTGATTCATCATTATATAAAATCATCAACGTCTACCCCATTGTGTTGATATTAATGAGAAAATGGCAGTTGCTCTGCCGGCGTTATATTAAGAGTTATTGTGTAAAATCAACATTTGTGGACACTATCGGGCCTGTTCTGCAAATCACGACATGCCAAATCACGGTGATTTCTAAAAATTAATAAAAGCTAAATCATTGCTGTTGTAAATTTTACGTTTTATAGCTTTGGAAGTTGGAAGAAAATATGCTATTGTAAATGAAAAAAACTTAAAACAAAATAAAATCTCATTACCAAGTCCGCTATTAATAGTTTACTTTTGAAATCACGTGATTTGAAATCACCGTGATTTTCAGAACAGGGGGGTATTTTAGCGTCGAAAAATTAAAATTTTTAGGGTAAAAGGGTATATATGAGCTATTAGGGTGTCTAAACACGTTCAATTTGTATCGATATGTTCACAAAAGTTGTTTAACTTTACCGTAGCTACAACTTCCTGAAATATTGATAGAAAAAATCAGGAGTGCCTGGAAGTTGTTCTGAAAAAGAAAAAAAAGTGAACAATTTGGTTTTCTTAATTTCAGCAACAAAAAAGTGCACTAAGACTCTGTTTTTTTTTCGGTAGACTTTTAGCTATAGTATTGCTATATATAGTTTAGAGCTACCACCAAGTCTGAATTAGCTACTGGCTCAAAACTGATGACACAATTTTTTGAGGGTGTACTGATTCTCGAAATCTTTGGAGGAAAATAAAAAAAAATTGTCCCTAAATTCGCGAATCTGAGTTAGGTTTTTACTACCTTTTGGTGGTACATAATATCGAACCTATACTGTCTAGTCTTTGTGTTTTTCCAAAAGTCTTCATATGTTGCATAGTGTTATTAAAATATGTTTTATATTCCATACAAGTAGTGTTGTACCTTCATAGTAAACAGACGTATTAGCGGAATTTTTTTTTACATACATGCTAAACAAAAAAAACATACAAAAAAGTATTTGTAGTACATAATATTCGTTGTACATTAACTTTGATAAACAAGCTTTTTTTGCTTTGCTAATATTTTTTACATACAAAGTAATAACTAAAACAAAAAAACAAAAAAAAACAACCGTAAACAAAATAACTCAAAGTGCCCTTGAGGAATACTCTATATGAGTACTTCAAAAACAAATAATTGTGAAGTGAGTTATAACGGTAGAAATGCCTATCTTACTGTGAGCTCTGATGATCTCAATGATAACAATAAAAATAAAAAATCTGATAATAGACTTACTGTGAGTTCTGATGATCTTAATTTAAATAAAATAAATAAAAAACCTAATGATAGACTTTTTTTAACGGCTAAGCCAATTTCTCGTCAGCGATCAACTTCGCTTTGTCCAATGCCAACTAGTGATTCGTTAACATTACAGTTGCCTACTACTTCGTCATTTAAATCAGCGATATCATCCGATCATCACTTACCCAATTAGTCACTGTAAATAAGAGTAGCCCAAAGCTCAAGGTCCAAGTCGGAATGGACCGATATATTATTGTGGGAAAGCGCAGGCGAAGCCCAAAGTCTACTAAAATTGCATCTGCTTCAAAGGTATCTAGGGATAACAGCGCATCCTCCACTAATCGTTTTCAAATATTGCAAGATGACAACGACACACCTGATATATCCGCGAACAAAACCTCCAAGCCACCACCAATCTATTTGAGAGAAAAAAATTCAAACGCTCTTATTAAGAAATTAATTTCGGTCATTGGTGAGAATAAATTTCACATTGTTCCAATAAAACGTGGCAATATCGATGAAACGAAAATTCAAATTTATGACGAAACAGATATCCGCAAAATGGTTTCTGAATTTGAAAAAAATAAAACAAGTTTCTACACATACCAGCTTAAGAGTGCTAAAGGACTGCAGATCGTATTGAAGGGAATAGATTCTTATGTTGTTCCCGAAGAAATAAAAGATGCACTCGTCCTCCAGGGATTCAACGTAAAAAATGTTTCAAATATATTAAATAGGAAGAAGATCCCCCAGCCTCTATTTCGCGTTGAACTTGAGCCGAATGATATAAAATTGAGAAAAAATGAGACGCACCCAATTTATAATTTCAAATATCTTTTATACCGAAAAATAACAGTTGAAGAACCACACAAGCGTTCTGGACCCGTACAGTGCCATAATTGTCAAGAATATGGCCACACAAAAACTTACTGCAAATTACCTACAGTTTGTGTTATTTGCGGTGAATTGCACGGTACTGCTAGTTGTACTAAACCAAAAGATCAAGCAGAAAAAAATGCAGTAATTGTGGAGGTAATCACACCGCTAACTATAGAGGATGTCCTGTATATTCTTTCGTTAAAAAGACTATGGGGCAAAAACCTAAAGTAGCTCCAGCGCAAACAGCAAACACTTACTCCGCCACTCTTGCCCAAGTGAGCCAACCAGTTAATTCACGTGTATCGAATGCCGATGCTGCTAAGACAAGCTCTATTCCCACACAAAATTTTTCACGGCCAAATAATTCAACAAATACAAACTCAGGCTTTAATTTTAATCGCCTTGAAGCTACTATTGAAAATCTGGTGCAAACTATAAACAATTTTACAACAAATATGACTAGCATGATGCAAGAAATGCTGCGAATGCAGAATACTCTGCTTCAAGCATTAGTCAACAAACCATGAACACGTTAAAAATATGTTTCTGGAACGCAAACGGCATTCGCCAACATAAAAATGAACTTGAGCACTTCCTCACGGAAAAAAATATTGACATAATGTTGGTCTCTGAGACTCATTTGATTTCGAGAAGCCTTTTTAAAATTTATGGCTACACCTTATATGATTCAAAGGACCTGAGAGGAAGAGCGTGCGGTGGATCAGCAATTTTAATAAAGTCAAGACTCAAGCATTATTTTATTGACAACATTTGTGAAGAACATTTACAAGCAACGAATATTTGTGTCGAAAATTTTTGCACTAATTTTGTCATATCATCAATTTACTCTCCTCCTAGATTCGCAATTACTGAGGATCAATACGAGGATTTTTACAAATCTCTGGGCCCTTGTTTCGTAGCAGCTGGCGACTATAATGCTAAACACACGTTCTGGGGTTCGCATCTTATTACACCCAGAGGTCGAGCGTTGTTCAATACAATTTCCAAAATGGGCTTGGATGTCATTTCGAGTGGGGAGCCCACTTATTGGCCTGCTGACATGCATAAAATTCCGGATTTGATAGATTTTGGCGCTATGAAAAATATCTCTAGGGATTTAATTCAAATTGAAGCTTCTCTAGATCTCTCGTCCGATCACTCTCCCACGATCGTTACAATTTGTAGCCCATTAAGAAGTGACTTACCTCACCCATATGCGAATTTGATAAATCGTGTTAATTGGCTGCGATTTAAAAAATATATTAGTAGTCATTGCACGGAAAATATTACGCTAAGAACACACGATGATATTGAATCTACCATTGCCAACCTTAATGAAAATATTAAACAGGCTGCTGAACATGCACTACCACCCATCCTCAGACTAGGGTAAATAGAATTTATTCTACGGATATTGAACGTCTCGTAAGTGAAAAAAGAAGAGCTAGAAGAGAATGGCAACAGCACAGATCACCCCAACTTAAAATCAGATTTAAAGAGTGTACTAAACGACTCCAAGAGTTGCTTGCATTTGAAAAAACTGCATCTCTTAAAAATTATTTGGAAGGTCTTGATGTCACACCAGCATCTAATTACTCTTTGTGGCGCGCTGCTAGAAAGCTTAAAACACCAGTTGAGTTTAAACCACCTCTGCGCACATCTACAGGAGGTTGGGCAAGAAGCGATCCTGAAAAAGGTAAAATATTTGGCGAGCATTTAAAATCCGTATTTACCCCAAACACATGTTCTGGTGCTGTTGATTTGCCAAATGTAGTTGCGCTACCCCCTCGACCAATAAAATTTAAGACGCGTGATGTACAAAAACTAATTGCAGAACTCAACCCGAAAAAAGCTCCGGGTATTGATGAAATTAGTAACCAGATGCTGATAATGTTGCCTCGTATAGCTATTAGAATCCTGCTATTCATTTTTAATGCCATTTTACGATTGGAGTATTATCCAAACAGCTGGAAGCTTGCCAAGGTTAAAATGATTCCAAAGCCGGCCAAAGATCTTACCAAAGCTGAGTCATATAGGCCAATAAGTTTACTGTTAACAATGTCAAAGCTTTTCGAAAAACTGCTCATGGCAAAATTGTCCCCAATTCTAGTTAGTAGTGGGTGCATACCGGATCACCACCAATTTGGTTTTAGAAGTCAGCATAGCACCATTGAACAAACTCATAGATTGGTTCAATTTATAAGAAAAACTTTTGAAGAAAAAAAGTATTGCTCTGCACTGTTCATTGACGTTTCTCAGGCATTTGATAAAGTGTGGCATGAAGGCCTAATTTTAAAATTAAAGACTTACCTACCAATAAACATTCTAAATCTGCTGGAAAGTTACATTATTGCCCGGAAGTTAACTGTTGTGGAAGGAAACTTTATGAGTACGCCTGAAATAATCTCATCCGGTGTGCCACAGGGGAGTATACTGGGGCCAGTTTTGTATTTGATTTATACTTGTGATATGCCATTGAGCAGTAACATTCACACATCTACATTTGCCGATGATACAGCCTGCCTTAGTATGCACGAAAACCCTCACGAGGCTTCCCGATATCTTCAGCAACATATTACTCAGCTAGAACTATGGTTAAACATGTGTAGAATAAAGGTAAACGAACAGAAGTGTGCTCAGATAACATTTACCTTAAGAAAAGACACTTGTTCCCCCGTTACGATCAATAATCAAATTGTTCCTCAAAACTTACATGTGAAATACCTTGGTATACATCTTGATCGAAGGCTCACATGGAAATACCACATTGACTCTAAGCTAACGCAAATGAAACTTAAACTAACGCAGATACATTGGCTGGTTGATAGAAATTCAACCCTCACCCTAGATTGTAAACTTTTAATATACAAGTCGCTCTTAAAACCTATATGGTGCTACGGAATTCAGCTATGGGGTACTGCTTCAGCTTCTAATGTCGAGAGAATCCAACGAAGGCAAAACAAAATTTTACGGTTAATAACATCGGCTCCATGGTATATAAAAAATTCAAATATACATCGTGACTTAAACATGCCACTAGTGATTGAAGAAATTGCAAAATATGCAGGCAAATATTTAACAAACCTCGAGTCACATCCTAATCCGCTTGCCCGTAATATTTTAAACTTTACTGGACACATCCGCCTAAAAAAGAGGGATACAAGGGCTCTTATTCACAGCACTCCAGATGCGACTTCCTGAAAATACTTTAATTTTTTTTATATTTTTTTTTCCTTTTGATTATCACTACTTATGTATTATATATAACTATTACTAAGCTTATGTCCGACACTGGTCGGGCCTAATTATATTTTTATATTTAAGATTTGAATACTTATTGTTAGTTCATATATGAAGATACAATAAATAAAAATCATGTATTAAAAAAAAAAATTAATGCTAAGAAGTTTGAAAAACTATTTATATTGTGCATATCTACACAAAAATTTATTTTAAACCATATACATATGTATATTTCGCCAATATTGGTGGACGACAATATACATAAAAGTGTACGACAAAACAATGGGCATTATTACGGTTCTCGAATTTTTAGATTCGACTTCAACTTGCTGTACTAGATTAAAGAAACATACAACATTTTTCTTTAATCTGGTACAAACTCTCGAAGTCCAATAGAAAAATTCGAAAACCGTAATAAGGCCCAATGTGTGCCGTATTTATATATAAGATTCTAAATTCATTGATAGATCTCTTGCAATCATCTTTAGGCGAAGCCTGGATTTATTAAAATTTTTTTTTTTTCCATATACATATTTATTTATTGTATCTTCAAAAATGAACTAACAATAAGTAATCAAATATTAAATCTAAATATAATTATTAGTCCCGACCAATATCGGACATAAGCTTAGTGATAGTTATAAATAATACATAAGTAGTGATAATCAAAAAGAAGTATTTTTAAGCAGTCCCATCTGGAGTGTTGGGTATAAGAGCCCTTGTGTCCCTTTTTTTTTTAAGCGGATGTGTCCAGTAAAGCTCAAAATATTACGGGCAAGCGGATTAGGATGTGACTCGAGTTTAGTTAAATATTTGCCTGCGTATTTTGCAATTTCTTCACTCACTAGTGGCATATTTAAATCACGATGAATATTTGAATTTTTAACGTACCATGGAGCAGATGTTATCAAACGTGAAATTTTGTTTTGCCTTCGTTGGATTCTCTCGACATTTAAAGCTGAAGCAGTGCCCCACAGCTGAATTCCATAGCACCATATTGGCTTCAAAAGCGACTTGTATATCAAAAGTTTGCAGTCTAGGCTGAGTGTTGAATTTCTGCCAATTAACCAATATATTTGAGTCAATTTAAGTTTCATTTGGGTTAACTTAGAGTCAATATGATATTTCCATGTAAGCCTTCGATCAAGGTGTATGCCAAGGTATTTCACTTGAGAATGTTGAGGAATATTTTGATTGTTGATTCGAATGGGGGAATAGGTATCTTTTCTTAGGGTAAACGTTATATAAACACACTTTTGTTCATTGACTTTAATTCTCCATAAGTTCAACCATATTTCAAGCTGGGTAATGTGTGCTTGGAGATTGCGGGATGCCTCATCAGGATTTTTGTGAATACTCAAACAGGCTGTATCATCGGCAAATGTAGAAGTGTGGATGTTATTGCTCACAGGCATATCACAAGTATATATTAGATACAAGACTGGCCCCAGAATACTACCCTGTGGCACACCAGAAGATATAGATTCGGGTACACTCATGAAGTCTCCTTCCACAACGGTAAATGTCCTATCAACAATATAACTTTCCAAAAGCTTTTGTATATTTATTGGTAGGTATGTCTTCAATTTTAAAACTAGGCCTTCGTGCCATACTTTGTCAAATGCCTGAGAAACATCAATAAAAAGGGCAGAACAATACTTCTTTTCTTCAAAAGTCCTCCTTATAATTTGAACCAATCTATGCGTTTGCTCAATAGTGCTATGCTGACTTCTAAAGCCAAATTGATGGTCCGGGATGCACCCAGTATCAGCTAAAATTGTGGACAATTTAGTCATGAGCAGCTTTTCGAAAAGCTTTGAAATTGTTGAAAGTAAGCTTATAGGCCTATATGACTCAGCCTTGGTAAGATCTTTGCCTGGCTTTGGAATCATTTTAATCTTGGCAAGTTTCCAGTTATGTGGAAAATATTCCATTCGTAAAATGGCATTAAAAATAAATAGCAAAATTCTTATTGCAATATGAGGCAAGTTCATCAGCATATTGTTACTAATGCCATCAATACCTGGAGCTTTCTTAGGGTCGAGTTCAGCAACTATTTTTTGTAGTTCACACATCTTAAACCTTAAGGGACGAGGGGGTAGAGATACTACACTCGGTAAATCGGCAGCACCCGTACATGAATTGGGAGTGAATACAGATTTTAAATGCTCAGAAAATAAGTTACCTTTCTCACTATCGCTTCTTGGTGGTGATTTGACATCAACGGGTCTTTTAAGATTTCTAGTAGCGCGCCATAAAGAGTAATTAGATGTTGACGTTACATCAAGACCTTCTAAATACTTTTCCAGTAATGCAGTGTTTTCCGACGATAGCAGCTCTTTGAGTCGTTTAGTACATTCTTTAATGGCCTAATTTTGTAAAACTAAACGAATTTTCGTTTTCGTTTCTGGTTGGAGCGAAAACAAAAATATTTTAAATTTTGTAAAACGCTACGTTGTTTTCGTTTCTTGTCAAAATATTGTAATTGAAAAATATATTATTCATTATAAAAGGCTGAATATAAAAATATGTTCTAAGTCAAATTTAATTAAATTATGGAATATGCACCAACGAAACAAGAAATTCTAAATCAGCGGCGTTAGTTAAGTGCCCATAAATACTTATTGGATGTTTGTGAAATTTTGAAACGTTCAATATTTCAATGCTGGAGTGAAATGTTAATGTATAAGGATATGTTTTTCATCATACACTTGGATTCAGTCAAGTTCCTATCCAAAATCTCACAAGTGCAATCGACAAGGTCTCATATCATTTCTATGCAACCTGCTTACTTCACAAAATTTTTCCCCACATAAAGAAATAAAGAGATATCCGCTATTATCTTCTGTATTGTAAAGGTAAAAATATTGCCAAGTATGCAGGTTACATAGAAATAACATGACACCCTAACGATTATAAATTAAAACACATACATATGTATGTAATATTGTGATAAGTATTGTGCCAAAAAAGAACTTTATAAAAAAAAATTATCTCACCGAAATTTTTTATAGGAACTTTGCCTTTTTCACATTTATATTTTTGTGAAGATCTAACTACTTTTGTTTTCTTTAATAAAACATTGCAAATTAAAGATTGCTAGTCTGTCATATTTCTATTAATGATCACTGCGCCAGTTTAAAAGGGCAGAGTTAAATAATATAATGGGTTAAAGAGAGATACCTAATAGTATAACATCACGTTATAAATTCAATGCTTTCGAATTTTTCTTGATCGTAACTCACCTAGGCCTACTTGTGTAACAAAATATAGCTCTGTTGTTAGAGTTCAAGTGCTTCATCAATTTGATGACTGTATCAGTGGTCAGTGTCAGTGAGTATGTCTTAAGAAATGCACTTTTTGCATCTCAATTTATCAGGAATCTTTCACTACACACTTTCAAACTTCGGATTAAATTTTATCATTTTACCATTGACAGGAACAAAGTAGTTATGAGGGTGTTAAAGCGAATGTATGTGTAAATATGGGCACTACGTCTATAGGCCGAGCTGGCCTGGAGCTCTATCGTGCACCTAGATCAAAGTCAGGCATACGCATACATATACATATAAAAAAAGAGAGTAAAATGCTTGTACGAATGTGCGTGTAAAAAAGTACCCACGGGCGGCCTTTTACATATGTTTGACCTAGATACTAATTTACTCATTATTGCAGCAAAACTAATGCAATAATGTAGTTAAAATTTTTAAACGAATACAATTTAATAAACGTTTTCATATGACATTTAAGTCGTTTGAAAACGTTTGCAACTGTTTTATAAAATATATTTATTTTACGTTAAATAGAATTTTCGATTTCAAATGTTTTACAAAATTCAAAATTAAAAACAAACCAAAAATTTCTGTTTAAAACGTTTCGTTCTGTTTTACAAAATTAGGCCATAAGTCTGATTTTATTTAGGGTGATCGGTGTTGTTGCCATTCTCTTCTAGCTCTCCTTTTTTCACATACAAGACGTTCAATTTCCGTAGAATAAATTCTATTAAAGCCAGTCTGCGGATAGGAAGCAGTGGCATGTTCAGCAGCCTGTTTAATATATTCGTTAAGATTGGCAATATTAAATTCAATATCATCAGGTGATCTTAGCTGAATGTTTTCTACGCAGTGACTACTAATATATTTTTTGAATCCTAGCCAGTTGACCCTGTTAATCGTTTTCGCATATGAGTTAGTTAAATCACTCCTTAGTGGGTTGAAAATTGTAACTATTGTGGGAGAGTGATCGGAGGACAGATCTAGAGAGCCCTGTACGTGAATTAAGTCCGTATGGGATATTTTTCGTGACGCCAAAATCTATAACATCTGGAATTTTTCTTACGTCAGTAGGCCAGTAAATAGGCTCCCCACTCGAAATGACATCTAAGCCCATTTTTGAAATTGTATTAAACAACGCTCTACCTCTAGGTGTAACAAGACGCGAGCCCCAGTACGTATGTTTTGCAGTGTAGTCACCAGCTGCCACGAAACAAGATCCAAGCGATTTGTAGAACTTCTCATACTGATCTTCGGTAACTGGGAGGTGAGTAAATTGATGATATCACGAAGTTCGCACAAAAATTTTCTACGAAAATATTCGTAGCTTGCATATATTCTTCACTAACGTTCTAAAGGATATAGTGCTTGAGTCTTGACTTAATTAGAATTGCTGATCCACCGCATGCTCTCCCTCTCGGGTCCTTTGAATCATATAGAGTGTAACCATTTATTTTAAAGCAGCTTCTCGAAGTCAAGTGAGTCTCAGAGACCATCATTACATCAATATTTTTTTCCGTGAGGAAGTGCTCAAGTTTATTTTTATGTTGGCGAATGCCGTTTGCGTTCCAGAAACATAGTTTTAACGTGTTCATGGTTTGTTGACTAATGCTTGAAGCAGAGTATTCTGCATTCTCAGCATTTCTTGCATCATGCTAGTCATATTTGTTGTAAAGTTGTTTATAGTTAGCACCAGATTCTCAATAGTAGCTTAAAAATAAACTATCTTCTTTCTCTGTCTCTTTAACGTAATAAAAATAGTAGCTTTTATTTATTAACCGACTTCAAAAAAAGAAGTAGGTTAACAATTCGTCTCTATTTTTAACCGACTTCAAAAAAAGGAGCTTAACAATTCGTCTCTATTTTTTTTTTTTTTTTAGGTGTGTGGGTTCATAACTCGGTGCATTTTAGACCGATTGTAAAAATTTTTTTGTTGTCTGAGAGGGTATAGCTTCCCATTGGTCCCATTTGAAAAAAGTGGGCAGGGTCACGCCCACAATTTTTTAAATTTGATTTTGTGATCTACTCATTTAATTGCTGCGAAACCTAGCAAACATCTTTGGTTCTTGTAATTACAAAATTTTTAAGTTGAAAAAATGGGCGGGGCTACGCCCCTTAAAATGTATTATAGCAATACACGTGGTTCTACTTAAACGATTCTTACAAAACTTAGCACACACCTTGAACTTTTAAAAATACACAATCGTGTTTAAAAAAAATGGGCGGGGTCACGCCCATTAAAATTTTATATTATATTTCACAGGGTTCTATTTAACCGCTTTTTACGAAACTTGGCACACACCCTAAGCTTTAATAAGGCCACAAAATTCCGTAAAAAAAAGTGGGTGGGGTCACGCCTACAATTTTTTAAATTTGATTTTGTAATCTTCTACTCATTTTATTGCTGCGAAACCTAACAAACATCTTTGGTTTTTGTAATTACAAAATTTTTAAGCTGAAAAAATGGGTGGGGCTACGCCCATTAAAATGTATTATAACATTACACGTGGTTCTACTTAACCGATTTTTACGAAACTTAGCACACACCTTGAACTCTTTAAAATACACAATCTTGTTTTTAGAAAAGGGGCGTAGCCACACCCCATAAAATTTAACACTTAATTTCACGTGCTTTTACTTCATCGATTTTTACGAAACTGGACTATATTTCTAAATAAAGAAAGATACTCACAAATAAATTTTTTTTGAATTGACTAGAGCTCAAAAGTATGCACTAAAAAGGTAAAAATAAAACTTTTTAAACAAAAATTAAACCGACTTCAAAAATAAGCACTAAAAAGCAACAAATAATATAGATCTAGTTAAATAAAAGATTTTTATATATGTTACCTACAGTGCCGTTCGAAGTTGGTGCCAGTAATACTGGTACTAAGCACATAGGAACATGCCCGGTAAAAAAACTGCAAGTAATTTTTATGTACATATGTATCTGCTTAGTTACCAATGTTGCTGGCACCAACTTCAAACGGCACTGTAGGTAACATATATAAAAATCTTGTATTTAACTAGATCTATATTATTTGTTGCTTTTTAGTGCTTATTTTTGAAGTCGGTTTAATTTTTTTTTTTTAAGTTTTATTTTGTTTACAGTTAATACTTAATTAGTATAAATCATTTAAACTCTACCCACGCCTCCTCCTATATCCACTCAAGTGAGTACTTGATGTCCTTCACGTTCCAGCTCTTCATATTCCAAATAGTTTACGTCGTCTAGTTGACCCTTAATTAAGTTTTCATCGACTACTTCAATCACATCTTCATCATTGTTAGATCGTTGTCTACATCTACTGTTGAATCTTCCTCTTGTAAATGTATTTGCTGAGTGTTAGATGTGGCCGCAGAATTGCCTGCAGGATGTTGAGTAAATTGAATATGATTTACTATAATTTTATCGCTTATATGTTTTGTTTGTTTCATATCCGTTAAAAGTAGAGGTTTGCGCATAAAGCCAAAACCGCATTCCAATTATTATTACTATTATGCGATTATTATGACTATTAAATTGTTTGCCACAAACTTCAAATTGGTACGCTGAGCAAATGCCACGGGACAGAATTCACACTTACTGTGCTTTTCACAATGTATGGTTAAAAGATAACAGAGACTTTAATTGCAAGTTTTGTATGAAGAACTGTCAGTTAAAGTTCACGTTAACTCTTAACCATACATTGTGAAAAGGGACGTTAAATTGCTTTTCGTCGGTGTGAGTGCCTTCATGTCTTGAATTTCTGGTCGGCGAGCATATGATTTATCACAAATGCGACAAAGGAAAGGATTTTCATATCTGTATATAGTGTATATTTATTAATATTAATCGCACGGATTTAACACAGATATAAGAGTTTAATTCACTTTTTTTAAAACAAAAAAAATTGTTTACTTTTTTATTTATGTATGTATGTAGATGTCAGGTGTGCGCAAGAATAGGGTTGCCGTTTTTTTAAGGTGAAAGAATAATTTCATATGAAAAAATATAAACTAAAACTATTTTTGAGCATGTTGGCAACAGTACGATTTAGTACATATTTGACATAAGGGCGAATTAACGTAAGCTGCACGACAAAGTCGACTCGTGTTATACAAACGCTTTTCATTACGAAGTCGTCCATGAATTGGCTCGTCGTGAGTCGCCTTTGTCGCGTTCTACAAACAGGCTATTAGTTAAACATATTTCATGTTTTAAGAAGATCTTTACTCAAGATATATTTTATATATGCTTAATTTTTATATGGATATCTAATTTAAGTATAAACGAAGGTTTTTGTCATGTTGATTCTTATGCTCTCAGAACAGTTATGTTTCAAATCCATGGTCTTTAGTTGATACCTTGTAACGACTTTTTATTAATGTTTGGTAAATGGAGATAAAAATTAAATTAATCGCTAAAGAACAGTCATGGCTATAAAATAAATTAAGGGCATGTTCCATTTATTTCCCTGAAGCCATTCCTTTGTGCTGAACAAAATCGTTGGTGAGGGTATATAAGATTCGGCACAGCCGAATATAGCACTTGTTATATGTTATATTGTTGGTAACTCTTAATAAGTAGCAAAGAAAAGAAAACGTATTTATAATATGCAGTGTTAAAAGACTGCAGTCGAAATAGTAAAGTCGTAAAATTGTGATATTTTTTCGATTTTTTGTTGTTTACTTTGCCCAATCGCAACCTGTTACTCATACTTCTGCTACTGAAATTCAAAGAGTCGCAGTAGAATATGATAGAAAATAGCTTTTTATTGATGAAAACAAAATAAAATACGTCGAATAGTTTTGTTTGTCCATTGTAAATATGTCGATTGTTACTTTTTTTATTTGAAAAAAAAAATTGGACTTGTGATGATTTTTTCTTCAAAATATGATTTTCTTTCCGACAAATGATGATTTTCTTCGCAAAACTTCTGGCAGCCCTGTCTACAATAACAAAATACAAAAAAAAATTGTTTTCAATCAAAAATACATCAATTTCTACAACATACATACATTTGTATGTTGTACCACGTACGTATATACAGGTACACATCACATCATAAAAACCGTTTTGATTTGTACCCCTCATAAAAAATAAATTTTTAAACATACAACAAAAATATACAATAACCCCCAGTTTTTGACTGGCTAATCAAACTGTAATTATTTTTAAGTTCTAATTAAATACGAAATTGTGTTTTTGAGTGCATAATTAAATAATAATTAAATACCCAACCTTGTGTAATTAAATACTACTTAAGTTTTATGAATGTACCATATGTTTTTATGCGTGTATGTGTTTATTGAAAACATACACATGACATCATGTGGTCGGGTTGAAAACATCATGTGGTCGGGTTAAAAAGAATTTCGTTTAAATTTCATAAATATATAACATATACAATACAAAGTTTCATATTATGGAATAAAGTAATAGAAAAATGTATTATGATGTTCGTTTGATTTCATAAAATGAATTTTTATGCAATTTTAATTTTCTACATGCTTATAACCTAACTTTTTTGTTTATGCTAAACAGCTGTTCTTTGGAAATTTTGCAGGGTTGCCGTGCTTTCAACGTAATTTAATAAGAACTTTAATTAACCACTGAAAAAATTAAATCGTATTTAATTACAACTTAATTTTAAATAAAAATTAGCTAATTACGTACTTAATTATTAAGTTAAAAACTGCGGGTAAGTATGCAAACATACATGCATGTATGTAAGTAGTATGTGTATATTCCCAATTATACATATTCACTTTCTTTCCTTTTTAATATTCATATTATTCAATATGCAGAGGCAGATATCGCCACACCTTTAGACCTACTTAAGAAATAGCGTATTCATATAGGTATCTGTGCCAATAAATAATAATGACTTAAGTTGACATAAGTTTTTTTTCATTTTATTACAAATGTCACTATTAATAAAACCAAGGTGCAATTATACAGGTGACTGCGTAAGGATTTGTTATACAAAAATACGGCAACCATAGCTTTGTAAAGAACCGAAGAATGTCAAAAGCAAAAAAATAATTGTACCAAAACCAAAACAAAATCGAAGTTTTTGACATTCTTCAGATACAAAGCACATAGAGCAAAAAATTATCAGCTGAAGTAGCGCTGCCACCTAGTTAAATACACCTTGAATAACAAAAAAAGGAAACAATAAAACATTATCAAAGAATGACTGAATAATTTGGGGTTTGATGTGCACGTTAAAACAATACACTATATACACATTTTGACCAAACAAATATTAGAAATTAATTTTTTTTATTTTCTCGTAAAAATTTAACTTCAATTTCAAAAGAGATCGCGATATCAGAATTAAAACATTGGAAATGTTTTTTGGGTATATAATACAAGATTTTTGTTTATAATTTTTATTGCAATAAACAACAAAATATTGACCTAGATTTTCAAATAAAAATCGTTGGCTGTCACATCCAAATAAACTTGTATACATTGACAATGTTCCTACAACATGTACTCGGGCGGAGTCCGTCACAAATAGCAAAACCTAATTTTTATTGAAACTAACGTCCATATTAACTGCGTAATATACATAATATTATATTATAATAAAAATGTATACATTACATGGAACATTGGAAGTTAGATTTAGATGGCGAAAAATAAAAATAAAAATTTTGACCAACATATTTTTTGTGAGCATATTAAAATAAAAAAATCCAAAAAGTATCAAAATATGCCCTAAATGCCGTAAATATGCTGTAAAAACTCAAAAAGATGCTAAAAATATGCGTGTATGACGGAAATATGGTAAAACATGCTTCAAAGAATAAAATATGTAAAAATATGCACTAACAAATCGATGCCAAAATTCATAAAAAGTTCTGAAACGATGAATATCATCTCCCCGCATTAATACGTCATACAAGAAAAAACATGCAATTGCATGTTTGCGGTTTCCCTGATAATAATACATAAGCCATAACATCTTAACTTAACTTGATTTTTGTTAAGTAGCCACATCAATATTAAAATGTTTTAGCATTAAAACTTGTATACACTTACATAAGTTCAACACCTCTTTAAGTGCTGTATGAAATTTTATAACAATCGCACGGCTTGTTTAGAAACTGCAGAATTATTTACACTTTTTTTTTCAAAATCCCCCACTGTGCAACATAGCCCTTCGCGTTTTGCAAATTTTTTATTTTCTGTATAAGCTTAATGTGCATAAATGATATTGTGCTGAAAAAATAAGTAACTTTTTGCAAAATCTGAATTAGCGAATAACTGTAAAACTACTCATCGTATTTTAGAATACGTGCGATTTGCAAATGGTCATATCTCGAAAACCACTTAATGGATTTTAAAATAAACGGCAGATCCGTGATCAGAGGATCAAAATCTATAAAATTTACTACTAGATGGTTTATTAACAAACATTTTTTTGTCATTACGAAAATGTGAGATTTTTTTGGAATTAAAAAATCCACATTTTTGCTGCAGAAAATGCACTTGGTGCGGAACTTTTTTTTAAGATATCAAAAAGTAAAAATGCAGTTTGTCTTAGAATTTTAGCCCGCATATGAAACCCAGTGAGCCCTTTGCGTTTTGCAAATTTTTTATTTTCTGAATAAGCCTAGTGTACTGGCTTCCACATCGTTTTCACATGTTTTCTTGTGAGTTAGGGTGTTAAAACACATGCTACGCCTGTTTAAGTTGAAATTTAGAAAATACAAATTAATATTATGTGTTCTAGCATCCGAATTTAGAAGACAACAATTTGGAAATGGACGATTTCAAACTTTTAGATTTTTTCGTTTTCACTTTTTAGCAAAAAAAACTCGGTATTCTTTTCACAAGACTGTTAACAAGTGAAAAGAATACGAGTTTTTTTGGTAAAAATCGAAAAAATCTTAAAGTTTGAAATCGTCAATTTTTAAATTGTGCTTGTCTAAAGTCGAATGCTAGAATACACACTATTAATTTTTATTTTCTAAATTTCAACTTAAACAGGCGTAGCATGTGTTTTAACATCCTAACTCACAAGAAAACATGTGAAAACGATGTGGAAGCCAGAACATACACGATGGTTTTATGATATCAGAAAACTATCTTCGTTTTAACATCCTAACTCACAAGAAAACATGTGAAAACGATATGGAAGCCAGAACACACACGCATATTATCTAATTTTTTCTATAATAAGAGGTAACGTTTATCCAATTTATTTAGTTACAAAAATGCAGTTAGTAAAACAAGATACAAATATTTTAGTTCATAATATTGACGATTCAGCGAACATCAGTTCAAAAATTCAGCATATGCCCCTCTTACCAAATTCTATTCGTGCTTTAATAGTGGGACCATCAAATTGTGGAAAGACTAATGTGATGATTGGCTTACCTACTAGAAAGTCCTAATGGACTCAAGTTTGAAAACATCTATTTATACTCAAAATCTCTGTATCAACCCAAATATGAATACCTGGATAAACTAATTTCACCTATTAAAGGAATGGGATATTATACATTCACCGATAATGAATCAGTTATTCCACCTGACGAAGCTAAAACTAATTCAATTATGATATTTGATGATGTTGCATGTGAGAAGCAGAATAATATACGTACATATTTCTGTATAGGGCGACATAGGGATGTTGATTCATTCTACTTGAGTTAAACTTATACTAGAATTCCCAAGCATTTAATAAGAGACAATGCCAATGTTATTATAATGTTTAAACAAGAGAAGACAAATATGAAGCATGTTTATAGAGATCATGTTTGTAGCGATATAAGTTATGAAAATTTCCATGAAATTTGTCGAGAGTGTTGGAACGATAAATATGGATTTTTGGTGATTAGCAAAGATAATGAATTAAATGATGGGCGCTACAGAAATCAATTTGACTATTAATATATATAAACTACTCTTCATAAACTTAAGTTATTAATTTTACTTTAAACTTGATTTATTTATTTGCTATAAGCTGAGCTGCTACCTGATAACATGATTTGATACCTGATAACCTGATTTGATAACTGATAAGCTGATCTGAAAACCAGACCAGGTCCTGATAAGCTGATCTGAAAACCAGACCAGGACCTGATAAGCTGATCTGAAAACCAGACCAGCTATCTGATAGCTGATACCTGATCTAATAGCTGATACCTCTTATTTGCTGTTATTAAACATGGATGAGAAAATTTTAAAACAGTTGGGGTTGATAAGAAATGTCTTGAAGAAAAAGCTTCGTAGTATAAAAACTGTTGAAATAGATACACGTGAACAACCAAGAGATACATTTAAACCTTTAACAGAACCACTCAAACCTTTAACAGAACCACTTTAACAGAACCACTAAATTAGTATTAAAACCAGAAAAGCCAAAATTATGATTCCAGGGTTGGAAATAGAAAAAAAAATTTGGTAAAAAATAACCAGCAATAATTTTTTTTATAGCCTGTTTGTAGAACTCGACTCGTCAATAAAAGCGCTAACATGTTAGCATTATTTATTTTTTGGGGTTTTAGAACACGAGTGTTGACGAGTTTCATCAAAAAACGTAACAGATGACAGTTAATTTGGGTTTGTACAAAGCGATTTGACTCACAATAAAGGTCAAGGAGGACGACTAAAAAATTGTAATCGTTAAAAAAAAATAATCAAAATATTGAAAAAGTGCTTGTTTTTTAATTTAAATAATAAAAATTAAAAAAAAATGTAATTTTAAACAAAAAAAGGTAAGTAAACTTTTAAGTTAAGAATGCGCTTGTTTTGATTGCTTAAATTTTTAGCATCAAAATGACAACGGCTGAGTTTAGCAAGGTTTTCATCTGCGTTTGGCCTGTGAAGTTATCATTGCTACTCCATTCATCTTTGGCATTTGTGGTAAGTAATAATATTAGAAAACTCTTGATAGTGAAGAATACCAGCCGGCGCTATTTAAAAGATAAAAGAAACAAAATTTATTTTTGCCTTTTATTGTAATCAGAAACTTTCTTTTCGTAGAAAAATGAACTTTACTGGAAAAGTGGTTTTGATAACAGGTGCCAGTTCCGGTATAGGAGGAGCTGCTGCCGTACATTTTGCCAAGTTGGGAGCTTTACTCTCAAACAAAAACTACTGCAAGTAGTGGAAGATATCTCCAAAGAGTCTGATGTGGCGAAATTATGGCAATTATTTTACTCATTTATAAAAACTAGGATCGCTCAGTGGTCTAAATTAGATGTCTAAATTAGTATGTCTATATTTATTATAAACATCTGTACACTTGTGTGCATGTATAAAACAAATACAAAACATAAATTTGTTTTCTTTTCCAAGCAAATTTAAAACGCTTTTTTATCACTTTAAATGATCAAACAGAATATGTCCGTAACTTCAGGAAAAATCGTTGTCAAATTAACAAAGTCCATAATAAAATCTACGGCAGTAAGTTCAAATGCTCTATAATTTTAGTTTTATTTTCTTTTGTGCTTATTTTTCTTTGTAGTTTTGCTCACAAAATGTATGAAATTTGTTGAAAATATGGTAGCATTCTTGAGAGAATGAGTATTTATATATGAGAGCATAAGAAAAAACGTTGTCAAAATAAAATAGATTTTATCTATCGACTGCTTTCTGGTGCTGATTTTTTGCGTCAATTTGTATGGAGAATGTGTTTATACCGCAATTCTGTTCGATCATTAATGCTTGTTTCGTAGCAGCTGGCGACTATAATGCTAAACACACGTTCTGGGGTTCGCGTCTTATTACACCCAGAGGTCGAGCGTTGTTCAATACAATTTCCAAAATGGGCTTGGATGTCATTTCGAGTGGGGAGCCCACTTATTGGCCTACTGACATACATAAAATTCCGGATGTAATAGATTTTGGCGTTATGAAAAATATCTCTAGAGATTTAATTCAAATTGAAGCTTCTCTAGATCTCTCGTCCGATCACTCTCCCACGATCGTTACAATTTGTAGCCCATTAGGAAGTGATTTACCTCACCCATATGCGAATTTGATAAATCGTGCTAATTGGCTGCGATTTAAAAAATATCTTAGTAGTCATTGCACGGAAAATATTACGCTACGAACACATGATGATATTGAATCTAACATTGCCAACCTTAATGAAAATATTAAACAGGCTGCTGAACATGCCACTACCGCCCATCCGCAGATTAGGTTAAATAGAATTTATTCTACGGATATTGAACGTCTCGTAAGTGAAAAAAGAAGAGCTAGAAGAGAATGGCAACAGCACAGATCACCCCAACTTAAAATCAGATTTAAAGAGTGTACTAAACGACTCCAAGAGTTGCTTGCATTTGAAAAAACTGCATCTCTTAAAAATTATTTGGAAGGTCTTGATGTCACACCAGCATCTAATTACTCTTTGTGGCGCGCTGCTAGAAAGCTTAAAACACCAGTTGAGTTTAAACGCACATCTACAGGAGGTTGGGCAAGAAGCGATACTGAAAAAGGTAAAATATTTGGTGAGCATTTAAAATCCGTATTCACCACAAACACGTGTTCTGGTGCTGTTGATTTGCCAAATGTAGTTGCGCTACCCCCTCGACCAATAAAATTTAAGACGCGTGATGTACAAAAACTAATTGCTGAACTGATCCCGAAAAAAGCTCCGGGTATTGATGGAATTAGTAACCAGATGCTGATGAAGTTGCCTCGTATAGCTATTAGAATCCTGTTATTCATTTTTAACGCTATTTTACGACTGGAGTATTATCCAAACAGCTGGAAGCTTGCCAAGGTTAAAATGATTCCAAAACCGGGCAAAGATCTTACCAAAGCTGAGTCATATAGGCCAATAAGTTTACTGTCAACAATGTCAAAGCTCTTTGAAAAGTTACTCATGATAAAATTGTCCCCAATTCTAACTGATAATGAGTGCATACCGGATCATCAATTTGGATTTAGAAGTCAGCATAGCACTATTGAACAAACTCATAGATTGGTTCAATTTATAAGAAAAACTTTTGAAGAAAAAAAGTATTGCTCTGCGCTGTTCATTGACGTTTCTCAGGCATTTGATAAAGTGTGGCATGAAGGCCTAATTTTAAAATTAAAGACTTACCTACCAATAAACATTCTAAATCTGCTGGAAAGTTACAATATTGCCCGGAAGTTCACTGTTGTGGAAGGAGACTTTATGAGTACGCCTGAAATAATCTCATCCGGTGTGCCACAGGGGAGTATACTGGGGCCAGTTTTATATTTGATTTATACTTGTGATATGTCTTTGAGCAGCAATATCCATACATCTACGTTTGCCGATGATACAGCCTGCCTTAGTATGCACGAAAACCCTCACGAGGCTTCCCGATATCTTCAGCAACATATTACTCAGCTAGAACTATGGTTAAACATGTGTAGAATAAAGGTAAACGAACAGAAGTGTGCTCAGATAACATTTACCTTAAGAAAAGACACTTGTTCCCCCGTTACGATCAATAATCAAATTGTTCCTCAAAACTTACATGTGAAATACCTTGGTATACATCTTGATCGAAGGCTCACATGGAAATACCACATTGACTCTAAGCTAACGCAAATGAAACTTAAACTAACGCAGATACATTGGCTGGTTGATAGAAATTCAACCCTCACCCTAGATTGTAAACTTTTAATATACAAGTCGCTCTTAAAACCTATATGGTGCTACGGAATTCAGCTATGGGGTACTGCTTCAGCTTCTAATGTCGAGAGAATCCAACGAAGGCAAAACAAAATTTTACGGTTAATAACATCGGCTCCATGGTATATAAAAAATTCAAATATACATCGTGACTTAAACATGCCACTAGTGATTGAAGAAATTGCAAAATATGCAGGCAAATATTTAACAAACCTCGAGTCACATCCTAATCCGCTTGCCCGTAATATTTTAAACTTTACTGGACACATCCGCCTAAAAAAGAGGGATACAATGGCTCTTATTCACAGCACTCCAGATGCGACTTCCTGAAAATACTTTTATTTTTTTCCTTTTGATTATCACTACTTACATATGTATTATATATAACTATTACTAAGCTTATGTCCGACACTGGTCGGGCCTAATTATATTTTTAGATTTAAGATTTAAATACATATTGTTAGTTCATATATGAAGATACAATAAATAAAATCATGCATTAAAAAAAAATATTCCTAATGAATTTTCTCTTTGTTTATGATCTTGTGAGCAGACAAATATAAACGTTACCCAGGGTATGTGACAGTTCTTGAGTAAAGTTTAAATGTCAACGATGTTGAATAATAAAAATTAATTAATTTAAGTATTGTGGTTTTTTACCTAAGCTATTACTTAAATAACACATTGGTCAAACAACAATATAAACACATTAATTAGTTTAATTATCACAATATATGTTTTTATATTCCTAATAAAAAATTTTTAGAAATTAAACATTTTTGTATGGGAACACCCTAATGATTAAAGATGGTAGCTAGGTGTGTTCTGAACAAATATTGTGGGTCGGTCATATATTTGACTCCTTTAGGGGAACACTGTGCTAGTTAAGGCGATGGGGGTAATTTTATAAAAAATAGTTTTTTGTATGGAAGCTCCCTTAAGGATCGCAGATAGGGGGTTAGTATGTTCATAAAAAATTTATGTATGTATATGAAAAATATTGTGAAGTTTTACCCCAATGAGGAGCCATTTACCCCCAATGAGGAGCCATTTACCCCCACCCCAACCCCATGATTTTTTGTCCATGAATTTTTTTCTAAGCTCCGCAAAATAAGGGGCTGTAGCCTATCCAAATCCTATTGCCAATGATTTCCATATACATAACAATATTCCACTCCTAATGTACATATGTACATGCATATTCGAAAAATCAAAAAATCGGACCTGTTCTGAAAATCATGGTGATTTCAAAAAGAAACTATTAATAACTGATTTGTTAGTGAATGGTTTTGTATTTTAAGTTTTTGTCGATAATATATATATATATGTATATATATATATATATATATATATGTATATATATATATATATATATATATATATATATATATACATATATATATATATATAATAGAAAATTTTGTTCCAACTTCCATCGCTATAAATCGTGAAATTTACAAAAGCAATGATTTAGCTTTTATTAATTTTTTTAAATCGCCGTGATTTGACATGTAGCGATTTGCAGAACAGACCCGAATATTGATTTTGCACGATTAAACAACATTTCGCTAATATTATTATAATGAAGCACCCTTATTCTCTAACTAACTAAAGCTAAGTCTCTATGGTTAAAAATCTATAAAGTCGATTTATCGATTTTCGGCTATAAATGCAATTTTCAAACGTGTATTGCATAAATGTTTTATGTCATTGCTAAAAATTTGTATTTGTATGTATTTAAATGTAGCTTTAGAGGCCCTGCAAAAAATTCGAAATTATTGAAATTATAGTGATTTAATAGTGACATTGTCAGTAGTACTTCTGACCAGGTGTATCCCAGCCAATGTAATTATATATTGACATTTAACGTTAGCTTGTCATTGAAAATCCACCACTAGAATGTAGCAATACTGACTAAGTAGTTCTTTGGGTCCACATGGAGACATTGTCACCAAAAATTCACTAGTAAATTTTAGGGGCTCTAGTCTAAAATATCGATATTTTCTCGCTCGATGTCAATAGTAAAATTGTAGTCATTTACTAGTGGCATTGTAAATAGTTCTACCGTTTAGGTATGCCCCAGCTAGTGTTTTCAAAAAACCGATTTTTTTAGAAACCGGTTCTTCAGTTACCCGAACTCAAAAAAAACGGTTAGTAGATTAACCGACCATTAAATAATAAAATAAATTAAATGTTAAAAATAATTCATTCTAATTTAAAAACCAACAAAAATAACTTAATAACAAAAATTAAAAATTTTAAAAAACTCCCGACATATCTAGAAAAGATGTGATATCTTCAAATATAGTTAAGAACCTTCCCGATTAAATCACATTTCAAACAGAAAAAACTAAATCAAAATCGGTCAAGCCGTTTGGGCTATACGTGGACACGTACAGACACACACAGATACACAGACACACATTACAAACTTATAACACCCCTTTTTTTGGTCGGGGGTTAAAAATAGCATTTGTTACACAAAATTTTTAATTTGTGGTAAAAAAAATAGTGACTAAAAGAATTTATAAAAAACAAATCTGAATTTTATGAAGATTTTTTAAGTATATTTCAATAACAAATCACAATCCAAATGTTTAGGCGGCATTCAGTTTTTATTAAAGATGATACCGAGAATATTCTTTTATTGACAGTTGATGTCATGATATAGCATATTTAATTTTTTTATATTGAGATTATTGTCAAGTTTAGTTGTTCCTCTTAACTTTAGGAATTTTATAAAATTTCAAAATCTTCAGTCTAATTCACTTTCAATTGTTTAATTTTCGACAATAAAAAATTGTCTCTTGTAGAGCTGCATAGCAAAGTCTTTAGTTGTAGACTTAGAGAATATTTTATACATTCACAATATTTCGGAAAACAGCCATTACACAGTGGTACAAAATTGAATGAAATAGAAAAACCTGGGGAGTGATATATTTTTTCTTGTAGGTCTTGTCGAGTCAAAGAAGAATCCAATAGTGAAATATGCCGGACACCTCCAAAATCCGGATTTACGGTTAAAAAACCGGGTTTTTTTTACCTTTGCGCACCTATAAGCCTGTAACTTTGTTGATTTCTTACTAGATTGGGAAAGAAGAAACTGAGATCTTTCGAATGATATATAATTTATTTAAGAAAACTGGAGAAATTTTGGTGCTATTGTCCGGCAAACACAAATTTTGTAGATTTTTCAAAAAATTTTCAACTTTGGTTACGTTTTTATACATTATTTTATTAAGAAACTATACTATTGAATTTATTCAAAAAGTACATTTAGTTACGATTACAATGCATATTTGGGGTTAAAAATAGATAAGCAATTGACTGAGTTATTTAACTTTTCATGAAAACAAAATTTTTACCAAAATGCCTGCACAATGTTTTTGGTGTTGTTTTTATGCACCTTCTATTAAGTTACAAATCAATGTTATCCTAAACACAAAAAAAATTTGTTATGAGAGTTTTAGTCATTCAAAAGTATTGTTTTTTTTTTGTATTCTTTTTATGCACTTTCCTGAAAATTTCAAATCACTGTTAGCGTAAACACAACAAAAATTATAGTTTTTTCTTTTAAAATTTGTTACGAAGTTCTCGTTGTACCTTCATAGTGAACAGACGTCTTAGCGGAGTTTTTTTTTACATACGAGTACATACTCAACAAACAAAATCATAAAAAATATTCGTAATACATATTGGCGGTATTCCATGTTTGATGCAAATGTTCTTGCGTTAGTGCAAATGCAAAATATCGTAGCTTTTCTTGAGAGTGTGTGTGTATTTTGTTGTTGGATTTTAAAGAAAAGCTACGATATTTTGCATTTGCACTAACGCAAGAACATTTGCATCAAACATCGAATACCGCCATTGACTTTAATAAATAAGCTTTATTTGCTTTGCAAATATTTTTAACATATAGAAATAACAAAAGTAGATTAGTAATGGTGGCGTATGACATGTTTTGGGAATTCAAAACCGGGACAAATCAAAAAGGGTGGCAACCCTGTTACAAATGGGGGGATTTTGGGGATTTTCATGCTAAGATTTTATTGGCTATATGTATGTGTGTATGTATGTATGTATGTGTATGTGTGTACAGCTGTTGTTGTTATTGAGGAGAAGCGGTGTGCTTACAGTGTATGGATGTATGTATTTATATGTGGGTGTCTGTGTATGAGTATGTCTTTTGTATTTACTTGTATGTCTGTCGGTGTCCGATACTTTTGTATAGTAGCAGACAATCATTATACCCAGTAGGAAATGTTGATGGTGAAAATGTGCTGACTAGCTTTTGACTAGCTTGTCACCAGTACTACTCTATATATATATTTAGCATGTGCTTGTCATTGAGACCCTAGTAATAACACTAAAACAATTGATTAGGTAGTGACCACGTAGTTGTTATGGGAGCATTAAGACATACTAACCAGACAGTTAGTTACCGATACATATCTATAATTTACGTGCATACAAATGTATGAATATTGACAATTCCACCTCTCTCCTTCTTTTATACTGACGGATAGTAGAAAACTTATTATACCAAAGTTGTAACTAGAATTTTAGGGTTGACACAAAGACAGTTGCTCCCAGTCTGACTGCAGGGTAGTTACAAGGGATCTGTGTATTTGTGTGTATGTAGTGATTGTTATTTGATAGTCTTTGGGTAGCTGTTTTGAGTTATCGTTGGTATGCTTATTTAGGGTTATTGTATTGCATTTATGTTTGCGATCTCTGGGGAAATAATCTAATAGCTACAGAGAGTGGCAACCCTGTTGTACATGGAAGTGGATAGGGAATGTATTTGGTAATGTATCTATATGTTGCTGTATTAATGTATGTGATAGTATCTATTTTTACTTTGAAGAATATCATTGCTTGTGTGTATTGTTTAGCCTTCGAGAGTTTTTCATACATTTTTACAAATGAATGTGTATATGTTTTTTAGGCTATTGACGTTGCTATTTTTATGGAGATAAAAAATATTGTGTTGGCATATATTTTATATATACAAGTGAATTTCAGATGTTAAATGTTTTGAATCCAATCAGGTTGATAGCAGATTTTTTGAATAGGGGTAATGATATTTTTATTTCAGTATATTTTACTTTAATGTAACAATTATAGGAAATAGCTTATGGAGACATACACCAAAACTTATAGAAGCATCTAGTGATGCTAGAGATTTTGTTCTGGGTGTTGCTGTGTATATGAATTTCACCATATATCGTAATACCAACAGAGAATTGTGGAAATGTGTATGTGTGTGTGTGTGTGTATGTGAAAATATGTGTGTGTGTGTGTATGTGTGTATGTGTGTGTGTGTGTGAATTGCATAATATTATATAATTTCATTATGTATGTTTGTGTTTGTGTATTACGTCATCACCTCTTTGTGTGTCATGCCAGACATTTGGACATCTGATATATTAGCATATATCAGAACTTTTTTTTTTTTATCCTAGTATGTTTTTATACTTAAGACTGCTTTATATTTTCTCATTCTTAAAATTGTCCAGCTTTAAGGTCTGCCTGTGAAAAATTTGTTTATATTACAGATTTTGTTTATTTAACTACGTCCGGCTTCTTTCGCTGAACTTCTTTTCATACGATCATGGGAATTTATAGTTTCTCTGTCCATAATAAGGTCGTTTAGCTTGGGCATGTGCTCTGACTTAATGGTTTGCGTTGTTCATATATTTTTATGATGTAGATATGCAAGTGTGATTGTCAAGATCTAATAAATACTTGAGTATTGACAAGCAATTTGATATTATGTTTACATACATATCTACAAATTGATTTTAAGTATGTATGTACATATGTACATACAAATATGTGTTGACTCCGTGCTTGAATACATTTTTTTTTTTTTTTTTGTTTTTTGTTGTTGTTTGTTTTTTATGTATAGATGTGAAATATCTTCATAGTTTTTTTATTTGAAATTAAAAAACGTTTTAATTTTTATCTGTATTTACTTAATAGTTTGTGAGGATTTTCTGTTTTAAGTAAAACTGAATTCCTTAAGATACATACTTTAGAGTAATAGTAATTATAATAGAAATATTTCCTTTATTTAATTTACATTTGCTTAAAGTTGATGCAGCCTAATAGTCATTCTTAGAAATATTTTGATATTAAATTTTTTCCAGCCGTAGGCTTTTTTCACCACCTTTTACATTTATTTTAGAACATCTTGCATTGCCTTTTATACATTTATAAACATTTTTTAATGAAACTGATCCAGCAGTCCAGCTTATGTAACGATAGTTTTTTGTTAGTCAGCTTGCTTCTTTTTTTTTTTATTTTATTTTTTTGTTGATAAACATTTAAAATCAAAAGGGAGTTTTATATTGAAATTATTATATTCGTAATTGTTGAAAACAATCGCTACTTCTTTTGCGATGAAATCATTTGAATTACTTTTGAAACCTTGTACGTCTATAAAAATTATGTTATTTTCCATATTGCTTAATTTATAAGACTTTTAGAATTTGACCTTTGATAGGTATATATATTCTAGTATATAATCATGAATAATAATGCTGTAAGCTGATGTCTTTGCTTACTATTTCAAATTAAAATTTTATTCAATTAGCCCGATATTGAATAAAAGGAGCTTTTTTATCTTAAACTCTGGTACAGGTAGAAACGCATGATATTCTTTCATATACTACATTTGCTGGAATCTTAGATACATATAATAACTATATAGAATTGCATTACGTTTATTTTTAAATTTTATGTTAGGATTATTATCATATGGATATGAGACTAAACTTAAATGTACTTTTAAATTAGTTAATTCATAATGAACAATCTTATTTTCTTCTTGAATAGCGAACAACAGAAAACGAAGTCGTTTTCTTAAAATTTAGGGCTAACTTCTCAACTGGTCCTCTAGTATACAATATGACTTTGTATGTCAGCATTTCTGTCTCCTCTTTGTCAGCGTTAGGGATAATTAAATTTTAAACTTTTTATTCTTCAAATTGTGTTACTTCATACTGATAATATGTTTAAGTACATTAATAATGTACGAGTATATGTTTATTTTATGACGGGTGAGCGCCTATGGCTTTTATTTGATGTTCTGGATGAAGTGATTTTTTTTTTCTCTCATTTTATTAAAGTTTAGCGTATTGCATATATATTTCTAATATATTTAAGTGAGCTTTTTGTACCTGTCAGACAGAGTATCAGTTGATCAGTCAGTCTCTCTTTTTATTTTATTAATTTTTTCTTCTAATGTGTCACTACTATTTTTTTCAGATTTTACTACTTGAAATAGAAAATATTTATATAATTTTAAAAGTATTAATATATACATACATATAGGTAAATATATGTATGTACGTAGAAATTAGTTCATATAGTTCTTTAATAATCAACTATTCTAGAAAATCGATCTAAAATAACACATTTACCTACATCATCATTTCACCGTCAGTATTTTCATAAAGTGTTAGAAACATTGGAATATCTATGTTTGGGAGAATTTTTACTTCAAGTGTTTCTATATAAGATTTGGTGTTTGACCCTTTGACGTTATTGTGGTTAACGTAGGCTGCGTTGTATCGCATTCAGATGTAATAATTTCTCACTTAGAAAAGGTCCTCATTACCATCAATCATACCTGTATATAATACATTCATGAGTTGAGTTGATCTAGATACAATTGCTGTCTACAAATTAATGATTAGAAAAAAGCTTTCTCATCACATTCTAACAGGTTTAATATTTTGCTAGCATGCATGCTTTAGCATGCTTCTATCAATAGTGAGGCGAGAGTCCGACATTTAGTGGTGTTTCAATTAAAAATCTATACAATTAGAATTACGAATTCACTCTTTTGAATTTTTAACAAAGTAGATACATATGTATGTATGTATTTCATTTGCCACAAACTCTTAAAATTTCTTTACTTATAAAAGTATGATGTCAGAAAATTTTTTTAAATCATACATGCTTCGGCATGCTTCCAATATTTTTCTCGGTAAATTTATTTCATACTCATACAGATATAAAGTAAGATCTGTTTACATTCCATTTTACAATTTATGCAGGCTTCAGCATGATTCTAGTTGAAGTCGGTATTTATTTAGTAAGATTGTTTGATACCCATTCATACACATGTACATTGTTAAAGATTGGATATCAAAGTACAATTTCCTTAGTTTATCTAGAAATGAACAGAGTGAATATCTATTATAATATCTAACCATATTCACATTTTAAAATTTTGTGTGCTACAGCTTTCGAAATGGAAAATGTACAGCTTTTACTATAAAAAGTGATAATATGATGTGCTGAATATTTTGAACTCTTAAGTTTTCACAATATTTCATACAGACCATCAAGTTTAGAGAATTCCAGTACATTAAGCTAATAATCTTCCCTGAGACCTAACATTCCTAATCAATCCTTCAAAAAAAAAAAAAAAACAATACAAACTAGATTTTTCCTTTTTAATTTTATTTATATTTTCATTAAATTTCATCATTTTGTACATCTTCAAATTACTGTATACTGTATTTTGCACTTTTTTCTCATTCGTAGAGTTAACTTTAATCACAAATATTTTAGTTTTCCGTTTAAATGAACTTTTCTATTTCATGCACTAAGTAAATCCTTATATATCTATATCAATCCACTTATATGAACCATTAATTCCAAATTCTTAACACATAATTCCTCTTAATGATCTATTAATTTATTCTACTATTGATGCTTTCATATTAAGTAATTTTTAATCTTCTATTTATGCATGAATTTTATAATATTTATTAAAAAATTCTTTACCATCACCTATTTGTAAGTTTCTTGGTACTCGTACCATTTCAAAAATATTTTCCATTGACTAGTTTTTCCCGAGTGCAGTTTTTATTTTCAGCGGCACTGACCATATAAACTTTAAGAATGTGTCAGTTACAGTCTACAAAAATCAATAATTTCTATTTTCTCTAGAATAGCTACCTAAATCAGCTCCATAAAAGATCATCTATTCCATTCATTACATCACTACAATACACAAACAATTTTATAAATTTATTATGGATTACGTCTACTAAATTTCTTTTTAAAGACATTGAGTTGATTTACAGATTGATAGAAGAGTCTTGTAATCTACCTTATGTATTTTTCAGATATTTATACTAAAATGTAGTTAATTTTCCAATCTATAAATTTTATCGCTCAGCTGTTCTTTTTTTCTTTTCAGAAGATAATTTAGTTTTTAGAATTTATTTTTCAATTTTATACCTATCTTATATCTGTAATTTTATATCACTTTGTAGTCCATCAATTTGTTTGTCAAAAAGATGATTTAATTTTTAGAATGTCTTTTTCAATTTAATGACTGTCTTCTATCTATAATTTTATATCATGTTGTAGTCTATTAATTTGCATTTGAATATATCCTTGAATTATATTAATGCCTTAAGCTTTATTAGTAATTCATCCTTTAGTTTGTCGATTTGAGTTTCTAGAAACAATTTACTGATAACATTGTTCTCCGTCAGTGAACGATGATGAATATGTATGCATGCATTAGTAGATATTATATATTTTATTAAGTTTTCAAATTAAAATTTGTAATAGTTTTAGGTGTTTTATCAATCATTAAAGAAAATAAACTCACTTTTAAACCCCATATTTTACCATCAAATTGTATTTTATCTTCATACAGTTTTAGATTTCTATCACCAAATTTCCATTCATTACTGAAATCTTTAGGTGAGCCATAGTTTGTATCTATTTCATTTCATACTTCCAAGACTGATAAATCAGTATAAATGTCTTCGGAATTGGAAGTCTGTGAGTGAAAATCACCTTCATTATCGGCATCACCATTTTCAGTATTAACATCATTAAATAAGATGGTATTATCAAATATTGTTCCTTATGCTAGGTTCTTTGGTGTACTTGTCTCTATCTTGACTGATGGGTTTTCAGGCTTGCTTTAAACTTGTATTATTTTCAACTTCTGTCTTCATTTTATTTTCAACTTCTGTCTTTATTTTATTTTCTTCATTCATGGGAATTCTTTTAATTTTTTTTTTTTTTTTTTTTTTTTTTTAGAACTATTTATGAATTCTTTGAGTGGTTCTGTTATAGGTTTAAATGTATCTCTTAGTTGTTCACGTGTATGTATTTCACCAGTTTTTATACTACGAAGCTTTTTCTTCAAGACATTTCTTGTCAACACCAACTGTTTTAAAATTTTTTCATCCATGTTTAATAAATAAAAGGTATCAGCTATTAGATCAGGTATCAGCTATTAGATCAGTTTATCAGGACCTGGTCTGGTTTTCAGATCAGCTTTTCAGGACCTGGTCTGGTTTTCAGATCAGCTTTTCAGGACCTGGTCTGGTTTTCAGATCAGCTTTTCAGGACCTGGTCTGGTTTTCAGATCAGCTTTTCAGGACCTGGTCTGGTTTTCAGATCAGCTTTTCAGGACCTGGTCTGGTTTTCAGATCAGCTTTTCAGGACCTGGTCTGGTTTTCAGATCAGCTTTTCAGGACCTGGTCTGGTTTTCAGATCAGCTTATCAGGAGCTGGTATGGTTTTCAGATCAGCTTTTCAGGACCTGGTCTGGTTTTCAGATCAGCTTATCAGGACCTGGTCTGGTTTTCAGATCAGCTTATCAGGACCTGGTCTGGTTTTCACATCAGGTTATCTGATTCAGATTGAGTTATCAGTTTACAAGTAGTTAGTCATTTATAAAATTTATATGAATGAAGTTTCAGGTCAGATGAAATAACTAAAATCAATCTCTTATGAGCAGTAATTTATATAGTTATGAAATAGTCAAATTGTTTTCTAAAACGAACATCATTTAATTTATCATCAAAATAAACCATATTTATCATTCCAACACTATAAAAATTTCTTTAAACTTTTCAAAATTCTTATTACTGACAACATTATCCCTATAGACGAGCTTAATATTTTTCTCATCTTGCTTAAACTTTATAATAACATTTTCATTGTCTCTTGTTAAATGCTTACAGCCGTATTCATAAAAATTTTAAACAGCATTTTGAATGTTGTTTAACCAAAATTCACTAAAATTGTATTCGACAAGAATTTTAGCTTAAAAAACGTTTTTTTATTTAAACCTTGTGTAAATCACCAAATCTTAAAAATTAACTGCACCCATACTTAAAATAATTTTGAGTTGACATCGTTGTAATTTTGCTTCATGTTAATTTGCATTTTTAACTTTGCCTATATGTATGTATGTATGCATGTATGTATGTATGTATTTATGTATGTATTAGGAATTATACTAGAAGTTGGGCACAAGCAGAATGAGTCATCATTCTTCTGTCGCCCCATACAAAAATATACACGTACATATGTATGTATATTATTCTGCTTTGCACATGCAGCATCAGCAAATATCATACTTGAAATTCTTTAAGCTTCAATACGTCAAAAAAAATAAATGTATAATATACTATTCTTTTAATTATGAAATTAACTTCTTCAGATAATCATATTCGACTTGATATAGATAATTTTGGTATACATATATGTTTTTAAACCTGAGATAGTAGTAGGGAACTGCCATTCCTGCGTAGATTAAAATTTTAAAGACCGACAAAGGACCCCCACAAATTATTCCCATAGACAGACAGATATCAACAAATTTTTCGTCGGCTTTAGAAACATTTTATTTTCACGTTTTTCCCGTCCACATTATGAAAAATCAATTTCATGATTTTCCGTTGGCATTATGAAAAATCATTTTCATGATTTTCCCGTAGACATTACAAAAATATTTATTTCCACGTTTTACCCGACAGATTTACATAAATATTTATTTTCACATTTTTACAGTCTACCTTACGAAAAATCATTTTCACATAAAACGGACTTATTAATCCACCCTCGTATGTACTAAAGAAACAAAAAAAAAAAAAAACGTTAATGTAAACACAAAAAAAAAAAAAAAAAAACAAAAAAAAAATTGGACGGACTTATTGATCCACCCTCGTAGGGTATCAAATTTCACAAATTTCCAAGAATTTTAAAATTTGGGTAATTAAAATTTCAAAATTTTAAAATTTTAATTGGGGCAGGAGTGGCAGTTCCCTACTACTATCTCAGGTTTAAAAACATATATTTATACCAAAATGATCTATATCAAGTCGAATATGATTATCTGAAGAAGTTAATTTCATAATTAAAAGAATAGTATATTATACATTTATTTTTTTTGACGTATTGAAGCTTAAAGAATTTCAAGTATGATATTTGCTGATGCTGCATGTGCAAAGCAGAATAATATACATACATATGTACGTGTATATTTTTGTATGGGGCGACAGAAGAATGATGACTCATTCTGCTTGTGCCCAACTTCTAGTATAATTCCTAATACATACATAAATACATACATACATACATGCATACATACATACATATAGGCAAAGTTAAAAATGCAAATTAACATGAAGCAAAATTACAACGATGTCAACTCAAAATTATTTTAAGTATGGGTGCAGTTAATTTTTAAGATTTGGTGATTTACACAAGGTTTAAATAAAAAAACCTTTTTTAAGCTAAAATTCTTGTCGAATACAATTTTAGTGAATTTTGGTTAAACAACATTCAAAATGCTGCTTAAAATTTTTATGAATACGGCTGTAAGCATTTAACAAGAGACAATGAAAATGTTATTATAAAGTTTAAGCAAGATGAGAAAAATATTAAGCTCGTCTATAGGGATAATGTTGTCAGTAATAAGAATTTTGAAAAGTTTAAAGAAATTTTTATAGTGTTGGAATGATAAATATGGTTTATTTTGATGATAAATTAAATGATGTTCGTTTTAGAAAACAATTTGACTATTTCATAACTATATAAATTACTGCTCATAAGAGATTGATTTTAGTTATTTCATCTGACCTGAAACTTCATTCATATAAATTTTATAAATGACTAACTACTTGTAAACTGATAACTCAATCTGAATCAGATAACCTGATGTGAAAACCAGACCAGGTCCTGATAAGCTGATCTGAAAACCAGACCAGGTCCTGATAAGCTGATCTGAAAACCAGACCAGGTCCTGAAAAGCTGATCTGAAAACCATACCAGCTCCTGATAAGCTGATCTGAAAACCAGACCAGGTCCTGAAAAGCTGATCTGAAAACCAGACCAGGTCCTGAAAAGCTGATCTGAAAACCAGACCAGGTCCTGAAAAGCTGATCTGAAAACCAGACCAGGTCCTGAAAAGCTGATCTGAAAACCAGACCAGGTCCTGAAAAGCTGATCTGAAAACCAGACCAGGTCCTGAAAAGCTGATCTGAAAACCAGACCAGGTCCTGAAAAGCTGATCTGAAAACCAGACCAGGTCCTGATAAACTGATCTAATAGCTGATACCTGATCTAATAGCTGATACCTTTTATTTATTAAACATGGATGAAAAAATTTTAAAACAGTTGGTGTTGACAAGAAATGTCTTGAAGAAAAAGCTTCGTAGTATAAAAACTGGTGAAATAGATACACGTGAACAACTAAGAGATACATTTAAACCTATAACAGAACCACTCAAAGAATTCATAAATAGTTCTAAAAAAAAAAAAAAAAAAATTAAAAGAATTCCCATGAATGAAGAAAATAAAATGAAGACAGAAGTTGAAAATAAAATGAAGACAGAAGTTGAAAATAATACAAGTTTAAAGCAAGCCTGAAAACCCATCAGTCAAGATAGAGACAAGTACACCAAAGAACCTAGCATAAGGAACAATATTTGATAATACCATTTTATTTAATGATGTTAATACTGAAAATGGTGATGCCGATAATGAAGGTGATTTTCACTCACAGACTTCCAATTCCGAAGACATTTATACTGATTTATCAGTCTTGGAAGTATGAAATGAAATAGATACAAACTATGGCTCACCTAAAGATTTCAGTAATGAATGGAAATTTGGTGATAGAAATCTAAAACTGTATGAAGATAAAATACAATTTGATGGTAAAATATGGGGTTTAAAAGTGAGTTTATTTTCTTTAATGATTGATAAAACACCTAAAACTATTACAAATTTTAATTTGAAAACTTAATAAAATATATAATATCTACTAATGCATGCATACATATTCATCATCGTTCACTGACGGAGAACAATGTTATCAGTAAATTGTTTCTAGAAACTCAAATCGACAAACTAAAGGATGAATTACTAATAAAGCTTAAGGCATTAATATAATTCAAGGATATATTCAAATGCAAATTAATAGACTACAACATGATATAAAATTATAGATAGAAGACAGTCATTAAATTGAAAAAGACATTCTAAAAATTAAATCATCTTTTTGACAAACAAATTGATGGACTACAAAGTGATATAAAATTACAGATATAAGATAGGTATAAAATTGAAAAATAAATTCTAAAAACTAAATTATCTTCTGAAAAGAAAAAAAGAACAGCTGAGCGATAAAATTTATAGATTGGAAAATTAACTACATTTTAGTATAAATATCTGAAAAATACATAAGGTAGATTACAAGACTCTTCTATCAATCTGTAAATCAACTCAATGTCTTTAAAAAGAAATTTAGTAGACGTAATCCATAATAAATTTATAAAATTGTTTGTGTATTGTAGTGATGTAATGAATGGAATAGATGATCTTTTATGGAGCTGATTTAGGTAGCTATTCTAGAGAAAATAGAAATTATTGATTTTTGTAGACTGTAACTGACACATTCTTAAAGTTTATATGGTCAGTGCCGCTGAAAATAAAAACTGCACTCGGGAAAAACTAGTCAATGGAAAATATTTTTGAAATGGTACGAGTACCAAGAAACTTACAAATAGGTGATGGTAAAGAATTTTTTAATAAATATTATAAAATTCATGCATAAATAGAAGATTAAAAATTACTTAATATGAAAGCATCAATAGTAGAATAAATTAATAGATCATTAAGAGGAATTATGTGTTAAGAATTTGGAATTAATGGTTCATATAAGTGGATTGATATAGATATATAAGGATTTACTTAGTGCATGAAATAGAAAAGTTCATTTAAACGGAAAACTAAAATATTTGTGATTAAAGTTAACTCTACGAATGAGAAAAAAGTGCAAAATACAGTATACAGTAATTTGAAGATGTACAAAATGATGAAATTTAATGAAAATATAAATAAAATTAAAAAGGAAAAATCTAGTTTGTATTGGTTTTTTTTTTTTTTTGAAGGATTGATTAGGAATGTTAGGTCTCAGGGAAGATTATTAGCTTAATGTACTGGAATTCTCTAAACTTGATGGTCTGTATGAAATATTGTGAAAACTTAAGAGTTCAAAATATTCAGCACATCATATTATCACTTTTTATAGTAAAAGCTGTACATTTTCCATTTCGAAAGCTGTAGCACACAAAATTTTAAAATGTGAATATGGTTAGATATTATAATAGATATTCACTCTGTTCATTTCTAGATAAACTAAGGAAATTGTACTTTGATATCCAATCTTTAACAATGTACATGTGTATGAATGGGTATCAAACAATCTTACTAAATAAATACCGACTTCAACTAGAATCATGCTGAAGCCTGCATAAATTGTAAAATGGAATGTAAACAGATCTTACTTTATATCTGTATGAGTATGAAATAAATTTACCGAGAAAAATATTGGAAGCATGCCGAAGCATGTATGATTTAAAAAAATTTTCTGACATCATACTTTTATAAGTAAAGAAATTTTAAGAGTTTGTGGCAAATGAAATACATACATACATATGTATCTACTTTGTTAAAAATTCAAAAGAGTGAATTCGTAATTCTAATTGTATAGATTTTTAATTGAAACACCACTAAATGTCGGACTCTCGCCTCACTATTGATAGAAGCATGCTAAAGCATGCATGCTAGCAAAATATTAAACCTGTTAGAATGTGATGAGAAAGCTTTTTTCTAATCATTAATTTGTAGACAGCAATTGTATCTGGGTCAACTCAACTCATGAATGTATTATATACAGGTATGATTGATGGTAATGAGGACCTTTTCTAAGTGAGAAATTATTACATCTGAATGCGATACAACGCAGCCTACGTTAACCACAATAACGTCAAAGGGTCAAACACCAAATCTTATATAGAAACACTTGAAGTAAAAATTCTCCCAAACATAGATATTCCAATGTTTCTAACACTTTATGAAAATACTGACGGTGAAATGATGATGTAGGTAAATGTGTTATTTTAGATCGATTTTCTAGAATAGTTGATTATTAAAGAACTATATGAACTAATTTCTACGTACATACATATATTTACCTATATGTATGTATATATTAATACTTTTAAAATTATATAAATATTTTCTATTTCAAGTAGTAAAATCTGAAAAAAATAGTAGTGACACATTAGAAGAAAAAATTAATAAAATAAAAAGAGAGACTGACTGATCAACTGATACTCTGTCTGACAGGTACAAAAAGCTCACTTAAATATATTAGAAATATATATGCAATACGCTAAACTTTAATAAAATGAGAGAAAAAAAAAATCACTTCATCCAGAACATCAAATAAAAGCCATAGGCGCTCACCCGTCATAAAATAAACATATACTCGTACATTATTAATGTACTTAAACATATTATCAGTATGAAGTAACACAATTTGAAGAATAAAAAGTTTAAAATTTAATTATCCCTAACGCTGACAAAGAGGAGACAGAAATGCTGACATACAAAGTCATATTGTATACTAGAGGACCAGTTGAGAAGTTAGCCCTAAATTGTAAGAAAACGACTTCGTTTTCTGTTGTTCGCTATTCAAGAAGAAAATAAGATTGTTCATTATGAATTAACTAATTTAAAAGTACATTTAAGTTTAGTCTCATATCCATATGATAATAATCCTAACATAAAATTTAAAAATAAACGTAATGCAATTCTATATAGTTATTATATGTATCTAAGATTCCAGCAAATGTAGTATATGAAAGAATATCATGCGTTTCTACCTGTACCAGAGTTTAAGATAAAAAAGCTCCTTTTATTCAATATCGGGCTAATTGAATAAAATTTTAATTTGAAATAGTAAGCAAAGACATCAGCTTACAGCATTATTATTCATGATTATATACTAGAATATATATACCTATCAAAGGTCAAATTCTAAAAGTCTTATAAATTAAGCAATATGGAAAATAACATAATTTTTATAGACGTACAAGGTTTCAAAAGTAATTCAAATGATTTCATCGCAAAAGAAGTAGCGATTGTTTTCAACAATTACGAATATAATAATTTCAATATAAAACTCCCTTTTGATTTTAAATGTTTATCAACAAAAAAATAAAATAAAAAAAAAAAGAAGCAAGCTGACTAACAAAAAACTATCGTTACATAAGCTGGACTGCTGGATCAGTTTCATTAAAAAATGTTTATAAATGTATAAAAGGCAATGCAAGATGTTCTAAAATAAATGTAAAAGGTGGTGAAAAAAGCCTACGGCTGGAAAAAATTTAATATCAAAATATTTCTAAGAATGACTATTAGGCTGCATCAACTTTAAGCAAATGTAAATTAAATAAAGGAAATATTTCTATTATAATTACTATTACTCTAAAGTATGTATCTTAAGGAATTCAGTTTTACTTAAAACAGAAAATCCTCACAAACTATTCAGTAAATACAGATAAAAATTAAAACGTTTTTTAATTTCAAATAAAAAAACTATGAAGATATTTCACATCTATACATAAAAAACAAAAAACAACAAAAAAAAAAAAAATAATAAAAATGTATTCAAGCACGGAGTCAACACATATTTGTATGTAGATATGTACATACATACTTAAAATCAATTTGTAGATATGTATGTAAACATAATATCAAATTGCTTGTCAATACTCAAGTATTTATTAGATCTTGACAATCACACTTGCATATCTACATCATAAAAATATATGAACAACGCAAACCATTAAGTCAGAGCACATGCCCAAGCTAAACGACCTTATTATGGACAGAGAAACTATAAATTCCCATGATCGTATGAAAAGAAGTTCAGCGAAAGAAGCCGGACGTAGTTAAATAAACAAAATCTGTAATATAAACAAATTTTTCACAGGCAGACCTTAAAGCTGGACAATTTTAAGAATGAGAAAATATAAAGCAGTCTTAAGTATAAAAACATACTAGGATAAAAAAAAAAAGTTCTGATATATGCTAATATATCAGATGTCCAAATGTCTGGCATGACACACAAAGAGGTGATGACGTAATACACAAACACAAACATACATAATGAAATTATATAATATTATGCAATTCACACACACACACACATACACACATACACACACACACACATATTTTCACATACACACACACACACACATACACATTTCCACAATTCTCTGTTGGTATTACGATATATGGTGAAATTCATATACACAGCAACACCCAGAACAAAATCTCTAGCATCACTAGATGCTTCTATAAGTTTTGGTGTATGTCTCCAAAAGCTAATTCCTATAATTGTTACATTAAAGTAAAATATACTGAAATAAAAATATCATTACCCCTATTCAAAAAATCTGCTATCAACCTGATTGGATTCAAAACATTTAACATCTGAAATTCACTTGTATATATAAAATATATGCCAACACAATATTTTTTATCTCCATAAAAATAGCAACGTCAATAGCCTAAAAAACATATACACATTCATTTGTAAAAATGTATGAAAAACTCTCGAAGGCTAAACAATACACACAAGCAATGATATTCTTCAAAGTAAAAATAGATACGATCACATACATTAATACAGCAACATATAGATACATTACCAAATACATTCCCTATCCACTTCCATGTACAACAGGGTTGCCACTCTCTGTAGCTATTAGATTATTTCCCCAGAGATCGCAAACATAAATGCAATACAATAACCCTAAATAAGCATACCAACGATAACTCAAAACAGCTACCCAAAGACTATCAAATAACAATCACTACATACACACAAATACACAGATCCCTTGTAACTACCCTGCAGTCAGACTGGGAGCAACTGTCTTTGTGTCAACCCTAAAATTCTAGTTACAACTTTGGTATAATAAGTTTTCTACTATCCGTCAGTATAAAAGAAGGAGAGAGGTGGAATTGTCAATATTCATACATTTGTATGCACGTAAATTATAGATATGTATCGGTAACTAACTGTCTGGTTAGTATGTCTTAATGCTCCCATAACAACTACGTGGTCACTACCTAATCAATTGTTTTAGTGTTATTACTAGGGTCTCAATGACAAGCACATGCTAAATATATATATAGAGTAGTACTGGTGACAAGCTAGTCAAAAGCTAGTCAGCACATTTTCACCATCAACATTTCCTACTGGGTATAATGATTGTCTGCTACTATACAAAAGTATCGGACACCGACAGACATACAAGTAAATACAAAAGACATACTCATACACAGACACCCACATATAAATACATACATCCATACACTGTAAGCACACCGCTTCTCCTCAATAACAACAACAGCTGTACACACATACACATACATACATACATACACACATACATATAGCCAATAAAATCTTAGCATGAAAATCCCCAAAATCCCCCCATTTGTAACAGGGTTGCCACCCTTTTTGATTTGTCCCGGTTTTGAATTCCCAAAACATGTCATACGCCACCATTACTAATCTACTAACAAAAACAAAAAATAAACCGTAAACAAAAAAAAACACAAAGTACCCTTGAGGAATACTCTATATGAGTACCTCAAAGGAAAAAATTATGAAGTGAGTTATAACGGCAGAAATGCCTATTTTACTGTGAGTTCTGATGCTCATAATGATAACAATAAAAATAAAAAATCTGATAATAGACTTGCTGTGAGTTCTGAAGCTCTTAATAAAAATAAAAAATCTGATAATAGACTTTTTCTAACGGCAAAACCACAGTTTCGTCAGCGATCAACTTCGCTTTGTCCAATGCCAACTAGTGAATCGTTGACATTATTGCCTAGTACTTCCACATTTAACTCAGCGATATCACCCGCCTCGGGCTCGGGGTCATCACTTAACCAAGTTGTCACTGAAAATAAGAGTAGCCCCAAACCTAAGGTCCAAGTCGGAATGGACAGACATATCACAATTTTCATCAAAAATTTCATCGGTTCCCAAGATATCCAGGGATAACGACGTCGCAGCAGTTAACCGTCAAAATCGTTTTTCAATATTGCAAGCAAATAACGACCAAGTCGCTGTTTCATCCAAAAAAACTTCCAAGCCACCACCAATATACCTGAGAGAAAAAAATTCGAATGCCCTTATTAAAAAATTAGTCTCGGCAGTTGGTGAGAACGCATTTCACGTTATTCCAATAAAACGTGCTAAATTGATGAAACGAAAATTCTAATATACGAAGAAAAAGATTTCCGCAAAATTATTACTGATTTCGAAAAAAATAAAACTAATTTTTATACTTATCAGCTTAAAAGTGCTAAAGGTATGCAGATCGTATTGAAGGGCATTGATGCTTATGTTAATCCCGACGAAATAAAAGATGCACTCAATATACAAGGATTTAAGGTAAAAAGTGTTACTAATATAATCAATAGAGAGAAGATCCCCCAGCCACTATTTCGTGTTGAACTGGAGCCAAAGGATATACAGTTGAAAAAGAACGAGACACATCCAATTTATAGCCTAAAATACCTTTTATACCGAAAAATTACAGTTGAAGAGCCACATAAGCGTTCAGGTCCCGTACAGTGCCACAATTGCAAAGAATATGGTCATACAAAAACTTACTGCAATTTACCTACAGTTTGTGTTATCTGCGGTGAATTGCACGGTGCTGCTAGCTGCACGAAGCCAACAGATCAAGCAGAAAAAAATACAGTAATTGTGGAGGTAATCACACCGCTAACTGCAGAGGATGCCCTGTATATTCTTTCGTTAAACAGGCTATGGGTCAAAAACCTAAACTAGCTCCACCTCAATCAGCACACGCTTACTCCGCGGAGCTCCGCCACTCTTCCTCAAACAAGCCAACCATTTAGTTCACGAGTATCGTATGCCGATGCTGGTAAGACTAGTTCTATTCCCACACAAAATGTTCCACCGCAAAATAAGTCAACGAATGCAAACTCTAGCTTTAACTTTAGTCGTCTTAAAGCTACTATTGAAAATCTGGCGCTAACTATAAATAATTTTACAACAAATATGACTACCATGATGCAAGAAATGCTGAGAATGCAGAATACTCTGCTTCAAGCATTAGTTAACAAGCCATAAACACGTTCAAACTATGTTTCTGGAACGCAAACGGCATTCGCCAACATAATAATGAAATTCAGCACTTCCTCACGGAAAAAAATATTGATATAATGTTGGTTTCTAAGACTCATTTGACTTCAAGAAGTCTATTCAGAATTAACGGCTACACTTTATATGATTGAAAGGACCCGAGAGGAAGAGCTTGCGGGGGATCTGCAATTTTAATAAAGTCAAGACTCATGCATTTTATTATTGACAACATTTGTGAAGAACATCTACAAGCAACGAATATTTGTGTTGAAAATTTTTACACAAATTTTGTGATATCATCAATTTACTCTCCTCCTAGATTCGCAATTACTGAGGATCAATACGAGGATTTTTACAAATATCTGGGCCCTTGTTTCGTAGCAGCTGGCGACTATAATGCTAAACATACGTTCAGGGGTTCGCGTCTTATTACTCCCAGAGGTCGAGCGTTGTTCAATACAATTTCCAAAATGGGCTTGGTCGTTATTTCGAGTGGGGAGCCCACTTACTGGCCTACTGACATACATAAAGTTCCGGATGTTATAGATTTTGGCGTCATAAAAAATATTTCTAGGGAATTAATTCAAATTGAAGCTTCTCTAGATCTATCGTCTGATCACTCTCCCACGATCGTTACAATCTGTAGCCCACTGAGAAGTGGTCTACCTTACTCATATGTGAAGTTGGCCAGTCGTGTAAATTGGCTGCGATTCAAAAAATATCTTAGTAGTCATAGCACGGAAAATATTACGCTAGGAACACCTGATGATGTTGAATCTAACATTGCCAATCTTAACGAAAATATTAAGCAGGCTGCTAAACATGCCACTACCTCCCATCCGCAGACTGGGTTTATTAGACTATAGTCTACAGATATTGAACGTCTCGTATGTAAAAAAGAAGAGCTAAAAGGGAATGGCAACAGCACAGATCACCCCAGAATAAAATTAGATTTAAAGAGTGCACTAAACGACTCCAAGAGCTGCTTGCACATGAAAAAACTGCATCTCTTAAAAACTATCTGGAAAATCTTGATGTCACACCAGCATCTAATTACTCTTTATGGCGCGCTGCTAGAAAGCTTAAAACACCTGTTGAGTTTAAACCACCTCTGCGCACATCTACCGGAGGTTGGGCAAGAAGCGATACTGAAAAAGGTAACATATTTGCTGACCATTTAAAATACGTATTTACCCCAAACACATGTACTGGTGTAATTGATTTGCCAAATGTAGTCGCTCTACCCCCTCAACAAATAAAGTTTAAGACACGTGATGTGCAAAAACTAATTGCTGAACTCAACCCGAAGAAAGCTCCGGGTTTTGATAGAATTAGTAACCAGATGCTGATGAAGTTGCCTCGTATTGCAATTAGAATACTGTTATTTATTTTTAATGCCATTTTACGACTGGAGTATTATCCACACAGCTGGAAACTTGCCAAAGTTAAAATGATTCCGAAGCCGGGCAAAGATCTTACCAAGGCTGAGTCATATAGGCCAATAAGTCTCCTATCAACAATGTCAAAGCTTTTCGAAAAACTGCTCATGACAAAATTGTCCCCAATTCCAGTTAATAGTGGGTGCATACCGGACCATCAATTTGGTTTTAGAAGTCAGCATAGCACCATTGAACAAACTCATAGATTGGTCCAATTTATAAGATGAACATTTGAAGAAAAGAAGTACTGTTCTGCGCTGTTTATCGACGTTTCTCAGGCATTTGATAAAGTGTGGCATGAAGGCCTAATTTTAAAATTAAAAACATACCTGCCAATAAACGTTGTAAGTATTTTGGAAAGTTACATTACTGCCCGGAAGTTCACTGTTGTGGCAGGAGACTTTATGAGCATGCCTGAAACTATCTCATCCGGTGTGCCACAGGGGAGTATACTGGGGCCAGTTTTGTATTTGATTTATACTTGTGATATGCCTCTGAGCAGCAATATCCACACTTCCACATTTGCTGATGATACAGCCTGCCTTGGTATGCATGAAAATCCTTACGAGGCATCCCGATATCTTCAAGAACACATTACCCAGCTGGAAGTATGGTTAAACTTATGGAGAATTAAGGTAAACGAACAAAAGTGTGTTGAAGTAACATATAGATTACTTGTTCACCCATTCAGATTACCAATCAAGTTGTCCCTCAACATACTCATGTGAAATATCTTGGTATACACCTTGATCGACGGCTTACTTGGAAACACCACATTGACTCTAAGTTAACCCAAATGAAACTAAACTTAACTCAGGTACATTGGCTGATTGGTAGAAATTCAACCCTCAGTCTAGATTGCAAACTTTTGATATAAAAGTCACTTTTGAAACCGATTTGGTGCTACGGAATTCAACTATGGGAGACTGCTTCAGCTTCCAATGTCGAGAGAATCCAACGAAGGCAAAATAAAATTTTGCGATTAATAACATCGGCTCCATGGTATATAAAAAACTCAAATATACATCGTGATTTAAACATGCCACTAGTGATTGAAGAAATTGCAAAATATGCAGGCAAATATTTAACAAACCTCGAGTCACATCCTAATCCGCTTGCTCGTAATATTTTGAACTTTACTGGACACATCCGCCCAAAAAAGAGGGATACAAGTGCTCTTATACATAACACTCCAGATGGGACTGCTTGAAAATACTTTTTATTTATTTTTCTTCCTTTTGATTATCACTACTTATGTATTATTTATAACTATCTCTAAATTTATGTCCGACAGTGGTCGGACCTAATAATTATATTTTAGATTTAAGATTTGAATACTTATTGTTAGTTCATATTTTAAGATACAATAAATAAAAAATATGTATTAAAAAAAAAAATTGTGTTGAACATAAATTTTAAAATTTCTCACTGCGAAATAATAACACAGCTGATAACAGTGAGGTACACACAAGAGAATGACAAAAGTATCGTGTTAAGTTATTTTTGAGTGTTGGCCGCCAAACAACTACGAATGCGTGCAGCTAAAGATAAAAAACCGAATGCGTGTAACTATAAACATCCAACAACTATGTGTATACACATTTTTTAAATTACCCGGCACAAACGAAAACAACTAAAATTTATAGACTGTCGGTCTTATTCATAAAAATTCCTTATTTCAGCTTTAATCTGTACATTACTTATGAAAAAGATTTTGCTTTATTAAGCTCTAATAAAAACTTGTATTCATAACTGATTAATATGAGTGAATTAAGTCAATAATATTTTTAAGTTCAAACTTACCATACTACAATTATAGCATACCTTAAGGCTTTTTAAAAAGGAAATATCGGATAAGCTGCCAATACTGTTCTCGGCCAAATTTAGAAATTCTAGTCCTGTATTTGTATTCAAATGCTCAATCGTCTTTATGTTATTCCCCTCTAAGTTCAAATAGCGAAGATGAATGCACTCCTTCAGACCTTCAATCGACAGTATACCATTAAAAGAAAGATTCAGATCTCGCAAGCAGTGCAGACGACAAACACCATACATCCGTAATAATTGATTTTTACTTAAAGATAACTATAAAGAAATTAAAAACATTAGGTTTTATCAAGGACATAATAGTTACATATAACGTATACAAGATAAAAATTTTGCATAATTATTATGAATAAATTTTTACTTTATTTCTTAAGCGGAATTATAACTTTAAATTTTTATTTTAAAAATAGTGCATAACTATTATAAATAACTTGTATGATAATTTTTAAGGGAGAATTAGTTTTTACTTTTTGATCTGTTACGACAATTTTTTGTTTATAGAAATCGTATATACAAGTAGTAAGTTTTTCTGATTCATTCTTTTTTGTTTCGGTTCAACCTATGAAAATCAGAAAAGTAAAGTAATGTTAAGTATTTGTAAGTGACAGCATAAATTAAATAAAAACATTTTTAAAGAAACTGTGCGTGTGTAATTTTTAATCGAAAAACATAAAATTATATTTAAACATAACAATAGACGATGCAAAACTCATCACTTTAGTGGAAAACCAGAAACAGATGATAAGTTTTTACAGAGAAAATAACTACACAGCTAAAAAAATATGTAGGGAATATATATTATATCCCATATATGGTTCGGATTCGAAAACTGAGGGTATACATTTTTATACACGTGTGTGTAAATATTCCCTATATACTCGTAGTATAAAAAGTTCATATTGATTCAAAAAAGCGTAATGATGTGCAATACAGTTCTCGTTGTACCTTCATAGTGCACAGACGTCTTAGCAGAGTTTTTCTTACATACATACAAACAAAATCATAAAAAAAATATTCGTAATACATATTGACTTTGATAAATAAGCTTTATTTGCTTTGCTAATATTTTTTGCATACAAAAACAAAAAAAAACCGCAAACAAAAAAACACAAACAATATGACATTGAGGAATACTCTACATGAGTACCTCAAAAACAAATAATTGTGAAGTGAGTTATAACAGCAGAAAGGCCTATTTTACTGTGAGTGCTGATGCTCTTAATGATAACAATAAAAATAAAAAATCTGATGATATTATTTTTAAAAATGCAAAGCCACATTTTCGTCATCGATCAACTTCGCTTTGTCCAATGCCAACTAGTGATTTGTTAACATTACAGTTGCCTAGTACTTCGTCATTTAAGTTAGTAACATCATTCGCTTGGGGCTCGTTTTCATCACATAACCAAGTTATCACTACAGATAGATAGCTCAAAACCCAAGGTACAAGTCGGAATGGACAGATATTTAACCGTGGTAAAGCGTGGGCGAAGCCCAAATTCTTCTAAAATTTCATAGTCTCCAAAGATGTCTCGGGATAACAGAGCATCATCTACCAATCGTCCAAATCGTTTTTCATTATTGCAAGACAATAACGCCAAGCCCGCTGCATCATCGGAAAAGTCTTTTAAGCTACCACCTATCTATATGAGAGAAAAAATTCTAACGCGGATTTAAAAAAAACTACTGTCGACCATTGGTGAAAATACTTTTCACATCATTTCAATTAAACGAGGTAATCTTGATGAAAATAATATCCAAATATATGATGAAAAAGATTTTAGAAAAATTGTTAGTGAGTTTGAAAAAAATAAAACAAATTTTTACACATATCAACTTAAGAGTGCTAAAGGCCTACAAATAGTATTAAAGGGCATAGATTCATATGTTGAGCCCGAAGAAGTAAAATGTGCACTTATCGAACAAGGATTTAAGGTAAAGAATGTTACTAATATAATTAACAGAGTAAAGGTCCGCCAGCTCCTATTTCGGGTTGAACTGGAGCCGAACGACATACAATTGAAAAAAAATGAAACCTATCCAATTTTTGCGTAAAGTTTCTCTTACAATGAAAAATCACAGTTGAAGAGCCACGTAAGCGTTCAGGTCCCGTACAGTGCCATAATTGCCAAGAATATGGCCATACAATAACTTACTGCAATTTACCAACAGTTTCTGTTATATGCGGTGAATTGCACGGTACTGCTAGCTGTACTAAGCCAAAAGATCAAGCAGAAAAAATGCAGCAATTGTGGATTGTATATTGTATCCTTTAATTAAACAGGCTATGGGTCAAAACCCTAAATTAGCTCCAGCTTAATCAACAATCGCTTACTCCGCCACTTTTACTCAAACTAGCTAACCAGTTACTTCACGTGTATCGTATGCCGATGCTGCTAATAGTATGGCTGACTTCATAAACGCAGCTTGCAATCCAACACTACAAAGAAATTAATTTACAAGGCAAAGCAATACATTATGGCAACACTGTTTTGACAATCAATGAAATTACATTTTAGTTCATTTATGAACGCGCAAAAGTTGTTTACTTGTTTCATTAAGTACAAATTTTGTAATATTAATTTTTTTAAAGAATGTTCAGCAAACATTCGCTATTCTTTTCAAATCGCTTTCGAATTGGTTTATAATAATAAAAAATATACCAAGCACAAAAGAATCATAAATGAAAACAACTCACAAATTTGACGGATGTTGCGCATTGAAAAGCATTGCCTTGCAATAATGAACTCGCGGCATTGGCAAAAATAACTCTGCTGTATTTATGAATACTACACATTACAGTGTTGCATTGCAAGCTGCATTTATGAAGTCAGCCTATGTTTACACGGCACGTGCTTCGCTCTCTATTCATGCTTCACACCCCAATTATGACTGATTCAACTTAATTCGCCATTCAAAATTATGAGAGTGAATCAAGTAGATTCACTCTCATTGCAAAGCACGTAAAATTTGTATCTTTTCTAACTTTTAGCGCAGTTTATCGCCAGTTTATCTGAACTTGCTATCAAAACAAAATAGGTGTATGTGCATGTTTTTGAACAAACAAAAACAAACCAAAAAACAAAGATGTGAGTTTAATTAAGTTATGAATATTATAAAAAGGAAAAATAAGAAGAAAATAAATAATAAATAAAATAAACAAGATTTTGAATGAGTCGAATATATGTGTAAGTATGTATGCTTATGTGTATGCATGTATATACCGTCCCAACATTTGGAAGTTTCTTTCATCGTCCATTGTCAAAGGCGCTACGTCTTACTCACTTCCAGACGTTAATTGGAAGATAGTATGAATTTCACAATAACAATTTACATTGCAGTCGTCTTTTAATCGTCCAGACGTCGTTTGGAAGATAGTTTGTTGTTTACAACACCAGCCGAAAATGACATGTGCCGTTATGGGTATAATAAACAAACAAAATACTATGCACTTCTGGGAAAGTCGCAGTCACCGCGAAATAAAATTAAAAGAATGCAAAAAATAAGTTTTCGACATCATCGAGATTAGTTTTTTTTGTCTTTTGCTGTGGTCGGTCAGTAGTAAAGTGTAACTTTGTTTTGTTATTGTTATTTTTGAAGTTTTTACATAACTGTTAATTATTTGTTAATTTGATAATTATCCGATAGTCAATATAAGTGAATTATCTGTAAACGCAAAAGAAAATCAAAAGCAGAAGAGATACGAATAAAATAGTATAAAATATATATGGGAGTGCAACAAGTGGTAGAAATCCAATATGTGACTTATTGAAGTTACTTCAGAGGGTACAACTCCTCAATATGGAAGATACTTCTACGATGAGAAAATGGTATCGCAGACGATGAGTTTCAACTTGATGCCAACTTTTTCAGAGCAAAAAGCACTGTGCGTTCATAAAAAAGCACTAAATGCTATAAGTACATTTGTATGTACACTCAAAATATTCCATGCTTAAAAATACGAAATATTTTTTCGTAATTTAATTTTTGTACAATAAACGAACATTTTGTACATTTTATGAAAATATTTGTAGCTTGTGCAGGAAAACAGATTTTGTAATTTTACGAATTTCGTTAAGTTACAAAAATTGTTTCGTACAATTATTTTCGTATATAGTACCATGTTTTTCGTTTATTTTATAGAACTTAGGAGAAAATAAAACATTTTTATAAAATTGGAAATTTTCGTAAAAAAACAAATTTTGTTTTGTTATCATTTTGTTTACAGTACAAAATTATTCTTAAATCTACACAAGTTTTGTGAATTTTACGAAAAAATCATTTTGAAATATAAGAATAAAAACTGTTCTGTTTGTTTTATTTTTTTAATATTTTCCCCATTTGTTTGCTGTCTTGCATACTTACAAATATTTTATAAAAAAAATATTAAATATGTAAATTTCAAGTAAATTAAAAATTATTGTAATAAAAAATTACTTTTTGGCCTATTATAGGAACACAACTGGGAAGAACGATAAATCTGGTCCACGGCACACCAACAACGAATAAGTAACAGATCTTATAATTTATTTTTTTTTTTTTTAATACATGATTTTTATTTATTGTATCTTCATATATGAACTAACAATATGTATTCAAATCTTAAATATAAAAATATAATTAGGCCCGACCAGTGTCGGACATAAGCTTAGTAATAGTTATATATAATACATAAGTAGTGATAATCAAAAGGAAAAAAATATATAAAAAAATAAAAGTATTTTCAGGAAGTCCCATCTGGAGTGCTGTGAATAAGAGCCCTTGTATCCCTCTTTTTTAGGCGGATGTGTCCAGTAAAGTTCAAAATATTACGGGCAAGCGGATTAGGATGTGACTCGAGTTTTGTTAAATATTTGCCAGCGTTTTTTGCAATTTCTTCAGTCACTAGTGGCATATTTAAGTCAGGATGTATATTTGAATTTTTTATATACCATGGAGCCGATGTTATTAACCGTAAAATTTTGTTTTGCCTTCGTTGGATTCTCTCGACATTAGAAGCTGAAGCAGTACCCCATAGCTGAATTCCGTAGCACCATATAGGTTTTAAGAGCGACTTGTATATTAACGGCCCTATGTATAAGCAAAAATTGGCATGAAGTTAGCATAAGTGACGAAATTGAATTAGGTGTTAACGAGTTCCTCCATACAATTTGACATTGAAAATGGTGGCATTATCTAATTTTAACCCATCTCTAAGTCCTAGCATAATTTTTAATGCGAAGTTTCTTTGCAAAACTCTTTAAGATCATGTTAAATTTTGCCACTTATGCTAACTTCATGCCAGTTTTTGCTTATACATAAGGCCGTAAAAGTTTACAATCTAGGGTGAGGGTTGAATTTCTATCAACCAGCCAATGTATCTGAGTTAGTTTAAGTTTCATTTGCGTTAGCTTAGATTCAATGTGGTATTTCCATGTGAGCCTTCGATCAAGATGTATACCAAGGTATTTCACATGTAAGTTTTGAGGAACAATTTGATTATTGATTGTAAAGGGGGAACAAGTGTGTTTTCTTAAGGTAAATATTACCTAAGCACACTTCTGTTCGTTTACCTTTATTCTCCACATGTTTAACCATAGTTCTAGCTGAGTAATATGTTGCTGAAGATATCGGGAAGCCTCGTGAGGGTTTTCGTGCATACTAAGGCAGGCTGTATCATCGGCAAATGTAGATGTATGGATATTGCTGCTCAAAGGCATATCACAAGTATAAATCAAATATAAAACTGGCCCCAGTATACTCCCCTGTGGCACACCGGATGAGATTATTTCAGGCGTACTCATAAAGTCTCCTTCCACAACAGTTAACTTCCGGGCAATAATGTAACTTTCCAGCAGATTTAGAATGTTTATTGGTAGGTAAGTCTTTAATTTTAAAATTAGGCCTTCATGCTACACTTTATCAAATGCCTGAGAAACGTCAATGAACACCGCAGAGCAAAACTTTTTTTCTTCAAAAGTTTTTCTTATAAATTGATAAACTATGAGTTTGTTCAATGGTGCTATGCTGACTTCTAAATCCAAATTGATGATCCGGTATGCACTCATTATCAATTAGAATTGCGGACAATTTTATCATGAGTAACTTTTCCAAGAGCTTTGACATTGTTGACAGTAAACTTATAGGCCTATATGACTCAGCTTTGGTAAGATCTTTGCCCGGCTTTGGAATCATTTTAACCTTGGCAAACTTCCAGCTGTTTGGATAATACTCCAGTCGTAAAATAGCGTTAAAAATGAATAACAGGATTCTAATAGCTATACGAGGCAACTTCATCAACATCTGGTTACTAATTCCATCAATACCCGGAGCTTTTTTCGGGTTGAGTTCTGCAATTATTTTTTGTACATCACGCGTCTTAAATTTTATTGGTCGAAGGGGTAGCGCAACTACATTTGGCAATTCAACAGCACCAGAACACGTGTTTGGGGTGAATACGAATTTTAAATTATAATTGGATAATTGGTTACTGTTTGTGCAAAAAAAGAGAAAATCTATCTAAATAAATCTATCGCAGAGTTCGTCACGCACGCGAATTTCGTTTGACGGGTGTGTTAATTTTCAGATGAACAAATGTGTTTTATCTTCATGACGATAGTTCGCAACAAAAAATTCGTTGTTCGTTCCAGTTGTGTTCCCAGTTTGATTCGCGAGTTTCAGTGCAAAATATGTATGTATGTGTATGTGATGCATGAGGAATACAGAGTCTGTAACAACCCCCCTTAAATTATGTTTTTCTTTTTATAATTTTTACAACCTTCAATTCTAAGAATTACAGATTATATTACAAAATTATTTTTCATATGTAAGAAAATATATTTTTTTTGCAGATTTTAATTTGTTTACAGATTTTAGGTTTATACAAAATTTCGTATATTACACCAAATTGCTTTTCATGATTCACGAATTTCTTTTGTAATATAAACATTGTTTTTCGTAAATTTACGAAAAATAATTTGTAAAAATACAAAATTTTGTTATTTACAGACAAAAAGTATTTCGTAAAATAAACAAATATTATTTGTACTATGTACGCAGCATTTCGTACCGTAAAAACAACGAATATTTTCGTAAAATGAACCAAATTTTTCGTTTATTTTACCTATGAAATATTTTGAGTGTACATAGATAGGCATATATAGAATATGAGTAGGAAAATAATTTAAGTTCATTTGGCAAGACACTCCAATTATGGTGAGTTATTTTAACAAAAGAATGATCAACGAGAGACGTACGACCTAAAGGAACATATATGTGAATGTTACGGGTAGAAGTCATGAATGCAAATAAATAAATTAATTGTAATCAGCTATTTGATTTAATAATTTTGTAAAAATGAAGTAGAACTCGTAGGCTTATATAATCCTTAAAGCTACATTTCAGAAACAACGGAATTTTATTTACACGATAACGATTTCAATTAAAATTTTATTTTAACTCTTTTATATGCCTAAATTAAATCAATCCGTATAGACGAAATATCAAAACACTTGAAAAAAATTTATGTGGGTATGTTTTCGGAATTTGTTACTGGAGGTACATTGTAACTCGAGTCGAAATAAAATGCATTCTGCGTGTAATTACCATACAAATCGAAAGAATTTTCTTCAGTTTCAAATTACAGGGTGCAGAGTACACTTAATTTACATGTATATGTATTTACGTATATACACATGCACATGTATGTATGTGTCAATATTAAAATAAATTAACAAAAACTACCCTGCAGGAGATCGAACTAGTGTCCAACTGGTATTTTACTAGTACAGAAGCCACCACCACTAGTTCCCAACCCTAAACATTCCTATAACATGTTAATGCTCAAATTAGCATTGAGTGTGTTTAGAAAATTACTAGTACCATTGGTACTAGTTTAGGACTAGTTAATTACCAGTTCTTTTGCAAAGAAAAATTCTATAAAATTGGTGGTTTTATTCCTTTGTTACCCAGTGACAACTGCTAGTTAAAACTCGCAATTATTTATCAAAATTCAAAAATACAAAAGGTTAATTGTAATTATTTGATTATAATTATTTATAGGTGAACCTAAAACTTTAATAATTGTATAATACCAATTTTCGTACATTGCAAGTGCTGTGTTAGACAGTCAAAATTTATTTTTCAATGTGGTGCCTTGGAACTACTTCATATACTAGTACTCATCAGAACTAGTAATTTTATACAACAACTTTAACCCTTTTCGCACTAGTTCTTGCTGTTCTAGTAATTATACTAGTAGCTTTTAGACAATTGACCTGCAGGGTATTTATGTATGGATGTGCCTATATAAGTACTTTAACAAAAAGACATACATATGTACATATTTATATTAATATATAATTATACTCCTTATTTAGGGAAAAAGTCGTTTCATCTTTTTCCTCTGGCCATAAAACTGTTTAATAAAACAATTAGATTTTTTAAGCGTTCCATCTGAATTAATTTTTACATGAACATGGTTAAGTAATTTACATTGTGAATAGTGATGGGACAAGGGTAAATACCCAAATGATAAATTTGGTATTTAAATGTAAATACCCAGGTATTTACCCAAGCACCTGGATATTTACCCAAAATGTGGGTATAAATGAGAATAAGGAAAAATTTAAATAAATTAAAAGAATTTAAAAGGCTAATGTTCGTAACGCTTTTTAAGCCAAATTACATGTGATAATTATTAATGAGCAAATAACATCAAACCTGGACCAAAACACAGAAGAACGCTGATGAGCAAGGTGTAGTGGCCCTCGAAAACGGCTGGCTGTTCCGTGCAACTATGTATTGTTGTCAGAATATTTACAACTAACTTTGATGTTATTTGTTCATTAATAATTATCACATGTATTTGGCTTAAAAAGCGTTACGAACATTAGCCTGTTCTATTCATAAGAATATAGAAACAAAATACAGTTCGAAAAATAATAATTAAATTAACTACCTTATTTATATTTATATTTATGAAATACATTTCATAAACAATGGTACATACTCATAGTCAAAACAACTTAAAAATAGGATGCTACGAAATATTGATGATTTATCAAAATTCCATACCAAGCTATATTTATGTTGTTTTACTAACCGCCTTTTGTAACTAAATACATTTTATAAATATTGGGCCATAACCATAGTCAACAAAAAAGGATACTTTTTTAGTTTTAGAATGCACTTTTTTAAAAAATGAACTTTCTACCTACCATAGACGAGAAAAACTGCACTTTAAAAGAAAAAGTCGGTTCTAAAGTTAAAACATGCTGAAGTTGTTTTTAACTAGATTAGCATCGACTCTTGCTCTTTAGTTCAAGACAAAACGCATTAAAATAAAAGAGAAAATATGTATGTATGTATGTACACATTTGTATGTATGTATGAATTTCTATCTCTTGGCTTCTTTTGTTCCTATAAATAATTTATAATCCAATTATTGAATAGTTTATTGTATTAAAATAATACAAAATACCAATACCTTTTACATTTTCTCTATATTATTTATTTGTTAAGTTGTTTTTATGTTCGTTTGTTGTATTTTATCTTTTTATTAAATTTAACCCTTTTTCATAACACAGTATCAGATGAGAGATAGATGAGAGAGAGATGCCACTTTCTTATATTTTGTTTTCGATCGTATGAAAAATGTCCCATATTTGTTGTGACACCCAGTTAAAGTCGGTTCAACTTAACACACACTTTGTTTTTGACTATAGTAGAAAAATATTTAGAAACAGGTTTTTAATTTTAAGTTGTTTCTAAAACGAACAGACTTTATTCTCTGACTATGGTTATGGCCCATTATCTATTACTATAGAAATAATAAAAAAAATGGTCATATGATAACAGAAAACATAATTTCTGATATCATATAATCATACTATTTTTTCTATAATAAGAGATACTGAGCCATACTCACACTCAAAGCAAAGGATATTTTGACTATGAGTATGCTTCAATATTTATGAAATGCATTTAGTTACAAAATGGGGTTAGTAAAACAAAGTATATTTTAAGAGTTTAAAACCACCATTTTTATGGTAATACTGGTTTTAAACACTTAAAGCATACTTTGTTTTGACTATGTGCATGCACCAATATTTAGGAAAGGGATTTCATAAATATTGACCCATACTCATAGTCAAAACAACATAAAAATAAGATTCTACGAAATTTTGATGAGTTATCAAACCTTAGCTCAAAAATAAATCATCCCAGCAAAAATTTTTCAAGATTTTGTAATGGGTAGTGCTCTTTTAATGGCTTACAAAGTAATAAGTGGTACTTCAAACATCTAAAAACAATAACTTAAACACGTTCCTGGTAGATACCGGAGCTGACGTCTCACTAATTAAAATCAGCGCACTGAACTCATTGCAATTCAACAACCAAACTATTATTTAAATATCTGGCATCGGGAAAGGAGTTATAAAATTATTAGGTACAATTGAAATAGATTTAAAAGTAGAAAACTTCCTGATTCCTCATAGATTTTATGCAATTTCAGATACGTTCCCAATACCATTTCAAGGTATATTAGGATTAGATTTCTTCAAAACATACATGTTAAATAATGATTATAAGTATAATGCTAATGATTGCTAATTAACATTCTTTTGTGAAATTCTGTAATTCATTAAACTATTAGAATTAGTGGCAACTAATTGCAATTAGTTTTACCATTGGAATAAAAATTTCAATTATCTAATGGGAATTAGTTGAACTTATTCTAATGGTTTGATGAATTAGAGAATATAAACCAATTGCATCAATTGCTAATTCTAATTGGAATTTAACATAATGTTAGTATTCAATATGGTCAAAATGCAAATTCGAATCTACTTTTGTTAAGACCATGTAATCTTAACTACCCTATAAATATCCCTATTCTTGAAAGTTTTAGCGATAGTACCATAACACTCCCAGCTCGACCTGAAGTTTTCAGAGCTATACAAATTACCGACGAAAATTCTCATTATGTAGTTCCGAGTCAAAATATTCAAGATGGTGTATATGTAGGTGGATGTATAGTATCAAAAAATTTTCCATACGTTAGAATAGTAAACTCAAATTCTGAAAATAAATGTTTGAATAATATATCAATTAAATATGAAAAGCTATCTGATTATGAAATTCCTAGTACGACAGATGTCGATAAAAGAAGAAAACAAACAATTTTGGAAAAGTTAATAAAAAATTGTCCTGAAGTTGTTAAGTCTGAATTAGCTCAATTAATTTCAAAATACATCTTCGCTTTAGAAAGTGATAAAAATAAGCACAAACAACTTTTATACACAAAAGCTTAGAGTTTCTGATAAAAATCCGGTATACAATAAAAATTATCGTACTCCACACTCCCAAAAGGATGAGATAGTAAGGCAATTTGAAAAACTATAGCAAGACGGAATAATCGAACCATCAACTTCCAAATTCAATAGTCCCATCATGCTCGTACCAAAGAAATCTTTGCCAAATAGTCCAGACAAGCGGTGGCGTTTAGTAATTGATTATCGACAAATAAATAAAAAGCTTATTGCGGACAAGTTCCACTTCTGGACCAATTAGGAAGGGCAAAATTTCTTTGCTGTTTAGATCTGACATCTGGATTTCACCAAATCGGATTGAACGAAAAATCTAGGAATATCACTTCTTTCTCGACAGAAATGGTTCATTTCGTTTCATTACCATATGGATTAAAGGTGGCACCGAATTCTTTTCAGAGAATGATGAATCTGGCGTTCACAGGTTTGGTTCCTTCAAAAACATTTGTATATATGGATGATGTTATAGTTCCAGAATGTTCAATCAAACACATGCTTAAAAACTTAGAAACTGTTTTTCAAAGATGCAGAGAATGCAATCTAAAATTGCATCCGGATAAATGCACATTTTTCAGATCTGAAGTAACATATTTGGGTCATAAATGTACTGAAAAGGGTATTTTGCCCGACAGTAGCAAGTATGAGTCTATTAAAAATTATTCCAGACCCACAAATAGCGATGAAGTTCGTCGATTTGTAGCTTTCTGTAATTATTACAGACGCTTCATTTCAAATTTTGCATCCTATTCTATATATTTAACTAAACTCACTAGGAAAAAAGTACCTTTCGTATGGTCTGAGGAATGCGAACAAGCCTTCCAACACTTCAAAAAGGCATTAATTAAACTTTTTATATAACAACTGATGCAAGTAAAATCGCTTGCGGAGCAATACTATCACAAGAGAAAGATGGTATCCAGCTTCCAATATCATATGCGTCACGTGAATTTACAAACGGAGAATCAAACAAAGCCCCAATAGAACAAGAATTAATAGCAATCCAATGGGCTATTAATTACTTTCGACCATATTTATATGGCAAAAAATTTATAGTGCGCAGCGATCATAAACCATTAACATATTTATATTAGTAGATAGGTAATGGAGGATGCAAATATCTATCTCTTTCTAACACTATATCTATCTCTCTCTATCTTTGTCTGTTGTGGAAGGTCATGGTTTGTGACGTCAGATATGAGTATGTATGTGTGTAATTGAGAGAGAGGGGGCGTTGACTTTAATATTTGTAGTTTTTGAGAGAGATGGAGGTGTTGGCCTATAATTTCTGATATCCCATGATTAGGGATTTAGAGGATTGGTATTTGGTATTGTGATCATGAAATTTGGTTCTCTAGTTTAATATTTATCCCATGATTAGAGATTTAGAGGTTTGTCATTGCCTGCCTATCAATAATATGTTGACCACTGTAGTTTTTTTTTGTTTGTTGTTGGATAAATGTATGTTTGCTTGTATCAGAGGGGTTTGTTCTTCAGTTGGGATATATGCTCCCTCAGCTACTACAAAAAATTATGTAGTGGGTGTGTACATTTTTTTAGTGTTGAATCTATGTGTGCTCGTATCAGAGGGGTATGGATATTGTTAGCAAATAAATTTATTTAAAGGTTTATTGTTTTCTTTGCAGCTCTAGGCCGCAGTAATTTTCAGATTAAAAATTAAAATTAAATTACTATAGCTTATATACTACTTATGAGAATAAATCTTAACCCTACATATTGACATACTTAAGTTGAAACATACGAACATGTATGCACAAACTAAAGTGAAATTAAATCTATTATTTACTTAAAATTAGTGCACATATTTTCGTGTGGAATCTGGCCGTAATATGATTCATTCTCGCAATAACAAATTCATTCTCACGATTGCGAGTGTTTTTGTGCAGCAGGTATGTGTGGCTGTTCAGGTGCCAACAATAAAAAACTCTTTCTTAAATTTGCCGTCTATGCACATTTGTACTTGGCCTTGAATAGTTGTCACTTGTACGACTTCAACATTAGTGAAATATTAGAATCTTTTAATTGTACGTGCAGACGTTGAAAGTAATGCAAACATTTAATTAGATACTGCTACACCTCCACTTTTCGCAAGAATGTTCATACAACGTTAGTTTTATGGACATTCTTTTACATTTAATTTATAACATTTAGTTAATTTATACTTATTAATATTATTGTTATTAGTATTTACTGCGCAGTAAGATATTAATTTATTAGGTAATGTATAATTTAAGTCTATTTTTATGTACTACTTGTTGCTTATTAGTTTTCTTATCAACTATTGTTATATTATTTCTTATATCTATGTTTTGAATTTCGTATGGTCCTTTATAGTTTGGCTCTACTTTGTGACCTGATTCATTTTTAAGTAAAACTAAATCTCCTATAGTTAAATTACAATCTATAATGTTTCTATCATAATTTTCTTTTTGTCTAATTTTATTCTTATCTAGTAATTGTTGGGCCCTCTTATAAGCTACTTCTAACCTAAACTTTGCTTCCTTAGCGTAATTATCTATATTATATAATGGAGTTATTCTATCTACTTCTGTAAATTGCTTAAAGGTATTGGGTAGTTTTGCAAATACTAATTCATAAGGACAATAATTATGTACAGTTGATGGCGTCGTATTGAAACAATACGTGAAATATCTTAGCCATTCGTCCCAATCGTTTTTGTCTACTGATATGTAGGAACGTACATATTCGTTAAAAGTTCTATGACTTCTTTCAATTGTACCTAAGGTTTGGTGATGGTGTGCAGTGGAAGTTAGTTTTTCAATTTTGAGGAGATTGCATAACTCTGTTAATATAGAATTTTTATATTCCGTACCCATGTCCGAGATGAACGTCTTCATTGGACCATAGGTAAGTATAAAATTTTCAAACATTGCTTTGGCAATTGTTTTTGCGGCTTTGTCAGGTATTGGTATGGTTATTAAATATTTAGTTAAATCACATATTATTGTGATTGCATATTCATTTCCATAAATTGATTTTGGAAATGGACCTATTGTATCTACATACACCGTGTCAAATGGTTTTGTTGGTGTTTCTGTAATGGTCATTGGACTTTTCAAATGTTTGGTTGTTTTCGATGTTTGACATTTATGACATGATTTTACATAATTAGATATGTCTTTTGACATATTTTTCCAGTAGTAATATCTTTTAATTTTTTGTATTGTTCTAAAGATACCACAATGTCCTCCTTCTATTGGATCATCGTGATATTTCAGCATGATTTCGAGAATTGCCTTGGCATTCTTACTATCAATTTGGGTCACCTCATTTAGTAGCGCTACTTTAATTTTCTTTAATATTTTATTGCCCATATCTTTAAATTCATTAAAAGAGATAAATTCGAAAATTTTCTCATTAGGTGCCACTTGTATTTTATATATATTATGTTTACCGGCCACATATTCGAGCCTAGGGAAAAATTGTCCTAAGTCAAAGTTCCCATTAGTAAACAAATCATTAATTGGTATATATGTTGCTATGGATTTTCCTCGTTTGATGTAACATCTTCCGGGGGAAATCTTTAGTTTGTAATATTTTCTGACGTCAGTGTTTGTTAAAGGTTCATATATACTGGGCTTATTATAATAATCATCATTATTAATTTCATGCTGTTTATTGTTTTCTTTATTTGTCATCGATCTTGTCGTGATTCTTAATATAGAACAAATTTTATTATTCATGTCTTTAAATTCATTTATTGTAATGCGTGACAGAGCATCAGCAACATAGTTATCTTTTCCCCTAAGGTATTCAACCGTAAAATCATATTCTTCTAAATCGAGTCTCATTCTTGTTAGTTTCGAGGTTGGATTTTTCATTGAAAACAAATAAGAAAGTGGTCTGTGATCTGTGCGGACAAGAAAATGTTTCCCATATACGTATGGTCTGAAATGTGATATGGCCCAATGTATGGCCGTTAGCTCTTGTTCTATTGTTGATTTGTTGCTCTCACCCTTAGTAAATGTTTTTGATGCATAAGCTATTGGAAGGTGTCTACCCTCATATTCTTGGGTTAAAACTGCCCCACAAGCGTATTTGCTTGCATTTGTTGTAATGCAAAATTCTTTAGTGAAATCTGGGTATTGCAGTAAAGTAGGGCTCATTAGTGCCCTTTTGAGGTATTTAAATGCAGAGTCGCACTCTTTCGTCCATTCAAATGGTGTATTTTTCTTTGATAATTTTGTTAGATGTCGAGAGTATTCAGAAAAATTTTTAATGAATCTACGGTAATAGTTGCAAAACTCTACGAATCTTTTGGCACTGTCTGCGTCTGTTGGTGTAGGATAATTTTCAATTATTGAATATTTATTATCATCTGGTAGTATTCCCTTGTCTGTGCATTTGTGACCAAGGTAAGTTACTTCTTTCCTGAAAAATGAGCATTTTTCTGGATGAAGTTTTAAATTGTGTTTGCGACATAGATTAAAAACATTTTTTAAATTTGCTAGCATATGTTTTTCTGAACATCCAAGAACAACTAAGTCGTCCATATAAAGGAAAGCTTGATCTGGATTCAATCCACTAAAGGCAAGTGTCATCATTCTTTGGAATGAATTAGGAGCTATTTTTAAACCGTATGGTAATCGTGTGAATCTATATGATCCATTATTGGTTGAAAATGACGTTAAGTCTCTTGAGTTTTTATCTAAGCTAATTTGGTGGAATCCTGACATTAAATCTAAACAAGAGAAATATTTTGCTCTGCCCAGTTGGTCTAGAATGTCATCTATTCTAGGTAATGGGAATTTGTCTGCTATTAATTTCTTATTTATTTGTCTGTAATCTATAACCAATCTCCATCTTTTGTTTTGCGAATTAGGCAATGATTTCTTTGGTACTAATAGTATTGGGCTATTGTATTCTGATTGTGATGGCTCGATTATATGGTCGTCTATGAGCTTTTTTACTTGTTTATCAATTTCTTCTTTATGTGAATGTGGAATTCTATAATTTTTGATGTATACAGGTTGTATATCTTTTACTCTCAACTTTTGTTCATAGAAATTATTAGTAGTTATTGATTCTGTTTCTAAACCGAAAATATCGCAGTATGAGATGCATAGCTCTGTTAATGTATTTTTGAATTGCTCCGGAAAATTTTTCTTCAAGACTTTTAAGACTTCCTCATTTCTGTTTGTATTTACTTTAGGATTACTTTTAAATATGCAGTAGTTTGAGATGTTTTCGGTTTTTATTTTGTTTTGTTTAATTTTAGTAATGTTGTCGTTAGTGTTAAGTATTCTGATAAATGCGTTATTTGTTGTTACTAATGTGTTTGCGATAAAAACACCTGGTTCTATTTCTTGATTAGGGATTAATAATTCATTATCTTCGGATACTAGTTTTATTTGTCGTATTACTTCTGATCTTGGTGGTAAAATTATGTCATCACCATTATTTGTGATTGGTATTTCTATTGGATGTGCGATATAAAATGGGCGTAGAATAAGGTAATCTGAATCATTATTGAAATCTAATATGCAATTATATTTTTTAATGAAGTCCATGCCAATGATGCCATCGCATGGTATTGGGAAATTGTTTTTTACTACTTGAAATTTATGAGGTATTAAAAAATTTTTGTGTCTTAAATCGAAAAATATACTACCGATTGACTGTGTTTTACCCTGTCCTATTCCGCTTAATGTTGTTGTTTTATAGGTATTTATTTGATTTATGTTGAAATGTGTTAGTTTTATTAGTGAAATATCTGCTCCTGTGTCTATTAGTAATGTTATTGGGGTGTTAGTGTTGGCTATTTGTAATTGAACGCAGAAACATAAGTTGAGGTTGAGATTGTATACCTTATTATTTATTGAATTGGTCTTAGGGGAACATCTTGGTTTTCCGAATCAAATTCGTTTGATTCTGTTGCTCTAACATAGTTTGTATATCTAGGGTTGTTGTTAGGCCTTCGCCTGTAATTGTTATTGGTATTGTTGCTAATTCTGTTATTATTGCTATTGTTATTATAGCCTCTATTATTATTATTTCCATTTCGTGGGTAATTATTTCTTCCACGAAATCTTGTGTAATTTCCACGGAAATAGTTATTCCTAGTGTTTTGACGTTGCTTGTAGTATAGTATAGAATTTTGTTGTCCAGTTGCTTCTGTGCAACTGTTGACAAATTTACTAATGGCATCATTCATGGTATTGAATTGTCCTGCTTCCATGATAAGTTTTACTTTATCGATGGTGCAGTTTTTGGTGATAGCTTTTACTGCCACTTGTGTGGAGTATTTAGTAGCTAATTCACATGGTATCCCGTCTGTAATATAAGCACTTTCGAGGGATTTTGCAAGATTCTCAATTTCTGCACAATATGTATTTGCAGTTTTATTATTCTGTTTTATATTTTGTATTTTTGCCGTTATTACTTCTACTGATTCACCCTTTACTGTATTTTGTAACTTATTTATAATTTGTGAGATGGTTGACTCAGTGTTTATTAGATTTCTTGCGTTTCCTTTGAGTTTTGTTTTAATTAATGAAACTGCAGTTGGTTCATGTGAGCCTTTAATAGATTCAACCAGTGATAGTGAGTCTATAAAGGAACGCAAGTTTTCAGATTTGCCATCGAAGTCTGAAATTAACTTCGAAGCTGTACTGAGAAACTCTACGACTGTTTGGCTCATTTCGTAACAGTTTTCATCATCTTTAGGGGAAAAAATTATTTTTATATCAGTTTGTTCATGTATTGTTTCTGGCAATTCAATTTGTATGTCCCTTTTGGCTGCTAGTTTTAGTATCTTGTTCCTAATGTCATAAAAAAATGCGTCTGCTGCAGTCTTGTGTGTAGATGTTAGTCGCGCATAATTAGTATTTAGGATCACTCTTGTTTTTTCTAAGCAATCTAATAGAATTTTAAAATGTTTATTTAGGGTGTCTTGTTTTATTGGTCTGTCTATACTAAGACATTTATATGATTTTTCGAATTCTGTTTTAATATTTCTACATTTACTGAAGATAGTTTGCCAATCCATTCAGACCTAAACTTTATCCAAATCATTTGCCCTACTAATGTACTGCTTTTTGAGCGATCTTTTATGTGTTAAGTAAATTTTAAGTAGTAGATTAAGAGCTGTTATTATTGTAAGGATTAATATAAGTAGCCATATAGAGTTAATTTCTTCCTTGTGGTCAACTATTTCTACGTTATTGACAACATTTGCGTTGGGATGATCTACTTTAGATTCTTTTGCTCCCATTATATTGTCCTAAAAAAAAAATTTACCAATCTAGATATTTTCTCATTAACAACACTGTTTCTAATTCCACTTTTCGTCTGTAAATTACATCATCTCTAGTAGGGGTTCCTTCTATTCCCAAATCCTTCCACAGTTTAGTTAAAAATTTTATAGTTCTTTCAATTTCCTCTTCTTCGTATTCTACTGGGTTTTTTGGCCTAGCCTTATTTTTATTGTTATTTCTATTCATTGCAAAAATTTCGAACTATAAAGGCCATTTACAAATTATTTTACCAAAGAGTATTGGTTAATATGTACATATGTATATATATTGTAGAATTATTATTATTATTTTTTATTATTTTTTTTTTTTTAATGAAAATAGTGCAAGAAATTCTTATATAAAAATTTTTACATAGAAAGCTTCAAATTTTTTTTTTTTTTTTGACTTTATTTCGGTTTTTACCGAACTTATTTTATCTATAATTTTTTTCAGCTCGCTACCCTGAGCGTAAGTTTGTTGGTGCATGAGAGCACGTAGTTCCGTCTTTAATTTGTTTAGTCGGCCACCTCTAGATTTTGTTGTGTTTGGTAAAGGGAATATTGGATATTTTGGCTTTTCTTCCTTCTTCTTTTTTGGCTTTATGGGTTTTGGTCCTATTGATAGAATTTCAGGTTTTTGGCTGGGATCTGCGCCCTCTCGTAGCTGCTTTTCCCAACGGGCTTCAGCTTCCGCTAAATCCTTCAAAATTTGAGTTAAATTTGGGTCCATTTAAGGACAAACTAGAGATTCTTCAATTCGGCTGGTGTCAATTCTTTTATGGGCTCATAAGGAGGCATTTCTTCATTATCTTGGCGAAAAATAATTAACAGGAATCCAACTTAGCATAAGCTCTGTATGTTGGATCCTATTGTCCTTTCTTATTTTTAGATAAAGGATAAGCAAATATGCTATGTATTCCTTTATTCTAAAAAATATGGCAGGATCGCCATGTTAGCAAATAAATTTATTTAAAGGTTTATTGTTTTCTTTGCAGCTCTAGGCCGCAGTAATTTTCAGATTAAAAATTAAAATTAAATTACTATAGCTTATATACTACTTATGAGAATAAATCTTAACCCTACATATTGACATACTTAAGTTGAAACATACGAACATGTATGCACAAAATAAAGTGAAATTAAATCTATTATTTACTTAAAATTAGTGCACATATTTTCGTGTGGAATCTGGCCGTAATATGATTCATTCTCGCAATAACAAATTCATTCTCACGATTGCGAGTGTTTTTGTGCAGCAGGTATGTGTGGCTGTTCAGGTGCCAACAATAAAAAACTCTTTCTTAAATTTGCCGTCGATGCACATTTGTACTTGGCCTTGAATAGTTGTCACTTGTACGACTTCAACATTAGTGCAATATTAGAATCTTTTAATTGTACGTGCAGACGTTGAAAGTAATGCAAACATTTAATTAGATACTGCTACTGTTAGAAAGAGATGGATTTTGCGGTAACTTATCCATAATTGATAGCGTTTAGTTGTATGTGTACATATTTTATATTTTTAATATTCTATGTATTGGTGTATGCATGGGAATGTTATAGAGGGATAATTTTTTTCTCGTGCTGGAATTGATGTTGCCCAAGCAAAAAATTTGTATGCTGCTGTATTCATTGATCTACATTAGGGTGGTTTTATCTCATATGGTTAAAAAAAATGTTAGAATTTTTTTGGGGGCACCCCCCTAAAATGTTTCCTTCTGTCAGATTTTAGGATTGCCAAAGTTTGAGCACGATTGAAAGATGTTAACACGTGCAACTGGGGCCTCAAAGTTTTGAAAATCTCAATTTTTTGACAGTTTGGCAACTTTGCCGACCCATATCTCTAGAACGGTTTAATATATTTGCTCGTGTTATACATCAAATTGAAGGCGATACTGATTATAATATTTTATATGCAATAAAAAAATACGTAAGTAGTACTGAATTCGAGATAATGATGCCAATGTCCCTAAAAACGTGACTAGGTACCCCTGAGAGCGAAGATGCGTTATTTGTATTATTATTGCTTATTATGGACAAAGACAAAGACTGCATTACTGGAAAAGTATTTAGAAGGTCTTGATGTAACGTCAACATCTAATTACTCTTTATGGCGCGCTACTAGAAATCTTAAAAGACCCGTTGATCTCAAATCACCACTGCGTACTTTGACCGGAGGCTGGGCAAGAAGCGATAGTGAGAAAGGTAACTTATTTTCTGAGCATTTAAAATCTGTATTCACTCCCAATTTATGTACGGGTGCTGCCGCATTACCGAATGTAGTATCTCTACCCGCTCGTCCCTTAAGGTTTAAGATGCGTGAACTACAAAAAATAGTTGCTGAACTCGACCCGAAGAAAGCCTCAGGTATTGATGGCAGTAGTAACAAGATGCTGATGAACTTGCCTCATATTGCAATAAGAATCTTGCTATTTATTTTTAATGCCATTTTACGAATGCAGTATTTTCCACATAACTGGAAACTTGCCAAGATTAAAATGATTCCAAAGCCAGGCAAAGATCTTACCAAGGCTGAGTCATATAGGCCTATAAGCTTACTTTCAACAATTTCAAAGCTTTTCGAAAAGCTGCTCATGACTAAATTGTCCACAATTTTAGCTGATACTGGGTGCATCCCGGACCATCAATTTGGCTTTAGAAGTCAGCATAGCACTATTGAGCAAACGCATAGATTGGTTCAAATTATAAGGAGGACTTTTGAAGAAAAGAAGTTTTGTTCTGCCCTTTTTATTGATGTTTCTCAGGCATTTGACAAAGTATGGCACAAAGGCCTAGTTTTAAAATTGAAGACATACCTACCAGTAAATATACAAAAGCTTTTGGAAAGTTATATTCTTGATAGAAAGTTTACTGTTGTGGAAGGAGACTTCATGAGTGTACCCGAATCTATATCTTCTGGTGTGCCACAGGGTAGTATTCTGGGGCCAGTCTTGTATCTAATATATACTTGTGATATGCCTGTGAGCAATAACATCCACACTTCTACATTTGCCGATGATACAGCCTGTTTGAGTATTCACAAAAATCCTGATGAGGCATCCCGCAATCTCCAAGCACACATTACCCAGCTTGAAATATGGTTGAACTTATGGAGAATTAAAGTCAATGAACAAAAGTGTGTTCATATAACGTTTACCCTAAGAAAAGATACCTGTTCCCCCATTCGAATCAACAATCAAAATATTCCTCAACATTCTCAAGTCAAATACCTTGGCATACACCTTGATCGAAGGCTTACATGGAAATATCATATTGACTCTAAGTTAACCCAAATGAAACTTAAATTGACTCAAATATATTGGTTAATTGGCAGAAATTCAACACTCAGCCTAGACTGCAAACTTTTGATATACAAGTCGCTTTTGAAGCCAATATGGTGCTATGGAATTCAGCTGTGGGGCACTGCTTCAGCTTTAAATGTCGAGAGAATCCAACGAAGGCAAAACAAAATTTTACGTTTGATAACATGTGCTCCATGGTACGTTAAAAATTCAAATATTCATCGTGATTTAAATATGCCACTAGTGAGTGAAGAAATTGCAAAATACGCAGGCAAATATTTAACTAAACTCGAGTCACATCCTAATCCGCTTGCCCGTAATATTTTGAGCTTTACTGGACACATCCGCTTAAAAAAGAGGGACACAAGGGCTCTTATACCCAACACTCCAGATGGGACTGCTTAAAAATACTTCTTTTTGATTATCACTACTTATGTATTATTTATAACTATCACTAAGCTTATGTCCGATATTGGTCGGGCCTAATAATTATATTTAGATTTAAGATTTGATTACTTACTGTTAGTTCATTTTTGAAGATACAATAAATAAATATGTATATGAAAAAAAAAAAAATTTTTTTATAAAAAAAAATCAAAATCACTTTGATAATTTTGAGTTGTGACTGTTTATGATTTAGTGTGCGATATGCAAATAGAATTCTAAAATTTGTCCAAAAACGACAAAGTAATTTGATAAATCATTTTTTTGATGGGCACACTTCGGTCACTCCTCACCCTACCAACATTTAAAAAAAAAATTGGCAGACCTCTTTCATAAGCAAAAACCAAAACCAACACCCCCTAATTTAAAAAAATATATATAGGAACTCTTCCGCATGAAAAAAGAGTTTTGGAAATTGGGCCACATTATACGAAGTTATTTGATATTCACTTCTTAAAGACGGGTACTTTGCTTCCCCTTACCAATGCAATGAAAGAAAAAGTTAGTGGACCCTTGTCCATATCCAAAATGAATTTTGAAAATTGGTCCACAAGTGACAAGAATATTTGATAATAAATTTTTTTGGCGGGCATAGTTAGCCCCCTTCTCCCCCACCCAACATTTAAAAAAATTTATATTGGACCTCTTCCATATGCATTTTGAAAATTGGTCAATAGATAACGAAGTTATTTTTTAATCAATTACTGGGGCGGGCAATTAACTGCGACACCCTCGTCCTCTCCCCCAAAAAAATTTAGTGGACTTTTTCATATGCAAACCACCACCACTTAATTAAAAAAAATTAGAGGAACTCTTCCGCATGAAAAAAGAATTTTGGAAATTGGTCCACATATGACGAAATTATTTGATATTCACTTCTTAAAAGCGGGTACTTTGCTTCCCCTTCCCAATACAATTAAGAAAAAATAGTGGACCCTTCTCCATATGAAAAATGAATTTTGGAAATTGGTCCACAAATGACAAAAATATTTGATAATCAAATTTTTTTGGCGGACACATTTAGAGTAGAGTTGTGGCAAAATCCGAAATATTAAAGGAACTAGGTCGTTCATTTCGTTCATCGTTCCTTTTTTTTATTTTGAACAGTGAATGAACGATGAACGAGAGAACTTCTCTGTCGCTCCTAAAAAATTTCAACAAATGCATGGCATGTATTTTGACGTGTAAGAATTGCTGTTTGGTCATATGTATATTTTCGTGTTGAGAAAATTATTGTTTTAATTATAAATGAAAAACCAAATATACATTAGCGCGTATAAATTTATTAAAAAACATAATTAATTATTTAATTAGTTAATTGTCAATCTTTATACAAAAATATCAACCTTGTATCAGAAATAAGTGAACGATTGTTGTGTAAAATACTGTCTTGATGAACCATTAACTTTGTCACAAATACAGCACTGCTGTCAAACTTTATGTAAATACTTGTAAAATCTGTAAGCAATCTTTCAAACTTGAAAAAAGGACCTTCAAATATTCTGTGCATATGTAGTTATAATAATAACACCACTTGGTTCAAAAGACTTTTGTCGGAACGATGAACGATAAGAAATGAAAATGTGTACAAGTCCAAAGCCAAGCAAAGATCTTACCAAGGCTGAGTCATATTTGAAGAAAAAAAGTATTGTTCTGCCCTTTTTATTGATGTTTCTCAGGCATTTGATAAAGTATGGCACGAAGGCCTAGTTTTAAAATTGAAGACATACCTACCAATAAACATACAAAAGCTTTTGGAAAGTTATATTGTTGATAGGAAGTTTACTGTTGTGGAAGAAGACTTCATGAGTGTGCCCGAATCTATATCTTCTGGTGTGCCACAGGGTAGTATTCTGGGGCCAGTCTTGTATCTAATATATACTTGTGATATGCCTGTGAGCAATAACATCCACACTTCTACATTTGCCGATGATACAGCCTGTTTGAGTATTCACAAAAACCCTGATGAGGCATCCCACAATCTCCAAGCACACAATACCCAGCTTGAAATATGGTTGAACTTATGGAGAATTAAAGTAAATGAACTAAAGTGTGTTCATATAACCTTGATCGAAGGCTTACATGGAAATATCATATTGACTCTAAGTTAACCCAAATGAAACTTAAATTAACTCAAATATATTGGTTAATTGGCAGAAATTCAACACTCAGCCTAGACTGTAAACTTTTGATATACAAGTCGTTTTTGAAGCCAATATGGTGCTATGGAATTCAGCTTGAAATATTGAGGAAATCCAACGAAGCAACACAAAATTTTACGGTTAATAACATTGGCTCCATGGTACATTAAAAATTCAAATATACATCCTGATTTAAATATGCCACTAGTGAGTGAAGAAATTGCAAAATACGCAGGCAAATATCTAACAAAACTCGAGTCACATCCTAATCCGCTTGCCCGTAATATTTTGAGCTTTACTGGACACAAACGCCTAAAAAAGAGGGACACAAGGGCTCTTATACTCAACAATCCAGATGGGACTGCTTAAAAATACTTCTTTTTTTTCCTTTTTGATTATCACTACTTATGTATTATTTATAACTATCACTAAGTTTATGTCCGATACTGGTCGAGCCTAATAATTATATTTAAATTTAAGATTTGATTACTTATTGTTACGTTATTTTTGAAGATACAATAAATAAATATATATATGAAGAAAAAAAAAGCACTTATTTACCTCTTTTAAAGTAGAATGTGGGAACGCTATTGTCTGTATTGACCTTTAGTTTAATCCACTTTTTAACGCAATCAAAGCCAATGGTTTCGAAAACTTTAGTCTTTTGTTGAATTGTTTTAATGTAATTTTTAGTTTTTTTCTCAGTAATTTTTCTAGATTGTGCACGTGTACTAACAAGAAAAGTATTATTTTTGGACAGCGCGTCCGCTCCAGAATTGTCTTTTCCTCTAATGTGTTGTATAACGAAATCGTATTCTTCTAATTCCAAACGAATTCTCGTTAATCTGCTTGATGGGTTTTTTAAAGAATATAAGTAGATAGGTAATGGAGGATGCAAATATCTATCTCTTTCTAACACTATATCTATCTCTCTCTATCTTTGTCTGTTGTGGAAGTTCATGGTTTGTGACGTCAGATATGAGTATGTATGTGTGTAATTGAGAGAGAGGGGGCGTTGACTTTAATATTTGTAGTTTTTGAGAGAGATGGAGGTGTTGGCCTATAATTTCTGATATCCCATGATTAGGGATTTAGAGGATTGGTATTTGGTATTGTGATCATGAAATTTGGTTCTCTAGTTTAATATTTATCCCATGATTAGAGATTTAGAGGTTTGTCATTGCCTGCCTATCAATAATATGTTGACCACTGTAGTTTTTTTTTTTTTGTTTGTTGTTGGATAAATGTATGTTTGCTTGTATCAGAGGGGTTTGTTCTTCAGTTGGGATATATGCTCCCTCAGCTACTACAAAAAATTATGTAGTGGGTGTGTACATTTTTTTAGTGTTGGATCTATGTGTGCTCGTATCAGAGGGGTATGGATATAGTGTTAGAAAGAGATGGATTTTGCGGTAACTTATCCATAATTGATAGCGTTTAGTTGTATGTGTACATATTTTATATTTTTAATATTCTATGTATTGGTGTATGCATGGGAATGTTATAGAGGGACAATTTTTTTCTCGTGCTGGAATTGATGTTGCCCAAGCAAAAAATTTGTATGCTGCTGTATTCATTGATCTACATACTTAGTCCCCGTTCACGCTACGCAAGTGTTATTGCTAAGCTTATCACTTTTTATTCTTTGAACTTTCATCGACGCCCTCACAAAACAAAACGTATTGCCAGCACATGTATAGTGTGAACTGGGACTTCTATCATTTGTTCTTTTTCGCGTTTGATGTAGTTGAATTGCTTGGGTGGTAATTGTATACATGTAGGTATGTATGTAAGTAAGCATGCATGTGTATCGATTTGTAAATTCGTGTGCGTAGTTCAATGATTTTTGGGGATCATAGAAACTGTTTAGCTTGTTGGAATATCTGTTCTCCTAGTTGGAATTTGTTTGCTGATGCTGATTGCTTCTACTGTTGTTATTTTTTTCTTCGTCTTCTATTACTCTGAGTGGTATGTATGTATGTACGTACATTCGTATGCGTACTTGACAATTTTTGATTTTATGCATATACAAACATACATATATACATACATACATACATATGTACATACTTATGCAAATGTGCTGATATTGCTTTTTCCCGTTTTACAGTATCCAAGGGAACTTTTTTATTCTTTTGTTTTTATCGTTCCTGCTATGTCCATTGGATACTTTTTTATGTTATTGTTTTTTTTCTAATACGCATGTACATACATGTGCGTGTATATTTTGCTTTGCAAATTTAAGCTGGCTCGATCTTGTTAGAATTGAATGTTGTGCAAATTCAGCGATTTGTTTCTATGTAGGTACTACATACATACATACATATTTATGTACATACATACATATATAGAATAACGCATAAAGTAAAAAATGAAAATAAAAAATATGGGATCACAGCACATTTTATTATGATACAAGACATACATACATACATATACTCCCAGACCAATTTATGTACGATCATGTATGTGTAAGTACATATGTTTTACTTGTTCAATAGTTTTGACTTGAAGAAGTGTCGTCATAGCTTTTGCGATTATATGCCACTTTTGTTGGGGAAGGTTATGGTTTTTAGGTTTCTGTGCAAAGTGAAGCTACATACATACAGTATGTCAAGAAAATGTTTTGACATAGTTAAAATCGTTATAAATTTTGATTTTTATCATAAATATTTTTATTTTTCTTTGCATTATGAAATTTTTGGTTATGGATTTCATTTGATTTACATTTAAGTGAACAAATAGTAGTAAGTTATACGCAAAATTAAAAAGTGAGAGCATAAAAATTACATGAAAGCTAAAAACACTCAAAAATTTCTCTGTCAAGAAAATGTTTTTACATCCTTGTATTATATAGTAAGAAAATAGGAAATATTTTAAGGTGTAAAAAAATAATTTTTTTTGTTTGGCTCCATTGGTATTAAATCGGCTTGTAAGACGACTTCTCATGGAAAAAAATTTTCTTTTCCAAATGTTCCGCCGAAATTTCTCATATTCCCCTCGTATTACTGTTTTAAACTCCATTTATTTCTTGAAATACCCTTTGGAAATACTATTTTTCAAATAAGTCCATAAATTTTGAATAGGGCATAGATCTGGACCTTGAGATGGAGTATCCACAACTTTGCCGCAATTGAAAAGACACCATGTTCTTATCGAAAGTGACTTGTGTTTGGTGTCATTAGATTGATAACAACTGGAAACTTGCATGTTTTCCAGCAATAAACCCAAATTTACTCGAGCTGTCATCCAAAAAAATGCTTCAATATATTAAGGCACTGCCCCGCATTCATGGTGTTCTCAATAAAGCAAATTTATCCCACGTTTTACACCATATATATTCATATGTACATATGTATGTGTATATACCTCCAATCCATCAACCAACCTTTTTTAAGTTTTACAGATGGGTTTACGTTTTCACTTTCCAATATTTTTAAAGATTTTTTTTCCTCCATACTTTGTTAGATCCATCATTCTAATAAAGCAGAAGTTTGGTTTCGTCGCCGAAAATCACATTATCGTAGAACCCGTCAAGCTTGTAAGTATGCGTTATCACAAAAGACAATTGTTGCTGTTTGGGCTACACTCTAGAAAGCGGGGATTTCCAACCATTTATTGAAGTACAGTCGATTCTTTTGAGCAATTGCCTTTGTCTCATGGGAAACTGTGTGAGTGGTATATCAATACGTTGAAATGGTTTTTCGTTGACAGCGCGAGTAAGGTTGGCTTTATAGCTGGTAAATATGGAAGTTTTAAATTTTTATTAATGTATTGACCTCAAACATGAGGCACTTTCGGTAAGAACATGGTGTCTTTTCAATTGCGGCAAGGTTGTGGACACTCCATCTCAAGGCCAGATCTATACCCTATTCAAAATATATGGGTTTATTTGAAAAATAGTATTTCCAAAGGGTATTTCAAGAACTAAATGGAGTTTAAAACAGTAATACGAGGGGAATATGAGAAATTTCGGCGGAATATTTGGAAAAGAAAATTTTTTTCCATGAGAAGTCGTCTTACAAGCCCATTTAATACCAATGGAGCCAAAAAAAAAATTATTTTTTTACACCTTAAAATATTTCCTATTTTCTTACTATATAATACAAGGATGTAAAAACATTTTCTTGACAAAGAAATTTTTGAGTGTTTTTAGCTTTCATGTAATTTTTATGCTCTCACTTTTTAATTTTGCGTATAACTTACTACTATTTGTTCACTTAAATGTAAATAAAATGAAATCCATAACCAAAAATTTCATAATGCAAAGAAAAATAAAAATATTTATGATAAAAATCAAAATTTATAACGATTTTAACTATGTCAAAACATTTTCTTGACATACTGTACATATCTACATACTACATGCATATGTACGTATGTATATATTTATTTATTAATTTAAACATTTACAATTTATTCGCTGAAAACTTTTATAAATACTTATCCCCATATGCAAAAAATTAACGTGTGCTTGAAGTGTACATTAAAACAAAATTTCCGGTTTTAACGTAGACTTGAAGCACATGTTAATTTGTTTGCATATGAAGATTAATATACATATGTTTAAAATATCCAAATCGGCAACGCTCATGATCAATAAAAAACCTTTAGAGGCACAATACATAAAAAACCATTTGCTTGTATACCACAAGAATATCCAACATTTATGTTAAAAAAATTTTACTCATATATGAATAGTGCATAAATGAATAAAACTCATATATGAGCAACTCATAAATGTGCACATCATGTGCGCAAAATTAAAAAAAAATATTTGCACACACACGAGTGTTCAATTTTGTTTTGTTTCCAATTACAGCATGAACATGCGTAGAAAAACAGAAAAAGATTTAAGCACTCATGTGCGTTGATTAGCAGATTTTTTTTGTTGCTGCATTTATGAAAATAAACACAACGAAAAAATTTGCGAGTTTTCATTTATGAAGAAACTCATAAATGTGTGTTTTTTGTAGAGCATAAATGAATATTTCGGTACTATGATATCTGCTATTCTTCTGTTCTTATTTGCTCTTTCATAGGTTTAGCGATTGCTTGACTCTTTTTGTTGGGGAAGGTTAGGGTTTTCCGTTTGTTGTGCAACGTGAAACTATATCCCTACTAGAAGGGGTGCGAATGTCTGTAAAGCGTCGCTTCCTATTGCTTTCTAATAAATTTAGCTTTTATATGGTTATATGTATAAACATTTTATTTTGTATTCTTCTTCTTCTCATTTTTATCCTATTACTTCACAGTGAACAGTTCTGATCGCACTTAATGAAAAGTAATATTTCAACTCCGATTAGTGTGCTGTAGTACTTCTGTTATATACAATCTATTTAAAGTGGTACCCATTAATCAATAATTACATATTATTATCAAAAATTTCCAAAATTTTTATAGTGGACTAAAATAAAAAAAAGTAATAAAATCAGTGTAAAAGTATTACAGTAGTTTTCGTTTATAGTCACTACCGCTTATTGTCACATTAATGATATAGTCCATATTTAATGGTTTTTGTGACTTTTGAACTTAATTTCATTCAAAAAGTTGGCGATATAGTCCATTTACTATATAGTCATATTTGACATATATGCACCGAGTTTGTGGTAGTCAAAATTCAAATTGTATGCAAACAATTCGCGTTATGGTCACAAAAATTTTCAACAGCTTTTTTTAGTTATTTATTTAAGCCATAAGCCAAAAAGTAAATCTAAATTTCAACCTCCATCTACTGTTTAGTAGAAGAACATGTCTTTAGAACAAAACATTGTTGCATAAAAGGCTACAAAAACGTGCCTTTTAAATACAACAAAAAAAAACACCTTCCAACACCAAAAGAAATTTTGAATTCTTTAGATTTTTTAAGAATTTTTTGCATAGAAAATGATATTGAGGGTCATTCTTTGTTTGAAAAAATAGAGGACATGACTTTAAAACAATCACTTATATTGAAGCAATCTAAAATTACTGACTTTTTTTAAAGCAATTAATAATCTATTTTTAACTACAACTTTTGTGAAATGTGCAAGTATTTTGTAAAATGAAGTCATTTTGTTTATTTTTTTAATAATAAATATGAATTTAGTTTATTTGGTTTATATTCACATAATTGGATTGTATGGAAATTATTTTATATACCTCTGCGTGGCATATAAAAAAGTTAGGCTTATAGTCACATTAGCGATATAGTCCACAATTTCTGTGCAATTTTAAATGTGACTATAAGCGAAAACTACTGTATTATTGAAATTGTGCTAAAAAATTAATATCAACAATAATTAAAGAGAAATGAATTCCAGAATTTGCTCAGTTTGCTCGATGACTCTTAGCAGTGTCAAAATGTTGGAGGTGCATATGAAGCTACATTGCAGTGTTTGCAAAAAGCTATTCATGTCGCATGGTAAGCTCAAGGATCATAAAAAAACGCATTCTTCAGCCAGCCTGGGGGACGCTAGGAATATTTTATGCAGACATTGTAAATCTTGCAATGAAGTAATAGGTTTTTCATCATGGACGGCTCATGTTAGAACCACAAAGCATAAGAGAAATTCTGAGCAAGTACATATTAATAATGATCTGACAAAGATAAGCAGCGACTTCAATGGGAGGATAGAAGTATATTCCTTCATAAATAAAAATGAGGGAATATTGTTCCCAGAAGAATTTTTCTTAAATGCAAGAAATAGTGTTACTAAACAACTAAATGAATGTAGCAGGAAGCATGTTTCATTTAAATTTAATTTTGAGCTAACATGTGAGTACATGAAACTGATGAACGATGATATGATTGTTTCTCCACTGGTACACATATCAAAAATGACATTGGTCACCATTTCGGACGATGTGGAAGAATTATACAAAAAGCATGTGAATGAAATTACTATAAAAATGGATGAATTTCAAGAGAGAGACAGTGGATGGACATTAATCTGTATAAAATTTCTTGAAATAAATATTAACAAGTCATCGATTATAAGAGGCTCATATTTCATACCCTTGCCAAAAGCTATAGTTAATAAGGGTGCATGCATCAATATCGAAAATGATGATATTTATTGCTTCAAATGGTGCTTAGTTGCTGCTTTAAATCAAAATGATATGCTAAGTGTTGCAGAAAGAAAATTCCACTACTCGTATAACATAGAAAACATAAGAAGTGACAGGATTGTTTTAGGAGGCATAGAGGTCAACTTTGAGGGGCTAGATTTCCCACTTCCCTTAAAACAGCTAAAAAAATTTGAAGTACAGAATGACATTAGCATAAATGTTTTTGGTCATAATGAGTCATCAATAATAGGACCATATTATGTGACTAGTGGAGAAAAAGCAAAGCATATAAACTTACTTTTGCTCAATTCGAGTGAAAATTTCCACTATGTGTACATCAAAGATATTTCAAAGTAAGTATTTTCAAATAATCATAATAATTTTTATTATTTTAATTTTTAAAGTATATAAATATTTCTTTGATATAATCTATATATTCCAATTTTAGACTTTTACGATCCAGCATAACATCGCATACATCAAAAATCTTTGTTTGCAACTCTTGTCTCTACCATACTCATGATGAATATGTGTATAAGCATCACAAGAATGTGTGTCTAAAGAAAGTCGTCAAAATGCCTAAGCCCGAGGATGTTTTCAAAAGCTTTAAAAACATTCATAAACAGATGGATGTCCCATATGTCATTTATGCTGATTTTGAGTCAATTTTAGAAAAAGTTGACGAAAAAGTAAGTAGTAATACTACAAACATTCAAAAGCATATCCCTTGTGCTTTCGGTTACTATGTAAAGTGTAGCTTTAAGAAAGAATATAATAGGCATAGGTATTATTTTGGGGAAGTTGCAGCAATTATGTTTGTTAAAAAAATAGTGGAAGATGCATCAAACATATTTGATGAGCAGTTATCAAAAACGAAATCTATTAATATGACTAGCGAAGATGTGCAAGCCCACAATAATGCACAAGTGTGTCATATTTGTAGAAAAGAGTTGTTTAATGATAAAGTTATAGATCACTGTCATCTTACGGGTAGTTATCGTGGTGCAGCACATAATGTATGTAATTTAAACTATAGAGTACCTAATTTTATACCTGTTCTTTTTCACAATCTTTCTGCATATGATTTACATCTCTTTTTCAATCATCTTTCCACAATGAAAAATGCTACTATAAAAGTTATACCCCTAAACAAAGAGCGTTATATTTCCCTCTCAGTTTATATTTCATTAAAAAAGAATCATGGATTCGAAATACGCTTTATAGATTCTTTCAGGTTTATGGCCTCAAGTCTAGATTCTTTGGCAAAAAATCTTGACGTATCTGATTTACAAACATTTCGTGAAATATTTCCAAATGACAACCAATTTAATTTATTAAGAAGAAAAGGAGTGTATCCATACTCTTATATGGACTCTATATTAAAGATTGATGAAACTGAACTTCCAAGTAGACAGAACTTTTTTAATATTTTAAGCAATGACGAATGTTCTGTTGATGACTATGAACATGCACAAAAAGTGTGGAGTGAGTTCGATTGTAGAACCCTTCGGGATTATACTGAGCTGTACCTCAAAACTGATGTATTACTTCTTACAGATATTTTTGAAAATTTTCGAAAAATATGTAAGAGTATTTATAGTCTAGATCCCGCTCACTACTATACTGCACCAGGACTATCATCGGATGCCATGTTGAGGACTACAGAAGTAACCTTAGAGCTAATTACAGATTGTGAAATGCATTCATTTGTTCAAAATGGTATAAGGGGTGGGCTAGTGCAGTGCTCAAGAAGATATTCAAAATCTAACAACAAATACATGAAAGATTTTGATAGAAACAAGCCTTCAGAATATTTGATGTATTTAGATGCTAATAATTTATATGGTTGGGCAATGTCTCAACCTTTGCCTTATGGGGGATTCGAATGGTTAAGTTCTGGAGAAATTGAAGTCTTTAATATCAATGAAGCTCCTAATACACCAGAAGTTGGTTACTATTTAGAAGTAGATATTGAGTATCCAGACTCACTTCATGACGCACATAATGACCTCCCTTTTTGCCCCCAAAACAAAAAAACATCACAATATAATAGTAAGAAGTTAATAGCAGACTTTACATTCAAAAGGAATTATGTTATTCATCATAAAATCTTACTTCAATGTATTTCAGACGGGCTTGTATTACATAAAATACACAGAATATTAAGATTTAAGCAGTCCCCTTGGCTTAAAAAATACATTGACCTAAATAATTCATATCGTACGAATGCCAAAAATGCATTTGAGAAGGACTTTTTTAAGCTTCTTAATAATGCTGTTTATGGGAAGACTATGGAAAATGTTGATAAAAGAAAAGTTATCCATATTGCTACAGAGTGGGAAACTACAAACAGAAATCATTTAGGATTGAGGGCATTGATTTCTAAACCGAATTTTTTAAGTTTGAAAAAATTCGGTGATAATATGTATGCAGTTGAGTTAAAAGAACTGGAACCATATTACGATAAACCCACATATATAGGTCTAGCAGTTTTAGAATTATCTAAGTGGAAGATGTACGACTTCCACTACTGCTACATGAAACAAAAGTTTAAAGATACAATTTCTCTTAACTATATGGATACAGATTCATTCATCTACACGATTCAAACTGATAATTTTTATGATGACATCCGTAATGATATTGATTCCAATTTCGATACATCGGATTATTCTGAAGATAATCAGTTCTGTTTACCTCTAGCAAATAAAAAGGTTTTAGGAATGATGAAGGACGAGAACAAGGGTGATATAATGACCGAGTTTGTAGGTTTAAGATCCAAAATGTACTCATTTTCAACCCATAGCTCTGAAGAAGTCAAAAAATCTAAAGGAGTTAAAAAATCTGCCGTCAAGAAGTTAACTCTAAACGATTATAAAAATTGTTTATTTGATCAGAAAGTGCTATCAGATGAGATGTATTTGATTAGATCAAAAATTCACAAACTGTACACACAAAAGCTATTTAAAGTAGTCCTTAACTACAATGATGATAAAAGAAATATTTTGGAAGATCATGTAAAAACACGAGCTTGGGGTCATTATAGAGATCGAGTTAGTGAGTCAATGCCAGTTGACTAATCTATATATATATATATATATATACATATATATATACATATATATATATACATATATATATATATGAGATGACAGTGATGTATAACATTTATTTAATCGTGAATCCAAATATTTTTTTTTTTAATATTTATGTATTATATTCAAATGTTTATGTACGAGTTTTACATTCATTAATTCAGTTTTAAGAAACAATCTCATATGTTTTTTTTTGTGTATTTATTTATTTTTTATATTTTTATTAAAATATTATTTTTATGTATACATAAGTATATAAATTTGTAACATATATATATATATATATATGTATATAATTATTTAGTTTTTACAACATTTTTATTTATACACTTCAATTAAATTTAAAATTGTAACATATCAACATACATGTATTATAATATATTTGAAAATAAAACCAATAATATACTAAAAATAACTGATAACAATTTGTTTTCATTCGGATGTTTCTTTTTCAAGTAAGATTGCATTCCGTAAAGCACAAATACCATTGATGTGATAGCTGCAATAAAATAGGACTGGATACTTCACCCCTATTTGACTAAAGTTGATACAGCCAATATCTTCAATATTAAAAACACTTTTTTGCACCATTTTTTCTAACCATTGCCTCTTTTCCTCACCTTTAACATATATAGTATATGAATCACCTACATTAGCTCTTAGAAATTCGCAAATGCTTTTAAATGAAACAGTCCCATCGTTCCAGCTTAGATGATGATAATGTTTTGTTAACCAGTTTGCTTTGTTGCTGTTTCAATTGGTCCGTTGTTAAGTGTTTCGTTTTGATAACTAACATCTACTACAATAATGGGTGCATTATTCTTAAACTCTTGGGAAGTTAGAAGAGGTTGTGACTCCTTCATATAATAGTTTTGTTGAAATCTTACATACATATCATATAGAATTGCGTAGCGTTCATTTTTAAATTTTAAGTTCAGATCATCATATGGATATGAAACTGAATTCAAATGTACTTTTAAGTTAGTGAGATCGCAATGAACAAACTTTTTATCTTGTTGAAATGCAATCAATACAAAGCGGGGTCGCTCTCTACTTGCAGCCATCTTAACATTCCAGATATGGCTAGTTCCTGTAGTTAATTGTGAATTTACATGACAATCCCAACTGCGGAATGCTATTGGTATAGAAGCAGCATTGTTGATAATTTTAATCATATTCAATTTACTATGATCGGATAAGTGTACATGGGGAATTCTCCAAGAGATTAGCGAAATTGTAAGTTTTGGTTTGTCAGTAGAAGTGCTCGATTGTACAGGATCTTCATCATTCTTGTTACGCAAGAGTATTAATTCATGTTTAGCATTTAGTATTATTTTGTTATAGTCTTCCGGAAATCCTAAGAGCATTTTAAGTGGAACATAGAAATTAAAATATCCATTTTCAATATTCAAATTATCAATTTTGTTCCATCCAGCATTTTGCATGACAGCGCTTTCCGTTGGTGATAAAGAAATCAGATTTTTTATGGTGCTTGTCTGTCCTAAATGCCTTGTGTGATCAATTTCAATACCATTAAGTTCATAACGGATTTCATCAAAGAGATACGCTACAAAGTTGTTTTTTAATTTAAAGCTTAAATTAGAGGATTTTGGGCTCTTATCATCTACAATAAATCCTTCCACATATATATAACTTTCACTGGGCAATACGTACAGATCTTGATTTTGTATTGAAATACGAATTTCGTCATTATTGTTATATGATTGTAGATATGGTACATATGTGTGATAGTCTTTTTTGATTATACTCTCATCAGATAATGGCTTATCTAGTACATCCATTATTGAATTCATTTTTTCGTTTTCAATTTTAAATTTAACGACTTGAGAAAGTTTTGATTTGATTTGGTTAGATTTTTTCGTTGGACTGTTCTCTTCAACTGTCGCTTAGGTTCTAGTATAGTTTTAGAATTATATACAGCGTTATTCTTTGATATGTTTGTGTTATATATTATCATTATTTAGATGGTCTCAAATGTATGCGAATGGTTATTTCCTCTCCTCGGAAATTTATTAGGTCACCGTGCTGATCAACCACGCGTAGAGCAAGTGAACTAATCTCTTGGGAGTTGACTGGTAAATAAATTAGATTTCTAGGGATTTCATCTATTTTATAGCCTGGAGGAACATTAATCGGAAATTCATGTATGTATTAACAGCGATACTGCTTTCAACTCGCAAGAGATTCACCTTAAATATATTGACTGGTAGATCTGAGTAATGATCATGGTTTGGAGTCAGGATTTTAGTATTAAATCCCAAAAGTTTTCCGATTGTATTTTCTTTATTAAAATCTATTAAATCTTTAGAGCTGTTAATTTTAACTTGCATTGTATTGTTATTAGCTTCTATTCGAATTTTATTTGTTGGACTGCAGTCTTTATATTGCTGATCTAAGTAATCAACTATATCATTTAATTCATAAGATCCAATTGGTATTTTAATTACATGTTCTCCTATGTGAAACATATTGTTGTAGACGTCTACATTCGGTATGCTATTATATGAATGAAAAGCAGTTAGAGCGCACTCATAAGCTCCATTTAACTCGATAGGAGGGAAGTAATTTGCAGATAACTCTGATGAGTTAGAGCTCAAAGTAAGTGTTATTGACATTATGGGAATCTGATTGCAAATAAATGGAACTTACTACAACATTGTTTATAAAAATGATTTTATTTCTTATTCTAAACATAAATTATTACAGAATGTGCTAAATACGTATAAGTAATGTTATTTTTCTTTGACTCCAACTACGATATATCATCCTTACTTATCCAAGAATTGTGTTGACTAGAAAACCCCAACCATTTAACATATGCCTCCTCTCCTTTAGTTTTAAGAACCTTTTCAACTAGATATGTATTTGGATATCTAGTCTTTGAAAGTTCTGCTTCATAAAATCCACCTTTGATAGGATGTCCGAGATAATCTTCTAATATGTATGTAGTAGGATATGTATTTTGAACTCTTTTAATTCTGAATATTTCTGTTGTCCAATTTGGTGTATATCCCTTTTCAAAAGTATGCTTATATTTGCTAATGCGTACATGATCTCCAACATTAAATTTTGACATTTTATACATCTTCAAATGATTGTATACTGTATTTAGCAGATTTTCCTCATTTGTTGAGTTGACTTTAATTGGAGGTATTTTAATGGTACGATGAACTTTTCTGTTGTAGGTATTAAGTAAATCTTTGTATATATCAATCCACTTATATGAACCATTAAAGCTAAATTCTTTCCACATCATTCCTTTTAATGTTCTATTAAATCGTTCTACTATTGATGCTTTCATAATGCTATATGTTGAGTAGTGATTAATGTTGTATTTATGCATTAATTTTCCAAAGTGTGTATTCAAAAATTCTTTGCCGTCATCCGTTTGCAAGTTTTTTGGGACTCGTCCTAATTGAAAAATATTTTCCATCGCCTTGCTTGTTTCGAATGCAGTTTTTGTTTTCAGCGGTACTGCCCATGCAAATTTTGAGAATGTGTCAATTACAGTCAACAAAAATCGATAATTTCTATTTTTCGATGAATAACTACCCATTTCAACTAAATCAGCTTGCCAAAGATCATCTAATCCTTTCATCACAACTCTACGGCGTACAAAATGTCTTCGAGCTTGCTTATGGAGTTCGTCAACTAACTTTCTTTTTGGAGACATTGAGTAGTTTTACGGATTTGTTTGGGAGTGTTGTGATTTATTTGATGCACTTTCAGCTATTGATACGAACATGTAATTTTCTAATCTATAAATTTTCTCATTCAGCTGTTCAATTTGTTCTTCAAAAGATGATTTAATTTTTAGAATTTCTTTTTCAATTTTATAATTGTCTTCTATTTGTAATTTTATTTCGCTTTGTAATTCCTCTATCTGTTCTTGAAGACTTTCTTGAATTTGATTATTGTCTTCCTTAAAGCAATTTAATAATTTGACTTCTATTTTTTCGATTTGAGTTTGCAGAAACAATTTATTGATAGCATCGTTTTCCTCCAGAGCATTTGCAACATTTTTGATCCTTTTGTTTTGGACATCAATGTTGTTGTTCGTATCCATAAAGAACCCCAGCAGCTTAGGTGCATTTTTAATAGAAATTATAGCACTAGTATCGTTTAGATAATGTCCAAACTTATCAACAGACATACTTCATATATATGTATTAATTATTACAGTTAATGTATTATATTCGCTTCACGTAATTCTTCAATAATTGATACAATTTCGTTATTGTGATTAGTATGACCTGCAGCTTGTGATGCGAGCAGTAGTCGAAGTCGATCTACTAACTCATTGGGGTCATCCCAATATATATAGTTTTGTTTTTGGGGGTTAAAGCGCATCATTCCATCACCCTTATAACCAGGAATTGCTGCATTTGCTACTGCGTTAGATATTTTCTTCTGACTATTTTCTTTAAATATTTTTTGAATTATATGCTTATATTTATATCCTCTAGTCCCCTTGATCTGACCATCGGGTTTATAGTCTCTCCTGCATGCATTAGTTGTAATCAAAATTTTTTTGTAGATTTCAAGTTCAAATTTGTCATAGTTTTTTGGTGTTTTATGAAACATTAAAGAAAACAAACCCGGTGTTAGAGCCCATCTTTGTCCGCCAACGTGAATTTTATCTTCAGTTAGCTCAATGTTACTACTGCCAAATTTCCATTCATTATTGTGATCTCTATGTGGACCGTAGTAAGTATCTAATTCATTTCTCGCTTCCAAGAGTGATAAGTCTGTACAACTCTCTTCAGTATTAGAAGTCTGTGAGTAAAACTCGTCTTCATCCTTATCACTCACGTCATTAGCATCATTAAATAAGATTGTGTTATCAAATATTGTTCCTTCTACAATTTTCTTCGGTGTACTTGTCTCTACCTTGACTGATGTTTTCAAGGGCTTTAAACTTTTGTTGGTCTCAATTTTTGTTTGGAATTTACTTTCTTCTTTCTTGGGGATTCTTCCAATATTTTTAGAAGTATTTATAAATTCTTTAAGAGGTTCTGTTATAGGTTTAAATGTATCTCTTAGTTGTTCAAATGATTCTATTTCACCAGTTTTTATACTACGGAGCTTTTTCTTCAAGACATTTCTTGTTGTAACCAGCTCTTTTAAAACTTTCTCATCCATGTTTATTAGCGTCAAATATCAGAGCTGTTTTTCGGGTATCAGATTAGGTATCAGATCGGTTATCAGCAATCAGTTTCGGTTATCAGATCAGTTTTTCAGGTATCAGATCAGGTTATCAGGTATCAGATCGGTTATCAGCAATCAGTTTCGGTTATCAGATCAGTTTTTCAGGTATCAGATCAGGTTATCAGATCGGTTATCAGGTATCAGATCGGTTATCAGCAATCAGTTTCGGTTATCAGATCAGTTATCAGGTATCTGTTCAGCTTATCTGATTAGGTTTTCAGATATCAGAACAGGTTATCAGATCAGTTATCAGGTATCAGATCAGTTTTTCAGGTATCAGATCGGTTATTAGATATCGGATCGGTTATTAGGTATCAGATCGGTTATCAGTTCCGGTTATCAGATCAGTTATCAGTTAATGTTATCAGATCAGGTTTTATGCATCTGACAAATTATAAAAAATAGATGTATGAAGTTTAAAGTCAGATTAAGAACTAAAGACTACCTTTTCTGTAAAGTAATTTATATTGTTATGAAACAGTCAAATTGTTTTCTGTAACGACCATTATTTAATTCATTATCTTTGCTTATCATCAAAAATCCATATTTATCCTTCCAACATTCTCGACAAATTTCTTGAAACTTTACAAAATTCATGTCGCTTGCCACATGATCACTATAAACATGCCTCATATTTTTCTCATCTTGTTTAAACATTATAATTACATTGGCATTGTCTCTTATCAAATGTTTTGGAATTCTGGTATAAGTTTGACATAAGTAAAATGAATCAACATTCTTATGTCGTCCCATACAAAAATATGCACGTATATTATTTTGCTTCTCGCATGCAACATCATCAAATATCATAATTGAGTTGCTTTTAGCTTCGTTAGGGGAAATAACAGATTCATTATCTGTAAATGTGTAATATCCCATGCCTTTAATTGGTAAAATTAAGTTTCTCAGGTATTCATATTTCGGCTGATATAAAGATTTTGAGTATAAATATATGTTTTTAAACTTGAGACCATTAGGACTTTCTATCAAGCTAATCATAATATTAGTCTTTCCACAATTTGATGGGCCAACTATTAGAGCGCGAATAGAATTTGGCAAGAGGGAACTATGCTTTATTTTTGAGCTGATGTTTGATGAAGCGTCAATATTACGGACTAAAATATTTTTATGTTGTTTTACTAACTGCATTTTTGTAACTAAATGCAATTCATAAATACTTCCTTTTATTATAGAAAATATAAAATAATATGGTTATACGATATCGGAAATCGTTTAGTCATAAAAAAACTGTCATTGGAGAAGGTTTAGTTAACAATATAATAAACTGTCTACCTTTTGAAATTCATCTTCCTGGATATCAGTACTGTGGACCTGGAACAAAACTACAAAAACGTTTAGATAGAGGTGATAAAGGAATTAATTTATTGGACTCTGCTTGTAAAGAGCACGACATTGCTTACTCTAAAAATAAGGATTTAATTACTAGACATAAAGCTGATAAAATACTTGAAAACAAAGCTTGGAACCGAGTTCTCTCAAAAGATAGCACTCTCACTGAGAAATCATTTGCATATATGACAACTAACGCAATGAAAGCCAAAACAAAATTTGGAATGGGTGTGGAAAAAAAGAAAAATGCTAAAAAAATAGTTTAAATGCTAAAAAGTTGTTTAATACATCAATTAGAGCTGCATCAAAAATGTTGAAGAAGGAAAAACCGTTGGATATTAACACAGCCATTAGAATTGCACGAAAAACTATTAACAGTTCTTTGAAGGGGAAAAAATCACAAATTATTGCACCACGTATAATACGTGTTCCAAAAATTGGTGGTTTTCTACCATTAATTCCAATATTAACTGCTCTGGGTGCAATTGGTAGTTTAGCTACTGGAGGTGCTGCTATAGCAAAGACTGTAAATGCAACAAAAAATGCAAAAAGACAACTTGAGGAAGCAGCTAGACATAATAGAGCGATAGAATCTATAGCGGTAGGCGAAGGACTTTTTCTCAAACCCTATAAAAAAGGTTATGGTTTGATTTGTAAAGAGAAATCAAAAAACTAATACAAATGCTACCCACTAGACCATTAACGGATGTTGATCTACAAAATTTTTCATCAAAAATTCCATACTTTAGAGGAGTTTATATGCTGAACACTCTACCAAAACGTCCGAGGAGAAAGGAATGTGGAATAATCAATTTAGATATGTCAACAGGACTCGGTACACATTGGGTAGCATATTTTAAAAACAACAAAGAAATAGAATATTTCGATAGCTTTGGAAACTTACAACCTCCTGCAGAAGTAATCAAATATCTGGGTAAAAATATAAGATACAACTATAATCAATATCAGAAGTTTAATACATTTAATTGTGGTCATTTATGCCTTCAATTTCTTTATGAATTAAATAAAAAAAATTAAATTTAAAATTCCATCATTTATATAAAATTTTGTTTTATTCTTGCAAAATATATATGTAAAAAAAAAATTTATATTACTGCCAAATGGGGTATTGGGCATTGGGAATTAAAAACTCCTCCACATCCTCCTCCTCCTTATCGAGAAGCAAATTCCGTTCTCCTTGCCTCTGCACCCGGAATGTGCCATCTGAGAGGTGGGTGAGCTCCTCATCGGTAAGAGAGTTGTACCTATTTGGTAGGAACATGAAGTGGTCCTCCATCTCAATTTTTACTGTTGGACCATATTTTGTCGTTGTCCTTTGCGCCGACACCACTCTATATTTCCTTGATACATCTAACTCCTTTATATGTATCAAGGACTTGTTGTTTAATGAACTGAATTTTTTAATTAAATTTAACGATTCCATAATGATTTTATGTTTAATGTCTTTGAGTATTTGAATTGAATTGATATTAAATGTAGATTCGATGAGTCTAAGAAGCCTACATGAAAATATTTGCTGTGAAATAGTGAATATGTCTATATGTGGAATATTCGTAGAGAGAGGGAGAGAGAGAGAGAGAGAGAGAGAGAAAACAGCAATTCCAATCAAAAATTTGTGTGTATCATTATGAAATTAAAATTTTAATACAATATCAAATAGCCATTCAACACGTTAAGAACTTGACAATGAAATCTGCAGTAGAACAATTTCTTGAGGAATATGAAGGATGGTTAATGCACGAACATAAGGATGCACTACTATGTTTTCTTCACATGCTTAAAGAAAACGAAGACTTTGGTGTGGAGGATAATAATGATGCAGAACACTTTTCTTGTTGTCCTTGGCACTGCTCAGATTGTATAGAAGGACCAGACACGTATGATATTTAAAATAAGAAAAATCAATGTAATAAATATAATTAATTCATATACGTTTATTTTTAATATTAAAAATTAATAAAAGTATAAATAAAATGTTAATGATAAATTTTTATATTGCAATATAAATGTGATGCTTGTATTATAAAACATTATTAAAAAAATAAATAAATATTACAACAAAATCAAAAAATGTTTAAAACTTTTTTAATTTCAAACCAATAGGATGTTATTGGTATACAAAATAAAAAATTGTATAATAATGCAAAAAACATTCATTCTTGAATTTTTTAAATTGTTTTATATTACTAAACTTTGCACAACAAACGGAAAACCCTAACCTTCCCCAACAAAAAGAGTCAAGCAATCGCTAAACCTATGAAAGAGCAAATAAGAACAGAAGAATAGCAGATATCATAGTACCGAAATATTCATTTATGCTCTACAAAAAACACACATTTATGAGTTTCTTCATAAATGAAAACTCGCAAATTTTTTCGTTGTGTTTATTTTCATAAATGCAGCAACAAAAAAAATCTGCTAATCAACGCACATGAGTGCTTAAATCTTTTTCTGTTTTTCTACGCATGTTCATGCTGTAATTGGAAACAAAACAAAATTGAACACTCGTGTGTGTGCAAATATTTTTTTTTAATTTTGCGCACATGATGTGCACATTTATGAGTTGCTCATATATGAGTTTTATTCATTTATGCACTATTCATATATGAGTAAAATTTTTTTAACATAAATGTTGGATATTCTTGTGGTATACAAGCAAATGGTTTTTTATGTATTGTGCCTCTAAAGGTTTTTTATTGATCATGAGCGTTGCCGATTTGGATATTTTAAACATATGTATATTAATCTTCATATGCAAACAAATTAACATGTGCTTCAAGTCTACGTTAAAACCGGAAATTTTGTTTTAATGTACACTTCAAGCACACGTTAATTTTTTGCATATGGGGATAAGTATTTATAAAAGTTTTCAGCGAATAAATTGTAAATGTTTAAATTAATAAATAAATATCTACATACATACATATGTATGTACATATGTGTATATACATATACATATGTAGGTATATGTACATATCGATGGCTTACTATAAAAAGGGCGTATACCAATTTTTTTTCGAAATCGCGTTTTAAGATCTTAGTACGTTACAGTTCAAAATGAAGAAGTTATAATATCTTAAAAAATTATTTCTGTTTGTAAATGCTTTAGTTTCTCCTCAGTTTTTTGCTTCTCCTATAAAATATCGATAATTCGACTTCCGCGTTTCTTATATTAAGCCATCGATGTACATAGAAATTTACCTTTAAATAAATATCAAGTTCTTATTATTGAAATACATTGATCACTTATTCACAAATGTTTGTTGAAATTTTTTCTTTTGATTTCAAACACACAAATTGCGGGAAAATCCATCGTGTCATATTCGCTAACCCTTTTGTATGTGCATGTTTTATTTGATTTGTGTAAATATATTTTTTTAATTGCTTATGCAAAAAAGGTTAAACAAAGTCATAATTGCACAACAACAAAAACACGGAATGCAGGCCCTACCTGCTTAAAGGGGTGATTTTTAGTAAAATATGCACAAGCAATTGTAAAAGTATTATAATTGCGCAGGTATTTTTTTGAGTTTCGCTATTAGAAGGATGTATGTTTTGTTGTTTGTTTTTTATGGTAACCATTTTTGGTAAAAATTAGGTCATTGGGAATTTTCTTTTTGAAATGAAGTCCAAATCGCATATGAAGTGTGAAATGCAAAATGTGCTCCTTTATGTATTTTGTTGCTAAGTTCTTTGTTTTTGCTTCTTTTGTTTTCTCTTCCCTCCGGCATCATTAAACGTTTGTAAAAAATACTTTAGTTGTCCTTGAGATACGCATTCTATTATGATTTATATTCTATGCTTCAGTATAAATGGCTGCAACTTGCTATTTAGGTAACAGTTGTTATTTAAGCCTGTGCGCGTGCGTTGCAGTTAAAAAAAATTAAATATGACAAAAAAAAACAGTTTAACATGGACAAATTTGTGTCGTACGACGAATCACATTTATTCAGGGACCGTAACTGTTATGACTTTTATCGAAAAAGTCAAGAAAAAAAGTTATTTTTAACTTTTATTTTTTTAAGGCAGAAATAAAAGTTATTTCTTAACTTTTATTTTTTAAGGCAAAAATTAAAAGTTATTTTTGACTTTTATTATTTTAGTCAAAAAATAAAAGTTATTTTTTAACTTTTAATACTTTAAGGCAAAAATAAAAGTCATGACTTAAGTATTGCATAGTAATACTCTAGTTTTATTGCTTGCTATTTGCCGTTTTTCACTACATTTACCGTTATAAAATCACTTTATGAAGTGACCTAAAAAAACCAACGGTATTTTCGTCATCCATGGACTCCAACAAAACAGAATTGGTACATTAGAATCCCTGAATATTTTTTTTCTTAACTTTTGTAGCACAGTGTAATTGATGTATATTACAGAAGTCTATACGGATGTTTTATCATTTATAGCATTGAAAGCAATAATAATTGCGTATTAGGTACTATGCAATATTTAATTCATGACTTTTATTTTTGCCTTAAAATATTAAAAGTTAAAAAATAACTTTTATTTTTTGACTAAAATAATAAAAGTCAAAAATAACTTTTAATTTTTGCCTTAAAAAATAAAAGTTAAGAAATAACTTTTATTTCTGCCTTAAAAAAATAAAAGTTAAGAAATAACAGTTATTTTTTGACTTTTATCAAAAAAGGCACAAATTTAAAAGTCATACAAAAATTTTCATGTACATCACCTATGTATCATAATGATTACAACCAAAATTTTCTACGATAACTTTTTATGTGTGCTTTTTTGATGTAAATTTTCAAAAATAACAGTTACTTTCTGTCCCTGCATTTATTAAAGGTAAATTTCTATGTTTATACATATGTATTTATATAAATAAATATACACTAAATTTGAGTTAAGAATTTGCAAATCGGCAGCGCTGACACTGTGTAAAAATTTACAATTTATTTGCAGTAAATTTATATAAAGAACTAATTTCGGCTAAAAATATCCAAATCGGCAACTCTCCCAGTCATATGAACAATAGAATCAAAAGCCATACACACATACATAAAAAACCATTTGCTTGCATACCACAAGAAAACCCAACATTTATGTTAAAAAAATTTTACTCATATATGAACACTTCATAAATGAATAAAACTCATAAATGTGCGTTTGAAATTGCACACTGCATGTGCGCTCTTATATGAAAACTTAGTTTTGCCTTCATTTTCATGTGTGTGTAACACAAAATAAAACAAATTTGTGCACACATGAAAATGTAAAAAGCAAAATGTTTTTTAGTGCTCTCGCTCTGTTCAAGGAGAAACAGAAAATTTTTGAAACGCTCTCGCACATTTCATGTATGAACGTGAGTGAGTATTTCGGTACTATGGCAGATATATACATACGTACATATGCATGTAGTATGTAGATATGTATGTATGTAGCTTCACTTTGCACAGAAACCTAAAAACCATAACCTTCCCCAACAAAAGTGGCATATAATCGCAAAAGCTATGACGACACTTCTTCAAGTCAAAACTATTGAACAAGTAAAACATACTTACACATACATGATCGCACATAAATTGGTCTGGGAGTATATGTATGTATGTATGTCTTGTATCATAATAAAATGTGCTGTGATCCCATATTTTTTATTTTCATTTTTTACTTTATGCGTTATTCTATATATGTATGTATGTACATAAATATGTATGTATGTATGTAGTACCTACATAGAAACAAATCGCTGAATTTGCACAACATTCAATTCTAACAAGATCGAGCCTGCTTAAATTTGCAAAGCAAAATATACACGCACATGTATGTACATGCGTATTAGAAAAAAAACAATAACATAAAAAAGTATCCAATGGACATAGCAGGAACGATAAAAACAAAAGAATAAAAAAGTTAACTTGGATACTGTAAAACGGGAAAAAGCAATATCAGCACATTTGCATAAGTATGTACATATGTATGTATGTATGTATATATGTATGTTTGTATATGCATAAAATCAAAAATTGTCAAGTACGCATACGAATGTACGTACATACATACATACCACTCAGAGTAATAGAAGACGAAGAAAAAAATAACAACAGTAGAAGCAATCAGCATCAGCAAACAAATTCCAACTAGGAGAACAGATATTCCAACAAGCTAAACAGTTTCTATGATCCCCAAAAATCATTGAACTACGCACACGAATTTACAAATCGATACACATGCATGCTTACTTACATACATACCTACATGTATACAATTACCACCCAAGCAATTCAACTACATCAAACGCGAAAAAGAACAAATGATAGAAGTCCCAGTTCACACTATACATGTGCTGGCAATACGTTTTGTTTTGTGAGGGCGTCGATGAAAGTTCAAAGAATAAAAAGTGATAAGCTTAGCAATAACACTTGCGTAGCGTGAACGGGGACTAAGTATGTAGATCAATGAATACAGCAGCATACAAATTTTTTGCTTGGGCAACATCAATTCCAGCACGAGAAAAAAATTGTCCCTCTATAACATTCCCATGCATACACCAATACATAGAATATTAAAAATATAAAATATGTACACATACAACTAAACGCTATCAATTATGGATAAGTTACCGCAAAATCCATCTCTTTCTAACACTATATCCATACCCCTCTGATACGAGCACACATAGATCCAACACTAAAAAAATGTACACACCCACTACATAATTTTTTGTAGTAGCTGAGGGAGCATATATCCCAACTGAAGAACAAACCCCTCTGATACAAGCAAACATACATTTATCCAACAACAAACAAAAAAAAAAACTACAGTGGTCAACATATTATTGATAGGCAGGCAATGACAAACCTCTAAATCTCTAATCATGGGATAAATATTAAACTAGAGAACCAAATTTCATGATCACAATACCAAATACCAATCCTCTAAATCCCTAATCATGGGATATCAGAAATTATAGGCCAACACCTCCATCTCTCTCAAAAACTACAAATATTAAAGTCAACGCCCCCTCTCTCTCAATTACACACATACATACTCATATCTGACGTCACAAACCATGACCTTCCACAACAGACAAAGATAGAGAGAGATAGATATAGTGTTAGAAAGAGATAGATATTTGCATCCTCCATTACCTATCTACTTATATTCTTTAAAAAACCCATCAAGCAGATTAACGAGAATTCGTTTGGAATTAGAAGAATACGATTTCGTTATACAACACATTAGAGGAAAAGACAATTCTGGAGCGGACGCGCTGTCCAAAAATAATACTTTTCTTGTTAGTACACGTGCACAATCTAGAAAAATTACTGAGAAAAAAACTAAAAATTACATTAAAACAATTCAACAAAAGACTAAAGTTTTCGAAACCATTGGCTTTGATTGCGTTAAAAAGTGGATTAAACTAAAGGTCAATACAGACTTTAAAAGAGGTAAATAAGTGCTTTTTTTTTCTTCATATATATATTTATTTATTGTATCTTCAAAAATGAACTAACAGTAAGTAATCAAATCTTAAATCTAAATATAATTATTAGGCCCGACCAATATCGGACATAAGCTTAGTGATAGTTATAAATAATACATAAGTAGTGATAACCAAAAAGAAGTATTTTTAAGCAGTCCCATCTGGAGTGTTGGGTATAAGAGCCCTTGTGTCCCTCTTTTTTAAGCGGATGTGTCCAGTAAAGCTCAAAATATTACGGGCAAGCGGATTACGATGTGACTCGAGTTTAGTTAAATATTTGCCTGCGTATTTTGCAATTTCTTCACTCACTAGTGGCATATTTAAATCACGATGAATATTTGAATTTTTAACGTACCATGGAGCACATGTTATCAAACGTAAAATTTTGTTTTGCCTTCGTTGGATTCTCTCGACATTTAAAGCTGAAGCAGTGCCCCACAGCTGAATTCCATAGCACCATATTGGCTTCAAAAGCGACTTGTATATCAAAAGTTTGCAGTCTAGGCTGAGTGTTGAATTTCTGCCAATTAACCAATATATTTGAGTCAATTTAAGTTTCATTTGGGTTAACTTAGAGTCAATATGATATTTCCATGTAAGCCTTCGATCAAGGTGTATGCCAAGGTATTTGACTTGAGAATGTTGAGGAATATTTTGATTGTTGATTCGAATGGGGGAACAGGTATCTTTTCTTAGGGTAAACGTTATATGAACACACTTTTGTTCATTGACTTTAATTCTCCATAAGTTCAACCATATTTCAAGCTGGGTAATGTGTGCTTGGAGATTGCGGGATGCCTCATCAGGATTTTTGTGAATACTCAAACAGGCTGTATCATCGGCAAATGTAGAAGTGTGGATGTTATTGCTCACAGGCATATCACAAGTATATATTAGATACAAGACTGGCCCCAGAATACTACCCTGTGGCACACCAGAAGATATAGATTCGGGTACACTCATGAAGTCTCCTTCCACAACAGTAAACTTTCTATCAAGAATATAACTTTCCAAAAGCTTTTGTATATTTACTGGTAGGTATGTCTTCAATTTTAAAACTAGGCCTTTGTGCCATACTTTGTCAAATGCCTGAGAAACATCAATAAAAAGGGCAGAACAATACTTCTTTTCTTCAAAAGTCCTCCTTATAATTTGAACCAATCTATGCGTTTGCTCAATAGTGCTATGCTGACTTCTAAAGCCAAATTGATGGTCCGGGATGCACCCAGTATCAGCTAAAATTGTGGACAATTTAGTCATGAGCAGCTTTTCGAAAAGCTTTGAAATTGTTGAAAGTAAGCTTATAGGCCTATATGACTCAGCCTTGGTAAGATCTTTGCCTGGCTTTGGAATCATTTTAATCTTGGCAAGTTTCCAGTTATGTGGAAAATACTGCATTCGTAAAATGGCATTAAAAATAAATAGCAAGATTCTTATTGCAATATGAGGCAAGTTCATCAGCATCTTGTTACTACTGCCATCAATACCTGAGGCTTTCTTCGGGTCGAGTTCAGCAACTATTTTTTGTAGTTCACGCATCTTAAACCTTAAGGGACGAGCGGGTAGAGATACTACACTCGGTAATGCGGCAGCACCCGTACATAAATTGGGAGTGAATACAGATTTTAAATGCTCAGAAAATAAGTTACCTTTCTCACTATCGCTTCTTGCCCAGCCTCCGGTCGAAGTACGCAGTGGTGATTTGAGATCAACGGGTCTTTTAAGATTTCTAGTAGCGCGCCATAAAGAGTAATTAGATGTTGACGTTACATCAAGACCTTCTAAATACTTTTCCAGTAATGCAGTCTTTTCCGACGATAGCAGATCTTTGAGTCGTTTTGTACATTCGTTAAGTCTGATTTTATTTAGGGGTGATCTGTGTTGTTGCCATTCTCTTCTAGCTCTCCTTTTTTCACATACAAGACGTTCAATTTCCGTAGAAAAAATTCTATTAAAGCCAGTCTTCGGATAGGAAGTAGTGGTATGTTCAGCAGCCTGTTTAATATATTCGTTAAGATTGGCAATATTAAATTCAATATCATCAGGTGATCTTAGCTGAATGTTTTCTACGCAGTGACTACTAACATATTTTTTTAATCCTAGCCAGTTGACCCTATTAATCGTTTTCACATATGAGTTAGTTAAATCACTCCTTAGTGGGTTGAAAATTGTAACTATTGTGGGAGAGTGATCGGAGGACAGATCTAGAGAGCCCTCTACGTGAATTAAGTCCCTATGGATATTTTTCGTGACGCCAAAATCTATAACATTTGGAATTTTTCTTACGTCAGTAGGCCAGTAAGTAGGCTCCCCACTCTATATGACATCTAAGCCCATTTTTGAAATTGTATTAAACAATGCTCTACCTCTAGGTGTAACAAGACGCGAGCCCCAGTACGTATGTTTTGCATTGTAGTCACCAGCTGCCACGAAACAAGATCCAAGCGATTTGCAGAACTTCTCATACTGATCTTCGGTAACTGAAAATCTGGAAGGTGAGTAAATTGATGATATCACGAAATTTGCACAAAAATTTTCTACGAAAATATTCGTAGCTTGCATATATTCTTCACTAACGTTCTCAAGGATATAGTGCTTGAGTCTTGACTTAATTAGAATTGCTGATCCACCGCATGCTCTCCCTCTCGGGTCCTTTGAATCATATAGAGTGAAACCATTTATTTTAAAGCAGCTTCTCGAAGTCAAGAGAGTCTCAGAGACCAACATTATATCAATATTTTTTTCCGTGAGGAAGTGCTCAAGCTCATTTTTATGTTGGCGAATGCCGTTTGCGTTCCAGAAACATAGTTTTAACGTGTTCATGGTTTGTTGACTAATGCTTGAAGCAGAGTATTCTGCATTCCCAGCATTTCTTGCATCATGCTAGTCATATTTGTTGTAAAGTTGTTTATAGTTAGCACCAGATTCTCAATGGTAGCTTCAAGACGACTAAAGTTAAAGCTAGAGTTTGCATTCGTTGAATTACTTGGCGGTGGAACATTTTGTGTGGGAATAGAACTAGTCTTAGCAGCATCGCCATACGATACACGTGAAGTAACTAGTTGGCTAGTTTGAGGAAGAGTGGCGGAGTAAGCATTTGCTGATTGAACTGGAGCTAATTTAGATTTTTGACCCATAGCCTGTTTAACGAAAGAATATACAGGGCATCCTCTGTAGTTAGCGGTGTGATTACCTCCACAATTACTGCATTTTTTTTCTGCTTGTACTTTTGGCTTGGTACAGTTAGCAGTACCATGCAATTCACCGCAGATAACACAAACTGTAGGTAATTTGTAGTAAGTTTTTGTGTGGCCATATTCTTGGCAATTTTGGCACTGTACGGGACCTGAACGCTTACGTGGCTCTTCAACTGTGATTTTTCGGTGTAAAAGGTATTTTAGACTATAAATTGGGTGCGTCTCGTTTTTTTTCAACTGTATATCATTCGGCTCCAGTTCAACACGAAATAGAGGCTGGGGAATCTTCTCTCTATTGATTATATTGGTAACATTTTTTACCTTATATCCTTGTTCGATAAGTGCACATTTTACTTCTTCGGGCTCAACATATGAATCTATGCCCTTTAATACTATTTGTAGGCCTTTAGCACTCTTAAGTTGATATGTGTAAATATTTGTTTTTTTTTTTTTTTTTTTTTTAAAGAGAAGTAACACTCAGGCAATTAATGCCTACTACTATTACTAGGTGTTACCTTCTTTAGGAAAGGGATAGTGATAGAGAAGACAGGTGGTGAAGGGAGAGATAGAGGAAAGCTTCATTCTTTTACAACTCTCGTTTTTTGCACGTTTTTTGATAATGCAGTGTTGCTGCGCCATCTGGTGTCAAATGAGGCGTATTAAATTTTTGAAGCTGTGTTTTGTAGCCATTTTATTGATTATTTTACTTCGCCGCTGATTTCGCTACACAACGAAGGAGGGCGCTCCGATATTACATTAGGACTAGTATCTGCTGAAGTCGGTATAGTTCAGTGACCAGTGACTATGCCTTCATCACTTGAACTTTCCTACAACAACTGATACAAAGGGACACTAATGCACATCAGACAAATGCGTGGTGTTGTTATTCAATGACTGTTGGACACAGGGATTGAACCCAGGACCTTCGGTTTTGTAGTCAACGTGCTAACTACTTAAGCCAACGCCACCCTTTTATTTTTTTCAAACTCACTAACAGTTTTTCGGAAATCTTTTTCATCATATATTTGGATTTTAGTTTCATCAATATTACCTCGTTTAATTGGAATGATGTGAAAAGTATTTTCACCAATGGTCGACAGTAGATTTTTTAGAAGCGCGTTAGAATTTTTTTCTCTCAGATACATAGGTGGTGGCTTAAAATACTTTTGCGATGATGCAGCCGGCTTGTCGTCATTGACTTGCAATACTGAAAAACGATTTTGGCGATTGGTAGATGATGCGCTGTTACCCTAGACATCTTTGGAGCAGATGCAATTTTAGTAGAATTTGGGCTTCGCCCGCGCTTTAAAATTGTAATGTATCTGTCCATTCCGACTTGGACCTTGGGTTTTGGGCTACGCTTATCTTCAGTCACAACTTGTTTAAGTGATGACCATGAGCCCGAAGCGGATGATATCGCTGAGTTAAATGTAGAAGTACTAGGCAATAATGTCGATTCACTAGTTGGCATTGGACAAAGCGAAGTTGATCGCTGACGAAACTGTGGTTTTCCGTTAGAAAAAGTCTATTATCAGATTTTTTATTTTTATTAAGAGCTTCAGAACTCACAGCAAGTCTATTATCAGATTATGAGCATCAAAACTCACAGTAAAATAGGCATTTCTGCCGTTAGAACTCACTTCACTATTTTTTTCCTTTGGGATACTCATATAGAGTATTCCTCAAGGGTACTTTGTATGTTTTTTTGTTTACGGGTTTTTTTTTGTTTTTGTTATTTCTATATGTAAAAATATTATCAAAGCAAAAAAAGGCTTATTTATCAAAGTTAATATGTACTACGAATATTTTTTGTATGTTTTTTTTTTTTTTTAGTTTGTATGTAAGAAAAATTCCGCTATTACGTCTGTTCACTATGAAGGTACAACGAGAACACTTTTGGTGCTAGCACTTGCTACATAACACTATTGCTGATGGAAATATCGATCTAGATCAATTTTTTCCAATTCTTGAAAAAGAAGCAATTAGTAGAAATATAAACAAAATTCAAATGAACTTAAGTGACAATTTATTTCGCCTCGTAACTATTGATGAATTTAAACAAAAAGCGAATCAACATATAAGCAAATTGCAAATAGCATTAACCCCCAAAATTACCATAATAACCAATAAAGATGAACAAAAATATTTACTAGAGAAATTTCATGACAACCCTTGTTTCGGTGGTCATCCTGGAACAACCAGACTGCTTAAAAAACTCCGCCAATTTTATTATTGGAAAAACATAACAAAAGATGTAAGCCAATACGTAAAACGATGTTCTAAATGTCAAATCAATAAAACCGTAAAACACATAACATCAGATATGATCACAACCCCAACGCCTGAAAAGCCCGTTGATACAGTAATTATAGATACAGTAGGACCTCTTCCTTTATCAGAAGAAGGACATCAATATATCATAACCATAATATCTGATCTGACTAAGTATCTGGTAGCAATAATAGTCTCAAATAAGAACGATAAAACAATAGCTAAATCGTTAGTAGATATTAATTTATAGACCCATGAAGAAAATACTCAGTGATATGGGTACCGAATACAACAATCAAATTCTTGCAGAACTTCTTACTCTTTTGAAAATAGAAAAAGCAACATAACCATCAAACGGTAGGAACGGTTGAAAGATCCCACCGCACACTTAATGAATTCATGCGATCATACATTCACGCATGCAGAGACGATTGGGATAAATGGGTAAAGTATTTTACTTATGCTTTCAATACAACACCATCAACAGTTCATGGATACTGCCCATTTGAACTGATCTTCCCAAACGCCCCAAATTATAATCCACTAGTACCAAGTGAAAAAATAGACACCATATATGATTTTGAAAATTACACAAAAGAAGTAAAATTCCGACTACAAATAGCAATAAATAGAGCACAATATTTAATTGACAAAGCAAAACAACAACAAAAATATTTACATGATAAATACATCAACAACACTGACATTATCATAGGCCAAAAAATATTCATAAAAAATCACACAGCACACAAACTAGAACCAATTTATAAAACACCATTCAAAGTAGTTGATATTGACGATAAAAACAATGTCTTCGTGAATTTAAACGGAAAGAAACAAAAAATTAATAAGGAAAATGTTAAAATTTGTTTGACAGATAATTTTAAGAATCTGCTGTAATAATTACAATTTAATTTTTATTTATATAAGATGAGTTTAACGATGTCTTTTTTTTTTCCTCATAAGTAAATAAAAAAAATTGTTAGCAACATTTGTAATAGCTTAAGTTTTTTTTACAACCAAATTTTAAAATCAATTATCTAATATACATAAAGGAAATTAGTTTTAACAAAATTTGTAAACAAAAAAAAGCTCTTATAGAAATCACTTGATCAACTCTATAAGACATTTTTCTTTAAAAGGGGAGGTGTAGTGAAAATACACATGCATGCTTTGCTTGCTTGCATTATTAAATGCAAGTTATTCACCTTATGAAATATTCTTTCATTTTAATAAAGAATATCACATGAAAATACACATGCATGCTTCGCTTGCATTATTAAATGCAAGTTATTCAACTTATGATATATTCTTTCATTTTAATAAAGAATATCATATTTTAAATGTAAAGAGTTAATGACTCCATGGAATTCACACGACACCATGGGTTGACAAATATATTTGTGTATTTTCTCTTACCCTCAAATTCGCTTAGCTTTAAGATTTGTATTAATAATTAATAACTATCAGTATGAAAATTATTTCAATAAAGAATCAATCTGTTTTTTATTCTGGAGAGAAGAATAAGCGTTTAATTTTTATTCCCGATAATATCATCAATTTACTCCCCTCCCAGATTCTCAATTACTAAGGATCAATACGAGTATTTCTACAAATCTCTTGGCCCTTGTTTCGTAGCAGCTGGCGACTACAATGCAAAACATACGTTCTGGTTTTCGCGTCTTATTACACTTGGAGGTCGAGCGTTATTGAACAAAACTTCAAAAATGGGCTTGGAGTCATATCGAGTTGGGAGCCCACATATTAGCTTACGGACATACAAAAAATTTAATTCATGTTGAAGTTTCTCCACATCTCTCCGGCGATCAGATCACTCTCCCGATTTCTACACTTTGTAGGCCATTAAGAAGTGAATTACCTCACCCTTATGGGAAGATGATCAATAGTGTTAATTTGCTCGGGTTCAAAAAAAATCGCAGTAGTCATTGTACGGAAAACATTAAGCTAAGAACATCCGATGATATTATTAAAAAATTTTCCAAAATGCTAATTAGTTGCGGGTGCATACCGGGCCATCAATTTGGTATTAGAAGTCAGCAGATTGGTTCAATTTATAAGAAGAACTTTTAAAGATAAGAAGTATTGCTCTGCGCTGTTTATTGACGTTTTTTAGGCATTTGATATAGTGTGGCATGAATGCCTAGTTTTAAAATTGAAGACATATCTGCCAATAAACATTCTAAATATTTTAGAAAGTTACATTAGTGCCCGGAAGTTAATTTTTGTGCAAGGAGACTTTATGAGTATGCCTGAAACTATCTCATCTGGTGTGCCACAGGGGAGTATACTGGGGCCAGTTTTGTATTTGGTTTATAATTGTGATATGCCTCTGAGCAGTAATATCCACACTTCTACATTTACCGATGATACAGCCTGCCTTAGTATGCATGAAAACCAGGGTAGGAAGAGTGCTCGAATTAATTTCTTTCGCAAACGAATTTTATTTTCCATATTGTAAAGAATTATTCTTTTTAATTCGAAAAAAACCCAAGAATGCAAAATAAAATTCCTCTCGCAAATTTAAAAAAAAATTCGCAAACGAAAAGAAAATAGAATTCGCGATTAAATTAAAAATACAAATACATATGTACATAATTCCATAGCTGTAATAAGTGAATAGAATGTAATATAAAAATATTTTTATTTCAGTTATAGTTTTTATTTTAAATTAGAAATAATGAAAATTCAAAAAATTATTTGCTATGTGAAAATTCAATACAATTTATTTATTTTAAAACCATTGAAATTTTTTCAAATTCATTCATTGCTCAAATCATTTGATGATACCCATATCATGAAAGTGATAAATGGACATAAGTGTCCACTTTTTGGCGCCTCCGCCATTTTTCCAACGCATTTTTGTCATCTCCTCGAAAATCCCTTCCATTTGATACCCATATCATGAAAGTGATAAATGGACATAACTATCCACTTTGTGGCGCCTCCGCCATTTTGCCAACACATTTTTGGTCATTTCCTTGAATATTCCTTTCATTGGATACCCATATCTTGAAAATGATAGATGGACATGAATGTCCACTTTTTGGCGCCTCTGCCATTTTTTCCATCGCATTTTTGGTCATCACCTCGAAAATACCTTTCATTTGACACCAATATCATGAAGGTGATAAGTGGACATTAGTGTCCACGTTTTGGCGCCTCCGCCATTTTTCCAACGCATTTTTGTCATCTTCTCGAAAATCCCTTTCATTTGATACCCATATCATGAAAGTGATAAATTGGCATAAGTGTCGACTTTTTGGCGCCTGCGCCATTTTTCCAACACATTTTTGGTCATCTCCTTGAAAATTCCTTTCATTTGATACCCATATCTTGAAAATGGTAGATGGACATGAATGTCCACTTTTTGGCGCCTCCGCCATTTTTTCAGCGCATTTTTGTCATCTCCTCGAAAATCCCTTTCATTTGATACCCATATCATGAAAGTGATAAATGACCATAAGTGTCCACTTTTTGGCGCCTCCGCCATTTTGGCAACACATTTTTGGTCATCTCCTTGAAAATTCCTTCATTTGATACCCATAAATTGAAAATGATAGATGGACACGAATGTCCACTTTTTGGCGCCTCCGCCATTTTTCCATCGCATTTTTGGTGATCTTCTCGAAAATCCCTTTCATTTGATACCCATATCATGAAAGTGATAAATGGACACATGTACATATGTAAGTGACCACTTGTTGGCGCTCCGCCATTTTTCCAACGTTTTTTTGGTCATCTCCTTAAAAATCCCTTTTATTTGATACCCATATCTTGAAAATGATAGGTGGACATGAATGTCCACTTTTTGGCAACTCCGCCATTTTCTCGATGGGATTTTTGGTCGTCTCCTTGAAAATCCCTTTCATATGATACACATATCATGAAAGTGATAAATGGACATACATATGTACATAGTTGTCCACTTTTTAATTTTAAACCTTATAAGTGCAAATTTTCAGAAAGTGTAAAACTTGTTCAAGATTATGTCCAGAAGAAAGGAACGCACCAAACGGCTTTCTGCTACGTTCAATAATTTAGAAGATATGTATGTATGTTGATTGCAAAAAAGGTACCAAAATTAAGTTTTTACCCCCTTTTAACCCCTAAAAGTGCACATATTCAACAAGTACCAAACACATGTCGGCTTGCTTTTTACTAGCATTCTTATACTTTTGGAATCCACAATTACTGCATTTTTTTCTGCTTGTACTTTTGGCTTGGTACAGTTAGCAGTACCATGCAATTCACCGCAGATAACACAAACTGTAGGTAATTTGCAGTAAGTTTTTGTGTGGCCATATTCTTGGCAATTATGGCACTGTACGGGACCTGAACGCTTACGTGGCTCGTCAACTGTGATTTTTCGGTGTAAAAGGTATTTTAGACTATAAATTGGGTGCATCTCGTTTTTTTTTCAACTGTATATCATTCGGCTCCAGTTCAACACGAAATAGAGGCTGGGGAATCTTCTCTCTATTGATTATATTAGTAAAATTTTTTACCTTAAATCCTTGTTCGATAAGTGCACATTTTACTTCTTCGGGCTCAACATATGAATCTATGCCCTTTAATACAATTTGTAGGCCTTTAGCACTCTTAAGTTGATATGTGTAAAAATTTGTTTTATTTTTTTCAAACTCACTAACAGTTTTTCGGAAATCTTTTTCATCATATATTTGGATTTTAGTTTCATCAATATTACCTCGTTTAATTGGAATGATGTGAAAAGTATTTTCACCAATGGTCGACAGTAGATTTTTTAGAAGCGCGTTAGAATTTTTTCTCTCAGATAAATAGGTGGTGGCTTAAAAGACTTTTGCGATGATGCAGCCGGCTTGTCGTCATTGACTTGCAATACTGAAAAACGATTTTGGCGATGCGCTGTTATCCCTAGACATCTTTGGAGCAGATGCAATTTTAGTAGAATTTGGGCTTCGCCCGCGCTTTAAAATTGTAATGTATCTGTCCATTCCGACTTGGACCTTGGGTTTTGGGCTACGCTTATCTTCAGTCACAACTTGTTTAAGTGATGACCATGAGCCCGAAGCGGATGATATCGCTGAGTTAAATGTAGAAGTACTAGGCAATAATGTCAACGATTCACTAGTTGGCATTGGACAAAGCGAAGTTGATCGCTGACGAAACTGTGGTTTTCCGTTAGAAAAAGTCTATTATCAGATTTTTTATTTTTATTAAGAGCTTCAGAACTCACAGCAAGTCTATTATCAGATTTTTTATTTTTATTTTTATCATTATGAGCATCAAAACTCACAGTCAAATAGGCATTTCTGCCGTTAGAACTCACTTCACTATTTTTTTCCTTTGGGGTACTCATATAGAGTATTCCTCAAGGGTACTTTGTATGTTTTTTTGTTTACGGGTTTTTTTTTTGTTTTTGTTATTTCTATATGTAAAAATATTATCAAAGCAAAAAAAGGATTATTTATCAAAGTTAATATGTACTACGAATATTTTTTGTATGTTTTTTTTTAACCGACTTCAAAAAAAGAAGGAGGTTAACAATTCGTCTCTTTTTTGTTTTTTTAGGTGTGTAGGTCCATAACTCGGTGCATTTTAGACCGATTGTAAAAATTTTTTTGTTGTCTGAGAGGGTATAGCTTCTCATTGGTCTTATTCGAAAAAACTGGGCGGGGTCACGCCCACAATTTTTTAAATTTGATTTAATGATCTTTTACTTATTTGATTGCTGCAAAACCTAGCAAACATCTTTGGTTCTTGTAATTAGAAAATTTCTAGGTTGAAAAAATGGGCGGGCCTACGCCCATTAAAATGTATTATAACATTACAAGTGGTTCTACTTAACCGATTTTTACGAAACTCAGCACACACCTTGAACCCTAAAATAGACACAGTTTTCTTTTAAAAAAATGGGCGGGGTTACGCCCATTAAAATTTTATATTATATTTCACAGGGTTGTATTTCACCGATTTTTACGAAACTTGGCACACTCCCTAAGCTTTAATCAAGGCACAAAATTGCGTTCAAAAAAGTGGGCGGGGCACGCCTATTAAATTTTAGTATAATATTTCACGTGCTTGTATTTCACCAATATTGACGAAACTTGGCACACACCCTAAACTTTAATAAAGGCACAAAATTGCGTTCAAAAAAGTGGGCGGGGCACGCCTATTAAATTTTAGTATAATATTTCATGTGCTTGTACTTAACCAATATTGACGAAACTTGGCAAACACCTTGAACTCTTAAAAATACACAATCTTATTTTAAAAAAAGGGGCGTAGCCACGCCCTATTAAATTTATTACTATATTTCACGTATTTTTACTTAATCGATTTTTACAAAACTGGACCATATTTCTAAATAACCACTAAAAAGCTACAAATAAAATTTAAAAAAAAAATTAAACCGACTTCAAAAATAAGCACTAAAAAGATACAATTATAATATAGATCTAGTTAAATAAAAAATTTTTATATATGTTACCTACAGTCCCGTTTGAAGTTGGTGCCAGTAATACTGGTACTAAACACATAGGAACATGACCGGTAAAAAACTGCAAGTAATTTTTATGTACATATGTATGTGCTTAGTTACCAATGTTGCTGGCACCAACTTCAAACGGCACTGTAGGTAACATATAAAAAAATCTTTTATTTAACTAGATCTATATTATTTGTATCTTTTTAGTGCTTATTTTTGAAGTCGGTTTAATTTTTTTTTTTAAAGTTTTATTTTGTTTAGTTTGTATGTAAGAAAAATTCCGCTATTACGTCTGTTCACTATGAAGGTACAACGAGAACACTTTTGGTGCTAGCACTTGCTACATAACACTATTGCTGATGGAAATATCGATCTAGATCAATTTTTTCCAATTCTTGAAAAAGAAGCAATTAGTAGAAATATAAACAAAATTCAAATGAACTTAAGTGACAATTTATTTCGCCTCGTAACTATTGATGAATTTAAACAAAAAGCGAATCAACATATAAGCAAATTGCAAATAGCATTAACCCCCAAAATTACCATAATAACCAATAAAGATGAACAAAAATATTTACTAGAGAAATTTCATGACAACCCTTGTTTCGGTGGTCATCCTGGAACAACCAGACTGCTTAAAAAACTCCGCCAATTTTATTATTGGAAAAACATAACAAAAGATGTAAGCCAATACGTAAAACGATGTTCTAAATGTCAAATCAATAAAACCGTAAAACACATAACATCAGATATGATCACAACCCCAACGCATGAAAAGCCCGTTGATACAGTATTTATAGATACAGTAGGACCTCTTCCTTTATCAGAAGAAGGACATCAATATATCATAACCATAATATCTGATCTGACTAAGTATCTGGTAGCAATACTATTCTCAAATAAGAACGCTAAAACAATAGCTAAATCGTTAGTAGATATTAATTTATAGACCCATGAAGAAAATACTCAGTGATATGGGTACCGAATACAACAATCAAATTCTTGCAGAACTTCTTACTCTTTTGAAAATAGAAAAAGCAAGATCACCATCAAACGGTAGGAACGGTTGAAAGATCCCACCGCACACTTAATGAATTCATGCGATCATACATTCACGCATGCAGAGACGATTGGGATAAATGGGTAAAGTATTTTACCTATGCTTTCAATACAACACCATCAACAGTTCATGGATACTGCCCATTTGAACTGATCTTCCCAAACGCCCCAAATTATAATCCACTAGTACCAAGTGAAAAAATAGACACCATATATGATTTTGAAAATTACACAAAAGAAGTAAAATTCCGACTACAAATAGCAATAAATAGAGCACAATATTTAATTGACAAAGCAAAACAACAATAAAAATATTTACATGATAAAAACATCAACAACACTGACATTACCATAGGCCAAAAAATATTCATAAAAAATCACACAGCACACAAACTAGAACCAATTTATAAAACACCATTCAAAGTAGTTGATATTGACGATAAAAACAATGTCTTCGTGAATTTAAACGGAAAGAAACAAAAAATTAATAAGAAAAATGTTAAAATTTGTTTGACAGATAATTTTAAGAATCTGCTGTAATAAATACAATTTAATTTTTATTTATATAAGATGAGTTTAACGATGTCTTTTTTTTCCTCATAAGTAAATAAAAAAAATTGTTAGCAACATTTGTAATAGCTTAAGTTTGTTTTACAACCAAATTTTAAAATCAATTATCTAATATACATAAAGAAAATTAGTTTTAACAAAATTTGTAAACAAAAAAAAGCTCTTATAGAAATCACTTGATCAACGATCTCTATAAGACATTTTTCTTTAAAAGGGGAGGTGTAGTGAAAATACACATGCATGCTTTGCTTGCATTATTAAATGCAAGTTATTCACCTTATGAAATATTCTTTCATTTTAATAAAGAATATCACATGAAAATACACATGCATGCTTCGCTTGCATTATTAAATGCAAGTTATTCAACTTATGATATATTCTTTCATTTTAATAAAGAATATCATATTTTAAATGCAAAGAGTTAATGACTCCATGGAATTCACACGACACCATGGGTTGACAAATATATTTGTGTATTTTCTCTTACCCTCAAATTCGCTTAGCTTTAAGATTTGTATTAATAATTAATAACTATAAGTATGAAAATTATTTCAATAAAGAATCAATCTGTTTTTTATTCTGGAGAGAAGAATAAGCGTTTAATTTTTATTCCCGATAATATCATCAGTTTACTCCCCTCCCAGATTCTCAATTACTAAGGATCAATACGAGGATTTCTACAAATCTCTTGGCCCTTGTTTCGTAGCAGCTGGCGACTACAATGCAAAACATACGTTCTGGTTTTCGCGTCTTATTACACCTGGAGGTCGAGCGTTATTGAACACAACTTCAAAAATGGGCTTGGAATCATATCGAGTTGGGAGCCCACATATTAGCTTACGGACATACAAAAAATTTAATTCATGTTGAAGTTTCTCCACATCTCTCCGGCGATCAGATCACTCTCCCGATTTCTACACTTTGTAGCCCATTAAGAAGTGAATTACCTCACCCTTATGGGAAGATGATCAATAGTGTTAATTTGCTCGGGTTCAAAAAAAATCGCAGTAGTCATTGTACGGAAAACATTAAGCTAAGAACATCCGATGATATTATTAAAAAATTTTCCAAAATGCTAATTAGTTGCGGGTGCATACCGGGCCATCAATTTGGTATTAGAAGTCAGCATAGCACCATTGAACAAACTTATAGATTGGTTCAATTTATAAGAAGAACTTTTAAAGATAAGAAGTATTGCTCTGCGCTGTTTATTGACGTTTTTTAGGCATTTGATATAGTGTGGCATGAATGCCTAGTTTTAAAATTGAAGACATATCTGCCAATAAACATTCTAAATATTTTAGAAAGTTACATTAGTGCCCGGAAGTTAATTTTTGTGCAAGGAGACTTTATGAGTATGCCTGAAACTATCTCATCTGGTGTGCCACAGGGGAGTATACTGGGGCCAGTTTTGTATTTGGTTTATAATTGTGATATGCCTCTGAGCAGTAATATCCACACTTCTACATTTACCGATGATACAGCCTGCCTTAGTATGCATGAAAACCAGGGTAGGAAGAGTGCTCGAATTAATTTCTTTCGCAAACGAATTTTATTTTCCATATTGTAAAGAATTATTCTTTTTAATTCGAAAAAAACCCAAGAATGCAAAATAAAATTCCTCTCGCAAATTTAAAAAAAAATCGCAAACGAAAAGAAAATAGAATTCGCCATTAAATTAAAAATACAAATACATATGTACATAATTCCATACCTGTAATAAGTGAATAGAATGTAATATAAAAATATTTTTATTTCAGTTATAGTTTTTATTTTAAATTAGAAATAATGAAAATTCAAACAATTATTTGCTATGTGAAAATTCAATACAATTTATTTATTTTAAAACCATTGAAATTTTTTCAAATTCATTCATTGCTCAAATCATTTGATGATACCCATATCATGAAAGTGATAAATGGACATAAGTGTCCACTTTTTGGCGCCTCCGCCATTTTTCCAACGCATTTTTGTCATCTCCTCGAAAATCCCTTCCATTTGATACCCATATCATGAAAGTGATAAATGGACATAACTATCCACTTTGTGGCGCCTCCGCCATTTTGCCAACACATTTTTGGTCATTTCCTTGAATATTCCTTTCATTGGATACCCATATCTTGAAAATGGTAGATGGACATGAATGTCCACTTTTTGGCGCCTCCGCCATTTTTTCAGCGCATTTTTGTCATCTCCTCGAAAATCCCTTTCATTTGATACCCATATCATGAAAGTGATAAATGACCATAAGTGTCCACTTTTTGGCGCCTCCGCCATTTTGGCAACACATTTTTGGTCATCTCCTTGAAAATTCCTTCATTTGATACCCATAAATTGAAAATGATAGATGGACACGAATGTCCACTTTTTGGCGCCTCCGCCATTTTTCCATCGCATTTTTGGTGATCTTCTCGAAAATCCCTTTCATTTGATACCCATATCATGAAAGTGATAAATGGACACATGTACATATGTAAGTGACCACTTGTTGGCGCTCCGCCATTTTTCCAACGTTTTTTTGGTCATCTCCTTAAAAATCCCTTTTATTTGATACCCATATCTTGAAAATGATAGGTGGACATGAATGTCCACTTTTTGGCAACTCCGCCATTTTCTCGATGGGATTTTTGGTCGTCTCCTTGAAAATCCCTTTCATATGATACACATATCATGAAAGTGATAAATGGACACACATATGTACATAGTTGTCCACTTTTTAATTTTAAACCTCATAAGTGCAAATTTTCAGAAAGTGTAAAACTTGTTCAAGATTATGTCCAGAAGAAAGGAACGCACCAAACGGCTTTCTGCTACGTTCAATAATTTAGAAGATATGTATGTATGTTGATTGCAAAAAAGGTACCAAAATTAAGTTTTTACCCCCTTTTAACCCCTAAAAGTGCACATATTCAACAAGTACCAAACACATGTCGGCTTGCTTTTTACTAGCATTCTTATACTTTTGGAATCCACAATTACTGCATTTTTTTCTGCTTGTACTTTTGGCTTGGTACAGTTAGCAGTACCATGCAATTCACCGCAGATAACACAAACTGTAGGTAATTTGCAGTAAGTTTTTGTGTGGCCATATTCTTGGCAATTATGGCACTGTACGGGACCTGAACGCTTACGTGGCTCGTCAACTGTGATTTTTCGGTGTAAAAGGTATTTTAGACTATAAATTGGGTGCATCTCGTTTTTTTTCAACTGTATATCATTCGGCTCCAGTTCAACACGAAATAGAGGCTGGGGAATCTTCTCTCTATTGATTATATTAGTAAAATTTTTTACCTTAAATCCTTGTTCGATAAGTGCACATTTTACTTCTTCGGGCTCAACATATGAATCTATGCCCTTTAATACAATTTGTAGGCCTTTAGCACTCTTAAGTTGATATGTGTAAAAATTTGTTTTATTTTTTTCAAACTCACTAACAGTTTTTTGGAAATCTTTTTCATCATATATTTGGATTTTAGTTTCATCAATATTACCTCGTTTAATTGGAATGATGTGAAAAGTATTTTCACCAATGGTCGACAGTAGATTTTTTAGAAGCGCGTTAGAATTTTTTCTCTCAGATAAATAGGTGGTGGCTTAAAAGACTTTTGCGATGATGCAGCCGGCTTGTCGTCATTGACTTGCAATACTGAAAAACGATTTTGGCGATGCGCTGTTATCCCTAGACATCTTTGGAGCAGATGCAATTTTAGTAGAATTTGGGCTTCGCCCGCGCTTTAAAATTGTAATGTATCTGTCCATTCCGACTTGGACCTTGGGTTTTGGGCTGCTCTTATCTTCAGTCACAACTTGTTTAAGTGATGACCATGAGCCCGAAGCGGATGATATCGCTGAGTTAAATGTAGAAGTACTAGGCAATAATGTCAACGATTCACTAGTTGGCATTGGACAAAGCGAAGTTGATCGCTGACGAAACTGTGGTTTTCCGTTAGAAAAAGTCTATTATCAGATTTTTTATTTTTATTAAGAGCTTCAGAACTCACAGCAAGTCTATTATCAGATTTTTTATTTTTATTTTTATCATTATGAGCATCAAAACTCACAGTCAAATAGGCATTTCTGCCGTTAGAACTCACTTCACTATTTTTTTCCTTTGGGGTACTCATATAGAGTATTCCTCAAGGGTACTTTGTATGTTTTTTTGTTTACGGGTTTTTTTTTGTTTTTGTTATTTCTATATGTAAAAATATTATCAAAGCAAAAAAAGGATTATTTATCAAAGTTAATATGTACTACGAATATTTTTTGTATGTTTTTTTTAACCGACTTCAAAAAAAGAAGGAGGTTAACAATTCGTCTCTTTTTTTTTTTTTTTAGGTGTGTAGGTCCATAACTCGGTGCATTTTAGACCGATTGTAAAAATTTTTTTGTTGTCTGAGAGGGTATAGCTTCTCATTGGTCCCATTCGGAAAAACTGGGCGGGGTCACGCCCACAATTTTTTAAATTTGATTTAATGATCTTTTACTTATTTGATTGCTGCAAAACCTAGCAAACATCTTTGGTTCTTGTAATTAGAAAATTTCTAGGTTGAAAAAATGGGCGGGCCTACGCCCATTAAAATGTATTATAACATTACAAGTAGTTCTACTTAACCGATTTTTACGAAACTCAGCACACACCTTGAACCCTAAAATAGACACAGTTTTCTTTTAAAAAAATGGGCGGGGTTACGCCCATTAAAATTTTATATTATATTTCACAGGGTTGTATTTCACCGATTTTTACGAAACTTGGCACACTCCCTAAGCTTTAATCAAGGCACAAAATTGCGTTCAAAAAAGTGGGCGGGGCACGCCTATTAAATTTTAGTATAATATTTCACGTGCTTGTATTTCACCAATATTGACGAAACTTGGCACACACCCTAAACTTTAATAAAGGCACAAAATTGCGTTCAAAAAAGTGGGCGGGGCACGCCTATTAAATTTTAGTATAATATTTCATGTGCTTGTACTTAACCAATATTGACGAAACTTGGCAAACACCTTGAACTCTTAAAAATACACAATCTTGTTTTAAAAAAAGGGGCGTAGCCACGCCCTATTAAATTTATTACTATATTTCACGTATTTTTACTTAATCGATTTTTACAAAACTGGACCATATTTCTAAATAACCACTAAAAAGCTACAAATAAAACTTAAAAAAAAAAATTAAACCGACTTCAAAAATAAGCACTAAAAAGATACAAATAATATAGATCTAGTTAAATAAAAAATTTTTATATATGTTACCTACAGTCCCGTTTGAAGTTGGTGCCAGTAATACTGGTACTAAACACATAGGAACATGACCGGTAAAAAACTGCAAGTAATTTTTATGTACATATGTATGTGCTTAGTTACCAATGTTGCTGACACCAACTTCAAACGGCACTGTAGGTAACATATAAAAAAATCTTTTATTTAACTAGATCTATATTATTTGTATCTTTTTAGTGCTTATTTTTGAAGTCGGTTTAATTTTTTTTTTAAAGTTTTATTTTGTTTAGTTTGTATGTAAGAAAAATTCCGCTATTACGTCTGTTCACTATGAAGGTACAACGAGAACACTTTTGGTGCTAGCACTTGCTACATAACACTATTGCTGATGGAAATATCGATCTAGATCAATTTTTTCCAATTCTTGAAAAAGAAGCAATTAGTAGAAATATAAACAAAATTCAAATGAACTTAAGTGACAATTTATTTCGCCTCGTAACTATTGATGAATTTAAACAAAAAGCGAATCAACATATAAGCAAATTGCAATTAGCATTAACCCCCAAAATTACCATAATAACCAATAAAGATGAACAAAAATATTTACTAGAGAAATTTCATGACAACCCTTGTTTCGGTGGTCATCCTGGAACAACCAGACTGCTTAAAAAACTCCGCCAATTTTATTATTGGAAAAACATAACAAAAGATGTAAGCCAATACGTAAAACGATGTTCTAAATGTCAAATCAATAAAACCGTAAAACACATAACATCAGATATGATCACAACCCCAACGCATGAAAAGCCCGTTGATACAGTATTTATAGATACAGTAGGACCTCTTCCTTTATCAGAAGAAGGACATCAATATATCATAACCAATAATATCTGATCTGACTAAGTATCTGGTAGCAATACTATTCTCAAATAAGAACGCTAAAACAATAGCTAAATCGTTAGTAGATATTAATTTATAGACCCATGAAGAAAATACTCAGTGATATGGGTACCGAATACAACAATCAAATTCTTGCAGAACTTCTTACTCTTTTGAAAATAGAAAAAGCAAGATCACCATCAAACGGTAGGAACGGTTGAAAGATCCCACCGCACACTTAATGAATTCATGCGATCATACATTCACGCATGCAGAGACGATTGGGATAAATGGGTAAAGTATTTTACCTATGCTTTCAATACAACACCATCAACAGTTCATGGATACTGCCCATTTGAACTGATCTTCCCAAACGCCCCAAATTATAATCCACTAGTACCAAGTGAAAAAATAGACACCATATATGATTTTGAAAATTACACAAAAGAAGTAAAATTCCGACTACAAATAGCAATAAATAGAGCACAATATTTAATTGACAAAGCAAAACAACAATAAAAATATTTACATGATAAAAACATCAACAACACTGACATTACCATAGGCCAAAAAATATTCATAAAAAATCACACAGCACACAAACTAGAACCAATTTATAAAACACCATTCAAAGTAGTTGATATTGACGATAAAAACAATGTCTTCGTGAATTTAAACGGAAAGAAACAAAAAATTAATAAGAAAAATGTTAAAATTTGTTTGACAGATAATTTTAAGAATCTGCTGTAATAAATACAATTTAATTTTTATTTATATAAGATGAGTTTAACGATGTCTTTTTTTTTCCTCATAAGTAAATAAAAAAAATTGTTAGCAACATTTGTAATAGCTTAAGTTTGTTTTACAACCAAATTTTAAAATCAATTATCTAATATACATAAAGGAAATTAGTTTTAACAAAATTTGTAAACAAAAAAAAGCTCTTATAGAAATCACTTGATCAACGATCTCTATAAGACATTTTTCTTTAAAAGGGGAGGTGTAGTGAAAATACACATGCATGCTTTGCTTGCATTATTAAATGCAAGTTATTCACCTTATGAAATATTCTTTCATTTTAATAAAGAATATCACATGAAAATACACATGCATGCTTCGCTTGCATTATTAAATGCAAGTTATTCAACTTATGATATATTCTTTCATTTTAATAAAGAATATCATATTTTAAATGCAAAGAGTTAATGACTCCATGGAATTCACACGACACCATGGGTTGACAAATATATTTGTGTATTTTCTCTTACCCTCAAATTCGCTTAGCTTTAAGATTTGTATTAATAATTAATAACTATAAGTATGAAAATTATTTCAATAAAGAATCAATCTGTTTTTTATTCTGGAGAGAAGAATAAGCGTTTAATTTTTATTCCCGATAATATCATCAATTTACTCCCCTCCCAGATTCTCAATTACTAAGGATCAATACGAGGATTTCTACAAATCTCTTGGCCCTTGTTTCGTAGCAGCTGGCGACTACAATGCAAAACATACGTTCTGGTTTTCGCGTCTTATTACACCTGGAGGTCGAGCGTTATTGAACACAACTTCAAAAATGGGCTTGGAATCATATCGAGTTGGGAGCCCACATATTAGCTTACGGACATACAAAAAATTTAATTCATGTTGAAGTTTCTCCACATCTCTCCGGCGATCAGATCACTCTCCCGATTTCTACACTTTGTAGCCCATTAAGAAGTGAATTACCTCACCCTTATGGGAAGATGATCAATAGTGTTAATTTGCTCGGGTTCAAAAAAAATCGCAGTAGTCATTGTACGGAAAACATTAAGCTAAGAACATCCGATGATATTATTAAAAAATTTTCCAAAATGCTAATTAGTTGCGGGTGCATACCGGGCCATCAATTTGGTATTAGAAGTCAGCATAGCACCATTGAACAAACTTATAGATTGGTTCAATTTATAAGAAGAACTTTTAAAGATAAGAAGTATTGCTCTGCGCTGTTTATTGACGTTTTTTAGGCATTTGATATAGTGTGGCATGAATGCCTAGTTTTAAAATTGAAGACATATCTGCCAATAAACATTCTAAATATTTTAGAAAGTTACATTAGTGCCCGGAAGTTAATTTTTGTGCAAGGAGACTTTATGAGTATGCCTGAAACTATCTCATCTGGTGTGCCACAGGGGAGTATACTGGGGCCAGTTTTGTATTTGGTTTATAATTGTGATATGCCTCTGAGCAGTAATATCCACACTTCTACATTTACCGATGATACAGCCTGCCTTAGTATGCATGAAAACCAGGGTAGGAAGAGTGCTCGAATTAATTTCTTTCGCAAACGAATTTTATTTTCCATATTGTAAAGAATTATTCTTTTTAATTCGAAAAAAACCCAAGAATGCAAAATAAAATTCCTCTCGCAAATTTAAAAAAAAATCGCAAACGAAAAGAAAATAGAATTCGCCATTAAATTAAAAATACAAATACATATGTACATAATTCCATACCTGTAATAAGTGAATAGCATGTAATATAAAAATATTTTTATTTCAGTTATAGTTTTTATTTTAAATTAGAAATAATGAAAATTCAAACAATTATTTGCTATGTGAAAATTCAATACAATTTATTTATTTTAAAACCATTGAAATTTTTTCAAATTCATTCATTGCTCAAATCATTTGATGATACCCATATCATGAAAGTGATAAATGGACATAAGTGTCCACTTTTTGGCGCCTCCGCCATTTTTCCAACGCATTTTTGTCATCTCCTCGAAAATCCCTTCCATTTGATACCCATATCATGAAAGTGATAAATGGACATAACTATCCACTTTGTGGCGCCTCCGCCATTTTGCCAACACATTTTTGGTCATTTCCTTGAATATTCCTTTCATTGGATACCCATATCTTGAAAATGATAGATTGACATGTATGTCCACTTTTTGGCGCCTCTGCCATTTTTTCAGCGCATTTTTGTCATCTCCTCGAAAATCCCTTTCATTTGATACCCATATCATGAAAGTGATAAATGACCATAAGTGTCCACTTTTTGGCGCCTCCGCCATTTTGGCAACACATTTTTGGTCATCTCCTTGAAAATTCCTTCATTTGATACCCATAAATTGAAAATGATAGATGGACACGAATGTCCACTTTTTGGCGCCTCCGCCATTTTTCCATCGCATTTTTGGTGATCTTCTCGAAAATCCCTTTCATTTGATACCCATATCATGAAAGTGATAAATGGACACATGTACATATGTAAGTGACCACTTGTTGGCGCTCCGCCATTTTTCCAACGTTTTTTTGGTCATCTCCTTAAAAATCCCTTTTATTTGATACCCATATCTTGAAAATGATAGGTGGACATGAATGTCCACTTTTTGGCAACTCCGCCATTTTCTCGATGGGATTTTTGGTCGTCTCCTTGAAAATCCCTTTCATATGATACACATATCATGAAAGTGATAAATGGACATACATATGTACATAGTTGTCCACTTTTTAATTTTAAACCTTATAAGTGCAAATTTTCAGAAAGTGTAAAACTTGTTCAAGATTATGTCCAGAAGAAAGGAACGCACCAAACGGCTTTCTGCTACGTTCAATAATTTAGAAGATATGTATGTATGTTGATTGCAAAAAAGGTACCAAAATTAAGTTTTTACCCCCTTTTAACCCCTAAAAGTGCACATATTCAACAAGTACCAAACACATGTCGGCTTGCTTTTTACTAGCATTCTTATACTTTTGGAATCCACAATTACTGCATTTTTTTCTGCTTGTACTTTTGGCTTGGTACAGTTAGCAGTACCATGCAATTCACCGCAGATAACACAAATGTAGGTAATTTGCAGTAAGTTTTTGTGTGGCCATATTCTTGGCAATTATGGCACTGTACGGGACCTGAACGCTTACGTGGCTCGTCAACTGTGATTTTTCGGTGTAAAAGGTATTTTAGACTATAAATTGGGTGCATCTCGTTTTTTTTCAACTGTATATCATTCGGCTCCAGTTCAACACGAAATAGAGGCTGGGGAATCTTCTCTCTATTGATTATATTAGTAAAATTTTTTACCTTAAATCCTTGTTCGATAAGTGCACATTTTACTTCTTCGGGCTCAACATATGAATCTATGCCCTTTAATACAATTTGTAGGCCTTTAGCACTCTTAAGTTGATATGTGTAAAAATTTGTTTTATTTTTTTCAAACTCACTAACAGTTTTTCGGAAATCTTTTTCATCATATATTTGGATTTTAGTTTCATCAATATTACCTCGTTTAATTGGAATGATGTGAAAAGTATTTTCACCAATGGTCGACAGTAGATTTTTTAGAAGCGCGTTAGAATTTTTTCTCTCAGATAAATAGGTGGTGGCTTAAAAGACTTTTGCGATGATGCAGCCGGCTTGTCGTCATTGACTTGCAATACTGAAAAACGATTTTGGCGATGCGCTGTTATCCCTAGACATCTTTGGAGCAGATGCAATTTTAGTAGAATTTGGGCTTCGCCCGATTTCTACACTTTGTAGCCCATTAAGAAGTGACTTACCTCACCCTTATGGGAAGATGATCAGTATTGTTAATTGGCTCGGGTTCAAAAAAAAATGTGTTCTAACTATCACTACTATCAAGATTGTATAGTAAACATTTAAAGTCAACTTGACCGCAATATACATAACATCCAATGGCATTGAAATTATTTTTGCACTGGACATTTGACACTCATGCAAATGCATTCGACAGACTGCAACGTAAGTATGTATTTTGTACAAATGCTATTTGACACTCACCAGTCTGATCGAAGGCCGCAGCATAATGCATTTGAATGAATCATAATTAATAACCACATGTGTTTATATAATAAATATAAACAATACAAAATCCATGTTTTCCAAATTTCTTATGAGACACACGCCGCACGCCTACCGTGGGAAACTAAAAGGAACAATTTGCTTATTAAGCATATACCTTTTCTTTTCCCTCTTATGTTAAGATAGGTTAAGCTTTATTCTCATAACTAGTATATAAGACAATGTATTTTTATTTTAAAATTAATCATTAAACAACATTCCTAGAGCTCCTAGCTGAGCTCAGGAAATAATCTTTATTATGAAATAAATAAAATAAATTTGATCAAAACAAACCACTATAAATAATTAAATAAAATTACTTTTATTACAAGTCATTGTACGGAAAACATTAAGCTAAGAACATCCGATGATATTATTAAAAAATTTTCCAAAATGCTAATTAGTTGCGGGTGCATACCGGGCCATCAATTTGGTTTTAGAAGTCAGCATAGCAAACAAACTAATAGATTAGTTCAATTTATAAGAAGAACTTTTAAAGATAAGAAGTATTGCTCTGCGCTGTTTATTGACCTTTCTTAGGCATTTGATATAGTGTGGCATGAATGCCTAGTTTTAAAATTGAAGACATATCTGCTAATAAACATTCTAAATATTTTGGAAAGTTACATTAGTGCCCGGAAGGTAATTTTTGTGCAAGGAGACTTTATGAGTATGCCTGAAACCATCTCATCTGGTGTGCCACAGGGGAGTATACTGGGGCCAGTTTTGTATTTGGTTTATAATTGTGATATGCCTCTGAGCAGTAATATCCACACTTCTACATTTACCGATGATACAACCTGCCTTAGTATGCATGAAAACCAGGGTAGGAAGAGTGCTCGAATTAATTTCTTTCGCAAACGAATTTTATTTTCCATATTGTAAAGAATTATTCTTTTTAATTCGAAAAAACCCAAGAATGCAAAATAAAATTCCTCTCGCAAATTTAAAAATAAAATTCGCAAACGAATAGAAAAAAGAATTCGCGATTAAATTAAAAATACAAATACATATGTACATAATTTCATAGCTGTAATAAGTGAATAGAATGTAAAATAAAAATATTTTTATTTCAGTTATAGTTTTTATTTTAAATTAGAAACAATGAAAATTCAAACAATTATTTGCTATGTGAAAATTCAATACAATTTATTTATTTTAAAACGATTGACATTTTTTCAAATTCTGTTTGTCCACTTTGTGGCGCCTCCGCCATTTTGCCAACACATTTTTGGTCATCTCCTTGAATATTCCTTGCATTGGATACCCATATCTTGAAAATGATAGATGGACATGAATGTCCACTTTTTGGCTCCTCCGCCATTTTTTCCATCGCATTTTTGGTCATCACCTCGAAAATACCTTTCATTTGATACCAATATCATGAAGGTGATAAGTGGACATTAGTGTCCACTTTTTGGCGCCTCCGCCATTTTTCCAACGCATTTTGGTCATCTCCTCGAAAATCCCTTTCATTTGATACCCATATCATGAAAGTGATAAATTGGCATAAGTGTCGACTTTTTGGCGCCTACGCCATTTTCCAACACATTTTTGGTCATCTCCTTGAAAATTCCTTTCATTTGATACCCATATCTTGAAAATGGTAGATGGACATGAATGTCCACTTTTTGGCGCCTCCGCCAATTTTTCAGCGCATTTTTGTCATCTCCTCGAAAATCCTTTTCATTTCATACCCATATCATGAAAGTGATACATGACCATAAGTGTCCACTTTTTGGCGCCTCCGCCATTTTGCCAACACATTTTTGGTCATCTCCTTGAAAATTCCTTTCATTTGATACCCATAAATTGAAAATGATAGATGGACACGAATGTCCACTTTTTGGCGCCTCCGCCATTTTTCCATCGCATTTTTGGTGATCTCCTTAAAAATCCCTTTTATTTGATACCCATATCTTGAAAATGATAGGTGGACATGAATGTCCACTTTTTGGCAACTCCGCCATTTTCTCGATGGGATTTTTGGTCGTCTCCTTGAAAATCCCTTTCATATGATACACATATCATGAAAGTGATAAATGGACATACATATGTACATTGTTGTCCACTTTTTAATTTTAAACCTTATAAGTGCAAATTTGTAATGTAAAAATGTAAAACTTTTCAAGATTATGTCCAGAAGAAAGGAACGCACCAAACGGCTTTCTGCTACGTTCAATAATTTAGAAGATATGTATGTTGATTGCAAAAAAGGTACCAAAATTAAGTTTTTACCCCCTTTTAACCCCTAAAAGTGCACATATTAAACATGTACCAAACACATGTCGGCTTGCTTTTTACTAGCATTCTTATCCTTTTGGAATTTGTAGTCTATCTAATGTAGTTTCCGAGATATAAAGATACCTATTTTACCCTCTTTTACCCCTTTTTACCACCTTTTGCGGTCGAATTTTCAAAAATCCCTTCTTATTGGATCTATGCATCGGAAGAGGAATCTATACAACAAATTTCAGCTCTATAGCTATAGTGGTTTGAGCTATGCGATGATATGTCAAAAAGAACTCAATTTGCTGCCTAACAAATTTTATAAGAATTGATCTTTTGCATTCGTTCCTTAGAATTATAAAATAAAATTCGGAAAAGAATTCTATTTTAAATTCTTGTTTTTTTCGTTCTCCTAGCAAACGAATTAAATTAACTTTTGTTCATTACATACATTTAGTATGCTTTTCTATCAGAAATAGAAGCATTTCATTCATTTAATTCGTTTGCAAGGAGAACGAAAAAAACAAGAATTTAAAATAGAATTCTTTTCCGAATTTTATTTTTAAAAGTACCATATATATTGATATAATTGCTCTTGATCTTTGATAAGTTGTGTGGAATCGTTCACATTATTGGATTAATGCGGTCGTTTTGTGTAAACCCATTTCGTCAAATGGAATGAAGATTTAGATCTATAATTTGTGTGATATGACTTTGGGAACAATTCGAAGCCCTTTACTTCAATGGTTCAACAACAACCAACCTTGATTATTAATCGGAGCCTTCCAGGTATGTTATTGCTGTGATAACAGCAATAACATTTAATATTTCTGATAGAAAAGCATACTAAATGTATAATAATGTCCTGGACAATACCATTTATAAGACTTTTCAAAAAAAATCTCTCATGTCTTGAAAGGTCTTATAAATAGTCTTGTACAGGACTTTAATGCGCAAACAGTTTGTGTGGTAATGCCACCCAACGAAAAATATCGGAAATGAAAAACTTTGCCACTAGTTCCCACTGTTATTTTTGCCATATTTGTCACAAAATGCCACAGTGTGTACTCTGCCTTATAAGTGTAAGCTAATAAATGCGTGTGTACCATGTTTGCATGTAGTAGTAGCAACTTTAAACACGTACAGCTCCTAAAATACTGAACCGATTTCAATAAAATATGCATTGTGCCCATCTGTGCAGAAAATCCTTTAAAGTCATATATGTAAATCTTTCCAAAATCGGTGCAGTAGTTCCGCAGCAAAAGGGTTTACAAAAAACTTGTTAGCCTATTAATTATATAGATAACTTTCGGTCAAGTCTTGTGTTGTTATTGTTTTTCATGTTGTTAAAAATTGTATTTTCACTTAGCATAAGTAAATTGTTGTCTTTCATCTTTATTGTTTTTTATTTTTTGTTTGTTTAGTGACTTTGGAACTCACATCAGGACCGAGTGCCAATGCAACCTGCCGTGAATGAAAAAATGAATGATCGGTATACTGAAATCCCGAAAATTGTTCTCGCTCCTCTTTAGAAACGTCTTCCGGTGGGGTTTTTATTCCATTAATTTTCTTTACTTTCGCCGCTATGGAAATGCGTTTACCGTCGTCGTACATATATCCGACAATCAGACGGACATGAGCATCAATGAGTGAAATTTTTAATGGTTTTACCATTTGATCACTGATATAGCTCATTCGACAGCAGAAATCAATGACCGCTCTGATTTCGATCTTTTTATTTCCACAAATAAGCTTATCTTGAAGCGTCGGCAAAAAGTTGACGACGTGACGAATAGTGGAAGTCGTTGGCATGAAATTGGCTACAACCGGATGAGGACCAGAATTTTTTTTTTAATTTTTAACTTTTGGTTTGGGCGGTTTTGTAGCTTTCTGAGGTAGGAACATAAGAGTGGTGAGTAGATGGGTAATGGTGGCGATAATCCTGTTTTGGGAATTCAAAACCGGGAAAATCAAAAATGGTGGCAACCCTGTTACAAATGAGGGTATTTTGGAGATTTTCATGCTGAGATTTTCTGGGCTATATGTGTGTGTGTGTTTGTGTGTGAGTTGGATTTTATGCTTATGTATGTACAATTGTGAGTACAGCTTTTGTTGTTATTGTAGGGAAGCGTTGTGCTTACAGTGTATGGATGTATGTATGTATATGTGCGTGTGTGAGTGTGTGTATGTATGAGTATGTGTTTTTGTATTTAGTTTAGACAATCATTATACCCAGTAGGAAATGTTGATGATGAAAATGTGCTGACTAGCTTGACATCAGTACTATTCTATAATTATCCCCAATACAATACTTTGAAACCCTACCAAAAAAAATACAATTCACTAGGTAGTGATTACGTAGTTCTTATGGGGTCATGAGTCATACTAACCAGACAGTTATTTACTGGTACATTTCTATAATTTACGAACATACAAATATATGTATATTGACAAGTTATTTAGGGCTGTTCTGTAAACCGCGCGTTTTTAAATCGTACAATTTCCAAAATCGAAAACAGTGTTTCGCTGATCGGACGATTTAGTGCATTCAAAGTTATGTTCGTTTAAAATGTCTTAAGTATCTAAAACATTAAAACCAATTAAAAAGCTGCAATAAGTCACCTTTTTGATTGAGCTCTTTTCTGGAAATTAGGCGATTTCAAATCGCGCGATTTACAGAACACACCTGATTGTCAATTCCACCTCTCTCCTTCTTTTATACTGACGGATAGAAGAAAACTTATTATACACAAAGACACTTGCTCCGAGTCTGACTACAGGGTAGTTACAAGGGATCTGTGTATTTGTGTGTATGTAGTGATTGTTATTTGATAGACTTTGGGTTGCTGTTTTGAGTTATCGTTGGTATGCTTATGTAGGGTTATTGTATGTATGCATTTATGTTTGAGATCTCTGGGGAAATAATCTAATAGCTGCAGAGAGTGGCAACCCTGTTGTGAATGGAAGTGGATAGGGAATGTATTTGGTAATGTATGTATATGTTGTTGTAGTAATGTATGTGATCGTATCTATTTTTACTTTGAAGAATATCATTGCTTGTGTGTATTGTTTGGTCTTCGAGAGTTTTTCATACATATTTACAAATGAATGCGTATATGTTTTCTAGGCTATTGACGATGCTATTCTTATGGAGATAGAAAATATTGTGTTGGCATAGGTTTTATATGTACAAGTGACTTTCAGATGTTAAATGTTTTGAATCAAATCAGGTTGATAAGCAGAATTAAATCAGGTTGAATAGGGGTAATGATATTTTTATTTCAGTATATTACACTTTAATGTAATGATTATAGGAAGTAGCTTTTGGAGAAATACAGCAAAAATTTTTCTCGTACCTTTGTATTACAAACTGATGCTAGAGATTTTGTTCTGGGTGTTGCTGTGTATATGAATTTCACCATATATCGTAATACCAACAGAGAATTGTGGAAATGTGTATGTGTGTGTGTGTATGTGTATGTGTGTGTGTATGAATTTCATCATATGGCGTAGTAAATTAGATTTGATGACTACTACGCGATTCTCATATAAAGTATATACACAGAGAAAACAGATTCGTTGAGACAACCGAATTTGTTGCCAATCGAATTTTGGCAGTTGCACCAACTATCATAGAATTCTGGTACAACAACTGCAATTTGCTTGTGGTACCCTATATTTCAATTATAACCCTTAACCAAATAGTTGCAGCAACAGAAAAATTGGTTAACAGTATGGAATTTGAAATGAAAGTTATTATTTCTAATATAACTAAAACAATATCATAATTGGTATTTGTGAAAGAAAAATTGGCCTTCCTTGCTGAAATAAAAATAAACAAAAAACACAAAATTTAAGAAATTTATTGTTTAGCATATTGCCATAAGTTTATTTTAATTGAAATTTATTTATTTGGTGAAGCATGTCTATATGTATTCCTTCAACCACACATTTTAAACAGCCACAAACCTGTTATCTTATGTACAGACTTTCAAAAACCATTTGAGAATTCATAAATCATAATATCTTTGAAAGTCACAAAAGTTAATTTTTAATTTGCTGCTACGAGTATAAACTATGATAGTAAACCCAACCTCTAGTTAGTTGCAGCAACTGATAGAAAGTATTTATTTTAACCTTAATATAGAACGACAATTTTTTAGTTGCCAATACCAAAAGTTGGTAGTAAAATCCAAATTATAATATTTTATTCGGTTGTGTTAACCAATCAGTTAATTAGTCACGACAAAAGCATACGCTCGGTTGATGCAATCAATTTAAGAATTGTCAGAGTCATATCTTTATTACAATTATGCCCTTATGGTAATAAACATGGATTGTTTTTTGGATTAACAGAAAATTGATTGCGTGAACTGAAATATAGTTTATGCAAATGATATTTTATTGGACTAACCATTTTTCAACCAATCTTTTTTCTGGGTGTAAGTAGAAGAAATAATGTAGATTGTCATCAGTCTGCTTTGATATCTCAACAAGTGACAACCTATTTTCCCATCCAAAATTTCTAAAGTGTTCGATATCCAAAAACTATAAAAGTGCTAGAACTAATTAAATAAATTGTTTTTAACTAAAATAAATAGTTTATAAATAAAATAATTAAATAAATTGTTTATAAATAAAATAATTAAACTAACTAATAAACAAATAAATAAAATGAGTACTACAAGTTGTGCAATCTGCAATAAAGTCTTTATGACTCAAACAAAACTAAATCAGCATATGGAAACGCACTCATATGGAACTAGTAAGATTGATCTTCAAAACAAATATTGTGAGGATTGTGATGAGATGATCCCATCAAATGGTTACATGGCTCATGTCAGAACCACAAAACATAAAAACAGTTGTCACCTAGAACAGATTGAAGATCTTCTCACTAAAAGAGCGAGCAACTTCAATGGGAGGATCGAGACATATATCCTCCTCAACAAAAATGAGGGTGTGATGTTTCCGGATGAGTTTCTGAAATCTGCCAAGAGCTCTATACTACAACAGCTAATTGAATGTAGTAGGATACATACTACATTTAAATTTAATATGGAGCTCACATGTGATTATATGAAGACGGTGAATGATGAGATGAATGTTTCCCAACTTGTACATATTTCGAAAATGATGTTGGTGACTTTGTCTGATAACATAGAGGATATGTACAAGAAACAGACCGAGGAGCTAAGAGCCAAAATGGAAGAATTTCACGAGAGGGATAGTGGAGGGACTTTGATTTCAATAAATTCCCTTGAAGTTAATATAAACAAGGCGTCCATAATAAAAGGATCGAGCTTTATCCCTCTTCCAAAAAATATTGCAATGAAACGTGCATGCATAAATGTCGAGAACAATGATATTTATTGCTTTAAATGGTATCTTATTGCGGCTTTGAATGTAAATAGCGGTCTGAGTCCTAAACAGCGGAAAAACTGTAGAAATTACAAAATAACAAACATTTCTGATGAGAATATTAGTATAGGGGCAGTTATATTAAAGTTTGAAGGCCTAGAGTTTCCACTCCCATTGAAGCAGATACAACAATTCGACCGTCAAAATAATATGAGCATCAATGTATTTGGTCACAATGGGACATTGCTTATAGGACCATACTACATAGCAAAAGGAGAACAACATGTTCATATTAGGGATGCCAATCGGGATCGATTTTTAGAAATCCCGGGATTCGGGATTTATAAATCCCGGGATATTCGGGATCGCGGGATTTTCGGGATCCCGAGATTTTTCGGGATTCCGAGATTTTCGAGATTTCGGGATCTAATTTTTTTTAATAAATATTACTTTAATAACAAATTTTATGCATTTTAAAAGTTTTTATGTTGATAATATATCATTAAACATTTGGCTTTAAAGTTAACAATATTTTAATACTAGTATGAAATAAAAATCGAAAGAATTTTTGTCATCTATTTTTAAGTTGATGTTAGAGAATTTGTACTGAAAACAATAACTTAATATGAAAACTTGTTTTTGTCGAAAAATTAAAAGAAATTTATACACAATTCTAATCAAATTCTATAAATTACGTCTAATGATCACATTTTTGTAGGCACATACATTAACCGCCGTATTCATAAAAAAATTTAGGTTTATTACAAATTTGACAAATTTCCCAAACAAATATGTCAAATAAGCGCTTAATAAGTAATATATAATATATAGTTAATATATTTTTTATTAATATGCCACTAAAAGTTTGCCTGAGCACTTGAACAGTATTTTTGTTCTACTGAAAAATTTTAAATTCATACATAAGTTGTTTTCTGCAAGTTCAACAGATACATATGTAGTCCTAAGTTCGCTAAGAGGAGTATGGTTTATTAGTGTGCTGTCCTTCTACTCTGCAACTCGAATAAAACTTTAATTGAGTCGAAGTCATTCAGTCGGTCATTTTTGACACAAACCTTTGATCAAATGCATGTAATTTAAATAGGTCATAGGTTTTTGTTAAAAACGACCTAAACGGTCTAAGGAAAATAATTTTGAACTGCAATGTAAAAAAACATACATTCACACTAGAGCAATTTTTTAGACAAAATAGTACGCATTATTCTGTAAATATTTCTCGCTTTTACGTCAACCCGACTTTTTATTTTCTAGTTCAATTGTAAGGAGCTGTCAGTAGTACTCAATTGTTACCGAAAAGTGGATAAGGGTTAAGGAGTCGATATACAGAGTTATACACTGCAATTATGAATAAATTTCCGCAAGAAATGTCTCCCTTTTCCATAATTCCTATTATTTGCTCCTGTTTGAAATTATTCCCCGGGCAAAATTTTTCATGGAATTTTATTCATAATTGGCCTTATAATATAGAATAAGACGCAATAAATTTGTCAAACTTATTGAATTTTCCAAATGTTATTTTCCTTCCAAAGCTCATATGCTTCTTTTCGTTTTCAAAATAATTCTTAGTTGTATATTGTATCACCTTTGATGAAAATAACCGTGAGAAAGTAGTTAATTTATTTTGCACTTGCTGTTAATTTATAAGAAATATGCCACGAATAGTCATTAAATTGTTAAAACTGCACGTATAAAATTGTATGGGACTTTTAAATATTAAAAAAAAAAACACCATAAAATCAACGAAAATTTTAATCGCTTAAGTTTTTTATATAAAAATTGCTAAGAAATCCCGAAAAAGAAATCCCGGGATTGAATCTTACAATTACCGGGATTCGGGATTTGCCAAATCCCGAAAATCCCGGGATTTCCGGGATCGGGATTTCCCGTTTGGCATCCCTAGTTCATATTAATCTGTTATTGCTCCAGTCTATTGAAAACTTCCACTATGTGCTCATAACGGATATATCAAGGTAAGTTTAATTTGTGCATTTATGCAAAATGTGTTTTCATCTCTATTTAAAAAGTTACTTCTTATTGTTATATTTATTTATTTCTTATTGGTATTTTCTATATTTTCTTCAGACGTCAGATCCATATTAGCAATACCTGTCTATTTCATACGCATGATGATTATGTGTATAATCACCATAAAAATGTTTGTGGGAAAAAAGTCATCAGAATGCCCGAAGATGAATCTAGTATCAAGTTTGAAAACTACTACAAACAGGTAGATGTACCATTTGTAATCTACGCAGACTTCGAGTCTATTTTGGAAAAAGTTGATGATTCTGTAAGTAAAAGCACTACAAATGTACAGAAACATCATGCTTGTGCATTCGCTTATTTTATTAATTGTAGCTTTAAGAGAGAAAATAATTTATATAGACATTATTTTGGTGAAGATTCGGCGAATATATTTATCAAAAAAATAGTTGAAGATTGTACAGATATTTATCTAAATTATTTACTTAAAGTTAAGAAAATGTTCATGACCCCAATAGAAATAGCTCAATATAATAATGCAACAAATTGTCATATATGTAAGAAAATATTAAATAATGATAAAGTTAGAGATTATTGTCATCTTAAGGGTAATTAATTATCGTGGGGCAGCTCATAGCGACTGTAATTTGAATTATAAAACACCTCATTTTATACCGGTTATCTTGCATAATCTTTCTGCATATGATATACACTTATTTTTCAAAGACCTTTCTACTATAAAAAATACCACAATAAAAGTGATTCCCCAGAACGCAGAGCGTTATATTTCTCTTTCAATTTTCATCAGATTAGATGAAAAACATGGATTCGAAATAAGATTTATAGACTCGTTTAAATTTATGGCTTCGAGTTTAGATACGCTAGCGAAAAATCTTGAAAGCAATGATTTTAATACTATTCGATCATGTTTCGTTGATGAAGCTCATTTCAACCTGATTAGAAGAAAGGGTGTATTTCCGTACTCTTACATGGATTCCATGACTAAGTTTAAGGAAATTAAACTCCCTGATAGAGAAGAGTTCTTCAATATTCTAACGAATGAAGAATGTGATGTAGTCGAGTATGAACATGCTCAAAAAATATGGAGAGAGTTTAACTGTAAACCCTCCTTGACTATACTGAACTCTATTTAAAGACAGATGTCCTTCTTTTAACCGACGTGTTTGAAAATTTTAGGAAAATTTGTAAAGATATATACGATTTGGACCCCTGCCACTATTATACAGCACCAGGCTTATCTTGGGATGCAATGTTGAAAACCACTGAAGTTTCACTCGAACTGTTCACTGATTCTGAAATATATATGTTTATGCAAAACGGAATAATAGGTGGACTAGTTCAATGCTCGCAAAGATATTCGAAGGCGAATAATAAGTATTTAGAAGATTTTGATGAATCAAAACCATCGGAATTTCTTGTCTATTTAGACGCTAACAATTTGTATGGTTGGGCGATGTCGGAATATCTTCCTTGCGGTGAATTTGAGTGGGTATGTGATACTGATTTTGATGTTAAAAAAATTTCTGATACTGCAGAGTATGGGTACATTTTGGAAGTGGATATAGACTATCCCGATTCAGTGCATGATCTACATAATGATTTGCCATTTTGTCCTCAAAATAAGCCCGTGGGATCCAAAATAAAAAAATTATTAGCAGACTTACACTTAAAACTATAGAGTTTTAAAACAAGCAATTTCAAATGGTCTCATCTTAAAACAAATCCATAGAATACTCAGATTTAAGCAATTCCCTTGGCTTAAAAAATATATTGACTTAAACACATTTCGTAGGACAAAGGGTTAAAATAATTTTGAAAAAGATTTCTTTAAACTTTTAAACAATGCTGTGTACGGGAAGACAATGGAAAACATTGAAAAACGTAGGGACATTATAATTACTTCTTCATGGGAAATAGCAAACAGGAATCATTTAGGTCCAGAGCATTAATTGCGAAACCAAATTTTAAGCAGTTAACAAAATTTTCTGACGATATGTATGCGGTAGAATTAGAAAAAATGGAACCACTATATGATAAACCTATATATGTTGGTTTCACAGTACTGGAGTTATCCAAGTGGAGAATGTATAACTTCCATTATGGCTTCATGAAGCCTAAATTTGGAGAGAACATTTCTCTCAACTATATGGGTACTGACTCATTTATTTATTCAATTAAAACTGATGATTTTTACGATGACATCCGTAATGATATTAGTTTGAATTTTGATACGTCAGAATATCCTATAGATAACCAAATTCGTTTGCCGCTACTCAATAAGAAGGTTTTGGGAATGATGAAAGATGAAAACAATGGGGATATAATGACAGAGTTTTTTGGTTTAAGAGCAAAAATATATTCTCTGTCGACTCTTCGCTCGGAAGCTGTTAAAAAATCCAAAGGGGTCAAAAAGTCTGTAATTAAAAAGTTGTCCATTAATGATTACAAAAGTTGCTTATTTGAATCCAAAATTATCTCGGATGAAATGTTTTTGTTTAAATCTAAAACACATCAACTATATACCCAAAAACTACATAAAATAGCACTTAACTTTTCTGATGATAAAAGAAATATAATGAAAGATAAAATTAAAACGCGCCCTTGTGGACATTACATAGACCGAAACAATGAAACAATGGATGTAGAATAGAATGCTTCCTACTAAATTGCATGTAAGATGACAAAGACAATTTAATTTTGTAGTAATTGTGTTTATTTATTAATGTATTTCTTTAATTATTTATTATTTACTTATTTGCTTATTATTTAATTAATTCATTTATTTATTTGTTTATTAATTTATTTATTGATTTATTTCTTTAATTATTTATTAATTTATTTATTATTTACTTATTTGTTTATTAATTAATTTATGTATTTATTATTTATTTATTTGTTTATTAATTTATTTCTTTGTTTATTTATTATTTATTTATTTGTTTATTAATTTATTTCTTTATTAATTTATTTATTGTTTATGTATTTGTTTATGAATTTATCTATTAAGTTTAGTATTTTATTCACACAAAAACATGTAAAAATTAAATGGTTTAAAACTTTTATCTTTTACCTACACCTAAATTATTTGTAAATTAAAATCAAATATTCGATTAATGATCTTTTTTCTTTTTATATCTATATATTTTTATTTATGGCCTAAACGAATTTTCGTTTTCGTTTCTGGTTGGAGCGAAAACAAAAATATTTTAAATTTTGTAAAACGCTACGTTGTTTTCGCTTTTTGTCAAAATATTATAATTGAAAAATTTATTATTCATTATAAAAAGCTGAATTTGAAAATATTTTCAAAGTCAAATTTATTATGCACCAACGAAAGAAGAAATTCTAAATCAGCGGCGTTAGTTAAGGGCCCATAAATACTTATTGGATGCTTGTGTAACTTTGAAACGTTCAATATTTCAATGCTGGAGTGAAATGTTAATGTATATGGATATGTTTTTCGTCATACACATGGATTCAGTCAAGTTCCTATCCAAAATCTCAAAACTGCAATCGACAAGGTCTCATATCATTTCTAGGCAACCTGCTTACTTCACAAAAATTTTCCCCACGTAAAGGAATAAAGAGATATCCGCTATTATCTTCTGTATTGTAAAGGTAAAAATATTGCCAAGTATGCAGGTTGCATAGAAATAACATGACACCCTAACGATTATAAATTAAAACACATACATATGTATGTAATATTGTGATACTTTATAAAAAAAATGTATCTCACTACTTTTCTTGGCCGAAATTTTTAATAGGAACTTGGCCTTTTTCTCATTTATATTTTTGTGAAGATCTAACTACTTTTGTTTTCTTTAATAAAACATTGTAAATTAAACATTGCTAGTCTGTTATATTTCTATTAATGATCACTGCGCCAGTTTAAAAGGGCAGAGTTAAATAATATAATGGGTTAAGGAGAGATACATAATAGTATAACATCACGTTATAAATTCAATGCTTTCGAATTTTTCTTGTCAGTGTCAGTGAGTATGTCTTAAGAAATGCACTTTTTACATATCAATTTATCAGGAAACTTTCAGTACACACTTTCAAACTTGACAGGAAAAAAGTAGTGATGAGGGCCTCAAAGCGAATGTATGTGTAAATATAGGCACTACGTCCATAGGCCGAGCTGGCCTGGAGCTCTATCGTGCACTTAGATCAAAGTCAGGCAAACGCATACATATACATATAAAAAAAGAGAGTAAAATGCATGCTTGTACGAATGTGCGTGTAAAAAATATCATAACAAACTTCCCATGGGCGGCCTTTTGCATATGTTTGACCTAGATACTAATTTACTCATTATTGCAGCAAAACTAATGCAATAATGTAGTTAAAACTTTTAAAACGAATACAATTTAATAAACGTTTTCATATGACATTTAAGTCGTTTGAAAACGTTTGCAACTGTTTTATAAAATATATTTATTTTACGTAAGATAGAATTTTCGTTTTCAAATGTTTTACAAAATTCAAAATTAAAAACAAACCAAAAATTTCTGTTTGAAACGTTTCGTTCCGTTTTACAAAATTAAGCCATTATACATAGAGTTAAATTTGTATTATTACTAAAATTTTTAAGAAAAATTTTAAATAAAATACTGAAAAAATATTAAAATATGTAAATGGTTTTTATTTCAGCTTAAATTTACTAAATATAAATTGTAACTACAAATGTCTACATTTTTATATTTTGTTTCTCTATTGGCTTTACTTCGCTAGATCAAAAATTTTTCTTTTTTGTTTTCATATCGCTTAAACATGCACAGTCTTGTTCTCTTTGAGAGGTCCTACACAAGAGGAATTGAATTTCACAATATTATAAAATTCCATTAAATTTCATTAGATATTTTCTTGTCAACACCAACTGTTTTAAAATTTTCTTATCCATGTTTAATACTAGCAAATAAGAGGTAGCAGCTATTAGATAAGATATCAGCTATTAGATCAGGTATCAGCTATCAGATCAGCTTATCAGCACCTGATCTGGTTTCGAGATCAGGTTATCAGGAGCTGGTCTGGTTTTCAGATCAGGTTATCAGGACCTGGTCTGGTTTTCAGATCTGCTTATCAGGACCTGGTCTGGTTTTCAGATCAGCTTATCAGGAGCTGATCTGGTTTTCAGATCAGCTTATCAGGAGCTGGGCTGGTTTTTAAATCAGCTTATCAGGACTTGGTCTGGTTTTCAGATCAGCCTATCAGGTAGCTGGTCTGGTTTTCAGATCAGGTTATCTGATTCAGATTGAGTTATCAGTTTACAAGTAGCTAGTCATTTATAACATTTATGTGAATGAAGTTTCAGGTCAGATGAAATAACTAAAGTCAGTCCTTTATGAGCAGTAATTTATATAGTTATGAAATAGTCAAATTGGGTTCTAAAACGAACATCATTTAATTTATCATCAAAAATCCATATTTATCCTTCCAAGACTATACAAATTTCTTGAAACTTTTCAAAATTCATATTACTGACAACATGATCCCTATAGACGAGCTTAATATTTTTCTTATCTTGCTTAAACATTATAATAACATTTGCGTTGTCTCTTGTTAAATGCTTACAGCCGTATTCATAAAAATTTTAAACAGCGTTTCAAATGTTGTTTAAGCAAAATTCGCTAAAATTGTATTCATAGTAGAATTTTAGCTTAAAAAACGTTTTTTTATTTAAACGTTGTGTAAATCACAAATTCTTAAAAATTAACTGCACCCATACTTAAAATAATTTCGAGTTGACGTCGTTGTAATTTTGCTTCATGTTTATTTGCATTTTTAACTTTGCCGATATGTATGTATGTATGATTGTATTAGGAATTATGTTATAAGTTGGGCACAAGTAGAATGCGTCATCATTCTTCTGTCGCCCCATACAAAAATATACACGTACATATATATGTATATTATTCTTCTTTTCACATGCAGCATCAGCAAATATCATACTTGAAATTATTTAAGGTTCATTACGAGAAAAAAATAAATGTATAATATACCATTCGTTTAATTATGAAATTAACTTCTTCAGATATTCATATTTGACTTGATATAGATAATTTTAGTATAAATATGGTCTGGTTTTCAGATCAGCTTATCAGGAGCTGTTCTGGTTTTCAAATCAGCTTATCAGGACTTGGTCTGGTTTTCAGATCAGCCTATCAGGTAGCTACTACATACGAGGGTGGATCAATAAGTCCGTTTTATGTGAAAATGATTTTTCGTAAGGTGGACTGTAAAAACGTGAAAATAAATATTTATGTAAATCTGACGGGAAAAACGTGGAAATAAGTCTGACGGGAAAAACGTGAGAATAAATTTTTTTGTAATGTCGACGGGAAAAACGTGAAAATAAATATTTTTGTAATGCCGACGGGAAAATCATGAAAATGATTTTTCCTAATGCCAACGGAAAATCATAAAAATGATTTTTCATAATGTGGACAGGAAAACGTGAAATAAAAAATATTTTTAATAATGCCGACGGAAAAAACGTGAAAATAAATTGTTTCCAAAGCCGACGAAAAAATTTGTTGATGTCTGTGGGAATTCCAGTCTGCCAGGGAATTGGGGATTTGTAATAATTTGTGGGGGTCCTTTGTCGGAGGTATGGGTAATTAAACTTTAAAGCTTTAATCTACGCCGCACAGTGAGACAGCCCTATAGTAACCGCAGCAAAAAATGGCTTTTGGCGTGTCGTCCAATTTGGATGATGTCGTCACAGTATATTAACAGATATATGAGTAACAATTCCCTGAAATTTCAGCCTCATAACTTCATTACTTTTTGCTCTAGACCAAATCAAAGTTGAGGTATGCCAACGCGCTTGAAATATGTTAGTTCAATATGTAATATTCAAAAGCTTATTAATAAAAAAATACATAATAAATATAACTTTAAAGTATTTTGTTAATTAATTTAGTTGTTGTAGAATGAGTAGATGAAAAAAGAAATTAAAAAAAAACACGAACAAAAAATTTCTTAACAACAGAATTGTGGTGTAAAAATTTAACATTTTGCATTTTCAATGGACTAGGAAATATAGAGCAGACCCTCGCCCTAGGTGCAGACTTATATCAAATGAAAGATTGAAGTCTCAGCTTTCATTTGAAGTAAAGGACATATAGCAAAAGTTTGCAAAAGTAATTTAAACATACAAAATACTACAAAAAATACGCAACGCGCACATTCTGTCGCTATACGTATGTTAGCATGTTTACTTTACTTTTATTTTTTTTAATTATTAATTATTTTTTTGTTGTTTATTATTATTAAAAAATTATTAATAGAATGAAAAAAAAATTTCTTTTTTATTTCATTTCAATGGCGTAATAGTGGGAGTGTTATTGAAATTTTTGCATGCAACATTACAGTAAATATCAAATTTGGAGGTTGATTTTTTTTTAACTGGAATTGTCTCAAAAATAACCTGTGCAAAATTTCAAAGCTCTACAATGACTCCTTGTATTTAATGCGGGTGTTGTCTCACTGTGCGCCGGAGTGATAGTTCACTACTACTATGTCAAGTTTAAAAACATATATTTATACTAAAATTATCTATATCAAGTCAAATATGAATATCTGAAGAAGTTAGTTTCATAATTAAAAGAATGGTATATTATACATTTATTTTTTTCTCGTAATGAAGCTTAAATAATTTCAAGTATGATATTTGCTGATGTTGCATGTGAAAATCAGAATATTATACATACATATGTACGTGTATATTTTTGTATGGGGCGACAGAAGAATGATGACTTATTCTACTTGTGCCCAACTTATAACATAATTCCTAATACATACATACATACATACATATCGGCAAAGTTAAAAATGCAAACAAACATGAAGCAAAATTACAACGACGTCAAATCAAAATTATTTTAAGTATGGGTGCAGTTAATTTCTAAGATTTGGTGATTTACACAACGTTTAAATAAAAAAACGTTTTTTAAGCTAAAATTCTATTATGAATACAATTTTAGCGAATTTTGCTTAAACAACATTTGAAACGGTGTTTAGAATTTTTATGAATACAGTTGTAAGCATTTAACAAGAGACAATGCAAATGTTATTATAATGTTTAATTTTATAATATTGTGAAATTCAATTCCTCTTGCGTAGGACCTCTCAAAGAGAACAAGACTGTGTATGTTTAAGCGATATGAAAACAAAAAAGAAAAATTTTTGATCTAGCGAAGTAAAGCCAATAGAGAAACAAAATATAAAAATGTAGACATTTGTAGTTACAATTTATATTTAGTAAATTTAAGCTGAAATAAAAACCATTTACATATTTTAATATTTTTTCAATATTTTATTTAAAATTTTTCTTAAAAATTTTATTAATAATACAAATTTAACTCTATGTATAATGGCTTAATTTTGTAAAACGGAACGAAACGTTTCAAACAGAAATTTTTGGTTTGTTTTTAATTTTGAATTTTGTAAAACATTTGAAAACGAAAATTCTATCTTACGTAAAATAAATATATTTTATAAAACAGTTGCAAACGTTTTCAAACGACTTAAATGTCATATGAAAACGTTTATTAAATTGTATTCGTTTTAAAAGTTTTAACTACATTATTGCATTAGTTTTGCTGCAATAATGAGTAAATTAGTATCTAGGTCAAACATATGCAAAAGGCCGCCCGTGGGAAGTTTGTTATGATATTTTTTACACGCACATTCGTACAAGCATGCATTTTACTCTCTTTTTTTATATGTATATGTTCTCGTTGTACCTTCATAGTGAACAGGCGTAATAGCGGAATTTTTCTTACATACAAACTAAACAAAAAAAAAATCATACAAAAAATATTCGTAGTACATATTAAATTTGTTAAATTAGCTTTTCTTGCTTTGCTAATATTTTTATATATAGAAATAACAAAATCAAAAAAGAACCGTAAACAAAAAAACATACAAAGTACCATTGAGGAATACTCTTTATGAGTACCCCAAAGGAAAAAAATAGTGAAGTGAGTTCTAACGGCAGAAATGCCTATTTTACTGTGAGTTTTGATGCTCATAATGATAACATTAAAAATAAAAAATCTGATAATAGACTTGCTGTGAATTCTGAAGCTCTTAATAAAAATAAAAAATCTGATAATAGACTTTTCCTAACGGCAAAACCACAGTTTCGTCAGCGATCAACTTCGCTTTGTGCAATGCCAACTAGTGAATCGTTGATATTATTGCCTAGTACTTCCACATTTAACTCAGCGATATCACCCGCCTCGGGCTCGGGGTCATCACTTAACCAAGTTGTCACTGAAAATAAGATTAGCCCAAAACCCAAAGTCCAAGTCGGAATGGACAGATATATCACAATTTTAAAACGCGGGCGAAGCCCAAATTCATCAAAAATTTCATCGGTTCCTAAGATATGCAGGGATAACGACGCCGCAGCAGTTAACCGTCAAAATCGTTTTTCAATATTGCAAGCAAATAACGACCAAGATGCTGTTTCATGAAAAAAAACTTCCAAGCCACCACCAATATACTTGATTGAAAAAAATTCGAATGACCTTATTAAAAAATTAGTCTCGGCAGTTCGTGAGAACGCATTTCACGTTATTCCAATAAAACGTGGTAAAATTGATGAAACGAAAATTCAAATATATGAAGAAAAAGATTTCCGCAAAATTATTACTGATTTCGAAAAAAATAAAACAAATTTTTATACTTATCAGCTTAAAAGTGCTAAAGGTATGCAGATCGTATTGAAGGGCATTGATGCTTATGTTAATCCAGACGAAATAAAAGATGCACTCAACATACAATGATTTAAAGTAAAAAGTGTTGCTAATATAATCAATAGAGAGAAGATCCCCCAGCCTCTATTTCGTGTTGAACTGGAGCCAAATGATATATAGTTGAAAAAGAACGAGACACATCCAATTTATAGCCTAAAATACCTTTTATACCGAAAAATTACAGTTGAAGAGCCACATAAGCGTTCAGGTCCCGTACAGTGCCACAATTGCCAAGAATATGGTCATACAAAAACTTACTGCAATTTACCTACAGTTTGTGTTATCTGCGGTGAATTGCATGGTACTGATAGCTGCACGAAGCCAAAAGATCAAGCAGAAAAAAAATGTAGTAATTGTGGAGGTAATCACACCGCTAACTACAGAGGATGCCGTGTATATTCTTTCGTTAAACAGGCTATGGGTCAAAAATCTAAATTAGCTCCAGTTCAATCAGCAAATGCTTACTCCGCCACTCTGCCTCAAACTAGCCAACTAGTTAATTCACGTGTATCTTATGCCGATGCTGCTAAGACTAGCTCTATTCCCACACAAAATGTTCCACCGCCAAGTAATTCAACGAATGCAAACTCTAGCTTTAACTTTAGTCGTCTTGAAGCTACTATTGAGAATCTGGTGCTAACTATAAACAACTTTACAACAAATATGACTAGCATGATGCAAGAAATGCTGAGAATGCAGAATACTCTGCTTCAAGCATTAGTCAACAAAAAATGAACACGTTAAAACTATGTTTCTGGAACGCAAACGGCATTCGCCAACATAAAAATGAACTTGAGCACTTCCTCACGGAAAAAAATATTGATATAATGATGGTCTCTGAGACTCACTTGACTTCGAGAAGCTGCTTTAAAATAAATGGTTACACTCTATATGATTCAAAGGACCCGAGGGGGAGAGCATGCGGTGGATCAGCAATTCTAATTAAGTCAAGACTCAAGCACTATATCCTTGAGAACGTTAGTGAAGAATATATGCAAGCTACGAATATTTTCGTAGAAAATTTTTGTGCGAACTTCGTGATATCATCAATTTACTCACCTCCCAAATTTTCAGTTACCGAAGATCAGTATGAGAAGTTCTACAAATCGCTTGGATCTTGTTTCGTGGCAGCTGGTGACTACAATGCAAAACATACGTACTGGGGCTCGCGTCTTGTTACACCTAGAGGTAGAGCGTTATTTAATACAATTTCAAAAATGGGCTTAGATGTCATTTCGAGTGGGGAGCCTACTTACTGGCCTACTGACGTAAGAAAAATTCCAGATGTTATAGATTTTGGCGTCACGAAAAATATCCATAGGGACTTAATTCACGTAGAGGGCTCTGTAGATCTGTCCTCCGATCACTCTCCCACAATAGTTACAATTTTCAACCCACTAAGGAGTGATTTAACTAACTCATATGCGAAAACGATTAACAGGGTCAACTGGCTAGGATTCAAAAAATATATTAGTAGTCACTGCGTAGAAAACATTCAGCTAAGATCACCTGATGATATTGAATTTAATATTGCCAATCTTAACGAATATATTAAACAGGCTGCTGAACATGCCACTACTTCCTATCCGCAGACTGGCTTTAATAGAATTTATTCTACGGAAATTGAACGTCTTGTATGTGAAAAAAGGAGAGCTAGAAGAGAATGGCAACAACACCGATCACCCCTAAATAAAATCAGACTTAAAGAATGTACTAAACGACTCAAAGAGCTGCTATCGTCGGAAAAGACTGCATTACTGGAAAAGTATTTAGAACGTCAACATCTAATTACTCCTTATGGCGCGCTACTAGAAATCTTAAAAGACCCGTTGATCTCAAATCACCATTGCGTACTTCGACTGGAGGCTGGGCAAGAAGCGATAGTGAGAAAGGTAACTTATTTTCTGAGCATTTAAAATCTGTATTCACTCCCAAACAGGCTATGGGTCAAAAACCTAAACTAGCTCCACCTCAAGCAGTAAACGCTTACTCCTCCACTCTTCCTCAAACAAACCAACCAGTTTGTTCACGTGTATCGTATGCCGATGCTGCTAGGACTAGTTCTATTCCCACACAAAATGTTCCACCGCCAAATAACTCAACGAATGCAAACTCAAGCTTTAACTTTAGTCGCCTTGAAGCTACTATTGAGAATCTGGTGCTAACTATTAATAGTTTTACAACAAATATGACTAGCATGATGCAACAAATGCTGCGAATGCAGAATACACTGCTTCAAGCATTAGTTAAGAAGCCATGAACACGTTAAAAATATGTTTCTGGAACGCAAACGGCATTCGCCAACATAAAAATGAACTTGAGCACTTCCTCACGGAAAAAAATATTGACATAATGTTGGTCTCAGAGACTCATTTGACTTCGAGAAGCCTTTTTAAAATTTCTGGCTACACCTTATATGATTCAAAGGACCCGAGAGGAAAAGCATGCGGTGGATCAGCAATTCTAATAAAGTCTAGACTTAAACATTATATTATTGACAACATTTGTGAGGAATATCTACAAGCAACGAATATTTGTGTTGAAAATTTTTGCACAAATTTTGTGATATCATCAATTTACTCCCCTCCCAGATTCGCAATTACTGAGAATCAATACGAGGATTTCTATAAATCTCTTGGCCCTTGTTTCGTAGCAACTGGCGACTATAATGCCAAACATACGTTCTGGGGTTCTCGTCATATTACACCCAGAGGTCGAGCATTGTTCAACACAATTTCTAAAATGGGCTTGGACGTCATTTCGAGTGGGGAGCCTACTTACTGGCCTACTGACATAAATAAAATTCCGGATCTTATAGATTTTGGCGTCATGAAAAACATTTCTAGAGAATTAATTAACGTTGAAGCTTCTTTAGATCTCTCGTCCGATCACTCTCCCACGATCGTTACAATCTGTAGCCCACAGAGAAGTGATTTACCTCACTCGTATGTGAAGATGATCAGTCGTGTAAATTGGCTGCGATTGAAAAAATATGTTAGTAGTCATTGCACGGAAAACATTACGCTAAGAACACCCGAGGATATTGAAGCTAATATCGCCAACATTAACGAAATGATTACACAGGCTGCTGAGCATACTACTACCTCCCATCCGCAGACTGGATTTAATAAAATTTATTCTACCGATATTGAACGTGCCTTATGTGAAAAAAGAAGAGCTAGAAGGGAATGGCAACAGCACAGATCACCACAACTTAAAATCAGATTTAAAGAGTGCACTAAACGACTCCAAGAGCTACTTGCAATTGAAAAAACTGCATCTCTTGAAAATTATCTGGAAGGTCTTGATGTCACACCAGCATCTAATTACTCCTTGTAGCGCGCTACTAGAAAGCTGAAAACCCCCGTTGAGCTTAAACCACCTCTGCGCACATCAACCGGAGGTTGGGCAAGAAGCGATACTGAAAAAGGTAAAATATTTGCTAATCATTTAAAATACGTATTTACCCCAAACACATGTACTGGTGTTGCTGATTTGCCAAGTGTAGTTGCTCTACCCCCGCGACCCATAAAGTTTAAGATGCGCGATGTACAAAAACTAGTTGCTGAACTTAATCCGAAGAAAGCTCCAGGTATTGACGGAATTAGTAACAAGATGCTGACGAACTTGCCTCATATTGCAATAAGAATTCTGCTATTTATTTTTAATGCCATTTTGCGAATGCAGTATTTTCCACATAACTGGAAACTTGCCAAGATTAAAGTGATTCCGAAGCCGGGCAAAGATCTTACCAAGGCTGAGTCATATAGGCCTATAAGCTTACTATCAACAGTCTCAAAACTTTTCGAAAAGCTGCTCATGACTAAATTGTCCACAATTTTAGCTGATAATGGGTGCATCCCGGACCATCAATTTGGCTTTAGAAGTCAGCATAGCACTATTGAGCAAACGCATAGATTGGTTCAAGTTATAAGGAGGACTTTTGAAGAAAAGAAGTATTGTTCTGCCCTTTTTATTGATGTTTCTCAAGCATTTGACAAAGTATGGCACGAGGGCATATTTTTAAAATTGAAGACATATTTGCCAATAAATATAGAAAAACTGTTGGAAAGTTATATTGTTGATAGGAAGTTTACTGTTGTGGAAGGAGACTTAAAAAGTGTGCCCGAATCTATATCTTCTGGTGTGCCACAGGGTAGTATTCTGGGGCCAGTCTTGTATTTAATATATACTTGTGATATGCCTGTGAGCAATAACATCCACACTTCTACATTTGCCGATGATACAGCCTGTATGAGTATGCACAAAAACCCTGATGTGGCATCCCGCAATCTCCAAGCTCACATTACCCAGCTTGAAAGATGGTTGAACTTATGGAGAATTAAAGTAAATGAACAAAAGTGTGTTCATATAACGTTTACCCTAAGAAAAGATACCTGTTCCCCCATTCGACTCAACAATCAAAATATTCCTCAACATTTTCAAGTGAAATACCTTGTAGAGATGTGCTTATCAGCTCTTTTGAGTGACCGCTCTTTTCAACTCAGCTCACTTTACGGAAGTATTTCATTCAGTTGGCTCAGTAGCTCAGTTCATTTGTAGTGAAACATTTTGTGAAGCATAAAGAAAGAGCGAAAACAGAAGCATAAAAGGTGACAGATTTATAGAGTATGTGTGTGTCAGTGTGTGTGGTCATACACAGCGTTACCGTTGGTGCTACTAAAGTAGCAATTTGCCACTTTTTCGACTGCTTGGATACTATTGTGCTACCTTTACAAAATGCACCCAAATTTGAAACTTTTTCTAATTTTTACCACTTTTTGATACTTTTTATTGAAAGAAGATATACTTTCTTCTACTTTCGATTTTATTGATATAAAAGTTTTGCTCTTTAATATATTAATATGAAAGCAAGCATATAACAAATCTTTTTTTTTAACATGCGTGGTTAGCTGTTAGCTTATGCATATCTTTTGAATAATTAATACGCTCTCGCTGGCTTATATTCGTATACCTCTGTCTGTATGGATATGTAAATACTAAAAATATTTTCCTATTAAAATATGTAAATATGAACAAAAATTTTTGGAATATTCGAACAACTTTTTCTCATTTTTGCTAAGTAATCAAATTACTCCAAATTATAAATACTTGTGTAAGCCTGTTTATATGTATATGTTCGCTAAACGCATCTTTTCTTTTCCTCCTAGGAAAATATAATACCTCTTTAATGGAATTGGAAGGTGTCTCACAATTCATGATAAAGAGTTTAGAAAAAAAATAACTGCTGTTCTCTAATCGAAAGCCCTAAGAATCGAATTATTGAACGACGTAAAAAAGCATTAAATGCCTTAATATTATTCCCCAGCTTTACTATCCAATACTAATTTTTTTCAAATACGCCACAAAAAGCGGAAAAACAGTATGCGAATAATTTATTTTCATGATTATTTTGTAATCAAAATATGCGGTAATAATCTCAAATACGATGGAGTAAATGATAATGTTTCATTAACAGATTGATTAATTGATTTAAATTATTTGGAAACATCAAAGAAACTGTATATGATTTTTAATGCTATTTTAACTACATCACCAACATTAGTAATTTGCGAAAGAAACTTTTCTACCTGTTCTTTTATTAAAAAAAAAAAATAATCGTCTGTCAACTACGAGTAAAAACTGGGATTATCTGGGGTTTTTAAATGATTTTTTAAATCAATGATATATTAAAAAGGGTTTGTAAATGTGTATAAATACCTATAATTTTTAACTAATTTCGTTTCTGTTTTTAACATCCAACATCTGAAAAAAATTGATGTTATAAGTTTGTAGTGTGTGTCTGTGTATCTGTTTGTATGTACGATTAGAGACCAAACGGCTGGGCCGATTTTGATTTAGTCCAGCCGTTTAGAAGATATAAGAATCTCTAAGGCTTTCTAAATTAATGTAGGATGTTAATAATAGTCAATTGTTATTGACAAAGAGTAGACAAGTCAACTGCATTGGAGGTTTTTAAAATTTTTAATTTTTTTTATTAAAATTTTTATTTATTAATATTTCTAAGTTTGTTATTAAAATTATTTGTTTTTCTTGTGTAATGAATTACTTTTTGTTTGTTAATAACAAAAATTAAACTAATACACATGCGTGTCATTTTTTGCAAACTTTTTTTATTATTCAAATACATTTTTGTTTGTTCGAATATTCGAACAAAAGTTCACAATTATTCGTTTCTTCGAACAAGAAAAAAATCGTGAAATTTCATTCGAACACATATAAAGGACAAATAGTGAATTCTTGCCAAGAATTAATAGAAACGATACAAGACTGATTTTATTAAAGTATTTACTTAGATCCAGTACTTATTAAATCAATTGAGGATACTAACTATTTTGAAATTGTTTTCGTTTTTAGTAATATAATAAGTGAACTGTAGGTTTTTGTAAAAGAGTTAAAATTACGCGTGTAAGAAACCTAAGTGAATTAAGAAAGATGTGATGCATTTTCAAAATATCTTAATCTGAAGTGTTGGTACGAAAAAAGCAATTTCTCATATTGCTTGAATGAAAGTTTATAATCAAAATTTTATACATTTGCTTCATATATGTATATTTAGTTTGCTGCATACTAGTGCTTCCGCTAAGCGCTTTTTTAATTGGAATCATTAGAAAATAAATTATCTAACATACTGAAAGTTTAAGCTTGTCATTCCATGCTATCTACCTTAAGTTTGTAGCAAACGGATTTGAAAGACTGGATTCCAAATGATGAAACTGCTCAAAAGCACATATATACAGGGCAATTATGTAAAAAATTTTGGTTTTCCCTATCATTTGCTATTAGTTGGAATTGTTCCCTGGGAACAATTCCTGCGGAATTTTTTGCATAATTGCCCTGATACAGTTTCAAGAAATAGGCATTTAATAACTATTAAAAATGCCTAAAAACGACCTTTTTCCGTTAATTAAAAAATGCAATGTACACAAAATTGTGCATGTATCTTGAGAATTCAATATTAAGATATTTATCAAAAGTTGAATAAATTTTCTCTAAAATATATAAACTGAGTTAGTTTTTTTTTGTAAATAAGTGCCAATGTCAAAAAACCATTAAAAATATATCTGTATCTTCAGAAAATTCAAGTAATTTTTTATTATAAGCACAGATTATATGAATTATTTTTACATTTTGTGGCTTTATTTTATCATAAAAATAGTATATTTTCGTCTTTAAGTATGCAAAACCTGATTTTTATTATTGATGTTTTTAAAAATAAGGAGTTTTGTTTTAATTTTTCTTGTTTTTAAAGTTGCCCCTTTTTTTCCTAAAATCTCCTTTTTGGTGCCATCTTGTTTTAAAAATCCCTTTTTTGTTCCACTTTATGAAATTTTAAAACGGTAACACTGATTATACATTACAAAACAAGACAGATGAATTATAAGAAATAAATAAAACTAAAATAGTGTATTGAGTGGAATTTGTTAATAAATATATCTACATACATATACTATTTATATATGTATATACATTCATATGTATGTGGAATCAAAATTAAAATTATTTAATATTTAATATATTTTAATATCACAATATGTGTATAAATTTGTTTATGTACTTGTGCGACAAAAAAAATTGCTAAAAAAGAACAAGACTTGTATCGAACTCTTTCATTAGGTCGTTTTAGACACAAACCTATAATCTAACCCACTTAATTTACATAGGTTTGTGTCTAAAACGAGCTGCTTAAGAGTTTGATAGAAACCTACATGTAATTTAAATGGGTTTGATTATAGGTTTGTGTCTAAAACGAGCTACTGAAAGAGTTCGATACAAATCCAAAAAGCGCTCAGTACTGAGCTGAAAGCGCTCAGTGGATTGATCGGCTCACAGCGCTCAGTGAAGTGAATCGTTCAATTGAACTAGTTCGTTCATGAGCTGCACAACTCTAATACCTTGGCATACACCTTGATCGAAGGCTTACATGGCAACATCATATTGACGCTAAACTAATTCAAATGAAACTTAAGTTAACTCAAATACATTGGTTGATTGGCAGAAATTCAACACTCAGTCTAGACTGCAAACTTTTGATATACAAGTCGATTTTGAAGCCAATATGGTGCTACGGAATTCAGCTATGGGGCACTGCTTCAGCTTCAAATGTGGATAGAATCCAACGACGGCAAAATAAAATTTTACGTTTGATAACAGCGGCTCCATGGTACATCAAAAATTCAAATATACATCGAGATTTAAATATGCCACTAGTGACTGAAGAAATCGCAATATACGCAGGTAAATATTTAACAAAACTCGAGTCACATCCTAATCCGCTTGCTCGTAATATCTTGAACTTTACTGGACACATCCGCTTAAAAAAGAGGGACACAAGGGCCCTAATACTCAGCACCCCAAATGATACTTCTTGAAAATAATTATTGTGCTTAATACGAAATTTATGTATTATTAATTACTATCACTAAGTTTATGCCCGATACTGGTCGAGCCTAATAAATATATATAGATTTAAGATTTGAATACTTATTGTTAGTTCATATTTTGAAGATACAATAAATAAATATATGTGTGTAAAAAAAAAAAAAATTTTATAAGAGGCGAAACCTGCAGCTCTTGATTAGCACTAAAGTTGGTGCTAACATTAATTTTCGCCAATTTTTCGTTTTCAAGATAATTACAAAAAACCATGACATTTGCATGCGACAAAAACAGAAGTAGCTTTCAACGCAAACAAATGAAACACTGAATTCAGCGAAACTTGAAGGAATATTTTAATGCGACTTATTATAAATATAATGCACTGATGTACCTTAATAATGTTTTTAATTTTATTCAAAAATATTTAGAAGTTCATTTTTAATTTAATGTTTTATCACTTTCGCACGCGACATGTCGCATGCTACATTTTTTTCCATCATTCTTTTTATGTTTATTATTTTACTTTTTATGTATTGAGAAATCCAAAATATGATTATAAAAGATTTTTAATATATTCAGTATATTTTATTTTCACTGAAGAAATTATAACTTAACAAAATATCTTCAATAAAGAAAAACAAAAATACTTATATTCATCTAATGTATGTACCGATAAAAACAGAAACTAACTTAACTGAGAATAGTATTACTAGTAATAAATAGGTTTTTTAATGGAATATGCAGTCCTAGCTGCTTCTACCTGTTGGCCATCGCAACAAAATGAATGCAACTGGGATATACCTGGAATGCTTTTCAATTCCTTCCATTTTTCTTCCAACTTATATTGTAGAGACAAATTTTCAATTTTAGCAGATGGCATAAAATACATTTTAATTCCATTTATGTTGATTTTTGCACATTCATAAAACGATAGTGCATCGGGTAAACAAATTTGTTTAGATTTGGTTGTTTGCCATACTTTTCTTTTAATGATGGCCCCAACTCCATCAACGGCTCCCTTTCCGTGAGAACTAGCAAAAAAATTCCATTCCATATATATACATCCAATTTGTTTAATAATGTCATTCAAGCTTGTCAAAATATATTTATTTTTAAATTGAGCGCAGCTTCCATCAGAAAATATTGAAATCTTTGAGAAATCACCATAAATTTTTTTAATTTGGATTAAAAGGTGTAAAACAAAACTAAATACGTCGTGTTTATTATGCGTAAGTTTATCGCTTATAATCGCAAACGACTGGGAAGCACCAGCCAACCAAGCTACGCAGGTAAAAATTTTTATCTGGCGGTAGCTGAAATGAGCACTTTGTATTTCGTTTTGGTGTGTCAACCTATAATTTTCGGCAAAATCAATTTGAAGAACGATCTCGGAAAGCTTTAAGTTAACTTTTGTTTCCTGGAAATATTTTTGCTGAGCTCTTTTTACAAAAAAATGGGTTTTAAATGATGATAACTTAGTTTCCATATCAGTGACTAACTCAGATAAAGTTGAAATTGTATTTGACAGAACAATGTGGTTATCTATTTTACGCCATTATTGCCAGTTTACTTCATCTTCCATGTTAGCCAAATATGCAAGAGGAATAAATGATCTTTTAAGTCTGTAAGACACCTCTTACAGTTACTTGTCATACAACATTCGTTCTGAATATCGCAGCAAACTGCGTTAAGAAATGTTTCAAAATCTCTGGGAAAAGATGCAATCATTTTTGTGCAACTTTCCAAAAGAAATCCGAAATTTGCATGACACATGCAAACACACATATTATGCGGCATTTTATTTACTAACTGGATATGGCGAGGTTGCATTTTAAAAAAAGTTGACTTGCCTACAATTACGCTTGGAAAATCTTTTTTAAACAACTCATATGATTCAGACACCGTCATTAACATAAAACGCTTAGGTACTAATTTTCCTTCAATTATAATGGTGTCTTTCTTTCCCGAAGCTTGCAGCACACTTACATTAGCATTCTGATAAAAATCGTTTATGGCATTTACTAAGCTTTCTGGTGTTTTTCTACTGGATTGGTCTGCGCCTTCATTTTCTTCAAACTGCTTATATTTGTTGACCAGGACGTCAAGAACTTTTAGCTTTTTATGCATGTCTTTTGGCATCGCTTTCTCCACTTTTTTAACCGCTTTCCCCAAGGTTTGTCTGCATTCATAAGGTGCGTTTTGACTTTGACGTGTGTATGACACTTTATTTTCTAAGATTTTTTGACGCCTCTCTCGTTGTCGTATGCGATTATATTTTCGTTTTTCTTGAATTATATATTCTTTGCCTTCAGCCAGCGCTCCCCACGATCGTCTTGCGTTCCGCATTCTTTGCCTGTTTTTCAATTTATAGTTTTGAAATTTTGTTTCATTATCCTTTAATCTTTCTCTCCACCGTTTGCAATTGGCTTTATTTTTCTCTCCGTCATTTTCATTCATCTACATTCGACGTTTACATATACAAATAAATACATTTTAGAATTTTTTTTTAAGTTATACATTTTACACTTACAATGTCGCACGCTACAAACTTTAAATAAGTGAAGAGGACAAAGCGCTGATTGTTTTTGAACAATTTTTTATTTTTTAACTTGCAATACAAATATCTGTTTGTTACTTGCGTTTGATGAGTATTGTTCAAATACCTCCGACTCACTGATAAAAAATGTTCTTTTTCAATGTCGCACGTTACATCGAAATATACGGTGAAGAAAAGAAAAAATTTACCGTAATTGGCAATCGCTTCATTCCTTTTGCATATTTCTCATATTTTTTTTATATAAACTGAGATTTACAAAAGCAAATATCAATGCATAATATCTCTCATTAGGATCATTAATCAAAACAAAACATGCAATAGAAATGTTTAAAACGAAACTTTTGTAATTATTCGACTTTACATTCGAATATTTCAAAATGTGTTGTGAATAAATGTAAAATTTGTTTACATTAGTTAAGTTTGATGGATTCTCTAAAGAAATTTTGTAAAACAACATACTTTTATAGACTATAAATTTTTTGGCTGTGGTTGACATTTCTGTGGAAATGCCCATATATTTTACATTTTGGAAAGAACAATTTTGTGTCTAAATTATGAAAATAAAAACCACAGCTCCAGAGAAAAACCTTTTACTTTTTTTCCTGAATATTAAAGTAACTAAATAAAGCAATTTTTTTTTTAATTTCCTTTTTTCTTTGTTCAATTAACATACTTTATATGTATATATTTTTTTAAAAATAATAGATTGGTATAAGGAATCAGAAAAAAATGATGATTCCAGGGTTGGAAAATTAATTTTTTTTTTATATAAAAGTAAGTACGTCAAATTATTTGTTTCGTTTTGCTAAAGCGTATGAGCTACGGATCTGAAATTTGGACAGAGTGTGTAGAACTTTGTCTACAACAATAAATACATGAAAGTTAAAAATTAAAGGCTGTTCCAAAGCGAGCAACGAAAAGTGTTAAAATCCTATGTAATATACAAACAATTGTATGTACTTACACTATAAATTTGTAAAGTTAGTGTATTTTTATACAGACTACAACAATTCACACTAAAGTTAATGTAATTTTGACAAGTTGCTGTATCTTGGAAACCGTAAGAGCCAAACTCTTGAAATTTTCAAGAAAAAATCCTAAAATTATAAAATCGCCAAACCGAAAAAAAATCGCCAACCACCAAAAAATCGCCATATTAAAAAAGAATCTAAAACTAAATAAATCGAGAAAAACCGGAGAAATCGCCAAAATTAAAACAAACTCTAAAAACCGAAAAAATAGCAGAAACGAGAAACGAGCTACAAAACTAAAAAAATCGTTTAAACAGAAAAAACGCCAAAAGTAAAAATAAAATGTACCGCTAAAGAACAGTCTATATATAAAAATTAATAAAAGGACATGTTCCGTTTCATTTCGCTGAAAATGAAAAAAATTAAAAAAAAAAAACTCCTTAGGAATAATTCTTTTTAATATTGTATGACGTGACGTCGTTTTTGACAACTGGAATAAGGGTGAATGTAAAATATTTCTTAAGTACAGAGCGTATAATAAAATAATTTAACTCATTTCTAATATCGAAAAAATATATTTAATCGAAAAATACCAAGAAGTCACTTACTAAAAATGGCACTAGAGCAAAAAGTTATAAATTTTTTTTACAAAACAAATATGTAAGTATGTATATGCTTATGTATGTATGTATCTCTATACTAAATATACGCACTTTGGTGAAGGGTATATAAGATTCGGCACAGTCGAATATAGCACTGTTACTTGTTTTATAATGAATTATTTTAATATTTTCTTATCTTTAACAACTCCTCGTAATATGTTGTCTTACTGCCTGTTCCAGGATGTCACTCATGTTCGATAGCACGCATTTTAAACGACAAACAGCTGTTTTGCGTTCCACTAAAAGCCTTTATGACGACAAGTCGAAAGAAAATGAGTGCGAACGATAACGTAAGCATTTCAATACAAATTTGCGCCCCAATAACATTTTTTTCAGTCATTTGTACGAACCAGAGTAAGTAAATACGCGGATCAGAGCCGCTCTTTTCAGCTCTTTTGGCACTTTTACGCAAAGAGCGGAGCGGCTATGTTATTGCTCTTGCTCTGCGCCATTATGTTAACGCTGCTCATTACAAAAGCAGAGCAAGAAAAGGAGTACCATGGTTGGCTCTTTAACTGCTCCGCTCCTTTTGTTTACGCAATGTGTAAAAGAGCCAAAAAGAGCAAAAAATGCGCATTGCTCATTTACTGTGGTACAAAATACATATTTTCTTTGCAAAAGATTCTGTTGCGTTGTAATGATTAATATGATAAAATAAGAAAATGTAAATGGATGAAATTTTGTAAAAACCTTAATAATTTTTAGTTTGAATTGATGTAGTAGCAATGTAGTATTTATTTTATTAAGGTTTTTAAATTATCTGAAAAATTGACTGATTTCAAGTTCTTTAATTTGACCTTTTTTATACCCTTTACCAAAATAATGGTAAAAGGGTATATATAGATTTGTCATTCCGTTTGTAATTTCTATAATATCAATAAGCGACCCATAAAGTATATATATTCTGGATCCTTAGCATAGGGAAGACGAATAAGCGATGTCCGTCTGTCTGTACGTGAAATCGGTTTTCCGAAGCTCCCAGAAAAGCTACAGACTTCGTTCTTGGACTGGTGTGTCAGAAATTTTTCAAAATAGATTGGTATTGAAATTCAGCAAAACTTAAACTTTATTTTGCCATATAAAAGTACCTACCGAAAACATTTTTTTTTAATAAATAAACTCATTTTACACTTCAGTACGACTAAAATTGGTATTTTAAATTAAAAAATATAAAAAAATTAAAAAGACGTTTCCAGGGTTGGAAAACTTTAACTTTTTGTGTTATGTAAAATTAACTATGTCTGTCACAGGGTATTTTCTCGAGAACCGTAAGAGCTACAGACCTGAAATTTGGACACAGTGGGTAGACCTTTGGCCGCTAAAAAAACAAATACATGAGAATTGGAAATTAAAGGGTGTTCCAAAACGAGCAACGAAAAATGTTAATATTCCATGTAATATACATACAATTGTATGTATATACACTTGAAATTTGTAAGGTTAGTGTATTTTTATACAGACTACAAAAATTAACATTAAAATTTCAACAAATTTAAATTAAAGGGTGTTCCATCAGTTAATGCAATTTTGACTATGCAATTTTGACAACTTGCTGTATCTTGGAAACTGTAAGAGCTAAACTCTTGAAATTTTCAAAAACGGTAAGACTAAAATATCAAAAAATTATAAAATCGCCAAACCGAAAAAAATCGCCAAAAACAAAAAAAATCGCCAAAACGAAAAAAAGCACCAAATTAAAAAAAATGTCCAAGACTTAAATAAATCGTGAAAAACCGGAAAAATTTGCTGAAATGAAAAAAAAATCGCCAAAATGAAAAAAAATCGCCAAAATGAAAAAAAAACCCAAAAAATCGCCAAAATTAGAAAAAAACAAAAAAAAAACGCAAAAATTAAAAAAATCGCCAAAATGAAAACAAAGCCCCAAAAACAGGAAAAAACGCCAAAATGAAAAACCCCAAAAACAGAAAAAAATCGACAGAATGAAAAAACCCTAAAAACAAAAAAAAAAACGTAAAAATGGAAAAACCCCAAAAACAGAAAAAAAGTCACCAGAATGAAAAAAATCCTAAAAACAATAAAAGAACGGCAAAATGGAAAAACCCCAAAAACAGAAAAAAACCATAAAAAAACTCCAAAAACAGAAAAAAAATTGCCAAAATGAAAAAACCCTAAAAGAAAAGAAAAGAAAACGCCAAAAACCCCAAAAAACAGATAAAAATCACCAGAATGAAAAAAAACCATAAAAAACGCCAAAATGAAAAATTTTTTACATTTTGAATTATTAAACTAGAATTACTCAGTTTGTTTTTTTGAATTTATATTTGTTCCGAATTTGTTTTCGCATGGCGAAATTATAACTTAAAAAATCGTTATCATCAAAAAAACGAAAAGGCAAATTTTTTACAGTCACTAAGACAACACAACTTTTTAAAAACTTATTTTTATCAATACTTTTGAATAGATTTCTAACACATTGCTTTTTTGAAGATGATTCTTCAAATTGGTCTTCACTATCACTGAATGGGCGAATTTGTCAATTTGCTTTTAATGTACGTTCAAATAATGCCGTTTTATATTGTAAGTGTTTGTGCCACAAATAAATTTATTGCATTCCAAGCACTGAATTTTGTTAAAATTTTTCAAAATAATGTAGTAGGTATTATCCATATTGACTTCTTTTTTCTTAATGGCTGTACATAAACAATTTCCATATTTTTATATACACTCTACCTTTCTCCCAGCTGTGTTAGAACTTTGCAAAGTAAACTTGCAGTGCATGAAAGGGTTGTGACCAGCGTTGCCACAACCAAAATATTTTTGTAACCAAAATATGAAAAAAATAACCAAAGGAAAAAAAGTAACCAACATTTTTTATGTATTTAATATATAAGTACTTACTCATTTGTACTTTAGTTGAGAAAGATATCTGTGACATTATGTAATAATCGCTTAAGTACTCTTAATCAAAGGATTGTTTTTGGGACGTTTTTACGCAGAACTATTAAAAGGCTACAACGCAAGATTAAACTTTTGTGTGATCCTTTCTTTGCACATGTAGGTATTGTAATCACTCCAACTTCCACGCTTAATTAACTTTCGCTTAATTACCCAGACATATTTTACCCTAAAAAAAGTAACCAAAATGGAAAAAAAAGTACACAGGTACACATTGGAAAAAAGTGACCAATTTTGGTTACAAGTAACCAAAACGGCAACGCTGGTTGTGACTCTATATAAAAAAATCTACTTGTGTTGGGCCCTCCGGCGCTTCTCTGGGCAGCCTAGCATTAAACACATTCGCAGGCTACACGAAAACACGACTTGCTGTCTTCAAAAGAATCATTTTCATATGAACATGTGTATTCTATCCTTGACATTTGGTAGTCGGTGGTGAATGTGTTTAATGCATAATTTGTATAAAAAGTTGAAATTTCGGCCCGCTGGTGCCGGTGAGAGAGACATTGAACATACATACATACATATCCACTTTACAGTTGCAGGTACTCATCATACCCAATCTTAACAACATTTATTACGTTGTTGATGTCAACTCTCTGTAACTCACGATGCAAAAGCATGTATGAGGTATGACTGATACAAATAGTAACACTCTCGGTTGAACTACAGAAATTTCCGCCATTAACTGGTCGTTAAAAAACTAATTCCGGGAATTCTCGTCATTCACTTGCAGTTAAAAAAATTGATTGAAAGGGATTTCCATAATTTACAGGCCATTAAGAAAACTAATTGCAGGGATTACCGCTAACCTTTTGTTACTACTGCCTTATTCATAAAAAATAATATTGGCGTTCTTTAAAAAAAGACTCATATACCTATTTTATTTTATTTTTGGTGCCTCAAAACCAGATTTCGAATTCTTGACTTCAAAATAGCATCAGCACACAAATATGCTATGCTTCGACTTCTGCTATTCATACCCCTTTTCCACACGGAAAGTTAACTTTGCAAAGTCTTAATTCAGTTGTGTGAAAGACAGAGGTCGTAGTACAGTCTCTTTCTGTCTTTCTCCCAGCTGAATTAAGACTTTGCAAAGTAAACTTTCCGTGGGAAAAGGGGTGTCACATTGTATAAGAATCAGCAATCAGCATCAGCATACAATGTAAAAAAAACTATTTGCTTAATGCTGTGCTGTGAAATGTTTGAAGCAAAAGCAGTTAGCTATTTGTATCTCCGTCTCCGTCTTTCTTACAGCTGAATTATGAGTTGAGCAACAAAAGTTGAAACGTGTGAACCGGGACTAAAGAATTGAAATTGTGTACAATATGAAAAAGGAAAGAAAGTGAATATGCATAGGTGGGAATATACATACATACACATACTATGTACATACCCTATAGGAACTCTAACCCATTTGTAAGTAACTTCAAACTGGTTTTTAATAACCACAACTGGTCGATTAAGTGACTTTTTTCCTTGTCGCCGACAAGGAACAATCAAGTTGTTCTTCAACATTCACACGTAAAATACCTTGGTATACACCTTGATCGACGGCTTACATGTAAGCCCCATATTGACTCAAAGCTAACACAAATGAAACTGAAATTAACTCAGATACATTGGCTGATTGGTAGAAATTCAACACTCAGTCTAGATTGTAAACTTTTAATATACAAGTCGATTTTGAAACCAACATGGTGCTACGGAATACAGTTATGTGGCACTGCTTCAGCTCTAATATAGAGAGAATCCAACGAAGGCAAAATATGATTTTAAGGCTGATAACATCGGCTCCATGGTACATTAAAAATTTAAATATACATCGTGATTTAAATATGCCACTAGTAACTGAAAAAATCGCAAAATAAGCAGGCAAATACATAACAAAACTCGAGATCCATCCTAATCTCCTTGCTCGTAATATCTTGAATTTTACTGGACACATCCGCTTAAAAAAGAGGGACACAAGGGCTCTAATACTCACTCAACACTCCAGAAGAAACTGCTTGAATATACTTTTGTTTTTGCTTATCACGACTTATGTATTATTAATAACTTTCACTAAGTTTATGTCCGACACTGGGCGGGCCTAATTAATTATATTTAGTTTTAAGATTTGAATACTTATTGTTAGTTCATATTTGAAGATACAATAAATAAATATATGTATGTGTGTACAAAAATAAAAATAAAAAAATATGTATATGTATGCGTTTGCCTGACTTTGATCTAAGTGCACGATAGAGCTCCAGGCCAGCTCGGCCTATGGACGTAGTGCCTATATTTACACATACATTCGCTTTGAGGCCCTCATAACTACTTTGTTCCTGTCAATGGTACAATGATAAAATTTAATCCGAAGTTTGAAAGTGTGTACTGAAAGTTTCCTGATAAATTGATATGCAAAAAATGCATTTCTTAAGACATACTTACTGACACTGACCACTGATACAGTCATCAAATTGATGAAGCACTTGAACTTTAACAACAGAGCTATATTTTGTTACACAAGTAGGCCTAGGTGAGTTACGATCAAGAAAAATTCGAAAGCATTGAATTTATAACGTGATGTTATACTATTATGTATCTCTCCTTAACCCATTATATTATTTAACTCTGCCCTTTTAAACTGGCGCAGTGATCATTAATAGAAATATAACAGACTAGCAATGTTTAATTTACAATGTTTTATTAAAGAAATCAAAAGTAGTTAGATCTTCACAAAAATATAAATGTGAAAAAGGCCAAGTTCCTATTAAAAATTTCGGCCATGAAAAGTAGTGAGATACATTTTTTTTATAAAGTATCACAATATTACATACATATGTATGTGTTTTAATTTATAATCGTTAGGGTGACATGTTATTTCTATGCAACCTGCATACTTGGCAATATTTTTACCTTTACAATACAGAAGATAATAGCGGATATCTCTTTATTCCTTTACATGGGGAAAATTTTTGTGAAGTAAGCAGCTTGCCTAGAAATGATATGAGACCTTGTCGATTGCAGTTTTGAGATTTTGGATAGGAACTTGACTGAATCCATGTGTATGACGAAAAACATATCCATATACATTAACATTTCACTCCAGCATTGAAATATTGAACGTTTCAAAGTTACACAAGCATCCAATAAGTATTTATGGGCCCTTAACTAACGCCGCTGATTTAGAATTTCTTCTTTCGTTGGTGCATATTAAATTTGACTTTGAAAATATTTTCAAATTCAGCTTTTTATAATGAATAATAAATTTTGCAATTATAATATTTTGACAAAAAGCGAAAACAACGTAGCGTTTTACAAAATTTAAAATATTTTTGTTTTCGCTCCAACCAGAAACGAAAACGAAAATTCGTTTAGTTTTACAAAATTAGGCCATAAATAAAAATATATAGATATAAAAATAAAAAAGATCATTAATCGAATATTTGATTTTAATTTACAAATAATTTAGGTGTAGGTAAAAGATAAAAGTTTTAAACCATTTAATTTTTACATGTTTTTGTGTGAATAAAATACTAACCTTAATAGATAAATTCATAAACAAATACATAAACAATAAATAAATTAATAAAGAAATAAATTAATAAACAAATAAATAAATAATAAATAAACAAAGAAATAAATTAATAAACAAATAAATAAATAATAAATACATAAATTAATTAATAAACAAATAAGTAAATAATAAATAAATTAATAAATAATTAAAGAAATAAATCAATAAATAAATTAATAAACAAATAAATAAATGAATTAATTAAATAATAAGCAAATAAGTAAATAATAAATAATTAAAGAAATACATTAATAAATAAACACAATTACTACAAAATTAAATTGTCTTTGTCATCTTACATGCAATTTAGTAGGAAGCATTCTATTCTAAATCCATTGTTTCATTGTTTCGGTCTATGTAATGTCCACAAGGGCGCGTTTTAATTTTATCTTTCATTATATTTCTTTTATCATCAGAAAAGCTAAGTGCTAGTTTATGTAGTTTTTGGGTATATAGTTGATGTGTTTTAGATTTAAACAAAAACATTTCATCCGAGATAATTTTGGATTCAAATAAGCAACTTTTGTAATCATTAATAGACAACTTTTTAATTACAGACTTTTTGACCCCTTTGGATTTTTTAACAGCTTCCGAGCGAAGAGTCGACAGAGAATATATTTTTGCTCTTAAACCAACAAACTCTGTCATTATATCCCCATTGTTTTCATCTTTCATCATTCCCAAAACCTTCTTATTGAGTAGCGGCAAACGAATTTGGTTATCTATAGGATATTCTGACGTATCAAAATTCAAACTAATATCATTACGGATGTCATCGTAAAAATCATCAGTTTTAATTGAATAAATAAATGAGTCAGTACCCATATAGTTGAGAGAAATGTTCTCTCCAAATTTAGGCTTCATGAAGCCATAATGGAAGTTATACATTCTCCACTTGGATAACTCCAGTACTGTGAAACCAACATATATAGGTTTATCATATAGTGGTTCCATTTTTTCTAATTCTACCGCATACATATCGTCAGAAAATTTTGTTAACTGCTTAAAATTTGGTTTCGCAATTAATGCTCTGAGACCTAAATGATTCCTGTTTGTTATTTCCCAAGAAGAAGTAATTATAATGTACCTACGTTTTTCAATGTTTTCCATTGTCTTCCCGTAAACAGCACTGTTTAAAAGTTTAAAGAAATCTTTTTCAAAATTATTTTTACCTTTTGTCCTACGAAATGTTTTTAAGTCAATATATTTTTTAAGCCAAGGGGATTGCTTAAATCTGAGTGTTCTATGGATTTGTTTTAAGATGAGACCATTTGAAATTGCTTGTTTTAAAACTCTATAGTTTTAAGTGTAAGTCTGCTAATAATTTTTTTATTTTGGATCCCCCACGGGCTTATTTTGAGGACAAAATGGCAAATCATTATGTAGATCATGCACTGAATCGGGATAATATACCCACTCAAATTCACCGCAAGGAAGATATTCCGACATCGCCCAACCATACAAATTGTTAGCGTCTAAATAGACAAGAAATTCCGATGGTTTTGATGCATCAAAATCTTCTAAATACTTATTATTCGCCTTCGAATATCTTTGCGAGCATTGTTCCGTTTTGCATAAACATATACATTTCAGAATCAGTGAACAGTTCGAGTGAAACTTCAGTGGTTTTCAACATTGCATCCCAAGATAAGCCTGGTGCTGTATAATAGTGGCAGGGGTCCAAATCGTATATATCTCTACAAATTTTCCTCAAATTTTCAAACGTGTCGGTTAAAAGGACATCTGTCTTTAAATAGAGTTCAGTATAGTCAAGTTAAACTCTCTCCATATTTTTTGAGCATGTTCATACTCGACTACACCACATTCTTCATTCGTTAGAATATTGAAGAACTCTTCTCTACTAGGGAGTTTAATTTCCTTAAACTTAGTCATGGAATCCATGTAAGAGTACGGAAATACACCCTTTCTTCTAATCAGGTTGAAATGAGCTTCATCAACGAAACATGATCGAATAGTATTAAAATCATTGCTTTCAAGATTTTTCGCTACCGTATCTAAACTCGAAGCCATAAATTTAAACGAGTCTATAAATCTTATTTCGAATCCATGTTTTTCATCTAATCTGATGAAAATTGAAAGAGAAATATAACGCTCTGCGTTCTGGGGAATCACTTTTATTGTGGTATTTTTTATAGTAGAAAGGTCTTTGAAAAATAAGTGTATATCATATGCAGAAAGATTATGCAAGATAACCGGTATAAAATGAGGTGTTTTATAATTCAAATTACAGTCGCTATGAGCTGCCCCACGATAATTACCCTTAAGATGACAATGATCTCTAACTTTATCATTATTTAATATTTTCTTACATATATGACAATTTGTTGCATTATTATATTGAGCTATTTCTATTGGGGTCATGAACATTTTCTTAACTTTAAGTAAATAATTTAGATAAATATCTGTACAATCTTCAACTATTTTTTTGATAAATATATTCGCCGAATCATCACCAAAATAATGTCTATATAAATTATTTTCTCTCTTAAAGCTACAATTAATAAAATAAGCGAATGCACAAGCATGATGTTTCTGTACATTTGTAGTGCTTTTACTTACAGAATCATCAACTTTTTCCAAAATAGACTCGAAGTCTGCGTAGATTACAAATGGTACATCTACCTGTTTGTAGTAGTTTTCAAACTTGATGATAGATTCATCTTCGGGCATTCTGATGACATTTTTCCCACAAACATTTTTATGGTGATTCTTTACGTGAGATGTTATGCTGGAACGAAGGAGTCTAAGAAAAATATGAAATTAAAATAATATATAAATAAATATAACAATAAGAAGGAACTTTTTAAATACCGATGAAAACACATTTTGCATAAATGCACACATTTTTTTTTAATACATATTTTTTATTTATTGTATCTTCAAATATGAACTAACCTAACAGTAAGTATTCAAATCTTAAATCTAAAATATAATTATTAGGCCCGACCACTGTCGGACATAAATTTAGAGATAGTTATAAATAATACATAAGTAGTGATAATCAAAAGGAAGAAAAAATAAATAAATAAAACTTAAAAAAAAAAATTAAACCGACTTCAAAAATAAGCACTAAAAAGCTACAAATAATATAGATCTAGTTAAATAAAAGATTTTTATATATGTTACCTACAGTGCCGTTTGAAGTTGGTGCCAGCAACATTGGTAACTAAGAACATACATACATATGTACATAAAAATTACTTGCAGTTTTTTACCGGTCATGTTCCTATGTATTTAGTACCAGTATTACTGGCACCAACTTCAAACGGCACTGTAGGTAACATATATAAAAATCTTTTATTTAACTAGATCTATATTATTTGTAGCTTTTTAGTGCTTATTTTTGAAGTCCGTTTAATTTTTTTTTAAAGTTTTATTTGTAGCTTTTTAGTGCTTATTTAGAAATATGGTCCAGTTTTGTAAAAATCGATTAAGTAAAAACACGTGAAATATAGTAATAAATTTAATGGGGCGTGGCTACGCCCCTTTTTTTAAAACAAGATTGTGTATTTTTAAGAGTTTAGGGTGTGTGCCAAGTTTCGTCAATATTGGTTAAGTACAAGCACATGAAATATTATACTAAAATTTAATAGGCGTGCCCCGCCCACTTTTTTGAACGCAATTTCGTGCCTTGATTAAAGCTTAGGGTATGTGCCAAGTTTCGTAAAAATCGGTGAAATAGAACCCTGTGAAATATAATATAAAATTTTAATGGGCGTAACCCCGCCCATTTTTTTAATAAAAAATTGTGTCTATTTTAGAGTTCAAGGTGTGTGCTGAGTTTCGTAAAAATCGGTTAAGTAGAACCACGTATAATGTTATAATACATTTTAATGGGCGTAGCCCCGCCCATTTTTTCAACCTAAAAATTTTCTAATTACAAGAACCAAATATGTTTGCTATGTTTCGCAGCAATCAAGTAAGTAGAAGATCATTAAATTAAATTTAAAAAATTGTGAGCGTGACCCCGCCCACTTTTTTCAAATGGGACCAATGGGAAGCTATACCCTCTCAGACAACAACAAAATTTTTACAATCGGTCTAAAATGCACCGAGTTATGGACCTACACACCTAAAAAAAAAAAAAAAAAAAAAATAGAGACGAATTGTTAACCTCCTTCTTTTTTTGAAGTCGGTTAAAAATAAAAATTATTTTCAAGCAGTCCCATCTGGAGTGCTGAGTATAGGAGCCCTTGTATTCCTCTTTTTTAGGCGGATGTGTCCAGTAAAGTTCAAAATATTACGAGCAAGCGGACTAGGATGTGACTCGAGGTTTGTTAAATATTTGCCTGCATATTTTGCAATTTCTTCAATCACTAGTGGCATGTTTAAATCACGATGTATATTTGAGTTTTTTATATACCATGGAGCCGATGTTATTAATCGCAAAATTTTATTTTGCCTTCGTTGGTTTCTCTCGACATTGGAAGCTGAAGCACTGTCCCATAGTTGAATTCCGTAGCACCATATCGGTTTCAAAAGTGACTTGTATATCAAAAGTTTGCAATCTAGACTGAGGGTTGAATTTCTACCAATCAGCCAATGTACCTGAGTTAATTTTAGTTTCATTTGGGTTAACTTAGAGTCAATGTGGTGTTTCCAAGTAAGCCGTCGATCAAGGTGTATACCAAGATATTTCACATGAGTATGTGGAGGGACAACTTGATTGTTAATCTGAATGGGTGCACAAGTATCTCTTCGTAATGTATATGTTACTTGAACACACTTTTGTTCGTTTACCTTAATTCTCCACATCTTTAACCATAGTTGCAGCTGGGTAATGTGTTCTTGAAGATATCGGGATGCCTCGTAAGGATTTTCATGCATACTAAGGCAGGCTGTATCATCAGCAAATGTGGAAGTGTGGATATTGCTGCTCAGAGGCATATCACAAGTATAAATCAAATACAAAACTGGCCCCAGTATACTCCCCTGTGGCACACCGGATGAGATAGTTTCAGGCATGCTCATAAGGTCTCCTTCCACAACAGTTAACTTCCGGGCAGTAAAAAAAGACTTACAACGTTAATTGGCAGGTATGTTTTTAATTTTAAAATTAGGCCTTCATGCCACACTTTATCAAATGCCTGAGAAACGTCGATAAACAGCGCAGAACAATACTTCTTTTCTTCAAATGTTCTTCTTATAAATTGGACCAATCTATGAGTTTGTTCAATGGTGCTATGCTGACTTCTAAAACCAAATTGATGGTCCGGTATGCACCCACTACTAACTAGAATTGGGGACAATTTTGTCATGAGCAGTTTTTCGAAAAGCTTTGACATTGTTGATAGGAGACTTATTGGCCTATATGACTTAGCCTTGGTAAGATATTTGCCCGGCTTCGGAATCATTTTAATTTTGGCAAGTTTCCAGTTATGTGGAAAATACTGCATTCGTAAAATAGCATTAAAAATAAATAGCAGGATTCTTATTGCAATATGAGGCAACTTCATCAGCATCTTGTGAATGAATAACAGGATTCTAATAGCTATACGTGGCAACTTCATCAGCATCTGGTTACTAATTCCATCAATACCTGGAGCTTTCTTCGGGTTGAGTTCAGCAATTAGTTTTTGCACATCACGCGTCTTAAACTTTATTTGTTGAGGGGATAGAGCGACTACATTTGGCAAATCAATTACACCAGTACATGTGTTTGGGGTTAATACGTATTTTAAATGGTCAGCAAATATGTTACCTTTTTCAGTATCGCTTCTTGCCCAACCTCCGGTAGATGTGCGCAGAGGTGGTTTAAACTCAACAGGTGTTTTAAGCTTTCTAGCAGCGCGCCATAAAGAGTAATTAGATGCTGGTGTGACATCAAGATTTTCCAGATAGTTTTTAAGAGATGCAGTTTTTTCATGTGCAAGTAGCTCTTGGAGTCGTTTAGTGTACTCTTTAAATCTAATTTTATTCTGGGGTGATCTGTGCTGTTGCCATTCCCTTTTAGCTCTTCTTTTTTACATACGAGACGTTCAATATCTGTAGACTATAGTCTAATAAACCCAGTCTGCGGATGGGAGGTAGTGGCATGTTTAGCAGCCTGCTTAATATTTTCGTTAAGATTGGCAACGTTAGATTCAACATCATCAGGTGTTCTTAGCGTAATATTTTCCGTGCAATGACTACTAAGATATTTTTTGAATCGCAGCCAATTTACACGACTGGCCAACTTCACATATGAGTAAGGTAGACCACTTCTCAGTGGGCTACAGATTGTAACGATCGTGGGAGAGTGATCAGACGATAGATCTAGAGAAGCTTCAATTTGAGTTAATTCCCTAGAAATATTTTTTATGACGCCAAAATCTATAACATCCGGAACTTTATGTATGTCAGTAGGCCAGTAAGTGGGCTCCCCACTCGAAATAACGTCCAAGCCCATTTTGGAAATTGTATTGAACAACGCTCGACCTCTGGGAGTAATAAGACGCGAACCCCAGAACGTATGTTTAGCATTATAGTCGCCAGCTGCTACGAAACAAGGGCCCAGAGTTTTGTAAAAATCCTCGTATTGATCCTCAGTAATTGCGAATCTAGGAGGAGAGTAAATTGATGATATCACAAAATTTGTGCAAAAATTTTCAACACAAATATTCGTTGCTTGTAGATGTTCCTCACAAATGTTGTCAATAATATAATGCTTGAGTCTTGACTTTATTAAAATTGCTGATCCACCGCATGCTCTTTCTCTCGGGTCCTTTGAATCATATAAGGTGTAGCCACAAATTTTAAACAGGCTTGTCGAAGTCAAATGAGTCTCAGAGACCAACATTAGATCAATATATTTTTCCGTGAGGACGTGCTCAAGTTCATTTTTATGTTGGCGAATGCCGTTTGCTTTCCATAAACATATTTTTTTTATTTTATTTTAGATTTAAGATTTGAATACTTATTGTTAGTTCATATTTGAGGATACAATAAATAAAAAAATACGTATTAAAAAAAAGAAACATATTTTTAACGTGTTTATTAGAGCGTATCACAAAAAAAATTCTCCGTACACCAGCGAATATAAAGTATTGTTCCAAGGAGATTTCAAAAAAAAAAATTTAATTTTTTTTGCCGAACGTAGGGGTCGCCTTTTTAGTTTTTTCGTTACATCTTCCATATTTACAGTCCGATCTTAAAGTTTGATATAGCGAATTTTTTGTCTCAGGGAGGCCAATATTTTTGCTCTTGGGTCCATTAACCTCAAGTGTACCGTTCTAGTACTTACCCCCCCAAATCTTATTTCCTACCACCCTAAAGTGACACCTTAATGTTAGAAATTTATAGTTCGCAAAAAATCATAAAACTTTTGCTTAGAAAGTATTTTGATCAATACAGCACAACTACTTAAAAAATGCTTTTATAAATTCATTGTTGCAGACCGTAGGGGTCACCTTTTTAAATTTGTCATAGCTTCAGTATTTTCATACAGATATTAAAGTATAATATATCGATGAGTTTGTCTGTGTCAGACCAATTTTTTGTTAATTCAAAAGTCTTTGACCTGAAGTAACCTTTACATCATACCTCAAATTATACAACAAGGAATAAGCAACAAAAAGCAAAGTAAAATAATAGAAATTTTAGTCGATCATATCTCGACATGATTCAAGTTGGCTATATATTTGACGGCTCTAGAGTTTAGAAAAAATGTGGCCCATGCGTTGTACTACATGAACAAAACGCTAGGTGTTTTGAGAATGAGATGGATAAGCTGTGAAAATAATTGGGTTTAGCAAAGGCATCCCTAGGATGCCCTAGACATTTTTGGAGCAGATGCAATTTTAGTAGAATTTGGGCTTCGCCCGCGCTTTAAAATTGTAATGTATCTGTCCATTCCGACTTGGACCTTGGGTTTTGGGCTGCTCTTATCTTCAGTGACAACTTGTTTAAGTGATGACCACGAGCCCGAAGCGGATGATATCGCTGAGTTAAATGTAGAAGTACTAGGCAATAATGTCAACGATTCAGTAGTTAGCATTGGAAAAAGCGAAGTTGATCGCTGACGAAACTGTGGTTTTGCCGTTAGAAAAAGTCTATTATCAGATTTTTTATTTTTATTAAGAGCTTCAGAACTCACAGCAAGTCTATTATCAGAAATTTTATTTTTACTGTTATCATTATGAGCATCAAAACTCACAGTAAAATAGGCATTTCTGCCGTTTGAACTCACTTCACTATTTTTTTCCTTTGGGGTACTCATATAGAGTATTCCTCAAGGGTACTTTGTATGTTTTTTTGTTTACGGTTTTTTTTTGTTTTTGTTATTTCTATGAGGGCAATTATGAATAAAATTCCGCGAGAAACTTTTCCCGGGGAACAATTCCAACTAATGGCAAGTAATAGGGAAAACAAAAATTCTAATTATAAAAGGGAGAAATTTCTCACGGAATTTTATTCATAATTGCCCTGTATATGTAAAAATATTATCAAAGCAAAAAAAGGCTTACTTATCAAAGTTAATATGTACTACGAATATTTTTTGTATGCTTCTTTTTGTTTAGTTTGTATGTAAGAAAAATTCCGCTATTACGTCTGTTCACTATGAAGGTACAACGAGAACTGAAACTTACTTTGATATATCCGTGATGAGCACGTAGTGGAAGTTTTCATTGGACTGGAGCAATAACAGATTAATATGAACATGTTGTTCCCCTTTTGTTATGTAGTATGGGCCTATAAGCGATGTCCCATTGTGACCAAATACATTGATGCTCATATTATTTTGACGCTCGAATTGTTTTATCTGCTTCAATGGGAGTGGAAACTCTAGGCCTTCAAAATTTAATATAACTGCCCCCATATTAATATTCTCAGCAGAAATGTTTGTTATATTGTAATTTCTACAGTTTTCCGCTGTTTACGGCTCAGACCGCTATTTACATTCAAAGCCGCAATGAGACACCATTTAAAGCAATAAATATCATTGTTCTCGACATTTATGCATGAACGTTTCATTGCAAGATTTTTTGGAAGAGGGATAAAGCTCGATCCTTTTATTATGGACGCCTTGTTAGTAGATGGGTAATGGGGACGATAGTCCTGTTTTTGGGAATTCAAAACCGGGAAAAATCAAAAAGGGTGGCAACCCTGTTACAAATGGGGGGATTTTCATGCTGAGATTTCGTTAGGCTGTGTCTGTGTGTGTGTGTGTGTGTGTGTGAGTTTGATTCCTTGATTATGTTCATGTATGCATATGTGGATGTTTGTATGTGTGTGTATGTGTGTATGTATGAGTATGCGTTTTTGTATTTACTTGTGTGTCTGCCGGTGTCCGATACTTTTGGTGTAGTAGCAGACAATCATTATACATACCCAGTAGGAAATGTTTATGGTGAAAATGTGCTGACTAGCTTTTGACTAGGTTGTCATCAGTACTGCTATATAATTATACCCCATACAATACTTTGTACTATAGATATTTGGCATGTGCTTGTCATTGAAAATATGCTAGTCACACTAAAACAATTGATTAGGTAGTGACAACGTAGTTCTTATGGGGTCATGATACATACTAACCAAACAGTTATTTACTGGTACATTTCTATAATTTACCTCAATACAAATGTATATTGACAAGTTATTGTTAATTCCACCTCTCTCCTTTTATACTGGTGGATAGTAGAAAACTTAGTATACCAAAGTTGTAACTAGAATTTTAGTGTTGCTCCCAGTCTGACTGCAGGGTAGTGACAAGTGATCTGTGTATTTGTGTGCATGTAGTGATTGTTATTTGATCTAATAGCTACAGAAAGTGGCAACCCTGTTGTGAATGGAACTGGATAGGGAATGTATTTGGTAATGTATGTGTATGTTGTTGTATTAATGTATGTGATCCTATGTATTTTTACTTTGAAGAATATCATTGCTTGTGGGTATTGTTTGGCTTTCGAGAGTTTTTCATACATATTTACAAATGAATGTGTATATGTTTTCTAGGCTATTGACGTTGTTATTCTTATGGAGATAGAAAATATTGTGTTGGCATAGATTTTATATGTACAAGTGAATTTCAGATGTTAAATATTTTGAATCAAATCAGGTTGATAAGCAGAGTTTTTTGAATAGGGGTAATAATATTTTTATTTCAGTATATTTTACTTTAATTTAAAAATCTATATATAAATAGGCAAGTGAAAAAAGTTAAGAACCATTTTAAATGACTTAAACTCAACGTATTCGCTTGATTTTTTTTTGTTAGATAGATTGACAATAGGAGCAGTGCAGAATGTATTTTTTCTTTTACATTTTTGTGTCTAAGATAGTTAAAAACAGTTAAGAATATTAGCCAATCATAAAGCCATGATTTCTGTTTCTCTCTTAATTTGCTAAAAAAAAAATTACAACAATTTGGCTTGGCAACTCCATAAACACTCAGAAGGAAAAACGTATTTTATTTGTTCATTCTATTCTTATTTCCATCTTTCTATGTACTTAAACGATTATTGCTGAAACTAATAAAATTTGGATATTTAAATAACGAGTGGTACTGTATTATTTTTCTTTAGATGCTTAAAAATAATATATTTTTTAATTATTAATAACTTTGATTAAAGTTAAATTCACCTACAGCGCAAAGTAAGTTTTTTATTTTTGGTTTATTTTGTGTGCGTTTTGTTTTTGTTCACTGTTTTCATTATTTTTCTGTGCTTTAAATTACTGAACATACTGGAATGTTGGAATATGATGGAATGTTGGAATATGATGGAATGTTTATATTATTAGGCTAGCATATTCGTACATACATATGGGGTCTTTCTCAAAGAATAGGGAATAGAAACTTTTTTGTAACAAACGTTTTAATGGGGAGTCTAAAACTTTAGAGAAAAAGCGTTCAATGAAAAAATAAACGAATATTTTTGTTTTGGGCAATAATAATGAAAATGAAGTGAAAACACTAGGAGCAAATATCTAATTACATTTAGTTCAAAAAGTGAGGAACTTTTTTTAAATAGTTTGCTTAAAATCTATTTTTATTTATGCCGATAAATGAAATTTTAAATTTGTATTTAGTAGTTAAGAAAGTTGTTTAAGAGAGTGGTTTACCTTGGAGTCTATACACATGTATATTTGAATATAGTTTTTAAATTGTGTTTTAAATTCATCAAACTTTAAATATTTTCATTCTATTCTCCACCTCTGTGCGTTGATGGTTGATTTTCAACCACTGGGCGAACACTAGTTATAGGAAATAGCTTTTGAAGACATACACCAAAACTTATAGAAGCATCTTTTTACGTGTCCCGATTTTTCTCGTACCTTTGTATTACAAACTGATGCTAGCGATTTTGATCTGGGTGTTGCTGTGTATATGAATTTCATCATATTACGATATATACCATCAGATAAATTAGATTTGACGACTGCTACACGATTATCATATGAATTGTGGGAATTTGTATGTTTGTGTGTATGTGAGTATGTATGTATGTATGTGTGTGTGTGTGTGTGTGTCCGTGTGTATGAATTTCATAACATTATAAAATTTCATTATGTATGTTTGTGTTTGTGTATTACGTCATCACCTCTTTGTGTGTCATGCCAGACATTTGGACATCTGATATATTAGCATATATCAGAACTTTTTTTTAATCCTAGTATGTTTTTATACTTAAGACTGCTTTATATTTTCTCATTCTTAAAATTGTCCAGCGTTAAAGTCTGCCTGTGAAAAATTTGTTTATATTACAATTTTTGTTTATTTAACTACGTCCGGCTTCTTTGGCTGAACTTCTTTTTATAAGATCATTGGAATTTATAGTTTCTCTGTCCATAATAAGTTCGTTTAGCTTTGGCATATGCTCTGACTGAATGGTTTGCGCTGTTCATATATTTTCATGATGTATAATAAATACTTGAGTATTGATAAGAAATTTGATATTATGTGTACATACATATCTACAAATTGATTTTATGTATGTATGTACATACAAATAACCCTATAGGAACTCAAACCCATTTGTAAGTAACTTCAAATTGGTTTTTAATAACCACAACTTGTTGATTAAGTGACTTTTTTCCTTGTCGCCGACTCACTATTTTAACATAGGCATGTCATAGGCGGTAGTCAATTGGCCATCTCTGCATGACTTTTAAATTGACTACTAACTACTTATTTTTCAACCAATTTGTAGTTAATTAATATTATAGCAAAAAAAACAGATATATGTATATACATATATTTATATTATATATACATACATGTATATATTCTTATATATCTATCTAAATACATATATAAATACATAAACATATGTCTATATAAATATTTATTATTATTATATTCACTACCCTGCAGGAGATCGAACTAGTGTCCAACTGGTATTTTACTAGTACAGAAGCCACCACCACTAGTTCCCAACCGTAAACTTTCCTATAACATGTTAATGCTCAAATTAGCATTGAGTGTGTTTAGAAAATTACTAGCGCCATTGGTACTAGTTTAGGACTAGTTAATTACCAGTTCTTTTGCCCAGTTCTTTTGCAAAGAAAGATTCCATAAACATGGTGGTTTTATTCCTTTGTTACCCAGTTACAACTGCTAGTTAAAATTCGCAATTATTTATCAAAATTCAAAAATACAAAAAGTTAATTGGAATTATTTGATTATAATTATTTATAGGTGAACCCAATACTTTAATAATTGTATAATACCAATTTTCGTACATTGCAAGTGCTGTGTTAGACAGTCAAAATTTGTATTGCAATGTGGTGCCTTGGAACTACTTCATATACTAGTACTCATCATAACTAGTAATTTTATACAACAACTTTAACCCTTTTCGCACTAGTTCTTGCTGTACCAGTAATTATACTAGTAGCTTTTAGACAATTGACACCTATTCTCCTGCAGGGTAAAAATAAAAAATTCGTACACACATATATACATACATATGTACATAAATATATCCATACATACGAACCGCTCATAGAAAATATTATTGAAATTATTTAGTTTTTTTTTTTCAACTAGTCACTTGCAAAATAATTAATTTATAAGTTAGTGATTTTTCTCAACTGATTATTTTATTTACTACAGGGAAGTGTTTGGCTCCGTGCTGGAATAAATTTTTTTTCTCATGTGCGGTCTTTTGTTGTTGTTGTAAATATTCGCCTGTCTTTTATGTTTAGATGTGAAATATCTTCATAGTTTTGTTTTTTTTTTGTTTTTTATTTATTTATTATTTTTTTATTTTTTTTTTATTTGAAATTAAAAAGCGTTGATTTAATTTTTATCTGTATTTACTTAAAAATTTGTGAGGATGTTCTGTTTTAAGTAAAACTGAATTCCTTAAGATACATACTTTAGAGTAATAGGAACTATAATAAAAATATTTCCATATATTTAATTTACATTTGTTTAAACTTGATGCAGCTTATATTAATTCTTAAAAATATTTTGATATACAATTATTTCCAGCCGTAGGCTTTTTTCATCACCTTTTACATTTATTTTAGAACATCTTGCATTGCCTTTTATACATTTATAAAAATTTTTAAATGAAACTGATCCAGCAGTCCAGCTTATGTAATGATAGTTTTTTGTTAGCCAGCTTGGTATTTTTTAAGTTTAAAATTTTTTAAACGCACTAATAATCCCAAATTATTATTTTACTTATTAAGTAAAATATTTTTTATTAAAAATACATTGAAATTTATTATTGAGGGGTTTAGCTGGATCCTATGCGCATTTCACTGTTGCTAATGCAGATCATCAGGGAACCTTTACCCAAATTTCTTAGAACAACTAGAGTTATTATATTATAAACTTTCATTTAAACAAATGAGAAGCCTAACAACAAATAACAAAGTTGAAACAAGAACTCAATAATCAACATGTTTTTTTATTTTCTTACTTAACCATTGCTACATTGGCTGACTTTTTTCAGGTTCAAATTGTAGTTGTAAGAGTATGTAAAAGAAAATAAATGTAAATAACAACAACAGCTATTAGAGAATAGAGTGTTGCCACACAAGTATTTTTGACCGGGTGCAGTCAAGTTAATAATTAGTGTTTTTATGGCAATTGTTAAAATTTAAGTTTAAACTTTTTTAAACACACTAATAATCCCAAATTATTATTTTACTTATTAAGTAAAATATTATTTATTAAAAATACATTGAAATTGATTATTGAGGGGTTTAGCTGGATCCTATGCGCATTTCACTGTTGCTAATGTAGATCATCAGGGAACCTTTACCCAAATTTCTTAGAACAACTAGAGTTATTATGTTATAAACTTTCATTTAAACAAATGAGAAGCCTAACAACAAATAACAAAGTTGAAACAAGAACTCAATAATCAACATGATTTTTTATTTTCTTACTTTACCATTGCTACATTGGCTGACTTTTTTTCAGTTTCAAATTGTAGTTGTAAGAGTATGTATTTGGTATTTTTTTATTTTTTATTGATTATTGAGTTTCATAATGAAAATATATTCGTAATTGTTGAAAACAATCGCTACTTCTTTTCCAATAAATTCATTTGAGTTATTTTTGAAACCTTTTACGTGTATAAAAATTATATTATTTTCCATATTGCTTAATTTATAAGACTTAGAATTTGACCTATGATGGGTATATATTCTAGTATATGATCATGAATGAGAATGCAGTAAGCTGATGTCTTTGCTTACTATTTCAAATTAAATTTTTTTTCAATTTGACCGCTATTGAATAAAAGGAGCTTTTATCTTAAACTCTGGTACAGGTAGAAGCGCTTGAGATTCTTTCATATAATACCTTTGCTGGAATCTTAGGTACATATAATAACTATATAGAATTGTATAACGTTTATTTTTAAATTTTATGCTAGGGTCATCATCATATGGATATGAGACTGGACTTAAATGTACTTTTAAATTAGTTAATTCATAATGAACAATCTTATTTTCTTCTTGAATAGCGATCAACAGAAAACGAAATCGTTTTCTTACAATTTATGTCTGACTTCTCAACTACTCCTCTAGTATAAAAGATGACTTTGCATGTCAGCATTTCTGTCTACTCTTTGTCAGCGTTATGGATAATTCAATTTTACACTTTTTATTCTTCAAATTGTGTTACTTCATACTAATAATATGTTTAAGTTAAGGTACGATTATATGTTTATTTTATGAAGGGTGAGCGCCTATGGCTTTTATTTGATGTTCTGGATGAAGTGTTTTTTTTCTCATTTTATTAAAGTTTAGCGTATTGCGTATATATTTCTAATGTATATAAGTGAGCTTTTTGTACCTGTCAGACAGAGTGTACGTATCAGTTGGTCAGTCGGTCTCTCTTTTTATTAATTTTTCTTCTAATGTGTCACTACAATTTTTCAGATTTTGTACTTGAAATAGAGAATATTTGTATAATTTTAAATGTATGTGTGATGAAATTAGTTTATATACAAAGAAATACATGTTTTATAATCAACTATTCTAGAAAATCGATATAAAACAACACAGTTACCTACATCATCAACTCTCCGTCAATGTTTTCATAAAGTGTTAGAATATCAATGGTTGAGAGAATTTTTGCTTCAAGTGTTTCTATATAAGGTTTGGTGGTTGATCCCTTTATGTTATTTTGCTTAACGTAGGCTGCGTTGTATCGCTTTCAGATGTAATAATTTCTTACTTAGAAAAGGTCCTCATCACCATCAATCATACCTGTATACAATACATTCATGAGTTGAGTTGATCCAGATACAATTGCTGTCTACAAATTAATTATTAGAAAACAGCTTTCTCATCACCTTCTATTTTGCTAGCATGCATGCTTTAGCATGCTTCTATCGATAGTGACACGAGAGTCCGACATTTAGTGATGTTTTAATTAAAAATCTATACTATTAGAATTACGAATTCACTCTTTTGAATTTTTAACAAAGTAGATACATACATATGTATGTATTTCATTTGCCAAAAGGTCTTAAAAGTTCTTTGCTTATAAAAGTATGACGTGAGGAATTTTTTTAAATTATACATACTTCGGCATGCTTCCAATATTTCCAATATCATACTCATACAGATACAGATATAAAGTAAGATCTGTTTACATTACATTTTAAAATTTATGCATGCTTCAGCATGATTCTAGTTTAAGTCTGAATTTATTTAGTAAGTTTGTTTGATACCCATTCATACACATGTACATTCATAAAGATTGGATATCAAAGTCCAATTTTCTTAGTTTATCTAGAAATGAACAGAGTGAATATCTATTATAATAACCCCATTTTCACAATTTAAAATTTTGTGTGCTACAGTTTTCGAAATGGAAAACGTACAACTTTTACTATAAAAAGTGATAATATGATGTGTTGCTGAATATTTTGAACTCTTAAGTTTTCACAATATTTCCTACAGACCACCAAGTTTAGAGAATTCTAGTACATTAAGCAATTTATCTTCCCTGAGACTTAACATTCCTAATCAATCCTTCAAAAAAACCAATACAAACTAGATTTTTCCTTTCTAATTTTATTTATATTTTCATTAAATTTCAACATTTTGTACATCTTCAAATTACGGTATTTTGCACCTTTTCTCATTTGTTGAGTTAACTTTAATCGCAAACATTTTAATGGTGAGATGAACTTTTTTATTGTAGGCATTAAGTAAATCTTTGTATATATCAATCCACTTATATGAACCATTATAGCTAAATTCTTTCCACATCATTCCTTTCATTGTTCTATTAAATCGTTCTACTATTGATGCTTTCATAATGCTATATGTTGAGTAGTGATTAATAGTGTATTTATACATTAATTTTCCAAACCGTTTGATAAAAAATTCTTTACCATCATCTGTTTGTATGTTTTGTGGTACTCGTACCATTTCAAAAATATTTTCCATTGACTAGGTTTTCCTGAGTGCTATTTTTATTTTCAGCGGCACTGACCATATAAATTTTGAGAATGTGTATATTACAGTCTACAAAATTCAATAATTTTATTTTCTCTAGAATAGCAGTAGTGTAGTAATGGTGGCGATAGACATGTTTTGGGAATTAAAAACAGGGAAAAAATAAAAACGATGGCAACCCTGTTACAAATTAGGGGATTTTGGGGATTTTTTTTTGCTGAGATTTTCTTGGCTGTGTGTGTGTGTGTGTGTGTGTGTGTGAGTTTGATTCTTTGTGGATGTGTATGTATGTATACTTGTGTGTACAACTTTTGTTGTTATTGTAGAGAAGCGTTGGTCTTACAGTGTATGGATGTACATATGTATGTGCGCGTGTGTGCGTGTTTGTGTGTGTGTGTGTATGAGTATGCGTTTTTGTATTTACTTGTATGTTTGATGGTGTCCAATACTTTTGTTGTAGTGGCAGACAATCATTATACCCAGTAGGAAATGTCGATGATGAAAATGTGCTGACTAGCTTTTGACTAGTCACCTGTACATTTCTATAATTTACGTACATACAAATGTATGTATATTGAAAAGTTATTGCCAATTCCGCCTCTCTCCTTCTTTTATACTGACGGATAGAAGAAATCTTATTATACCAAATTTTTAACTAGAATTTTAGTGTTGACACAAAGATACTTGCTCCCAGTATGACTGCAGGGTAGTTACAAGGGATCTATGTATTTATGTGTATGTAGTGATTGTTATTTGATAGTCTTTGGTTAGCTGTTTTGAGTTATCGTTGGTATGCTTATGTAGGGTTATTGTATTGCATTTATGTTTGCGATCTCTGGGGAAATAATCTAATAGCTACAGAGAGTGGCAACCATGTTGTGAATGGAAGTGGGTAGGGAATGTATTTGGTAATGTATGTATATGTTGTTGGATTCATGTATGTGATAATTTTTTTTTTTTTTTTTTGTTTTGAAGAATATCATTGCTTGTGTGTTTTGTTTGACCTTCTAGAGTTTTTCATACATATTTACAAATGAATGTGTATATGTTTTCTAGGCTATTGACGTTGCTATTCTTATGTAGATAGAAAATATTTTGTTGGAATAGGTTTTATATGTACAAGTGAATTTCAGATGTTAAATGTTTTGAATCAAATCAGGTTGATAAACAGATTTTTTGAATAGGGATAATGATATTTTTATTTCAGTATATTGTAATTTAATGTAACAATTATAGGAAATAGCTTTTGGAGACATACACCAAAACTTATAGAAGCATCTACTTTTACGTGTCCCGATTTTTCTCGTACCTTTGTATTACAAACTGATGCTATAGATTTTGTTCTAGGTGTTGCTGTGTATATGAATTTCACCATATATCGTAATACCAACAGAGAATTGTGGAAATGTGTATGTGTGTGTGTGTGTGTGTATGTGAGTATGTATGTATGTATGTATGTATGTGTGTGTGTGTGTGTGTGTCTGTGTGTATGAATTTCATAATATTATAAAATTTCATTATGTATGTTTGTGTTTGTGTATTACGTCATCACCTCTTTGTATGTCATGCCAGACATTTGGTAGTATAAAATATTAACATATAGGTATCAGAACTTTTTTTTTTAATCCTAGTATGTTTTTATACTCAAGATAGCTGGATATTTTGTCATGCTTAAAATTGTCCAGCTTTAAAGTCTGCCTATGAGAAATTTGTTTATATTTCAGATTTTGTTTATTTAACTATATACGTCCGTCTTCTTTGGCTGAACTTCTTTTCATACGATCATGGGAATTTATAGTTTCTCTGCCCATAATAAGTTCGTTTAGCTTTGACATGTGCTTTGAATGGAAGTGTGATTGTTAAGATCTAATAAATACTTGAGTATTGATAAGAAATTTGATATTATGTGTACATACATATCTACAAATTGATTTTATGTATGTACATATGTACATACAAATAAGTGTTTGACTCCGTGTTTGAATACATTTTTTTTGTTTTTGTTGTTGTTGTAAATATTCGCCTGGTTTTTTATGTATAGATGTGAAATATCTTCATAGTTTTTTTATTTGAAATTAAAAAACGTTGTTTTAATTTTTATCTGTATTTACTTAATAGTTTGTGAGGATTTTCTGTTTTAAGTAAAACTGATTTCCTTAAGATACATACTTTAGAGTAATAGTAACTATAACAGAAATATTTCCTTTATTTAATTTACATTTGCTTAAAGTTGATGCAGCCTAATAGTCATTCTTAGAAATATTTTGATATTAAAATTTTTCCAGCCGTAGGCTTTTTTAACCACCTTTTACATTTATTTTAGAACATCTTGCATTGCCTTTTATACATTTATAAACATTTTTAAATGAAACTGATCCAGCAGTCCAGCTTATGTAACGATAGTTTTTTTGTTAGTCAGCTTGCTTCTTTTTTTTTATCTAATTTTTTTTTTTGTTGATAAACATTTAAAATCAAAAGGGTAGTTTTATATTGAAATTATTATATTCTTAATTGTTGAAAACAATCGCTTCTTCTTTTCCGAAGAAATTATTTGAATTACTTTTGAAACCTTACGCGACTATAAAAATTATATTATTTTTCATATTGCTTAATTTATAAGACTTTTAGAATTTGACCTTTGATAGGTATATACATATTCTAGTATATGATCATGAATAAGAATACAGTAAGCTGATTTCTTTGCTTATTATTTAAAATTAAAATTTTATTCAATTGTCCCGCTATTGAATAAAAGGAGCTTTTATCTTAAACTCTGATACAGGTAGAAACGCTTGAGATTCTTTCATATACTACCTTTCCTGGAATCTTAGATACATATAATAACTACCTATGTAGAATTGCATTACGTTTATTTATAAATTTTATTTTAAGATCATCATCATATGGATATGAGACTGAACTTAAATGTACTTTTAAATTAGTTAATTTATAATGAACAATTTTATTATCTTTTTGACTAGCGATCAACAGAAAACGAAGTCATTTTCTTACAATTTAGGTCTGGCCTCTCAACTGCTCCTCTAGTATACAATATAACTTTGTATGTCAGCATTTCTGTCTCCTCTTTGTCAGCGTTAGGGATAATTCAATTTTAAACTTTTTATTCTTCAAATTATGTTACTTCATACTGATAATATGTTTAAGTACATTAATAATGTACGTTTATTTTATGACGGGCGAGCGCCTATGGCTTTTATTTGATGTTCTGGATGAAGTGATTTTTTTTTTCTCATTTTATTAAAGTTTAGCGTATTGCGTATATATTTCTAATATATTTAAGTGAGCTTTTTGTATCTGTCAGACAGAGTGAACGTATCAGTTGGTCACTCAGTCTCTATTTTTATTAATTTTTTCTTCTAATGTGTCACTATTATTTTTCAGATTTTACTAGTTGAAATAGAACATTTTTGTATAATTTTTAAATGGATGTGTAGAGCAATTAGTTTATATAAAAAGAAATACATGTTTAATAATAAACTATTCTAGAAAATCGACCCCCAAATAACACAGTTACCTCCATCATCAATTCATGATCGGTGTTTTCATTAAGTATCAGAAACATTATAATATCTATGTTTGGGGGGAATTTTTACCTCATGTGCTTTTACAAGAGGTTTGCTGGCTTACCCCTTAAAGTTATTGTTGTTAAAGTAGGCTGGGTTGTATCGCATTCAGATCTAATGATTTCTCACTTAGAAAAGGTCCTCATCACCATCACAGATATGATTCTGTATACAATTCATTCATGAGTGGAGTTGATCCAGATACAAATGCTGTCTACAAATTAATGATTAGAAAATAGCTTTCTCATCACCTTCTAACAAGTTTAATATTTTGCTAGCATGCTTCTATCGATAGTGACGCGAGAGTCCGACATTTAGTGCTGTTTTAATTAAAAATCTATAATATTAGAGTTACGAGTTCATTCTTTTGAATTTTTAACAAAGTAGATACATATCTATTTCATTTACCACAATGTCTTAAAATTTCTTTCCTTATAAAAGTATGACGTGAGGAATTTTTTTACATTATACATGCTTCGGCATGCTTCCAATATTTTTTTCAGTAAATTTAGTTCATACTCATACAGATACAGATATAAAGTATTATCTGTTTACATTACATTTTACAATTTATGCATGCTTCAGCATGATTCTAGTTGAAGTCTGTATTTATTTAGTGAGTTTGTTTGATACACATTCATACACATGTACATTCATAAAGATTGGATATCACAGTCCAATTTTCTTAGTTTATCTAGAAATGAACAGAGTGAATATCTATTATAATAATCATATTCACATTTTAAAATTTTGTGTGCTACAGCTTTCGAAATGGAAAATGTACAGCTTTTACTATAAAAAGTGATAATATGATGTGCTGAATATTTTGAACTCTTAAGTTTTCACAATATTTCCTACAGACCACCAAGTTTAGAGAATTCCAGTACATTAAGCTAATAATCTTCCCTGAGACCTAACATTCCTAATCAATCCTTCAAAAAAAAAAACCAATACAAACTAGATTTTTCCTTTTTAATTTTATTTATATTTTCATTAAATTTCATCATTTTGTACATCTTCAAATTACTGTATACTGTATTTTGCACTTTTTTCTCATTCGTAGAGTTAACTTTAATCACAAATATTTTAGTTTTCAGTTTAAATGAACTTTTCTATTTCATGCACTAAGTAAATCCTTATATATCTATATCAATCCACTTATATGAACCATTAATTCCAAATTCTTAACACATAATTCCTCTTAATGATCTATTAATTTATTCTACTATTGATGCTTTCATATTAAGTAATTTTTAATCTTCTATTTATGCATGAATTTTATAATATTTATTAAAAAATTCTTTACCATCACCTATTTGTAAGTTTCTTGGTACTCGTACCATTTCAAAAATATTTTCCATTGACTAGTTTTTCCCGAGTGCAGTTTTTATTTTCAACGATACTCACCATATAAACTTTAAGAATAAGTATATTACAGTCTACAAAAATCAATAATTTCTATTTTCTGTAGAATAGTTACCCACTTCACCTAAATCAGCTCCATAAAAGATCATCTATTCCATTCATTACATCACTACAATGCACAAAATGTTTTCGTGCTTGCTTATGGAGTTCGTTTACTAAATTTCTTTTTAAAGACATTGAGTTGTTTTACAGTTTTATGGAGAGTGTTGTGATCTAGTTGAAGCACTTTCAGCTATTTATACTAAAATGTAGTTGATTTTCCAGTCTATAAATTCTATGGTTCAGCTGTTCAATTTGTTTGTCAAAAGTTGATTTAATTTTTAGAATATCTTTTTCAATTTTATACCTATCTTCTATCTATAATTTTATATCATTTGTAGTCCATCAATTTGCATTTGAATATATCCTTGAATTATATTAATGCCTTAAGCTTTATTAATAATTCATCCTTTAGTTTCTCGATTTGAGTTTCCAGAAACAATTTACTGATACCATTATTCTCCGTCAGTGAATGATGATGATTCTCTATGTATGCATTGGTAGAAATTATATATTTTATTTAGCTTTCAAAATCAAATTTGTCATAGTATTCACACGTTTTATTAATCATTAAAGAAAATAAACCCACTTTTAAACCCCATATTTGACCATCAACTTGTATTTTATCTTCATACAGTTTTAGATTTCTATCACCAAATTTCCATTCATTTTTGAAATCTTTAGGTGAGCCATAGTTTGTATCCAATTCATTTCTTCCTTCCAAGACTAATAAGTCAATATAAGTGTCTTCGGAATTGGAAGTCTGTGAGTAAAAATCATCTTCATAATCGTCACCACCATTTTCAGTATTAACATCATTAAATAAGATGGTATTATCAAATATTGTTCCTTATGCTAGGTTCTTTGGTGTACTTGTCTCTATCTTGACTAATGGTTTTCAGGCCTTAAACTTGTATTATTTCCAACTTCTGTCTTCATTTTATTTTCTTCTTTAATGGGAATTCTTAAGTGGTTTAAATGTATTTCTTAGTTGTTCACGTGTATATATTTCACCAGTTTTTATACTACTCACTTTTTCTTCAAGACATTTCTTGTCAACACCAACTGTTTTAAAATTTTCTCATCCATGTTGAATAAATAAAAGGTATCAGCTATTAGATCAGGTATCAGCTATTAGCTCAGGTATCAGCTATTAGATCAGCTTATCAGGAGCTGTTCTGGTTTTCAGATCAGCTTATAATTTTTATAGTCGCGTAAGGTTTCAAAAGTAATTCAAATAATTTCTTCGGAAAAGAAGAAGCGATTGTTTTCAACAATTAAGAATATAATAATTTCAATATAAAACTCCCTTTTGATTTTAAATGTTTATCAACAAAAAAAAAAATAAAATAAAAAAAGAAGCAAGCTGACTAACAAAAAAACTATCGTTACATGCTGGATCAGTTTCATTTAAAAATGTTTATAAATGTATAAAAGGCAATGCAAGATGTTCTAAAATTTATGTAAAAGGTGATGAAAAAAGCCTACGGCTGGAAAAAATTTAATATCAAAATATTTCTAAGAATGACCATTAGGCTGCATTAACTGCAAACAAATGTAAATTAAATATAGGAAATATTTCTATAATAGTTACTATTACTCTAAAGTATGTATCTTAAGGAATTCAGTTTTACTTAAAACAGAAAATCCTCACAAACTATTAAGTAAATACAGATACAAATTAAAACGTTTTTAATTTCAAATAAAAAAACTATGAAGATATTTCACATCTATACATAAAAAACAAACAACAACAAAAACAAAAAAAAATGTATTCAAGCACGGAGTCAAACACATATTTGTATGTACATATGTACATACATACATAAAATCAATTTATAGATCTGTATGTACACATAATATCAAATTTCTTATCAATACTCAAATATTTATTAGATCTTAACAATCACACTTACATTCAAAGCACATGCCAAAGCTAAATGAACTTATTATGGACAGAGAATCTATAAATTCCCATGATCGTATGAAAAGAAGTTCAGCCAAAGAAGCCGGACGTAGTTAAATAAACAAAATCTGTAATATAAACAAATTTCTCACAGGCAGACTTTAAAGCTGGACAATTTTAAGCATGACAAAATATAAAGCAATCTTGAGTATAAAAACATACTAGGATTAAAAAAAGTTCTGATACCCATATGCTAATATTTTATACTACCAAATGTCTGGCATGACACACAAAGAGGTGATGACGTAATACACAATAACAAACATACATAATGAAATTTTATAATGTTATGAAATTCATACACACGGACACACACACACACACACATACATACATACATACTCACATACACACAAACATACAAATTCCCACAATTCATATGATAATCGTGTAGCAGTCGTCAAATCTAATTTATCTGATGGTATTACGATATATGATGAAATTCATATACACAGCAACACCCAGATCAAAATCGCTAGCATCAGTTTGTAATACAAAGGTACGAGAAAAATCGGGACACGTAAAAGTAGATGCTTCTATAAGTTTTGGTGTATGTCTTCAAAAGCTATTTCCTATAATTGCTACATTATAGTAAAATATACTGAAATAAAAATATCATTACCCCTATTCAAAAAACTCTGCTTATCAAACTGATTGGATACAAAATATTTAACATCTGAAATTCAATTGTACATATAAAATCTATGCCAACACAATATTTTCTATCTCCATAAGAATAGCAACGTCTATAGCCTAGAAAACATATACACATTCATTTGTAAATATGTATGAAAAACTCTCGAAAGCCAAACAATACCCACAAGCAATGATATTTTTCAAAGTAAAAATACATACGATAACATACATTAATACAACAATATACACATACATTACCAAATACATTCCCTATCCAGTTCCATTCACAACAGGCTTGCCACTTTCTGTAGCTATTAGATTATTTCCCCATAGATCGCAAACATAAATGCATACATACAATAACCCTACATAAGCATACCAACGATAACTCAAAACAGCAACTCAAAGTCTATCAAATAACAATCACTACATGCACACAAATACACAGATCACTTGTCACTACCCTGCAGTCAGACTGGGAGCAACACTAAAATTCTAGTTACAACTTTGGTATACTAAGTTTTCTACTATCCACCAGTATAAAAGGAGAGAGGTGGCATTGACAATAACTTGTCAATATACATATATTTGTATGTAGGTAAATTATAGAAATGTACCAGTAAATAACTGTCTGGTTAGTATGTCTCATGACCCCATAAGAACTACGTTGTCACTACATAATCAATTGTTTTAGTGTGACTAGTATATTTTCAATGACAAGCACATGCTAAATATCTATAGTACAAACTATTGTATGGGGTATAATTATATAGCAGTACTGATGACAACCTACTCAAAAGCTAGTCAGCACATTTTCACCATCAACATTTCCTACTGGGTATAATGATTGTCTGCTACTACACCAAAAGTATCGGACAGCGGCAGACACAAAAGTAAATACAAAAACGCATACTCATACATACACACACACAGACACACACACACGCACACATACACACACACACACACACGCACACATACACACACATACAAACATCCACATATGCATACATGAACATAGTCAAAGAATCAAACTCACACACACACAGACACAGCCTAACGAAATCTCAGCATGAAAATCCTCAAAATCCCCCATTTGTAACAGGGTTGCCACCCTTATCGATTTTTTCCGGTTTTGAATTCCCAAAACAGGACTATCGTCTCCATTACCCATCTACTCTTGTTTATATTAACTTCAAGGGAATTTCTTGAAATCAAGGTCCATCCACTATCACTCTCCTGAAATTCTTCCATTTTGGCTCTTAGCTCCTCGGTCTGTTTCTTGTACATATCCTCTATGTCATCAGACAAAGTCACCAACATCATTTTCGAAATATGTACAAGTTGGGAAACATTCATCTCATAATTCACCGTCTTCATATAATCACATGTGAGCTCCATATTAAATTTAAATGTAGTATGTATCCTACTACATTCAATTAGCTGTTGTAGTATAGAGCTCTTGGCAGATTTCAGAAACTCATCCGGAAACATAACACCCTCATTTTTGTTGAGGAGGATATATGTCTCGATCCTCCCATTGAAGTTGCTCGCTCTTTTAGTGAGAAGATCTTCAATCTGTTCTAGGTGACAACTGTTTTTATGTTTTGTGGTTCTGACATGAGCCATGTAACCATTTGATGGGATCATCTCATCACAATCCTCACAATATTTGTTTTGAAGATCAATCTTACTAGTTCCATATGAGTGCGTTTCCATATGCTGATTTAGTTTTGTTTGAGTCATAAAGACTTTATTGCAGATTGCACAACTTGTAGTACTCATTTTATTTATTTGTTTATTAGTTAGTTTAATTATTTTATTTATAAACAATTTATTTAATTATTTTATTTATAAACTATTTATTTTAGTTAAAAACAATTTATTAAATTAGTTCTAGCACTTTTATAGTTTTTGGATATCGAACACTTTAGAAATTTTGGATGGGAAAATAGGTTGTCACTTGTTGAGATATCAAAGCAGACTGATGACAATCTACATTATTTCTTCTACTTATATACTTTATATGAGAATCGCGTAGTAGTCATCAAATCTAATTTACTACGCCATATGATGAAATTCATACACACACACATACACATACACACACACACATACACATTTCCACAATTCTCTGTTGGTATTACGATATATGGTGAAATTCATATACACAGCAACACCCAGAACAAAATCTCTAGCATCAGTTTGTAATACAAAGGTACGAGAAAAATTTTTGCTGTATTTCTCCAAAAGCTACTTCCTATAATCATTACATTAAAGTGTAATATACTGAAATAAACATATCATTACCCCTATTCAACCTGATTTAATTCTGCTTATCAACCTGATTTGATTCAAAACATTTAACATCTGAAAGTCACTTGTACATATAAAACCTATGCCAACAAAATATTTTCTATCTCCATAAGAATAGCATCGTCAATAGCCTAGAAAACATATACACATTCATTTGTAAATATGTATGAAAAACTCTCGAAGACCAAACAATACACACAAGCAATGATATTCTTCAAAGTAAAAATAGATACGATCACATACATTAATATAACAACATATACATACATTACCAAATACATTCCCTATCCACTTCCATTCACAACATGGTTGCCACTCTCTGCAGCTATTAGATTATTTCCCCAGAGATCTCAAACATAAATGCATACATACAATAACCCTACATAAGCATACCAACGATAACTCAAAACAGCAACCCAAAGTCTATCAAATAACAATCACTACATACACACAAATACACAGATCCCTTGTAACTACCCTGTAGTCAGACTCGGAGCAAGTGCCTTTGTGTATAATAAGTTTTCTTCTATCCGTCAGTATAAAAGAAGGAGAGAGGTGGAATTGACAATCAGGTGTGTTCTGTAAATCGCGCGATTTGAAATCGCTTAATTTCCAGAAAAGAGCTCAATCAAAAAGGTGACTTATTGCAGCTTTTTAATTGGTTTTAATGTTTTAGATGCTTAAGACATTTTAAACGAACATAACTTTGAATGCACTAAATCGTCCGATCAGCGAAACACTGTTTTCGATTTTGGAAATTGTACGATTTAAAAACGCGCGGTTTACAGAACAGCCCTAAATAACTTGTCAATATACATATATTTGTATGTTCGTAAATTATATAAATGTACCAGTAAATAACTGTCTGGTTAGTATGACTCATGACCCCATAAGAACTACGTAATCACTACCTAGTGAATTGTATTTTTTTTGGTAGGGTTTCAAAGTATTGTATTGGGGATAATTATAGAATAGTACTGATGTCAAGCTAGTCAGCACATTTTCATCATCAACATTTCCTGCTGGGTATAATGATTGTCTGCCAACACAACAAAAGGATCGGACACCGGCAGACACACAAGTAAATACAAACACACATACTCATACATACACACACTCACACACCCACATATAAAATTTAACTCACACACAAACACACACACATATATAGCCCAGAAATTCTCAGCATGAAAATCTCCAAAATCCCCTCATTTGTAACAGGGTTACCACCCTTTTTGATTTTTCCCGGTTTTGAATTCCCAAAACAGGACTATCGCCACCATTACCCATCTACTCACTACTCTTATGTTCCCACTTTAGAAAGCTACAAAACCGCCCAAACCAAAAGTTAAAAATTAAAAAAAAATTCTGGTCCTCATCCGGTTGTAGCCAATTTCATGCCAACGACTTCCACTATTCGTCACGTCGTCAACTTTTCGCCGACGCTTCAAGATAAGCTTTTTTGTGGAAATAAAAAGATCCAAATCAGAGCGGTAATTGATTTCTGCTGTCGAATGGCAAAGTTTTTCATTTCCGATATTTTTCGTTGGGTGGCATTACCACACAAACTGTTTGCGCATTAAAGTCCTGCACAAGACTATTTATAAGACCTTTCAAGACATGAGAGATTTTTCAACTGCTTTACTACAGCGCAATATTTGAAAACAAAACTGTTGGCAAGACAAACAATTGAAACAAAAGCCTTGCCAACAGTGTTGTTTAGCGTTTGTTTTGGAACATTTCGCTGTAGTAAAGCAGTTGAAAAATCTCTTATGTCTTTAAAGATCTTATAAACGGTATTGTCCAGGGCATTACTATACATTTAGTATGCTGTTCTATCAGAAATAGAAGCAAGGTATGTTATTGCTGTGATAACAGTTTAGAAAATACTCGATGTATTGGAAGGCTCCGATTAATAATCAGGGTACACATCTATTCGCGATAATGCCCGAAATGTTGTGTATATTCCTCCTAAGGTTGGTTGTTGTTGAACCATTGAAGTAAAGGGCTTAGAATTGTTCCCAAAGTCATATCACACAAATTATAGATCTAAATCTTCATTTCATTTGACGAAATGGGTTTACACAAAACCGCATTAATCCAATAATGTGAACGATTCCACACAACTTATCAAAGATCAAGAGCAATTATATCAATCAGTATCTTTTTTATCAATAAATTTAGACGGGAAATTACCTTTGGAACTGTCTAGCTTATTTGTGTGAAGATGATAGTGATGAACACCGATGAGTATCGCGGCAAAATAATACCCGTATTTTGGACAATATATGCACAGTTCAACTCTTGCAGCGCTTCATCAAATTTTTTAAAACAATTGGATTCAGCAACCAGATCTAGGTGTTCAAATTGCGAAACAAGTCATGACACGTTTTGAATTTCAGTGGATGAAGAAATTTCTGCATGTCAGTAAAAATTTTGTTATCTGCGGTGAATTGCATGGTACTGCTAGCTGCACTAAGCCAAAAGATCAAGCAGAAAAGAATGCAGTAATTGTGGTGGTAATCACACCGCTAACTACAGAGGATGCCCTGTATATTCTTTTGTTAAACAGGCTATGGGTCAAAAACCTAAACTAGCTCCAACACAATCAACAAACGCTTACTCCGCCACTCTTCCTCAAACAAACCAACCAGTTAGTTCACGTGTATCGTATGCCGATGCAGCTAAGACTAGTTCTATTCTTACACAAAATGTTTCACCGCCAAACAATTCAACGAATGCAAACTTAACCTTTAACTTTAGTCGCCATGAAGCTACTATTGAGAATCTGGTACTAACTATTAATAGTTTTACAACAAATATGACTAGAATGATGCAAGAAATGCTGCGAATGCAGAATGCTCTTTCTTCAGGCATTAGTTAAGAAGCCATGAGGACTTTAAAAATATGTTTCGGGAACGCAAACGGCATTCGCCAACATAAAATTGAACTTGAGCACTTCCTCACGGAAAAAAATATTGACATAATGTTGGTCTCAGAGACTCATTTGACTTCGAGAAGCCTTTTTAAAATTTCTGGCTACACCTTATATGATTCAAAGGACACGAGAGGAAGAGCATGCGGAGGATCAGCAATTTTAATAAACTCAAGAAAAAGCATTATTTTATTGACAACATTTGTGAGGAACATCTACAAGCAACGAATATTTGTGTTGAAAATTTTTGCACTAATTTTGTGATATCATCAATTTACTCCCCTCCCAGATTCGCAATTACTGAGAGTCAATACGAGGATTTCTATAAATCTCTTGGCCCTTGTTTCGTAGCAGCTGGCGGCTAAACATACGTTCTGGGGTTCGCGTCATATTACACGCAGAGGTCGAGCGTTGTTCAACACAATTTCACAAATGGGTTTGGATGTCATTTCGAGTGGGTAGCCTACGTACTGGCCTACTGACATATATAAAATTCCGTATGTTATAGATTTTGGCGTCATGAAAAATATTTCTATGGTATTAATTCACGTTGAAGCTTCTTTAGATCTCTCGTCCGATCAGTCTCCCACGATCGTTACAATTTGTAGCCCACAGAGAAGTGATTTAAAGATGATCAGTAGTGTAAATTGGCTACGATTCAAAAAATATGTTAGTAGTCATTGCACGGAAAACATTACGCTAAGAACACCCGAGGATATTGAAACTAACATCGCCAACCTTAGCGAAATGATTACACAGGCTGCTGAACATGCCACTACCTCCCATCCGCAGGCTGCATTTAATAAAATTTATTCTACCGATATTGAACGTGTCGTGTGTAAAAAAAAGAAGAGCTAGAAAGGAATGGCAACAGCACAGATCACCACAACTTAAAATCAGATTTAAAGAGTGCACTAAACGACTCCAAGAGTTACTTGCAATTGAAAAAACTGCATCTCTTAAAAATTATCTGGAAGGTCTTGATGTCACACCAGCATCTAATTACTCTTTGTGGCACGCTGGTAGAAAGCTGAAAACCCCCGTTGAGTTTAAACCACCTCTGCGCACATCTACCGGAGGTTGGGCAAAAAGCGATACTGAAAAAGATATTTGCTAATCATTTAAAATACGTATTTACCTCAAACACATGTACTGGTGTTGCTGATTTGCCGATTGTAGTTGCTCTACCCCCGCGACCCATAAAGTTTAAGATGCGCGATGTACAAAAACTAATTGCTGAACTTAATCCGAAGAAAGCTCCAGGTATTGATGGAATTAGTAACCAGATGCTGATGAAGTTGCCACGTATAGCTATTAGAATCCTGTTATTCATTCACAAGATGCTGATGAACTTGCCTCATATTGCAATAAGAATCCTGCTATTTATTTTTAATGCTATTTTACGAATGCAGTATTTTCCACATAACTGGAAACTTGCCAAAATTAAAATGATTCCGAAGCCGCGCAAAGATCTTACCAAGGCTGAGTCATATAGGCCTATAAGCTCACTATCAACTATCTCAAAACTTTTCGAAAAGCTGCTCATGACTAAATTGTCCACAATTTTATCTGATAATGGGTGCATCCCGGACCATCAATTTGGCTTTAGAAGTCAGCATAGCACTATTGAGCAAACTCATAGATTGGTTCAAGTTATAAGGAGGACTTTTGAAGAAAAGAAGTATTGTTCTGCCCTTTTTATTGATGTTTCTCAGGCATTTGACAAAGTATGGCACGAAGGCCTATTTTTAAAATTGAAGACATATCTACCAATAAACATACAAAAGCTTTTGGAAAGTTATATGGTTGATGGGAAGTTTACTGTTGTGGAAGGAGACTTCATGAGTGTGCCCGAATCTATATTTTCTGGTGTGCCACAGGGTAGTATTCTGGGACCAGTCTTGTATTTAATATATACTTGTGATATGCCTGTGAGCAATAACATCCACACTTCTACATTTGCCGCTGATACAGCCTGTATGAGTATGCACAAAAACCCTGATGAGGCATCCCGCAATTTTCAAGCATACATTACCCAGCTTGAAATATGGTTAAACTTATGGAGAAGTAAAGTAAATGAACAAAAGTGTGTTCATATAACGTTTACCCCATTCGAATCAACAATCAAAATATTCCTCAACATTTTCAAGTGAAATACCTTGGCATACACCTTGATCGAAGGCTTACATGCCAACATCATATTGACTCTAAGCTAATTCAAATGAAACTTAAGTTAACTCAAATACATTGGTTGATTGGCAGAAATTCAACACTCAGTCTAGACTGCAAACTTTTGATATACAAGTCGCTTTTGAAGTCAATATGGTGCTACGAAATTCAACTATGGGCCACTGCTTCAGCTTCAAATGTGGATAGAATCCAACGACGGCAAAATAAAATTTTACGGTTAATAACATCGGCCCCATGGTACACCAAAAATTCAAATATACATCGTGATTTAAATATGCCACTAGTGACTGAAGAAATCGCAAAATACGCAGGAAAATATTTAACAAAACTCGAGTCACATCATAATTCGCTTGCTCGTACTATCTTGAACTTTACTAGACACATCCGCTTAAAAAAGAGGGACACAAGGGCCCTAATATGCAGCACCCCAGATGATACTTCTTGAAAATGATCATTGTGCTTAATACGAAATTTATGTATTATTATTTACTATCACTAAGTTTATGTCCGATACTGGTCGGGCCTAATAATTATATTTAGATTTAAGATTTTAATACTTATTGTTAGTTCATATTTGAAGATACAATAAATAAATATGTGTGTATAAAAAAAGTATAAATAATGTTATTTGTTATTTGATGTTATTTGTTCATTAATAATTATCACATGTAATTTGGCTTAAAAAGCGTTACGAACATTAGCCTGTTCTATTCATAAGAATATAGGAAAAAAAATAACGAGTTAGACAAAAATGACCGCTTTGGCAAAATAAGACATTTACTTTTGGATTAAATAAAGAACTAGTCAATTGTCGAACAGATGGTAGCATATTTTGGAAGACATTCAAGCAAAATGTATGTATATTAGAAATAAGCCAGCTTGTTTCGGCTTCAAATTGTGGCTTCATCTGATGGATATATGTATTGCTGTATACCTTCGAGCTTACGTAGTTTTGAGTTTGCTAGAAAATGTGGAGGAACATGAACGCCATTTTGTTTATTTTGAAATTTTGTTTACCTCCTTTCACTTATTGTATCTACTGTCTAAGAGAACATTTAATGTAACCGGCACAGTGCGCAAAAACAGATTGCAACAACACGTTATTGTAAGAGGAAGGCAAAAAACGTTGGTGCTTACAAAATGTTTTGAAACTTACCACTATAACTAAATTTAATCATAAAATATAATATTTTTTAGTTACCCTTGAAAAATTGTGTACCGTATACATATTCTGCCAATTGTGATTATAATTACCACTAGGAAACGGGAAAAGCCACTTAGTCCAAAGTTTGGAATTTTTTTAATTAGCAACAGAATGAGTTCTAGATAAAATTTTATTAATATCGATTAACAGTATCTTGGTGCGGCGAAAATGGGCTAAATCAATAAATATATGTCTGAATAGAACATTTTTTCATTAGTAATTAGTGGTTACCCTTTCCTGGGTACATGGCACACAATAAATGCCAGCCGTAGCTTCCATAGTTATTTTTGCTGTACAAAATTTATTAAATTTGAACTTTAATTCATTGATCCCCACACATATACATACATTCACACTTATGTTTGTGTTGGTGCTTCATCTTTGAGCGTAATAATTTTGCTCTTTTTATAGCAGGGCTGCTAAGCAGTGATGCCAACTTAGCCCTTTTCGGGCTAGATTTAGCCTGTTTTCAGTCACTCAAAACGCGAGAAGAAAATTTGGCCCGAAACTATAAAACGCGTTTATCTAGCACTTTTTACAATTATCTTTCAGCCCTTTTAGCACCTTTTAACTTTTTGCTCGATATGTCTACATTTAAACTTTTTTCTTCCTTTAAGCTAGCAATATCGAATTATGAAATAACGTGACAGCATTGTTTTACTAATTTTCTTCTCTTATTTTGCTTTACCAATTTAAAAAAGAAGAAACAATATGGAAAAATGTTCTATTTCTTCAAAGTTTTTTGTGCTTTGAAAGATTTTCAGTATAGCCTAAAACAGATTTTTATTTAATAAATTTAAAATTTACTTACGTAGCCATATGTATGTATACTACTACTGTATATATGTATACTACTACTGTATATGTACATATACAGTATTTAATCTACGTATGTATGTACCTTATTGAAATGTTATATGAAATGTAAATGAAATATGTATGTACCTTATTGAAATGTTATATATCAAGCTATGTGTTCATCTCATGGTAGTTATTTATTTTCTAACAAATTACTTTACTTTGGCTTTGATTTTTAACAGAAACATTTAAAACTAGCCCTTTTTCGCGTTTTTTCTAAAAAATTTTACTTTATGTTGCATTAAATGTATATTTTTTCAGTTTAGCCCTTTTAAGCCCTTTTTTCAAAAATGTTTACGCGTTTTGAGTCTAAAAACTTGGCATCACTGCTGCTAAGACATAATTGTAATATATTTGTAAAACTCTAATTCGAGTAAATTTCTCGTGTTCAAAAAAAGATTAATGCACATTTGATGTATTTTAAATAATATATAATAACTTAATTTCAGATATGATATTTTAAAGCCCAATTCATACGAGGATTTAAAAATCTTGTTTTATTTTTGATTCTCTTTAAAAGTTGCTTCCAAAAACATTTTACATTCATACGATGATTTTTTCCATGTTTCTAGTTTTGATTTTTTTTCTTCCAAAAATTGTATCAGTGTTGCCATTAGATTTTAAAAAAATTCGTTTTTTCCCTACATGTTAAAAAATTTGTTTTGTAAACCTTTTGTAAACCGAAATTATTTCTTCTGAATATTTGGAGCTACAGTAGGTAACTTAAAACTTGACATATGCATGTATATATGTAATTCTTTTGTATTAAATTATTCAAAGTGACTACTTCTGCCTTCGAAATTAATGCATACTTTTCTACAGTTTTTCAGAAATTATCTTATAATACAAATATAACATACATATGTATATATATTTGTGTTTTGTCCAATCATGGAGTTTATTAAGATTTAAGTTAAATAGTTGTAAGTAATATCCTTAATTATTAAATCATTGTTTAATAGATGCCCATTTCCTATTTCCTGGGGTGCTTGCCATTAGAAGAATAGAGGGAAGATCCTATCCAAATACAGGCACTGCGACACCAAAATAATTAGATAAAAGTCTATGTAATTACGAGCAAAAACAAATTCTTAAACGGAGCAAAAATATATTTTGCGTATAGTTATTTTTACATTTATGAACAAAAAATGCAATGAGAATACAAAAAATGCAATATGAGAATACAAAATACCTACATTTTGGCCAAAATAAAATATATGTCCGATATTCCTATACTCCTATATTAGCGACAAAAATACCTACAGGTAACAGTTTTCTATTAAAAAAAGCTGTTGTCACATTTAATAAAAAAAAAAATAAAGCAACATACCAAAAATTAAAATATGTGTAAAGAAATTTTGAAGAAAAAACTCGGAGAACGGAAAATGTGATTTTTTTTCTACCCCCTTTGCTTTTCTATACAGTTCGCCTACATACTATAAAAATCGTGTTTCAAAAAAATATAAATAATAAAATCAAATAAAAACATATTTTTATTTGATTTTTGTAACAGGGGTTACCTTCGGGCTAGTAATGGTCAATTCCAATTGTAAATAAAACAAATATATTTTATTTTATTTTTAAGTACCCAACGTTTCGTTTGTTTTTTTCAAACTTCTTCAGGGGTAGTTTTTATTCATAAGATCTAGCAAAAAAATAGTTCAATCAGATTTTGAATTCTACAATTAAATAGCAATTAATTTTTGACTTACAAATATTTGTTTTACATATTGTCACTATCAACTTATTAATTAAAAATAGAAAAACTGGACTTCACGACACAGAATTTGTATAAATAAAAAATAAATAAATAAGTAAACACAATACAACACAAATTTATTCGTCAATCTTAACGCTAATATCACAGAACTTTAACTAAATCAGACTATTGCCGCAGAATATTGTAGTTTGGTATTATCTTTATCCTCCTTTGTGTTCATTGTCCTTTGTATTTTTTGTTGTATCCGCAAACTTTCAAGAGTGTAACGTTTGTTCTCTTTCTTTTCTTTGTCCAATATTTTTATATTTTCTAAGTCCGCTACATGATTGCACTCTTTAACATGTAGTTATAAAGCTGTTGCTTCCTTTCCTTTTCTTATGTCTGCCTTGTGCTCATTAATTCTCGTCCCTAGCATTCTTCTTGTTGTGCCTATATAAACTAAATCACAGCTTTCTCTATCGTTTCCATTACATTTTACTTCGTAAACAACATTGTTTGTTTTTAATTTGTCAATTTTTGTTTTGTTGTTTGTGAACAAGCTTCTTAAGGTTTAGTTCGATCTATGTGCAATTGTTATTGTTTTGTCTTCAATTATGTTATTTAAAGTTTTTGTTTCTGTGAGTTTTGGTATGTAGGGTACACTGTAAAATTTTTTGGTTTCTTCGTCCCCCTCTTTTTTATGGAATTTTTATTTTCGTTTTTCAGAATTTTATTTATCAAATTATTTATTATGTAGGATGGATAGTTATTTTTACCCAGTATTTTCCATATTGTGTGGATGTTATGTCTTTTATATTTTTTGTCGCTTAGGTGTAGAACTTTTTTAATAAAATTAGTAGCCGTATTCAGTTTCATTTGTAACGGCTGAGTTGAATGAAAATTTATTATTCTTCCTGAAGAAGTAGGTTTTTTGTACCAATTTGTAATAATTTTGCCATTATCATTAATTATATATATGTCCAGGTAAGGTATTGCACTGTTTTGTTCTTTTTCTACAGTAAACTGTATTTTATTGTGGTACGCGTTGAGTGTTTTTAGTATAATTACTTCGTCCGATTTTTTTATCACAGCAAAAATGTCATCCACATATTTCGTCAAAAATTTAATTCTAATACCCATTGTGTTTACTTATTTATTTATTTTTTATTTATACAAATTCTGTGTCGTGAAGTCCAGTTTTTCTATTTTTAATCAATAAGTTGATAGTGACAATATGTAAAACAAATATTTGTAAGTCAAAAATTAATTGCTATTTAATTGTAGAATTCAAAATCTGATTGAACTATTTTTTGCTAGATCCTATGAATAAAAACTACCCTGAAGAAGTTTGAAAAAACAAACGAAACGTTGGGTACTTAAAAATAAAATAGAATATATTTGTTTTATTTACAATTGGAATTTACCATTACTAGCCCGAAGGTAACCCCTGTTACAAAAAGTTTAATAACATATAATTGGTCATAACATAGCGTCTACAACTGCGACTAACTCTGATATAATATGTGAGAGAACGTCGGCAGAATAACAAAAATAAAATGCCGATATTTCTCTTCATATCATACAATAGGACAACGTAATTTTACTTTTCTTATAACATTTCATTTTATTCAAATTCTCATCAAGTTAACATGTATTAATTTTATATAATTATTTATTTTGTTTTTACTTTTTCACACAAACTTTAATCTATAAATCAATTAAACATATAAAATCCCAGAAATTTTGTAAAAACATTGTTTTTCATTTATTTTAATAAACACTCACACATGCATACTCATTTATTTTCATGTACGTGTATTTTTTTGACAGTTCATATCATAAGATTGTTGTTATAGGATTTCTTATAACAACGCTCTTATAAAAAATATTATAAGATTGACATAACACTAATTTGAAGTCTACACGTAACATAATTCTCTCTGCGATTGAATTTGACGCTCTTATCTTACATATTATGTTAGGTGGAGACCCTATGTAAAAAGCATTTAAAGCAACTTAATTTTTTTTTTTTTTTTTTATAAAGAGAAGTAACACTCAGGCAATTAATGCCTACTACTATTACTAGGTGTTACCTTCTTTAGGAAAGGGATAGTGATAGAGAAGACAGGTGGTGAAGGGAGAGATAGAGGAAAGCTTCATTCTTTTACAACTCTGCTTTTTTGCACGTTTTTTGATAATGCAGTCTTGCAGCGCCATCTGGTGTCAAATGAGGCGTATTAAATTTTTGAAGCTGTGTTTTGTAGCCATTTTATTGATTATTTTACTTCGCCGATGATTTTGCTACACAACGAAGGAGGGCGCTCCGATGTTACATTAGGACTAGTATCTTCTGAAGTCGGTATAGTTAAGTGACCAGTGACTATGCCTTCATCACTTGAACTTTCCTACAACAACTGATACAAAGGGACACTAATGCACATCAGAAAAATGCGTGGTGTTGTTATTCAATGACTGTTAGATACAGGGATTGAACCCAGGACCTTCGATTTTGTAGTCAACGTGCTAACTACTTCAGCCAACGCCACCCTCAAACTTAAATATTTTTATTTGATTTTATTAAAAGAATCGACTTTGTTCTGGCTACCGAATTGTATGGTTACAACTGTTTAAGTTGAAAGTTTAAATATACAATTTAATAGCATGTACTCTAGCATCTAGCATGTGCTCTAACATCTAGCATTGGGGTTCTCGCTGCAGTTTGCTTTCAGAAGACTGTTTTAAAGTGAGAAGAATATGAGTTTCATTGTTCAAAAGTGAAAATTTATGTATGCAATCGTTTGAAAAGAAAAGCGGAGTGAAACTGGGGAGATTCCCTAAATTAGTAATTGGTGTACTATTGTACTTCCCGAGTTTGAATAGTACCAAAAAAGGTACAAATGCACCAACTTTGCCATCCCTGTTACATACTGATGTTAAAAAACAAAACCATTGTAATAGTGAGTGGAGAGCGAAAGTGAATCAACTCATACAGCTCTCTCTGGTACACATTAACAGTGAAAGCATTTGTGACAATAATAAACAAAAAGCTATTCTGAGTTTCAAATAAAAGTTCCTTTTGTATTAATTGATAATAATAGTTATCATGCTCACAACAGCACATGACAGTAATAATTTATTGTAAAAAATCAACAAAAAGCTTACTTTTTCCGATAAATATAGAAGAGGATACCTATTTTTTTAGTGTCCAATAGAAATCATTCATATGCATGGTGTTTTATTGTAAGAAATTAGCAGATATTATTATTTTGAATTTTTATTAGATTGGCATTTCAAAAATTAAATTTAACCCTTTGTTAACAAAAGTTTCAAAATATAATTCATGTATGTAAATATTTTATAGAGTATTTCCACGAAAAAGAACGTTATTACTAGCCGGGCTAAAACAAGCACCATTGATCTCATCAATGATCTGCTGAACTCTCTTCAGTATAAATATCGAACTCCGCATATTAAAAAATTATTATTATTATTTAATTATGGTTTGTTTTTGAAATATGGATGAAAATAAAAACTCTCTTGAATTCACCGATGTACGCACTTTTATTAATCTTCAACGGTAATAATTTCTAGTCAGGCTTAAGTTCAGTAATTTCAATTCTTATTGAATGAAATATCTCATTAATTAATGTGCGTTTCTAAAGAGAAGAAAAAATAACTTATACTTTATTAGCTGGGGGAAATACCGATATTTTTCTGTGCAGCCACGCACTTCATCAGCACCCACGTCTATCTACTGGGGTAGAGTTTTGTTATTAACATCAGCTATTTAACGCAAATTTAGTATGAAATGGAATATGAGAAATGATTATTGTGTATACAATTATTGATTTACCATTGGTAAATACATTTATAAGTATCACTATTCATTTTCTGTTTTTCCATTTTTTTATTTGGTAAGCACGAATTTAGTTTATCTTCTCTTCTTTCGAAACTCACATTAATTAATGAGATATTCCATTCAATTAGAATTGAAATTACTGAACTTAAGCGTGACTAGAAATTATTTCTGATTAAAATTCACTACAGTTCAATTAAATCTAAAAATGTTTCAATTTTCAACGGTTTTAATTTTTTTTAGTTACTTAGTGGTAAAGAGTAATATAAAACTGAAATGCATGTATCTTAAATCAAAACTCTATGTATACTATTTCTATTGAAAATATATTACTTAAGCAGAAACCAATGTCAGGAGAAAAAAAAGGTTAGTTTCAAATTAGCCTTTTTCTGTATTTAATGTGATACCAAAACGCACATCATTGTTATAAATACTTATTTGCGACACGACAGGGCTGACTGTGTCATAATGACTACTTTAAAGCCTTATGACCAAATTAGTGTCTCAGCAAATCCCATAATTCACTAAAATTACCGAAAGCCGAATGATAAGGCTTTTTATTTAGACCAATAATTTTATAAATGTTAATATAAAATTATTTGATAACCAGTTTTAGTTATAAAGAAGAAAATAATGCGACGAATTTGCCAATAGATATATTATTAATTTAATATGTAATGCCAATTAAATACCATTATTTAAGACTCCATAAAAATTAAAGGCATATCGTCGGCTTAGAGTGCAAACCTGCTAAATCCACTTCTTGTTAAATATGAAATTTTAATGTCTTTTGAAACAGAAAGAGACGCTGCATCGAATGGCTAAAATATTTGTTCTAATTTTAAGCTCTACATGTCAAAAAAAAACTTAAAGTATTAGGCTAATTTCTTAAGCTATCTATAGAAAATTTTTGTAGTATATTGTCTCTCCTGTAAAATTTGTTTGAAGTGAGTTAGCAGGTTTGCACTCTAAGCCAACGATATATCTAACATCGGCATATAAAGGGTTAAGCATGTTATAAAATATAAGCTCTTGCCATATCAAAAAAATTTGAATTTTATATTTTTTCAACAAAAATAAAATCTTTTTAAATTGTATGTTTTAATTTTGGTAATAATGCTATAAATTTTGAAATGAAAAAGTTTTAATATTAAAATAGAAATTCTAGAATAGCTATTTCAAATACCTGTGACAAGAAATATGTGACTAGAAACGTTTCAATTATATCTATATCATGATTTCGAAAATAGCACAGTAAATAAAAATACAAACAGGGTGACCGATGACATTTTTCAAAAATTGGCACCAAATAGGGGCAAAATTAAAAAAAAACGAGAAAACTACACTAAACTTTTTATTTTTAGTGTATTTTTATATAACTCACCTTAAAAAAAGGACGAAAAAAAAGTGGCACGGAGGTCGAAAAAGTGGAAAAGTGGAATCGATATATCGAAAAAGTGGCAATTTGCCACTTTAGTCGGTCAATCGGACACGCTGAATACAAATTATCTTTTATTGATCTCTCCATAATTCTGAGAGCACTCGCACGCGTGCGCGGATTTGAAGATCTACACTCTAATTTCATTCGGTGTGCTCTAAAAAAACTAAACAAAAAACCAGGGGGAAAATTACGGCACTCGTTATCGAACGAAATTTCGAAATATTTCAATGGAGTTTATATGAAAATATTTTTAAATTTCGAATCGCATCGAATGCCAGGAAAAAAATCGTAAATGCGAGCACAACTTCATACGTCGCTTGCTCAGTGACGCCCAGGGTTGCCGTTGAAAATTTCGAAAAAGTATCATAAAAAGGGTATTTAAAAACAAAAAGGGTCAAAAAGGGTATTTTAAAGTAAAATAGGGTCAAGTTTTTTCTGAACAAAAAATAATATTTATTTCAATTTAAAAAAACGAATACAATTTTAACATTTAAATAAATACATTAGACTAAAATAAACCTCTAACCAGCCAGATCGTAAAAATTATCGGATGAAGCTTATATTTTTTTAAATTGGATATAGGCAAAAGAACTGTAAGTTTTAAATTACCGGTGAAAAAACATAAGGAACGAACGCCAGCTAAAGAATAGTGAAGACCGTCTGTAGACGGTCTTGTCGGTTTGCAGGTAATGAAAAATCACATTTAAATTTTATTTATAAAAAGTTTTATTAAGATTAAAGATGAAAGTAAGTTAAAATATATATTTTTTTAATTGTGATACTCCCAGAAATAATTTGCATTTCTAATTAGGGGTTTGGGTGTTAGAGTTTTTGGAATATTTTCACCAATTATTGGCTTTCGACCAAAACAGTAAAATGATCGACACCACCGAACCAAATATCGCCAACTGGACGAACAGCTCTTTTTCCCGACATGCTAGGCTTTGCTTCGTCCAAATTTTGGGCATATGATTACCCTACCGCATTCATTTTTTGAAAACGATACAAAGGGATAAATTAAAAATAGGGTCCTAAAAAGTGGCATTGGCAGGAAAAAGGGTCAAAAGTTAGTGTCACAACGGTAACGCTGGTGACAATTAAATGAAAGAGTGTATGATTTTCTTGTCCACAATTGTAGTATGGCGTGCGGTTCAGTGGATTACATCCATGATTTTATAGCATGTTGTGCGTTCTTGATAAGAAATACGCGTTTAAGACACGCAAAGTTTACTTTGCAAAGTCTTAATTCAGCTGTGTGACAGATGTAAGAATAATTTCTCTGAATTAAGACTTTGCAAAGTAAACTTTGCGTGTCTAAAAGGGACGAAATATTGGGTTGTACATTGCACATTAATTAGAAGTTAATGTTAAAGTTAGTAATTTTATGTGAAGTGTGTATTTGTCACTAGAATTCATTTGTATTATATTACCTTTTCAATTTTTAAATATGAATCGATATTATCAATTTTTTGCAGTTCATTTTCATCCAAAAGTAAAGTACCAGCATTTTGAGCGTCTTCTTGTTTTGGAACTTTTTTCAATTGCTTGCGAGACAAGTCCAATACAACCTTTTCACTTTCCTCTGCACCTAACGAACAAAAAAATAATGAGACACATTCATGCAAATCAAAGTTAAGTATACACATTTTGTTGTGGTTTAATTTTTTTACGTTTTTTTGATGGCCATAAGATGTTTAGCGAGGATATTTATGTGACGTCATACTCATAAATTACGCTTTCAATTATTGAGGTAATTACACGAGAACAATTTTTAAGCCGCACAATTTCTTTTATTTTCCAAATTACACGATACTAATTTATCTGGCATAAAATGTATACGTATACACAGTTTTGTGTGTGTTATGAATACGAACATTTCGTCTAATGGTTACTGGTTTGCGTATGGAACATTTAAAAAAAAGTTATTGATTGATTATATATGAATAATGTGTTCTCTTTCCAAATTCGTTTTCAGTTTTCCGATATCGTGAATATATCAGGATATATAGAGCTCAAATATTGCCTCATTTCCACAATTGTTAAATATTTTAAAAATTGTTTTACCGCAACCGTCAATTTTTGGGTAAAAGTATTAATATTATTATTCGCAATTGTTATGCATTAAACCCATTCACCGCAGCAAGCTACCGACTAAGAAGTGTCAAGGATAGAATACACATGTTTATATGAGAATGATTCTTTTGAAGGCAGTAGGGCGGCAGGTTGTTGTCTATGCTTATTTTGTCGTTGTAGTCCAATTAAACTAATTTATATTTTTGATGGCTACAAACCAGCAAAATATGTAAATAAAGATTAGTGTTTAGATAATTTTTTTATTGTAAAATAAAAAATAAAGCTAATTAGAAAACTAATTATACTTTTATAAAGCAAAAACCACGATAATTCTCGAAAAGTTGCAAAATTTAAAAAAGCTCATAATATTGATTAAGAATCACTAACAGTGTAAGTAATGCAAAAAATTCGCGAAAATTTGCAAAACGTTACTAACAGTAGTGTTAAAAAAAACCGACTTTTTTAAAAACTGTTTTTTCCGTTAACCGAACTCAAAAAACCGGTTAATTGGTTAAACGACCATTAAACAATAAAATAAATTATATGTAAAAAAGAATTTATTTTAATTTAAAAAGCAACAAAAGTAATTTTAAAAATAGCATTTGATACACAAAATTTGTAATTTGTGGTAAAAATAAACAAAAATAGTGACTAAAAGAATTAATAAAGAACAAATGTGAAATTTATTAAGTTTTTTTTAAGTATATTTCAATAACAAATCACAATCCAAATGGTTAGGAGACATTCTGTTTTTCAATTTAGTTTTTATTAAAGATGATACCGAGAAGATTCTTTTACTAACACTTGATGTCATGATATACTCGTAGCATGATATAGCATATTTATTTATTTTTATTGAGATTAACACGCTTGCATTAATTACTTCAGTCTTAAATAGATTTTAGTCGAGTTTAGGTTTTCCTCTAAACTTTCAGAATTTGATAAAATTTCAAAATCTTCAGAGTCTAATTCTCTTTCAATTGTTTCATTTTCTACAATAAAAAATAGTCTCTCGTAGAGCTGCACAGCAAAGTCTTTAGTAGTAGACTTTGAGAATATTTTATATATCCTCAATATTTCGGAAAACAGCCATTATGTAAATATACAAATGGTGTATTTAGGGTCATATTTGTTCTTTGGGAAATCCTCTCACATAGACAAAGTAGTAGAGTTTGTGCGAAACTGCTATATGATTTTCCAACTGTGTTGAACATAAATTTTAAAATTGCTCACTGCCAAATAATAACAACAGCTAATAACAGTGAGGTACACACCAGAGAATGACAAAAGTATGGTTTTAAGTACTTTTTAAGTGTTGGCCGTCAAACAACTACGAATGCCTGCAACTAAAAATAAAAAACACACAAAATACAAACACACGGATTATTTTAAACCGAATGCGTGTAACTAAATTACCCGGGACAAACGAAAACAACAAAAATTTATACACAGAGAAAAAACTGCCTCATAGAATCAAGAATCTCTATGAAACGTTTTTGGCTAAGGGGTATCCCAGCAGAAAGAAGCCAAGATTTTTTCATGGATTTCTTATTGTTTTTATGTGGTAAATTTTATTAATTTTATCAAGAAGAAAACCGCATAAAATCAACAAGAAATCTTATTATTCACAACTTTTTTTTACTCAATTTCCGTTATTTTTGGCACCAAAAAAATAATTCATAGAGGAAAACTTCTTGATTCTATTAGGGTTTCTTATAAATTGTAAGCTATTGGGATTTCTTATTGATTTTATTAGGTTGCCTTATTGATTTTTTATAAAAAGGTTATCTTCTTGATTTTATTAGGCTATCTTATGGATTTTTCAATAAATTTTCTTTTTGCTTTTAGTATGTTCCTATATGATTATGTGTAAAGCATCTAATTGATTTTTTTAATAATGAAATCTTCTTGATTTTATGAGGTTTCTTGTTATTTCGTTTCTATAAATAGACATAGAGACAATTTTTTTCATGATCTTTTTAATTTTTGTATAAGAATGTTTGCACAATAACTTCAATGGTTATTCGGGCTGCTTGTTAGCATATTGGTTAGAGTCCTTGTATATCAGTCAGAAGTTTGCTGGTTCAATACTTGGTGAGTAAGTTAGTTAAGAATATAACATAATGTGTAAGTATCAGAGCTCGCAAAATATGCTCAACCAAATTTCTTTGTGTGGTCTTCTCACTCAAGACCAAAAAAAAATTAGACGGAATCACTCAGTGTCTGAACAGCAACCCTCTTTTTCGTTTTAATCGTGTTCTTCCTCGCGGGTTATGAGTTGAGCGTAACACACGATACGAACAGAATCGTTCGTTGCTCAGCTACTGAGGGTCAGTAAGTGAACAAAACAGGCAAAGTGTTTGCAAAAAAGGTCTTTATTTTTATTGTTGCGTTTGCTTTATGTTGTTGCCTTAAATATTTCGTCACAGGCAAAGCATTAAAGCGGAAGGGAGGTGATAAAAATAAATAACAATAAAAATATTTGTCATCGAAGTGTAAATGTAAAATAAAAGACAGAAATGTGTACAACAAAAACAAAATTAATCTTCATGTATGTAACCTAGGGTTTACAAGCACAGGTGCAAGTTCGAAAAACTCAATACACTCAAACTCTTTTACTAACACATCTTCACTTTCGTCACTTGCAGTCTACTTCCAACTCAACTGCCAAGGAATTTTACAAGACAGTGACTTGGTGAACTTGTAGCAAGTAAATGGAAAGTTAGCTAACAGAGTTGCCCTATGAATACTTTAGTACAAATTAACTAGATTTCAGTGTAATGTTATATGAGTTTTTACTCATTTTAAATACATATAAAAGCTAATTTAATAATTTTTTTTCTTAAAAATTCATAAATCAAGCAGTTAATTAATTTTTTAGACATAAATAACATTGACACAATACGAATAAAAATGAATACCATCTAGTTCCCTTAAAATTAAACTTTTTTATGTTATGGACAACTCTGCACTAAAAGGTAAACATGCAAGTTGCAAGACAGTCGGCCATTTTTGCGAAATTTTCGTTGATAATACGTACACAGAGCTTGCATGCAAGTTGCTTGCATGTGTAAACGCAGGGTAAATGTTTACGTATCCCACGGTCGTTGGGTGAGCGAAGACCAAGCCAAAGAATAACGAAGTTTGAGGGTTTTTTTCGCGACAGTGTTGCATCGTGTCAGTGGACTAGTGTTTTTTTTCTGACAACAAGCACAAGAGAGCTCTGGTAAGTATGTATGTATAAATAAATAACATCTACAATATCCCTGCAGGAGATCGAACTAGTGTCCAACTGGTATTTTACTAGTACAGAAACCACCACCACTAGTTCCCAACCGTAAACTTTCCTATAACATGTTAATGCTCAAATTAGAATTGAGTGTGTTTAGAAAATTTCTAGTGCCATTGGTAGTTTTATTCCTTTTTTACCCAGTAACAACTGCTATATAAAATTCGCAATTATTTATCAAAATTCAAAAATTCAAAAGGTTAATTGTAATTATTTGATTATAATTATTTATTGGTGAACCTAAAACTTTAATAATTGTATAATACCAATTTTCGTACAGTGCAAGTGATATTTTAGACGGTCAAAATTTATTTTTCAATGTGGTGCCTTGGAACTACTTCATATACTAGTACTCATCAGAACTAGTAATTTTATACAACAACTTTAACCCTTTTCGCACTAGTTCTTGCTGTTCTAGTAATTATACTAGTAGCTTTTAGACAATTGACACCTATTCTCCTGCAGGAATACTACATACATACATGCATACATATGTATATTATGGTATAGAATTTAAATGAAAATATATAAGTACAGAGAATAAAGACGCAATTTTTTATGAGGTCGCCTCATAAAAACAAGAAGAAAACCTTATTGAAAAAATCAATAAGATAACCTAATAAAAACTAGAAGATTTCTTCTGGATTTTTTCAAAAAGGTTTTCCCTGTGAAATTAATAAGATTTCCTTATTGAAAAATAACCATAGAGATTTCTTATTAATTTTGTTCTATTTTATGAGGTATTTAGTAGGCACTATTTTCTCTGTGTAGACTGTGTGAATATAAAAATATTCTGAATATTAAACCGAATACACATGCGTAATACAGATTTATGCTAGAAACACAATTGGGACGTACGACGAATTTCGTCCACGTCGACCAATTTCGTCCACGTCGACGAATTCGTCGATAAGAGTTCGCTGCGTAAATTCGTCGTGTGAAGCACAAAAAACACAAGTTTACTCAGAGAATTCCTCTCTTATATTTAATAAAGTTGGTTGCTGTGTGTACAAAGACAGAGAGAGAGAGAGAAAAAATTGTTTTTTCTTCGTAGGTCGGCGTACAAATTAGAAATAAATCTATCTCAGAATTCGTCATGCACGACGAATTTCGTTGTACTGCGGTGTTGTGTTCATTTTCATATGCACACATGTGTTTTTTTATGTCGAAAATTCGCACCGAAAAATTCATCGTTCGTCCCAGTTGTTCAGATTCAGATTCAGATTTATTTTTTCCAAAACATTATAAAATAATATTAGCTTATGCTAAAACAAACTTAAATTTTCTTTACATACTATGGTATTTTTCAAAGAATATAAAATTAATAAAAATTGTACAAATTTACATACATCCATCTCATTTTGATTATAAATAAAAAACAATTTAACAGTTGTGTTCCTAGCATTATTTTATTTACACACGCACATAGAGCATGTTTTCAAACAGTCACACACACAGACACACATTGTCCATTCCATTTTATGTACACAAATGATTGTATACAATGGCGAATGATCAATAAATATTCCGAGTATGACTGTATTAATTTTTTTTACCGAATATATATTATTATTCTGTGTGTGAAAATATTCAGAATGAAGGTAGTTATTAGAATTAGTTTAATATGCATGTGCCTTTTTATTTCTAGTTGTAGCCAGGGCTGTCAGATGTGGCGATTTATCGCACAAACGCGACGATTTTAAAGTTGGTTTGGGGTCCTAATTTTCGATTTGGTGACATGGCGATATTTTGGCGTTTTATAAAAAAGTTGGCGATTTTATTGGCTATTTTTGATGAGCCATGAATTGGCTTGAAAATCGTTAAATATTATTTTTATTCTGGTATTTGTCTAGTGTAGATGGGGTGCTAAGAACGTTTTAATTAGCGTCTTTTCTTATATAAATATTGTAATACGGCAACTTTTTTTTTATATATAGATAAAGTTAAATGCAATGTACATGTCAACATTTTTTGACTGTTTAAAAAAACTAACTAACAGAAGACATTGTATAAATATTGTGTGTAAAGTATATATAAAAGAAAAGTTTATAATGGCATCCTCAACGACAAGTGCAATAATAGATCGTCGACATAAAAGGGAATGGGAAAAAAAACTGGGCAAAAGGTAAATATAATACTTCAAGTTTTTAAGGTTTATTAAAATGTTATACAATTTGCAGTTTAACTGAAACCAATATCAGACGCTCCATTGAGTTATCAGACCACATGCAAAATCTCATTAATATCACATAAAACTGATCTACAGAAACATGCTGGCTCAACCAAACAGAAAAATAACATGTCCGTATTTTTCAAACAAAACAGAATTGATCAATTTGGTAAGTAGGGTATTTCATTTCAAATACATATGTTTGTCCTATATTAAACCTATTTCATTTGCTTTTAGTAAATCTCTCCCAATCTATATATACATATATTTGATTAATATGTACAAACCGCAAAAGGTTCTTTAAGTAGACGACTATAAACTATTTTATAGCAAACATTGTACCTTTTTATGTACTTATTCATTTCATTTCAAAAAAGGGGTGTTATAAGTTTGTAGTGTGTGTCTGTGTATTGTAGCGTGTTCTAACTATCACTACGACTAACATTGCGAAGTAAACATTTAAAGTCAACTTGACCGCAATATACATAACATCCAATGGCATTGAAATTATTTTTGCGCTGGACATTTGACACTCATGCAAATGCATTAGACAGACTGCAACGTAAATATGTATTTTGTACAAATGATATTTGACACTCACCAGTCTGATCGAAGGCCGCAGCAAAATGCACTTGAATGAATCAAAATTAATAACCACATGTGTTTATATAATAAATATAAACAATACAAAATCCATGTTTTCCAAATTTCTTATGAGACACACGACGCACGCCTACCATGGGAAACTAAAAGGAACAATTTGCTTATTAAGCATATACCTTTTCTTTTCCCTCTTATGTTAAGATAGGTTAAGCTTTATTCTCATAACTAGTATATAAGCCAATGTATTTTTATTTTTAAATTAATGAATAAACAACTTTCTTGTGAGCTCCTTGCTGAGCTCTAATAATAAAAGAAATAGTTTACTTCATTCAGGCATTCATCTGCCTTCCACTATTTTGAGCCAGTGGCGTTTATTAGCGCCGGCACCCTCGGGCAGGTAGACTGTAGGAAAATTTTAAAATATTACAAGCATAATTATTACATGGCGATCCTGCCAGTTCTTACGAACAAAATTTTTTAATTGTCCTGACGGATTAGCCTATAAACAATCCGTCAGAAGAGAAGGAAGACGATGCCTGGCCAAAAGGCAGACATCTATGAATATTTATGGGTCCTGGCAGACCAGCCAAAACACTCTGCCAGAGGAAGAAAGATGTCCGCCTGGCCAAGAGGCAATAAAGCAAATAATTAATATTATTTAAAAAAGGACTTGTTATCATCAGCAGCAGTATCAAGTGCAGCAGCAACATATTTCCTGAATGTTGTATACTAGCAGCCCAACAACATTCGTTATCAATCATCAAATGTATTCCCAGCAACAAAAACGAATAACAATACAGCGATATAAATATACTTATATATATTGATCAACCAAGAAAGATTGAAAGTGCCAGCAAAATGTACCAACAACAAAAAAAAAAAACGCACCTACTATGAAAAAAATAAATAAATTGAATAGATAGATAAATAAAATAAATAAAGTGAAATTACATTTTTTTTTAAACAAAATTTATTGATTAAATACTTACATATATACATTAACGGAACAATAAATAGTAATAAGTAAGTGCATAAAATTCATTAGGTATTTTAACTTTTGTATGGTTCTTTATAATGGAAAGGGAAAATAAGTCTAAAACAAAAGCAATTTATGAAGAAGAATAACAACAAATACAACAAAGAATAGAGTTTTTAAAACAGATTTGGAAATTGGTAGGAATAGAAGGAACTCCAACAGAAGACGACGTAATAAATAAACCAAAAATTGAACAAGAAACAGTCTTACTCATGAGGAAATTTTTAGAGTGGTAAATTTTTTTTACTTGAAAAAAAATAGATTTTTGTTTTGGAGTGGTGAACTGTTGAATTTATTTTTTCAATATGGGTAAAACAGAATCGAAATTAGAAAACCCAAATGCAAATGTAATAAATGAGGTAGAAGTAGTACCAGAAAAAAATTGATTTAAAATTAATTGAAATAATTCTAATTATTATTTGTATATTATCGATTTTTAACTTTGTTTTGAAAATGTATAAGATACACCACAAAATTTTAAAGAAAAAATATTCTAGCAGAGCAAATGATTTAGATAAAGTCTAACAGATATATTAAAACACACCATATAGATAGAATATAATGGATTGTATAATAGAGTATTCAGACAAAGAAATTTAATAGTATCTTTTTATCAATTACGTTTTAACAAGACAAGAAAATGAAGAAAATTAAAAAGAAAAGAAAAAAAAAAGTTATTAAAATTTTTTTTTTATAATAATAATAATAGTAATAACTATAACTATAATATATATACTAACAATAGCAATTGTAACAATGGAATGAGACAAAAATTTAGCAACTGAAGAAATAGAAACCACGAAAATAGAAAACTCGGACTTTCTCCTAAGATCAATACAATAGGAAAAGATAACTATGTTGCTGACGCTCTATCGCGAATTACAATAAATGACCTAAAAGACATGAATAATAAAATTTGTTCTATATTAAAAGTCACGACTAGATCGATGACCAATACAGAAAAAGAAATGAATAGTAATAAACGGCATAAATTTTATAAAAATAAAAATAATGATAAGCCCAGTATATATGTACCTTTAACAAACACTGACGTCAGAAAATACTATAAACTAAAGATTTCGCCCGGAAGATGTTATATCAAACGTGGAAAATCTATAGTAACATATATACATATTAATGATTTGTTTACTAAAGAGAATTTTGACTTAGGACAATTTTTCTCTAGGCTCGAAAAAGTGGCCGGTAAACACAATATATATAATTTACAAGTGGCACCTAGTGAGAAAATTTTCGAATTTATCTCTATTAATGAATTTAAACTTATGGGCAATAAAATATTAAATAAAATTAAAGTAGCGCTACTAAATGAGGTGACCCAAATTGATAATAAGAATGCCAAGGCAATTCTTGAAATTATGCTGAAATGTCACGATAATCCCATAGAAGGAGGACATTGTGGACTATATAGAACAATAGAAAAGATTAAGAGATATTATTATTGGAAAAATATGTCAAAAGATATATCTAAATATGTAAAATCATGTCATAAATGCCAAACTTCCAAAACAAAAAAGCACATAAAAAGTCCAATGATTATCACACAGACACCTAATAAGGCCTTTGATACGGTTTATGTGGATACTATTGGACCATTTCCAAAATCAATGAACGGAAACGAATATGCGATCACACTAATATGTGACTTAACTAAGTACTTGGTAACAATACCGATTAGAGACAAAAATGCAAAAAACAATTGCTAAAGCAATTTTTGAAAATTTCATACTCACCTATGGTCCGATGAAAACATTCATTTCGGACATGGGAACAGAGTATAAGAATTCTATTTTAACAGAAATTTGTAACTTGATGAAAATTGAAAAACTAAACTCAACAGCTTACCACCATCAAACATTAGGAATAATAGAAAGAAGCCATAGAACTTTAAACGAATACGTACGCTCTTACATTTCAGTAGACAAAACTGACTGGGACGAATGGTTAAAATACTCTACATATTGTTTTAACACAACACCTTCAACAGTTCATAATTACTGTCCTTATGAATTAGTTTTTTCAAAACTCCCGAATAAATTTCATCAATTCACTGAAGTAGATAGAATTTCTCCTTTATATAATGTAGATGATGACGCCAAAGAGGCAAAATTTAGATTAGAAGTAGCATAAAAGAGGGCCCAACAGTTATTAGATAAAAATAAACTTAGACAAAAACTAAACTATGATAAGGATATACTTGATTATAACTTTAAGATAGGAGATCTAGTTTTACTCAAAAATGGAGCAGGTCATAAGTTAGAAATACAATATAGAGGACCTTACAAGGTTAAGAAAATAGACTTAAGAAATAATGTAAACATAGTTGATAAGACAACTAATAAAACACAAGTAGTGCATAAAAATAGGCTAAAGTTATATAAAAGTAAATAAAATTAATGTACACGTATGTCCGGACTACGACTACATATACATATATAATAATAATAATAAATATTTCTTTACAATTTAAAACACAAAAATTATTTACATAAGAAAAACAAAATTTGTAAAAGAATGTCCATAAATTTAACGTTATATGAACATTCTTATAAAAGGTGGAGGTGTAGCGTGTTCTAACTATCACTACGACTAACATTGCGTAGTAAACATTTAAAGTCAACTTGACCGCAATATACATAACATCCAATGGCATTGAAATTATTTTTGCGCTGGACATTTGACACTCATGCAAATGCATTAGACAGACTGCAACGTAAATATGTATTTTGTACAAATGATATTTGACACTCACCAGTCTGATCGAAGGCCGCAGCAAAATGCACTTGAATGAATCAAAATTAATAACCACATGTGTTTATATAATAAATATAAACAATACAAAATCCATGTTTTCCAAATTTCTTATGAGACACACGCCGCACGCCTACCGTGGGAAACTAAAAGGAACAATTTGCTTATTAAGCATATACCTTTTCTTTTCCCTCTTATGTTAAGATAGGTTAAGCTTTATTCTCATAACTAGTATATAAGACAATGTATTTTTATTTTTAAATTAATGAATAAACAACTTTCTTGTGAGCTCCTTGCTGAGCTCTAATAATAAAAGAAATAGTTTACTTCATTCAGGCATTCATCTGCCTTCAACTATTTTGAGCCAGTGGCGTTTATTAGCGCCGGCACCCTCGGGCAGGTAGACTGTAGGAAAATTTTAAAATATTACAAGCATAATTATTACAGTATCTGTGTGTCTGTCCGTGTCCACGTATAGCCCAAACGGCTAGACCGATTCTGGTCGAGATGGTTCTTAGCCATGTTTGAGAAAATCGGTCCAGCCGTTTAGAAGATGTCACATCTTTTCTAGATAATTCGAGTTTTTAAAATTTTTAATTTTTGTTATTACATTGTTGTAAATAAAATTTAAACAAAAACTATATAATAGCGACGTTTTTTCTATTTTTGGCGAATTTTAGCGTTTCAGAACAAATTAATTTTTTATAATTTACAAAATATATTTTTAATAATTTAAAAAATATATATTTCATTGTCAGAAACTAAAGAGGCTTTGGCGATTTTGGCCATTTTTGACATTGCATTTGGCGAGAAAGGTGAAAATAAATCTGACAGCCCGGTTGTACCGTAGTTTTGTTTTTTTGCATACACAAAGTAGAGATGCTCTTATATGTTGGAATCGGCTTTTGTCATAATTATTTGAGAGAAAATAGTATGTGAGCGTATAAATTGTTTGTGATACAATTAGAATCAGGGCTGCCGTTTTTGGTTATTTCTAACCAAAAGTGGTTACTTTTTTCTTTAATGTGGAGATGTGAATATTTTTCTCATTTTGGTTATGTTTTTGCCAAAATAATGATACACATGTATGTACATAATTTTAAACCCTTTACCAAAAATGGAAAAGGGTATATATAGGTTTGTCATTCCGTGTGTAATCTCCATAATATTCATATGCGACCCATAAAATATATATATTATGGGTCCTTATGAATAGGGAAGACGAATAAGCGATGTCCGTCTGTCCGTCCGTCCGTTTGGTGTACGTGAAATCGGTTTTCCGAAGCTTCCAGAAAAGCTAGAGACTTCGTTCTTGGACTGGTGTGTCAAAAATGGTCCAACTTAGAGCAGACGGTTTCAGAGCTGGAAAACTTAAACTTGATTTTGCCATGTAAAAGTAACTAGATAACACAAATTTCTTGATTTTTTTGTTAAATCAACTTATTTTATATTTCAGTAGGAATAAAATTGGTATTTCAAATTTAAAAAAATAATTTAAAAGACGTTTCCAGGGTTGGAAAACTTTAAGTTTTTTTGTTATATAAAAGTAACTTACTAAACTAATTTTTCCTTTTTTTCTATAAATTAAACGTATCTTATATTATCAAAAGAAAGAAATTAGTGTAAAAGATCAGAAAAATAATAAATGGCGATTCCAGGGTTGGGAAACTTACACTTTTTGTGATATATAAAAGCAACTAGGTCTAATTAATTTGAAAGAAAAATTTGGTGCAGACAATTATAAAAATAAAAACAACAGCTCCAGAGCTGGAAACTTTAAACTTTTTTTCTGGATATTAAAGTAACTAAATAAAACGATTTTTTCCTTTTTTTCTTTGTTCACTTAACATACTTTATATATATATTTTTTTAAGAACTACTAGATTGGTATAAGGAGTCAGAAAACATCTAAAAGGATGATTCCAGGGTTGGAAAACTAATTTTTTTGTTTATAAAAGTAACTAGGACAAACTATTTTTTTCTCTTTGTTAAACCGTAAGAGCTGCGGACCTGAAATTTGGACAGACTGTGTAGACCTTTGGTCGCTACAACAACAAATAGACGAGAACTAAAAATTAAAGGGTGTTTCAAAACTAGCAACGAAAAATTTTAAAATTCCATGTAATATACATACAATTGTATATACACTTGAAATTTGTAAAGCTAGTGTATTTTTATACAGACTACAATAATTAACACTAAAATTAAAAAAAATCGAAATTAAAGCGTGTGCTATCAGCTAATGTAGTTTTGATTATGTAATTTGGACAACTTGTTGTATCTTGGAAACCGTAAGAAATTGAAATTTTCAAAAACGGTAAAACTAAAAAAAATATAAAATCGCAAAGCCGAAAAAAGTCCCCAAAAACAAAAAAACTCGCCAAATTAAAAAAAAAATTCTAAAACTAAAATAAATCGCGAAAAACCGGAAAAATCGCTAAAAAGAAAAATTCGCCAAAATGGGGAAAAACGCCAAAAACCGAAAAAATCGTTAAAACTAGAAAAAAGCGACAAATGTAAAAAAAATCTTTTAAACTGAAAAAAAGCCAAAAACGCCATATTAAAACAATGCTGAAAAATTAACGTACGGAACCCTTCGTGCGCGAGTCAAAGTCGCACTTTACTGAATTTATTTGATATTAAAGTAACTAAATAAAACTAGTATTTTCCATATTTAATTTTTTCTTTGTTCACTTATTTTATATATTTTTTTAAGGAACAAGATTGGTATAACGACCCAAAAAATATTTAAAAGGTTGATTCCAGGGTTGGGAAAAGTACAGTTTTGTTATATAAAACTAATTAAATAAGGCTAGTTATTTCTTTGGTAATTAAATATATTCTATATTTTAGAAATAAATAAATTTGAACTCGTATTAAAACCAGAAAAATTTTAATTATTCCAGGGTTGGAAGTTGAAAAAAGTTTGGGTAAACAAATAACCAAAAATAATTTTTTTCCAGTTAAAAATATTTCACGTTTTAGGAAGATCTTTACTCAAACAAATTCTTTAGTCGGAAAAAATTGCACTATAACAAAAAATTATAAATTTTATCACAAAACAAATAAATATGTATGTACTTATGTATGTATCTGTATACTACATATACATACGTTGGTAAAGTGTATATAAGATTCTACACAGGCGAATATAGCACTCTTACTTGTTTATGTTATACTTTTAAGGCTTTTATGCTCTTCGATTTTTAGTATTGCTACTAAAGCAACAGAAAATAAAACAGCTGTGACTAAAATCGCTAGTGCAGCCACCTGTTATGAATTCGTCTTGATTGCTACTCAGTTGCTTACAATACTTTTACAACATTGTCAACAGCTTTTAATTTTACTCAATGATCGCAACTCTGTACTACAGAAATGACATGTCTTTTGTAATGGCGGCAACATTCAATTAAAAGATTTTACAAAGTAAATTAATATAAAGAATATGTACGTAAGTTGTTTGTGTAAAAATACTGTTCGGCTGTCAAATACAAAAACTAAACGTGTGAAGAAAAACAAAATTCAAAAATAAAACGGAAAACTAAAAGAGAAAAAATTAATCAGCTGCCGACTGGCATATACCTTACAAATGAACATTGAACTATTGCTTGCAAGTAGGGATGCTAAACGGGAAATCCCGAGCCCGGAAATCCCGGGATTTTCGGGACTATGCAAGTCCCGGAGCCCGGGATTTTTTAATTTTAAAGCCCGGGATTTTCGGGATTATCTGAGTCCCGTTTTTTTTTTGCATATATAATGTTTTTGAGTGTCATCTTCCATATTAAAAATTATTAGAAACTCCCTTTTATAAAAAGTTAAAATAAAAAATTTGCTTTGATAAATATTTTAGTAGATAATATTATATTTTATATACATAATTGCTCAATTCACAACCTATTGTAAGTGTAGTAGGTCGTCAAGCTGTACAATAGTTGTAAAATGCTGTAGATAATTTCCATAGAAAAGTTTGAATGTCGTAGAATGACATTTTGATTCCATAAGCTTATAATAGTGCTAACATTTTTAAATTACGTTTACTTTAATTTTAAAGTCGCTTTTTATTATTTCTCTTCTTCTTTTTAAATGTTCGACATTTTTAAAACAACACTTACAACAGGCCGTTCACAACTACCATAGTTGTAGCTAATACAATTTACAATCTACTGTAGGTTGTGAATTGGGTAAATATATCTTATGGCGTTTATTTTTCTAGGAAAAAATTTTACATATATATTGCACTTTTCAATGAAAATTTGGAATTAAATGTCTGAATTATAGAAGTACATACATACATACATCCGTATGTACCTTTTAAATGAAAAAATTGTAAAATTAAATAAATATTTTTAATATAAAGACGCACATTTGTGCACAATGTTTTCGGGATTTCGTTAGTCCCGAAAACCCCGGGGTCCCGGTTCGGGATTTCGAGACACCATCACTAAATCCCGAAGCCCGGGATTTCAAAAAACCTGTCCCGATTAGCATCTCTACTTGCAAGTCAGCTTCATGTACCTTGATTTCTTGTTGTAATGCGGCACAAAGTGTATACGTTTTAAATGTTATTTAATAAAAATACTACATATTGAAATTTGGTTATTTTTTTCTCATTTGGTAACTTTTAAAGCGAATTTTGGTTGTAAATATTTTTTGGTTGTGGCAGCACTGATTAGAATTATACGCAGTTGGTAAAATTAAGACTATTTATTTATGTATGTGTGTATATTTTTTTGAGTACTTATTGTCATTCTCTGGTACACACAACAATGAAATAAAAAAAAACTGTTAACCGTGCAGGAAAACCCGGTTTCATAAAAACCGGAAATGTGCACAAAAACCGTGTTTGCGGTTAACCGAAATTGAAAACACTGCTAGGATCGGAGAAGTTTAATAATGTTTAAAAATATTCAAAACTTTAAAAAAGCTAAAAAACACGCAAAAAGCCGCTTTTATTGCAAACTTTGCAATAAATCGAGAGAATTTCCAAAATTTTCAACAAACCATAATATTGATTAAAAGTCAGTAAACCTTTAAGGAATGCAAAAAATTCGGCAAAAAATCGCGAAAATTATGAAAATATGCAAAAACGTATTAACAGCGGGGTGATAAAAAAGTCTAATATTTTTTAAAAATCGGCAAAAATGATAGGAAGCTAAAAATATGGAAAAAGTCGCTTTTATCGTAAACTTGGCAAAAAAAAAATCGCGAGAAGTTACAAAATTTTAAACAAGCCATAATATTGATTTAAAATCGCCAAAACTGTAAGGGATGCAAGAAATTCGGTAAAAATCGCTAAATTATGCAAATTCGCAAAAACTTACTAATAGCAGGATGATAAAAAAGTCTTATAAAACTGCAAACTTTGAAAAAATTTGCGAGAAGTTGCAAAATCGAAAGAAAGCCTTAAAATTAATTAGAAATCGCCAAGGCCATTACAAATATAAAAAGTTTGAAAAAAAACGCAAAAAAAATTAAATTTAGCAAAAATAAATTGCCAAATTTATTGAAGAAATTACTTAACCTGTAAATAGTAAATTTGGCAAGAAAATATACGCCCAGGTTCTACATTCCACTACAAAGTGAAAATCAAAACGTTTTCAATTCCGCAAAGACGATATCAATGTGTTTTAGAAAATTAATGAAACTTTTTTACCATGACGATTTCATTCCCAGTTTATTCCACATAAATATTTCAAACAACACGGAAAAATACAATATTATGCTATAAACACAATTGCGACGACCGGCGCATAGTTCGATGAACTTGCACAATTAAATTTGACGACCTATCTGGATATTTTTGTGGCCCATGAATACCAAATTATGCAAATATTCAATGCGCCAAAAATCACTTGCATATATATTCAAACCAAAAAATATATGATTACTCGTACGTACTTGTAATAAAAATAAATGCAAAAATCTATATCAAGTCTTGAACTTGATTAAAAGTCAAATAAATCACACCTATCGCGCGAAAATGTTGAAAATTCGAAATATTGGAAACAAGCCCTGAATTAAAAATTTATTAAACTAGCTAAAACTGTAAGGTGAGTCACTCGGGAGAAAGCGCAACACATTCTGAAAATTCGCCAAAGCTTGCAAAAAATTAAATTTTAAGTCCCTAAATAAAAACAAATAAAGAAAGCCAAAAACTTTCGCGAAAAATTGCAAAATTTTCAATAAGCCATAATTTTTATTAAAAATCTGTACAACTATAACAAGTGCTAAAAATTCAATAAAAATCGCGAAAATTCGCAAAATCACTAAAATCGGAAGCTCACAAAAAATTTCTAAACGTATTGAAGAAATCACTTACAGACCTTTAGCTAATTATGCAAATATTCACTGCGGAAAAATCACTTATATATACATACGAGTATATTCACACCAAAAAATTATGATTGTGTACTTGCAATAGAAATAAATGCAAAAATCTATATCAAGCCATGAATTTGATTAAAACTAGAATATATCACACATCGCGAAAATGTTAAAAATTCGCCATATTGGAAACAAACTTTAACGTAAATCATTAACTCAGGAGAAATCGCAAGACATTATGAAAATTCGTCAAAGCTTTCAAAAAAAAATTAAATTTTGAGACCCTAAATAAAAATAAATAAAGAAAGCAAAAAACTTAGGCAAAATTATATCTTTCGGAAAAATAACAGAAATTTGCGAAAAATTGCACAATTTTAAACAAGAGAAAATTCGGGAAAAATCGCGAAAATTGCGACAATTCGCAAAAACTTGTTATCATGTTATCAAGAATAATGCCAATGTCTAATACTGTTTAAAATTCGCGAAAGTGGCAAAATCGGAAACAAGCCTTGAAATTCGTTAGAAATCGCCAACTGTCAAACGTTATTAAATAACAACACCACGCATTTTTTCTGATGTCCATGTGTCAATTTGTATCAGTTGTTGTAGGAAAGTATATCTGATGAAGGCATAGTCAGTGCTCATTGAACTACTCCTGCTTCAGCGGAGGAGGCGCCCTCCTTCGTTGTGTAGCAGAATTATCGGAAAAATAAAATAACCAATGGCTACTAAACAGCTTCAGAAAATTTTATACGCCTCATTTAACACTAGAAAGAGCTGCAAACTGCATTACTAAAACAACATGCTAAAAGCAGAGTTGTAAAATAATGAAGCTCTCCTCTATCTATTTCTTCCTTCACTACCTGTCTTCTCTTTCACTATCCCTTTCCTAAAAGAAGGTAACACTTAGTAATAGTAGTAGACATTCATTGCGTAGTGTTACTTCTCTCTACAAAAAAGCAGAAAAAAATATCTTTATTTTCAAGTGATTGGGGCAAGATATACTAAAACTAGTTTGATCGGCCTTCATAGCATCTGGCAAACTTTAAATTTGTGGTATCTTTGAGTTCCTCTTCTTTCCCCGAGCTAATAAAGTCTAGTTTAATTTTTCTTCTCTTCTTTAGAAACTCACATTAATTAGTAAAAACATTTTATTCAATCACAATTGAAATTACTGAACTTAAGACCGATTAACAAATTATTTCTGATTAAAGCTCCACTTCTTTCTTTGAAATGTCTTCGTCATCAATGATGAAAACTTTTACATTGGAAGAATTTTTCTGGAGGGCGTTTGCTAAATCTTCCAGCGACGAAATGTCGTTCTCAGCTCCGAAAAGTCCATTTGCAGTCCTTTTGCACGTCGCACCTGCTCCATTAAGCGCGCCCAGCCGTGACCGTTTTCATAGGAATTCTCAGGCATACATTTTTAAAACATTATTGGATATGTGTTGGTTTAACGTAAAATAATGTACGTGAAATACTAAGAAAGAAGTAATATCATACTTCCTTATCTACCCTGGAAACAAAGTCTCTACCCTGGCATCTGATGAAGCAGGGTAGAGACGTTTTCATTAAAAAACTAACACAATCAGAAAATTATGCACTGTAATGAAAAAACAAACTTGCACGGTAAACTATGCTGAAATTGAAATAAATTAATCTTACAAACAATCTTAAATGATAAATAATGAATAAATAAATTTCGGGGAAATACATCAAACCCGAAACATTCGAGCGAGATGAGTAGCCTGGTCGAATTATCGGGCCAATGAGAGCACACTTTTGGCTCGCACGATGTTTATCAGGGACCGTAACGGTTATAATTTTTATTTTAAAAATCACTTTTTAATCATTATTTCTTGATTTTTATTTATCCCTCAAAAAATAACTCTTATTTTGTGACTTTTATTTATTCCTCAGAAAATAACAGTTATTTCTTGATTTTATTTATCCCTCACAAAATAAGAGTTATTTTGTGACTTTTATTTATTCCTCACAAAATAACAGTTACTGTTTGATTTTTATTTTTTTTTTTTTGCTTAACTTTTAAAATGAAGAAAGCGTAATTTTTGCGTTAAAATGAATATTAACCGATTTGAAATTGAACTTATCGCCAGAGTCTTTAAAAAAACTCTTATATGTTAAATTAAATTTACTTTTTTATTATTTATTAATTTTAAAAATTAAATTTTTTTTGAGCACAGAATAGTACAGGGACAGGCCAGGGTAGATACTTTTTTACTTGTAAACATGAAATTTTGACTAAACTAAGCTAATTTAAGTATTGTAATTTATTGGTAACAAAGTATACCTTATTTATTACTAAATATGTTCGATATTTCCGCAAAATTTACAAGTAATATATGATTTTTTGATATCGCCGTCGATAGTGCCTCTTAACGTAGAATGGCCGAAATAACAACTTCTTGGATTTTTTGGCTTACTTTAAAAATTTTTAGACAAACACACACTTTTCTATTTTTATAGAAATATATAAATATGTTTTCATTTTAAAAATTGCTTTACATTTTATTATTATATTTTTATTAAATTAATTTTTTGACGTTTGTTTCAAATTTACATAAACTGTTTCAACAGGGGCTTCATGAAACAAGTCTTGCCAGTTTGCCGAATTGCACAAATGGTAATTTTAAGAGTTCTCATGAAAAGCCTCAATATATTTTCTTGAAGAAAGTTTCAAACTACATTTGCAAATCAAACTATGTAGCTTTCAAGTACTGAAAAGAGAAATCAATGGAATATTCCACAGTCTTTAAAAACAGTTTTTATTTGTGAAGCACGATGAGGAATTTTGAGGAATAATATGTAAATTTCTACATGAAAAATATATATAAAGGGTGTTTTTTTAGAGGTATAGAACTTCGAATTGAAATAAAACACAAGAAAATCGTTTTAATGTCCATCAATTTGGCTTTATTGGAAGGATAATTTTATGCCATTAATGTTTAAATATGATTTCGGGCATGTGGCCGCCGCGGCTGGCTCGAATAAAGCCAATTCGGCTTTATTAAAGCCAATTCGGCTGGCTCGAATAAAGCAAATTTGCACGATTTTTTTTAGAAGTATAGAACTTCGAATTGAAATAAAACACAAGAAAATCGTTTTAATGTCCATCAATTTGGCTTTATTGGAAGGATAATTTTATGCCATTAATGTTTAAATATGATTTTGGGCATGTGGCCGCCGCGGCTGGCTCGAATAAAGCCAATTCGGCTTTTTTAAAGCCAATTCGGCTGGCTCGAATAAAGCAAATTTGCACGATTTGCAAGCGTTGTTCTTTTGTCAACCTGTTCATGATGAAATGGCAAACCAAACTAAATATTAATCACTTGACAGCTGACAAAATGGCCGCCAGTTAAAAAAGTGATGCCAACTTAAAGTTCTATACCTCAATAAAAAACACCCTATACATACCCATCAAACAAAATGCTCCGAATTCGTAAAGAATTTGTAACGAATGGTCGACAGAATCTTCCGATTTCGGAACCGAAATATTACCGAAATCGTTACAATTTTTGTATGAAATGGTTGACACGACTTCGTAATATGTCGGTACGAATTCGTTACGATAAGTCGGTACGAATTCGTCACGACATGTAGGTACGATTTCTTTTTGCTTTTATAGCAGAGTACCGACCGCTTCACCGTTATGTTGCTGCTATTGTCGAAATAATTTGCACATACTCACGTTTTTTAATATTTGTTACAATCCTTATTTTTCATCAACATATACATACATATGTATTAAAAAAAATTTCACAGACTTTTACTTACATATGTACTCAAAAATCAAAGTTTTAATGTTTAAAAAAAATTTTTCAGAAAAACTACCGAAATTTCTTAACGAGTTCGGTACGAAAAGTCTGAGTTCAGACAAAATACCGAAATGTGTTAAACGAATTCGGTACGACAAGTCTGACTTCAGAAAAAGTCGAAACATTTTGTTTAGGGGGTATTTACATACATTGGTACATATGTATGTACGTATGCAAGTTTGTGGGTGTTGGTACATTCATATTAGGGATATAACGAATACCAGTTTAGCGAATGCGAATGCGAAAACGAATCATACATTTTAATTTTTGCGAAAGCGAATGCGAATGCAAATATTACAATACCTTAAAAAAATCACATGAAAATAAATGTATCTAAGAACATGAAGTTGTGTTGTATACATAGATCTACTTGAGTCTTGTCTTGCATTCAGCAAATATTTATTAATTTATTAGAAATAAAAATTGTTAAACTGAAAGATATATGAAAGCATATTAAAATAAGTATAGATAATAGTTAAAAATAAATTTATATTTGTACTTTGGCCCTAAGACCTTGTACTTAGTTCAACGTTTCCTGTAAAATGCTACCAAAATACATATTAAGAAAAATTGGAATGAATTGTTCATGAAATTTTTTTCCAGAAGTAGTACTCTGTTCATCTTAAGAAAAACATATGAAATATATCTTCATCATTTTAAGTTTTCATGCGAAATAATATGAGTGGCACTTGTTTCGCAAAAAAATTTACAACAAAGAAGGAATATTTAATATTCTTGCATTTAAAATTTTTTGAACGAAGTAATGATGTGCTTACGATTTTTCAAAAGTTTTAACAGACTATTAAGTACAAAATATTTTCCCGCAGTTCACACACTGCCTTTTTTCAAAAACTGGGAAATATTTCCAATATTTTTGTTTTAGTATTCGCTTTAAATATTCGCATACATTTTAGCGAATGCAAAAGCGAATGCAAATAGCAAAAGTAAGCGAATTATTTGCGAATGCGAAAGCGAATGCGAACATTCGTTACATCCCTACTACATATCTATGTATGTATGTATGCACTAGAGTTTTTCTTTTCCCGGACTTTTTCATTTCCCGGGAAAGCGGGAAAGATTTTTCGGTTTCCCGGGAAATCCCGGGAATTCCCGCCCAGTACAAAACAATACAAAATATTTTTAGTTAATTTAATTATTATTTTTCGAACTGCATTTGTTTCTATATTCTTATGAATTGAACAGGCTAATGTTCGTAACGCTTTTTAATCCAAATTACATGTGATAATTATTAATGAACAAATAACATCAAAGTTAGTTGTAAATATTCTGACAACAACACATAGTTGAACGGAAGTATATTTTTATTTAATTTTTGCCACAAGCCAATGACTATTAATTTTAGTTAATTTAATTATTATTTTTCGAACTGTATTTGTTTCTATTCTTATGAATTGAACAGGCTAATGTTGTTGTTGCAGAATATTTACAACTAACTTTGATGTTATTTGTTCATTAATAATTATTACATGTAATTTGGCTTAAAAAGCGTTACGAACATTAGCCTGTTCAATTCATAAAAATATTTTTAAATTTAATTTATTTCAACAAAAACAAATTATAATTCATGAGATCGATTAAATAATAACGTTTTGTACACACATTATTCAAAAAATAATACCGTTTCCGTTCATTATATAATAATACCTAGATACCAATATTATAAAAAAGAAATTATACGAGTTTTATTAAAAAAAAAATATTACAAAATATCCCCCTTATGAAAAAATCATTGTTAAACTTAAAATTGGTTAAACAAACGAATTTTCTATGGCAAAACCAGTTTTAACGCAGGCTTTAACTTTAACAATCGTTTTTGCATAAGGGCATATTTTGGAAATAGGACAGAATAAACTGTTAATGCTGTTAACCGTACTATTTACAAAAGATAATCTGTAATTATTTGTAATTTTCTTTTATTTCCTTGCTCATATCTGTTTTTTACTTTTATGAATTGTTGTAGAATTAAATTTTGATAGTCGCGTTCTGCCTTTTCCAAATAAAGGCATCTAAGTCTCAGAATGCATGTGTACCAGATGTAAACTCGGCCTTAGTTGTTGTAAAGCTTTAGCTATTGTGATATTGCCTTCACATCATAAAGTGAATAACGACACTCATCAAGGAATGTGTACATACAAATTAAGTTGCCATAACAAAATCAAAAAATCCCGGGAATTCCCGCACAAATTTCTGGGGATCTCTTTCCCGGAAAATGTGCGAGATCCCGGGAAATTTTTCCCGGGAAATCCCGTATGAAAAACACTAGTATGCACAGAAGAGAAAATTATTGCACCCGTCCAAATGCCGGCTAGGTAGAACACTTTTCTGGGTCTGTTGGTATTTTTGAAAGACCTAAAGATAATGACAATCACCCATATGACAATAAATAATGACCTAATTAAATGGGCTGTTGGTATTTTTTCCATTTGGGTGATTCTTCACAAAATTTTGCATGACTTGTGTTTTATTTTTGTCTTTATTTATCGTAAATAAAAGCCAACGAGTAATTATTTGTAATTTTTATACTTAACAAAATTTGTCTTGTTAAGTTTCATTATTTTAATTTATTTTTGGGTGCCTTTTGTTGCAGGTTAAAATTAGAACAGAGTTTCATTTTTTAAAGCACAATTTACACATTTAAACGATTTTTTAAACCCATTTGACGATGAATATGTGAAATTGTTGATGTGGCAACATGGATATTTGACAACGGGTATACGGCTTACGTTAGAAACGTAAAACCAGGCGAACGACAAGTCGAATGTTATTGGGGCGCTGATTCAAACGAAAATGAGTGACTGATTATCTTTCGCCTAAGTTTTCTTTCGACATTCTGGAACTGGCTGTTAGTGTTAATTGTTGTAGTCTGTATAAAAATACACTAACTTTACAATTTTTTTTTTCGTTGCTCGTTTTGGAACAACCTTTAATTTTTAACTCTCATGAATTTGTTGTTGTAGCGGCCAAAGCTCTACACACTCTGTCCAAATTTCAGGTCCGTAGCTCTTAAATTTTATATAAAAACCAAACACAATTTATTTTAGACAAAACCCTTAATATCTCAAAAAACGAAATTTAGACTTAAGCCATTATTATTTATTGCCATATGTACATGTTCATACATACATACATTAATATGTACATATATAAATAAAAAAAATTTAATGGCGAGAAAATCGATATTATTTATTTTAATTCTTTATATTATTTAATTTAACCCAAATTAACCACTGTTAATGTCAAAAAGAGCAAGTGTAATGAGCCACTCAATGTACACAATACGCGAAGCAGAAGAGCAAAAGCTAAACAATGTTGCTACTTGCTCAAAGAGCATCCTCCTACAGGTAAGGAGCAAACGCAAAGCGCAAACAGTGGTTGAATGCTCTACATTTTAAAGAGCAAGACAACAGTACGCAATGAGCAAAAGAGTGCGCATTTACCTACCCTGCAATTAAGTTTTTATTTGTGATTTAAAAAATTTATCATTGGACATATTGTCATTATTTTATTTGAATTTGTTTGCTACTTGTTGAGCATGTCCATTCTTATCTAAATCATCAGTAGACTTCAACCATACCAGAGAATTTTTTCTGTGCAGCCACGCACTTCATCAGAGAATGACAAAAGTATCGTTTGAGTACTTTTTGAGTGTTGCCGTCAAACAACTACGAATGATTGCAGCTAAAAATCAAAAATACGCAAAATACAAACACACGCAATAATTTGAAACCGAATACGTATAACTATAAACATCCAACAACTATGGGCCATAACCACCAAAAAGTATACTTTTTTAGTTTTAGAATCTAATCGTCGCTTTCGATAACGAGCTGATTCGAATACGCTTCTTCAGTTTGAAATTACGGCATTCACCCAGGGCTGCCAGAAGATTTTGTAAAATCATCGGAATTTTCTCCACATTAATTTCGGAAATCGGCAAGAAAATCTTTGACATAAAACTAGGGTGATCCAGCAACACTTACTGAAACATTAAATAAAAGCCAAATTATTTTATGAGGTGCAAATATATTGGCCTTGTGGATGTCAAAATCTATTTGCAAAATGTGTTTTTTTAGTTTTATTGACATTTTGCTTTATATTTTATTTAGAGGTAGATATCCACCTCGTCCATACATTCATATGTACGCGTATATACACATATGGTCAAAATAATACGTACACGACGATGTTTTACACTTTAATACAAATAAGGAAAAAAAATTTATTTTAACAACAGAAAAAATTTTAAACTTTTTTTCTAACCCAAATCAAATGTAACACATCAGTATTTATAAGCTAAAAGAATAAATTGACATATTTACGATATGAAAGAAAATATATGGGTAAAAATTAGTGGTCAAAATAATAAGTACATTCTGAAAATTATTAAATAATAAGTTTAAATTCAGAGTTACATTGCTATATTTTGGATATCTGCTTAATATCCAGTATATACTCCCTTATTTTGAATAATTTTTTCTATTCCTCTTGGCATACAGTCAAAAAATTTGGGGCAGGGGTCTAATAGGATTTCATACCTAGTGCTTTGAACAACTCCAAAGATTTTCTTTATTTTGAAAAGTATACTTTGTAACCCTTTGCTTTAGCTGTCCCCAAAGGTTTTCAATAGGGCTTATGTTCGGGGATTGAATTTGCAAGTCCAGCAGGTTAACACAATTGGCTTAAAAACAATCCTTCACATAGAGTGATGTGTGCTTCCGATCATTATCCTGCTGAAGGATCCATCGAAGCGGCATATTGTCCTCCAGGGTTTTAAAGTAAAAAATGTATCGAACATAATAAATAGGGAAAAGATCCCTCTACCTCTATTTCGCGTTGAACTTGACCCAAATGATATAAAATTGAAAAAAATGAGACCCATCCAATATATAATTTAAGATATCTCTTATATCGAAAAATAACCGTTGAAGAACCACACAAGCGTTCAGGACCCGTACAGTGCCATAATTGTCAAGAATATGGACATACTAAGACTTACTGCAAATTACCTACTGTTTGTGTTGTGTGCGGCGAGTTACACGGCACTGCTAGTTGCAATAAACCAAAAGATCAAAGTGACAAAAAATTTAGTAATTGTGGAGGTAATCACACCGCTAACTACAGAGGTTGTCCTGTGTACTCCTTCGTCAAACAGACTATGAGGCAAACACCTAAATTGGCCCCAGCCCAATCAGCAAACGCTTTATCAGCCACTATTGCGCAAGTGAGCCAACCAGTTATTTCCCGTGTATCGTATGTCGATGCTGCTAAGACAAATTCTATTCATACACAAAATGTTTCACCACCAAATAATTCAACAAATACAAACTCGAACTTTAATTTCAATCGCCTTGAAGCTACTATTGATAATCTGGTGCAAACTATAAATAATTTTACAACAAATATGACTAGCATGATGCAAGAAATGCTGAGAATGCAGAATACATTGCTTCAAGCTTTAGTTAACAAATCATGAACACGTTAAAAATATGTTTCTGGAACGCAAACGGCATTCGCCAACATAAAAATGAACTTGAGCACTTCCTCACGGAAAAAAATATTGACATAATGTTGATCTCTGAGACTCATTTGACTTCGAGAAGCCTTTTTAAAATTTATGGCTACACCTTATATGATTCAAAGGACATGAGAGGAAGAGCGTGCGGTGGATCAGCAATTTTAATAAAGTCAAGACTCAAGCATTATTTTATTGACAACATTTGTGAAGAACATTTACAAGCAACGAATATTTGTGTCGAAAATTTTTGCACTAATTTTGTCATATCATCAATTTACTCTCCTCCTAGATTCGCAATTACTGAGGATCAATACGAGGATTTTTACAAATCTCTGGGCCCTTGTTTCGTAGCAGCTGGCGACTATAATTCTAAACACACGTTCTGGGGTTCGCGTCTTATTACACCCAGAGGTCGAGCGTTGTTCAATACAATTTCCAAAATGGGCTTGGATGTCATTTCGAGTGGGGAGCCCACTTATTGGCCTACTGACATACATAAAATTCCGGATGTAATAGATTTTGGCGTTATGAAAAATATCTCTAGAGATTTAATTCAAATTGAAGCTTCTCTAGATCTCTCGTCCGATCACTCTCCCACGATCGTTACAATTTGTAGCCCATTAGGAAGTGATTTACCTCACCCATATGCGAATTTGATAAATCGTGTTAATTGGCTGCGATTTAAAAAATATCTTAGTAGTCATTGCACGGAAAATATTACGCTAAGAACACATGATGATATTGAATCTAACATTGCCAACCTTAATGAAAATATTAAACAGGCTGCTGAACATGCCACTACCGCCCATCTGCAGATTAGGTTAAATAGAATTTATTCTACGGATATTGAACGTCTCGTAAGTGAAAAAAGAAGAGCTAGAAGAGAATGGCAACAGCACAGATCACCCCAACTTAAAATCAGATTTAAAGAGTGTATAAACGACTCCAAGAGTTGCTTGCATTTGAAAAAAACTGCATATCTTAAAAATTATTTGGAAGGTCTTGATGTCACACCAGCATCTAATTACTCTTTGTGGCGCGCTGCTAGAAAGCTTAAAACACCAGTTGAGTTTAAACCACCTCTGCGCACATCTACAGGAGGTTGGGCAAGAAGCGATACTGAAAAAGGTAAAATATTTGGTGAGCATTTAAAATCCGTATTCACCACAAACACGTGTTCTGGTGCTGTTGATTTGCCAAATGTAGTTGCGCTACCCCCTCGACCAATAAAATTTAAGACGCGTGATGTACAAAAAATAATTGCCGAACTCAACCCGAAAAAAGCTCCGGGTATTGATGGAATTAGTAACCAGATGTTGATGAAGTTGCCTCGTATAGCTATTAGAATCCTGTTATTCATTTTTAGCGCTATTTTACGACTGGAGTATTATCCAAACAGCTGGAAGCTTGCCAAGGTTAAAATGATTCCAAAGCCGGGCAAAGATCTTACCAAAGCTGAGTCATATAGGCCAATAAGTTTACTGTCAACAATGTCAAAGCTCTTTGAAAAGTTACTCATGATAAAATTGTCCCCAATTCTAACTATAATGAGTGCATACCGGATCATCAATTTGGATTTAGAAGTCAGCATAGCACCATTGAACAAACTCATAGATTGGTTCAATTTATAAGAAAAACTTTTGAAGAAAAAACGTATTGCTCTGCGCTGTTCATTGACGTTTCTCAGGCATTTGATAAAGTGTGGCATGAAGGCCTAATTTTAAAATTAAAGACTTACCTACCAATAAACATTCTAAATCTGCTGGAAATTTACATTATTGCCCGGAAGTTCACTGTTGTGGAAGGAGACTTTATGAGTACGCCTGAAATAATCTCATCCGGTGTGCCACAGTGGACTATACTGGGGCCAGTTTTATATTTGATTTATACTTGTGATATGCCTTTGAGCAGCAATATCCATACATCTACGTTTGCCGATGATACAGCCTGCCTTAGTATGCACGAAAACCCTCACGAGGCTTCCCGATATCTTCAGCAACATATTACTCAGCTAGAACTATGGTTAAACATGTGGAGAATAAAGGTAAACGAACAGAAGTGTGCTCAGGTAACATTTACCTTAAGAAAAGACACTTGTTCCCCCGTTACAATCAATAATCAAATTGTTCCTCAAAACTTACATGTGAAATATCTTGGTATACATCTTGATCGAAGGCAAATGGAAATACCACATTGACTGTAAGCTAATGCAAATGCAACTTAAATTAACTCAGATACATTGGCTGGTTGGTAGAAATTCAACCCTCACCCTAGATTGTAAACTTTTAATATACAAGTCGCTCCTAAAACCTATATGGTGCTACGGAATTCAGCTATGGGGTACTGCTTCAGCTTCTAATGTCGAGAGAATCCAACGAAGGCAAAACAAAATTTTACGGTTAATAAAATCGGCTCCATGGTATATAAAAAATTCAAATATACATCCTGACTTAAATATGCCACTAGTGAGTGAAGAAATTGCAAAAGCCGCTGGCAAATATTTAACAAAACTCGAGTCACATCCTAATCCGCTTGCCCGTAATATTTTGAACTTTACTGGACACATCCGCCTAAAAAAGAGGGATACAAGGGCTCTTATTCACAGCACTTCAGATGGAACTTCCTGAAAATACTTTTATTTTTTTATATTTTTTTCCTTTTGATTATCACTACTTATGTATTATATATAACTATTACTAAGCTTATGTCCGACACTGGTCGGGCCTAATTATATTTTTATATTTAAGATTTGAATACTTATTGTTAGTTCATATATGAAGATACAATAAATAAAAAATCATGTATAAAAAAAAAAAAAAAAATTTCTGTTGCTAAAATAAAATTGTTTTCCCTATTTGTATTAAAGAGTAAAACATCGTCGTGTACTTATTATTTTTACCATATGTGGATATTATATTGACCACTAATATGTCAATTTATGCTTTTAGCTTATAAATACTAATGTGTTACATTTGATTTGGGTTAGAAAAAAGAAGTTTAAAATTTTTTCTGTTGCTAAAATATAATTTTTTTCCCTATTTTTATTAAAGAGTAAAACATCGTCGTGTAATTATTATTTTTACCATATGTGTATATTATACATTATATTATCAGGTATGTTCTGACAAATCGTATGCGAGTTGCAAATCGCCAAGCTCGTTTCTACATGTTCTGTAACTCACTCCTTTTGCTTGTGACTTTCTATATTGATTTAGGTCAGCTGTTTGTTAAAGCCGTCAGTGTATAAGTAAATAATGCAAAGACAAAATTAACAAAACAAAAGAACATTTTATAAATTTCAATTTTATAATAAAAATTTTGCGAAACTTTTAATATTTCTGATTAAAATCAAAAGAAAACATATTTAATTTCATTTATTAACCATTTTAGTGTCTCAAGTTTTGTTTGGGCTAAATTCGTCAGTTCACTTCAGTATACTCTTGCGATTTGAATTCGCCAAGAGTCTTGCGATTACGATTTGCAGAACACCTCTCTTACGAGTTCAAGTCACAATTGCAAATGTTATGCGATTTGCGAGTGTCAGAACATTCCCGTATATATACATATGTATGTACTATACATTAGGGATGGGCAAATGAGTAAAATGTATCGATATTTCGATATATCGATATTTTTTGCATACAAATTGAAATGAAAAATTTAACAAAAAAAAGCATCATATAAACATATACATACATACATATGGAAATGTTTTTATACTCAAATGCCATTTATTGAGTACAAATTTCAAAACATCTATATAAAACTGCTTAAAAAACTAATTTGTACGGACAATAATTGTGACATTTTATTTTTTTGCTATAAAAATTAAATCAGTGACTGCTGTCACTAGATTTTTAGAAAAATACCACGTAAAACTTTCCCCTACGAAAATCCCTATGTAATTAATCATTTTAATTTAAAGAAACATAAACGACAAACATTTCTACTAGTCTGCATATATATTTTGATATTAAAACTGCTTAAATTAGTTAGAAATAACTATTGTATAATATTGGCAAATAAAACATTTTACAGATTTCAAATGTGTTTTGTTAATCTTTTTTGATTGAAACTAAAAATGTTAGAGTTCAGTATGTGGCATAAGTATTTTGACATATTTTTCATAGCACATATCAAAGACGTTAAGTTATACGTAATAGAGACCTGCGTGAATAGTCTTGTAGCGTGTTCTAACTATCACTACTATCAAGATTGTATAGTAAACATTTAAAGTCAACTTGACCGCAATATCCATAACATCCAATGGCATTGAAAATAAATAAATAAAAATAAGTTTGATAAAAACAAACCACTATAAATAATTAAATAAAATTACTCTTATTACATGGCGATCCTGCCAATTCCTGAGAGTGCTATTTAGCACCCGGAAATAATTTTTTTTTTGGGTCCTGGCAGATCAGCCAAAAAACGATCTGCCAGTGGAAGATGTCCGCCTGGCCAAAAGGCAAAATAAATCAAAAGAAGCGAAAGCAACCAGAGAGCAAGAACAACTACAGCAATACCCATAGCTTATAGGATGTTTACCAAATTTCGCCATCATTACTTTTATTACATTTGCATCATTAACATTACAATTTGAGGTAAATTATGACCTACTACAACCTAAATAACCACCAACAAATATAAAAAGCCACTACCATAAGGGGAAGACAGCAATATAAATCAACCAAGGAAGATGCCAGCAAAATTTAACAACAAATAAGTATAACAAAAACACTGAAAAACTAATAAAGAAGTGCACTAACTGCGGTGCACTCTTAGGTCAGTAGGCGTTAACCGCCGTTGACAAACATTATAATTACATATTTTTTTTTTAACTTATCCTCAATACTATAACACTATATTAACATAAATAAATTTAAAGTTAAATAATACTTTTATAATTCATTTTTTTATGTAATTAATTTTGTAAGGCCATTATAATGGATAACATAAATAGAAAACAAAACAAAAAACATATTAATGTTATTTTTGAAGAAGAAGGAATTACCTTAGAACAAGAAATAGAATATTTAGCAAAGATTTGGGGAATAATAGGAATGCCAGGTATCCCAAATGAGGACGATATTTTGAAGAATACTCATGTAGAAGAAATGACAGTTCGTGCAATAAGGTGGTCAGAACGCATAGAAAAAGAAATTTAATAGTACCTTTTTATCAATTACGTTTTAACAAGACAAGAAAATGAAGAAAATTAAAAAGAAAAGAAAAAAAAAAGTTATTAAAATTTTTTTTTTATAATAATAATAATAGTAATAACTATAACTATAATATATATACTAACAATAGCAATTGTAACAATGGAATGAGACAAAAATTTAGCAACTGAAGAAATAGAAACCACGAAAATAGTTAGAAAACTCGGACTTTCCCCTAAGATCAATACAATAGGAAAAGATAACTATGTTGCCGACGCTTTATCGCGAATTACAATAAATGACCTAAAAGACATGAATAATAAAATTTGTTCTATATTAAAAGTCACGACTAGATCGATGACCAATACAAAAGACAAGAATAGTAATACACTAAATAAACAGCATAAATTTGATAAAAATAAAAATAATGATAAATCTTTAACAAACACTGACGTCAGAAAATACTTAAACTAAAGATTTCACCCGCAAGATGTTATATCAAACGTGGAAAATCTATAGTAACATATATACAAATTAATGATTTGTTTACTAACGAGAATTTTGACTTAGGACAATTTTTCTCTAGGCTCGAAAAAGTGGCCGGTAAACACAATATATATAATTTACAAGTGGCACCTATTGAGAAAATTTTCGAATTTATCTCTATTAATGAATTTAAAATTATGGGCAATAAAATATTAAATAAAATTAAAGTAGCGCTACTAAATAAGGTGACCCAAATCAATAATAAGAATGCCAAGGCAATTCTTGAAATTATGCTGAAATATCACGATGATCCCATAGAAGGAGGACATTGTGGAATATATAGAACATTAGAAAAAATAAAAAGATATTACTATTGGAAAAATATGTCCAAAGACATATCTAAATACGTAAAAACATGTCATAAATGGCAAACTGCTAAAACTTTAAAACATAACAAAAGTCCAATGACTGTGACACCAACGCCAACAAAACCATTTGATACGGTAGTGGTAGACACAATAGGACCATTCCCAAAATCATTATTTGGAAATGAATACGCAATCACAATAATATGTGATTTAACTAAATATTTAGTAACTATACCAATAAGTGACAAAAGCGCTAAAACAATCGCTAAGGCAATATTTGAAAATTTTATACTTACCTATGGTCCAATGAAGACGTTCATTTCGGACATGGGAACAGAATATAAAAATTCGATATTAACAGAACTTTGTAATCTACTAAAAATTGAAAAATTAACTTCGACAGCTCATCACCACCAAACAGTAGGCACAATAGAAAGAAGTCATAGAACTTTCAATGAATACGTACGTTCCTATAAGTCTATAGATACAAATATGATTGGGACGAATGGCTAAAATATTTTACTTATTGTTTTAATACAACACCTTCAACAATATATAATTATTGTCCTTATGAGTTAGTCTTTGCAAAAACTCCTAACAGTTTTCAGATTTTCAATGTAGATAAAGTAGCACCACTATATAATATAGAGGACTATGCCAAAGAAACAAAATTTAGGTTAGAAGTAGCATATAAGAGAGCTCAACAATTATTAGATAAAAATAAACTTAGACAAAAATTAAATTACGATAAGGATATAATTGATTATAACTTTAAAATAGGAGATCTAGTTTTACTTAAAAATTAAACAGGTCATAAGTTAGAAATACAATATAGAGTACCTTACAAAATTAAGAAAATAGACTTAAGAAATAATGTAACTATATTTGATAAGAAAACAAATAAAACACAAATAGTTCATAAGAATAGACTTAAGTTATATATTTTTTTTTTTTATAATACATGATATTTATTTATTGTATCTTCATATATGAACTAACAATAAGTAATCAAATCTTAAATATATAAAAATATAAGTAGGCCCGACCAGTGTCGGACATAAGCTTAGTAATAGTTATATACAGTGAAACCAGAAATATGCTCTAAAAAAGTGTTTTATGCGCATTCAATATGCACATAAAACTTGAAAATATGCATTAAAAACTGAAAAATATGCTCTTAAAAATAAAATAAATTGGTTTATTTGTAATTAAAAATATATTCAACATTTTGATATAAAACAAGACAAAAATAAAATAAACAAAAGAAATGAAACAATAAAAAATTAACAAAGAATAACTGCCGTATTAAAAGCAATAATTTGAGTTTGAAGTGCACGTTAAAGCAAAATTTTGACTGAAGCAAATAATACAATTAATTATTTTTGGATACTCGTAAAAATTTAACTTCAATTTCAAAAGAGATCACGATATCAGAATTAAAACTTTGGAAGTGTATTTTAGATAAATAAGACAAGATTTTTATTTATAATTTTATTTCAATAAACAACAAAATATTGACCTAAATTTTCAAATAAAAATCGTTGCCTGTCACATCGAAGTAAACTTTTATACATTGACAATCAATGTTCCTTCAACGTCTACTCGGGGCAGAGTCCGTCATAACTCGCAAACTGAATTTTTATTGAAACTAACGTCCATAATAACTGCATAATATAAATATAAGAAAAATTTATATACTCATTGAACATTGGAAATGAGATTTAGATGCCGAAAAATAAAAATAAAAATTTTGATCAACACATAAGTTTGTAAGCATATTAAAATCAAAAAATTCTATAAAGTATCAAAATATGCCCTAAAAGCGTAAATTATGCTCTAAAAATAAGAAAATATGCTAAAAATATGCATGCAAGACTGATATATGCAAAAACATGCTTTAAAAGGTAAAATATGCAAAAATATGCACTAACAAATCGATGCCAAAATTCATAAAAAGTTATGAAAAGGATATGCAATTGCATATTTGCGGTTTCCCTGGTTATATATAATACATAAGTAGTGATAATCAAAAGGAAAAAATATAAAAACTAAAAGTATTTTCAGGAAGACCTATCTGGAGTGCTGTGAATAAGAGCCCTTGTGTCCCTCTTTTTTAGGCGGATGTGTCCAGTAAAGTTCAAAATATTACGGGCAAGCGGATTAGGATGTGACTCGAGATTTGTTAGATATTTGTCTGCGTATTTTGCAATTTCTTCAGTCACTAGTGGCATATTCAAATCACGATGTATATTTGAATTTTTGATGTACCATGGAGCCGATGTTATCATGCGTAAAATTTTGTTTTGCCTGCGTTGAATTTTCTCTACATTTGAAGCTGAAGCAGTGCCCCATAGTTGAATTCCATAGCACCATATTGGCTTTAAAAGCGACTTGTATATTAAAAGTTTACAGTCTAGGCTAAGTGTTGAGTTTCGACCAATCAGCCAATGTACCTGAGCTAATTTAAGTTTCATTTGGTTTAACTTAGAGTCAATATGGTGTTTCCATGTAAGTCGTCGGTCAAGGTGTATACCAAGATATTTCACATGTGAATGTTGAGAAACAACTTGATTGTTAATCCGAATGGGGGAACAAGTATCTCTTCGTAAAGTAAATGTTACTTGAACACACTTTTGTTCATTTACCTTGATTCTCCATAAGTTTAACCAAAGCTCCATCTGGCTAATGTGTTCCTGGAGTTTGCGAGATGCCTCATCAGGGTTTTCATGCATACTAAGGCAGGCTGTATCGTCGGCAAATGTGGAAGTATGGATACTACTGCTCACTGGCATATCACAAGTATAAATTAAATATAAAACTGGTCCCAGTATACTCCCCTGTGGCACACCAGATAAAATTGTTTCAGGCCTACTTGTAAAGTCTCCTTCCGCAACAGTGAACTTACGGGAAATAATGTAACTTTCCAAAAGGTTTAAAATGTTTATTGGTAAGTAAGTCTTCAATTTTAAAATTAGGCCTTCATGCCACACTTTAACAAATGCCTGGGAAACGTCAATAAACAGCGCAGAACAAAACTTTTTTTCCTCAAAAGTTCTTCTTATAAATTGAACCAATCTGTGAGTTTGTTTAATGGTGCTATGCTGACTTCTAAAACCAGATTGATGGTCTGGTATGCACCCACTACTAATTAGAATTGGGGACAATTTTGTTTTGAGCAGTTTTTCGAAAAGCTTTGACATTGTAGATAGTAGACTTATTGGCCTATATGACTCAGCCTTGGTTATATCTTTGCCCGGCTTTGGAATCATTTTAACCTTGGCAAGTTTCCAGTTGTGTGGATAATACTCCAGTCGTAAAATAGCATTAAATATGAATAACAGGGTTCTCATTGCAATACGAGGCAGGTTCATCAACATCTGATTACTAATTCCATCAATACCCGGAGCTTTCTTCGGGTTGAGTTCGGCAATTAATAAGTTATCTTAAGTTATATAATATTAAATAATTAAAACAGTATGCGCGCTACTAACAAAACCTAATATTTTGCAATAAAATTTAAATTATTAATTATACTTCAAAAATACTTTTTATGTGTAAAAGAATGTCCATAAAACTATCGTTATATGAACATTCTTATAAAAGGTGGAGGTGTCGCGTGTTCTAACTATCACTACTATCAAGATTGTATATTAAACATTTAAAGTCAACTTGACCGCAATATACATAACATCCAATGGCATTGAAATTATTTTTGCACTGGACATTTGACACTCATGCAAATGCATTCGACAGACTACAACGTAAATATGTATTTTGTACAACTCCAATTTGACACTCACCAGTCTGATCGAAGGCCGCAGCATAATGCATTTGAATGAATCATAATTAATAACCACATAAACTTATATAATAAATATAAACAATACAAAATCCATGTTTTCCAAATTTCTTATGAGACACACGCCGCACGCCTACCGTGGGAAACTAAAAGGAACAATTTGCTTATTAAGCATATACCTTTTCATTTCCCTCTTATGTTAAGAAAGGTTAAGCTTTATTCTCATAACTAGTATATAAGACAATGTATTTTTATTTTAAAATTAATTATTAAACAACATTCCTAGAGCTCCTAGCTGAGCTCAGGAAATAATATTTATTTTGAAATAAATAAAATAAGTTTGATAAAAACAAACCACTATAAATAATTAAATAAAATTACTCTTATTACAGTCTTGAAATGTAAATACGTCTTGTTTTTTATATGTATTATAGACCTGCGTAAATAGTCTTGAAATGTAAATACGTCTTGTTTTTTAAATGTATTCTCGTGGCTGCATTATACTAAACCAATAATAAATGCTGTCGTATTATAAGCAAAGCAAGATAAATGCATTTTTGTGCGTGTATATGAGTGCTACCAAGCAATGTCGTGGAGACTTCTTGTTATGAACAAACAGTCAACAAAGTAGTGTTGATACGTGTATGCTTGTTATTTTCCATATTGTACGTTTGAGTGTGTGTGTAAGATGTGGATGGTAAGCTATTATGTGTTTAAGGGACGTTTTTTTAAAGCACACGCACACAACTAATGTAAATGCATGTGAAGGTTTGTTTGTGTGCAGAAAAATAAAAGAGCATACACACAACGTGTGTGTGTATGTACATGCATGACGCTTGTATACGCGCCCATGCGTAGAAAGAAGCAAGCATCACAAATTTTTCAGTCCCGAAGTATTTTCTTCTTTATTGCTATACCTGCAATAGCTGAAACAAATTATTGCAAACAGTGTTGTTTACCGTTTGTTTTAGAAGATTTCTCTGTAGTAAAGCATATGAAAACTCCCTCATGTCTTGAAAGTTCTTATAAATGGTATTTTACAGAACTTTAATACGTAACCTACTGTAGCTCCTTAAGGCCCAACTATAATATGAATAAGCAAACTTAAGCAACTGTGCGATTACATACAATACATATGTGTGCAACTATATATAATTTACTTAAGCAAACTTTTCGTTTCGTCAAATGTCATTTGCTTAAGCAAAAACACTGTTTGTGTGTTTTTTAAGTCAAATAAAGAGCAGCAGAAAATTCTCCTTGCTTTTAAATATTTTATTATAATTGTTTCATTTTAAACCAAGGTTGGAAACCGAAAAAAATAACGGTATCGGTATTGATACCGGTACAATTATTTTTTAAATTTCGGTATCGGTAGCGGTATCGGTATTTTATTTATTTCGGTATCGGTATTACCGGTACATACCGTTATCGAGTTTATAATACCGGTATACCGATATTACTGATAAATTTATTATTTCAGGCAGTGGACATTACAAAAAATCTTTTTTTTTATTAAATTACTTCAAAAAGGGAGTATTTTTACATTAACATACATATGTACTCGTATAAAAGCATATTAACTTATTTGTTTCTATATACATATGTATGTTTATATATATTTAAAAAAGTGAAACAAGGAGACTGCAGTTTATATATGTATATAAAGTATACATTTTGGTTAATTAAACCAAATAGTAAAAATAAAAGTTTTGTCTATACTGATATATTACACTGTGTAACAAATTTTGATGAAATCGAAATACCTGGGACGTGTTACTATTTTTCTGCTAGGTATTGTCGAGTATAACAATACAAATTGTATTTGAAATTTTCCAGACACCTCCAAAATCTTGAGTTAAGGGTAAAAACCGGTTTTTCGTACCCGTAGACACTTATCAACCTCCAACTAAGTTAAATATCAACCGATTTTAAATTTATAAAAGGATACAGAAAGAAGAGACTAAGATTTTTTGAACCATATAGATATATCTTGTTTCAGTAAATTTCAAAGATGTATTTTTTTTATGATTTTTTCGGTTTTTTTCGACACTTTTCTACTTTGGACACGTTCTTAGGCAATATTTTTGTACTGGATCTATATTGTTTATAACTTTGTTTATAAAACATAATTGAATAAGAGTAATTCACAGGACTGTTTTAAATATTTTGTTAGAAGACTTTTTTTTTTTAAACTACCTGTATGATGTATTTCGCGTTTTATTTATACGCTTTCGGGGTAAATAAACTTCCAGGATGATGAAAGTACAATTTAATAGATGTATATAAACACAGAGTACAAAATTGGTACAACAGTGGTCGCCAAAATTTGTTCCTTACTTTTCTTCACCTCAAATATAAAAGTTTAGAAGTTTTTTCTCTACCAACCTTATATATTACTGTGAAATGTGTAAACAAGACCAACACCAAAGAAAGAAAGTCAATTGAAATATATTTTTGCAATTTTTGCACATATTACGGTTTACAGCTCAACCAAGTTGGATTGAAACTGAAACAACTTAACTTTTAAACAACTGTTTTTTTTTTGGTATTCTGAATAACAATTTTAGTTGGCTTCGGAACAATGCACGAAAAACAAAGGTTCTTATCTATGCTATATGTTTTGAAACCATAGTATACATTACAAAACATTTTAAATATTTTTAGTTTTGGCCTTGCTATTTTTTCTTGAGATTCTATGTTTTATGAACATGGCAATAATATTGGTTGACAAATGGGATTGGCGTCTGGAATAGTAAAGCAAATCGAACACAATGGTCGAAATAAAAACCAAAATACAACTGATAAAAAGCAGTTTTCTCATGGTGAAAAAAGTTGTAATACATAATAAAAATTTGGCAACTACAACTCAACTATCATTTATTTTTTGGCCGGAATCGGTATACCGGTACGTACCGGTATAGACGTAAACGGTAGTCTGGATACCGGTATTTTCTAACCGAAATGGATTTCGGTATCGGTAACGATACCGGTATCTAATTTTAGCGGTATTTGAATCGGTATCGGTATTTTTACGATACCGTTTGCCAACCTTGTTTTAAACTCATTATTATGTTACAATATACAAATAACACACATACATATGTGTTTATTTATGTATATTCACAGTTGAACTTTTTAGTACGCAAAACAAATAAAACATGTAGTGTAGCGTGTTATAACTATCACTACGACTAACATTGCGTAGTAAACATTTAAAGTCAACTTGACCGCAATATACATAACATCCAATGGCATTGAAATTATTTTTGCGCTGGACATTTGACACTCATGCAAATGCATTAGACAGACTGCAACGTAAATATGTATTTTGTACAAATGATATTTGACCAGTCTGATCGAAGGCCGCAGCAAAATGCACTTGAATGACTCAAAATTAATAACCACATGTGTTTATATAATAAATATAAACAATACAAAATCCATGGTTTCCAAATTTCTTATGAGACACACGCCGCACGCCTACCGTGGGAAACTAAAAGGAACAATTTGCTTATTAAGCATATACCTTTTCTTTTCCCTCTTATGTTAAGATAGGTTAAGCTTTATTCTCATAATGTATTTTTATTTTTAAATTAATGAATAAACAACTTTCTTGTGAGCTCCTTGCTGAGCTCTAATGATAAAAGAAATAGTTTACTTCATTCAGGCATTCATCTGCCTTCAACTATTTTGAGCCAGTGGCGTTTATTAGCGCCGGCACCCTCGGGCAGGTAGACTGTAGGAAAATTTTAAAATATTACAAGCATAATTATTACATGGCGATCGTGCCAGTTCTTACGAACAAAATTTTTTAATTGTCCTGACGGATTAGCCTATAAACAATCCGTCAGAAGAGAAGGAAGACGCTGCCTGGCCAAAAGGCAGACATCTATGAATATTTATGGGTCCTGGCAGACCAGCCAAAACGCTCTGCCAGAGGAAGAAAGATGTCCGCCTGGCCAAGAGGCAATAAAGCAAATAATTAATATTATTTAAAAAAGGACTTGTTATCATCAGCAGCAGTATCAAGTGCAGCAGCAACATATTTTCTGAATGTTGTATACTAGCAGCCCAACAACATTCGTTATCAATCATCAAATGTATTCCCAGCAACAAAAACGAATAACAATACAGCGATATAAATATACTTATATATATTGATCAACCAAGAAAGATTGAAAGTGCCAGCAAAATGTACCAACAACAAAAAAAAAAAACGCACCTACTATGAAAAAATAAATAAATTGAATAGATAGATAAATAAAATAAATAACGTGAAGTTACATTTTTTTTAAACAAAATTTATTGATTAAATACTTACATATATACATTAACGGAACAATAAATAGTAATAAGTAAGTGCATAGAATTCATGAGGTATTTTAACTTTTGTATTTTCCTTTATAATGGAAAGGGAAAATAAGTCTAAAACAAAAGCAATTTATGAAGAAGAAGAACTACAAATACAACAAAGAATAGAGTTTTTAAAACAGATTTGGAAATTGGTAGGAATAGAAGGAACTCCAATAGAAGACGACGTAATAAATAAACCAAAAATTGAACAAGAAACAGTCTTACTCATGAGGAAATTTTTAGAGTGGTAAATTTTTTTTTACTTGAAAAAAAAAAAGAAATTAGATTTTTGTTTTGGAGTGGTGAACTGTTGAATTTATTTTTTCAATATGGGTAAAACAGAATCGAAATTAGAAAACCCAAATGCAAATGTAATAAATGAGGTAGAAGTAGTACAAGAAAAAATTGATTTAAAATTAATTGAAATAATTCTAATTATTATTTGTATATTATCGATTTTTAACTTTGTTTTGAAAATGTATAAGATACACCACAAAATTTTAAAGAAAAAATATTCTAGCAGAGCAAATGACCTAGACAAAGTATAACTTAAATAAGTTATAAAATTTTTTTTATTCACTAATGGAATGGAAAGAAATAATTACTAAAGCCAGAATTATAAAAGAAGATTTTGAACGTTCATACAAGTGTCTCAATATAGATAGACCAATTAAAAGCGCAACAATTAACCACCATTTCCAGAACATTTTAAAAAGATTAGATGAAATAAGAGTTTTATTTAACGTTTACTACAATAGGCTTACAGTAGCTCACCAAAGAGCAGCAGACGCATTTTTTCCTTGATTTAACAAACAGAATTTCAAAATTAGCTGATAAAAAATTGATTCAAATCGAACTACCAAAGCATCAAAGCTGATTATAGACTTTGATGGAAAATCAGAAAATTTACGATCCTTTGTTGACTCCTTACCCTGGTAGATTCAATAAAAGGTACTCACGAAGCGGTGGCAGTATCACTAATAAAAACAAAATTAAAGGGAACTGCAAGAAATCTAATAAATAATGAATCAAATATAGCAGAAATAATAAGCAAACTAAAAAGTAGCGTGAAGGGAGAGTCTGTGGAAGTGTTAACAGCAAAAATTTTAAATATAAAACAAAACAATAAAACAGCCAACACTTATTGCAGCGAAATAGAAAATTTAACTAAAGCGTTAAAAACTGCATACATTTCAGATGGACTGTCATGCGACTTAGCTACAAAATATTCCACACAAACTGCAGTAAAAGCATTAACTAAAAACTGCACCATTGATAAAGTCAAGCTTATCATGGAGGCAGGACAATTTAATAGCATGAACGATGCTATAAGTAAATTTGTAAATAGTTGTACAGACGCCACAGGTCAACAAAATACTATTTTTTACTATGGACAAAAATACAAATCTGGAAACAGTTACCGTGGTAATAACACACGATCACGTGGAAGAAATAATTACCCACGTAGAAATAATAACAACAACTACAATAATAACAATAATAATAACAATTATTACAGAAACCGACAGAGACTTAATAAAAAATCATAGGAACAACAACTACGTAAGAGCAACAGAATCAAATGATAATGGTTCGGAAAAATCCGAACTTCCCCTAGGATTAAATCAGTAAAAATTTACAATCTAAATCTAAACTTGAGCTTCTTTATACATATTCAATTAGGCAATACTAACCATTCACTCACACTCTTAGTAGACACAGGAGCATACATTTCATTAATAAAATCAAAATTCTTTAAACTAAACCAAATTAACACTAATAAAACAACAATTTTAAGTGGAATAGGACAAGGTAACATCAAATCGATTGGAAATACATTTTGTGATTTAAAATTTAAAAAATTTTTAATACCACATTACTTCCAAGTAGTAGATAATAATTTTCCAATACCATGCGATAGAATCATTGGCATGGTTTTTATCAAAAAATATAACTGTATATTGGATTTCAACCAAGATAATGATTATCTTATCCTTAGACCATTTAATATACCACATACAATAGATATACCGATTACGAATAACTGCAATGAAATTAATATACCTCCAAGATGTGAAGTAATACGTCAAGTAAATTTTACCAATTCAAATAATGAATTATTAATTCCAAATCAAGAAATTGAACCAGGTGTTTTTATACCAAATACATTAGTTAAATCTGACAAAGCTTTTATTCGTATTCTAAACACTAATAACACCATTACTAAAATCAAACAAAGTAACATAAAAACCGAAAACATCTCTGATTATGAAATTATCAAAGAAAATTTAGGCAAAAACTCAAAAAGAAAATCAGAAATATTAAAAATTTTACAGAAACATTTTCCACAACAATTTAAAACAACATTAACAAAACTATGTTCAACATATAGTGATATTTTCGGTTTAGAAACAGAAACAATAACAACTAATAATTTTTATGCACAAAAGTTGAGAGTAAAAGATAAAGAACCAGTATATATTAAAAATTATCGTATACCACATACACATAAGGAAGAAATTGACAAACAAGTGAAAAAATTAATAGACGATAAGATTATTGAACCTTCCTGTTCTGAATATAATAGTCCAGTCTTGTTGGTATTAAAGAAGTCACTTCCTAACTCTGACCAGAAAAGATGGAGACTTGTCATAGATTACAGACAAATAAATAAAAAACTAATTGCAGATAAATTCCCATTACCTAGAATTGATGATATATTAGACCAACTAGGTAGAGCAAAATATTAAATAAATAATGTCAGGCTTTCACCAGATCAGTTTAGAGAAAAACTCTAGAGACTTAACAGCTTTTTCAACCAACAATGGTTCATACAGATTTACTAGATTACCTTATGGTTTAAAAATAGCACCCAATTCTTTTCAACGAATGATGACACTTGCTTTCAGTGGTTTAAAACCAGACCAAGCCTTTCTATATATGGATGACTTAGTCATACTGGGATGCTCCGAAAAGCACATGCTTTCGAATTTGAAAAACGTTTTCGATCTATGCCGAAAGTACAATCTTAAATTACATCCTGAAAAATGTTCATTCTTCATGAGATAAGTAACATACCTTGGTCACAAATGTACAGACAAAGGAATATTACCAGACGATAGTAAATATTCAATAATTGAAAAATATCCAACACCAACAGACGCAGATAGTGCAAAAAGATTCGTAGCTTTTTGTAACTACTATCGAAGATTTATTAAAAATTTTTCTGAATACTCCAGACATTTAACAAAATTATCCAAGAAGAATACACCCTTTGAATGGACGAAAGATTGTGATTTTGCATTTAAATATCTCAAAAGGGCATTAATGAGTCCAACCTTATTACAGTATCCTGATTTTGCCAAGGAATTTTGTATAACAGATGCAAGTAAACACGCTTGTGGTGCTGTTTTAACACAACAACACGAAGATAAACATTTACCTATTGCTTATGCATCCAAAACATTCACAAAAGGAGAAAGTAATAAATCAACAATTGAGCAAGAATTGACTGCAATTCATTGGGCAATTACCCATTTCAGACCATATATATATGGAAAACATTTTCTTGTCCGTACTGATCATAGACCACTTTCTTATTTATTTTCAATGAAAAATCCAAGCTCCAAGTTAACAAGAATTAGACTAGATTTAGAAGAATATGACTTTACAGTACAATATCTTAGGGGAAAAGATAACCATGTTGCTGACGCTCTATCGCGAATTACAATAAATGACCTAAAAGACATGAATAACAAAATCTGTTCTATATTAAAAGTCACGACTAGATCGATGACCAATACAGAAAAAGAAATGAATAGTAATAAACAGCATAAATTTGATAAAAATAAAAATAAGCCCAGTATATATGTACCTTTAACAAACACTGACGTCAGAAAATACTATAAACTAAAGATTTCCCCCGGAAGATGTTATATCAAACGTGGAAAATCTATAGTAACATATATACATATTAATGATTTGTTTACTAAAGAGAATTTTGACTTAGGACAATTTTTCTCTAGGCTCGAAAAAGTGGCCGGTAAACACAATATATATAATTTACAAGTGGCACCTAGTGAGAAAATTTTCGAATTTATCTCTATTAATGAATTTAAACTTATGGGCAATAAAATATTAAATAAAATTAAAGTAGCGCTACTAAATAAGGTGACCCAAATCAATAATAAGAATGCCAAGGCAATTCTTGAAATTATGCTGAAATATCACGATGATCCAATAGAAGGAGGACATTGCGGAATATATAGAACATATATAGATATTACTATTGGAAAAATATGTCCAAAGACATATCTAAATACGTAAAAACATGTCATAAATGTCAAACTGCTGAAACTTTAAAACATAACAAAAGTCCAATGACTGTGACACCAACGCCAACAAAACCATTTGATACGGTAGTGGTAGACACAATAGGACCATTCCCAAAATCATTATTTGGAAATGAATACGCAATCACAATAATATGTGATTTAACTAAATATTTAGTTACTATACCAATAAGAGACAAAAGCGCTAAAACAATCGCTAACGCAATATTTGAAAATTTTATACTTACCTATGGTCCAATGAAGACGTTCATTTCGGACATGGGAACAGAATATAAAAATTCGATATTAACAGAACTTTGTAATCTACTAAAAATTTAAAAATTAACTTCGACAGCTCATCACCACCAAACAGTAGGCACAATAGAAAGAAGTCATAGAACTTTCAATGAATACGTACGTTCCTATATATCTATAGACAAATATGATTGGGACGAATGGTTAAAATACTTTACATATTGCTTTAACACAACACCTTCAACAGTTCATAATTACTGTCCTTATGAATTAGTTTTTTCAAAACTCCCGAATAAATTTCATCAATTCACTGAAGTAGATAGAATTTTCCCTTTATATAATGTAGATGATTACGCCAAAGAGGCAAAATTTAGATTAGAAGTAGCATATAAGAGGGCCCAACAGTTATTAGATAAAAATAAACTTAGACAAAAATTAAATTACGATAAGGATATAATTGATTATAACTTTAAAATAGGAGATCTAGTTTTACTTAAAAATTAAACAGGTCATAAGTTAGAAATACAATATAGAGTACCTTACAAAATTAAGAAAATAGACTTAAGAAATAATGTAACTATATTTAATAAGAAAACAAATAAAACACAAATAGTTCATAAGAATAGACTTAAGTTATATAATATTAAATAATTACAACAGTATGCGCGCTACTAATAAAACCTAATATTTTACAATAAAATTTTAATTTTTAATTATACTTCAAAAATACTTACTATCTGTAAAATAATGTCCATAAAACTAACGTTATATGAACATTCTTATAAAAGGTGGAGGTGTAGCGTGTTCTAACTATCACTACGACTAACATTGCGTAGTAAACATTTAAAGTCAACTTGACCGCAATATACATAACATCCAATGGCATTGAAATTATTTTTGCGCTGGACATTTGACACTCATGCAAATGCATTAGACAGACTGCAACGTAAATATGTATTTTGTACAAATGATATTTGACCAGTCTGATCGAAGGCCGCAGCAAAATGCATTTGAATGAATCAAAATTAATAACCACATGTGTTTATATAATAAATATAAACAATACAAAATCCATGTTTTCCAAATTTCTTATGAGACACACGCCGCTCGCCTACCGTGGGAAACTAAAAGGAACAATTTGCTTATTAAGCATATACCTTTTCTTTTCCCTCTTATGTTAAGATAGGTTAAGCTTTATTCTCATAACTAGTATATAAGACAATGTATTTTTATTTTTAAATTAATGAATAAACAACTTTCTTGTGAGCTCCTTGCTGAGCTCTAATAATAAAAGAAATAGTTTACTTCATTGAGGCATTCATCTGCCTTCAACTATTTTGAGCCAGTGGCGTTTATTAGCGCCGGCACCCTCGGGCAGGTAGACAGTAGGGAATTTTTAAATTATTACAAGCATAATTATTACAGTAGTAAAGTGATAGATATAATTATTTGCGAATTTTTAACAGATAAGAACATTCCAACAAGTTAATTAGAGTAAATTGCATTAATTTAGGAGTTATTAAAAGAAACAAAATATGCTCACAGCTTAAATGATGCAATGTATTTTGTATATTTTCTGAGAATGAAATAACGGTGCAATGTATTTTTTTCTGTCCAGCACATTATAGGAAGGTTTCGGCACGAAAATAGGATAGAAGATAAGGACAGATCTGCGCCAAATAAAATTTATAATGATGCAGATAAGAGGTGGATTGTTCGTAAAGTTAAAGAAAAACCAGATTTAAGCGCTCCGAAATTAACGAACGAGGTCGACAAATACTTAGGCAAGGTTTGTAACCCTGAAACTGTTCGTAGAGTTCTGCGCGAAGAAAATTTTCATGGAAGGACTGCCCGAAATAAGCCGTTGATTAATGCTCGTAATAGAAAACGAAGAATAGAGTTTTGCAGACAACATATGAACAAAGATATTTTGTTCTGGAAGTCCGTTGTTTTTGCGGACGAAAGTAAATTTAACCTTTTCAGGACTGATGGGAAATCCTGCGTTTGGAGAAAACCAAACACCGCGCTTCAACCATGTAATTTGCGCTCTACAGTTAAACACGGCGGAGGCAGTGTGATGGTATGGGGTTGCATGTCCTATTCAGGCGTAGGAAATTTAACATTTATTGAAGGAAACATGGACAAAAAGATGTATCTGGATCTGCTAAAAGATAATTTAGTTCAAAGTGCGGATAAAATGGGCATTAGGGATTCGTTTAGGTTCTACCAAGACAATGACCCCAATCATACGTCTGGTATTGTAAAAACTTGGCTTATTTGGAACTGCCCACATGTAGTACAGACACCTGCATAGAGTCCAGATCTCAACGTTATTGAGAATTCTTGGTCAGTGCTAGAAAATAAAATAAGAAACCACAATATTTCTAATGTTTCTGATCTGAAACGGGCATTACAAGAGGAATGGCATGAAATTAGTTCCGATTATACTGCAAAACTGGTCGAATCTATGAATTCCCGATTAAAAGCTGTTCTGAACCAAAAGGGATACCCCACTAAGTATTAGCCGTAATAATGAAATAGAAATATTAATGTGTTTGTTTTTTTAAGACTTCTAATTTAGTGCATCATTTAAGCTGTGACCTCAAAACTGTAACTGAATTATTTAATTTGCTACACTTAGTCGCAAAACTCTACATACGACTAAATATTTAAAAAAAATGTACTTTTTAAAGGAAAATCATTAATTTTGTCAACTTTTTTTATTTTAAAGTAGAAGTAATTTAAATTAAATAAAAATACCACATTTGATTTCACTAAACAATATTAAACAAGCAAAAAATTATAAAATTCAATATTTATCCGATTGCAAAAGTGTACATACGATGTATTGTTGAGTATATTGTGTAATATTTTTTTTTAAATTTTAAAAGTTTGTGTGTCCGCTTTTTGATCAAAAGCTTCTCTAAGCCTTTTAGGTATCGAAGAAACCAGATCTTTAGTTGATTTCGCCGATACATTTTCACATTTTTCCTTTAAAATTGCAATTATTTGAGATAAGAGACTATGGCCGCTATTTTGACGCCTCTACTTCAAGGAAGCCCACAAATAATCGATCAGATTTAAATCTGGGGACTGTGGACGATGTGGAAGCTTCGGTTTTACTTTATAAAGAAGGCATTCCTTAACCAGCCTTAAGTTATTCTTGGGGTCATTATCAGGCATAAATATATATTTATCTTTAAGGTGCAATTTGTTCACAATCTGTAAAAAAAATATATTTTTAAATATCTAAATTATAACGACGATCCATAATTCCATCAAAAAATTTTAATTCTCCAACCCCATTAATGGACATTGAAGGTGCCTTTAATAACATTGATCCAACGGTAATCATTCAGTCTCTCAGGCAGCTGGGGATTGACCGAGGGATTTATCGGCTCATTGAAAATCTGCTTCTATGCAGAACCATCACTTCCACCATGGGAGCAGCCACCATCACAAGGCAGGCCCACAGAGCTACACCTCAGGGTGGTGTGCTGTCACCACTACTGTGGAATGTGACAATCAACAATCTGCTTAGAAAATTGGAATCCTTGAGCATTAAAACCGTTGCATACGCAGACGATGTAGCGAAAGCAATATCAGGATTTCACTTAGATACGATATCGCAAAGGCTAGAAACAGCACTAAATGAAGTTAATGCTTGGTGCTCTAGTTGCGGCCTGAGTGTCAACCCGACCAAAACGGAACTAGTACTCTTCACCAGGAGATACAAAGTTCCACAATTCATTCCCCCGGCATTGAATGGTACTGTACTTACCATGTCGAAAAGTGCCAAATATCTAGGTGTTGTTCTAGATAGTAAACTCTCCTGGAGGGAAAATCTTCAGGTGAGGTTAGAGAAAGCCGCTATGGCAATGTACATCTGTAGGAAAGCAATTGGCTCTACTTGGGGAATTAACCCCAAAGGAGTCGGTTGGATACTAGAGATGGTCATAAAACCTATCCTATTTTATGGGGTCTCGGTCTGGTGGAAAGCACTAGAATCAGCGGGAAACCAGACCCGTATAGAAGGTATTCTACGCAAAGCGGCACTTATGATAACAGGTGCCCTTAGATCCACGCCGACAAAGGCACTCTTCGCTATGCTTTGTTGGCTTCCTGTGGACTTAATGGCTAGAAAACTGGCCCTACATACGGCCGTTAGGCTGAACGCAATAGGCGTATGGAACTATAGACCATGGGGTCACGCTAGCATCCTAAATACAGCAAACAATATACCTAAACCCATTGACTACTGCACTCCCAAACCCTACTTCAATAGGAATTTCAATATCTCTTTGACAGAAGGGTTCTCCCCAGTGGACAGAGCCGTGCAGGTTTTCACGGACGGCTCTATACGGAGGGGAAGGGTTGGAGGGGGGATATATATTCCAGATTTTGGAATTGAAATATCCTTCAGACTCCCGGACGAATGTAGCATATTACAGGCAGAAATATCCGCCATAAAAAGAGCAACACACTGGTTGAGTTATTATCGGATACACAATAGTAATATCCAGATAATAACGGACAGCCAACCCGCGATCAAAACCCTTGCAGGTGTATATTCTACATCATTACTTGTCCAAGAATGCCGCACAGTCCTGGATGGACTGGCGCAGCACGCAACCATCACACTATACTGGGTGCGTGGACACGGAACTACTTCAGGTAATATAGTTGCGGATGAACTAGCAAAGAGAGGAACCCTACTCGGGGAAGTCGATGACAATCTCTGTGGGCTCCCTCTGTCGTCTTGCTGGAGACACTTCGATACTGCCTTTCTTAATTCAGCTAAGGAAAGATGGCGTAATGAGCCTACCTGCGTTATATCGAGAACCCTTTGGCCTCGTCTAGATACTAAAAGAACCAGAAACCTCATTAGCTTTTCCAGAAAGCATCTGAGGAATCTCCTGGCCACTGCACTTTCGGAACCCACGCTAAACGTATGGGTCTCCCGTATAATGACTACTGTTACAGCTGCAATGATGAGGAAGAGGAGGAAAGCATTTCGCATCTTCTCTGCTTCTGTCCTGCTTTGGAGGATCTCCGTCTGCACTTCCTTGGCAGAATATCCTTCAATAGCTTGTCCGAGTTATCGGAAATAGGACTTAGTAACCTAAGTCTATACATTAGGAGCAGCGACTGGTATGGCCGCTAGCCTTCACGGCATGTGTATGTACTAGACCCTCTCCTTGTCCCACTTTTTCACTTCTTCTCTACTCTACTCTTCATCTATATCCTCTCCATCTATATTCTCCCTATACTTCCGGTCTCCCCCCTTATTCTTATTCTTTCAACTTACAGGCAGCACAAAGGGATCATCGTATTGGACCCAAGTGAGCTAGACTCCTATATTTTCATTCTTCACTAGCAGCCTGCTAACCTAACCTAACTAACCCCATTAATACTTATGCACTCCAACACCATTACGGAGTCCCAACCATGTTTGACAGCATTGCATACGTCTTATTATACAAGTCAATATTATAATTTATCCATGTTTTTGGTCGTCCGTCGTTTCGAAATAGGTTGAATTTACGCTCATCCGTAAAAATAACACTTTCCCAAAAATTAGATTTGTTAAGATGGACGTGTTTGTACTCCAGATCATATGTATATCGTTTGGTTTTGTTTATGTACTTATGTATGGTATTTTTCTGGCTATACACGTCTATAATCCAACTTTCTTTAAGCAATGGCGAGTTATATTAGCATCTACAAGAATTTCATAATTATTTTTAAGGTCCTCTTTCAGTTTTGTGCTACTTCCGTTTGTATTTTTCGCAATTTATCTCACAATTTTGCGCCTTAGTCTGTCATCAAGCCTTGCTATTCGTCCCAATCGTGAAAAACTTTGATTCTTTTGTAATTTTAATGACGGTAATGATTGTAAATTTACAAAAATTTTAGGTTTGTCCGGTTTTCTCATTTAATTCCCTTCATTTGAAAGATTGATGACTAATTTTCGAACGTTGGTTGATATTTCCTTATTTTTTCCCATTTTTTCCAACTACTGCTAATAATTAAAGCAAAATCTAACACATATTGTTAAAACAAGACTAAATGAACACAAAATTATAAAATAAAACGTGCTACTATATCTGTATTTAATACAATTAAAACGCGTATGTACACTTTTGCGACGTTGGCTAAGCGTAATTTTTCAGCATTTTTTACTGTACCAAAGAAGTAACAGTGTTTTTTAGGTTTTTTATCTAGAAGTTATAAAGTGGGTCCGATAATACTCAAGATACAATATTTTCAAAAATTAAACATTAAATAAAAATTAGGAATAAAATATATGAAATACCTAAAATCGTATGTAGAGTTTTGCGACTAAGTGTATATCTTTCTTATGAAGAAATTTTTTTTTGTTAATTTTTGTTATTAAATAAAACATGTAATCTAAATATGTATATAAAATATATTAGATTTTTTTCTCTAATTGAAATACCATAAAAAATATTTGATATTTTAATATTTTTTTTTGGCTGCATCAAATAAGCTGTGAGTCACTGTATATGTGCATCTATGGCTAAAGAATGCTTAAATTCATGGAAGTATATTGTGGACACCTGAAAGTCACATCTAAATTGCTTAAGCATTTGACAGGCTTATCGTTGAATTCTGGCATTAGCTTAAGTCAGCTTATGTATGTATATTATAGTTGGGGATTTAGTCTTTACTTTCTGTTGCCGTTCTGTTTCTAAATTTTAATAGTTACTTTTTCTGTCACTAAAGTGATAAGTTTTGCATCGTCCATTGTTATATTTCAATATAGTGTTTTAGATTTTTGTGGTAAAAATTAAATTTTTTAAATTCTTAATCCCCAAATTTTCGCTTATTTTTTCTTCGTATCACTAGTAGTGATGCGTACAGTTAAAAACGGCTAAAATTTATAGAGCTCCTCAAAATATCGAAACCCGATACTCGTAAATAAGAATCGATGCATCGATATATCGGTTTTTGAAATATCGGGGATATATATCGATATTTATTTTCTCAAATATCGATATGATATATCGATATTTTTGCCCATCCCTACTATACATACATACAAACATAAGTATATGAAATTAATTTTTATGTTTTACCTTTAATTTTTGTATTGTTTTGTAGTATTTACATGAACTTTTGTATAATAATTTTCTTACTTTAAAAAACCGGTTGACCGTTTTTTTCCTGAATTGTTAAAACCGAAACCGGGTTTTTCATAATTTCAAATATTCGAACTATTCGAAAAACTGTTTCTGGAAAAAGTCGAATAATCGATCAACCTACATAAAACCCCAAATATATTTTATCAAATTCAAAATTTAATTTTATCTATGAAATCTATCAAATTAATCTGACTATTTTTTATATTTTTTGTAAAAACTTGCAAGAAAATTTTATTCATATCTGAACCATGGATTGAAATTATGATACAATTGTACTTTTTCTGATGTATTTTGTTTGACAATATTTTTAATTGCAATTTTTTGACATTTAATATAAAATTCTTTACACAGTTTCATGTATTTTTATGCATTTTTTTATAGTTTTTTAATTTTTTTTAATTAACAAATACAAAAATGTCACATGAGCAACAAACAAAATTATTTGCAATTAAAATTGAATTATGTGCCTTAATGAAAAAAAAACAATAAATTAAGAAAACATGATTTCTTTTTACATACGGTAATGTACATGATTTTTTAAAAATGAAATGCACATTTTTCAGTTTTCTTTTTCAGATATTTTTGAAAATAATTAATTTGATAACAAAACGCGCAAAAGGTGGTTGGATAATTCTTGCAAGTAAAAATTTTATTTCTTATAATTTGTAGGAATTTTTTTGTCTAAATTTTTTTCTCTCTTTTGACGCTCTCTGCTTGCAAACTTTTTGAGTTAATGAACACTTTCCAGTAATAATTGTTACAAACTCGTAACAATTTTCATTAAATAAACAAACCTAAAGTTATACATAGATATTGTTTTGAACAGTCTTTCCATCTGTCCATATAAATCATGTATTTTATGTATTTGAAAACAGAATTACCGCGTTTTCATTTGGATTGATATAAATCGGCATTTTTTGATCTAAATCGGCATATTTTGGCTTTTTAATGGAAAAAATAAAAAAATCGACACTTTTGGCAGCCCTGCATTCAGCATCGAACTAAGTAATAATATTGTTCGATCTCAAACTGAAAAAAAACGTTATCGAAAGCGACGATTAGGGCCCAGTTCTTCATCAACTGAGTGCCTAAAGTTCAACCGATTACATACCAAATGTGTATCTCTAACGTTAGGGCTACCGAATTCAAATAAACTTTCATTCTTTGGTTAAAATGTCTTATGTTAAATACATCTTAATAATTCCACGTCTTAAAATAACGTAGCACAAACCTCATGGACAGTGTTATTTATAAGATAAGCTGGACATCTAATACCACTTATTTAAAAAAGTTGGACTTTCCCGGACGCAATTTTTTTTACAAGGACAAATTTCCCAAACAAACAGTAGTGTCCGGGAAAAAAATTTTTCTTAAAACCACATATCCTAGGAATAAAACAAGCTAAAAAATATTAAAATCCAGCAATAAATCTTGATTTTATTCACAATTTAAAGCAGGTACCTAAAAATGGAAAAATGTGTTTAATGCATTAAATGCAGTCACATTTATATCTGGTAATGCCATTGAAAGGGCATTGCGGGCAGGTAACAGAACTTTAAATTGTGAATAAAATCAAGATTTATTGCTGGATTTTCACGTTTTATAGCTTGTTTTATTCCTAGGATATGTGGTTTTAAGAAAAATGTAAAAAATATGAAAGTTTTGAGTTTCTGATTTTTTTATTGCATTTTTCATGTAAAAAAATTACGCGATTTTTGCATAAAAAAAACTTTTTTCTCTTTTAAATTCTGAATAACTCCGAAACCATAAAAGATAGATAAAAAATGATTATTAATTTTTTTTAACAAAATTTTGTGGCGCGTCTATTGGTTTATTATCTATTAAAATCGAAATAGCGGTTTTCGAGTTATAGTAAAATATATTAGTATGGCCGACTAATTTAGGGGCCAAAATTAGCCACGCCCATAAAAAAAATCTCTACGTGATAGAGAAAAACTGACAGCAGATTTGAATTTAATGCATCGAAATCCATATAGTCCGCGTAATTTTATCTAAAGGACAGCTAAAAAATGTTATTTTGTTGTACAGTGTAATTAATTATTACAAAAAACATTAAACAATAAACATTGAAATTCAGAAAAAACTAAACGGCTATAATTATTAAAATATGTACATATAAAATAGAAATAAGATATTGAGTGTATTTTAGAAAATCACTCACATAATTAGTATATAAGCAGTGTTGGCAGAATTTTTAAGGATAAAATTTGCAAAATTTAACCATTTTTCACGAAAAAATCGGCAAAATCTGCATTTTATTTTTAAAATCTTTAAAAAGTATTCAAAGCAATTTTTAAAACAATTTTTTAAAATTTTATTACAAAAATTACATAAATATCGATGTGCATGTGCAATAGGGGTGGAAAACTATGGATGGCACTGTCGATACTATCGATAGTTAATTTTTATGTAACTATCAATGTTTTAATTATTCCATCGATTAATACGAGTACTTCAAAACTATCAATATTTTTTAGTCACTATCGATAGTAAATTATATACCACTAAAACTAAAAAAAATGTGAATATTTTGCTTTTCATAAACAAAAATAACTGAATGACGGGAAAATGTCTAAATTGCTCACTTATTTTTCATACAATTATTTTAGTTTTGCTATTTATTGAACTGCCAAATAAAATTCTGTTTTATATTTTGTTTTGAATTTTAAGTGTAAATAAATATGTACATTATACGAATAATAAATAAATAATAATGAATAATGAATAAATTTCATATCTGAGTACACTGAAAGAATTTTCTATGAAATTCGACGATAATCTAATGAAAAATTCATTAAAATTCAACCAACGTCACGCTTCGTTGGATTAATGAAACCAGTTTCGTCAAAATTATTTTATTGAAAACTTCATCAATGTTATTTAACAGTGTAATTAATGCAGTGCTATAACATCATCGAAACAATAAAATAATTTCATGAAAAGAATGAAATAACTTAAATGTAAAGGGGTTTCTTAATAATTAGAAAATATTGTTGTCATAAATCCAATAAAATATTCTTACGAAACCAGAATACCAACTAAGCAATTCTAATGATTTGTGAAAAATTTTTAATGAAATTGTTTCATTGGACTTATGAAGCAAAATTCTTTCGGTGTAGTGTTTTCAAAAATCGACTTGTATAAACCAGTTTTTCGGTTACCCGAACTCAAAAAAACCGGTTAATCGGTTAACCGACCATTAAATAATAAAATAAATTTAATGTAAAAAATAATTCATTTTAATTTAAAAAGCAACAAAAATAACTTAAAAATAGCATTTGTTACACAAAATTTGTAATTTGTGGTCAAAACAAACAAAAATAAGGACTAAAAGAATTTATAAAGAACAAATGTGAATTTTATGAAGTTTTTTAAGTATATATTTATTATTTGAACGGGCTAAAGTTCGTATTGCTTTGTAAGCCAAATTACATGTGATAATTATTAACCCTGCTACTATGTTAGAAAAAAATACACATTTTATGTTCGGGTCATATTTTGACCCCACATTTTTTTATTGAGAAAATTCAAGTTTGTCAATTTCAAAAATATTTTTAAGGCTTGTGATCAATGCAATATGTCGTCGTTAGAGTGATTGTGTGTCGGTGTGACGTACAAACAGGTTTTTTGCAAGTTATGCACTCAGTAAATGTCTTTTTTTACTTTTTCGACGGGCAAAATTTGCACCTTTTCCGTTCACTAGCACATTGTCGTTTTGGAGAAGGCGAATTCGTAGATGGTGATACACTGTCTTCTTCTCGAATTCTTCGTACCAATGATGCAGAGGCTTCTGCGCGATGAAGCCGACTGCGCCTCTTGATATGTTCTTGAGCTAAAACTTCACCAAGTTGCTCTAAAAATATGCGCCTTTTGTGCAGTTTATTTTTTTTGCCATTCCGGATATATTTCGGTCCATATTATAAAAGCGTTGAGAGCAGAAATATCTAACAAATTAGAGAACAGGGCAACTGGCCACCGATTGGTTTTTCTTTTGCACGAATATGTACGAACTATTTGGTCCAATGTGTCGACTCCGCCTTTTGTCGAGTTGAAGTATTCAATTATTTCCGGATTTTTTTTTGGATGATCTTCCAAAATGTTCCTGTTATGGTGAAGAGTCCTAAGCAAATAAACCATTCTGTATTTTTTAGGCACATACAAAACTACAGTTTCTTTTTTATGAAAAAAAATTTACTTGAGTCTATTGGAAGCTTACGCAATTCTTGTGTTGTTGCATGAACCGGCAAAAAACGTTTGTTTTTCCTCACTGTGCCAACAATAGTAATTTTTTGCTTTAGCAGTTCTAATGCAAGATTATGACTCCTTAAAAAAATTATCGGTAGTCACATTTCGTCCACGGTATGAAGACACTAAGTCTAGAACAACCCGTTCGCCTTGGTTCCTTTCAGCATTTGCCCAAGTATATTTGGAACTGTAAGCAAAACGCGGTGTCAGAATCTGCTGCTATCCACGCTTTTATGCCATATTTCCCAGGTTTACTTGGAATGTATACTTTGAAAGGTCATCTACCTCGAAACGGAATAAGCTGTTCGTCAATCGTTATATTACCACTTGGAACGTAAAGCAGTTGCAAGTTTTGAGTTCATTGCTCATAAAATGTGCGAATAGGAGCAAGTTTATCTCCTCTTTGTTCTCATCTTCTTTGCCTATCGTCAAATGCTAGTACACGAGAAATATTGCTAAATCTCTCCAAAGACATGATTGCTCTCAAAAATGGACGTCCATGAAACGCGTCCCACAGGAAGTTAAGACTTTCTCCGTATGACTGGTAGACTCCTAAAAGAATAATATGTCCGTTATACAATTATAATAGAAAAAATATTGTGTAAATAAATACCAATAAGTATAAGAAGTCCCAGGTAAGCATCGAACTTAATAGCATCTATAGCTTGAAAATTTTCGAAAACAGCACTTCCTTGCAAATTGCTGTAGTAAATTATATCGCTTTTCATAGCTTCTGTAAGGCATACATCAAAAGTATCACGAATTTTCGAAATACGATGAATATTTTCACTTGCTGCACGACTTAGACATTCCAAAGAAGGTATTGATCTTTATCAAAAAATTCTCTGCCATTAGTTACGGTCAATGAACTGAAGGCTTCTGTGCCACTGGAAATGGATTGTTCTGAAGATAAACATTCGTCTTCCTCAAGTACAAAATTAGCATCACCATCATCACTTGTATTGTCTTCAAGGTCACTCAAGAATGCACCAATGTCATGTTCAGTCATTTGTCCACGCTGACATTATGGCCAAGTAAATGCAAAAAAGAGTTTTATCGTATAAATACTAGTATGAATTTAGAAAAAACAAGATTATGTATACTTACAGTATGTCGAGATTCCATGTTTTATCAAAATCTATCGTCTATAAACTTAGATGTACAATAGCAACTGATCACTATGAAAATTAGCACAGAACTAGAAGTATTTTCTTCGTTTTTATTGAATACTAAAATTATAACTGTAAACGAATTTCAGTGCATTCGCAACAGAGGTGTACCAGACGATGACTCTGCACTTAGGGTTTTTGTTGACTTTCTTTCGCATGGTTGTACCATGCGTTATTTTTTGAGCGTTTTGTCAGTCATTCTTGTTTTGTTTGTTTTGTTGTCATGTAAAACACCAAAGAGGTGAAAGACAAATGCAAAAAATATATAATATAGACATATTTTATTATATATTTATTATTCGTTTTACAAAAATTATATAGGGTCATAAAATGACCCGAACATGATATGTGTAAACACTTTCAATAAAAAATTTTCTAAGCCTAAAATGGTGATAAAACTAATTGAATTCAATATATTTCAACAATTGAAGCACTGAGTAGTAAGAACTTTTAAATATATTCCACCAGTTAGAAATACGGTAATGTTAAATACGATTTGGGTCATCAAAAGACCCTCACGTAGTAGCAGGGTTAATCAACAAATAACAACAAAGTTTGTTGTAAATATTCTGACTAACAACACATAGTTGAACGGAACAACTAGCCGTTATCGAAGGCCACTAAACCTTTATCATCAGCGTTCTTTTCTTGGCCTTCGAAGACGGCTAGTTGATCCTTCTCTCATAACTACTTTCATTCTGAATATTTTCACACACAGAATATTAATATTTATTCAGTAAAAAAATTAATACAGTCATACTCGGAATATTTATTGATCTTTTGCCATTGTATACAATTATTTGTGTACATAAAGTGGAATGGAAAAACTGTGGCTGTGTGTGTGACTGTTTGAAAACATGTGTGTGTGTAAAAAAATAACTCTGTATTACGCATGTGTATTCGGTTTTATATTCAGAATATTTTTGTATTCAGAATATTTTTATATTCACATAGTCTATAAATTTTAGTTGTTTTCGTTTGTGCCGGGTAATTTAAAAATTGTGTATACACATAGTTGTTGGATGTTTATAGTTACACGCATTCGGTTTAAAATTAATTCGTGTGTTTATATTTTCACTGTTTTTTATCTTTAGCTGCACGCATTCGTAGTTGTTTGACGGCCAACAAAAAGAACTTAAAACGATACTTTCGTCATTCTCTGGTGTGTACCTCACTGTTATCAGCTGTTGTTATTATTATTATATATATTATAAAATTTATGTTCAACACAATTGGAAAATCATATAGCAGTTTCGCACAAACTCTACTACTTTGCCTATGTGACAGGATTTACGAAAGAAGAAATATAGCCCTAAATACACTATTTTTATATTTACAAAATTGCTGTTTTCCAAAATATTCACCCTTATCGTGAATAAAAGTTCACGTGCAAAGTGTTCCCTTTCTCTAAAATTGTGATCGTCAATGTTTGCGTTGTTGTTGTGTCAGTATACTATTTTCTAACTTTGGTTGACGTGAAAAAAATGTTCGCCTTTTTTACCGATAAGGGTGATTGCGAATATATAAAATATTCTCAAAGTATATTACTAAAGACTTTGCTATGCAGCTCTACAAGAGACTAATTTTTTTTTTGTAGAAAATGAAAGAATTGAAAGTGAATTAGACTATTAAGATTTTTAAATTTTATAAAATTCCGAAAGTTTAGAGGAAGAACTAAACTTGACGTTAATTTCAATAAAAAAAATAAATATGCTATATCATGCTACGAATATATCATGACATCAACTGTCAGTAAAAGAATCTTCTCGATATCATCTTTAATAAAAACTAAATTGAAAAACAGAATGTCTCCTAAATATTTGGATTGTGATTTGTTATTGAAATATACTTAAAATTTTAGTTAAATTTTAATTATTATTCGAACTTCATTTGTTTCTATACTTATTATTTGAACGGGCTAAAGTTCGTATTGCTTTGTAATCCAAATTACATGTGATAATTATTAATGAACAAATAACACCAAAGTTTGTTGTAAATATTCTGACTAACAACACATACTTGAACGGAACAACTAGCCGTTTTCGAAGGCCAAAAAAAGAATGCTGATGATGAAGGTTTAGTGGTCTTCGATAACGGCTAGTTGTTCCGATCAACAGTTCTTAATAAAAACATTTATGACCAGGGTTGCATTTCGAGTTTTACGCAATTAGTGATACAATTAACTAGTAATTGCTCAATTTATTAATCGACTTATTGTATGGTAAATTGTTGTCAATTAAGGTCTTAATTGCAAAAAATGCTCTAATTGCGCAATTAAGGGGTATGTCTGAACACGGTATAAGAGTGCTATATTCGGCATACATACATATGTACATACATACATATTTGTTTTGTGATAAAATTTATAATCACCCTTACCGTGGTTGGCGTTTTTGTGGCGAAAATTAGGCGTTTTTATGAAATGGTATCGTGGTTGGCAAAAACGCCAGTAAATGCGACACTTTTATGAAATCTATTACAAACAAGCCGATTAAATAGTACCGCGTTTGGCATTTTTGCCTGTCGAAAGTGGCGAAAGCAGTCGTTAAGATTTTTGTTACCGCCATTACAGAAAAAATAAACAAAATCAAAAAAATATTTGCATATTTTGTTAATTTTGTCGTTTATAAAATACATTTTGGTATAAAAATAACTTTAGATTAAATAAAATAAACGTGGAACAAGAATGGAACGAAATTGCTGATGATTTAAATAGTATTGGACCTACATTCCGCAATGATGAGGGTTGGATGAAAGTTTGGGAAATTCATCTCGGACAAAGCTCACTATACATGGCTTCAATACTCAGTACATATTTTTCCTATCAAACAGAAAGTAAGTTAGGATTTGTTTTTTTTTTTTAATTTAGTACATACACAAATACTTTTTCCCAGATTCATTACTTATATTATTAGATTGACTAAGAATGGTTTTAATTATGTACAGTATTTTTCGGTTAATTGACCCTACGGTTAATTGGTTTCCACGCTTAATTGAACCAAATGATCGGGCAAAAAAATATTGCATACGAAAGCACATGTAAATTTCCTCGGATAATTGAACCCGGTTAATTGATTTTCCCGCTTAATTGGTTCAAAATTCATGTCATCAAAAATAAATTTCCTCTTACTTTTACCCGGTTAATTGCATTATTATTGAATAATAATCTAGCATTTTTTCACATACATATTTGACATCATTTGTGAAAAACACTGGGTGGCAGTAATGCCAACTTAGCCCTTTTCGGGCTAGATTTAGCCCGTTTTCAGTCACTCAAAACGCGAAAAAAAGTTTTTGGCCCGAAACTATAAAACGCGTTTATCTAGCACTTTTTACAATTATCTTTCAGCCCTTTTAGCCCCTTTTAACTTTTTGCTCGATATGTCTACATTTAAATTTTTACGAACTTTCTTTTTCCTTTAATCTAGCAATATCGACTTATGAAATAACGTGCTTGCATTGTTTTACTAAGTTTCTTCTCTTATTTTGGTTTACCAATTAAAAAAAAAGAATCAATATCGAAAAATGTTATATTTCTTCAAACATTTTTGTGCTTTCAAAGATTTTCAGTATAGCCTAAAAACAGATTTTTATTTATTAAATTTAAAATTTACTTACGTAGCCATATGTATGTATACTACTACTGTATATATACATATACACTATTTAATCCACGTATGTCCCTTATATAAATTTAGTATGAAATGTAAATGAAATATGTATGTACCTTATTTAAATGTTATATATCAAGCTACATATGTGTTCATCTCATGGTAGTTATTTATTTTCTAACAAATTACTTTACTTTGGCTTTGATTTTCAACAGAAACATTTAAAAGTAGCCCCTTTTCGCGCTTTTTCCAAAAATTTTACTTTATGTTGCATTAAACGTATATTTTTTTCAGTTTAGCCCTTTTAAGCCCTTTTTTCAAAAATTTTTACGCGTTTTGAGTCTAAAAAGTTGGCATTACTGCTGGGTGGCATCTCTACTAATTGGCCTTTCACACACGAGAACAATTGTGCTGGCATAACATGCCAGTTTGTTGGTGAGAGAGGCAAAGAGAGGGGTTTCGTGTTTGGCATAATTTTTCAACCAGCTACAACCCCGCATCACCAGCACAAAACCAATACACACATCACTTAAAAAAACAGCAAATATCAAATGCATACAAAAAACACTAACACACATAAAGCTGTGTATGCGTATACATTTTTATGTCGGATGACATAAAAATTTGGCTGATCATTATTTGCATAAATCTCTTTTTGATTCTCCTGAGATCACTTTTGATGATTAAAAACTGATTTATCACTTAGGTGATTGAAAAAGGATTCACTTATGATTCATCTATATGATCAAACAATGATTTCTTGAAAATAGAGAAACAAAATGAAAAGAAACCGCAAAAAGGGCGATTTAATGATTTAATACTACCAAAAAATTGCTCAAAAATTAATCAGCAAATCGTATCATCAATGATTCTTTGGTATGATTCATCTGTAGGGTACCATTTTCTCACAACGGGAGTATCATTTATGATCGAAAAATGAGCTCATGTGCGTTTGTTTTTCCCGTCAAGCTGATTCGGAAAAGATTCGATTATGATACAAAATGCTAGCTGGGGTGTGTTCTTAAAAAAACAAAAATTGTGCGGCATAAAAATTAGTCTCGTGTGTGACAGGCCATTGAAATAATAATAAATACCTGCGTATACACATAGTATATGTACATTTTTTCTGTTACTTGCATTTTTTTCGTTTAAGGTAAAAAAAATTATTTTGAAAAACTTAAAGTGCACATATGCGATTTCTTTTAATTCATTAGTAGTTCCAATTATGCGTGATTTCTGTAATTGAACAAACTGTTCAATTAAACGGGATTCTTGTAATTGAACGAATTGTTCAATTAAGCGGGTATCGGCTAATTGGTTCCCCGGTTAATTGAACAAAAAGTTGTGCAAATTTTGATGTGCAATTAACCGAAAAATACTGTATTAAAAAAATATTTAATTCAAAATAAACAAACCCCAAAGAATAACTAACTCTGGTCTATCCAAATTGTTGAAACTATCAGCAACAATGAGGATACTTGCCAAAGGCAGTTACCAAAAAGTGCTGGATATGAGATTTTTGTAAATATTTGTCAGTCCGTGGTGAGTGATGCGTTTCACGAATGTATTGAAGCCATGTATAGTGAGCTTTGTCAGAGATGAAGAATTAACTCTGGTCTATCAAAACTGTTGAAACTATCAGCAACAATGAGGATACTTGCCAAAGGCAGTTACCAAAAAGTGCTAGATACAGTGTTGCCGATGAAGAATTTTAAATTACACATCACTGTTTCCAATATTACACATCTGAAGAAAAATTACACATGATTTTTTTATATATGTACTATATTCAACCAAAAAATAAAACAAACAAAAATAATAGTAATTCAAACTTGAACATTACATTTAGAGATATAAGTACATATGGAATTATAAAAATAATACTTTATGTATACATATGTAAGTATTTGGTATATACAACAATTTTATGTCAATTAATTATATTTTTTCTATAAAATATTTGTAAGTCATAATTTTGTAAAACACAACGCAGCAGTCAGAATTTTTGTGACAGAAAATAACAAATTTGAAAATATTTTAAATAATTGTTGGTTTGTACATACAAACATATGGATGTAAATTTAAAATTTAAACTTCATATAAAATGCTCTATTGTTTTTGGGATTGAAAAGTCTAAAATTTTTAACAAAGAAAATTATTCAAATAATTTCAAATTTGTTATTGTTTTTCGTTGCGTTGTGCAAAATTATGCCCATAATGTTTTATGGGCAATTTTTCCAATTTGGCTTATTATACATATTCCACTTCTCCGAATTCCTTCTTTGGTACAAAAAATTGCCGCAATTGTTTTTGAAGATAACTTATTTCTTAAATCTGTTTAACAATTTTTTAAATTACTAAATATTCTTTCTGCGGATGCAATTGAAAATGGTAATATTAATAGAAATTTAATTACTTTTGGTAAATTTGGAAACAAAGTTTCACATACAGAATTTTTTAATCTAAAAACTTTTGGCCAGTATACTTCTGGTTAGTAGTAGTGAATTGCCGGTCCGGCCCCAATTAAACTTTTGAAATTTTAAAATTTTAATTACCCAAATTTTAAAATTCTTGGAAATTTGTGAAATTTGATACCTTGAGTTTTCGGCGGCACGCTTTGATTTTTTTTGTTTACATTAGGAATTTTTTGTTTACATTAGGAGTTTTTTGTTTACATTAACCCTTGTGGGAACGGGTGATTTTTTTGGGGTTACATTAATTGTGTGAACGGGTGATTTTGTTGTTTGTGGGAATACGTTAAGTGGGTTCATAGGTAGGAGGTTTTTCTTTTTTCTAATGTATGTATGTATATGCCGACGGGAAAATCATGAATACGATTTTTCCTAGTACCAAAGGGAAAATCATGAAATGATTTTTCCTAATACTAATGGGTGTGAAATAGTGAAAATTAATTTTTCCTAATGCCGACGGCAATACATGATTATTTTTCCTAATGCCTACGATAAAACATGAATATTATTTTTTTCAAATGCCGACGGCAAAACATGATTATTATTTTTTTCAAATGCCGACGGGAAAATGATTTTTCATAATTCCGACAGGAAAAATATAAAAGTTATTTCTAATGCTAATACAGGAGTTTAAGGCTGGCCGTGATTTGGGGTGGGTGGGGTTGTTGTCGTAATACATAACAGAGGGACTTTATGGATGTGTCCGTCTGTCTGTTGTGCGAGGATGAGATTGGCCGGAAGAGCGTGGTGTAGTTGAGGTAGATGGATTGAGTGTATACCTGTCTGTTGGAATTTGTGTGAGGGTTTGATTGACAGGGGGCGGGGTGTAGTTGAGGTAGATCGACTGCATGTATGCAGGTGTTGCAAGTCTGTAAGAATTAAAGGCTTATAGTGATTTGGGGTAGGTGAGGATGTTGTTGTACGAGTAGTATGTATCCATGGGAATTTGTGGATGTGTCTGTCCGGGGGAATTTAAGCGAGGCTGTTATTGGGAGGGGGTGTGGTGTAGTTGAGGTGGATCGACTGCGTGTATGTATGTCTATATGTTTGTAGGAGCTTAAGGCTGATCGTGATTTAAGAGAGATGAGGATGTTGTTGTAATATGTATACGTAGGAATCTGTATGTATGTATGTCTGTGAAAATTTAAGGCTGATCATGATTTAGGGTAGGTGAGGTTGGTGTAGTAATATGTCTGTGTGTATGTACATATGTTTATAGCAGTTTAATGTTATTAGTGATTTGAGGATAGGTGAGGGTGTTGTCGTACGAGTGATATGTATGCGTGGGAATCTGTATGCATGTTCGTAGGAGTTTAAGGCTGATCGTGATTTGTGTTGTTGTCAGTGTTGTTTGTAGGAATGACCGTGAGAATTTTTGTATGTATATCTGTAGGAATTTAAGGTTGGCCGTGTTTTGTGAGGGGTGGTGTCTTGTTGAAATAATCTGAATTTTTCTTAGATGAAATTTGGTATATGTGTGTGTGTGTGTGCGTGTGTGTGGGTATGATTTTCTCACGCTAGTAGTTTTATGTACGTAGAAATAAATTGTATTCAATATCGAGATTTGGTTCTATAAAATATTTTCATATATCTGATACATATACATATACATAAGTATATTTTCATACTCAAGGTTGCTGGGTATTTTGTCATGCTTAAAATTGTCCAGCTTTAAAGTCTGCCTGCGAGAAATTTGTTTATATTACAGATTTTGCTTATTTAACTACGTCCGGCTTCTTTCGCTGAACTTCTTTTCATACGATCATGGGAATTTATAGTTTCTCTGTCCATAATAAGGTCGTTTAGCTTGGGCATGTGCTCTGACTGAATGGTTTGCGTTGTTCATATATTTTTATGATGTAGATATTGTAAGTGTGATTGTCAAGATCTAATAAATATTTGAGTATTGATAAGAAATTTGATATTATGTGTACATACACATCTACAAATTGACTTTATGTATGTATGCGGTCTTTTGTTGATGTTGTAAATATTCGCCGGGTCTTTTATGTATAGATGTCAAATATCTTCATAGTTTTTTTTTATTTGAAATTAAAAAACGTTGATTTAATTTTTATCTGTATTTACTTCAAAGTTTGTGAGGATTTTCTGTTTTTAGTAAAACTGAATTCCTTAAGATACATACTTTAGAATAATAGTAACTATAATAGAAATATTTCCTATATTTAATTTACATTTGTTTAAAGTTGATGCAGCTTATCTTCATTCTTAGAAATATTTTGATATAAAATTTTTTCCAGCCGTAGGCTTTTTTCATCACCTTTTACATTTATTTTAGAATATCTTGCATTGCCTTTTATACATTTATAAACATTTTTAAATGAAACTGATCCAGCAGTCCAGCTTATGTAATGATAGTTTTTTGTTAGCCAGCTTGCTTCTTTTTTTTATTTTTTATTGATTATTGAGTTTTATAATGAAATTATTATATTCGTAATTGTTGAAAACAATCGCTACTTCTTTTGTGATGAAATCATTTGAATTACTTTTGAAACCTTGTACGTATATAAAAATTATGTTGTTTTCCATATTACTCAATTTATAAGACTTTTCGAACTTGTCCTTTGATGGGTACATATTCTATTATACGATCATGAATAAGAATACAGTAAGCTGATTTCTTTGCTTACTATTTCAAATTAAAATTTTATTCAATTGCCCCGCTATTGAATAAAAGGAGCTTTTATCTTAAACTCTGGTACAGGTAGAAACGCATGAGATTCTTTCATATACTACCTTTGCTGGAATCTTAGATACATATAATAACTATATAGAATTGCATTACGTTTATTTTTAAATTTTATGTTAGGATTATCATCATATGGATATGAGACTGAACTTAAATGTACTTTTAAATAAGTTAATTTATAATGAACAATCTTATTTTCTTCCTGAATAGCGAACAACAGAAAACGAAGTCGTTTTCTTACAATTTCGGTCTAACCTCTCAACTGGTCCTCTAGTATACAATATGACTTTGTATGTCAGCATTTCTGTCTCCTCTTTGTCAGCGTTAGGGATAATTAAATTTTAAACTTTTTATTCTTCAAATTGTGTTACTTCATACTGATAATATGTTTAAGTACATTAATAATGTACGAGTATATGTTTATTTTATGACGGGTGAGCGCCTATAGCTTTTATTTGATGTTCTGGATGAAGTGATTTTTTTTTTCTCATTTTATTAAAGTTTAGCGTATTGCGTATATATTTCTAATATATTTAAGTGAGCTTTTTGTACCTGTCAGACAGAGTGAACGTATCAGTTGGTCAGTCAGTCTCTCTTTTTATTTTATTAATTTTTTCTTCTAATGTGTCACTACTATTTTTTCAGATTTTACTACTTGAAATAGAAAATATTTATATAATTTTAAAAGTATTAATATATACATACATATAGGTAAATATATGTATGTACGTAGAAATTAGTTCATATACAAAGAAATACATCTTTAATAATCAACTATTCTAGAAAATCGATCCAAAGTAACACATTTACCTCCATCATCAATTCACCGTCAGTGTTTTCATTAAGTATCAGAAACATTAGAATATCTATGTTTGGAAGAATTTTTACCTCATGTGCTTTTACAAGAGGTTTGCTGGTTTACCCCTTAAAGTTATTGTTGTTAACGTAGGCTGTGTTGTATCACATTCAGATCTAATGATTTCTTACTTAGAAAAGGTCCTCATCACCATCAATCATACCTGTATACAATATATTCATGAGTTGAGTTGACCCAGATACAATTGCTGTCTACAAATTAATGATTAGAAAATAGCTTTCTCATCACATTCTAACAAGTTTAGTATTTTGCTAGCATGCATGCTTTAGCATGCTTCTATCGATAGTGACGCGAGAGTCCGACATTTAGTGCTTTTTCAATTAAAAATCTATACTATTAGAATTATGAATTCACTCTTTTGAATTTTTAACAAAGTAGATACATATGTATGTATTTCATTTGCCCCAAACTCTTAAAATTTCTTTACTTATAAAAGTATGATGTCAGGATTTTTTTAAATTATACATGCTTCGGCATGCTTCCAATATTTTTCTCGGTAAATTTATTTCATACTCATACAGATACAGATATAAAGTAAGGTCTGTTTACATTACATTTTACAATTTATGCATGCTTCAGCATGATTCTAGTTGAAGTCTGTATTTATTTAGTAAGTTTGTTTGATACCCATTCATACACATGTACATTGTTAAAGATTGGATATCAAAATCCAATTTTCTTAGTTTATCTAGAAATGAACAAAGTGAATATCTTTTATAATAACCATATTCACACTTTGAAATTTTGTGTGCTAGAGCTTTCGAAATGGAAAATGTACACCTTTTACTACAAAATGTGATAATATGATGTGTTGCTGAATATTTTGAACTCTTAAGTTTTCACAATATTTCATACAGACCATCAAGTTTAGAGAATTCTAGTATATTAAGCTATTTATCTTCCCTGAGACCTAAAATTCCTAATCAATCCTTCAAAAAACCAATACAAATTAGATTTATCCTTTTTAATTTTATTTATATTTTCATTGAATTTCAACATTTTGTACCTTTTCAAATTACTGTATACTGTATTTTGCACCTTTTTCTCATTCGTTGAGTTAACTTTAATCGCAAATATTTTAATGATGTGGTGAACTTTTCTATTGTAGGCATTAAGTAAATCTTTGTGTATATCAATCCACTTATATGAACCATTATAGCTAAATTCTTAACACATAATCCCTTTTAATGATCTATTAATTTATTCTACTATTGATGCTTTCATATTATGAAATTTTTAATCCTCTGTTTATGCATGAATTTTGCAGTGTTTATTAAAAATTCTTTACCAACATCTATATGTATTTTTTTGTTTTGATACTCATATCATTTCAAAAATATTTTCCATTGCCTTATTTTTTTTCGAGTGCAGCTTTTATTTTCAACGATACTCACAATATAAATTTTGAGAATGTGTCAGTTACAGTCAGCAAAAAATCAATAATTTCTATTTTCTCTAGAATAGCTACCCAGTTCACCTAAATCAGCTCCATAAAAGATCATCTATTCCATTCATTACATCACTACAATACACAAACAATTTTATAAATTTATTATGGATTACGTTTACTAAATTTCTTTTTAAGGACAGTGAGTTGTTTTACAGTTTTTTGGCGAGTGTTGTGATCTACTTGATACATTTTCAGCTATTTATACTAAAATGTAGTTAATTTTCCAATCTATAAATTTTATCGCTCAGCTGTTCAATTTGTTTGTCAAAAGATGATTTAATTTTTAGAATGTCTTTTTCAATTTTATACCTATCTTCTATCGTTAATTTTATTTCACACTCCACTCCATTAATTTGCATTTGAATATATCCTTGAATTATATTAATGCCTTACGCTTTATTATTAATTCATCCTTTAGTTTCTAGATTAGAGTTTCCAGAAACAATTTACTGATAACATTATTCTCCGTCAGTGAATGATGATGATTCTCTATGTATGCATTGGTAGAAATTATATATTTTATTTAGTTTTCAAAATCAAACTTGTCATAGTATTTTCACGTTTTATCAATCACTAAAGAAAATAAACCCACTTTTAAACTCCATATTTGACCATCAACTTGTATTATATCTTTATTCAGTTTTAGATTTCTATCACCAAATTTCCATTCATTATTGAAATCTTTAGGTGAGTCATAGTTTGTATCTAATCCATTTCTTCCTTCCAAGACTAATAAGTCAATATAAGTATCTTCGGTGTTAGAAAGCTGTGGGTAAAAATCATCTTCTTCATCATCATAATCATTCACAGTATTAGCATCATTAAATAAGATGGTATTATCAAATATTGTTCCTTTTGAAAGTTTCTTTAACTTCTTTCTATCTTGACTGATGGTTTCTGAGGCTTTAATACTTATACTATTTTCAGATTCTATATTGTTTTTACTTTGTTCTTTCTTGTGTATTCTTTCAATATTTTTAGAACTATTCATGAATTCTTTGAGAGGTTCTGTTTTAGGATCAAATATACATATCTCTTAGTTGTTCACGTGTATCTATTTCACCAGTTTTTATACTACGAAGCTTTTTCTTCAAGACGCTTCTTATCAACACCAACTGTTTAAAATTTTCTCATACATGTTTAATAATAGCAAATAAGAGGTATCAGCTATTAGATCAGGTACCACCTATTAGATCAGCTATCAGCTATCAGATCAGCTTATCAGGAGCTGGTCTTGTTTTCAGATCAGCTTATCAGGAGCTGGTCTGGTTTTCAGATCAGCTTATCAGGAGCTGGTCTGGTTTTCAGATCAGCTTATCAGGACCTGATCTGGTTTTCAGATCAGCTTATCAGGACCTGATCTGGTTTTCAGATCAGCTTATCAGGACCTGATCTGGTTTTCAGATCAGCTTATCAGGACCTGATCTGGTTTTCAGATCAGCTTATCAGGAGCTGGTCTGGTTTTACGATCAGCTTATCAGGAGCTGGTCTAGTTTTCAGATCAGGTTATCAGGTATCAAATCAGATTATCTGTTTCAGATTGGGTTATCAGTTTACAAGTAGCTGAACACTTATAACATCTAGATGAATGAAGTTTAAGGTCAGATAAAATGTGAAAAACTATACTGTTATGTAGTCAAATTATTTTCTAAGACGATCGTCACTTAATTCAGTATCTTTGCTTATAATCAAAATTCCATATTTTTAATACCAACAAGATTTATATTTTTCTCACATTACTTAAACATTCTAACTACATTATGATTATTTCCTATCAAATGTATGGTGATTCTGGTATAAATTTGACATTAGTAGAATGCATCAACATTCTTATCTTACCCCATACAAAAATATGCTTTTCACAACATGGTTAAATATCATATTGGTATTACTTCTAGCTTTCTTAAAAGAAATAACAGATTCATTATCTCTAAATGTGTAATACCTATGACTTTCATTAATGAAATTAATTTCTACAGCAATTCATATTTAGGTTGTCTTTGAGTATAAATATGAAGATGTTTTCAAGTTTTACTCCATCAAAACTTTCTAGCCAGCCAATCATAACATTATTATTTTTTTATTTATTTTTTTTCGCAATTTGACAGACCAACTATTCTTGCACGAATAGAAATTGATAGAAGGGAACTATGATTTATTTTTGAGCTATCGTTTGATGACTCATCAAAATTTCATACCAAGGTATTTTTATGTTGTTTTGACTATGGGTATGGGTCAATATTTATGAAATCCCTTTCCTAAATATTAGTGCATGCACATAGTCAAAACAAAGTATGTTTTAAGTGTTTAAAACCAGTATTACCATAAAAATGGTGGTTTTAAACTCTTAAAATATACTTTGTTTTACTAACCTCATTTTTTAACTAAATGCATTTCATAAATATTGAAGCATACTCATACTCAAAATATCCTTTGTTTTGAGTATGAGTATGGCTCATTATCTCTTATTATAGAAAAAATAGTATGATTATATGATATCAGAAATTAAGTTTTCTGTTATCATATGACCATACTATTTTTTCTATAGTAATATATAATATTTATAAAATGCATTTAGTTACAAAATGCGGTTAGTAAAACAACATAAATATACCTTGGTATGAGATTTTGATGATTCATCAATATTTCGTACCATCCTATTTTTAGGTTGTTTTGACTATGAGTATGTACCAATATTTATGAAATGTATTTCATAAATATTATCTCTTATTATAGAAAAAATAAAATAATGTAGCTATACGATATCGGAAAATATTTTCTGATATCATATGGCTATATTATTTTATTTTTCCTATAATAAGAGATAATGGTTCCTACTCATAGTCAAAACAAAGTATATTTTAAGAGTTTAAAACCAGTATTGTCGTACAAAATACTGATTTTAAACTGTTAAAATATACTTTGTTTTACTAACCACATTTTTTGTAACTAAATGCATTTCATAAATATTGACGCATACTCATACTCAAAACAAATAATATTTTTATGTTGTTTTGATTGTGAGTATGCAGCATTATCTGTTATTATAAAAAAATAAAATAATGCAGCTACACGATTTTAGAAAATATTTTCTGAAATCGAAAAGCTGTATTATTTTACTTTTTTTATAATAAGAGATAATATTTATAAAATGTATTTAGTTACACAAAAGCGGTTAGTAAAACAACCTAAATATAGGATGATACGAAATTTTGATGAGTCATCAAACGATAGCTCAAAAATAAATCATAGTTCCTTTCTATCAATTTCTATTCGTGCAAGAATAGTTGGTCTGTCAAATTGCGAAAAAAAATAAATAAAAAAATAATAATAATGTTATGATTGGCTGGCTAGAAAGTTTTGATGGAGTAAAACTTGAAAACATCTTCATATTTATACTCAAAGACAACCTAAATATGAATTGCTGTAGAAATTAATTTCATTAATGAAAGTCATAGGTATTACACATTTAGAGATAATGAATCTGTTATTTCTTTTAAGAAAGCTAGAAGTAATACCAATATGATATTTAACCATGTTGTGAAAAGCATATTTTTGTATGGGGTAAGATAAGAATGTTGATGCATTCTACTAATGTCAAATTTATACCAGAATCACCATACATTTGATAGGAAATAATCATAATGTAGTTAGAATGTTTAAGTAATGTGAGAAAAATATAAATCTTGTTGGTATTAAAAATATGGAATTTTGATTATAAGCAAAGATACTGAATTAAGTGACGATCGTCTTAGAAAATAATTTGACTACATAACAGTATAGTTTTTCACATTTTATCTGACCTTAAACTTCATTCATCTAGATGTTATAAGTGTTCAGCTACTTGTAAACTGATAACCCAATCTGAAACAGATAATCTGATTTGATACCTGATAACCTGATCTGAAAACTAGACCAGCTCCTGATAAGCTGATCGTAAAACCAGACCAGCTCCTGATAAGCTGATCTGAAAACCAGATCAGGTCCTGATAAGCTGATCTGAAAACCAGATCAGGTCCTGATAAGCTGATCTGAAAACCAGATCAGGTCCTGATAAGCTGATCTGAAAACCAGATCAGGTCCTGATAAGCTGATCTGAAAACCAGACCAGCTCCTGATAAGCTGATCTGAAAACCAGACCAGCTCCTGATAAGCTGATCTGAAAACCAGACCAGCTCCTGATAAGCTGATCTGATAGCTGATAGCTGATCTAATAGGTGGTACCTGATCTAATAGCTGATACCTCTTATTTGCTATTATTAAACATGTATGAGAAAATTTTAAACAGTTGGTGTTGATAAGAAGCGTCTTGAAGAAAAAGCTTCGTAGTATAAAAACTGGTGAAATAGATACACGTGAACAACTAAGAGATATGTATATTTGATCCTAAAACAGATCCTCTCAAAGAATTCATGAATAGTTCTAAAAATATTGAAAGAATACACAAGAAAGAACAAAGTAAAAACAATATAGAATCTGAAAATAGTATAAGTATTAAAGCCTCAGAAACCATCAGTCAAGATAGAAAGAAGTTAAAGAAACTTTCAAAAGGAACAATATTTGATAATACCATCTTATTTAATGATGCTAATACTGTGAATGATTATGATGATGAAGAAGATGATTTTTACCCACAGCTTTCTAACACCGAAGATACTTATATTGACTTATTAGTCTTGGAAGGAAGAAATGGATTAGATACAAACTATGACTCACCTAAAGATTTCAATAATGAATGGAAATTTGGTGATAGAAATCTAAAACTGAATAAAGATAAAATACAAGTTGATGGTCAAATATGGAGTTTAAAAGTGGGTTTATTTTCTTTAGTGATTGATAAAACGTGAAAATACTATGACAAGTTTGATTTTGAAAACTAAATAAAATATATAATTTCTACCAATGCATACATAGAGAATCATCATCATTCACTGACGGAGAATAATGTTATCAGTAAATTGTTTCTGGAAACTCTAATCTAGAAACTAAAGGATGAATTAATAATAAAGCGTAAGGCATTAATATAATTCAAGGATATATTCAAATGCAAATTAATGGAGTGGAGTGTGAAATAAAATTAACGATAGAAGATAGGTATAAAATTGAAAAAGACATTCTAAAAATTAAATCATCTTTTGACAAACATATTGAACAGCTGAGCGATAAAATTTATAGATTGGAAAATTAACTACATTTTAGTATAAATAGCTGAAAATGTATCAAGTAGATCACAACACTCGCCAAAAAACTGTAAAACAACTCAATGTCCTTAAAAAGAAATTTAGTAAACGTAATCCATAATAAATTTATAAAATTGTTTGTGTATTGTAGTGATGTAATGAATGGAATAGATGATCTTTTATGGAGCTGATTTAGGTGAACTGGGTAGCTATTCTAGAGAAAATAGAAATTATTGATTTTTTGCTGACTGTAACTGACACATTCTCAAAATTTATATTGTGAGTATCGTTGAAAATAAAAGCTGCACTCGAAAAAAAATAAGGCAATGGAAAATATTTTTGAAATGATATGAGTATCAAAACAAAAAAATACATATAGATGTTGGTAAAGAATTTTTAATAAACACTGCAAAATTCATGCATAAACAGAGGATTAAAAATTTCATAATATGAAAGCATCAATAGTAGAATAAATTAATAGATCATTAAAAGGGATTATGTGTTAAGAATTTAGCTATAATGGTTCATATAAGTGGATTGATATACACAAAGATTTACTTAATGCCTACAATAGAAAAGTTCACCACATCATTAAAATATTTGCGATTAAAGTTAACTCAACGAATGAGAAAAAGGTGCAAAATACAGTACACAGTAATTTGAAAAGGTACAAAATGTTGAAATTCAATGAAAATATAAATAAAATTAAAAAGGATAAATCTAATTTGTATTGGTTTTTTGAAGGATTGATTAGGAATTTTAGCTCTCAGGGAAGATAAATAGCTTAATATACTAGAATTCTCTAAACTTGATGGTCTGTATGAAATATTGTGAAAACTTAAGAGTTCAAAATATTCAGCAACACATCATATTATCACTTTTTGTAGTAAAAGGTGTACATTTTCCATTTCGAAAGCTCTAGCACACAAAATTTCAAAGTGTGAATATGGTTATTATAAAAGATATTCACTTTTTTCATTTCTAGATAAACTAAGAAAATTGGATTTTGATTGGATTTTTGTACATGTGTATGAATGGGTATCAAACAAACTTACTAAATAAATACAGACTTCAACTAGAATCATGCTGAAGCATGCATAAATTGTAAAATGTAATGTAAACAGACCTTACTTTATATCTGTATCTGTATGAGTATGAAATAAATTTACCGAGAAAAATATTGGAAGCATGCCGAAGCATGTATAATTTAAAAAAATCCTGACATCATACTTTTATAAGTAAAGAAATTTTAAGAGTTTGGGGCAAATGAAATACATACATATGTATCTACTTTGTTAAAAATTCAAAAGAGTGAATTCATAATTCTAATAGTATAGATTTTTAATTGAAAAAGCACTAAATGTCGGACTCTCGCGTCACTATCGATAGAAGCATGCTAAAGCATGCATGCTAGCAAAATACTAAACTTGTTAGAATGTGATGAGAAAGCTATTTTCTAATCATTAATTTGTAGACAGCAATTGTATCTGGGTCAACTCAACTCATGAATATATTGTATACAGGTATGATTGATGGTGATGAGGACCTTTTCTAAGTGAGAAATCATTAGATCTGAATGTGATACAACACAGCCTACGTTAACAACAATAACTTTAAGGGGTAAACCAGCAAACCTCTTGTAAAAGCACATGAGGTAAAAATTCTTCCAAACATAGATATTCTAATGTTTCTGATACTTAATGAAAACACTGACGGTGAATTGATGATGGAGGTAAATGTGTTACTTTGGATCGATTTTCTAGAATAGTTGATTATTAAAGATGTATTTCTTTGTATATGAACTAATTTCTACGTACATACATATATTTACCTATATGTATGTATATATTAATACTTTTAAAATTATATAAATATTTTCTATTTCAAGTAGTAAAATCTGAAAAAATAGTAGTGACACATTAGAAGAAAAAATTAATAAAATAAAAAGAGAGACTGACTGACCAACTGATACGTTCACTCTGTCTGACAGGTACAAAAAGCTCACTTAAATATATTAGAAATATATACGCAATACGCTAAACTTTAATAAAATGAAAAAAAAATCACTTCATCCAGAACATCAAATAAAAGCTATAGGCGCTCACCCGTCATAAAATAAACATATACTCGTACATTATTAATGTACTTAAACATATTATCAGTATGAAGTAACACAATTTGAAGAATAAAAAGTTTAAAATTTAATTATCCCTAACGCTGACGAAGAGGAGACAGAAATGCTGACATACAAAGTCATATTGTATACTAGAGGACCAGTTGAGAGGTTAGACCGAAATTGTAAGAAAACGACTTCGTTTTCTGTTGTTCGCTATTCAGGAAGAAAATAAGATTGTTCATTATGAATTAACTAATTTAAAAGTACATTTAAGTTCAGTCTCATATCCATATGATGATAATCCTAACATAAAATTTAAAAATAAACGTAATGCAATTCTATATAGTTATTATATGTATCTAAGATTCCAGCAAAGGTAGTATATGAAAGAATCTCATGCGTTTCTACCTGTACCAGAGTTTAAGATAAAAGCTCCTTTTATTCAATAGCGGGGCAATTGAATAAAATTTTAATTTGAAATAGTAAGCAAAGAAATCAGCTTACTGTATTCTTATTCATGATCGTATAATAGAATATGTACCCATCAAAGGACAAGTTCGAAAAGTCTTATAAATTGAGTAATATGGAAAACAACATAATTTTTATATACGTACAAGGTTTCAAAAGTAATTCAAATGATTTCATCACAAAAGAAGTAGCGATTGTTTTCAACAATTACGAATATAATAATTTCATTATAAAACTCAATAATCAATAAAAAATAAAAAAAGAAGCAAGCTGGCTAACAAAAAACTATCATTACATAAGCTGGACTGCTGGATCAGTTTCATTTAAAAATGTTTATAAATGTATAAAAGGCAATGCAAGATATTCTAAAATAAATGTAAAAGGTGATGAAAAAAGCCTACGGCTGGAAAAAATTTTATATCAAAATATTTCTAAGAATGAAGATAAGCTGCATCAACTTTAAACAAATGTAAATTAAATATAGGAAATATTTCTATTATAGTTGCTATTATTCTAAAGTATGTATCTTAAGGAATTCAGTTTTACTTAAAACAGAAAATCCTCACAAACTTTGAAGTAAATACAGATAAAAATTAAATCAACGTTTTTTAATTTCAAATAAAAAAAAAACTATGAAGATATTTGACATCTATACATAAAAGACCCGGCGAATATTTACAACATCAACAAAAGACCGCATACATACATAAAGTCAATTTGTAGATGTGTATGTACACATAATATCAAATTTCTTATCAATACTCAAATATTTATTAGATCTTGACAATCACACTTACAATATCTACATCATAAAAATATATGAACAACGCAAACCATTCAGTCAGAGCACATGCCCAAGCTAAACGACCTTATTATGGACAGAGAAACTATAAATTCCCATGATCGTATGAAAAGAAGTTCAGCGAAAGAAGCCGGACGTAGTTAAATAAGCAAAATCTGTAATATAAACAAATTTCTCGCAGGCAGACTTTAAAGCTGGACAATTTTAAGCATGACAAAATACCCAGCAACCTTGAGTATGAAAATATACTTATGTATATGTATATGTATCAGATATATGAAAATATTTTATAGAACCAAATCTCGATATTGAATACAATTTATTTCTACGTACATAAAACTACTAGCGTGAGAAAATCATACCCACACACACGCACACACACACACACATATACCAAATTTCATCTAAGAAAAATTCAGATTATTTCAACAAGACACCACCCCTCACAAAACACGGCCAACCTTAAATTCCTACAGATATACATACAAAAATTCTCACGGTCATTCCTACAAACAACACTGACAACAACACAAATCACGATCAGCCTTAAACTCCTACGAACATGCATACAGATTCCTACGCATACATATCACTCGTACGACAACACCCTCACCTATCCTCAAATCACTAATAGCATTAAACTGCTATAAACATATGTACATACACACAGACATATTACTACACCAACCTCACCTACCCTAAATCATGATCAGCCTTAAATTTTCACAGACATACATACATACAGATTCCTACGTATACATATTACAACAACATCCTCACCTCTCTTAAATCACGATCAGCCTTAAGCTCCTACAAACATATAGACATACATACACGCAGTCGATCCACCTCAACTACACCACACCCCCTCCCAATAACAGCCTCGCTTAAATTCCCCCGGACAGACACATCCACAAATTCCCATGGATACATACTACTCGTACAACAACATCCTCACCTACCCCAAATCACTATAAGCCTTTAATTCTTACAGACTTGCAACACCTGCATACACGCAGTCGATCTACCTCAACTACACCCCGCCCCCTGTCAATCAAACCCTCACACAAATTCCAACAGACAGGTATACACTCAATCCATCTACCTCAACTACACCACGCTCTTCCGGCCAATCTCAGCCTCGCACAACAGACAGACGGACACATCCATAAAGTCCCTCGGTTATGTATTACGACAACAACCCAACCCACCCCAAATCACGGCCAGCCTTAAACTCCTGTATTAGCATTAGAAATAACTTTTATATTTTTCCTGTCGGAATTATGAAAAATCATTTTCCCGTCGGCATTTGAAAAAAATAATAATCATGTTTTGCCGTCGGCATTTGAAAAAAATAATATTCATGTTTTATCGTAGGCATTAGGAAAAATAATCATGTATTGCCGTCGGCATTAGGAAAAATTAATTTTCACTATTTCACACCCATTAGTATTAGGAAAAATCATTTCATGATTTTCCCTTTGGTACTAGGAAAAATCGTATTCATGATTTTCCCGTCGGCATATACATACATACATTAGAAAAAAGAAAAACCTCCTACCTATGAACCCACTTAACGTATTCCCACAAACAACAAAATCACCCGTTCACACAATTAATGTAACCCCAAAAAAATCACCCGTTCCCACAAGGGTTAATGTAAACAAAAAACTCCTAATGTAAACAAAAAATTCCTAATGTAAACAAAAAAACATCAAAGCGTGCCGCCGAAAACTCAAGGTATCAAATTTCACAAATTTCCAAAAATTTTAAAATTTGGGTAATTAAAATTTTAAAATTTCAAAAGTTTAATTGGGGCCGGACTGGCAATTCACTACTACTCTGGTTCTAAACTTACACTAAGTTCAAATTTTTCATGATCTAAAAATACATGCTGTCGCCATTCATTATCAAGTAATTGCAGATCAACATCAAAAGTAGAAAATCTTTTTGAGAACAAAGATGCAGGGCAATTGTGTAAAAAATTCCGCAGGAAATTTCTCCCTTTTCCAATTAGAATTTTTTGTTTTCCCTATCATTTGGAATTGTTCCCTGGGAGAAATTTCCTGCGGAATTTTTTAAATAATTGCCCTGAATGTCTTTAATTGAACGTTTTGAGCAAAAATTTTGGACGAACGATGTCGACAATTGTATATATTTCATCTAAAAAATCAAATTTTAATTTTATTTGATGAATAGCTTCTATATAAAACTCTCTACATTTTTGAAGTATAACTTTTTTTCGGTACTAGTGCAGTTAGACAAAGATTCATATGCAGCTATTCCAATATAGATTTCTTCTAAATTTAGAAACAAATGCTCTTCACGCTCATCAATTTCCTATTGACTTTTTAATTTTAATTCAGATATTTTAATATAATTTGAATAATAAGTCTGCAATATATTTATAACTTCATCTTTCATTTTATACAAAACAGGTTTTTCAGATTGAAAACATGCGTCAAAAGAAACCAAAATACCTAAGGCATATGATAAAAATTCTAAATAGATTTTAGTTGCTGGATTATCTAATGCGTCTAGCATTGAACTAGTAATTTTTGAAGGATTTTCAAAAACCTCAAGCCTGAAGAAACTTCTTAAAGGTTCATATTGTTCTAAAACACGAGTAACACATGAATTGATTGAGAGCCATCTGGTAATCGCTGGGGATAATATTTTATGCACATCAGCTTTGAAGTACTCTTGAAACTCTTGAAGCTTTTTTTTTTTGCGAATATAGCTTCTATTAAAATAAGACCCCAAGTTAATGGGCAATTTTAAACAAGATTTTGATGCTACCAAATGAATTAAATGGCAAGAGCATTTGATCAAGACAATATCTGATTTTAAATTTTTTAGTAATTTAGCTACCGAATTATATTGTCAAAACATTACATTAGGAGTATCGGATGCAAATCCGACCGAATTTGTAAAAGGTATATCCTTTTCTTCAATAGAGATTTTCAAAATATTAAAAATGTCGGTTGCAGTAGATGATATACATTCCTTAAAATCGAAAAAGGAATACTGAGCACTGGATGTAAAAAATAGTTGTTATGACAATTTGTTTTATGGAGCTATATCTGTTGTTTCATCTATTATAATAGAAAACATCGTGTTTTTTAGATTGTCATATAAATCTTGAGCAAAACTTGGACCTAGAATATTTTTCATTAATGCAGTTTCCTTTGTCCTATGAAGACTTACATCTTTCAATATATTTCAATCTGGAATTGATGATTTTAACACACGTACAAGGTCAACTATTAGTATAAATGGCAAGTTGTTAGTATCTAATAGTCCAGCGAGTTTCAATTAAGCTCTTTTAATAGTCACTTTAGTTGCAATAGTATTTTGTAAAGCAGTGCAAACATTAGAAGTAGATCTTACGGCAGAAGCAGCGGCTTTGTGAGAAGTTGTTTCCATGTGTCTCGAAAGGACTGGCTTATGGCAAATAAGTTTTTTATTGCATGATTTGCAAAATGATACATCTTTTCCTCTATCTGAAATTTTGATCAGCCATCCTTTGAACTCTGTTTTCTGAAGCCATTCAGTTTGGAATCTAAAGTGTTCGGAAAAATAATTGTCTTAAGGTATCATTAGTAAAATCGTATCGTGAAATTGCGTGTCAGCTGACAAAAGCCGTACCATATGCAATACATGTTACTAGTTATAAAATATGTGGTGGTAGCACTGCTGACGTAGAAATCTACAGAGAACAGATTTTTCTGTAGCGAATGTCAAAAAAGCCGCATTCAATACCAGACAAAAACAAATGTGCTGTGCAAACTGGTACATTTTCTATAACTTGTATACAAAGCTGAACGATACGGCAAGCTGTAAAGTAGAACGATACGATTTTACTAATTCTACAGTGTTGCAAACTGAAAGCAGATAATGATAATATCAGGGTTTGGAAAAATTTTAATTTTGGAAGGTTTTCAAAAATATAATATAAAGCGAAACTACACATGAATTACACATAAACTCAATTACACATGCACTACACATGCAAGTGAAAATTACACATCATATGTGTAATTACACACAAATCGGCAACACTGGCTGGATATGAGATTTTTGTAAATATGTATTTGTCAGTCCGTGGTGAGTGATGCGTTTCACGAATGTATTGAAGCCGTGTATAGTGAGCTTTGTCCGAGATGAATTTCCCAAACTATCATCCAACCCTCATCATTGCGGAATGGAGGTCCAATACTATTTATTTACAGCAATTTCGTTCCATTCATGTTTCACGTTTATTTTATTCAAGCTTTAGTTATTTTTGTACTAAAATGTATATTGTAGACGACAAAATTAACAAAATATGCAAATAATTTTTTGATTTTGACTATTTTTTCTGTAATGGCGGTAACAAAAATCTTAACGACTGTTTTCGCCACTTTTGACAGGTAAAAACGCCAAACGCGGTACTATTTAATCGACTTATTTGTAATAGATTTCATAAAAGTGTCGCATTTACTGGCGTTTTTGCCAACCACGATACCATTTTATAAAACGCCTAATTTTCGCCACGCAAACGCCAACCACGATAAGGGTGATTGTTTTCTTAAAAGATTAAATTCTTTTGTATCACACATTTCTACGTCTTAAGAGGATGAATTAAAGCCCACACTTAATATTATTAATTATAAAAACGAACTATTTTCAAAAATTAACAAATAATTAATTTATTTATTGTTATGAACCTTCTACGACAGGGGATTTTTTTTGACAACTGTCATAACAGGATGTTTCATAATCAAATAAAATAGAGACATCTATTACAATATGCCTCTTTTACAAAATAGCTTTAGGCGAAAATTTTACACGATACCACTATAATAAAAAATCGACTACAAATACGCCAGTCGTCGAAATACGCCTACGCCAAACACGATAAGGGTGAATATATTGTTATAGTGCAATTTTTAGTAAGTGACCTCTTGGTTTTTTTTAATAAAGAATTTGCTTATGTAAAGATATTCCTAAAATATGAAATATGTTTAACTGAAAAAATAATTATTTTTGGTTATTTTTTTCAATTTCCAACAATAATTTAAATATTTCTTGTTTTAATACGAGTACTAATTTATTTATTTCTAATATATAGAATATATTTAATTATCAAAGAAATAACTAGCTTTATTTAATTAGTTTTATATATATATAAGTGTACTCTTCCCAACCCTGGAATCATCATTTTAGATTTTTTTATTTCCTTATACCAATCTTTGTTCTTTAAAAAATATATAAAATATGTTAAGTGAACAAAGAAAAAAAAGAAATTAGGAAAATACTAGTTTTATTTAGTTACTTTAATATCAAAAAAAAATTCAGTAAAGTGCGACTTTAGCTCGCGCACGAAGGGTTCCGTACATTCGGATTTGAGAATTTTTTTTAATGTCGCGTTTTTGCTTTTTTTGAAGCTTTTTCAGTTTAAACGATTTTTTTTTAATTTTGTCGCTTTTTCAGTTAAAACGATTTTTTTAATTTTGTCGCTTTTATCTTCTTTTGGCGATTTTTAGGGTTTCGTACATCAAAGGTGAAAAGAAACTCTATTGTTTTCGCTACGCTGTCCGTCTGTCCGTCACAGGGTATTTTCTCGAGAACCGTAAGAGCTACGGACCTGAAATTTGGACAGAGTATCTAGACCCTTGGCCGCTACAACAACAAATACATGAGAGTTGGAAATTAAAGGGTGTGCCAAAACGAGCAACGAAAAATTTTAAAATCCTATGTAATATACATACAATTGTATGTATATGCACTTGAAATTTTTAAAGTTAGTGTATTTTTATAGAGACAACAACAATTAACACTAAAATTTAAAAAATTTTAATTAAAGGGTGTACCATCAATTAATGTAATTTCGACTATGTAATTTTGATAACTTGCTGTATCTTGGAAACCGTAAGAGCAAACTTCTTGAAATTTTCAAAACCGGTAAAACAAAAAAATCTCAACATTATAAAATCGCCAAACCGAAAAAAAAATCGCCAAAATCAAAAAAAAATCGCCAAAACGAAAAAAGCACCATATATAAAAAATTTCTAAATCGAAAATAAATCGCGAAAAACCGTATTTTGAGAGAAATAAAAAAAAGTTTCTCATATCGTAAAAAATATAACTCTTCCCCCATAAAATGTTTACAGAAATGTGTAATTATATTAACAAAAGTTGCGAATAAATAAAGTGTATGTAATAACTTGGCACATCTTTTTAAATTTTCTGCCTAAAATAAGTATTTTAACTATATTTTCATCCAAATTGATTGATGATTTTGATTAGTTGACAATGAATTTTCATTAAGTTTAACAAATATTGACTGCTATTACATCTTGTTTAATCTATATAATTCGCTTCTTGTTGATTATAACACGTTTTTTTAAAAAATGACTTAAATACGTCCACAGTTTGTAATATGCAGCTCATTTTCGCTTTCTTTAACACAACAACACATTTACAATGCATTTCATTGCTTTTCAAGATAATAAAACATTTATAATCACGATTTCTTTTAAATTGTTTGAATTTATAAAAAAAAAAACTTCTGAAATAATTTTTCAATAAAATTTTCAAACAAACAGGAAATAGAAAGGAAATATTAAATTAAAACGGTAGCACGATTTTACTGGAAACTTCAGAATACCTATCCTTGTCAGAAGGTGAATGTCAAGAAAAAATGAGAGAATGGAAGTACCTTCTATATTTATATCATGCTTTGTATAATGAATATAAAACAATAATCAAAACAAAAATGTCCAAATGTTCGATGAATATCCCTACAGGAAATGGAACTGACACAAGACTAGTCACGTGACCGGTCCCCAAGTGATAGGGACCAGCCGAGTTCTAACACTTCCTATGAAGCGGACCAGTCACTTTTTTTTTTTTTTTTTTTTTTGAAAGAGAAGTAACACTCAGGCAATTAATGCCTACTACATAGGGATGGCCTAGGATGGGGTTAATTGATACTTTGTATGCACCTTGTGACTTGTCACTGAACTATCCCATAGGGACCTATTCGATGTATAATAATATAAATTATTTATAAATAAAATTTCGACATTTAACTGTAACAATTAACGCTCATATATTTTTTTATTGTTACAAATGCAATGACATTTTTTTTTAATTTTATTTTTAATCTGAAAATTTTTTGAGATTCGAACCGACAACCTCGTGCATGACAGGCTGGCACACTACCCACTCGACCACAGGGCCACTCATATTTCAAAAGTATAAATACCATTTAAGCTTAGGTTAATATCTAAGTATAGTTACGGGACTGATCCCAGAGTCACATTGAAGGGAGCAATTAACATTATATTTAGACTATTTGATAGGTCCTGTGTTCGACCACATCGAACATGTTCAGTGCAGTTTACTACAATACTAGACCGAGTCCGAATTAAATTGGCTCAAGATGAAGACGATACACCACGAAAATGGTCAATATGCCACCATTTAAACGATATGACTTTTTTTCACCATACACTACTACGTACTTTTGATAACACCCACATTATCTCCAGTTATAGGACGAGTACATTTGGATCAATTGTCACCAAATTTTCTGAACATATGTTATGACCAGGGAAACCAGAAATATGCTCTAAAAAAAGTGTTTTATGCGCATTCAATATGCACTAAAAACTTGAAAATATGCCCAAAAAACTCAAAAAATATGATCTTAAAATAAAATAAATTGGTTTATTTGAAATGAAAATATATTTTTAATTAAAAAATTCAACAGCATTTGCATATAAAATAAGCAAAAAGGCAAACAAAAAAAATTAACCAAGAATAACTGCCGTATTAAAAACAATAATCTGGGTTTGAAGTGGACGTTGAAACAAAATAGCCATACATATTTTGACTAAAGCAAATAATACGAATAATTTTTTTTTTTGATAATCTCGTAAAAATTTAACTTCAAGTTCAAAAGAGATCACGATATCAGAACTAAAACTTTGGAACTATATTTTCGATAAATAAGACAAGATTTGTATGTATTATATTTATTGCAATAAACAACAATCTAGGTCAATATAGATTTTCAAATAAAATCGTTGCATGCCACATCTAAATAAACTTATATATATTGACAATGTTCTTTCAACGTCTACTCGGGGTAGAGTCCGTCATAAATAGAAAACCCGAATTTTTAATTGAAACTAACGTCCGTAATGACTACGAAAATGTATACACTACATGGAATATTAGAAATGAGACTTAGATGGCGAAAAATAAAAATTAAAATTTTGTACAACACTTAAGCTTGTAAGCAAACTAAAATAAAAAATTTTATTTATTTTATTTTATTTATTTAATTTCAAAATATGACCTAAAAACGTAAATTATGCTCTAAAAATTAGAAAATATGCTAAAAAATATGCGTATTAGAGTGATAAATGCAAAAACATGCTTTAAAGGGTAAAATATGCAAAAATATGCTTTAAGGGGCAAAATATGCAAAAATATGCACTAACAAATCGATGCCAAAATTAATAAAAAGTTCTGAAACGGATAAATATCTTGTCCCCGCATGAATACGTCGCACAAGAAAAAACATGCAATTGCATATTTGCGGTTTCCCTGGTTATGACTTTTGCCTACAAATAAAAAATAAATTCAAGTAATTTGAACAAAAATAATAATAGTGATAACATAATAATTTCATAAATTTTAACTGATTGTTTGCAACTAAATGTTGCTAGTCGAAAGCAAAATAGCAAGTGCTTCATTTTGACATGGTGTTCGCTTTGCTGACAATTCATTCGAATTAGTGGTATCAAAATTTGTATGAAAACACTTACGTCTTCTTGCGACCTGTCGTTCGAGTCAACGTTCGTACAAAGGTAAGATAAAGAAATGAAAATCAGTTTTCTTTCGCTTAGAATGCGCATAAAACCTTTCGAAATAGTTGAAGAGGCAGTTAATGAAAGAATTTATTTAGTTAATGAAAAAAAGAGTTTTTGTAGAATTATTGGTATTAAAAAATTATCCAGGCTTGTTTTCAAATGATTATTTTTAACCCCCGACCCAAAAAAGGGTGTTATAAGTTTGTAGTGTGTCTGTATATCTGTGTGTCTGTATAAGTCCACGTACAGACCAAACGGCTGAACCGATTTTGATTTAGTTTTATCTGTTCGAAAGGTGACTAAATCGAGTGTTCTTAGTTAGTTATTTAGTTTTGTAATCGTCCACCTTGACGTTTATAGTGTTGTACAATTCCAAATAAACTGACATCTTTTACGTTTTTTAATAAAAATCGTCAACACTCGTGTTTTAAAACCCAAAATAAAAATTATGCTAACATGTTATCGCTTATTATAGACAAGTCCTGTTAACCAATCAGGCTGTAAGTCTTTGCTAGTGCTACATAGCTAGTACTGAAAAGTGAAAGCCAAAGCTAGGAAAGTTGACAATTAAATAAATTAAATTTTTACATGGAAACTAAAAAAATATATTACAAATTGTAAAAATGCTTTTTGTCCAAAATTTGTTGGGCACAGAATTGTCTAAGGGCCAATTTCACCAACTTATTTAAATATCAATTCATATTTAAAGGTAATTTTTCCATACAAAAATTAATGAAAATCGACATTTAAATATGAAATTGATATTTAAATAGAGTTGGTGAAATTATCCATAAATATTAATATTGGCAGATATAAAAATAGTCTCAAATATTATTATACAAGAATTATTAGACTGTTGTTCGCTAAATACATTGAGTAATAGTGCCATAAGCGCTAAAAAAAACTTTAACGACATAATTTTTTAACTTCATTTTTTGACGAAAATGCGTCAAAAAATTATGTTCGAAAATATTGTCGCTTTAGCTTTTTTTGGCGGTTATTTTAAAAGCAGCGTATTTTTTAAAAGTAGCCCATTTATTCTGTAATTCGCTAAAGCTAAATATCGATCGCTAAAATACTGAACAAATAAAAATTTCGGCGGATTAAATTTTTAAGCAATTGAATAATTTACCAATACGCGTTTAAAAATTGCATTCTGAGACAAAGATTGATAAATCAACTTTATATATTTTTAGCGATAGAGATTTAGCTTTAGCGAATTAGAGAATAAGAAGGTAGGCATATTAAAATTAAGATGAAAATAAGGGAAAACACACTTAGTTTTTAATATAAAGTAGAAAACGCAAACTTCCAGCACCTCAATCACTTGCTTAAAAAAATCAAAGCATAAATTAGTAATTTTAAGCTTGTTTTTATTCACATATACATACATACTCGTACATATTTTATGCCAAAATTGGAAAAGTAGCTTCTGCTTGTGAGTATAAAGTACTAACTTTAACTAAAATTTTTATTCACCCCAAAGCAAGTTTAAACTTAAAATTCCTTTCCTAGTATTAGCTTATTAAACAAAAAATTCTCGAAAATAAATTTTTGTTCCATACGATAAACCAGTAACCAACCGACGATTTAACATTTGCTGTTTCTTAAGTTTGTGGTGATATTGCGGAGTTTTAACTGGTTGAAAAGTTATTAAAACTTTTAGACACGGAAAGTTTACTTTGCAAAGTCCCAATTCAGATAATGCAAAATAAACTTTGCGTTTCTAAAAGGGATATATCCAACCACAAAAGCATGCTCTTCACCGAATTTGCCAATACCCCTTTTCCACACGAAAAGTTTACTTTGCAAAGTCTTAATTCAGCTTTGTGAAAGACAGAGGTACCCAGCAAAAACTTTCAAATCAGGTTTGGAATTAAGCATTTTTGGTGGAAGCTGTTCCTTACTGGATTACCAACTAAATGATTTTAACAAGGCGTGAGACTAAAATAATCGATTCTTGAGAAGTACTTACTTTTTTTATTTGGCTACTTGTTCACGTAATCTATTTGATCTAAAAAAATTATTCTCCTCATTTAGCAACTTGTACATAATTTTTTTTTTAATTTTAGGTAATGTGATTTGTAGGCGAGTAATGAAATTTGGTAATCAGAAAAGTAAATCATTATATGGCAAGTAGTTCTGATGCTAATGTGTAATTTTTTGCTAGGTAGTAGTACAGTCTCTTTCTGTAAACTTTGTGTGTGGAAAAGGGGTGTGTTAGGTTAGGTTAGCGGGCTGCTGGTGACACCCCTCTTATACACGCAAAGTTTACTTTGCAAAGTCTTAATTTAGCTGTGTGAGAGACAGAGGGAGGAATACTACTACTAGTTTAGTAGCCATTTTATTGGCTATTTTACTTCGGCGATGATACTGCTACACAAAAAGGTAGGCGCTCTGATGTTACATTAGGATTAGCATCCGATGAAGCCGGTAGTTTAGTGACCAGTACGTAGTAGTATATTTATGGGCATTCTGGCACACGTGTATTTTCCCCATAAGGATCATTCTAATTGGAATAGTTATGGGCATTCTGGCATACGTGTATTTTTCCATAAGGATCATTCTAATTAGATCCAATTAGAAAAAAATCTAATTGGATCTAATTAGAATAGTAGATTATTCTAATTAGATCTAATTAGAATAGTAGATCATTCTAATTAGTATATATATGTGCATTCCAATACATGTATTTTCCCATAAGGAAGGATATTCCAATACATGTATTTTACCATAAGGAAGGATATTCCAATACATGTATTTTCTCATAAGGAAGGATATTCCAATACATGTATTTTCTCATAAGAAAGGATATTCTAATACATACATATATTCCTACAACAAAGTTAACTTCAAATGAGAATATATATTTTTCTCATAAAAAGTTTAACGAATACATTTTTGTAAATGGAACAATTCGAATGAGATTTTCATAAGACCAATTAGAAATTAGTTTTAGTTATTGTTATTCAAAGATCCTTGAAATTACGTTCAACAACAATGGTAAGAATGAACTTTAACATAATATTAGAATTTTTTATTTATTATATGAAAGTTTAAGAAATACATATAAAATTTAACTAATTTTTGTTTGTTTTTAGATCTATCAACAAATAATTAACATTGCCCAAGGAATAAAATCCGAATACACAAAAATTGATGATATTCCCTTAAATGAACCTTACAAGATTTTAAATTTTGAATGGAAGGTTACACAATATGGATCCAAAGTTATTGCATATTTAAACAACAATAAGTGGTTTTATCTTCAGCAAAGAATCGTTAAATATTTAAACAGAGAGGATCCTTACTTATCAAAAATGAATGACAAAATTTGGACAATTATTTACAAAGGACGTCAATCACCAAATGGTTCAGCAATATTCGAACTAAACTATAGCTAAATTTTTTATTTGTCATAAGAAATTTTATGTAGTTACACAATTTTTAAAACAATAAATATATTTAGTAAAGTGAAGTGAGCCCCTATTATTTATTGATTTTTGTTTTTATGTTAAACATGCACATGCACGTTAACAAAGTGAATTTGAAATCCATTTCAGGAAAATTTAGTTAAAAAAAATTTAAATAAAATGCATATATTTCAAATTCATTTAAATTTTATGAAAATGAGAGTTTATGCTTAAAATAAGTTATCTTATTTATTTTAATTTTAAGAAAAAGGATAGGACATTTAAAAATTTGATGAAAGTTAAACATGCATGTACAAGACATGAAATTTAAACATGCATGTGCAAGACACATGGTCATATGTATATGTATGCATTACAAGTTTTTATTACTTTTTGCACTTATATAGAAATTTTCGAAATTCTTACCAAAAAAAAATAAATTACATGAAAAAATATTCCTATAAGGAAGGATATTTCTAATACATGTATTTTCGCATAAGGAAGGATATTCCAATACATGTATTTTTCCATAAGACATGCGTATGCATGCTTTTGCATTCTTTTTCATGTCACAGCACCTATATGTACTTTGCTTTACTCTAATTTTCATTTTAAGAGAGAAAAAAAGGATAGGACATTTAAAAATTAACATGCACATGCAAGACACATGATATTAAGTATTTTTAAAGTATTAAGAACGAGAGACATGCGTATGCATGCTTTTTGCGCGTGTAGATTTACGTGGGTGTGTTGGTGAAATTTACATTTTATTTGTTCTGAGAAAAAGGGTATGCGAAAAAACTGATTACAAAAAAAAATATATTTCATGAAGGACAAACAAATATTTTTCCTTTATTGCTTAAACTCACTAATTTACAAGATCATAAATGTAGATAAATATGAAGATTTTCCAATCACAGGTAATTTTCTATAGATGAATGTATGCATATATTGCGTGTAGAAAAAAAAGTATAAAATAAGTGTAATGAAAAAGACTAATGTTTATTGTTGTTTAATATGATCTTAATTTTTTGCTTTTACTTATACTTATATGGTTGCCAGATTTTAATAAAGAATCATCCCTGAAGAAGTTGGAAAAAGACCAACGAAACGTAGGATGGAATATATAAATATTTAATGAGTAATATTTTATTTATTTAAATATATAATTTAAAATGACCTTGAAAGCCTGAACTTTTGGAAAAAAAACCAAATAACATCAAAATCATAGAAAATAAAAAAAAGGTCGATAATAACTAAACTAAACAATTACACAAAAATAAAATAAAACATTTTTCTGAACAAAATTCTAGTCTTGTGACATTATTCAAAAACGAAGTGTTGTGTAAAAAAAAAAATTAAATAATATTTAAAAATGAATAGTAACAAATTATATTGTGAAATATGTCAAATAGTTACTTTTTCAAACAGTTCAAACAAAAAACGTCATTATCTGAATCAACATGGAATAAAATTAAAAACTAAAAAATTTTGGGATACTCCTTTATATAGGAGAATAATTAACAAAAATAAGGAAATGAGAGAATCTAAACCATCAACATCAACATCTACTGAGCCCGCAACATCGACATCTACTATAGCAGTCGCAACACCTACAGCAATTACAGAATCATCAACAGCAACAACACACGAGAGGTACCATCATCTATTAGAAGGCGATGAAGATCTATTTTTAAACATTAAAGAGCCCATCGATATTAGGGAGGTAATAGTTTTGCCACCGGTGGATGTAGCAGCATATTTATTGTTACATGATGGGCAGGATGAAATTCTTTTAGACGCATTAAGAAGGGTCGAAAATATGGGTTAAGAGAATCATGTAAAATATTTTTCTATTTTTTATTATTAAATAAATGAATATGTTTTTTTCTTTTAAATAAATATTTTTATTATCTAAACTTTTTGAAAATTACAGTTTTTACATTTACTGACATTATATATGTTATAATAGAATTTCATTAGTTTGTTTGCTTCTTCCTCTATTCTCATATTTTGTCTTCTTTTGTATGAACATGAACAAGTGTCGGGTCCACAAGTTTCATTCTCATTAGACCATGAACAATCTTCATAATGCTCTCCAAATTTGTTTTTCGTTGCTTTTAAGTTATTTACTTCTTCGAGATGTGATTGAATATTAATCAGTTTATATCTATCTTCGTTGGAGACAATGTGTGAACATCTTTTTAAAAATTCATATATATCGTTGAGTAACATCCTTACAAATAAGTGTGACTGAGTATGTAGACCAAATGTTTGTGAATAAACAATAATGTTATTACAGTTAACATTTATATAAATTGTATACAAGTACTTTTTAGTTTATGTATATCTATAACTATTAGTCTCTTAAACTAACTAAAAATAAAGTTATATCAATTTTCTAATTTCGTTTGTTAGTGGAATATATTCAAATATTTTATCATGAATAATTAAACAATACGCAGATGTATTAGGTAATATATTTTTTGAAGTCTTCAGTTCAATTCTAATATCGATTGGTCCAGTTTTGACTAATTCATTTTGATGTGTAACATCCAAGACAGCTATTGGCGCCATAGTTTTGAAGTTTTCTGGTGTTAATAATGGTTGGGTGTTGCGTGAATAATAACTTTGTTGAAATTTTAAGTACATGTCATATAGAATAGCAAAACGATTTCTATCAAACTTAAGATTTAGATCATCATAAGGATATGTATCAGAGTTAAGATGTACTTTTACATCACTTAAATCACAATTTTGAAACTTGTTGTCATTATTTCGAAGACCTAACAATAGGAAGCGTGGTCTTTCGTTGTGAGCAGCTAGCTTAACATTCCACAAAACTGTTGTACTTTCTGGAAGTGAAGGATAATAATACATATCCCAACTTCTAAAACATATACTTAATGGATGACGGTTATTTATTGTTTTATATATCTGCAATTTGTATGCATCAGCAAGTTCAATGTGTGGTACTTTCTAAGTTATATTTAGAATTGTTAACTTGGTTTTTTCAGTTGATAGTTGAGATTTAAAAACTTGCTTATCATCTTTAGATCGTAACATAATCAATTCATGCTTAGAGTTAACTATTATTTTGTGAAAATCTTCGGCAAATCCAAGTAGTAGTTTTAGTGGTACACAAAAATTAAAATATCCATTTTCGGGTATAAGACTATCATTGTTAAATGGTGACCATCCTGCATTTAGTAGACTATCACTTTCAAATTTATTCAACGAAACATAGTTTTTTATTCTGTTGCAATACCCAAATGACGTGTGCGATCAATTTCTATACCATTAATTTCATAACGAATTTCATCAAATAGGTGTGCCATACAATTGTTTAAGAGACGTATGGATGTAGAAACTGTTGAATCTTCCTTTGTTGCAAGACCTTCGATATATAGAAAACTTTCACTTGGTAAAACATACAAATCTTGGTTTTGAATTGATATAGGAATTTCATCATTGTTTTTAAATGACTGTAAATATGATGTATAACTGTGGTACTCTTTCTTGATAATTGAATTATCCACTTGAGGCTTTTGCAATATATTAATTATACTACTCATTTGTTTGTTTCCTTGGTTGTAACTACGTGATTAATTTTATTATTTTAATTTAAATCCTAAACTTTTTAAAAAATGCTGATTAGTTTTATTTAAAACGTTAGCTTTTTTAGGCTTTCGATGTTTATTATTTTTATAGTATTGTATTTTTAACTTTTTGCAAAAATTTGATGAATTTTCACCTTCGTCTTCGGCTGATGGTGATTGAATAAATGTTAAATCATTCGATAGATCACTTTTGTTGTATGTTATCATTCTTTCATAAGCTTTAAATGTAATCGTATTGTTATTTTTTCACCGCGAAAGTTTATTAAGTTTCCGTCTTGGTCAACAACTTTCAAAATTATATTATTTATTGTTCTTGAATTTACAGGTAAGTATATTACAGTGGTTGGAGTCTCTGTTATTTTATATCCAGGACTCACGTTAAGCGAAAACTGATGTAAAATATGCGTAGACATGTTGTTTATATACGAACCGCATACAATATTGCATTCAACGATTACTGTATTAATTTTGGTTATATCTATCGTTTTATCGGAGTAATGTTCTATTCCAGGTGCTAGTACTCTTCTACTAAAGCCTAATAATGATCCAATTGAGGATTTTTTATTAAAATAAATTGAATCAGAAGTGCTTTTTATACATGTTTGTAGTGTATTATAATTTGCTCGTACATCAAGAGAACCGGTTGGATTCATATCATGATATTTAATTTTTAGTAGTTCAGCTATATCAGTTAATTCATATGACCCAACTGGAACTGTTATTTCATGATTTCCAATATGAAATAAATTGTTTTCAACATCTACATTTGGAATTGAATGATATGTATCAAAACTTATTAAGCCACAAACATAATTTTCATTTAGTTCAATTGGCGGAAAATAGTTTGCGACAAGATGCGAAGAGTCTCCGTTTAAAGTTAATGTAATTGACATTTTAGTGGTTCATGAATGATTAAGTTAATTATTAAATTTTTCACAGTTTTTATTATTAATCATAATTTGTATTAATCCAATAATTATGTTCTGAAGAAAAACCAAGCCATTTAACATACATTTTGTTGCTTTTCCTTTTCAAAACCTTTTCAACCAAATAAGTTTCAGGAAATCTAGTTTTCATTAATTCAGACTCATAAAACCCTCCTTTAATTTCATGTCCTTGATAGTCTTTTATTATATATGTATTTGGATTAGTATTTTTTACAGTTTTAACCGTAAATACTTCAGTAGTCCAATTTGGTGTATAACCTTTTTCAAATATATGTTTATATTTACTTATTCTAACATTATCATTCACTTTGAACTTTGGTTTTGTAAATACTTTTAAATTGTTGTAAACCGTATCCAATAAAAATTTTTCGTTTGATGAATTTACTTCATTGGGCGACATTTTTATTGTTCTGTGGTAAGTATTATTATATTTCTCTACAAGGTTCTTATATATGTTTAACCATTTATATATTCCTTGATAACTAAACTCCTTCCACATCATTCCTTTAAGAGTTCTGTTAAATCTTTCTATGATGGATGCTTTCAGAACACTATATGTTGAATAGTGGTTGATTTGATTCAATTGCATTAAGTGACGAAACTGATTATTGAAGAACTCCTTACCATCATCTGTTTGTAAATTTTTTGGTTTACGATTGCTTTTTATAAAAATGTTTTTCATGGCGTTCGTTATGTTGAGTGCAGTTTTATTTTTCACTGCTATAGCCCAAGCTTTTTTTGAAAAAGAATCTATTACTGTTAAGAGATAACGGTGACCGTTATTATATGTTGCGTAGTTGCCCATCTCAACCAAATCCGCCTGCCATAAATCATCGATTCCTTTTATGATAACCCGTCTTCTTTTAAAATTTTTTCGCGCTTGCTTATGAAGTTCATCAACTATTTCTCTTTTATCTAAGTTCATTTTGAAATAAGATTCTTTACTATTAAGCATTCAGATATGAGTGTCAAATATTTATATAAAATTTTTATCCTTTAATTTTTAGGAAATTCAAGTTTTCGTTTTTTCACCTCAACGTTTACATTATTTCTCTTCATCGATTTAAATATAAAATCCTCAAGTGTATTGAATCTCTCTTCGATATTCTTTGAAAAGTCCTCATTTGCATAACTTATTTGATTCCTCTCCTCACTATTTTTTCAATAGCTTCAACATTTTCTTTGATTCCTTTTGCAATTAATTCTTGTAATACTTTAACATCCCTTTTGATAATGTTTAATTGAGAATTATAATCGTTTTTAAGTTCTTCACGTTGTTTGTTAATAGTTTTAATTATATTATCCAGTTTTTCTATATCTTTGGTTATGTTATTCAATTGCAAATTATATTTATATAATTTTAACTTTGAGTCATTTAGATTATGTCGGAAGGACGTTTCTCCAAACTTATTTATATAAGTCATTTTTAGGGTTCCGTACACCAAAGGTGAAAATGGAACCCTATTGTTTTCGCTACGCTGTCCGTCTGTCCGTCCGTCCGTCTGTCCGTCACAGGGTATTTTCTCGAGAACCGTAAGAGCTACGGACCTGAAATTTGGACACAGTGTGTAGACCCTTGGCCGCTACAACAACAAATACATGAGAGTTGGAAATTAAAGGGTGTGCCAAAACGAGCAACGAAAAATTTTAAAATCCCATCTAATATACATACAATTGTATGTATGTATGTATATTACATGGGACCCTTGGCCGCTACAACAACAAATACATGAGAGTTGGAAATTAAAGGGTGTGCCAAAACGAGCAACGAAAAATTTTAAAATCCTATGTAATATACATACAATTGTATGTATGTATGTATATTACATGGGACCCTTGGCCGCTACAACAACAAATACATGAGAGTTGGAAATTAAAGGGTGTGCCAAAACGAGCAACGAATAATGTTAAAATCCCATGTACTATACATACAATCGTATGTATATTACATGGGATCCTTGGCCGCTACAACAACAAATACACGAGAGTTGGAAATTAAAGGGTGTGCCAAAACGAGCAACGAAAAATTTTAAAATCCTTTGTAATATACATACAATTGTATGTATGTATGTATATTACATGGGACCCTTGGCCGCTACAACAACAAATACATGAGAGTTGGAAATTAAAGGGTGTGCCAAAACGAGCAACGAAAAATTTTAAAATCCTATGTAATATACATACAATTGTATGTATATGCACTTGAAATTTGTAAAGTTCGTGTATTTTTATACAGACTACAACAGTTAACACTAAAATTTAAAAAATTTTAATTAAAGGGTGTGCCATCAGTTAATGTAATTTCGACTATGTAATTTTGATAACTTGCTGTATCTTGGAAACCGTAAGAGCAAACTTCTTGAAATTTTCAAAAACGGTAAAACAAAAAAATCTCAAAATTATAAAATCGCCAAACCGAAAAAAAATCGCCAAAATCAAAAAAAAAATCGCCAAAACGAAAAAAAGCACCAAATTAAAAAAAATTTCTAAATCGAAAATAAATCGCGGAAAACCGGAAAAATCGTCAAAATAAAAAAATCGCCAAAATTAAAAAAAATCGCCAAAATGAAAAAATCACCAAAATGAAAAAAATCGCCAAAATTTTAAAAATCGCCAAAACGAGAAAAAAGCGAAAAATAATCAAAAAAATTATTTCAGCTGAAAAAACGTAAAAAAACACTGTATTAAAAAAATGCTCCAAGCCCAACGTACGGAACCCTTCGTGCGCGAGTCAAAGTCGCACTTTACTGAATTTATTAGTTTAATATATTATATCAGCTTCTTTCAATTCTTCAATAATGGAAATTATTTCGTTATTGTGATTATTATGACCAACACTTTCTGATGAAATAAGTAAACGTAATCTGTCAACTAATTCATTTGTGTCATTCCAATATATATAACTAGATCTACGATTATCAATAGTCTTTAACGAGAATCCACTACCTTTCGTTAGAATATTTGGTTTAGTATTAAATAAATTTTTTATTATACGAATATATTTATAAGCTCGTGTACCTTTAATTTGACTTTTTGATTGATATTGACGTTTGTGAGCATTGGTACTTATTAAAATTTCTTTATATTTTCTTAAATCATTTTTATTATAATGTAGAGGCTTTGAATGGAAAACTAATTCAAATAATCCTGGACTCATTTTCCACGTTGAATTCCTTATTTGAATAGAGTTATCAGCATTAAAATTTAATTCATTATTTGCATATCGCCAATTTCCGCTTTCATCTATGTTGAAACCATAAATTTTATCTATTGTTTTATTATTGAGGAGTAATTCTATATTTTCAGCTAATGGATATTTTTTCAAATCAGTTTCAGTAACTTGGTTATAATCTATTGCATCATCAAAATTGTTTGAACTGTCGTCGGATGGTATTGGTGGATCTCTTATGTTATCATTAGATTGATAATCATCTGAGTTATAATCATCTTTTTTTATTATTTTATTCAAAGGTTTGGTTATGGACTTGGATGTATCATTCAATATATCATCAGTTTTTTTTTTTTTTTTCATATACATATTTATTTATTGTATCTTCAAAAATGAACTAACAATAAGTAATCAAATCTTAAATCTAAATATAATTATTAGGCCCGACCAATATCGGACATAAGCTTAGTGATAGTTATAAATAATACATAAGTAGTGATAATCAAAAAGAAGTATTTTTAAGCAGTCCCATCTGGAGTGTTGGGTATAAGAGCCCTTGTGTCCCTCTTTTTTAAGCGGATGTGTCCAGTAAAGCTCAAAATATTACGCGCAAGCGGATTAGGATGTGACTCGAGTTTAGTTAAATATTTGCCTGCGTATTTTGCAATTTCTTCACTCACTAGTGGCATATTTAAATCACGATGAATATTTGAATTTTTAACGTACCATGGAGCAGATGTTATCAAACATAAAATTTTGTTTTGCCTTCGTTGGATTCTCTCGACATTTGAAGCTGAAGCAGTGCCCCACAGCTGAATTCCATAGCACCATATTGGCTTCAAAAGCGACTTGTATATCAAAAGTTTGCAGTCTAGGCTGAGTGTTGAATTTCTGCCAATTAACCAATATATTTGAGTCAATTTAAGTTTCATTTGGGTTAACTTAGAGTCAATATGATATTTCCATGTAAGCCTTCCATCAAGGTGTATGCCAAGGTATTTGACTTGAGAATGTTGAGGAATATTTTGATTGTTGATTCGAATGGGGGGACAGGTATATTTTCTTAGGGTAAACGTTATATGAACACACTTTTGTTCATTGACTTTAATTCTCCATAAGTTCAACCATATTTCAAGCTGGGTAATGTGTGCTTGGAGATTGCGGGATGCCTCATCAGGATTTTTGTGAATACTCAAACAGGCTGTATCATCGGAAAATGTAGAAGTGTGGATGTTATTGCTCACAGGCATATCACAAGTATATATTAGATACAAGACTGGCCCCAGAATACTACCCTGTGGCACACCAGAAGATATAGATTCGGGTACACTCATGAAGTCTCCTTCCACAACGGTAAATGTCCTATCAACAATATAACTTTCCAAAAGCTTTTGTATATTTATTGGTAGGTATGTCTTCAATTTTAAAACTAGGCCTTTGTGCCATACTTTGTCAAATGCCTGAGAAACATCAATAAAAAGGGCAGAACAATACTTCTTTTCTTCAAAAGTCCTCCTTATAATTTGAACCAATCTATGCGTTTGCTCAATAGTGCTATGCTGACTTCTAAAGCCAAATTGATGGTCCGGGATGCACCCACTATCAGCTAAAATTGTGGACAATTTAGTCATGAGCAGCTTTTCGGAAAGCTTTGAAATTGTTGAAAGTAAGCTTATAGGCCTATATGACTCAGCCTTGGTAAGATCTTTGCCTGGCTTTGGAATCATTTTAATCTTGGCAAGTTTCCAGTTATGTGGAAAATACTGCATTCGTAAAATGGCATTAAAAATAAATAGCAAAATTCTTATTGCAATATGAGGCAAGTTCATCAGCATCTTGTTACTAATGCCATCAATACCTGGAGCTTTCTTCGGGTCGAGTTCAGCAACTATTTTTTGTAGCTCACGCATATTAAACCTTAAGGGACAAGGGGGTATCATCAGTTTGATATTCATTAATTTTTCCAATTATCGTATTTAAAGGTTTTGTTATTGGTTTGAATGTATCTTCTAAAATATTAACTCGTTCTATATTGTCTAATTTGAGATTTTTTAATTTTGCTTTCAATACTCCTCTTGTCTTAACAATATCCTTTAACAATTTTTTATCCATAGTAATTGTATTTATATATGCTTGAAATCTGCTTTATATTTGATAATGATCTGCCTGATATCTGCTTAAACAACTGATATTTATCTGTTAATGATCTGTTTTATGTCTGATTGCAATCTGAATTATAACTACTTAAGATCTGCTTACTTACATATAGTTCTATGAATTCATCAAAACCTTTTCTATATCGCCCTTTATTTATCAAATTATCCTTACTGATAACAAGAAAGCCATATTTATTTTTCCAATATTCACTACATATATTTGAAAATTCTTTAAATGACATATCACCAATTACATGATCATTATATATATGTCGTAAATTCATTTCATCCTGTTTAAATATTATAATCATATTTGCATTATCACGTATAAGATGTTTAGGGATTTTAGTGTATGTTTGACATAAATAAAAACAATCTATATTCTTATGTCTACCCATACAAAAGTAATCTCTTATAGTGTCTTGTTTTCCACAAATAACATCATCAAATATTATGATAGAATGTGAGTTCGCTTCTGTAGGACTAAGAACTTTCCCGTTCTCCACAAATGTAAAAATATTTATTCCTTTTATTGGGTGTATCAATTCCTTGAGATAACAGTATTTTGGTTGATATAAAGATTTTGAATATATGTAAATGTTTTTAAAACTTAAACCGTTGGGGCTCTCTATTAGACTAATCATAACATTAGTTTTGCCACAATTTGAAGGACCTACAATTAATGCTCGTATTGAATTTGGTAAAAGTGTACTATGTTTAATTTTCGGTTCGTTTTCTTGTGCTTCATCCGCATTTCTTACTACAATTTGTTTAGCTTGTTTTACTAATCGCATTTTTATAACTAACTTGGTTTTGATATAAATTTCTTATTATATAGCGAAACCTCATCATTTAAGTTTATAGTGTCAATCCCTTTACACATAGCATATAATTAATAAAAAATTAATATAAACTATAAAAAGGGAGTTAAAGATAATCAGTATAATATTGGTAGTGGATTAGTAAACTTAATAAACAAATTACCTGTTGAACTACATTTACCTGGTTATCAGTTTTGTGGACCTGGAACAAAACTTGAAAAACGTTTAGCAAGAGGTGATAAGGGAATAAATTCATTGGATGCAGCTTGTAGGGAACACGACATTACATATTCAGAAACAAACGATATTAATAAGAGACATAAAGCGGATAAAATTTTAGTTGAAAAAATTTGGCAACACGTGCAATCTAAAGATAGTGGTTTCAAAGAAAAGGCTAACGCTTGGTTCGTAACAAACGCTATGAAATCAAAACTTAAATTCGGATTAGGTATGAACAATATAAAAATTCATAAATCTAAAAAGTCACAGAAAAAAAGAGTCAAATGAAAAAAACATGTGATAGAAAATTGTTTTCAAAAGCTGTTAAAAATACTCTTAACCTCTTGAGAAATGAAAAACCAGACAATTTAAAGGCTGCTGTTAAAATTGCGTTAAAATCCATTACTTCGAACTTCAAAGGGAAGAAGGGGGCTAATATTGTGATACCGAGAGTTATACCAATGCCCAAAATCGGTGGATTTCTTCCACTAATTCCAATCCTAACAGCTTTATCCGCACTTGGTGGTTTGGCTACGGGTGGATCGTCTATTATTAAGGCTGTAAATGATATTAAAAATGGAAAAGAACAACTAGCCGAGGCTACTCGGCATAATAGACACATGGAATCAATTGCTATGGGAAAAGGCTTATATCTTAAACCATATACTACTCTGACCACAATTAATTCGTACGGCGGTATTGCATTGTAATTTTGTATATTTAGGAGTCTATAATTCTTTAAAAAGTAATTGATTTAATGAAACTTGAATTTTTCTTGAAAATATTTTGATATATTTTATTAACAGCAACAAAACTTCTATTTCATAGAAAAAAAAAGTATGTTAGAAAATTAAAACACTTCACTTAAAAATTAATGTACATATTAAGTATAGACCATAATTAATTCGTACGATTTGTTTAATTCTATTTAATACTGCGTAACATCTCCTTTTGCCTCAATTACGTCCTCTATTCTCTTACTCATCGTTTCTATTAATGCTTTACATTCATCAGGTGTAATTGAGTTCCATATTTCCTGTATTTTTTATCTTTAGATCGGAAATTGTCCTTTGGGGCTCATTTCTGAGACGTCTTTTCATAATTGCCCATACAGACTCTATCGGATTGAGATCCGGGCTTGATGATGGCCATTCCAAAACGTTTATTTTGTGGTTTGCAAACCATTGCTTTGTTAGTTTGGCGGTGTGGGCTGGTGTGCCATCTTGCTGAAAGGTGTATTCACCAAATGAGCTAAGATTTTCTACAGATGCCATTAAATGTTCTTCAAGAATACTTATGTATCGTGCAGCATTAACTGTGTGTTCAATGAAACATAGCTGTCCAACGCCTTTAGCCGACATGCAACCCCAAATCATAATACTGGCAGGAACTTTACTGTTCTTTTTAGACAGTCTCTATGATATGCTTCATTTTTCTTGCGTACAACTTTAGTTCGGGAATCACCTATTTCTAATTCAAACATGGATTCATCGCTAAATATTACTGAATCCCATTGCCTTTGAATCCAGGACTTCCGCTCTTTTGCCATAATAATCGCTTCCTCTTTTGGGTGTTAGTAAGCAAAGGTTTTGATTTGGCCTTAATGTTAGGCACAATTTAATAACAAGTGTTTCTGTATTAATTCACATTCAACCTACCTTATAAAACCCATAGCCGAGCTTTTTCAAGTTTTTTCGAGTTGTTTTGCGACCAACGGACTTCCTAATTGCTGCTGACCACTTAACACTAAAATTTCTTATGGTGTCTCTTCTGTTTTTTTTAAACTATTTTATCTAGCGACCTAATGTCACGCGAGGTTAGTTTTGATATATTTCCACGTTTTTCAACTTAAGATGTAATAAGAGTTGTTTTTTTTTGTAAAATTCAACAACACCCTGCACACTTGATTTGGATAAGCCAATATCTTGATAACTTTTCCATTTTTCACTTTATCAATTATAAGTTTTCGAATATCGTCTGATATTGGCTTCCCACGCACCATTATAAGATGTACAAAAACCATTTTTCATAAAATACAAATTTAAGAACTAATGGGATATAAACTTAGCACAAAAACATCAACATTAAGGAAAAAAACGGAACTTTTTATGTAGTACGAATTAATAATGGTCAGCTTAAGGGTTCCATTTTAAAGTACTCCGTTTACAAAGTGTTGCATTAAAAAAAAACAAACTACTTTTAATATGATTTCATAGTAGTATGTTTTCGTACTCCTTTTGAAAAACACAATTAGCATAAATTGTATATGGGTAATTCAATATTGAAACCGAAACATCTAAAGGAATGTCTAAATTTTAATATTTTAGGACCGTACGAATTAATAGTGGTTAGAGTAGTAAATCTGGATATGGACTGTATTATAAACCGATTCCAAAAAACTTTTAGATAACCTACCCAATCGACCATTAACTGATCTAGATTTAATAAAATATGGTAAAAAAACTCGAAAATTTTAGAGGTGTGTTTATGCGAGATCGTTTGCCTAAAAAACCATTAGTTCAAGAATGTGGTATTGTTAATCTAGATAACTCTCGTGGTGCTGGAACTCACTGGGTAGCCTATTATAAAAATCATAACTATAAAGAATATTTTGATAGCTTTGGAAACTTATAACCTCCAATTGAACTTGTTAATTATTTAAAGATACCCATTAAATATAATTATGAGCGAAAACAAAACTTTAATACATTTAATTGTGGTCACCTATGTTTAAAATTCTTAGTTAATAAATGTAATTTAAAATAATTCAAACAAATATTTATATAAATATATCCACAAACGGATACCTTAAAGTTTATTTATATTTTTCTTATTAATTAACGATGTCGTTTTGAATTACAATATAATTTGAATTTATAAGACAAAATTTTAATAAATAAATAAAATTAACATTCAATTTGCATAAAAATATCGTCATCATCATCATTTAAAAATTGATCTATAATACAACTAGTTGTGTTTCGATTATCTCTATCATCAATTTCCATTACAAAATCATCATCATCATCATTTAAAAATTGATCTATAATACAATTAGTTTTGTTTTGATTATCTCTATCATCAATTTCCATTACAAAATCATCATCATCGTCATTTAAAAATTGATCTATAATACAATTAGTTTTGTTTTGATTATCTCTATCATCAATTTCCATTACAAAATCATCATCTTTTTCATTGATAAATTCTTCTTTGTAATGCCCCCAAGCAAGTGTATTTACATTATTATATACAATCCTTTTATTATCTAGATAACTTAAAGATGTCTTATTTACTAGAGAAGTATATAAATCATGAAGTTTGGATTTAAAAATATACATATTTCCATAATATATTTTCTTATTATATAAACAGTTTTTATAATCTAATATACTTAAATTTCTAGTTATATTACTTTTAATGCCCTTAACCTTTTCGATTTCATTCATATCTATCGTTTTTAATGCATACATTTTTGCTCTTAGGCCCACAAATTCCTTCATTAACTTACCATTATTTTCATCCTTCATCATACCTAATTTTTTTTTATTTTTCTGTGGAATACCAAACTTATTATTCGCTTCATAATCTGATGTATCAAAGTGTGTATCAATATCGTTTATTATATCTTTATAAAAATAATCAGTTTCTACTGTGTATATAAACTAATCTGTATCCATATAGTTTAGATCTGCTTTGATGTTATATTTTAAAAGCATATAATCATAATGAAAGTTATACATCTTCCACTTTGAAAGTTCTAGGATTGTAAATCCTAAATAAATGGGTTTATTATAAAACGAATAACTTCTGTTTAGCTCCACTGCTATCATGTTTTCTTGAAATATGCTAAAGGAATGAAAATCTGGTTTGGCAATAAGGGCATGAGCTCCCATTTTCTTTCCAATGCTTTCCCACCGCTTAACAATTTTTATATTCTTACGCTTGTCAACGTTTTCCATCGTCTTACCGTAGACAGCATTATTTAGTAACTTAAAGAAATTTTTTTCAAAATGGTTTTTTGCATTAGTTCTATGTAAATTGTTTAATGAAATATATGGCTTTAACCATGTTGATTGCTTAAATTTCAAAATTCGGTGATTTTTTCTTTTAACTTCAACCCATGTTTTAAACATTGTTGTAAGTTTTTGTAATGTATTAAATATTCATATTTATCATTTAAATCACAAATTAATTTCTTTTCCTTAGAATTTGGAGGATTTGTATTTTCACTACAAAATGGTAAGTTATTATGAATATCATGAATTTCTATTGGATACGTCAAATCTACTTCTAATATATATCCAGTAGTTGAATCTTCTGGTGTAGTATCCAAACAAAAATTTTCAATGTCTGTTTCCCATTCAAAATTACCTTCTGGTATAGCTTCAGACATTGCCCAACCATATAAATTATTTGCATCTAAATACATTAAATATTTAGATGGAAGATGTTCATTGTAATCACTCATGTATTTATTGTTTGCAATGGCATGTCGTTGAGAACATTGTACTATTCCTCCCCTTATCCCCTTTTGTATGAATAAAATCATATCTATGTCTGTCAATAACTCTAATTTAATATCTGTTATTTTTAACATTGCGTCCCAAGAAAATCCTGGAGCGGTGTAGTAATAACAAGGATCTAGTTTATAAATATCATTACAAAGAAATCTAAAGTTTTCGAAAACATCAGCTAATAACAAGACATCAGTTTTCAAATATAAAATTAAATAATCTTCTAAAGTTGTACACTCAAAAGTACTCCATACCTCTTTCGCATGTACGTAATCTTCTTGAGAACAATCTTCATCTGTTAATTTATTATAAAAATTCTCAATATTCGGTAGAGAAGTTTCTTTGAGTTTTTCGATAGAATTTAAATAACTATATGGAAAGACACCTTTTCTAAGAAGTAAATTAAATTTACTTTCATTTTCACCAAACATTGATTTAACTATTTTCAAATCCTGCTTACCTAAATTTTTAACTAAATCATTTAAGCTTGATTGCAAAAATCTATAGGAATCTAAAAATCGAATTTCTATATTACCAATATTGTTGTCGCTTATGGTTTTAGAGAGTGATATATATAGCTCTTTATTGAGTGGAATGATATTAATTGGACCATCATTTATAGTATTTAGCTCCTTCACAAATAAATGACAGTCATAACTAGAAAAGTTGTGGAAAATAACCGGGACAAATTTCGGTACTTTATAATTAAGATTACAAGAACTATGTGCAACCCCCCTATATTTGCAAGTCAAATGACAATGATCTCTAACTTTTGATTCATCTAAAATAATTTTAGAGCAAATGTGGCATATATTATTAGCATGGAAATTTAAATTTTCCACTTCAGTTAATGGGGTCATTGGTTTTACTTTTGTCAAATAATTATTATTTAAATCTCTTATATCCCGAATTAAACTTTCTATAAATAGTCTAGGCGATTCTAATCCTTTAAAGGTACGTAACTTGTTTAATTTGTCATATAAACTACATTTAATAAAATACGACATTGCGTAAGGAATATGTCTATCAACTAATGTTGTTGACGAAACATCACCACGCGGAATGCAAGTTTGAATATTTTCAAATATGCATTCCGAATCAGCGTATATTACAAACGGTACATTTATACTATTATTATAATTATTAAATTGTAATATTGACTTATCTTGTTGGGGGGCATAATAAACATGTCTTTTACAATGGTGTCGATGTTTTTCTAAGTCTTGATGATAATGGAAACTCTGTAAACAGTCATCACAGAGAATAATGCTTCCATGATGGTTAGTTTGTTGCGATCGAATCAATCTATGTAAAATAAATATAAAAATTAATCATATAATTATTGTTTTTTTTTATATAATAATCACATTTACCTTGAAATATTTTTGATATATACATAATGTGAAACTATATTTCCTCCATTATCTTTCTGTAAAAACAATAGCTGTATATGCTTAGATTTTATTGCTTTTGTTTTGTAATATGGGCCAACAAGTACATAAGTCTTTTTCCATCTCATAACCAAAAACGTTTATACTAATATTAGGATTATTGGTCTCAAAAATTTGTATATCTTTTATATTAAGTGGGAAGCATAACCCATTAAAATTTAAAGAATATCCATTTAGATTTATTATTTCATCAGCAATGTTGATCCCATAAATACTAGTTCGTTGCGCATTTCTACGAGTTGATATGGCTGATAAAATTGCCCATTTGAAACAAAAATCATCATCGTTTTGTACATTTATACATGCTTTTTTTGACATCAGTTTAGGCGGGAGAGCTATAAAACTAGAACCTTTCAGTGGTTGATATTTATTTAAGTTCAGGTGAAGTTTTAAAAGTTGAACTAGAGTCCAACCACTATCCAGCTCTTGAAACTCTTCCATCTTTGTTAATATATTTTGAATATTAGTGAAATATTCATTTGTGAATTCATCAATATCGAAAACTTCTTTTCTTCATTTTGGTTTGGAAATGTTTTACCTCTATTGGTGTATTTTCTAGGTCGCTCATTTTGGGACAAGCATATAAGCCATACATCTCCATATTATATTTTAGAGCACCATTATTTTTTAAAAAGTAGTCAACTTCTTTTTTTAATGACTCCACAGCTTCTTTCATAAACACCTCTGGGAGGAGGCATTCCTCGTTGTCGTTTATGTAAACAAGTGTCATAAGTCTTTTTTTAAACGCACTTTTAGCAAGCTTTACACGACTGGAGCTTGAAGCATGACTTCGTTCGTGCTCTCTGTAATTTTCCTCAGTTAGGAAAGCTCTTTTGCATTCTTTGCATTCTAAATTCGATATCATTTTATTTTTGTATAAACGTTTTTAAATATACTAAAAAAATTTATAAAGCAAATTTACAGACTGTTTGTGTAAAACGGTAAACGTTAGAAATCAATGGTTACTATTTTTAAGAATATTTAACTTACCTATTATGAATTAAAAATATTTAAATCTATACACATATGTATATAACAATGAAAATTTCGAGTTTTCTTTTTTTCGCACAACACTTGGTTTTTGAATGATGTCACAAGACTAGAATTTTGTTCAGAAAAATGTTTTATTTTATACTTTTTTTTCTACACGCAATATATGCATACATTCATCTATAGAAAATTACCTGTGATTGGAAAATCTTCATATTTATCTACATTTATGATCTTGTAAATTAGTGAGTTTAAGCAATAAAGGAAAAATATTTGTTTGTCCTTCATGAAATATATTTTTTTTTTGTAATCAGTTTTTTCGCATACCCTTTTTCTCAGAACAAATAAAATGCAAATTTCACCAACGCACCCACGCAAATCTACACGCGCAAAAAGCATGCATACGCATGTCTCTCGTTCTTAATACTTTAAAAATACTTAATATCATGTGTCTTGCATGTGCATGTTAATTTTTAAATGTCCTATCCTTTTTTTCTCTCTTAAAATGAAAATTAGAGTAAAGCAAAGTACATATACATAGGTGCTGTGACATGAAAAAGCAATTTAATGAAAATTAAACATGCATGTACAAGACATGAAATTTTTAAATGTCCTATCTTTTTTCTTAAAATGAAAATAAATAAGATAACTTATTTTAAACATAAACTCTCATTTTCATAAAATTTAAATGAATTTGAAATATATACATTTTATTTTAATTTTTTTTGAACTAAATTTTCCTGAAATGGATTTCAAATTCACTTTGTTAACGTGCATGTGCATGTTTAACATAAAAACAAAAATCAATAAATAATAGGGGCTCACTTCACTTTACTAAACATATTTATTGTTTTAAAAATTGTGTAACTACATAAAATTTCTTATGACAAATAAAAAATTTAGCTATAGTTTAGTTCGAATATTACTGAACCATTTGGTGATTGACGTCCTTTGTAAATAATTGTCCAAATTTTGTCATTCATTTTTGATAAGTAAGGATCCTCTCTGTTTAAATATTTAACGATTCTTTGCGGAAGATAAAACCACTTATTGTTGTTTAAATATGCAATAACTTTGGATCCATATTGTGTAACCTTCCATTCAAAATTTAAAATCTTGTAAGGTTCATTTAAGGGAATATCATCAATTTTTGTGTATTCGGATTTTATTCCTTGGGCAATGTTAATTATTTGTTGATAGATCTAAAAACAAACAAAAATTAGTTAAATTTTATATGTATTCCTTAAACTTTCATATAATAAATAAAAAATTCTAATATTATGTTAAACTTCATTCTTACCATTGTTGTTGAACGTAATTTCAAGGATCTTTGAATAACAATAACTAAAACTAATTTCTAATTGGTCTTTTATATACATATTTGTGAGTCAATCGAACTCTCATTTTAATATAATTACTCAAATGAGAATCTCATTCGAATTGTTCCATTTACAAATATGTATTCGTTAAATTTTTTATGAGAAAAATATATATTCTCATTTGAAGTTAACTTTGTTGTAGGAATATATGTATGTATTAGAATATCCTTTCTTATGAGAAAATACATGTATTGGAATATCCTTCCTTATGCGAAAATACATGTATTGGAATATCCTTCCTTATGGGAAAATACATGTATTGGAATATCCTTCCTTATGGGAAAATACATGTATTGGAATGCACATATATACACTAATTAGAATGATCTACTATTCTAATTAGATCTAATTAGAATAATCTGTTATTCTAATTAGATCCAATTCGAATTTTGTAATTGGATCTAATTAGAATGATCCTTATGGAAAAATACACGTGTGCCAGAATGCCCATAACTATTCTAATTAGAATGATCCTTATGGGGAAAATACACGTGTGCCAGAATGCCCATAAATATACTACTGTACATTATGCCTGCATCTCTAGAACTTTTGCTACAACTGATACAAAGGACACCAATGCACATCAGAAAAATGCGTGGTGTTGTTATTTTAATGACTGTCGGAGATCGGGATCGTACCCAGGACCTTCGGTGTTGTAGTCAACGTGTTAACTACTTCAGCCAACGCCACCCCCATGTTATGCCAGCATAATTATGCCCGTGTAAATCAGCACATTGAAACCTTTTCCACACGCAAAGTTTACTTTGCAGTTTTAATTCAGCTGTATGAAAGACAAAGGTCTGTCTTTCTTCCAGCTGAATTAAGACAATCGGCCATGTAACACGAGTTCAATTCCGTTCGGAAACGGAATCCACCTCAAGATGTCAAGCTCTAGCCGGAGAATACCCCAAGGATACCAGCGGCCCGAACAGTCTGGACACACTTGACAGATTTCCGTATTTTAGTTTTATTTTTAGACACCATCTATAAAAAAATTGGGGTGGATTGAATTCCGTTTTCAAAGTGAACTTTGTGAACTTTTTTAAGCTTTGTCCCGGTTCACACAGATCAACTTTTGTTGATCAACTCGTAATTCAGCTGTAAGAAAAAAAGATTATTTCTATTTTCTTCCCTGTCTTTTTTACAGCCAAATTACGAGTTGATCAACAAAAGTTGAAGTGTGTGAACCGGGGCTTTGAAATTTTGGCTTAAATCTAGTTTATGGGCACCTCTTACAAATTAAAAAAAAGTATCCTATCCTATAGAAAATTGGACAATAAGAAAATAAATAAAAAACATTGGAGCCGAGGCTTAGTTTCCGAGTTATTGGCCTCTAAAATTCTAGCACAATATTACGATTATACGGTGTTTTCCAACGAATATGAATAATATTTGAGCAAATGCAGTCTTGTCCGGCTATGTAGAAAATCTTTATTAGGCAAGAAAAATTTATATGGCACAAAATCTTTATTAGCTGCGCCGTGTGGGGAAACATCATGGTGTCGACATGATGTTTCCCCACACGGCGTTATTATGCAAGAAAACTTGGCAATGCAGAAAATCCTTATTATGATCAATTAAATAAATATATGAGAAAAACATACGTATTTTTATATGAAATTCATAATTTTTTGTTACGTAACATTTTCAAAGACCCCCCCACCACCCCCTAGAGCGTTACGTAATATATGGTCGGCCCCTAATCAATAGACAGAAAACAAGTCGCAGTCGTTGGAAAATATACCATACAATCACAATCTTGTACTACAATTTGAGAGGCCCATAACTCGGAAACTAATCCTCGCCGCCAATTTTTTTATTTAATTTTTTTTATTTTTCTATTTCCTATAGGATAGGATACATCCTTTGGCTTAAATGCAGTTTAGCGAAGCAGTTCCAAAAAAAGCCTATGTGATAGAAAATTTAAAAATAAGAAGAAAACTTTAAATTAAAAACTTGGCGGCGACACCCATTTTCCGAGTTATAGGGCTCTGAAGTTCCTATAGAAAACTTCCAAAAATCTCAACAAAAAAAATTTATAACTTATCACATAGGAAATTAAAAATATAAGCAAAAAAATTAAGTAAAAAAGGCTTAAATCTAGTTTATGGGCACCTCCCAAAAATGAAAAAAAAAGTATCCTATCCTATAAAAAATCGAAAAATAAGAAAAAAAAATTAAACAAAAATATTGGCGGCGAGGCTTAGTTTCCGAGCTATGGCCCTCTGAAATGCTAGTACAATATTCTGTTATACAGTGCACAGTGGGGACTTTTGCAAAATAAATGGTAATAAATCTGGAACTTCTAAACTACTGATTGGATTTATGTGAAACCTCAAACATCCGTAGAGGAGGACTTGGGCTTTATAACAGATGTCTTCGCAGCCATCTGGTTTAAGCTGGACAGGAAATTCAGTGGGCCTAAGTTGACAATATGGGACTCAAAAAAATTCTGAGGCTTAACTTTTAGAAAAATTATCCGATTTTTATGAGATAAACCGTTTTGATCTGAGCTCAACATTTTTAAGAAATAATGTCCTTAGATGTGTTTTCGTATCTCTCATAACTTAGAAGATATTTGACGTTTAACAAAAAAAAAATTTATTTTACCTTGACTTGTTTTAGTATTTCACCTAGAACTTTTTAGTCAATTGTTGGATTTTAAATTAAAAGGCAGCATTAAATTTCCGATCAAATTTTTAATAAAAATAAGTAAAAATCTTATTAATATCTGCAGTCGTGAAATCGGGAAAAGGCAAAGAATTCAAAGTTTTAAAATTTTCCTGAAAAAGGCACGTTTTTTTAAGAAAAAGTATCTTCATTATTTTCAATTTTGTGAAAAACTTTTTTTAACACATGCACTTCTAAACCACATAGCGCTAAAAAGAATCTATTCAGAATATGCTAAGAGCCAATTATTTTGTATTTTGGGCATGCACCCTACACTCAGCAGTGTCCGAAAATTGCCAATTTTAAATTTTTTTTTTGTGCTTATGCGCTTATAAAAAGTTGTGACGGTATATTTTGAAAGTTTTAATCATTTATATCATTTAACTTTAAGGATAGTTTGCAACATGTTAAACTTAAATTTTTAACAGCCTTTTTATAAATGCGAACGTGCGCGCAAATTTTCTGAAAAAAGTAAAAATTTTGGAAAACTTTTGTTTTGTACATCTAAGTACATATCGAGCCCTTTTTTCGATTTTATCGTAAGCGACATGTTATCGGAAATATACTTTTTTATTGGAATTAAAATTTTATGGGCCTACACATAGTTTAGAATTATCAAAATGGTAAAATTGTTGATAACTTTTAAGATAGAGGCTGTACAATTTTATCGTTAACAACAATTTACGTACAAAAACAAATTTGAATATTTTAAAAAAACCTTCTGAAAAATTTAATTTTTGTCGCTTACGATAAAATCGAAAATAAAGCTCGATATCCCTCATTTACTTAAATAACGTCATAACTCAAAGTAATAAATTTATGGACTTAGTAATACAGACTTCATGTGTAACGGATCAACTCTTGATAGAAGAACACTTTTTAATATCTCCACTCAGTTGTATGTAAATTGAAAACTAAACTCATTTGAAAAATAAATTTTAAGATTGCCAACTCTTCGTCTCCTGCTGACATGAAATGATTTACTTTAACACTAACTGAAAAGTAAGACCAAAATTTCGCTGTTAGAGTTTTGCCCAGCAGAATGAAGGTTGTGGAATAGAGACGGAATATATCCTTTTGTGTGCTATCTCCTTTTTTATAATCTCTTATTTTAACTGAGTTAGGTTAGGTTAGGTTAGGTTAGGTTAGGTTAGGTTCAAAAGAGGGAAGGTTATTGGGAAGATACTCCAATATAAACCTTAACCAAACATTAACATTTTAAGTCTTCATTCAACATTGACTAGAAATTAATGTTAAAGTTAGTCATTTTAAGTTACGTGTACACTTCAAGTAAAATAATTCGATACTATCGATAGTATCGATAGTTTTCCAACAAACTATCGAAAATATCGAATGGCGTGACTATCGATAGTTTGCCAGCTCTACACGATAATCTTCTCGTTCTTCACCGTGCACAGTGGGGACTTTTGCAAAATAAATGGTAATAAATCTGGAACTTCTAAACTACTGATTGGATTTATATGAAACTTGGAATATCTGTAGAGGAGGGCTTAAGCTTTATAACAAATGACTTGGCAGCCATCTGGCTTAAGCTGTACAGGAGTTACAGTGGGCCTAAGTTGACAACATGGGACTCAAAAAAAATTCTGAGGCTTGTAACTTTTAGAAAAGTTATCCGATTTTTATGAGATAAAGCGTTTTGATCTAATCTCACAATTTTAAAGAAATAACGTCCGTAGATGTGTTTTGGTATCTCTCATAACTTATAAGATATTTGACTTTTAACAAAAAAAAATTTTTTTTTGCCTTGACTTTTTTTAGTATTTCACCTACAACTTTTTTGTCTATTATTGGAATTTAAATTAAAAGACAGCATTAATTTTCCGATAAAATTTTAAATAAAAATATGTAAAAAACTTATTAATATCTGCAGTCGTGAAATCGGGAAAAGGCAAAGAATTCAAAACTTTAAAATTTTCCTGAAAAAGGCATGTTTTTTTAAGAAAAAGTATCTTCATTATTTTCAATTTTGTGAAAAACTTTGTTTAACACATGCACTTTTAAACCACATAGCTCTAAAAATAATCTATTCAGAATATGCTAAAAGCTAATTATTTTGTATTTTGGGCATGCACCCTACATTCAGCAGTGTCCGAAAATCGCTAATTTTAAAAATATTTTTTGTACTTATGCGTTTATAAAAAGTTGTGACGGTTGATATTGAAAGTTTTAACTATAGCATTTAATTGTTAAGATAGTTTGCAACATGTTTAACTTAACTTTTTGACAGCCTTTTCATAAATGCGAATATACGCGCAAATTTTCTGAAAAAAGTCAAAATTTTGGAAAAATTTTATTTTGTACCATAAAAAATATATATTAAAATAATTTTCTTTTCTTATGTTGGCCTTTTTGACTTCTATATAAGTATTTCTACTTCACCTGAAAAAATTATTCCAATATAATAAACTGATCTCGAGATATTCCGATTGTAGGGTGCAATTCAAAAAATATGTAGAATGCGCTTAACTTTTTTCCCTTTATTCACACATCAGCTGTTTAAAACTGTTATGAATTCTGAAATTCAACCTAAATAGAAAAACAAAAATAAATTTAGAATGTTATTCAATAAGTCTATGTATATTTTTCGCAATAAAAAATATTTTTGGTAATTAAACCATATGATTTTCTATGTAAGTGTAGTTAATGATAATAACAGGTAAGCATTTAACGAATAACAACACACATTTTTAATGGATTAAAAAAAGGTTTTCCCGCATTATTTTACAGCGGCATCGGGAGGTGCTACCTGATTATGCTACTACTTAAAATAAATAACACTTCACAGTACCAGGTAACTAGACAAAACTAGCAAAGTTGCTTATAAAGTATAATATATTGTATAAAAACGCAGGGTTCTTTTATAAGAATAATCACTCTATATTGAACTCTTATGAAGATTAGTATTAAATATAAAATATAAATATATATAATATAATAATAGTATTAAATATATGATATAAAATATAGAAATATCAGAGGTAAGGAAACTGTCTTCTCACGAAACAACAAAGACTTAGCAGAGACACGGAGAACTGAGAAGAAAATGATACAAGATGAATTTAGAAAGCATGGGCTTATAATTGATAAGCCAATTAACGGTTATGGTAGCTCGAATAATGGAAACATTGCTAGACGCTTTTTTGATGATCCTGAGACCACATCCTTGATAACCGGCTTGGATAAAAAACTAATAAGGAACTTCAAAATAATACTGGCAACCATTAACAGTAAAAAGCAAATCAATGCAGAAAAATTTTATGCTTTTGCTAATGAAACAAAAGTACTGGTAAAAAATGTCTATCCGTGGAGATTGATGACGCCAACTGTACATAAGGTATTATCTCATGGAAAAAATATCATTTAAACCAACATCCTACCTCTGGGAGAACTTACAGAAGAAACTCAAGAAGCAAGAAACAGAGATGTAAAGCAGTACATATTATTTAATAGTCGAAATTTTTCAAAATTAGCAGAAAAGTATGATTTAATGCTTCACTAAATGTTATCCTCAGATCCAGTTTTACAAGCAATACGATTGAAATGGTTACCAAAGATAACTAAAGAGAAAGACGACAGTGAAGCAGTTCAAATAAATAACCTCTTAAGCTTCGATATTTCAAATTGTTTTCTTAAAAATAATTGAAATAAATAAATTGTAAAATTATGGTAATTAACATAGCTAAACATGTAATTTAAAAATAAATACTTTATTTAGTGTTAAAAAGTTTTTCTTAGTTATCGCGCAATAAATAGATTATCTATTGGTAACTAATAATAAAAAAACAATACATACAAATAAAACTTTTGAAATTGTTTATACAATACAGCGTACTTTATAAGCACCTTTGCTAATGTTGTGGAATTACCTGGTACTGTGAAGTGTTATTTATTTGAAGTAGTAGCATAATCAGGTAGCAATTCCCGATGCTGCTGTAAAATAATGCGCGAAAACCTTTTTTTAATCCATTAAAAATGTGTGTTGTTATTTGTTAAATGGTTACCTGTTACTAGCATTAACTACACTTACATAGAAAATCATATAATAATAGTATTAAATATATGATATAAAATATAGAAATATCAAAGGTAATAGATTATCTATTGGTAACTAATAATAAAAAAACAATACATACAAATAAAACTTTTGAAATTGTTTATACAATACAGCGTACTTTATAAGCACCTTTGCTAATGTTGTGGAATTACCTGGTACTGTGAAGTGTTATTTATTTGAAGTAGTAGCATAATCAGGTAGCAATTCCCGATGCTGCTGTAAAATAATGCGCGAAAACCATTTTTTAATCCATTAAAAATGTGTGTTGTTATTTGTTAAATGGTTACCTGTTATTAGCATTAACTACACTTACATAGAAAATCATATAATAATAGTATTAAATATATGATATAAAATATAGAAATATCAAAGGTAATGAAACTGTATCCTCACGAAACAACAAAGACTTAGCAGATACACGAAGAACTGAGAAGAAAAGGATACAAGATGCATTTAGAAAGTATGGGCTTATAATTGATAAGCCAATTAACGTTATGGTAGCTCGAATAATGAAAACGCCCCCAGACGATTTTTTGAGGATCCTGAGACCACATCCTTGATAACCGGCTTGGATAAAAAAACCAATAAGGAACTTCAAAATAATACTGGCAACTATTAACAGTAAAAAGCAAATCAATGCAGAAAAATGTGATGCTCTTGCTAATGAAAAAAAAGTACTGATAAAAAATGTATATCCATGGAGATTGATGACGCCAACTGTACATAAGGTATTATCTCATGGAAAAGAAATCATTGACACCAACATCCTACCTCTGGGAGAACTTACAGAAGAAGCTCAAGAAGCAAAGAACAAAGATGTAAATCAGTACAGATTATTTAATAGTCGAAAGTGTTCAAAATTAGCAGAAAAGTATGATTTAATGCTTCACTAAATGTTATCCTCAGATCCAGTTTTACAAGCAATACGATTGAAATGGTTACCAAAGATAACTAAAGAGAAAGACGACAGTGAAGCAGTTCAAATAAATAACCTCTTAAGCTTCGATATTTCGGATTGTTTTCTTAAAAATAATTGAAATAAATAAATTGTAAAATGATGGTAATTAACATAGCTAAACATGTAATTTAAAAATAAATACTTTATTTAGTGTTAAAAAGTTTTTCTTAGTTATCGCGCAATATTAAATAGATTATCTATTGGTAACTAATAATAAAAAAACAATACATACAGATAAAACTTTTGAAATTGTTTATACAATACAGCGTACTTAATAAGCACCTTTGCTAATTTTGTGTAATTATATGGTACTGTGAAGAGTTATTTATTTTAAGTAGTAGCATAAGCAGGTAGCACCTCCCTATGCCGCTGTAAAATAATGGGCGAAAACCTTTTTTTATTCCATTAAAAATGTGTGTTGTTATTTGTTAAATGGTTACTTGTTATTAGCATTAACTACACTTACATAGAAAATCATATGGTATAATTACCATAAATATTTCTTATTGCGAAAAATATACATAGACTTATTGGATAACATTCTAAATTTATTTTTGTTTTTCTATTTAGGTTGAATTTCAGAATTCATAAAAGTTTTAAACAGCTGATGTGTGAATAAAGGAAAAAAAAGTTAAGCGCATTCTGCATATTTTTTGAATTGCACCCTACAATGGGAATATCTCGAGATCAGTTAATTATATTGGAATAATTTTTTCAGGTGAAGTAAAAAGACTCATATGAAAGCTAAAAATGCCAACATAAGAAAAGAAAATTATTTTTATATATATTTTTTATGGTACAAAACAAAATTTTTCCAAAATTTTTACTTTTTTCAGAAAATTTGCGCGCACGTTCGCATTTATGAAAAGGCTGTTAAAAATTTAAGTTTAACATGTTGCAAACTATCCTTAAAGTTAAATGATATAGTTAAAACTTTCAAAATATACCGTCACAACTTTTTATAAGCGCATAAGCACAAAAAAAAAATTTAAAATTGGCAATTTTCGAACACTGCTGAGTGTAGGGTGCATGTCCAAAATACAAAATAATTGGCTCTTAGCATATTCTGAATAGATTCTTTTTAGCGCTATGTGGTTTAGAAGTGCATGTGTTAAAAAAAGTTTTTCACAAAATTGAAAATAATGAAGATACTTTTTCTTAAAAAACGTGCCTTTTTCAGGAAAATTTTAAAACTTTGAATTCTTTGCCTTTTACCGATTTCACGACTGCAGATATTAATAAGATTTTTACTTATTTTTATTTAAAATTTGATCGGAAATTTAATGCTGTCTTTTAATTTAAAATCCAAAAATTGACTAAAAAGTTCTAGGTGAAATACTAAAAAAAAAAACAAGGAAAAAAAATTTTTTTTTTGTTAAAAGTCAAATATCTTCTAAGTTATGAGAGATACGAAAACACATCTAAGGACATTATTTATTAAAAATGTTGGGCTTAGACCAAAACGCTTTATCTCATAAAAATCGGATAATTTTTCTAAGAGTTACAAGCCTCAGAATTTTTTTTGAGTCCCATGTTGTCAACTTAGGCCCACTGTAACTCCTGTCCAGCTTAAGCTAGACGGCTGCCAAGACATCTGTAATTAAGCCCAAGTCCTCCTCTACGGATGTTCGAAGTTTCATATAAATCCAATCAGTAGTTTAGAAGTTCCAGATTTATTACCATTTATTTTGCAAAAGTCCCCACTGTGCAGTGTTTTCCAACGAATATGACCAATATTGGTATCATCTTAAAGCTCTTGGCAATACCTTTCATGACATGGTAAAATTCAAGGCAGAAAATCTTATATAGGAGGTGTAGGCGACTATAAACACAAACTTTCAAAGGTTTAATTTAAGTGTGTTAAGTTTATTAATATCCAAAAATATAAAGTACAAAATATAATTTAATGTGCGTGTTTCCTTTGGTTTACTCTTCGCGTGTTCAATGACTAGTGTCGTTATTTTAAAATTGTTGTGTAAGGCAGAGAAGAAAAGTACAGCGTTGTATTTTATTCCACTGATGACAACATTCCCCCCACCGTAATCCTTTCTATGAGGAGGATTCCTTAAATTTCAGGACTGCTAATTTCACCACAGGACGACGTAAGAGCCCGTGGGCTGTAGAAACTTCTGCTGTACGTATTTGGCCATCTTTTCCAGGGAAAACTTGAGTTACTCTTCCCAATTTCCATTGGGTTCGGGGCAAGTTGGAATCTAATATCAGGACAATGTCTTCGACTTGAATCGGTGTTATCTTTTCCTTCCATTTCGGACGTTGTAGCAATTGTGGCAAGTATTCGACCATCCACCGCTTCCACAATCTATCCTTTAAATTTTGGGCTATACGCCACTGTTTTCGTAGGCATAAATTTTTATCATCAGGGCCGGGTGTTTGTGTCGAGTTTAGACCACCTATCAAGAAGTGATTTGGTGTCAAAGGCTCTTCAGATCTGGGTTCTACAGGCAGCTGAGTCAGTGGGCGGTTGTTTATAATGCATTCGGCCTCTATAATTGCGCTGCGAAACGTTTGTAGCCGTGGAGCTTCTTCCCTCAAAATTTTGTATAACAGCTGCTTGACACATTTCACAAGTCTTTCCCAGCAACCACCTGCGTGTGGATTGGCCGGGAATTGAAAATCCATTCGATGTTATCTTTTGAAAGGTTCATTTGTATATCGTCATAGTAGAAAAATATATTTTCTTTCACTATCTCCTTTTGGGCACCAATGAAATTTGTGCCGTTGTCGCTACGGATTCTGATGGGCACGCTTCTTTTATTTACGAAATTCTGTACACAAAGCAAAAATGCATCTTTGGACAGGTCGGCAGCAATTTCCAAATGCAATGCTCTTGTAGTTAAGCAGGTGAATAAGGCGATCCACCTCTTCTCCCTCCTTCACCCAATTGTGACATAAAATGGACCACAATAGTCTAGTCCAACATAACTAAATGGACGCATGCAAGGGGTTAAGTGATCAACTGGGAGTTGTCCCATTAAGGGGGCCACAGGTTTAGCGCGCTCAAGAATACAAGACGAACATGACCTTTTGACTGACTTCAACACAGATCGAATGTATGGCACCCAAAATTTTTGCCTTATCTCATTAACTACAATGTGATCGTTTTGGTGATGATTTTTTCGATGATAATAACCGACTACCATGAAGGTGACCGGGTGTTTGGTCGGCATAATAATGGGATCCCTAGCGGTTTCTGGCAAACAGTACGCGTTCTCTATCCTGCCATTAACCTTAAGCAGCATATCATTATCCATATAAGGTGTCAGCTGATGAATACTGTAAGACTTTGGTAGAGCGTTGCCCTCATAATACACAGTCTCTCGGCCCCATATGCCTCCGTTTGCACCTGACGACAGATCAACTTCTCCCCCGCCTCAATTTCACCAGCAGTCAATTCATTGGATTCTCCCTCCATCCTTCTGGTTTTAATGCTAATAAATCGTAAAACCCAGGCAGCACATCGTTTTAATTTTAAAAAGTTTGAAAATTTTTTATATTCAAAAATTGTTTCATTCACCGCTTTTAACATTAAGACCACATCGACCCTTTCCTCGTCTTGGCTTTGTTTGGTCTCAGAAATAACCGAATCGACTGGCCAAGAGTGCTCTCCTAACTTTAGAAATTCAGGACCCTTCAGCCACCTAGTTTTGCTGTGAAACTCTGTTGGCAATTTTGCTCTGGTAGCCTCGTCTGCAACATTTAAGTTTGTAGGTAGCCATTTCCATTGTTCGGGTTCAGTTGTCGCCAAAATTTCAGAAATGCGACAGGCTACGAATTGTTTGTATTCTCTCTCTGTTGACCTGATCCAACATAAAACCGTTTGGGAGTCGGACCAGAATATTGTGCGATGAATTTTAAGGTTATGAGACTCTTCAATGACAGCTTTAAGACGGCAGCCCAAAACGGCTGCTTGCAATTCAAGGCGAGGAATCGTCATTCCTCTTGTTGGTGCGCAACGAGCCTTGGCCATAACAAAGGAGGTGTGAATATCGCAGTGTTGTTTTATACGAAAATAGGCGGCAGCAGCAAAGGCACTTGAACTCGCATCCACAAAGATATGAAGCTGAATTTCATCAGCCACTGGCAATAAATTAAAGTAACAGCGAGGAATATATATTTGTTTAACCTTTTCAAATTATCGCCACCAAGCATACCATTGGGTTAAAATTGGTTGCGGAAGTTGATCGTCCCATTGTATACACAATTTCCATGTTCGCTGTATAAATAATTTTGAAAAAATCGTGAAATTCGCTAAAAATCCAAATGGATCGAAAACTGCCATTATTATACTCAAAACTTCTGTTTTAGTAGGTGGACTGCCTTCTAATACGTCAGCGCAAATTTTATGAAACCTTAAATGAAATTCGAAGCTGTCAGAGTCTTTGTTCCAGTGTAGGCCAAGAATTTTATCTGTGTTGCTTCGTTTCTCCATTTTTAGCATTGTTGAACCACCGTTTTTACCACCATTTAGTAGATTTTGTAGCTTCTCTAATTCGATGAGAAATTTCTTAGCTTGAACCCAGCGGCAGCATTTATTTGTATGGCCTGCTGTGTGATTTCAAGAGCCTCTTCAAAAGAATTGAAACTAATGACAAGGTCATCCACATACATATTATTAACAACAGCGCTGGTACCTTTAGGCAGTGTCGACTCAAAATCCCTTGCGTTTCGGTTTTTTACGTATTCCGCACAACAGGGTGAGCATATTGATCCAAAAATCATTGACATCATAACATAAACATTGATTTCGCTACCCAGACCATTTTCGCGCCACAAAAAACGTTGTGCATTTTGATCATTTTCTTTTATAAATACCTGAGAGAACATTTCCTGTATGTCTCCAGCTACTGCTATTCTACCTTGAGAAAATTGAAACATGATCACTTGAAGAGATCTTGCTTGTTCAGGACCCTTTAATAATACTGAATTAAGAGACGTGTTTGACGACAATGCGGCAGCATCAAATAAAATCCGCAGTTTTTCAGGCTTGTGGGGATTAACTACGCCAAAATGCGGTAATACCATACTTTACCACGCTCAAATGTTTTGGCCTCTATGGGTGGCAATTTTCGGGCATAACCTTTTAAAATGTATTTTTCTATTTCTTTTTTATATCTGTCTGCGTAAGCTGGGTCTTGTTTCATTCCATTTTCTGTTTTCAGTAGACGATTCCTGGCCATTTCAAAACTTTCTGGTAAGCAAACACCATCTCTTTTCCACAATAAACCGGTTTCGTAGTGACCTTCTATTTTTCGGCACGTATTTTCTAAAATGTTTCTGGCATGTTTATTGTCCTCCGACTCCAGTACGAAATTTGTTGCCTTTACCCAAAATTCTCAACTGAAAAGTAGTCTTGTACCAATTGGTGAACTTCTTTCCATGATTCACCTTCCTTAATATGGCATATTCTAGCAGTGCCAGTTGGTTTTTTTCAACAATGGGCCATATGCCACCCATCCAAGCTTAGTGTAGGATGCCACCGGTAAGTGAGGACCTACCTCCACAACTTGTTCGGCCAAACCAAGTATACAGTTGTCCAAGCCAATTAACATTGATGGTTTTTTATTTTCATAGCATTGTATTGGAAGATGTGATAGGTATTTAAATTTAATTTTATCAAAACTTTGCAAAGGAAGATTTAATTCCTTGACAGTCTGCAAATTTTTGATTGCATATTTTTTATGGCGATCATTCACAGAAGTAATGTCCACATTTACCCTCATAGAAGTTTCCGTTTTTCGCATTTTGTCATACCATTGAAGTGTAATTGCAGTTTTTTGCCCCTTTAGGCCCATACCCCTGGCTACTTTTTCTTCAATCAAAGAGACAGATGATCCTTCGTCCAGCAAAGCATAAACTGTTGCTGATCCATTTGGGCCATGTATGGTAACAGGCAAAATTTTAAATAAATGTGAAACACTTTCACTTTGGCGGCACTGTAAAACATGTTCTGGTTGGTCATTACCAGTAACAGCCGACATCCCTGAGACATCTTGATGAAGTATTGGGTGATGGTAACGATTACATTTATTTATACCACACACTTTTCGTTTTCTACACTTGGTCAAACTATGCCCTTTACGAAGGCAAGAGAAACAAACATGCAAGCGTTTAACTTGCTCCCACTTGGCGCTTGTTGATAACTCCTTAAATTTATCACATTCATAAATTTCATGACTGCCCTTACATTGCTGGCATTGTTTTTGGATTTTGTAAAGTACTCTTCGGGTGGCCGATACGTTTTGTTGACGATCGTGTGCTAACACTGGGCCACGTGACGGCATAAGGCTACAATATCGAGCCAAGTCACCAATCGATTCGGCAAAATGCTCTACCGTTGGAAATGGTAACACCGAAACAGAAAATTTCGCCCACTCATATTGTCTGGACAAGGGCAACTTTAAAACTAATTGCTCCAATAGTGTTGGATTCATTAGATGGTTTTCACATTTTGCAGATCTAAAAAACGCGACCATATTTTTGGCACAACCAGACAAGCCTAAGATGCCTTCAGGTCGGCCATCGGTTATCAACGGATACATTTTTATTCTATCTAATTGCGATAGTGTCAACAGTTCTGGACGACCAAAATTAAACCTTAGCTCATCAATAATTTGCGGAACGTTTTCTGGATGAATCAGCAGTGACATTACACTATTTCTGGCTGGGCCTTGCAACGCTTTTTGCAACCTGATTAGATTTTGCCTATTAGTGTAACAAAATTCCATGGTTGTGTCTTCGTAAGTTGCCAAAAATAATGGCCAATCTTCTGGCTTTCCATCAAATTGTGGAAGATGATACAGCTTCGTTATGAACTCGTTTGACTGAATTGTTTTTGGTGGTCTTGCCGTATAAAAATTCGTTTCATTTGACGGCGGTCTATAATCGGCGTTTAGCGGCGGTGCATGATGTAAGTTTTCTGCTACTGACGGTAGCTGCTGAAAATTAAGCATAGGTTGAGATTGAGTACAATTCGCCAATGGTAACACTTAGAGCTGGCAAACTATCGATAGTCACGCCATTCGATATTTTCGATAGTTTGTTGGAAAACTATCGATACTATCGATAGTATCGAATTCTTTTACTTGCGGTCTACACGTAACATAAAATGACTAACTTTAACATTAATTTCTAGTTAATGTTAAATGTTAATGTTTGGTTAAGGTTTATATTGAGGTATCTTCCCAATATTTCTTATCAAGAACACACAACATGCTATAATGGATGGGTGTAATCCGACATGGATTGGGTCAATTTATTACTGCCCTCTTTTCAATCTAACGTAACCTATCTGTTTAAACAACTCAGTATAAATATGAGATGACACAAAAGGATATATTCGGTCTCTATTCCACAACCTTAAATTATGCTGTGCTCTAACGATATACTTTTTTTTACTTACTTGCAGTTAGTGTTAAAGAAAGCCATTTCATGTCAGCAGGAGACGAAGAGTTAGGAATATTAAATTTAATTTTGAAATAAGTTTAGAGTGGAGATATTAAAAAGTGTTCTTCTATCAAGAGTTGATACATTACACACGAAGTATTTTATATTACTAAGTCCATAAATTTATTATTTATTCGAAAGACGTTATGACGTTATTTGAGTAAATGAGAGATATGTACTACATGTATTTTCAATAAAAGAAAACCAATGTGTTAAATTTTGTCGAGTTTATTGCCAATTTGGTAATATATTTTTTCAACGGTAGTATCGCTATCGGGAAAAAAATATCGATAGTCTAATGAAAGACAAACTATCGATACTATCGATAGTTTGCCAGCTCTAGTAACACTTGCGCAAAAACTGATAATGCCTGCATTTGTTGTATGCCCATTCTTTGTTGAGGCATTTCTTGAGAATTTCTCAAATGCGGTAATTCCTTGTTGTTTGATTGAACGTTATTTGAAACACTTGTTGACGAATTTATTTCCTGTGCTGGCATACCCAATCTCGTTAGGGGTGGCATTTGCCGAACAATATTTGGTAAACTTTGTTGATCATGAAATGAAGGCGGCGTGGGATTTACATTAGATGCTGCAGATGGCATCTGCTGATTACACAAAATGTTTGACCCACCTTGTAGATGTGAATTTGGCACCTGCAATCCTTCATGTGTGTGTGTCGTAAGTGCTGAATCTTCAACGCCCCTTTGAGATGGAGTAGAATGTTGAGGCATGTTATTTTTGCGACCTGATTCTTGTCTTAAATCATCAATTGCAGATTTTGAAGACGTGATTGTTGACATTAAAGATAACAAAAGATCGGACGTAGTGACAGACTCTATAGAATTAATCACTGGCTGTGATGACATATTTTTTATAGCAGCTTCTGTTGAATCTTTATCACTATGGTTGTTAACTATTGTGTTGTCCAATAATTCGCTATCAGACGAATTCTCATGTTGCTGCTGTGAGTCCTCCTGACTGGATTGTGACCTTGTTCTTGGCATCTTGTCTGACTGACTGGAGACACAATTTGACGGCTTCACAATGTACCAAAACTCGCAAAAAGCAAAGGAAAACAATGTAGGCGACTATAAACACAAACTTTAAAAGGTTTAATTTAAGTGTGTTAAGTTTATTAATATCCAAAAATATAAAGTACAAAATATAATTTAATGTGCGTGTTTCCTTTGGTTTACTCTTCGCGTGTTCAATGACTAGTGTCGTTATTTTAAAATTGTTGTGTAAGGCAGAGAAGAAAAGTACAGCGTTGTATTTTATGCCAGTGATGACAACAGGAGGCTTATTCTGAATTGCGATGCGAAAATCAATGCGATGCGCAAATGAAATGCGATGCGAAAGAAAACTGGTATTCTATAAGGCTTTCGTAATCGCATTCGAGTTTTATTTTAAATCGTGGTCAAACCGGTCAAAAATAACAACACTGGCCAGAAATAACGCTGGTCTAAAATAAACGTCAAAGTTAAATTTACAAAAGAAAAATAAATTTGTGATTGTGCTTACAAAATAACATTAATTTATATAATATTTGTGTAATTGACCAAAAACGGATTTTGTGACACTATGGTTTGATGATGAAGAGCGCATGACCAACATGAAAGGGTGCAAAGAAGATTGCTTAGAAGCAAATCGGTAGTTTATTTTGAACCATTGAAAACAATTAATTATGCAAAACATTTCTATTCCAACTTTATAAAAAATGTTTGGATGTGTTTCATCATAAATTCCACCATTATTTCAAATTGGTGCGATTTGGTGGTCTTGTTGTTTGTTTCCCTGAATAATATAACAATTAATTTAAGAATTAATAAACAAAATTATTATTTTTCACTTACACTCGCTCGTTGTACCTTCATAGTGAACAGACGTATTAGCGGAATTTTTTTTACATACATACATAAGTACATGCTAAACAAAAAATTGTACAATAACTTTGATAAACAAGCTTTTTTTGCTTTGGTAATATTAATTTACATAGACAGTAATAACTAAAACAAAAAAAAACAAACAAAAAAAACAACCTTACACAAAATAACTCAAAGTGCCCTTGAGCAATACACTAACAAAGTGCCCTTGAGGAATACTCTATATGAGTACCTCAAAAACAAATAACTGTGAAGTGAGTTATAACGGCAGAAATTCCTATTTTACCGTGAGCTCTGATCTTAATGATAACAATAAAAATAAAAAATCTGATGATAGACTTACTGTGAGTTCTGATGATCTTAATTTAAACAAAATAAATAAAAAACCTGATGACAGACTTTTTTTAACGGCAAAGCCAATTTTTCGTCAGCCATCAACTTCGCTTTGTCCAATGCCAACTAGCGATTCGTTAACATTACAGTTGCCTACTACTTCATCATTTAAATCAGCGATATCATCCGATTCATCACTTACCTAATCTGTCACTATAAATAAGAGTAGCCCAAACCCAAGGTCCAAGTCGGAATGGACCGATATATAATTGTCGGAAAGCGCGGGCGAAGCCCAAATTCTACTAAAATTGCATCTGCTTCAAATGTATCTAGGGATAACAGCGCATCCTCCACTAATCGTTTTCAAATATAGCTAGATGACAACGACACACCTAATATACTGCGAACAAAACCTTCAAGCCGCCACCAATCTATTTGAGAGAAAAAATTCAAGCGCTCTTATTAAGAAATTAATTTCGGTCATTGGTGAGAATAAATTTCACATTGTTCCAATAAAACGTGGCAATATCGATGAAACGAAAATTCAAATTTATGACGAAACAGATTTCCGCAAAATGGTTTCTGAATTTGAAAAAAATAAAACAAGTTTCTACACATACCAGCTTAAGAGTGCTAAAGGCCTGCAGATCGTATTGAAGGGCATAGATTCTTATGTTGTTCCCGAAGAAATAAAAGATGCACTCGTCCTCCAGGGATTCAAGGTAAAAAATGTTTCCAATATAATAAATAGGGAGAAGATTCCCCAGCCTCTATTTCGCGTTGAACTTGAGCCGAATGATATAAAATTGAGAAAAAATGAGACACACCCAATTTATAATTTAAATATCTTTTATACCGAAAAATAACTGTTGAAGAACTACACAAGCGTACAGTGCCATAATTGTCAAGAATATGGCCACACAAAAACTTACTGCAAATTACCTACAGTTTGTGTTATTTGCGGTGAATTGCACGGTACTGCTAGTTGTACTAAACCAAAAGATCAATCAGAAAAAAATTCAGTAATTGTGGAGGTAATCACACCGCTAATTATAGAGGATGTCCTGTATATTCTTTCGTTAAAAAGACTATGGGGCAAAAATCTAAAGTAGCTACAGCACAAACAGCAAACGCTTACTCCGCCACTCTTGCGCCAGTGAGCCAACCAGTTAATTCACGTGTATCGTATGCCGATGCTGCTAAGGTAAGCTCTATTCCCTCACAAAATGTTCCACGGCCAAATACTTCAACAAATACAAACTCAGGCTTTAATTTTAATCGCCTTGAAGCTACTATTGAAAATCTGGTGCAAACTATAAACAATGTTACAACAAGTATGACTAGCATGATGCAAGAAATGCTGAGAATGCAAAATACTCTGCTTCAAGCATTAGTTAACAAGCCATGAACACGTTAAAAATATGTTTCTGGAACGCAAACGGCATTCGCCAACACAAAAACGAACTTGAGCACTTCCTCAGGGAAAATAATATTGATATAATGTTGGTCTCTGAGACTCATTTGACTTCGAGAAGCCTCTAAAATTAATAGCTACACCTTATATGATTCAAAGGACCCGAGAGGAAGAGCATGCGGTGGATCAGCAATTCTGATAAAGTCAAGACTCAAGCACTATATTCTGGACAACATTTGTGAAGAACATATACAAGCAACAAATATTTATGTCGAAAATTTTTGCTCAAATTTTGTCATATCATCAATTTACTCCCCTCCTAGGTTGGCAATTACTGAGGATCAATACGAGGATTTCTACAAATGCCTTGGCCCTTGCTTCGTAGCAGCTGGCGACTACAATGCAAAACATACGTTCTGGGGTTCGCGTCTTATTACACCTAGAGGTCGGGCATTGTTCAACACAATTTCAAAAATGGGCTTGGACGTCATTTCGAGTGGGGAGCCCACTTACTGGCCTACGGACATACAAAAAATTCCGGATGTTATAGATTTTGGAGTCATGAAAAATATTTCTAGGGAATTAGTTCATGTTGAAGCGTCTCAAGATCTCTCCTCCGATCACTCTCCCATGATCGTTACAATTTGTAGCCCACTAAGAAGTGACTTACCTCACCCGTATGTGAAGACGATCAACCGTGTTAATTGGCTGGGGTTCAGAAAATATCTCAGTAGTCATTGTACGGAAAACATTACGCCAAGAACATCCCAAGATATTGAATTTAACATTGGCAATCTATCAAAAATATAAAACAGGCTGCTGAACATGCGACTACCTCCCACCCGCAGACTGAATTTAATAGCATTTACTCTACGGATATTGAACGTCTCGTAAGTGAAAAAAGAAGAGCTAGAAGGGAATGGCAACAGCACAGATCGCCCCAACATAAAATCAGATTTAAAGAGTGCACTAAACGACTCCAAGACTTGCTTGCATTTGAAAAAACTGCATCTTTTAAAAACTATCTGGAAGGTCTTGATGTCACACCAGCATTTAATTACTCTTTGTGGCGCGCTGCTAGAAAGCTTAAAACACCTGTTGAGTTTAAACCACCTGTGCGCACATCTACAGGAGGTTGGGCAAGAAGCGATACTGAAAAAGGTAAAATATTTGCTGAGCATTTAAAATCAGTATTTACCCCTAACACATGTACTGGTGTTATTGATTTGCTGAATGTAGTTGCGCTACCCCCTCGACCCATAAAATTTAGAACGCGTGATATACAAAAACTAATTGCTGAACTTAACCCGAAGAAAGCCCCGGGTATTGATGGAATTAGTAACCAGTAACAGGGTGCCCCTGTGGCTGAGTGGTAGCGATGCTAGCCTCTCAGTCCAGAGGTCGTGGGTTCGATTCCTACCATAGACCTTGGGCGTTTTCCGCAGACAAGCTAATCGCTTTGCGGGTTGTGATTGTTCTTTAAAAAAAATGTAAATGTCTTATAAACAAAATAGATGCTAATAAAGTTGCCTTGTATTGCAATTAGAATCCTGTTATTTATTTTTAACGCCATTTTACGACTGGAGTATTATCCAAATAGCTGGAAGCTTGCCAAAGTTAAAATGATTCCAAAGCCGGGCAAAGACCTTACCAAGGCTGTGTCATACAGGCCAATAAGTCTGCTATCAACAATGTCAAAACTTTTCGAAAAACTGTACATGACAAAATTGTCCCAAATTCTAGTTAGTAGTGGGTGCATACCGGACCATCGATTTGGTATTAGAAGTCAGCATAGCACTATCGAACAAACACATAGATTGGTTCAATTTATAAGAAGAACATTTGAAGAAAAGAAGTATTGTTCTGCGCTGTTTATCGACGTTTCTCAGGCATTTGATAAAGAGTGGCATGAAGGTCTTATTTTAAAATTTAAATCATATTTACCAATAAATTTTCTGCAACTATTAGAAAGTTATATTACTACCCGGAAGTTTACGGTTGTGGAAGGAGACTTCAGGAGTGTGCCCGAATCTATACCATCCGGTGTACCACAGGGGAGTATACTAGGGCCAGTTTTATATTTGATTTATACTTGTGATATGCCTTTGAGCAGCAATATCCATACATCTACGTTTGCCGATGATGCAGCTTTCCTTAGTATGCACGAAAACCCTCACGAGGCTTCCCGTTATCTACAAGAACATATTACACAACTGGAACTATGGTTAAATTTATGGAGAATCAAAGTAAACGAGCAAAAGTGTGTCCAGGTAACATTTACCCTGCGAAGAGATACTTGTTCGCCAATTCGAATCAACAATCAAGTTGTTCTTCAACATTCACACGTAAAATACCTTGGTATACACCTTGATCGACGGCTTACATGTAAGCCCCATATTGACTCAAAGCTAACACAAATGAAACTGAAATTAACTCAGATACATTGGCTGATTGGTAGAAATTCAACACTCAGTCTAGATTGTAAACTTTCAATATACAAGGCGATTTTGAAACCAATATCGTGCTACGGAATACAGTTATGGGGCACTGCTTCAGCATGCAATATAGAGAGAATCCAACGAAGGCAAAATAAGATTTTAAGACTAATAACATCGGCTCCATAATACATTAAAAATTCAAATATACATCGTGATTTAAATATACCACTAGTGACTGAAGAAATCGCAAAATACGCAGGCAAATACATAACAAAACGAGACCCATCCTAATTCCATTGCTCGTAATATCTTGAATTTTACTGGACACATCCGCTTAAAAAAGAGGGACACAAGGGCTCTAATACTCAACACTCCAGAATAAACTGTTTGAATATACTTTTGTTTTTGCTTATCACGACTTATGTATTATTAATAACTTTCACTAAGTTTATGTCCGACACTGGTCGGGCCTAATTAATTATATTTAGATTTAAGATTTGAATATTTATTGTTAGTTCATATTTGAAGATTCAATAAATAAACATATGTATTAAAAAAAAACTTACATTTTTGTGCTTTGCGAATGCTGTTTTGCCGTCGAATATATTTTGCGATTTTCGTATGTATCTGACATTTGTTTTCGCAATACAGAATACCGACTTGCCACCTTTTCGCATTTTGAATGCGAATAAAAAAAGTACTTTGGGAACATCGTAACACAGAATAGGAAGTGTTCGCATTTGAATGTTTTCGAGTCGCATTGACTTTTGCATCGCAATACAGAATAAGCCTCCAGGAAAACTTTGCAAGGCAGAAAAGCCCGGCCAAAGTGCACGAAAACGTTATTAGGCAAGAAAACTTTGCAAGGCAGAAAATCTTTATTAGGCTGCGAAGTGTAGGGAAACACCATGGTGGAGAAAATCCTTAAGCCCGGCCGAAGGCCGGCAGTGGAGAAAACCGTTATACAGGAAAACTTTGCAAGGCAGAAAACCTTTATTAGGCTGCGCCGTGTAGGGAAACACCATGGTGGAGAAAATCCTTAATCCCGGCCGAAGGCCAGCAGTGCAGGAAAACGTTATTAGGCAAGAAAACTTTCCAAGGTAGAACATCTTTATTAGGCTGCGCCGTGTCGGGAAACACCATAGTGGAGAAAATCCTTAATCCCGGCCGAAGGCCGGCAGTGCGCAAAAACGTTATTAGGCAAGAAAACTTTGCAAGGCAGAAATTATTTATTAAGCTGCGCCATCTCGGGAAACACCATGGTGGAGACAACTATAATGGTCTAATTTTGTTCAACAATTGTGTTGTCTTTTCATTAGACGAAAAAAAGTCGCAGTCGTTGAAAAATACATCATAAAATCACAATTTTGTATTGCAATTTCAGAGGCCCATAAATCGGAAACTAAGCCTCGCCCAAAATATTATTATTTTTAATTTTTTTTCTTATTTTTCAATTTACTATAGGATGGGATACTTTTTTTAATTTTGTGGATGTGCCCCTAAACTAGATTTGTTCCCAAAAAAATTAGCTGCGACCATTATTTCTTGAGTTATTGGCGTTTAAATTGTTCATAGATGCTTGTGATTTCTCTTTGCATTTCTGAATGTGATGGGTCACAATTTGAACCAATTAAGAGCTGTGCAGAAAATCATTAACAAGCAGTGCCGTTTTGGAAAATACAATGATGAAGAAAATGTTTATAAAGCTGCGCCGTGTCGGGAAACACCATGGTGGAGAAAATCCTTAAGCCCGGCCGAAGGCCAGCATCTGGAAAACGTTATTAAACAAGAAAACTTTGCAACGCAGAAAATTTTTATTAAGCTGCGCCGTGTCGGGCAGCACCGGCAGTTTAGGAAAACTGTAGAGTATACATAGTATGACATATGCATGAACCGCACCAAACAGTCACAGCTATCTGATATTCATAAAAAACAATAATATTCAGAAGTATTTTTTTTTTTTTTTTCATATACATTTTTATTTATTGTATCTTCAAAAATGAACTAACAATAAGTAATCAAATCTTAAATCTAAATATAATTATTAGGCCCGACCAATATCGGACATAAGCTTAGTGATAGTTATAAATAATACATAAGTAGTGATAATCAAAAAGAAGTATTTTTAAGCAGTCCCATCTGGAGTGTTGGGTATAAGAGCCCTTGTGTCCCTTTTTTTTAAGCGGATGTGTCCAGTAAAGCTCAAAATATTACGGGCAAGCGGATTAGGATGTGACTCGAGTTTAGTTAAATACTTGCCTGCGTATTTTGCAATTTCTTCACTCACTAGTGGCATATTTAAATCACGATGAATATTTGAATTTTTAACGTACCATGGAGCAGATGTTATCAAACGTAAAATTTTGTTTTGCCTTCGTTGGATTCTCTCGACATTTGAAGCTGAAGCAGTGCCCCACAGCTGAATTCCATAGCACCATATTGTCTTCAAAAGCGACTTGTATATCAAAAGTTTGCAGTCTAGGCTGAGTGTTGAATTTCTGCCAATTAACCAATATATTTGAGTCAATTTAAGTTTCATTTGGGTTAACTTAGAGTCAATATGATATTTCCATGTAAGCCTTCGATCAAGGTGTATGCCAAGGTATTTGACTTGAGAATGTTGAGGAATATTTTGATTGTTGATTCGAATGGGGGAACAGGTATCTTTTCTTAGGGTAAACGTTATATGAACACACTTTTGTTCATTGACTTTAATTCTCCATAAGTTCAACCATATTTCAAGCTGGGTAATGTGTGCTTGGAGATTGCGGGATGCCTCATCAGGATTTTTGTGAATACTCAAACAGGCTGTATCATCGGCAAATGTAGAAGTGTGGATGTTATTGCTCACAGGCATATCACAAGTATAAATTAGATACAAGACTGGCCCCAGAATACTACCCTGTGGCACACCAGAAGATATAGACTCGGGTACACTCATGAAGTCTCCTTCCACAACAGTAAATTTCCTATCAAGGATATAACTTTCCAAAAGCTTTTGTATGTTTATTGGTAGGTATGTCTTCAGTTTTAAAACCAGGCCTTCGTGCCATACTTTATCAAATGCCTGAGAAACATCAATAAAAAGGGCAGAACAATACTTTTTTTCTTCAAATGTCCTCCTTAAAACTTGAACCAATCTATGCGTTTGCTCAATAGTGCTATGCTGACTTCTAAAGCCAAATTGATGGTCCGGGATGCACCCACTATCAGCTAAAATTGTGGACAATTTAGTCATGAGCAGCTTTTCGAAAAGCTTTGAAATTGTTGAAAGTAAGCTTATAGGCCTATATGACTCAGCCTTGGTAACATCTTTGCCTGGCTTTGGAATCATTTTAATCTTGGCAAGTTTCCAGTTATGTGGAAAATACTGCATTCGTAAAATTGCATTAAAAATAAATAGCAAGATTCTTATTGCAATATGAGACAAGTTCATCAGCATCTTGTTACTAATGCCATCAATACCTGGAGCTTTCTTCGGGTCGAGTTCTGCAACTATTTTTTGTAGTTCACTCATCTTAAACCTTAAGGGACGAGGGGGTAGAGAGACTACACTCGGTAAATCGGCAGCACCCGTACATGAATTGGGAGTGAATACAGATTTTAAATGCTCAGAAAATAAGTTACCTTTCTCACTATCGCTTCTTGCCCAGCCTCCAGTCGAAGTACGCAATGGTGATTTGAGATCAACGGGTCTTTTAAGATTTCTAGTAGCGCGCCATAAAGAGTAATTAGATGTTGACGTTACATCAAGACCTTCTAAATACTTTTCCAGTAATGCAGTCTTTTCCGACGATAGCAGCTCTTTGAGTCGTTTAGTACATTCTTTAAGTCTGATTTTATTTAGGGGTGATCGGTGTTGTTGCCATTCTCTTCTAGCTCTCCTTTTTTCACATACAAGACGTTCAATTTCCGTAGAATAAATTCTATTAAAGCCAGTCTGCGGATAGGAAGTAGTGGCATGTTCAGCAGCCTGTTTAATGTATTCGTTAAGATTGGCAATATTAAATTCAATATCATCAGGTGATCTTAGCTGAATGTTTTCTACGCAGTGACTGCTAATATATTTTTTGAATCCTAGCCAGTTGACCCTGTTAATCGTTTTCGCATATGAGTTAGTTAAATCACTCCTTAGTGGGTTGAAAATTGTAACTATTGTGGGAGAGTGATCGGAGGACAGATCTACAGAGCCCTCTACGTGAATTAAGTCCCTATGGATATTTTTCGTGACGCCAAAATCTATAACATCTGGAATTTTTCTTACGTCAGTAGGCCAGTAAGTAGGCTCCCCACTCGAAATGACATCTAAGCCCATTTTTGAAATTGTATTAAACAACGCTCTACCTCTAGGTGTAACAAGACGCGAGCCCCAGTACGTATGTTTTGCATTGTAGTCACCAGCTGCCACGAAACAAGATCCAAGCGATTTATAGAACTTCTCATACTGATCTTCGGTAACTGAAAATCTGGGAGGCGAGTAAATTGATGATATCACGAAGTTCGCACAAAAATTTTCTACGAAAATATTCGTAGCTTGCATATATTCTTCACTAACGTTCTCAAGGATATAGTGCTTGAGTCTTGACTTAATTAGAATTGCTGATCCACCGCATGCTCTCCCTCTCGGGTCCTTTGAATCATATAGAGTGTAACCATTTATTTTAAAGCAGCTTCTCGAAGTCAAGTGAGTCTCAGAGACCATCATTATATCAATATTTTTTTCCGTGAGGAAGTGCTCAAGTTCAATTTTATGTTGGCGAATGCCGTTTGCGTTCCAGAAACATAGTTTTAACGTGTTCATGGTTTGTTGACTAATGCTTGAAGCAGAGTATTCTGCATTCTCAGCATTTCTTGCATCATGCTAGTCATATTTGTTGTAAAGTTGTTTATAGTTAGCACCAGATTCTCAATAGTAGCTTCAAGACGACTAAAGTTAAAGCTAGAGTTTGCATTCGTTGAATTACTTGGCGGTGGAACATTTTGTGTGGGAATAGAACTAGTCTTAGCAGCATCGGCATACGATACACGTGAAGTAACTAGTTGGCTAGTTTGAGGAAGAGTGGCGGAGTAAGCATTTGCTGATTGAACTGGAGCTAATTTAGATTTTTGAACCATAGCCTGTTTAACGAAAGAATATACACGGCATCCTCTGTAATTAGCGGTGTGATTTTCTCCACAATTACTGCATTTTTTTTCAGCTTGTACTTTTGGCTTGGTACAGTTAGCAGTACCATGCAATTCACCGCAGATAACACAAACTGTAGGTAATTTGCAGTAGGTTTTTGTGTGGCCATATTCTTGGCAATTATGGCACTGTACGGGACCTGAACGCTTACGTGGCTCTTCAACTGTGATTTTTCGGTGTAAAAGGTATTTTAGACTATAAATTGGGTGCGTCTCATTTTTCTTTAACTGTATATCATTCGGCTCCAGTTCAACACGAAATAGAGGCTGGGGAATCTTCTCTCTATTGATTATATTGGTAACAATTTTTACTTTAAATCCTTGTTCGATAAGTGCACATTTTACTTCTTCAGGCTCAACATATGAATCTATGCCCTTTAATACTATTTGTAGGCCTTTAGCACTCTTGAGTTGATATGTATAAAAATTTGTTTTATTTTTTTCAAACTCACTAACAATTTTTCGGAAATCTTTTTCATCATATATTTGGATTTTAGTTTCATCAATATTACCTCGTTTAATTGGAATGATGTGAAAAGTATTTTCACCAATGGTCGACAGTAGATTTTTTAGAAGCGCGTTTGAATTTTTTTTCTCTCAGATAAATAGGTGGTGGCTAAGACTTTTGCGATGATGCAGCGGGCTTGTCGTTTTTGTCTTGCAATAATGAAAAACGATTTTGACGATTGATAGAAGATGTGCTGTTATCCCTAGACATCTTTGGGGCGGATCCAATTTTAGTAGAATTTGGGCTTCGCCCGCGCTTTAAAATTGTTATATATCTGTCCATTCCTACTTGTACCTTTGGTTTTGTACTACTGTTGTCTTCAGTAACAACTTGTTTAAGTGATGACCACGAGCCCGAAGCGGATGATATCGCTGAGTTAAATGTAGAAGTACTAGGCAATAATGTCAACGATTCACTAGTTGGCATTGGACAAAGCGAAGTTGATCGCTGACGAAACTGTGGTTTTGCCGTTAGAAAAAGTCTATTATCAGATTTTTTATTTTTATTAAGAGCTTCAGAACTCACAGCAAGTCTATTATCAGATTTTTTATTTTTATTGTTATCATTATGAGCATCAAAACTCACAGTAAAATAGGCATTTCTGCCGTTAGAACTCACTTCACTATTTTTTTCCTCTGGGGTACTCATAAAGAGTATTCCTCAAGGGTATTTTGTATGTTTTTTTGTTTACGGTTTTTTTTTTATTTTTGTTATTTCTATATGTAAAAATATTATCAAAGCAAAAAAATGCTTATTTATCAAAGTTAATATGTACTACGAATATTTTTTGTATGCTTTTTTTTTTGTTTAGTTTGTATATAAGAAAAATTCCGCTATTACGTCTGTTCACTATGAAGGTACAACGAGAACTTTTGATATTCAGAAGTATGTAAACAAATTGAACTAACTTAAAGTCAACGTCCTGTGGTGATAGGTCATTGCGGATTTTTAATTGCAAACACACTTAGGCTTAGTTTACATCTGGCATTTCTAGTGTGCCATTTGCCCAAACAAGCATGACCAACTAATTACTAATGAAAAACTGTTTGAATCAGACATGTATTTATTGATTTACAGCCTGTTTTTCGAAAACATGAGCCCTTTCGTTTTTATGTTTCATTTATAAACGATAACGTTTAAAATTTGATTTTTATAAAACATTTTATAAGGCCAACCAAAAATACAAATTCAAAAAATTATTACAGTGAAGGAATAAAAAAATAACATCTATTAAAAAAATTCGATGAAAAATTTTAAATAAAATTCATTTTAAATTTATTTTAAATTTTATGAATAATAGTCATTCACATCTTCTCGTTAATTTAATCTTTTTTGTAACTTACTCCCTGTTTGTGTAAGACGTTTGAGTTAGAAATCTTGGCGATTTTGTAATAGATTAAAGGAAACTTGTACAACTTTTCTTTAATCTATTACAGAAACGCCAAGATTTTTAATACTAAGTTCACACTTACGTGTTTAACTCCTTATTCATGTTTAAGAGCTTAAACACGATGATTTTTAGATGTTTTGCCATAGATTTATTTGATTGGTTAAACATCTAAAAAATGGTGTTTTAAATTTAAACACTGCGGTAAACTCGTATATGGAGTATGTTCATTTTTCATATCTCTGGCAACTTTGTGTTGTTATTTAATGACGGTACGTGAAAAATATTCTGCCTTGTCGTGGTTGGCGTATTTCAAATACGACTACGACTGTTTGGTAATAGATTAAAGAAGACTTCAACAGTTTTTCTTTAATCTATTACCAAACAGTCGTAGTCGTATTTGAAATACGCCAACCACGATAAGGCAGATTATTTAAGACACAACAATTACTAAAAAAAAATTTAAATTATTTACAAAAACAAGTTCTTATTTAAAAATAAAAAGCAAATATAAAAATAATTGTTCGAAATTTCTTACAAATACAATAATTTATTGACATAACGTCAACCTTAAACATCTCAAATGTAATGTGAACGGTAGTGTTTAGTTTTTAGAAAACTCGTCTTAAACATGTTTAAAAACATAAGTGTGAACATGGTATAACTCAAACGTCTTACACAAACAGGGAGTTACAGAAAAAGATATGTAGATATGTTATTAATTAATTTTACGTAAGAAATTTTATGAGTGTGAAAAACTGAAAGTTCTTTTGTTGTCACTCACTTGAGGGTTACACGATCAAGTTTTGCCATTCAAATTCCAATACGTTCACACTTTTTCACTAATACATTCACACTTTTAGAATTGTATGGGACTTTGACTTCAAATTTTCTTTCCAATTGTGTATTCAAATTTATAGGCAAAAAACAACTGACACCAATTTCAATGAGCACACTTTTCGTTTTTGTTTTCAAATATTCTGCCGGCATATTATTTTTGTGTTCTTTTATTACACATAATGTTATATTCCTCCTAAAAACTTTAATTAACTTTAAATAAATATTATTAGGAACAAAAATATGTAAAAAATATAATGATGTGTTGCGGTTTATAGGCCTAAATAGAAGCCATGAAGTTGTGTGTTTAAGGTGTTTTCATATCAACGGCATATTGAAAATAAATTTGGTTGAAAATTGCGTGCAGCCTGCGTCACAGCCTTCAATTTAAATTATTTTTGACAACAAGTATGTGTGAAAAACTTGAATGCAAATCTTGGTCGTGTAACTGTAGCGTCACATGAAAATTAATATGTAAATGTTACCAAAACGCATGATACAATTATACTAGGTACATGCACGACTACAACAAAATTCCAACACCAAAAAAAAAACACATGTATTTTGTTGGTATAAACAAACGAAAAATTGTCAGAAACAAATGTCGTTTGTTTATAAAAATAGCAATTACAGGGTAACTAAAGTACAATTGCAGACGCGGCATTCCTGCATGATTATAGTTATTCAGTGTTGCCATTCTGTGTTTAGTTAAATAGTGTGTAATTCCTACTCACATGTGTAGGCCATGGAATTAAATTCTTGTATAATCTGTGTGTAATTCTACTTTGGGTTCTATTTTTATTTATTTTTCTATTAATTTTAACCTACACAAAAGATGTGTAGTGGAATTTTCTTCAATGTGTAATTGCAGACACAGCCTTGTGTAAATTCATAGGCAGCACTATAAACATTTTATTCACACACATACACTAACATTTTTGCAGCTTGTAAACAAAGTTTGACATTTATCTGCAATGTATAGAGTAACAGGCTGGGCTTGTGCATGTACCTGTTATAATTGTATCATGCCAAAACGTAAACATGATTTCATTCGTTATTTTAACGAACGAACCTCCAAAATCCGGATTTACGGTTAAAAACCCGGTTTTCTTACCTTTGTGCACTTATAAGCCTGTAACTTTTTTGATAATGATCCGATTTTCAATTTCTTGCTAGATTTGGAAAGAAGAAACTGAGATCTTTCGAATAATTTCACTTTGAATCTGTGTATTTAAAAAAATTTTCACAATTTAATAAAAATTGTGTGCAATTTAAATTAAAATTAATTAAAAAATGTGTGACAATCATAACAAATTTTGCCATATTTGTGGCTTATTTACTGATATCAGTCACCGGCGTGGTTTTAAAAACAATATTAGAGTGGTAGAAGTGTACAATAAAGTATTTAATCGTTTTTTTTATACTAGTCGCTGGTAAGAGCCAGAATTTGTTTGTCAATATTTCTGTAATACATTAAAAAAAACGAAAATTCAACCTTCGTTTGTTTTGCCCTTTTCTACGCCTATGATTTGGCATCATCAGCCATATCATAAACCAAATGATTGCTACTTTTGTCAAACCGATGTTTTAGATCACTGTTTATGATTGTCACACATTTTTTAATTAATTTTAATTTACCCCCTGTTTCTCTAAATGCGAACGATAGATTCGATCAAATATTAATATTAGAAACAAAAACAAATTTCAGTTTTTTGTTTTTAATGTAAATGTTCGATCGAATCTATCGTTCGCAATTAGAGAAACAGGCCCTTAAATTTTTAATCAATTGTGAAAATTTTTTTAAATACACAGATTCAAAGTGAAAAAGAAGACATTAACAAAACGTCATATTAAAAGAAAAACTATAATTTTTGTTGTGTTTACGCTAACAGTGATTTGTAATTTTAAGAAAAGTGCATAAAAAGAACACGAAAAAGACAATATTTTTGAATGACTAACACTCTCATTACAACTTTTTTTGTGTTTAGGATAACATTGATTTGTAACTTAATAGAAGGTGCATAAAAACAACACCAAAAACATTGTGCAGGAATTTTGGTAAAAATTTTGTTTTCATGAAAAGTTAAATAACTCAGTCAATTTCTTATCTATTTTTAACCCCAAATATGCATTGTAATCGTAACTAAATGTACTTTTTGAATAAATTCAATAGTATTATAGTTTCTTAATAAAATAATGTATAAAAACGTAACCAAAGTTGAAAATGTTTTGAAAAATCTACAAAATTTGTGTTTGCTGGACAATAGCACCAAAATTTCTCAAGTTTTCTTAAATAAATTATATATCATTCGAAAGATCTCAGTTTCTTCTTTCCCAATCTAGTAAGAAATCAACAAAGTTACAGGCTTATAGGTGCGCAAAGGTAAAAAAAACCGGTTTTTTAACCGTAAATCCGGATTTTGGAGGTGTCCGGCATATTTTACTATTGGATTCTTCTTTAACTCGACAAGCCCTGCAAGAAAAATAATATGCGGTCCCAGGTTTTTCTACTTCATTCAATTTTGTAACACTGTGTTATATATGAAACTATTTAACCTTATAAATACATGTCTGAATCTAACAGTTTTGCATTAGTAATTAGTTGGTTACGCTTTTTACGCGAACTTCTCATTGTTATCATACTAATTCATTTGAAAGTAAATACACGAGGATTAATGAATAATGTGTTGGATTTATTAATAAGTGAACTGCAGTTGAAAAGAATTTAAAAAAATTGGACAGTGTGTCGACATTTGTAAATTGTTGCCATATTATTGTTTTTATTGCGACTTACTAATTCAGAAAACTATTCACGATTAATGCACTATTTGCAAATAAAATGCTTGAGGTTGCCACGCTTACAAATGTTTGATAAAAAAAAAAACAATAAATGGATAAATATTGCACAAGAAACATTGATAGGACATAATGACAATAAAAACAAATAATTATTTCATATTTTGTACATTTACACTACTTTTTTTTGTCAATATAAGTAAGTTTTCTATAGAAGTGGTACCAAGTTTGTGTACTTTTGCTATGCTGTATAAACAGCGAGTTAATTTATGTGCAAATATTTTTATTTGCAAATAGCGTATAAACGTAGTAACAGACTACAACAATTAACACTAAAATTAAAAAAAAAATTAATTAAAGGGTGTTCCATCAGTTAATGCAATTTTGACTATGTAATTTTGACTCTTGCTGTATCTTGGAAACCGTAAGACCAAAACTCTTGAAATTTTCAAAAACGGTAAAACTAAAAAATTAAAATATTATAAAATCGCCAAAACAAAAAAAGCACCAAATTAGGGATGGGCAAAAAATATCGATATATCGAAATATCGATATTTGATTATATATATATATATATATATATATATATACATACATATATATATATGTTTCTAAGACCGATATATCGATACATCGATTCTTATTTACGAGTATCGGGTTTCGATACTTTTAAGAGCTCTAGCTGTTTTTTAACTGTACGATCAGTACTAGTGATGCGAAGAAAAAAAGAGAAATTTCATAATAACATCCCTTGCGAATTTATAAGGTGACCCAACTAAGGCAGTTGACTTTTTGCATTGTGTTGGTATAAGCCTAAAGGCTTACGAATCAGCTGACTCTTTTTGGTTTATAGAAATCATATACAAGCCACTAGTTTTTCTCTCCTTAATTCTGTTCTGCTTCGGTTCAACCAAAGAACTGTTAACTAGTTGTAAGTGGCAGCATAAATAAAATACAAACATTTCGAAATAAACTGTGATTGTGCTTTAAGAATTTAAAAAAATTTAATTTTTACCAGGAAAACAAACACTATATTGAAACAAAACAATTAATGTTTTTCAGACGGGATTTTCTGGGATCCCACACATTTTGATGGCAGTAGAACTATAGCTAAGACTTTATGAATGAATTATAATGTGTTTTTTGTTGACATAAATAAATTAAAATTAAATAAAAAAATGTTTTGTATTGTTTTGCTCCGGACAGGAATTCCCGGGAAACTGAAAAGTCATTGCCGCTTTCGCAGGAAATGAAAAAGGTCCACTTTAGTGGAAAACTGACCGTTCTGGTCCGAAACAGCTGATAATTTATTACAGAAAAAGTAACTATTAAAATTTAGAAACAGAACGGTACAGCACAGAGCAGCAAAACAAAGTAAAGACTATTGAAGTCTTAAGGATCTACAGTAGGTTACGTATAACTTAACATAAATAGTTCTTTTGTATTAAATTTCTTAAAGTTAATTAATTAAATTAATGCAGCAAAAAATATCGATATATCGAAATATAGATGTTTTCAAAAAATATATATCGATACTGTTCAAAAATATCGATACGATATATATCGATAAATTTTTTCCATTTGCCCATCCCTACACCAAATAAAAAAAATTTCTAGGACTAAAATAAATCGCAAGACCGGAAAAAAATAATAAAAAACCCAAAAACGAAAAAAAATAGCCAAAATTAAAAAAATTGCCAAAATTAAAAAAATCGCAAAATGAAAAAAAAACCCCAAAATTAAAAAAAAAATCGCTAAAATGAAAAAACCCCAAAACACAAAAAAATCGCCACAATGAAAAAAATCGCGAAAATGAAAAAAATCGCGATAGTGAAAAAAAACGCCAAAAACAGAAAAAAAATCCAAAACGAGAAAAAAGCGACAACACTGAAAAAATTCGTTTAAACTGAAAAAAACTTCACACATTAAAAAAAATGCTCAAAGCCGAATGTACGGAACCCTTCGTGCGCGAGTCAAAGTCGCACTTTAAGGTGAATTCACCCATTGTTTCGGAACAAAAGTTTTGTTTGGAGAAAATTTTTTTTACTGAGAGTTTTTTGCAAGACGATTCATCCATTTCGAACATTTTGTCTGGAAAATCAAAGCTACCATATAAAACACGTGTGCAAACGATGAGATTTAATTTTGCAAGTGGCAGCACAGCGGCAAATGATTACAATTTGCTGTGTCATACACATCTTTTTAATTGTTTACTGCAGTGGTTTCGTTCAACTCCATACATTGGATATGTTTTTCTTAATTTTTCTTTACTTCTATTGTAATAAATACAAGTACACTCTGTGCTTTTATTATTCATATAACATGATGTGGCAGCTCAGTTCAACTTTGGCTGAAAAATTAAAAAAGTTGGCAGCTCAGTTCGATTTTGTCCGGACAAAAATTAAAATTAAACCAATTCAACTAGAAAATGTTCCGAACAAAATTTGTTCTCTTCTTCTCTCTCTCTCAAAAAGAGAAACGTCAAACTACATATAAAAAAAATTTTGTCCGGACAAAAATTTTGTTCCGAAACAAATATGCATTGTAATCGTAACTAAATGTACTTTTTGAATAAATTCAATAGTATTATAGTTTCTTAATAAAATAATGTATAAAAACGTAACCAAAGTTGAAAATTTTTTGAAAAATCTACAAAATTTGTGTTTGCTGGACAATAGCACCAAAATTTCTCAAGTTTTCTTAAATAAATTATATATCATTCGAAAGATCTCAGTTTCTTCTTTCCCAATCTAGTAAGAAATCAACAAAGTTACAGGCTTATAGGTGCGCAAAGGTAAAAAAAACCGGTTTTTTAACCGTAAATCCGGATTTTGGAGGTGTCCGGCATATTTTACTATTGGATTCTTCTTTAACTCGACAAGCCCTGCAAGAAAAATAATATGCGGTCCCAGGTTTTTCTACTTCATTCAATTTTGTAACACTGTGTTATATATGAAACTATTTAACCTTATAAATACATGTCTGAATCTAACAGTTTTGCATTAGTAATTAGTTGGTTACGCTTTTTACGCGAACTTCTCATTGTTATCATACTAATTCATTTGAAAGTAAATACACGAGGATTAATGAATAATGTGTTGGATTTATTAATAAGTGAACTGCAGTTGAAAAGAATTTAAAAAAATTGGACAGTGTGTCGACATTTGTAAATTGTTGCCATATTATTGTTTTTATTGCGACTTACTAATTCAGAAAACTATTCACGATTAATGCACTATTTGCAAATAAAATGCTTGAGGTTGCCACGCTTACAAATGTTTGATAAAAAAAAAACAATAAATGGATAAATATTGCACAAGAAACATTGATAGGACATAATGACAATAAAAACAAATAATTATTTCATATTTTGTACATTTACACTACTTTTTTTTGTCAATATAAGTAAGTTTTCTATAGAAGTGGTACCAAGTTTGTGTACTTTTGCTATGCTGTATAAACAGCGAGTTAATTTATGTGCAAATATTTTTATTTGCAAATAGCGTATAAACGTAGTAACAGACTACAACAATTAACACTAAAATTAAAAAAAAATTAATTAAAGGGTGTTCCATCAGTTAATGCAATTTTGACTATGTAATTTTGACTCTTGCTGTATCTTGGAAACCGTAAGACCAAAACTCTTGAAATTTTCAAAAACGGTAAAACTAAAAAATTAAAATATTATAAAATCGCCAAAACAAAAAAAGCACCAAATTAGGGATGGGCAAAAAATATCGATATATCGAAATATCGATATTTGATTATATATATATATATATATATATATATATACACATACATATATATATATGTTTCTAAGACCGATATATCGATACATCGATTCTTATTTACGAGTATCGGGTTTCGATACTTTTAAGAGCTCTAGCTGTTTTTTAACTGTACGATCAGTACTAGTGATGCGAAGAAAAAAAGAGAAATTTCATAATAACATCCCTTGCGAATTTATAAGGTGACCCAACTAAGGCAGTTGACTTTTTGCATTGTGTTGGTATAAGCCTAAAGGCTTACGAATCAGCTGACTCTTTTTGGTTTATAGAAATCATATACAAGCCACTAGTTTTTCTCTCCTTAATTCTGTTCTGCTTCGGTTCAACCAAAGAACTGTTAACTAGTTGTAAGTGGCAGCATAAATAAAATACAAACATTTCGAAATAAACTGTGATTGTGCTTTAAGAATTTAAAAAAATTTAATTTTTACCAGGAAAACAAACACTATATTGAAACAAAACAATTAATGTTTTTCAGACGGGATTTTCTGGGATCCCACACATTTTGATGGCAGTAGAACTATAGCTAAGACTTTATGAATGAATTATAATGTGTTTTTTGTTGACATAAATAAATTAAAATTAAATAAAAAAATGTTTTGTATTGTTTTGCTCCGGACAGGAATTCCCGGGAAACTGAAAAGTCATTGCCGCTTTCGCAGGAAATGAAAAAGGTCCACTTTAGTGGAAAACTGACCGTTCTGGTCCGAAACAGCTGATAATTTATTACAGAAAAAGTAACTATTAAAATTTAGAAACAGAACGGTACAGCACAGAGCAGCAAAACAAAGTAAAGACTATTGAAGTCTTAAGGATCTACAGTAGGTTACGTATAACTTAACATAAATAGTTCTTTTGTATTAAATTTCTTAAAGTTAATTAATTAAATTAATGCAGCAAAAAATATCGATATATCGAAATATAGATGTTTTCAAAAAATATATATCGATACTGTTCAAAAATATCGATACGATATATATCGATAAATTTTTTCCATTTGCCCATCCCTACACCAAATAAAAAAAATTTCTAGGACTAAAATAAATCGCAAGACCGGAAAAAAATAATAAAAAACCCAAAAACGAAAAAAAATAGCCAAAATTAAAAAAATTGCCAAAATTAAAAAAATCGCAAAATGAAAAAAAAACCCCAAAATTAAAAAAAAATCGCTAAAATGAAAAAACCCCAAAACACAAAAAAATCGCCACAATGAAAAAAATCGCGAAAATGAAAAAAATCGCGATAGTGAAAAAGAACGCCAAAAACAGAAAAAAAAATCCAAAACGAGAAAAAAGCGACAACACTGAAAAAATTCGTTTAAACTGAAAAAAACTTCACACATTAAAAAAAATGCTCAAAGCCGAATGTACGGAACCCTTCGTGCGCGAGTCAAAGTCGCACTTTAAGGTGAATTCACCCATTGTTTCGGAACAAAAGTTTTGTTTGGAGAAAATTTTTTTTACTGAGAGTTTTTTGCAAGACGATTCATCCATTTCGAACATTTTGTCTGGAAAATCAAAGCTACCATATGAAACACGTGTGCAAACGATGAGATTTAATTTTGCAAGTGGCAGCACAGCGGCAAATGATTACAATTTGCTGTGTCATACACATCTTTTTAATTGTTTACTGCAGTGGTTTCGTTCAACTCCATACATTGGATATGTTTTTCTTAATTTTTCTTTACTTCTATTGTAATAAATACAAGTACACTCTGTGCTTTTATTATTCATATAACATGATGTGGCAGCTCAGTTCAACTTTGGCTGAAAAATTAAAAAAGTTGGCAGCTCAGTTCGATTTTGTCCGGACAAAAATTAAAATTAAACCAATTCAACTAGAAAATGTTCCGAACAAAATTTGTTCTCTTCTTCTCTCTCTCTCAAAAAGAGAAACGTCAAACTACATATAAAAAAAATTTTGTCCGGACAAAAATTTTGTTCCGAAACAATGGGTGAATCCAGCTTTACTGAATTTATTTTAATTGCAATGCGTACACAACAACAAGAACAAAAAAAACTTTGCCACTTGCTACAATTTTATTATGAATACGGCCCTACGATCTTATTGGTAATGCAAATTAAATTTCATTATCAGTAAAAATTTACTGTAATCAGTAAATTTATTGCTTACTGCAATTTTTAATGCAGTACATAAATAGTGCCATTTTAGTTGCAGCAATTCTTGAATATGTGTGTGTTGAAATAGAAATATATACTTTTTGTATTCCTCTCTCGCTCTTTTGCACTAAAAAATAAAAAGTTGCTCCAACAAAAATTGCAAGTCTGGACTATACTGCATTGTGCCCATTTACTAACCAAATAAGTTACATAAAACAAAAAAAAAACAGCAAATTCCTATGTATTTACAATATTGAAAGTTTTGATACTTTTAATTAATTAATTTAAAAAAATATACTAAAACCATAAGTACTTGCAACTTAAAAAAAAATTTAATTACTAGATGTTTACACAACCCCCCTGTGAGCCACGTAACTCGGAAAAGAGGCGTCGCCGCCAACTTGTCTATGTAATATTTTCCTTATTATTCAATTTTCTATTACATAGGCTACTTTTTATTTTGTTTGGAACTGCTTCACCAAGGCATATAAAACTGTCAAATCAAATGTGCCTTATGCTTCACTAAACTGCATTTGTTCCCTTTCTTTTAATTTTTAAGAGGTGCCCCTTGGTTCCGAAATTTTTCCTTTTTGGAACCAGGGGGTCGATTCTGAATTTATGATAAAAATGAAGTGATAAAAAATTTATCATATTCACTTCACTTGACAGGTAGTTCTCATAAAAAACTAAAATCAGAATTGCATTTTCAATGAAGTGATATTTTATTTTTCATTTTCACGATTTCACAGAAACAGAATCGACCCCCAGAATATCTACAGAGGTCAGAAAAACAAGCCGATTGACTCACAGCCGGCTCACGAGCCGCCGCCGACTTTCAACGTAACTTAAAGCCGATGCATGCAGTTGGGCTCGGCTTAAAACTGCAGCCGGCTATTCATTTTGTAGTGGCAAATTTTTACATCTTAAGCCTGGTACTCTGTTCAAAATTTCACGCGAAATGTTGACATATTCCATACAAAAAAAGTTTACGTGAAATTTTCATGAAATAATGTTGCAAAACTTGTACTCTGTTCGACTCGTGAAAAATTTATGAAATGTATCTGGCAACATTTTCTTGCTATATGTGAAATAATGAGACTGGCATTTATTTCGTGCGAAATATTGACAGCTGATGTTTTTGTTAACAAAAGTCGATCAGTGTTGCCTACTTCAAACCAATAAATACGAAAATTTTTTCCGAAAAAGTAAAATGGGCATCACTTGTTACGTGTCAAATTTTTCACGCGAAATAATCAATGTTGCTGAAAAATTTTCACAACTTCGAACAGAGTACCAGGCTTTACATATTATGAAATTTTTTTTATAGAAATTTTTAAAAATCTTACCTAAATCAAAACCAGCGCCTGTCAATGTCGGCCGGCTTATGAGCCGCCGCCTACTATTTTTTCCTACGCCGCCGCCCCCGACTTTTTAAGGCGGCTTGTTTCTTTGGTTAAAGTATAGGAATTTTAGTAATATCCCTACAAACATTTGGAAGATATATTGCCCAGACGATATAAATACAATATCTTATTTTTATCATTTAGACGAAAATCATCAAAGCAATACTTTTTTGATATTAAAATATTTTCATTTTAGTGAAACATTTTGAATGAACAGTTCAAAATGTATTGACTATTTATTTTTTCCTTTAACAAAGTATTTTGTGTTATTAAAATGTTGCTTTTTGTTCAGCCTGGTGTTTTATCACATGCGCAATAAATTTATAATATCAATATGTTTTTAACTAGAAGATAAAAAAAATATTTAATTTGAAATAAAAACAATTAGAAAATTTTCATAACATTTGAAATTGAAATAAAAACAATCAGAAAATTTTCAAAACATTAGCTCAGGAAATTCCTTTTAATAATAAAAATATGATGACTCCTGTGAGGATAAATTGAATTTAGTTGACCTTAAAAAATTGCATTAAATTTAAATGAATGGTACATATACATGCATACATACATATATACATGCATACATATATATATATTTCTTCTTCTTCAGATAATTAACAAAATTGTAAAATTGTATTTTGGGAGATAATCTATCGTTATAAATAATTTATCTTCCTCAAGATAATCTGGCAATATCATAAATAGTTCAGTTAGATGATTATCTAGCAATATCATTGTTTTATCTTCTAGAAGTATTGCATTCGTATTTCTTGGAAGTATCGCCCTGGCCGCACAACCTCTCCCGAAGGGGGAAACTTCCGCAATACGAATATGATTGTTGCCGCAATAATATTTTTCTTCCAAGCAATACGATTTCGAATCATTTTCGTATTACTTTGCTTGTAGGGATGCGAACACTCTCGCATATGCGAAACATACACACATGTATGTATGAATGTACACCCAGCTAGCATTTGGCTGATAATTTTTTGCATAAATCTCTTTTTGATTCTCCTGAGATCACCTTTGATGATTAAAAACTGATTTATCACTTAAATGATTAAAAAGGGATTCACTTATGATTCATCTATATGATCAAACAATGATTTCTTGAAAATAGAGGAACAAAATGAAAAGAAACCGCCGTTTATTTCATGATTTAATACTACCAGAAAATTGCTCAAAAATTAATCAGCAAATCGTATCATAAATGATTCTTTAGAATGATTCATCTGTAGGGTACCATTTTCTCACAACGGGAGTATCATTTATGATCGAAAAATGAGCTCATATACGGTTATTTTTCCCGTCAAGCTGATTCGGAAAAGATTCGGTTATGATACAAAATGCTAGCTGGGCATGCATATGTTACTATGTACATATAAAATAAACATCTTATTTAAAGTCCAAAAGAAATTGTAAAAAAACCAACCGAGATGAAATCCTGATACTTCTTCGCGTTTCGTTTAACTTACTCATTTTTAATCAAGATGATTGTAGCAAAATAATTTTCATTACTTCATACAATATTTGGAAAAGTTAGAGAAATCAATTGTCATCAATTTGTTTTTCTATCGAATGCACAGTACGGTTCTCAAAAATTTAATATGTACATATCGTCGTTTGGTATACATATGTATGTATATCCTTATAACATTTTATGACATGTAATATGTTTACACTTTAGACTTATCCATTTTTATATAATATGTACAGTAAGAACAATAATTAAATTTATTTTTCAAAGTTTAGCGGTACGGGTTCCAAAATAGATGTACAATTTTTTTTTGTTTGTTTTTTAAATTATTTTTTAAGTGACAAGCAGAGCACTGCGCCGAGTATTTTTATCGGCGCCGGCGGCTAACTAATGGCGTTTTCTTTTCTGAGCAAGAAAAAATGCTACATGTTCAACACTCATTTTCATTAAAGGGTCATGAGTGCAGCATTTTATTAACACCTGTTTTTGTTATTGTCTATGAAAAAAATGAATCATTTTATAGTTCGTCATTGTTTTATGCCGAAACTTGTTGGAAAATTGTTCTTTTGTAAACGCAAAATATGCAACACTTCTTAAAAATCAGGTGAGCATTTAAAAATGTTGCCAAATTACATGTAACATATATGTTACACTTTTCTTTTAGAAAAGAAAACGCCATAAAAATCGTCGGCGGCGGCTTAAGGCAGGCTACAGCCGGCCAGCGTGACCGTTTGACCGACTAAAGTGGATTATTGCCACTTTTTGGACTGCTTTGCCACTTTTTTTCCTTTGTTGGCACCTTTTTTAAATGAATTATATAATAATACATTAAAATTAAGAAGTTTAATGTAGTTTTCTCGTTTCTTTTAATTGTGCCCCTTTTTTTTTGATAAATCCTATATTTTGTGCCACTTTTGGAAAAATGTCATTGGTCACCCTGCAGCAGGCCTACACCCGTCTAGACTAGCAATAAATATGTTGGCAATATAGCAATAACGCCGGCCGAATAGCGGAACAATATTGCTGATTGCTTTACTTATGTTAACGCTATGGGAAATAGTAGCCACATTATGGAAAGTCAACAAGGTGCAGAATAAAAATATAATTCACTTGTAAATATCTGGTTATTCGATAAAATTTTTATATGTATTAACTTATAATAATACAATATATTTTTAAGAGACTATTTTCCTTTTTTAATATACATATGTATATCTTCTCAATTTCACTAATAGTATCTAAATGTCAAATGCAATATTGAAAATTCGAACAGAAATTAACACCGAGTTTGACGTTTAATGTTTGCAATAATTGTCAACGATAAAGTGTTGACAATTATTGCCGTTATTTTTACAATATTGCCAGTTCTTGTAAAAATTGCAGCAATAATTGACTCAATTGGCAATATCAATAATTTGACATTAGTTGCAATATATGTTAGTCAATTTATTTCCAGTATAGACAGGAGGTTATGATCGACTCATACAAAATTATAGTTTGAATCCCAATCAGTAGCACGTTTCTGTATTTCACGAATCGTAAAATTTCCCGCATGAAACGAGGGAATCGTAACAATAACTGTAAATTAACAGCATGTTTATAGAACACGTCACAATCAAGACACGCACGAATGGCATACGCACGAATACGTAAGAATTTGCATTTGTAGAACACGTTAATTTTTTTCGTCCGTCTTACGTCATGTGGCGCTCTTAGCAATTTAGTGCTAATAAAATTTGTATTTTTGTCATTAAAAGAGGTAACCCTTTTTGACGCCAACATGGAAGAATTTATGTAAATAAACATTTTTTATTTAAAAATGAAATTTTTAACTCTATACATATGTACAAATAATGAAATAGCATAAAATGAGCTATTATCTTGCAAGAAAAGAAAATGAATTTCCAAAAATAATAACTGCACGGCTGTTGTCAACTTTATGCTCTAATTGCCACTTACAATGATAAAAAACAAATAAAAATTTACTTATTTCAATTTTATTATATTTATTTCTTATAAAATTTGTAATTTTTTTCACCGACGAATGTAATTTTGAATTCGTGCACTTTTTTTTGCTTTGACAGCAGAAAACGCGTTATACAAACCCAAACAAACTGTCACTTGTTACGTTTTTTACAAAAATTAAATGACATTCGCGTTATACAACCGCAAACTTGGCAAACGTCAGGTTTTATACGCGTATTTTAGACTTATTGGGTTCTATAAACAATCTGTAAAACACAAAATGGCTTTTCTAACATAAGTGTTTCTGTATATATACTTTAACGTCGGTGCCCAATCAAGGGATAATACATTGTCGATAAGGCAGTTACCAGATTGGCAGCACTACTGATCAGCTGAGCAAAAATAGGTTAAACATATGGTGACAGAAAAATAAAAATAGATGTTTTGAAAACAAAAAACAAAACTATTAGAGGGACGAAGTAACCGGCAGAGATTTATGTGTTGGCTGGAATAAAAAGATGGACTGGATGAAGAAAAAAAGTTGGCGAAGGAAGATTTTGGCGGACCGAGGTTTGATGCAAGGAAAATATGAAATGGCACGGGATTCGAAGCTGAGGAACGATGAAATGAAGTTGCAAAAGAAAATGGTGAAGTAAAAAAAAATTTAAAGTAATAGTGGCTAAAAAATATAATTAAATAAAAGTAAAGAAAAATAAAGAAAAGAATAATGTAATGCAAACATTTTTATTAAAATTTGTTTTACAAGAAGTGCATAAACGTAAGAATTGCAAAGAGCAAGACGAGCTTACTTAACAAAAATAATTAACCTTCCTATACCCGCGCGTTGGTCTGTGAGACCGACAAAACGATTTTTTTAACACTATCGATTTTGATGGCTTATTTGTTAAGGACTAAAAATCAATAAAATAAGTGAATACATATTTAATGCGTGATTTTATTTTTTTATTATATCATTGAGATTAAAAAAGAATCTTTTGTTTTTTAGTTTTGTTTAAAAAAACTAGTATTTCATCTCGTACAAACTTTCGAGTCTGTGAGACCGTGCGCGGGTACATGTGTTATAAAATTTAGCGAGGGTATAGGAAGGTTAAAAGAACATTAACAAAACTAATTAAAAGTAATTGAAAGAACATTAACAAAAATAATTAAAAGTACCCAGCCACAAAGCCGAAAAATCTAATTTCAAACATAAAAATAAGCTTCAATAAAGACTTGAAATGCACATGGAATATAAACCACCAAAAAGTCAAAAATAAGACATCTCCAACATCCGCCAGCCTTAATCTCTGCAAGAGCCGGAACAACCTCACGCATCGTTCAAAAAGGTATTGCATAACTCATCACACAGTCTAAAAGTGTAAGACAGCCGAGAATCCGAATAATTGCATCAGAGGCATTTATTGGTTCAACTCACCGAGTGCCGCCATAAGAGACGTCATATTTTTTCATCGCTGAAACATCCATAAAGATGCCAGGTATTGTGACCACTAACTCGAACGAAGACAAACAAAAGACAAACGGACAAAAATTTAAATTATATATGTATATATATTTTATTTTGTGTTAAAAGATTTATATTTAGGGAAATTACTTTTCGTACTTTTTTGATAAATGTTTAGGTCCTTGTTTTGCCTTCACGCGGCGTAGTTTTGAGCTCAAACCTTCGTTACATAGTTGTTTAGCCAGGAAACCATTTGGGTTCATATAGTGTTTGCCTTAAGAAATGAAATCTATTTTTGATAAAATATTAAATATATATATTTTCACGTGAAGAAAAAATTGTTCGACGTAACTATGTAATTACCCGTACAAGACTCCATCACGTACGAAACGGGTTCCCAATAGGCACCAATCACCTCGTAAAATATGTTTAAAACAGAAAAAAAGTAATACCAGAATATATATATGTGATTATAGCATATTTATTTTCCAAATTTCCTTAATTTAACATATTTGAAGTAATAACTTGCAACAAAGTTCCAATTTGTATATTAATTTTTTTTCTACATTATATATATACATATTTAAATACCCAAATCAATAAGAAATTTAAATGTTATATTTATTTATTTTTTGTTCACAAATAAAAATAAATAATTTTATAAATGTATTCCATGAACGAAATTCAAACAACATATGCATACGCCAGCATACCAGCGATGCCAACAATCTGGCCACACCAACACTCCAGGTATTTAGTTGGTTGTATTTCATTTTATTTTTTTAACACCTAGCTACATGTCACTTTCACCTCTTTCTCTTAACACCCGGTAACACGCCTATTAACTACCCAACTAGCTCAGTTTCATCAGGGGGATATCACCCGCGGCTTCCGGTGTAGCGATGGACAATAAAATTTGTACAAGGAACAAAAAACACCAATAAACTATATGTACTTCAACCTGACAAATAAATCCATGTAGTAGTTGCCCACCCTACCTTAGTAACATCTTTAATACTTTTCTATGTTACCCCATAAACAAACATGATCATCACTTTACATACTTACTTACACACCATATGAACGAATTTAGCCGGACATTTTGTTTTCCTTTTCACTTAAATGAAAACATTAAATTTTATATATTTTCTTTACATATCACTACAAAGATTTGACAAAATTATTTTATTTGTAACTAATGTTCTTGAAAAACTAATTAATCTTTTTTACAAGAATAAAACTTAGACTACTGACAAAATATACAAAAACTCCCAAAAATACCCTAAAGCTGGATTCACCCATTCTTTCGGAACAAAATTTTTGTCCGGACAAAATTTTTTTTATATGAAGTTTGACGTTTCTCTTTTTGAGAGAGAGAGAGAGAAGAAGAGAAAAAATTTTGTTCGGAACATTTTCTACTTGAATTGTTTTAATTTTTGTCCGGACAAAATTGAACTGAGCTGCCAGCTGTTTTAATTTTTTTAGCCAAAGTTGAACTGAGCTGCCACATCATGTTATATAAATAATAAAAGCACAGAGTATACTTGTATTTATTACAATAGAAATAAAGAAAAATTAAGAAAAACATATTCATATGTATGGAGTTGAAGGAATCCATTGCAGTAAACAATTAAAAAGATGTGTGTGACACAACAAATTGTAATGATTTGCCGCTGTGCTGCCACCTGTAAAATTAAAACTCATCGTTTACACACGTATTTCATATGGTAGCTTTGATTTTCCAGACAAAATGTTCGAAATGGATGAATCGTCTTGCAAAAAACTCTCAGTAAAAAAAATTTCTCCAGACAAAAATTTTCTTCCGAAACAATGGGTGAATTCACCTTAACTCTTCTGGACGCTACAGTCAAACAGTATAACGAACAAAAATGCACTAATATTTTTCACTATTTTAAAGAGCTCTCTAAAATATATTCCCTTCTTTTCAACAGTGACTTTAAATATTTTAATTTAATCACACGCACTGGCAGTTTTGAACTAACATCAAAAGAAAAACTGAAATACTACTAAGGTTTATCACTATTTTTATTTTATAATTTATTTTAGACGTTTTGTTGCAAATTTTTAGTTCTTTTTGAACTTTATAATTTGTACTTGTTTGCACTTTTCGTAACTACTTTAATTTTTTTCTTTTTTTAATGATTTCAGGCAGATATAATTACTAAGAAACGTTTTGGAACGGACTCACCATACTCGCTACATATATAAGCATATACTCCAGCGCCTTGGCTCACTGGTACTTGTTGCTAAATCAGCATTTAATTCTTGTTGCTAAACAATGTTAACGAAATTGCAAATAAAATAAAATATAAAATAGTCCAGACAACAGGTCAGCATAATTTTGCATTTGACACCAATTCTTTGTTGCGCGTGTGAAACATATCTTTCGTTATAGGCTTTTTACACTTACTCACATCTTTCATCTTTCATCAATTTGGCAAGATGATAACATCTTCCCATATAAAATGCATAGAGAAAAAAATTCAACATCTTTCAACATCTTTGCAAGATGTTCCTAACTCAATTTGTTCCACTCAACATCTTTCGATTATTTTAGTGTCATCACTAGAAAAAAGATATCGAGCTGTCAAAAATACATATCATCGCTTGCATATACACACAAAATTAAGTCTTGTTTGCACAGGGTATACCAGAGGTGACACGAGACGGAAGAAAATTGCGTTTTCTTTACGTCTCGCTCACACAGTCATCAAATCCTCTTTAATGATTTTCGTATGCCATTTTTGTAAAATATTTTCGTGTTGTGTTTTGTTGCCTTATTCGCTGTGTGATTTTGGTAAGTAATAGGTGAAAAATTTTTATTTCTTGAAAAATATGTTTTAAATTTAATTTATTTGCATATTTCTATAAGAAAAACACAATCTTGATTGAAATTAAAGGTGAGTAGTTTCTGCAATTGATAATTTATGTGTGTATGTTCTCATAATAGCTAGTTATTTTCTCTATATTTTCAGAAGCACATTTTTGGCAAAACTGAAACATACCTATGTGAGTAAAAAATCTATAATCTTGTCTAATCTATGTATATTAATATAAATTGTTTTAATTTCTTAGGAGCAACAAATGCATAAGAGGCTGCCCGTCTGGAGAGAAGCTGCACAGCATTCCGAGCATTCCTCTTTCGCCATTTGACAAGTTTCCGTTAACTATGGCTGACACAAGCTTCTCCTGCCAAAGCGTTCAAAGCTCCTAAAGGTTACCAAAACCGAAAAGTCTGCACCTAAATACAAACGTCATGGCCGTTTGTTCGCCAAGACTGTGTTCACTGGTTACAAGCGTGGTTTGAGGAATCAACACCAAAACCAAGCAATCTTGAAGATTGAGGATGCTCGCAGAAAAGAACACGGCCAGTTTTACGTTGGCAAACGTTGTGTTTATGTGTACAAAGCTGAAACCAAGAAATGCGTACCACAACATCCAGAACGTAAAACCCGAGTACGTACCGTTTGGGAAAAAGTGTTAAGAGTAGCTAATTTAAATTTGTATCGGCGAATATATGATTGCTACGAAATTCGAACCAAGGGATAACTGGTTGCCAACATGTTATTATGTGCCCAAAGAACTAGAAAAAGCATCAATAGAAGCCGAAATACCACCGCATTATTGGAGCTTAGTTGATTTAGTTAATATTAAAAAACTAACAAATGTGGAAATTTGTGAATTGGTTCGTAAGAAAGCTGACGAATGGGGATGAAATTTTTTTGGTATTGAAATCATTTTTATTATAGAATACATGATATCTAAAAGTTTGTATTGCATTTTAGGAACAAGATGATTTCGAAGATGAAAATTTGACAGTGATGGAATGGTACATGTTTTTGGTTCATGGGCTCCACCGAAATCTCCACTTTTGCCCTATGCAAATCACTCTGGAAAAGCTTTAGATGCATTGCTGGTGGGGTATGATGAGTTTGAGAAAAAGTTGGGCTATAAATTTCAACCTATGTACTTTAAAAATGGAATGATCGTCATTTATATCGCTACCTTAATATAGGAAGGCCCTACCTTGTAATTTTGTTTTTGAAATCGATAATTTGGCATTTTTCGATGCATTAGATCTATCAAAATGTACAAAAAACTCTATTTCAAAAATATAATGACGTAGTTTTATACATTCTGCTCTCATAATAAACAGGTATGTGATGGAAAACAATTGTTTTCAAAACAATTTCAAAACAATGAAAAATGTGTGATGAATTCCGATTTTGTGTCTCACTTTTACCATCAAAACAAATATTTTACATATACATACATATATACATATATATAGCTTTTATCGTTTTCTAATCTTACCACAATTGTAATATAAATGCTTTTCTTTGAACTAAAAACACTAAAATTTAATTATTTACTTTTATAAGTTTTTATTTGTATTTAATGCAATATTTAGCTCTTTTTTTGTGCATTTATATAACTGCAATTGTACACTATTTTACTAGTTTTACATTTTTTAAATAAATATTTTGAAAACACAATAATAAATTAAATTATGTATTATTATAAATTGAATTCAATATACTTTCTTTACATGCTTATAATTAAAATTTCAAGACAAAATAGAAAAATAAAATGCATACATTTATTTGCAAAATAAAATTAGTTGTTTTTAATTATCTACATAAAGAAAAATTCAAACGAACTTAATCTATTCACCCTTATCGGGAATAAAAGGCAAACATTTTGTTCACCTGAAATATTTTCCATGAACAACAAATGGTGCACAAAATGGAAAATAGTATACTGACAACAACTCAAACATTGGCAATCACTGTTTTAGGGAAAGGGAACACATTCCACGTGAGCCTTCATTACCGATAATTGAGAATAATACCTCCATCTTTTCATAAATCAATTTCATTATTTTTCCGAAATTTAAAAGTTTATTCAAGTAATGTACATATAACCACAGTGGACATAGCATAACATCCGGATGTTTAGAATACCATATTTCAAGCGCACTGAATGATAAAAAGAAACCAAATTATTATTTTCTTTAAATAAATAAAATACTGGTTCATTACCTTCGCAATAGGTATCGTATTATCATCAGATGAATGTCTGGCAGCCATCAACCCCAATTCCAAATAAGACACATGACGTACGCCGGAGCAAGTATTTGTCTTTCAATGATTGAGTATATCCATTTGCTACTCATTTTCACCTTTATTTTCTATAAATTTCGTGTTTTTTTATATATTGGCCACAGTTTTCTTATAGACAGGGACTTAATTGTGGCATTTTAACTTTTTATACACACACACACACCAATTACCATTCACAAACAAATCTGATACGTATGTACACATTTTAGTTCCAATAATCTTTTTCACATTATATTTTCCCAATAAATACTTTTAATTTGAATTAATTTAATTTAATATTGTAAAACTAAAAGGCTAAAATTTCTTTATTATATTTTCTTTTGTTTGTTTTGATTATTTTGCTAAGCAATTTTCATAACAAACACACACTATTTGTCCCTTTTTAACAGTGATCAAATCAGATGATTTTAGCTTTTTGCATAAGTCAGTTTCTTCAACTCTGGTCTACTTTGTGCTTGTTTGCATTTCAAATTTGTTTTTAAAAATTATCAAAAATTAAACTAAAAAGGAAGGACAAAAGAAAATATTCAAATACATACATGCACAAATAAATAAACAATGAGTGGGACAGAACAATGTAAGTTAATTTTAATATTATGTTCTTTTAAAAAGGCTTTATTTTTATTTCGTAGCAAAAAAGAAACCTGTTTTGCGTATAGTATGGTCTTCTGATCAAGAGAATATGCTGTTGGACTTATGGAATGAAAGGATTGAAGAACTGAGGGGAGTAAGAAAAAACTCCCACATATTTCAAGAAATCGCAGCTATGTTACAAAATATAGGATTCCTTGGAAACTGGACGGACGTTAGGACGAAGGTGGATAACCTCACCCGGAAGTATAGGTAAAAGCGGATCCCCATAAATAATCTCATAAAAAATCATATATTTACACATATCTGCATACATATTTTGTTTCAGGCAAGAGAAAGCAAAAGTTGGATGTAGCGGGGGGACGCCTTCATCGTGGGAGCATTACCACAAGGTAAATAATATATTGGGGTCTTTTCGACTGCACAATATAAGTGAGGTAATGCATGAAAGTACGGGTATGTACGTACATACATACGTATGTACATGTTTAATTTCATTAATAACCAATTAAAAATAATATGAATGTCTATTACAGATATATCTAAGCTCTTAGAGGAACCTGAAGACATAATAGAGGTAGACCCGCAAATATTTTGTACGCAGGAATCAACTAGCTCTTTAGAAGACGGCCAGCAGAAAAAGCCAAAGAAGAGGAAGCTTGATGTCAATTCGGAGATGGTACGATTGACTAGAGAGTGTAATAATATGCAAATACAAATACATAAAGAGCGCACGGAACAGATAAATCAAATTAGGCAAAGGCTCGACACAATTTCCGAACAAAACGCAGCATTCCAGTCCGAACTGCTGTCAATTTTGCGGGAAAAGAAGTAAGTAGTGGATTTTATAACTCGAACTTTGCTACACAATAGAATCATAAATAAATTAATTGAAGTAATGCAGAATTAATCCTTAAATCTTTTACTTTGTATATTAAACTCTATCTAACACAACATGAAAAACGATTTAACGATTAATTCTGCATTACTACCTGGGGCCCGTTTCTCAAAACTACAAATTACAAATCTATAAGTAAAATACACACAAAACAACAATAAAATTTGTAAAAGTGTTGTTGTTTTGTGTGTATTTTATTTGTATATTTGTAATTTATATTTTTGAGAAACGGGCCCCTGGAATTCAATTATTTTTTATGACTCTATTTTGTAGAAAAGGGTCGACATGCATACACACTTGACTTCAAGCCTGCCTGATATGTATATGTATGTATGTATATTAGAGCGACTCAACTTGTATGGAAGCGTAAAAAGTGATTTTGTTACCCCTCTGAAAATAAAGCTTGATATGTTTTATGATGATTCCCAAAAATTTTGGTTCTAGCGTTGACCATCCGTGAGCTGGACTATTTTTAAAAAATTAATTTTTTTCAGCATTTCGATTTTTTTTGCTATGCTCCAAGACGATATAAATAAAAATTGGTATCATCGAAAAGAGTTTTTGAAGCAGCATGGAATGGTATATAAAACTTGACCACTTGTGACCTACTAATTGAGATATTAAACTAAACACATATTTTCGTTTCGGGTTTTCATACAAATTCTACGTATTTGGAAACAATGTTTTGAAATTTAATCTGTTTTAAATAATCTTAATTTATGTTTATAGCTTAGTTAACTAATTAGTAACTATTTTTCTCATTTCATAGATGTATTCAACTAAAAAATTAATACATAAAAAATAAAAAAATTTGATACCTATATGGCCTATATTAAAAAAGGATAAAATATACCGCTATTTTCGCGTTTTATGTGAATAATAAAAAAAAAATAATTAAGATTATTTAAAACAGATTAAATTTCAAAACATTGTTTCCAAATACGTAGAATTTGTATGAAAACCCGAAACGAAAATATGTGTTTAGTTTAATATCTCAATTAGTAGGTCACAAGTGGTCAAGTTTTATATACCATTGCATGCTGCTTCAAAAACTCTTTTCGATGATACCAAATTTTATTTATATCGTCTTGAAGCATAGCAAAAAAAAATCGAAATGCTGAAAAAAATTAATTTTTTAAAAATAGTCAACGCTAGAACCAAAATATTTTGGGAATCATCATAAAACATACAAAGCTTTATTTTCAGAGGGGTAACAAAATCACTTTTTTGTTTGAGTCGCTCTAATGTATATATGTATGTACATATGTATATAGAAAAACTGTATGAATTGTGTTATTTTATTGTTGTTTGGAATTTTTAACCCCCGACCAAAAAAAGGGGTGCTATAACTTTGTAGTGTGTATCTGTGTGTCTGTCCGTGTCCACGTACAGACCAAACGGCTGGACCGATTTTGATTTAGTTTTTTCTGTTTGAAATGTGACTTGATCGAGAAGGTTCTTAGCTATGTTTGAAGAAAATCGGTCTAGACGTTTAGCAGATATCACATCTTTTCTAGATATATCGGGGGTTTTTAAAATTTCTAATTTTTGTTATTAGCTATATGTGTACGTTTTGAATTTAAGATTTTTTTCACTTTTTTGAATTTTTGTTCTCACATTTTTGTAAGTGTATTTTAATTTTATTATTTTTTTATTTTGTTATGTATGAACAATGTATGTACCAAAGATTTTGTGATATTTTTGATAACATATGTATGTATGTATTTGCTTGTGTTAACTTTTTATTACATTTTTACATGAATTTTTTTAATTTTTTGTTGAACTTTGTAGTGATTGAATGAATTTTCCTTTTTCTAATGATTTACATACATATGTATATAGCTAATTTAGTTTTTACTTTTAAATGAAACATTTTATTTAATTTTTATTTTTTAATAAAATTAATGTTGAAAAAACTGTGGTTTTATTTAAGAAGTAAATGGATTATAATACAAAGGGTAATATTTATGTATGTGCTTTTAATAATTTTTAAAAATTTATCTTTCTGCAATATATTTTGCAATCGCTGTTCTTATATTTTCCGCTGATTCGGAAAAATCTGCAGATGTGTTGCTATTGTCTGGTTGCGGACGGGAGTCAGCCTGGTCAATTTTCCAACTTTCATTTATAAGGCTGTTGTGGCAGTTTAAAAAATTATGCAGAATACAGCAGCACATAATAATTTTGCTGTTGAATTTCTGATGATTATCTAAACCCTTTCCTATGCGCCGAAATCTAGCCTTTAAGTGACCAAACGCATTTTCAACGACACGTCTTGCTTTCGATAAACTATAATTGAACATTTGTTGCTCAGGAGAGGCAGAAGTTGAAAAAGGGTATGGTTTCATAACCGTTCGTGAAAATTTGAAGGCTGAGTCCCCAATAAGGAGTACTGGAACTTCTGTGTTACATATTTGCACGGATTTTTCTTTTAGAATGTGTGATGATTCAATCATTGTACTCAATTGTGACTGTCGGTAAATTTGTGAGTCACTACAACGTCCTGGGCAACCAACATTTACGTATAGAAATCTATAACTAATTTAAAAAATATTACATGGTTTCAAATGCATACATTATTACTTTTAAGGAACTTACCGAAAATCAACCAATGCAAATAGTACCACAGAGTATCATCCCTTATAATTGTAGTGATCAACAGCCTCTGAAGCTAGTGGCTTTATTTCAATATGGCATCCATCTGTTTCAAATATTTATTGATGTAAATATATTATTTTCTTATAATATAAAAAAACATTGCTTACCAATTGCACCTAAGCACTGAGGGAATCCTAACTCATTGAATCCTTTGACGCACTCTTCAACTTTAGAAGTTGTTAAAAAATCAGATGGGAGAAAATCTTTGGCTAGATTTTCAATAACTGCACTACAAAAGTCGTGCAGGATATTGCAAACACTGCTAGTGGAAACTCCAAAAAGCCTTCCTACGGTACGGTATTCAGCAGAAGAACCCAGCGTATAAAGAGCAATCGCCACTCTCTTTTCTAACGGAATGGATTTCCGAAATCTTGTGTCGTTTTTTTCTTAAACATTCCAACTGATGTACCAGCAATGAAAACGTAGCTCTACATGTTCGTAGGCTCTCTTTGAAAAAGTCTTGGTCACCATTTGGAATATCCTTCTCCCAAAAAGTTCCATAACGACTCTAAAGTTTTATAATATTTAACCTTTTAAATCTGTATAATGTATAAAACTTTACACTTACAAATGTCCAAAGACTGCGCGGTCTCGAAATACTTGGAGTAAAAGGTAACACTTCTTCATCATCCTCGCTCTCTAGGACAGTTTTAATTAATTCTACACATTGCAGTAGTAACTGCTTTTGGTTTTCAAGAGCAGTAACCAATACAATAATTGCAGATTTTTCAAATTCCATTCTCTGTACTTATTTACTATATATTTCTATATTTATTCAACAAATTTAAGAATTTTTATTTTATCAAGATTTTAAAAAAATTATGTATACATGTATGCACATATGACAGATGAAAGATGTTCTAATGTGAATAGGTTTTTTCAATTTTCAACATATTCCACGCATTCCTCTAAGATGTGAGTAAGTGTAAAAAGCCTATTAACTGCTCCACTCTTAAATGAGGTCGTCCACGAGCGTCTCAAAAATAGGGTAAATCATGCAATCTTATTGTGGGTGTTACTTTTCCCTCTTTCTCTGTTGGTGGGGTTATTGTAGGATTCAGCACTAATGTTGTTGAAGGCTTTTTCTTTGTCTTTTTAATAACCAGGAGTGCTATACTGATTGTGGATAGAAAGGTAATAGCCATAGCGGTGTTTGTAACCCACGTTTCCATTCTGATACTTTGGATTGTCTTTGTATTGGTAAAATGTAGTGGAGTGATTCCAACGATAATATGTTCAGCCTTTTTTCTCTCGATTGGAGTTTCCTGCACTGCGGCCAGTGTTAATATCTTTGCTTAAAAATAGTAAGATTAATGGTGATTCACAACATCCTTCCCCATTCAAAGGAAGAAAATACGCAGTATTTTCTGCTGGCCTTCTGTTTGGTGTGATGATGACATCGGTTGCATCAGCTGCCCTGCAATAATACATATGTACATGTTGTCGACCTCTTTCGCTTGAGGTTATACGCTTTATTTTCGTTTTCAATTACACTCTTCGTTGGTATTTCTGGTATACGTACGATATACCATGAACTATATTTCTTCGTCATCTGCACGTTTATTATATTAGGCTCATGCACTTGGCTGTAGTAGCGTTGCTTGTTGAGAAGTTTGCGTGACCCCACCATAAATTTTCAAGGTCCGAGAAGAAAATATCGACACAACAGTAAATGTCATGCTCTTCTAGTCCGTTGGCTTGAATCAATTTGCGATAAGCCTTCTTTATTGTTTCCGATTTCTCGTGTGACAGTATTAGGATCGTGGAATATAATCTGCATCACCGCTACGTGCAGGTGTATCCAAATCGTGGGCAGAGGCATGAATGACATCTATGAAATCAGTATCGTCCCGCTTAAGTAGACAGATAGATGAATATCGAACTACCGGAGAATCCGTACAATACAATACAATACTTCTTATACAATTCTTTTCTTCTGTATTGTTAGTGAGACTTGACTTCCCGGAGCAATCTGATCGTGCAGACTGCGGGGAGTTCTGTTATGGTGATCAACAATGCTGCTCACGTGTAGCCTTGGTCCATTATCAGTCATCAATGGAGTGCTACGCCCGTTGTGCATCACTGTTACTTTGTGTTGTTTAAGGTGTTGTTATTGTTAAATTTGCTTTGCTATCACGTAACGAATAGCGCTGCAAGCTGTCAATAGTTAAAAACGGATGTTTTAAATGGTGCTGAATTTGCTGTTTTAGACTGTTGTTTTGACTGGATTTGTTTGAACTTCTTGGCCTTAGTTGCTGTTGTTGCTGTTGTTGCTGTAGATTATCGTTGAGCCGTTGTTGAACTTATTTTTATAGTGTAATGGTCAGCATAGTTTTAACAATATACATTTTAGTTTTGTTTTATATAAAATTTATTTGGTTATTATTACATTTCTTTAAGTGCAAAGTTTATATTGTTATTATTATTATTTTTTCTTTAATAATTAGTTTTCCTTCTTTCTCAATTTACAATTTCGTATTTACAAATGTTAATTTTTGTTTTTAAATGAGAAATCCAAATTAAGGGTGTCAGTAATTTTTCTTTTTCGAATTGATATATTCAACTGACACAAAGAAATAAGTATTAAAGGTTTTCCATATATTTTTCATTTTCACCACCAATTTAAAAAAAAATTTTTCTTTTCTTTCTGTGTTGTTTTAGCGTAATGTTTTAATTACTTAGTTTTAAAGTTTTCAACAAATTCGTAAATTTAATATAATTTCAAACTTAGAGGAACTTTAAACGAAGCTTGCCTTAATTGTCTATATTACATTCTTTTGTATAACTGACCTAACTTAAAAAGTATTTGTACAAAATTTTGCTTCGTCTGGTTATTTGTTAACTGACCTACCGCAAGAAAACCTTGAAAAGCTCATATTACATACTCATAATGTATGATTTTAATTTTTTGTTAAAATTTTTTTTTTTCGTTGCACAAGCTGTATTATTTTGTTTATTCAGTAAGCTTGCTGCAGTCTGAAAATTTGAAACAATATATTTTTGTTTATTTTCATGAGAAAATTTGCTTTAAAAAAAAGAAGAAGAAAAAATGTCATTTGCTTATGGGTGCATTTTTGTCTATGCAAAATATGTATAAAGAATATAATTCTTTACAAATATTTCATGCCCATGATATTGACACACTTTTCCTTTTGTTTGTTTTCCCGTTATTACCACTTTGCAGTAATTTGTATTTATATTTGTTCCTTTTGTTTTTGTTTCTTTGCCCAACCAACATTTTATATCAAATCAATTAAGTTCATCATTATTTGATTTTTATTATTTAATTTTTTATAAAATGAAAAAAGAAAAATTCAATACTTAAGCAATGATCAATATTTTGAGCAATAACGTTTTATATTTAAGTAAGTAAAAAATGAAACAAAAGAACAATTACAAATCGTTACAATCGTTACCATCGTCCGTTTGTAGTTTCTCCATATATAAGCTTTTACTTGCGAAGACTTCCATCGTCATCCAAACCATGAGTACCTGAAAATAAAAAAAAAAATTATTGTACCTCCCGGAGTCTTCCTTTTTTTCCTTTGCTTTTATTCTTTGTAGGGCTTCACCAGGTTACGATGTAAGGTCTTTAGCCTTCCTTTTACGAATATTTGGACATTTACTGGTGTGGGAAAACTTTTAACCTCATAAGGGCCTTCCCATAAAGGCGACAATTTGTTTTTCCGAAGTTGATTTTTTAAAAGCACTTTTCCCCCTATCTTAAGTGTTATTGGATTTGATGTTTTAATGCCTTCTGATAATCATATGGGTTGTATAGTGGTGTACTGTTTCTGAGATTTGCTGGCAAGGGTGTGTCAAACCCGTACGTAAACGGCGTCTGGTTGGTGGACATATGCGTTGTATGATAATGCACATGCATTGCTGGTGCCAACCATTGGTCCCAGTTTGAGCCATCCTCTTTCGCGAAACTTCGCAAGTACTCGGCCAAGGTCCGATGACTCCTTTCTAAGGATCCATTAGCCTGGGGGTGATAGGGAGTGGTATGTTTTTTCTCAATTTTCAGCAGTTTACACACACTCCCAAAAAGTTTGGTGGTAAAATTTGTGCCGTTGTCTGTAACTAATTTAGTTGGGAGACCATATTTCGCTATGATCTCGTTATAAAAAACTTTTGCCGCTGTTTCTGCCTCCGCGTCTTGCATCGGGGTGCAAATAAAAAATTTTGACAAATCGTCTTGAAAAGTGAGGATATACTTGTTACCAGCAGTAGTTGTTGGTAGTGGCCCGACCATGTCCATATAAACCTTTTCAAACGGTCTTCCTCGAGTGTCTGTTAAGACCATTGGCTCCTTGATCAAGTGCACACGTTTGTTTTTCTGGCATTTTTGACATCGTCTTATGTACCCTCTAATTTCCTTCAGCATACCCTTCCATTTGTATTGTTTCCCTATCCGTTTAAAGGTCTTCCTGAACCCCTGATGTCCCCCTAAAGGCGAGTCATGAAAACTTTTCAGAACCTCCCGAATGTCCTTCTTGTCAGTTAAAGTTACAGCTGTGTCCGTAGCTTCTTGATTTACAGCGGTATCTTCAATATCCTGCTCTGTTGTACTTTCGTCCCTTGTATCCCCCTTTTGACCATTGGTATTCTCTAATGATTTCTGTTGTGCCCTAGTCAATACTTTTGATGTCCTTCCACCGGCAGGCGGCTTAAAGCATCCGCATTGAAATTGTATTTCCCCGGTTTGTAGACGATATCAAATTCATATTCTGATTGTTTATGTCTAAACCCTGCAAGCCTCGATGTCTGGTATTTGAGATTCGCAATTCCTCTCAGAGGTTGATGGTCTGTAAAAACGGTGAAAGGCAGACCCAAAACGTATGGTCGAAACGTATGCGTTGCCCATACCACACCCAACATTTCCTTCTCTATCGTTGAGTATCTCTTTTCTGTGTCACTCAGGGTTCTGCTTGCAAATGCGATAGGGTGGTCTTTGCCATCTCTCACCTGCGATAACACCGCCCCTAGAGCTACATTGCTTGCGTCCGTGGTTACCCTGAAAGGCTCCGAAAAATCTGGGTAAATCAGAATGGGAGGATTAGATATACTTTCTTTCAGAGACTCAATGCTTCCTCGCATTCTGGTGTCCAAACGAATTTGCTGTACTTTTTTGGCAACCTCGTTATGGGCAATGCGAATTTCGCCATTCCGTTAACAAGCTTTCGGTAATAATTAACTAATCCCAACAAGGCTAGTAGTGTAGTAATGGGGGCGATAGTCCTGTTTTGGGAATTAAAAACCGGGAAAAATCAAAAAGGGTGGCAACCCTGTTACAAATGGGGGGATTTTGGGGATTTTTATGCTGGAGATTTTCTTAGCTATGTGTGTGTGTGTGTGTGTGTGTGACTTTGATTCTTTGTGGATGTGTATGTATGTATACTTGTGTGTACAGCTTTTGTTGTTATTGTAGAGAAGTGTTGTGCTTACAGTGTATGTATGTATGTATATGTGGGTGCGTGTGAGTGTGTGTATGTATGAGTATGTGTTTTTGTAGTTACTTGTATGTTTGATGGTGTCCAATACTTTTGTTGTAGTGGCAGACAATCATTATACCCAGTAGGAAATGTCGATGGTGAAAATGTGCTGACTAGCTTTTGACTAGTCACCAGTACTAGTCTATAATTATCCCCCATACAATACTTTGAAACCCTACTAATAAAAATACAATTCACTAGGTAGTGACTACATAGTTCTTATGGGGTCATGAGACATACTAACCAGACAGTTATTTACTGGTACATTTCTATAATTTACGTACATACAAATGTATGTATATTGACAAGTTATGGTCAATTCCTCCTCTCTCCTTCTTTTATACTGACGGATAGAAGAAAAGTTATTAGACCAAAATTGTTACTAGAATTTTAGTGTTGACACAAAGACACTTGCTCCCAGTCTGACTGCAGGGTAGTAACAAGGGATCTGTGTATTTGTGTGTATGTACCCTGAAGGAAATGTCGATGGTGAAAATGTACTGAGTCGCTTTTGACTTTGTCACCAGTACTACTCTCTAATTAATCCCCATACAATACTTTGTGCTATAGACATTTAGCATGTGCTTGTCATTGAAAATCTACTAGTAACACTAAAACAATTGACTAGGTAGTGAATACATAGTTCTTATGGGAACATGGAGACATACCAACCAGACATTTAGTGGTATATTTCTATACCTTACGTACACACAATTATATGAATATTGACAAGTTGTTGCAAAAGCCACCAGAAATAGACCACATTTGTTGTCTCTCTTTCTTTTATACTGACGAATAGAAAAGAAATTGTAGAAATTTAGTGTTGACATAGAGACATTTGGCCCCAGTCTGACTGCAGGGTAGTGATTGTTATTTGATAGGCTTTGGGTAGCTGTTTTGAGTTATCGTTGGTATGCTTATGTAGGGTTATTGTATTGCATTTATGTTTGCGATCTCTGGGGAAATAATCTAATAGCTACAGAGAGTGGCAACCCTGTTGTACATGGAAGTGGATAGGGAATGTATTTGGTAATGTATCTATATGTTGCTGTATTAATGTATGTGATCGTATCTATTTTTACTTTGAAGAATATCATTGCTCTTGTGTATTGTTTAGCCTTCGAGAGTTTTTCATACATATTTACAAATGAATGTGTATATGTTTTCTAGGATATTGACGTTGCTATTCGTATGTAGATAGAAAATATTGTGTTGGCATAGGTTTTATATGTACAAGTGAATTTCAGATGTTAAATGTTTTGAATCAAATCAGATTGATAAGTAGATTTTTTGAATAGGGTAATGATATGTTTATTTCAGTATATAGGAAATAGCTTTTGGAGACATACACCAAAACTTATAGAAGCATCTACTTTTACGTGTCCCGATTTTTCTCGTACCTTTGTATTACAAACTGATGCTAGCGATTTTATTCTGGGTGTTGCTGTGTATATGAATTTCATCATATATCGTAATACCAATAGAGAATTGTGGAAATATGTATGTGTGTGTGTGTGTGTGTGTGTGTATGTGTGTGTGTATGTGTGTGTGTGTGTGTGTGAATTTCATCATATATCGTAATACCAATAGAGAATTATGGAAATGTATGTGTGTGTGTGTGTGTGTGTGTGTATGTGTATGTATGAATTTCATCATATGTCGTAATAAATTAGAATTGATGACTACTACGCGATTCTCATATAAAGTATATAAGTAGAAGAAATAATGTAGATTGGCATCAGTCTGCTTTGATATCTCAACAAGTGACAACCTATTTTCCCAACCAAAATTTCTAAAGTGTTTAAAATCCAAAAACTATAAAAGTGCTAGAACTAATTACTGTTTGTTAAACAAGTTTATAACTAAAATAAATTGTTTATAACTAAAATAAATTGTTAATAAATAAAATAATTAAATAAATTATTTATAAATAAAATAATTATATTAATTAATAAACAAAAATATATAAAATGAATACTAAAAGTTGTGCAATCTGCAATAAAGTCTTTATGACTCAAACAAAACTAAATCAGCATATGGAAACGCACAAATATGGAACTAGTAAGCTTGATCTTCAAAAAAAGTATTGTGAGGATTGTGATGAGATGATCCCATCAAATGGTTTCATGACTCATGTCAGAACCACAAAACGTAAAAACAGTTGTCACCTAGAACAGATTGGAGATCTTCTCACTAAAAGAGCGAGCAACTTCAATGGTAGGATCGAGACATATATCCTCCTCAACAAAAATGAGGCTGTTATGTTTCCGGAGCAGTTTCTGAAATCTGCTAAGAGCTCTATACTACAACAGTTAATTGAATGTAGTAGGATACATACTACATTTAAATTTAATATGGAGCTCACATGCGATTATATGAAGACGGTGAATGATGAGATGAATGTTTCTCAACTTGTACATATTTCTAAAATGATGTTGGTGACATTGTCTGATGACATAGAGGATATGTACAAGAAACAGGCCGAGGAGCTAAGAGCTAAAATGGAAGAATTTCAAGAGAGGGATAGCGGATGGACCTTGATTTCAATAAATTCCCTTGAAGTTAATATAAACAAGGCGTCTATAATAAGAGGATCGAGCTTTATCCCGCTCCCAAAAAATATTGCAATGAAACGTGCTTGCATAAATGTCAAAAACAATGATATTTACTGCTTTAAATGGTGTCTCATTGCGGCTTTGAATGTAAATAGTGGTCTGAGTCCTAAACAGCGGAAAAACTGTAGAAATTACAATATAACAAATATTTCTGCTGATAATATTAATATAGGGGCAGTTGTATTAAATTTCGAAGGCCTAGAGTTTCCACTTCCATTGAAGCAGATTAAACAATTCGAACGTCAAAATCATATGAGCATCAACGTATTCGGTCACAATGGAACATCGCTTATAGGACCGTACTACATAACAAAAGGAGAAAAACTTGTTCATATTAATCTGTTATTACTCCAGTCCGATGAAAACTTCCACTATGTGCTCATCACGGATATATCAAAGTAAGTTTAATTTGTGCATTTATGCAAAATGTGTTTTCATCTCTATTTAAATAGTTACTTCTTACTGTTATATTTATTTATTTCTTATTGGTATTTTCTATATTTCCTTCAGACTTCTTCGTTCCAACATAACATCACACAAAAGTAAGATACATATTTGCAACACCTGCTTATTTTATACACATGATGATTATGTGTATAATCACCACAAAAATGTTTGTGGGAAAAAAGTCATCAGAATGCCCGAAGATGAAACTATCATCAAGTTTCAAAACTACTACAAACAGTTAGATGTACCATTTGTAATCTACGCAGACTTTGAATCAATTTTGGAAAAAGTTGATGATCCTGTAAGTAAAAGCACTACAAATGTACAGAAACATCATGCGTGTGCATTCGCTTATTTTATTAATTGTAGCTTTAAGAGAGAAAATAATTTATATAGACACTATTTTGGTGAAGATTCGGCGAACATATTTATCAAAAAAATAGTTGAAGATTGTACAGATATTTATCTAAATTATTTACTTAAAGTTAAGAAAATGTTCATGACCCCAATAGAAATAGTTCAATATAATAATGCACAAAATTGTCATATTTGTAAGAAAATATTAAATAATGATAAAGTTAGAGATCATTGTCATCTTACGGGTAATTATCGTGGGGCAGCTCATAGTGACTGTAATTTGAATTATAAAACACCTCATTTTATACCGGTTATCTTGCATAATCTTTCTGCATACGATATGCACTTATTTTTCAAAGAACTTTCTACTATAAAAAATTCCACAATAAAAGTGATTCCCCAGAACACAGAGCGTTATATTTCTCTCAATTTTCATCAGTTTAGATGCAAAACATGGATTTCAAATAAGATTTATAGACTCGTTTAGATTTATGGCTTCGAGCTTAGATACGCTAGCGAAAAATCTTGATAGCAATGATTTTAATACTATTCGATCATGTTTCGTTGATGAAGCTCATTTCAACCTGATCAGAAGAAAGGGTGTATTTCCGTACTCTTACATGGATTCCATGACTAAGTTTAAGGAAATTAAACTCCCTGATAGAGAAGAGTTCTTCAATATTCTAACGAATGAAGAATGTGATGTAGTCGAGTATGAACATGCTCAAAAAATATGGAGAGAGTTTAACTGTAAACCCTCCTTGACTATACTGAACTCTATTTAAAGACAGATGTCCTTCTTTTAACCGACGTGTTTGAAAATTTTAGGAAAATTTGTAGATATATACGATTTGGACCCCTGCCACTATTATACAGCATCAGGCTTATCTTGGGATGCAATGTTGAAAACCACAGAAGTTTCACTCGAACTGTTCACTGATTCCGAAATGTATATGTTTATGCAAAATGGAATAAGAGGTGGACTAGTTCAATGCTCGCAAAGATATTCGAAGGCGAATAATAAGTATTTAGAAGATTTTGATGCAGCAAAACCATCGAAATTTCTTGTATATTTAGACGCTAACAATTTGTATGGTTGGGCGATGTCGGAATATCTTCCTTGCGGTGAATATGAGTGGGTATGTGATACCGATTTTGATGTTAAAAAAATTTCTGATACTGCAGAGTATGGGTACATTTTGGAAGTGGATATAGACTATCCCGATTCAGTGCATGATCTACATAATGATTTGCCATTTTGTCCTCAAAATAAGCCCGTGGGGGGATCCAAAATCAAAAAATTAGTTGCAGACTTACACTCAAAAACAAATTACACCATACACTATAGAGTTTTAAAACAAGCCATTTCAAATGGCCTCATCTTAAAACAAATCCATAGAATACTCAGATTTAAGCAATCCCTTTGGCTAAAAAAATATATTGACTTAAACACATTTCATAGGACAAAAGCTAAAAATAATTTTGAAAAAGATTTCTTTAAACTTTTAAACAATGCTGTTTACGGAAGACAATGGAAAACATTGAAAAACGTAGGGACATTAGAATTACTTCATCTTGGGAAACAACAAACAGGAATCATTTAGGGCTCAGAGCATTAATTGCGAAACCAAATTTTAAACAGTTAACAAAATTTTCTGATGATATGTATGCGGTAGAGTTAGAAAAAATGGAACCACTATATGATAAACCTATATATGTTGGTTTCACAGTACTGGAGTTATCCAAGTGGAGAATGTACGACTTCCATTATGGCTTCATGAAGCCTAAATTTTGAGAGAACATTTCTCTCAACTATATGGATACTGACTCATTTATTTATTCAATTAAAACTGATGATTTTTACGATGACATCCGTAATGATATTAGTTTGAATTTTTATACGTCAGAATATCCTATAGATAACCAATTTCGTTTACCGCTACTCAATAAGAAGGTTTTGGGAATGATGAAAGATGAAAACAATGGGGATATAATGACAGAGTTTGTTGGTTTGAGAGCAAAAATGTATTCTCTATCGACTCTTCGCTCGGAAGCTGTTAAAAAATCTAAGGGAGTCAAAAAGTCTGTAATTAAAAAGTTGTTCATTAATGATTACAAAAGTTGCTTATTTGAATCCAAAATTATCTCGGATGAAATGTTTTTGTTTAAATCTAAAACACATCAACTATATACCCAAAAACTACATAAAATAGCACTTAGCTTTTCTGATGATAAAAGAAATATAATGAAAGATAAAATTAAAACGCGTGCTTGGGGACATTACATAGACCGAAACAATGAAACAATGGATGTAGAATAGAATGCGTCCTACTAAATTGCATGTAAGATGACAAAAACAATTTAATTTTGTACTAATTGTATTTATTTGTTAATGTATTTCTTTAATTATTTATTATTTACTTATTTGCTTATTATTTAATTTATTTATTTATTATTTCTTTAATTATTTATTAATTTATTTATTATTTACTTATTTGTTTATTAATTAATTTATGTATTTAGTATTTATTTATTTGTTTATTAATTTATTTCTTTATTTATTTATTAATTTATTTATTGTTTATGTATTTGTTTATGAATTTATCTATTAATTTTAGTATTTTATTCACACAAAATATGTAAAAATTTAATGGCTTAAAACTTTTATCTTTTTACCTACACCTAAATTATTTGTAAATTAAAATCAAATATTCGATTAATGATCTTTTTTCTTTTTATATCTATATATTTTTATTTATACATAGAGTTAAATTTGTATTAGTACTAAGATTTTTAAGAAAAATGTTAAATAAAATATTGAAAAAATATTAAAATATGTAAATGGTTTTTTATTTCAGCTTAAATTTACTAAATATAAATTGTAACTACAAATGTCTACATTTTTATATTTTGTTTCTCTATTGGCTTTACTTCGCTAGATCAAAAATTTTTCTTTTTTGTTTTCATATCACTTAAACATATACAGTCTTGTTATCTTTGAGAGGTCCTACACAAGACGAATTGAATTTCACAATATTATAAAATTCCATTAAATTTCATTAGATATTTTCTTGTCAACACCAACTGTTTTAAAATTTTCTCATCCATGTTTAATAAATAAAAGCTATTAGCTATTAGATCAGCTTATCAGCTATTAGATCAGGTATCAGCTATCAGATCAGCTTTTCAGGACCTGGTCTGGTTTTCAGATCAGCTTTTCAGGACCTGGTCTGGTTTTCAGATCAGCTTTTCAGGAACTGGTCTGGTTTTCAGATCAGCTTTTCAGAACCTGGTCTGGTTTTCAGATCAGCTATCAGGAGCTGGTCTGGTTTTCAGATCAGCCTATCTGGACCTGGTCTGGTTTTCAGATCAGCCTATCAGGACCTGGTCTGGTTTTCAGATCAGCTTTTTAGGACCTGGTCTGGTTTTCACATCAGCTTATCAGGACCTGGGCTGGTTTTGAGATCAGATTATCAGGTATCAAATCAGGTTATTAGGTAGCTGGTCTGGTTTTCAGATCAGCTTATCTGATTCAGATTGAGTTATCAGCTTACAAGTAGCTAGTCATTTATAACATTTATATGAATGAAGTTTCAGGTCAGATGAAATAACTAAAGTCAATCCTTTATGAGCAGTAATTTATATAGTTATGAAATAGTCAAATTGTTTTCTAAAACGAATATCATTTAATTTATCATCAAAAATCCATATTTATCCTTCCAACACTACAAAAATTTCTTGAAACTTTTCAAAATTCATATTACTCACAACATGATCCCTATAGACGAGCTTAATATTTTTCTCATCTTGCTTAAACATTATAATAACATTTGCATTGTCTCTTGTTAAATGCTTACAGCCGTATTCATAAAAATTTTAAACATCATTTTGAATGTTGTTTAAGCAAAATTCGCTACATTTTAGCTTAAAAACGTTTTTTAATTGAAACCTTGTTTAATTCACCAAATCCTAAAAATTAACTGCACCCATACTTAAAATAATTTTGAGTTAACATCGTTGTAATTTTGCTTCATGTTTATTTGCATTTTTAACTTTGCCTATATGTATGTATGTATGCATGTATGTATGTTGTTTAATAACAATTCACCATCGATAAATCCCTTAACTTATAATTTCTCAGGGGATGAGAAATTATAAGGTCGAATGGTGTTTATGAAAATATACATATAAAAGATAAAACCAAAGGAATTAGTTTGGTGAAACAAATAAAAGAGAGCAGGAGATGCTTACCAGTGCGATCGTTTTTCAAGAGTGATTTTATTATTTTCTTTTAATTACCTCTAAGGTCTTTTAGTACATTAACTTATGTTTTAATTCACTATGTTTCAATACAATGAGACAACAGTATTACCAACGTTTTGGAAATACAATATAATAAAAATTCATAAATTCAATAACTATAATTAATGCAATTTAATAAGATGTATTAATATAAATACGATATAAAAAAAAATTCATTTAAACCATTTAAATAAAACAAGTAAAAATAATAGGAGCTTTATGCTAATTTATACATGGCGCCACTCTTTGCACTGGTGCAAATTAAACAGATGGTGTGGTGGCACATAAGACTGCAGACAAAGACCGGATTGCTTCGGATATGATTCGTTGTTCCGGGTTTCTTGGCTGAATCGCAATGGCTGAGTTGGAGATACTTTGTCTCCGTCGTGGAGTGCTGCTTCGATTAGAGCTGTTGTGGTTGTTGTTGTTACGCCTGCAGTGGTGGTTGTGACGTCTAGTGGTGTTGTTGTTACGATGGGTGCTGTTGTTGTTCCGTCGGCCAGGGTTATTGATGCGCTGACCTCTTCTGCTATGATGGTTGCCTGTAGTAATGCGTCGGATACCCCGTCGACTGTCATTAGTAGGAGTGCTGTTTCGGCGTTCTCCCAGTCGCTCATGCACTGGACGTGTTCCATGCCTAGCTGGAGGATTCCTAACATTATGTAGCAGGGTATGATGTAGCTGCCCACAGTACATACAGCTACCCGGACTATCACAACTGGTCACTAAATGAGTACGGGCCAAACAATTCAGGCAGTAATCGTACCTGCGTGCCACAATGTCACGTTCTCTTGGTCGCATGGCCAGAAACGTTTTGCAGAACCGGATTGAATGATATCGGTGACAAAGTTGGCACAGGTGAACTTCTGGATCGCGAGGTGATTGGGTACGTCCACTGAAATTAAATGGCGGTTAAATAATGGTGTATATCAACAAAGTTCAGTGATGTAATGTAAATGACTAAACGAGTATCTTAAAGTACATAAAATGGGAATATAAATACTTATTCATTTTGATGGCTCTCAGCCGTTGTGTTTTGACATTCGCTATATGGTAAATAGCACAATTTTGTAATAGGTCGTGTAAGTAGACCGGCTGCAGTACGAACATTTACTACACGAACGTTATGGTCGGGACCACTATAGACTTTTTCGATTCTGCCTAAACGCCATTCACTCGGCGGCAAAAGATCGTCCATCACCACAACAAAATCATCTACTTTTAGATTGGGTATTGTGAATTTCCACTTGTATCTCTTATGAAGCGATTTAAGGTACTCTTCCTTCCACTTAATTGAGAATTGTTGGTGAATGGCTTTAAGTCTTTCCCACCGATTTATAAGGGATACATTTTCAGAAGGGGCCTCTGGAAATGCCATTATAGATCCTCCACGGAGAAAATGTCCTGGTGTTAGGGCAGCTAAGTCTGCTGGATCTTCAGAAAGTGCAGATATGGGTCGAGAGTTCAATACGCCTTCTATGCGGGCTAATACGGTGCTGAACTCTTCAAAAGTAAATCGGTAAGCTCCAGCGACTCGTTTTAAGTGAAACTTAAAGCTTTTTACCGCAGCCTCCCAAAGACCACCCATATGTGGGGCTTGAGGGGGAATAAACGACCATTCAAAGTTATGAGTAACATATTTCTGGGCTATGTCTACGGAGATAGACTGAAGGAAAGTGGACAATTCTTTGCGCATTGCTATACTTGCCCCCACGAAATTTCTACCGTTATCGGAAACGATTTTGTGAGGTAGACCTCGTCTTCCAACAAATCGTGAGAAAGTTGCGCGAAAAGCAGGCGTTGAAAGATTCGAACAGGGCTCGAGATGTACTGCCTTAGTAGCGAAGCAAACAAATATACATGCGTATCCTTTGATTATGGAGGCGTTTCTAAGGGAAGAACTTTTTATCTCAAAAGGGCCTGCGAAATCAAGGCCGGTAATGTTGAAGGGAAACGAAAGAGCACAGCGATCTGAAGGCAAAGCCGCCATTATTTGTGCACAGGACTGCCTTTTATGGATAATACAGATTTTGCAATATCTTAGTATCTTTTTTACTCGGAGTCTGAGACGCGTAATGTAGAATTCTGTTTGTATAATGCGACACATGAGGCTGCATTCAGCATGCGCTAGAAATTCATGTATGTGGGATAAGTACAAGTTACACAACTGAGAGTCACGAGGCAAAATGATTGGAAATCTTTCATTATATGGCAGCAGGGAATTAGCCAATCTACCATTGACACGCAAAATGCCACCAGTATCACAAAATGGGTTTAAAGTGAATAAGGAGCTATCTTTTGAAATGCATTGAGACTTAAGCAAGGAATTATATTCCGATTTATACCACTGTTGCTGGGCTAACATAATTAATCTATACTTAACAGAATTCACTTCTGCCTGACAAAGCTCAGCATTACTATAGTTCAAGGAAAAAGTAGGACTTGCAAAGGAAGGTTTAAAATGCCGAACATATCTAAATACGTATGCCAAAACTCGTAAGGCCCTGGTGTAAGAAGAAAATCTTTTGAGAATATCTTCATGATCTACTGTAGTTTGAAAACTATTAAACGACGCTTGAACAAGAGTAGACTCTTGCGAGCTTACGGAAGTGCTTTCATTAGGGTTTTGGAGGTATAGTGGATTTTTTCGAGGCCATTCGGACTCGGGGTTCATGAGCCAGGGAGGCCCATTCCACCAGAGGTTATTATTTATGAGATCTTGGGGCCTGCAACCTCTAGATCCAAGGTCAGCGGGATTGAAATGGGTCGGAACATGCCGCCATTTTGCCGTTGGCAGTAACCGATGTATCTGACTTACACGATTTGCTACGTATATTTCCTTCCACGTTGCTGGAGGCTTGGCTAACCATCCGAGTACAATAGATGAATCGCACCAAAGGGTTATTGGACATTCTACTAGGTTCCGAGACGATATGACATAATGTACGAGCTTAGCCAACATAACTGCTCCCGATAGTTCTAAGCGAGGTAACGTGATAGAGGATAAAGGAGCAACCTTACTTTTAGATTTAGTAAATTTGAATATACGGTACGAGAAGATGTTTGAATTCTAATGTACACCGCCGCACAATATGCAATTTTAGAGGCATCACAAAACCCATGAATTTGTATCGTGTTACTGGGAGTGAATTGAATCCAACGAGGGATTTGGATTTCTTGAACTTTAGGTAATTCATTTATTATTTCATTCCAGATTCGGAGAGAATGTGTGCTGACGGGTTCATCCCAATCAATTCGCTCTAGCCAAAGTTGTTGAATAAGACATTTTCCTTTGATAACCACTGGAGATATCCATCCGACGGGATCAAATAGCTTTGCTACGGACGACAATATTTTGCGTTTAGTTATTGTAGCGGACTGAGGGATGGGTTCAAAAGCATAACTAAATGAATCGGTTAATGCGTTCCACCTGATGCCGAGAGTTTTTGTTGCACTTGAATCGTAAAACTTGAGAAAGTTTGTATCATAAAGATCTTCTTCAGGAATCGAATTTAGCAAAAGGGAGTTGTTAGAAGTAATTTTTTTCAATAAGAAGCCTGCCGATGCAAGTGCGTGTATTAAATCGTTTTGAGATTGTAATGCGCTTTCGATAGAGTGACCTCCAGAAAGAATGTCATCTACATATGTTTCCTTTTGTAATATAGTGGTGGATTTTGGAAACTGTGACTGAGTCTTTTGCTAACTGTAATAACGTGCGGATGGCAAGAAACGGTGCGCAGTTAACGCCGAACGTAACTGTTTTTAACTGATAGTCTTTTACAGCCTCCCGGGGGGATTTCTGAAACAGAATTCTCTTAAATGGTCTGTCGAGGGGATCGACCAGAATTTGGCGGTACATCTTTTGTATGTCACCGCTGAAAACGAATTCATAGAATCGCCAGTTTAATATAACTGTCATAAGATCTGCTTGGAGAGTAGGTCCTGTATATAGTACATCGTTCAGGGAGAACCCGGACCTAGTTTTTCTTGAGGCGTTGAAAACGACTCTGACTTTCGTGGATTTACTTTCTGGCTGGACAACGGCGTGATGCGGTAGATAAAAGGAATTGAATAAATCGTCAGAGAAGATTTCTCGAGAAGAGCATTCCTCCATATGATCTAGAGTTATGTATTCTGCGAGCACATCATTATATTGCTTTTGCAACAATGGATCCTTTTCTAACATATGTTCCATTCGAACGTACTGACTCAAGGCTACAAATCTTGAGGGACCTAAAAATCTTGAGGTTGGAAATTCTTGTCTAAATGGTTGCCTCACTATATATCGACCATCTGCTAAACGTTTTGTGGTTTGCTTATAAAACTTTTCACAATAATCATCTTCTGACGAGGCGGGTCGTGTGGAGGGGATTTCTTCCTGCTCCCAAAATTTCCTGAGTAATTTATCTAAGTTGGATTCTTCTGATATATTGACTTTTGTCGAAAAGGAGCTGATTTGCTGGTTTTGAGCAGGGCCGCTCAACACCCATCCAAAAATTGTTTTATAAGCTGAAGCTGAACCATAAACATTTTTTTGAATACCCTCAAGATTAATATAACGTTCGTAATCGTTTCCAAGTACCATATCGATCGGTGCTGATATGTTAAAATGTGGATCAGCTAACTGAAGATTTATCAGATTAGTGGAGTCGGAAATATCAAAGGACATAGAAGGAATTTTATTTGTTAATTTTGGCAGAATTATAGCACTGATTTTAATTCGGGAATTGGTGTTTTTAGATACTAAGATCAAATCACATTATTTTTCTGCTATCTGATTCTGGCCTCCTATTCCCACTATTTCAAATCGTGATTTTCGTGATGGTATGTTCAAACGATTTCTAATAACTTCTGAAAGGAAGGTTCTTTCTGAGCCTGGGTCAATTAACGCGCGAATTGTAAATAGTTCTCCTCTGCATTCAATTTGAACCATAGCTGTTCGCAGGAGGACATTTGTGTTATTGGTTGCATAATTTGCGCTTACTAGGGGATTTTTGTTTGAATTCCAGGTTGACGGTCTCATTTCCTCTTCACTTAATTGAAAATTTTTTACATTTTGTGACTTTAAATCATATTTTATTTTAGCTTGTTGCTGATTGTTTTTAGCTATTTTCTCTGTGGTCTTTCGTGGAAAATTCACGGTGCGCATATGAAGCAACGTATGATGTTTTTTACCGCAATTCATGCAAGTATTTTTGCTATTACAATTTTTCTTATTATGGGATTGTGACAAACAATTATTGCAAAATTTATTTTTGAAAACAAAATCTACACGTTCTTGAATAGATAATTTGCGGAATTGTGGACAAGTTCTCAAACTATGATCCTGATTGCACATTTTACATGCGTAAGTAAGTTTTTCTTGGGATGTGTACATTTGAACTTTTGGATCTGGTTGGCTAAGAAAAGAGGACTTTGTATCCTTAATAGTTGAAATTCGTTCTACGACTTCACATCTTTTAAGTATAAATTCACTCAATTGAGCCCATGTTGGTAATTCTCTACTGGCGTTAAGGGACTGGTCCCAATGAGCTAAAGTTTCATGAGGTAATTTAGAATAAATAAGATTGACTAGAATAGGATCCCAGCCTTCTACTGAAACCCCTAAAGTTTGAAGCATTGCCAAGCAATCAGAAACTGCGCTGTGAATTCCTTGAAGGGATTCACTATCCTCTTCGACAGCAATGGGAATATTAAAGAGATTTCGAATTTGGTTATCGACTAATACTCGCACATTTTCATACCGCAATTTAAGAGCTTGCCAGGCTAAATTGAAATTATCGTCGGTTAAGGGAAACCTCTTGACTATTGCTCCAGCAGTATCTGACGTTTTGTTTCGAAGATGGAATAATTTCTCGGCCAGAGTTAACTTGGGATGGTTAATGTATACAGCTGTAAACATGTCGCGGAATGCTGGCCAGTCTTCATAACCTCCGGAGAATACCTCTGTGTCGCATGGGGGTAATTGAAGGGCAGAGCTGTGATTATTAGCGCTATTTTGTGAGGACGCAGCTGTGCTTACTATTGCCTCTCTTTCTTTTGCTAACTTTATCAAGTCAAGTAGTTTAGAAAGAGTTAAATAGTACATGTCCATACACAAATCATACTGCTCTTGTACTTGAGCTTGATCTTCCTCCCCTTCCTCAGATAGCATACATTTTTCAAATGACTCTTCCACCTTGATCCAACTTGAATCAACATCCCTTTTCTTAATTTCTAACAAGGATTCAGAGTCGCTAGTGGGAGCTATATCGCATTTTTTACACAATGCCTTAAATTTTTTGATATTAAGCAGAAATCTTTTTATATTAACCGACATTTTTTATCGTTTACTTTAAAATTGTTTTTCGAACTCAGAGTAAATCTTTCACAATTATCCTTTTTTTTTTAATTGGATTTAAAATAGCTAGTAGGTAGATTCAGTGGAGAGCAGAAACTCCTTTGTCATTTGGAGTCAAAGCGTAGAGATAGAATTCAATTGAAGTAAGAAAATCCTTTGTAATTTGGATTAAATTTGGATGGCAGAAACTCCTTTGTAATTTGGAGTCAACGCGTAGATATATAATTCAATTGAAGTAAGAAAATCCTTTGTAATTTGGATTAAATTTGGAATAAATTGTAATGTATGCCCTCCACGAATTACACATCTAGTTTGATATAGCTAGGTAGTGATTTATGGACAGAGCGTTATATTATATATGTGAGACATAGTAAGTTTGCCAAATAGAAATTTTGGACTGGGTCTAATTGGAGAATTATAGTTTATGTAAACATACCAAACAGAAAAATTTTATTTGATTATAAGTGCCAAGTGCTTATGAGAATAAACCCACGATTTATTTAAATTAATTCAACATACATACATACAATCATGTGCGTTAACTACATAAGTTGTGCATAAACTATTTATTTATTTCCAAATTATTTTTATTGATTAAATGCTGAGAAAAATTTTTAATACTTTTTTTGTGTTTATTTTTTGCGCACTAGAACCACTGTGCCATAGATCTTTTATTTGTATAAATCTCAACAGCTGTAGTATATGAATTTGTGTGTGCGTTTATGTATGCAATTATAGATATGTACATAGGTATGTAATTGTCTCTTTTGCTTTATGCTGATGATCAATACATCAAGTGTGATACCTTTTCTTTCACTTGCAGACTTCAATTATGTAGATACATATGTATGTAAAGAAATGTAAGTACATATGTATGTAAGTATGTACATATGTATATAAGAATTCTTCCTTTGCTATATACTTATAGAGGGCATTGACGTTGGAATAAAACAGCTTTTTCTTTCATGTACATAAACCTGTATATACATACATATCTATATATGTACGTATGTACATCTGTATGTATATAAAGGAATTTTTTCTTATATACTTGCTAAGTTCACTGCACTGACTTTAAGTAACTGGGTTTTTCAACGTTTTTTTTCACATATCCATATACTATCTTTTACATATGCATGTACCTACTCGTATTTAATTTGCGAATATACAACTTATGTACATAAATATATGTATTAATTGAAATTATGTACTTAAGAAATTTTTAATTTTATATTCTTTTCACTTCGCACTTTGATTTTGCTTTTTTGGTTTTATGTAGGTATGACTTTCATGTACATATGTATGTATGTATGTATGTATGTAAATGCTTTTTATGCCTAAATTCTCCCGCACTTTTATTTAGGTATGTAGTATGTATTTTTGAATTTTGGCGATATTTTACAAATTCTTGTTTGGCACTTTTAATTTAATATTTTAATTTATATATTTTAATTTCTTATTTATTTGAGTTGTAGTATTTAAGTAGAATTTTTTTTATTTTCACTTTACTTACTTTGGCATTTTTGTTACTCACAGGGATGTGTTCTTGTGCGTAGGTGTATGTATATATGTAGGTATGTACTTGCTTGCTTCGGCTTTAAGTTGAGTGGACTTCTGATGTTCCTGGATAGCTAGTTCACTAGGAGAAGGACCTATTATAGGTCCTCCACGGAGAAAATGTCCTGGTGTTAGGGCAGCTAAGTCTGCTGGATCTTCAGAAAGTGCAGATATGGGTCGAGAGTTCAATACGCCTTCTATGCGGGCTAATACGGTGCTGAACTCTTCAAAAGTAAATCGGTAAGCTCCAGCGACTCGTTTTAAGTGAAACTTAAAGCTTTTTACCGCAGCCTCCCAAAGACCACCCATATGTGGGGCTTGAGGGGGAATAAACGACCATTCAAAGTTATGAGTAACATATTTCTGGGCTATGTCTACGGAGACAGACTGAAGGAAAGTGGACAATTCTTTGCGCATTGCTCTACTTGCCCCCACGAAATTTCTTCCGTTATCGGAAACGATTTTGTGAGGTAGACCTCGTCATCCAACAAATCGTGAGAAAGTTGCGCGAAAAGCAGGAGTTGAAAGATTCGAACAGGGCTCGAGATGTACTGCCTTAGTAGCGAAGCAAACATATATACATGCGTATCCTTTGATTATGGAGGCGTTTCTAAGGGAAGAACTTTTTATCTCAAAAGGGCCTGCGAAATCAAGGCCGGTAATGTTGAAGGGAAACGAAAGAGCACAGCGATCTGAAGGCAAAGCCGCCATTATTTGTGCACAGGACTGCCTTTTATGGATAATACAGATTTTGCAATATCTTATTATCTTTTTTACTCGGAGTCTGAGACGCGTAATGTAGAATTCTGTTTGTATAATGCGACACATCAGGCTGCATTCAGCATGCGCTAGAAATTCATGTATGTGGGATAAGTACAAGTTACACAACTGAGAGTCACGAGGCAAAATGATTGGAAATCTTTCATTATATGGCAGCAGGGAATTAGCCAATCTACCATTGACACGCAAAATGCCACCAGTATCACAAAATGGGTTTAAAGTGAATAAGGAGCTATCTTTTGAAATGCATTGAGACTTAAGCAAGGAATTATATTCCGATTTATACCACTGTTGCTGGGCTAACATAATTAATCTATACTTAACAGAATTCACTTCTGCCTGACAAAGCTCAGCATTACTATAGTTCAAGGAAAAAGTAGGACTTGCAAAGGAAGGTTTATAATGCCGAACATATCTTAATACGTATGCCAAAACTCGTAAGGCCCTGGTGTAAGAAGAAAATCTTTTGAGAATATCTTCATGATCTACTGTAGTTTGAAAACTATTAAACGACGCTTGAACAAGAGGAGACTCTTGCGAGCTTACGGAAGTGCTTTCATTAGGGTTTTGGAGGTATAGTGGATTTTTTCGAGGCCATTCGGACTCGGGGTTCATGAGCCAGGGAGGCCCATTCCACCAGAGGTTATTATTTATGAGATCTTGGGGCCTGCAACCTCTAGATCCAAGGTCAGCGGGATTGAAATGGGTCGGAACATGCCGCCATTTTGCCGTTGGCAGTAACCGGTGTATCTGACTTACACGATTTGCTACGTATATTTCCTTCCACGTTGCTGGAGGCTTGGCTAACCATCCGAGTACAATAGATGAATCGCACCAAAGGGTTATTGGACATTCTACTAGGTTCCGAGACGATATGACATAATGTACGAGCTTAGCCAACATAACTGCTCCCGATAGTTCTAAGCGAGGTAACGTGATAGAGGATAAAGGAGCAACCTTACTTTTAGATTTAGTAAATTTGAATATACGGTACGAGAAGATGTTTGAATTCTAATGTACACCGCCGCACAATATGCAATTTTAGAGGCATCACAAAACCCATGAATTTGTATCGTGTTACTGGGAGTGAATTGAATCCAACGAGGGATTTGGATTTCTTGAACTTTAGGTAATTCATTTATTATTTCATTCCAGATTCGGAGAGAATCTGTGCTGACGGGTTCATCCCAATCAATTCGCTCTAGCCAAAGTTTTTGAATAAGACATTTTCATTTGATAACCACTGGAGATATCCACCCGACGGGATCAAATAGCTTTGCTACGGACGACAATATTTTGCGTTTAGTTATTGTAGCGGACTGAGGGATGGGTTCAAAAGCATAACTAAATGAATCGGTTAATGCGTTCCACCTGATGCCGAGAGTTTTTGTTGCACTTGAATCGTAAAACTTGAGAAAGTTTGAATCATAAAGATCTTCTTCAGGAATCGAATTTAGCAAAAGGGAGTTGTTAGAAGTAATTTTTTTCAATAAGAAGCCTGCCGATGCAAGTGCGTGTATTAAATCGTTTTGAGATTGTAATGCGCTTTCGATAGAGTGACCTTCAGAAAGAATGTCATCTACATATGTTTCCTTTTGTAATATAGTGGTGGATTTTGGAAACTGTGATTCTGAGTCTCTTGCTAACTGTAATAACGTGCGGATGGCAAGAAACGGTGCGCAGTTAACGCCGAACGTAACTGTTTTTAACTGATAGTCTTTTACAGCCTCCCGGGGGGATTTCTGAAACAGAATTCTCTTAAATGGTCTGTCGAGGGGATCGACCAGAATTTGGCGGTACATCTTTTGTATGTCACCGCTGAAAACGAATTCATAGAATCGCCAGTTTAATATAACTGTCATAAGATCTGCTTGGAGAGTAGGTCCTGTATATAGTACATCGTTCAGGGAGAACCCGGACCTAGTTTTTCTTGAGGCGTTGAAAACGACTCTGACTTTCGTGGATTTACTTTCTGGCTTGACAACGGCGTGATGCGGTAGATAAAAGGAATTGAATAAATCGTCAGAGAAGATTTCTCGAGAAGAGCATTCCTCCATATGATCTAGAGTTATGTATTCTGCGAGCACATCATTATATTGCTTTTGCAACAATGGATCCTTTTCTAACATATGTTCCATTCGAACGTACTGACTCAAGGCTACAAATCTTGAGGGAACTAAAAATCTTGAGGTTGGAAATTCTTGTCTAAATGGTTGCCTCACTATATATCGACCATCTGCTAAACGTTTTGTGGTTTGCTTATAAAACTTTTCACAATAATCATCTTCTGACGAGGCGGGTCGTGTGGAGGGGATTTCTTCCTGCTCCCAAAATTTCCTGAGTAATTTATCTAAGTTGGATTCTTCTGATATATTGACTTTTGTCGAAAAAGAGCTGATTTGCTGGTTTTGAGCAGGGCCGCTCAACACCCATCCAAAAATTGTTTTATAAGCTGAAGCTGAACCATAAACATTTTTTTGAATACCCTCAAGATTAATATAACGTTCGTAATCGTTTCCAAGTACCATATCGATCGGTGCTGATATGTTAAAATGTGGATCAGCTAACTGAAGATTTATCAGATTAGTGGAGTCGGAAATATCAAAGGACATACAAGGAATTTTATTTGTTAATTTTGGCAGAATTATAGCACTGATTTTAATTCGGGAATTGGTGTTTTTAGATACTAAGATCAAATCACATTATTTTTCTGCTATCTGATTCTGGCCTCCTATTCCCACTATTTCAAATCGTGATTTTCGTGATGGTATGTTCAAACGATTTCTAATAACTTCTGAAAGGAAGGTTCTTTCTGAGCCTGGGTCAATTAACGCGCGAATTGTAAATAGTTCTCCTCTGCATTCAATTTGAACCATAGCTGTTCGCAGGAGGACATTTGTGTTATTGGTTGCATAATTTGCGCTTACTAGGGGATTTTTGTTTGAATTCGAGGTTGACGGTCTCATTTCCTCTTCACTTAATTGAAAATTTTTTACATTTTGTGACTTTAAATCATATTTTATTTTAGCTTGTTGCTGATTGTTTTTAGCTATTTGCTCTGTGGTCTTTCGTGGAAAATTCACGGTGCGCATATGAAGCAACGTATGATGTTTTTTACCGCAATTCATGCAAGTATTTTTGCTATTACAATTTTTCTTATTATGGGATTGTGACAAACAATTATTGCAAAATTTATTTTTGAAAACAAAATCTACACGTTCTTGAATAGATAATTTGCGGAATTGTGGACAAGTTCTCAAACTATGATCCTGATTGCACATTTTACATGCGTAAGTAAGTTTTTCTTGGGATGTGTACATTTGAACTTTTGGATCTGGTTGGCTAAGAAAAGAGGACTTTGTATCCTTAATAGTTGAAATTCGTTCTACGACTTCACATCTTTTAAGTATAAATTCACTCAATTGAGCCCATGTTGGTAATTCTCTACTGGCGTTAAGGGACTGGTCCCAATGAGCTAAAGTTTCATGAGGTAATTTAGAATAAATAAGATTGACTAGAATAGGATCCCAGCCTTCTACTGAAACCCCTAAAGTTTGAAGCATTGCCAAGCAATCAGAAACTGCGCTGTGAATTCCTTGAAGGGATTCACTATCCTCTTCGACAGCAATGGGAATATTAAAGAGATTTCGAATTTGGTTATCGACTAATACTCGCACATTTTCATACCGCAATTTAAGAGCTTGCCAGGCTAAATTGAAATTATCGTCGGTTAAGGGAAACCTCTTGACTATTGCTCCAGCAGTATCTGACGTTTTGTTTCGAAGATGGAATAATTTCTCGGCCAGAGTTAACTTGGGATGGTTAATGTATACAGCTGTAAACATGTCGCGGAATGCTGGCCAGTCTTCATAACCTCCGGAGAATACCTCTGTGTCGCATGGGGGTAATTGAAGGGCAGAGCTGTGATTACTAGCGCTATTTTGTGACGACGCAGCTGTGCTTACTATTGCCTCTCTTTCTTTTGCTAACTTTATCAAGTCAAGTAGTTTAGAAAGAGTTAAATAGTACATGTCCATACACAAATCATACTGCTCTTGTACTTGAGCTTGATCTTCCTCCCCTTCCTCAGATAGCATACATTTTTCAAATGACTCTTCCACCTTGATCCAACTTGAATCAACATCCCTTTTCTTAATTTCTAACAAGGATTCAGAGTCGCTAGTGGGAGCTATATCGCATTTTTTACACAATGCCTTAAATTTTTTGATATTAAGCAGAAATCTTTTTATATTAACCGACATTGTTTATCGTTTACTTTAAAATTGTTTTTCGAACTCAGAGTAAATCTTTCACAATTATCCTTTTTTTTTTTTAATTGGATTTAAAATAGCTAGTAGGTAGATTCAGTGGAGGGCAGAAACTCCTTTGTCATTTGGAGTCAAAGCGTAGAGATAGAATTCAATTGAAGTAAGAAAATCCTTTGTAATTTGGATTAAATTTGGATGGCAGAAACTCCTTTGTAATTTGGAGTCAACGCGTAGATATATAATTCAATTGAAGTAAGAAAATCCTTTGTAATTTGGATTAAATTTGGAATAAATTGTAATGTATGCCCTCCACGAATTACACATCTAGTTTGATATAGCTAGGTAGTGATTTATGTACAGAGCGTTATATTATATATGTGAGACATAGTAAGTTTGCCAAATAGAAATTTTGGACTGGGTCTAATTGGAGAATTATAGTTTATGTAAACATACCAAACAGAAAAATTTTATTTGATTATAAGTGCCAAGTGCTTATGAGAATAAACCCACGATTTATTTAAATTAATTCAACATACATACATACAATCATGTGCGTTAACTACATAAGTTGTGCATAAACTATTTATTTATTTCCAAATTATTTTTATTGATTAAATGCTGAGAAAAATTTTTAATACTTTTTTTGTGTTTATTTTTTGCGCACTAGAACCACTGTGCCATATATCTTTTATTTGTATAAATCTCAACAGCTGTAGTATATGAATTTGTGTGTGCGTTTATGTATGCAATTATAGATATGTACATAGGTATGTAATTGTCTCTTTTGCTTTATGCTGATGATCAATACATCAAGTGTGATACCTTTTCTTTCACTTGCAGACTTCAATTATGTAGATACATATGTATGTAAAGAAATGTAAGTACATATGTATGTAAGTATGTACATATGTATATAAGAATTCTTCCTTTGCTATATACTTATAGAGGGCATTGACGTTGGAATAAAACAGCTTTTTCTTTCATGTACATAAACCTGTATATACATACATATCTATATATGTACGTATGTACATCTGTATGTATATAAAAGAATTTTTTCTTATATACTTGCTAAGTTCACTGCACTGACTTTAAGTAACTGGGTTTTTCAACGTTTTTTTTCACATATCCATATACTATCTTTTACATATGCATGTACCTACTCGTATTTAATTTGCGAATATACAACTTATGTACATAAATATATGTATTAATTGAAATTATGTACTTAAGAAATTTTTAATTTTATATTCTTTTCACTTCGCACTTTGATTTTGCTTTTTTGGTTTTATGTAGGTATGACTTTCATGTACATATGTACATATGTATGTATGTATGTATGTATGTAAATGCTTTTTATGCATAAATTCTCCCGCACTTTTATTTAGGTATGTAGTATGTATTTTTGAATTTTGGCGATATTTTACAAATTCTTGTTTGGCACTTTTAATTTAATATTTTAATTTATATATTTTAATTTCTTATTTATTTGAGTTGTAGTATGTAAGTAGAATTTTTTTTATTTTCACTTTACTTACTTTGGCATTTTTGTTACTCACAGGGATGTGTTCTTGTGCGTAGGTGTATGTATATATGTAGGTATGTACTTGCTTGCTTCGGCTTTCGGTTGAGTGGACTTCTGATGTTCCTGGATAGCTAGTTCACTAGGAGAAGGACCTATTATAGGTCCTCCACGGAGAAAATGTCCTGGTGTTAGGGCAGCTAAGTCTGCTGGATCTTCAGAAAGTGCAGATATGGGTCGAGAGTTCAATACGCCTTCTATGCGGGCTAATACGGTGCTGAACTCTTCAAAAGTAAATCGGTAAGCTCCAGCGACTCGTTTTAAGTGAAACTTAAAGCTTTTTACCGCAGCCTCCCAAAGAACACCCATATGTGGGGCTTGAGGGGGAATAAACGACCATTCAAAGTTATGAGTAACATATTTCTGGGCTATGTCTACGGAGACAGACTGAAGGAAAGTGGACAATTCTTTGCGCATTGCTCTACTTGCCCCCACGAAATTTCTACCGTTATCGGAAACGATTTTGTGAGGTAGACCTCGTCATCCAACAAATCGTGAGAAAGTTGCGCGAAAAGCAGGAGTTGAAAGATTCGAACAGGGCTCGAGATGTACTGCCTTAGTAGCGAAGCAAACAAATATACATGCGTATCCTTTGATTATGGAGGCGTTTCTAAGGGAAGAACTTTTTATCTCAAAAGGGCCTGCGAAATCAAGGCCGGTAATGTTGAAGGGAAACGAAAGAGCACAGCGATCTGAAGGCAAAGCCGCCATTATTTGTGCACAGGACGGCCTTTTATGGATAATACAGATTTTGCAATATCTTATTATCTTTTTTACTCGGAGTCTGAGACGCGTAATGTAGAATTCTGATTGTATAATGCGACACATCAGGCTGCATTCAGCATGCGCTAGAAATTCATGTATGTGGGATAAGTACAAGTTACACAACTGAGAGTCACGAGGCAAAATGATTGGAAATCTTTCATTATATGGCAGCAGGGAATTAGCCAATCTACCATTGACACGCAAAATGCCACCAGTATCACAAAATGGGTTTAAAGTGAATAAGGAGCTATCTTTTGAAATGCATTGAGACTTAAGCAAGGAATTATATTCCGATTTATACCACTGTTGCTGGGCTAACATAATTAATCTATACTTAACAGAATTCACTTCTGCCTGACAAAGCTCAGCATTACTATAGTTCAAGGAAAAAGTAGGACTTGCAAAGGAGAAAAAATAAATGAAATGAAATTAACTTCGTCAGATATTCATATTTGACTTGATATAGATAATTTTAGTATAAATATACATATGTTTTTAAACTTGAGATAGTAGTAGTGAATTGCCACTCCGGCGTAGATTAAAGTTTTGAAGTTTAATTACCCATACCTCCGACAAAGGACCCCCACAAATTATTGCAAACCCCCAATTCCCTGACAGACTCGAATTCCCATAGACAGACAGACATCAACAAATTTTTCGTCGGCTTTAGAAACATTCTATTTTCACGTTTTTCTCGTCCACATTATGAAAAATCAATTTCATGATTTTCCGTTGGCATTACGAAAAATCATTTTCATGATTTTCCCGTAGACATTACAAAAATATTTATTTCCACGTTTTACCCGACAGATTTACATAAATATTTATTTTCACATTTTTACAGTCTAACTTACGAAAAATCATTTTCACATAAAACGGACTTATTAATCCACCCTCGTATGTACTAAAGAAACAAAAAACACAAAAAAAAAGTTAATGTAAACAAAAAAAAAAAACCAAAAAAAAAAAAATTGGACGGACTTATTGACCCACCCTCGTAGGGTATCAAATTTCACAAATTTCCAAGAATTTTAAAATTTGGGTAATTAAAATTTTAAAATTTCAAAAGTTTAATTGGGGCAGAAATGGCAATTCACTACTACTATCTCAAGTTTAAAAACATATGTATATTTATACTAAAATTATCTATATCAAGTCAAATATGAATATCTGAAGAAGTTAATTTCATAATTAAAAGAATAGTATATTATACATTTATTTTTTTCTCGTAATGAAGCTTAAATAATTTCAAGTATGATATTTGCTGATGCTGCATGTGAAAAGCAGAATAATATACATACATATGTACGTGTATATTTTTGTATGGGGCGACAGAAGAATGATGACGCATTCTACTTGTGCCCAACTTATAACATAATTCCTAATACATACATACATACATACATATCGGCAAAGTTAAAAATGCAAATAAACATGAAGCAAAATTACAACGACGTCAACTCGAAATTATTTTAAGTATGGGTGCAGTTAATTTTTAAGATTTTGTGATTTACACAACGTTTAAATAAAAAAACGTTTTTTAAGCTAAAATTCTACTATGAATACAATTTTAGCGAATTTTGCTTAAACAACATTTGAAACGCTGTTTAAAATTTTTATGAATACGGCTGTAAGCATTTAACAAGAGACAACGCAAATGTTATTATAATGTTTAAGCAAGATAAGAAAAATATTAAGCTCGTCTATAGGGATCATGTTGTCAGTAATATGAATTTTGAAAAGTTTCAAGAAATTTGTATAGTCTTGGAAGGATAAATATGGATTTTTGATGATAAATTAAATGATGTTCGTTTTAGAACCCAATTTGACTATTTCATAACTATATAAATTACTGCTCATAAAGGACTGACTTTAGTTATTTCATCTGACCTGAAACTTCATTCACATAAATGTTATAAATGACTAGCTACTTGTAAACTGATAACTCAATCTGAATCAGATAACCTGATCTGAAAACCAGACCAGCTACCTGATAGGCTGATCTGAAAACCAGACCAAGTCCTGATAAGCTGATTTGAAAACCAGCCCAGCTCCTGATAAGCTGATCTGAAAACCAGATCAGCTCCTGATAAGCTGATCTGAAAACCAGACCAGGTCCTGATAAGCTGATCTGAAAACCAGATCAGCTCCTGATAAGCTGATCTGAAAACCAGATCAGCTCCTGATAAGCTGATCTGAAAACCAGACCAGGTCCTGATAAGCTGATCTGAAAACCAGACCAGGTCCTGATAAGTGTTGTGTAGTTATAAAATTATATGAATCTCTTTATCTATACCTTACCTGTCAATAGTTATAAGTATTACAAAATATAAAAATAAATTCATTCTTAACTAAACTTAACATGGTGTCAGGTGTGTGAACAAAAAACAAAAACGAAAAGAAAATATTAAAGTCTTAAAAAAAAAAATTATAAAAAAAACATTTAAGCTTATAAAAAGTAGTCAATATGTCAAATAAAATGGAAAAAATTGGTTCTGTCGCAAAAATAAATTTGAGAGCATCCAACATGGCAGTCGAGTGGAGAAATTGGCTTGCGCAGTTTAAAATTTTTGTAACTGCTTCCAATCTGGACGGGGAGTCTGATAAGAGGAAAGTAGCCCTACTTATCCACCACATGGGTCCTGAAACATTTCACATTTTTCAATCTCTTGATAAAAATGCTGAAGAGGTTAAGTATGCAGATCTTGTAAAACTATTTGACTCATATTTCATACCAAAATCAAATACGGCAATGGAGCGCCATGTTTTTTTCACCAGAAAACAAAATGGTGGAGAAAGCATCGACGATTATATAACAGCGTTGAAAAATCTAAGTCAATCATGCGAGTTTGGAAACCTGAGAGAGGATCTTGTTAAAGATATTTTTATTTGTGGTATTTCATCAGAGTTTCATCACATAAAAGAAAAACTTTTAAGTGAAGGTACAATTAAATTAGAAAAGGCAATAACAATTGCAAAGAGTATTGTTGCTGCCCGTGAAAATGCTAGTCAGATGGATGGTCTTGGGTTGAATATGCTGCAATCTAAAGGTAAATATTCCACCCAACGTAATTTTGTACCGAAGTCCTGTACTAAATGTGGTCAGGTACATAAAAACAAATGTCCGGCGGAAAACGCCATGTGTCACACCTGTAATAAAAAGGGTCATTACGCTAAAATGTGTTATGCTAAAAAACAACAAGCAGCTGATAACTTTAAAGGTTATGGTCGCCAAAAACAGCAACAACAACATGGTACTAAAAAGTATGTCAAAAATTTGTCTAACGCAACAGGTGTAGAAGAACCCAATGAATTATTTATTGGAACTTTGTCTATTTGTCAACAACAACAAATAAAACCTAGTATTGGTAAAAATCTAGAGGATAATAAACATGTTAATCTTCAAAAACAACAAGTGAATCGTAATGATGGTGGTCAACCACAACAAAATGTGGTTTGTACGTTAGCTGATATTCAACAAAATACAACATCAAACAATGGCTGGAATATAAATGTGCTAATTAATAACAAAAAAGTGGAGTTTCAAGTCGATACAGGTGCAGATACTAACATTTTATCGCAAAATGCTGCCGAAATTTTAGGTTTAGCTGGTCGCATGACAGCAACAAGTACAAAAATCAACACATTCAGTGGTGAGATGTTGCCGATTAAGGGTAAAGTTGAGATTACTTTTCTATATGATTGTAAAAAATATATTGATTGTTTTTATGTGGTAAATTTACAGTGTAAGAATATTATAGGCCTAAATTTGGCAATGAAAATGAGTTTGGTAAAAACTGTAAAAATATTAACAGCTGATAGTGTTGTAAAAGAAAATTCTGATATTTTTGAAGGCTTAGGTTTAATACAAAATAAGTGCAACTTGATGCTTAAACCTAATGTTAGTCCAGTCGTGGATGCTCCAAGGAGAATCCCTTTTGCATTACATGGAGAGTTAAAAACAGAATTAGATAGAATGGTTAGTCAAAACGTCATACAGCGTGTTGAGGAACCAACGGAATGGGTTAGCTCAATTGTTTTGGTGTCAAAACCGAATGGCAAAATTAGACTTTGCTTAGACCCTAGGAATCTAAACAAAGCTATTTTACGACCCCATTTCCAATTCCCCAACATAGATGATTGTAAAGCAACATTGAATGGTTCATGTATTTTCAGTACATTAGATGCAAACAGCGGGTTTTGGATGATACCCCTTAATGAAAAATCATCTAAACTATGCACTTTCAATACTCCTTTCGGGAGATATAGATTTCTCCGTTTGCCCTTTGGCATAAATGCCGCTCCCGAGATTTTCCATGCGGAAATGATCAGATTGTTTGGTGATATAAATGGTTTATTGATTTACATCGATGACTTTTTGATTTATGCGAAGTCGACTGCGGAACATAACAATATTTTAGAAAAGGTACTGGAAAGGGCGAGGCAAGTAGGATTAAAATTTAATAAGGCAAAATTGAAATTTTTACTTACCGAAATCAAGTTTATAGGTCATGTTTTTGATAAAGAAGGAGTAAAACCTGATAATGAGAAAATAAATGCCATTTTAGAAATGCCAACTCCGAATAGTGTCGCTGAGTTGCAACGGTTTTTAGGCTTGGTTAATTATCTAGGTGGCTTTATTGATGGTTTGTCCAAGAAGAACCAACATTTAAGAGAACTTTTAAGGAAAGATATCTCGTGGCATTGGAATGATACAATTCAGAAGGAATTTGATAATTTAAAACTGGAGATTACCAAAACACCAGTATTAACGTATTTTGATCCCAATAAACAATTGACCTTAACAGTCGATGCATCTAAGTATGCAATGGGGGCTGCGATATTACATGGGAAAAATCCCATCGCTTATGCCTCAGCGTCTTTGACAAATGCTCAAACAAATTATGCTCAGATCGAGAAAGAGCTGTTCGCGATACTGTTTGGTTGTGTGAGGTTTCACCAGTACACTTATGGTACTTGTGTAAACGTTGAAACTGATCACAAACCATTAGTAACATTATTTGATAAACCATTATACCAAATACCTGCAAGGTTACAACGTTTTATGTTACGTTTACAGTCGTATAACTTGAATGTGATATACAAGCCCGGAAGGTTTTTGTATATCGCTGACACGTTATCGAGATGTCCTTTAAAAGAAAGAGTCTTAGTAGAATTTGATAATGACGTTTCATTACATTGTAATTTTTTGAAAACATATATGGAAATTCCATTTTCCAATGTTGATGATATTAAACAACGAATTGAGCATGATAAAACTTGTCAAAAAATAAAACGGTATATAGAAAATGGGTGGCCTAAAAGTCAAAAATTGGTTGATAGAGAGGTTGTACCCTACTTTAAGATTAAAGATGAGCTAACAGTTTTGAATGATTTGATTCTTAAGGGGAATCAGATTTTAATTCCCCAAGTTTTACGTCGTAAGATGCTTGATGCATTACATGAAGGACATATGGGCATTCAGAGATGTCAAAGTTTGGCTCGTAAAACTATATATTGGCCCAACATTTACAATGATATTTGGAACATAGTTAGTAATTGCGAAGTTTGTTTAAAATATCGTAGGGCAAATATCAAACTCGAAATGATTCCACACGAAATCTACAATATTCCGTGGTTTAAAGTCGGTTGTGATATTTTCGAATTTAACAAAAATCGATATTTAATAGTAGTTGATTATTATACAAAGTATTTTGAAATTGATATGTTAACCAATGGGTATTCAAGTGCGAATGTCATAGTTAAGCTTAAATCTATTTTCGCTCGACACGGAATACCTCAGGTTTTTATTTCCGATAATGGACCTCCTTATAATTCGAAAGAATTAAAAATTTTTTGTAGTGAATGGGGCATTGACCACAAGACCTCAAGCCCATATTTACCAAGGTCGAATGGTCTTGCCGAAAGATCAATTCAAACGGTAAAAAAGATGTTATATAAATGCCAAGAAAGTGGAACAGATCCATATATAGCTCTTCTACACTACAGGACAACTCCAAAGGCTAATATGCCAAGTCCAGCAGAGTTATTGATGTCAAGGCATTTGAGAACAAAATTGCCATCATTTTCTAAAAATTTTCAATCAAAAGTAGTTAATACTGAAGAGTATCAGAGAAAATTAAAGGACAAAACAATGAAATCAGCCCAGCATTACAACAGAAATACAACGAATAGAAAACCCATTAAACCAGGGGATGGTGTAATGTTTAAAAAAAAAGATCATTCGTTTTGGTTTCAAGGTGATGTAGTGGAAGGCTGCGAAGAGCCAAGATCATTTCTCGTTAGGGATAATGAGGGTGCATTGTATAGAAGAAACGAACAGCATATATCATTAAGACCTGAACCATCAACAAGCTTAGCAACAGATAAAATACATAAAACGGTTGTGCTAGATGAAAATAATAAGGTTGATATTAAGGAAGTTGATAATAGGATTGATAATGCTTATATAACAAGAAGTGGTAGAAAAATTAATACACCCTCAAAATACGGTTGCTTCACTAAATTTAATTAATATATAATATAATACTCTATAAATCTTTGTAATAAATTATCTGTTATATTTAAAATCTAAAAACAAAAATAATTTAATGAATTAAATAATGTTTTTTAATTGTTATATTTATACATTTGTAAAAAGGGAGATGTTGTGTAGTTATAAAATTATATGAATCTCTTTATCTATACCTTACCTGTCAATAGTTATAAGTATTACAAAATATAAAAATAAATTCATTCTTAACTAAACTTAACAATAAGCTGATCTGAAAACCAGACCAGCTCCTGATAACCTGATCTCAAAACCAGATCAGGTGCTGATAAGCTGATCTGATAGCTGATACCTGATCTAATAGCTGATATCTTATCTAATAGCTGCTACCTTTTATTTGCTAGTATTAAACATGGATAAGAAAATTTTAAAACAGTTGGTGTTGACAAGAAAATATCTAATGAAATTTAATGGAATTTTATAATATTGTGAAATTCAATTCCTCTTGTGTAGGACCTCTCAAAGAGAACAAGACTGTGCATGTTTAAGCGATATGAAAACAATAAAGAAAAATTTTTGATCTAGCGAAGTAAAGCCAATAGAGAAACAAAATATAAAAATGTAGACATTTGTAGTTACAATTTATATTTAGTAAATTTAAGCTGAAATAAAAACCATTTACATATTTTAATATTTTTTCAATATTTTATTTAAAATTTTTCTTAAAAATTTTAGTAATAATACAAATTTAACTCTATGTATAATGGCTTAATTTTGTAAAACGGAACGAAACGTTTCAAACAGAAATTTTTGGTTTGTTTTTAATTTTGAATTTTGTAAAACATTTGAAAACGAAAATTCTATCTTACGTAAAATAAATATATTTTATAAAACAGTTGCAAACGTTTTCAAACGACTTAAATGTCATATGAAAACGTTTATTAAATTGTATTCGTTTTAAAAGTTTTAACTACATTATTGCATTAGTTTTGCTGCAATAATGAGTAAATTAGTATCTAGGTCAAACATATGCAAAAGGCCGCCCATGGGAAGTTTGTTATGATATTTTTTACACGCACATTCGTACAAGCATGCATTTTACTCTCTTTTTTTATATGTATATGTATGCGTTTGCCTGACTTTGATCTAAGTGCACGATAGAGCTCCAGGCCAGCTCGGCCTATGGACGTAGTGCCTTTATTTACACATACATTCGCTTTGAGGCCCTCATCACTACTTTTTTCCTGTCAATGGTACAATGATAAAATTTAATCCGAAGTTTGAAAGTGTGTACTGAAAGTTTCCTGATAAATTGATATGCAAAAAGTGCATTTCTTAAGACATACTCACTGACACTGACCACTGATACAGTCATCAAATTGATGAAGCACTTGAACTTTAACAACAGAGCTATATTTTGTTACACAAGTAGGCCTAGGTGAGTTACGATCAAGAAAAATTCGAAAGCATTGAATTTATAACGTGATGTTATACTATTATGTATCTCTCCTTAACCCATTATATTATTTAACTCTGCCCTTTTAAACTGGCGCAGTGATCATTAATAGAAATATAACAGACTAGCAATGTTTAATTTACAATGTTTTATTAAAGAAAACAAAAGTAGTTAGATCTTCACAAAAATATAAATGAGAAAAAGGCCAAGTTCCTATTAAAAATTTCGGCCATGAAAAGTAGTGAGATACATTTTTTTTTATAAAGTATCACAATATTACATACATATGTATGTGTTTTAATTTATAATCGTTAGGGTGTCATGTTATTTCTATGCAACCTGCATACTTGGCAATATTTTTACCTTTACAATACAGAAGATAATAGCGGATATCTCTTTATTCCTTTACGTGGGGAAAATTTTTGTGAAGTAAGCAGGTTGCCTAGAAATGATATGAGACCTTGTCGATTGCAGTTTTGAGATTTTGGATAGGAACTTGACTGAATCCATGTGTATGACGAAAAGCATATCCATATACATTAACATTTCACTCCAGCATTGAAATATTGAACGTTTCAAAGTTACACAAGCATCCAATAAGTATTTATGGGCCCTTAACTAACGCCGCTGATTTAGAATTTCTTCTTTCGTTGGTGCGTATTAAATTTGACTTTGAAAATATTTTCAAATTCAGCTTTTTATAATGAATAATAAATTTTTCAATTATAATATTTTGACAAAAAGCGAAAACAACGTAGCGTTTTACAAAATTTAAAATATTTTTGTTTTCGCTCCAACCAGAAACGAAAACGAAAATTCGTTTAGGCCATAAATAAAAATATATAGATATAAAAAGAAAAAAGATCATTAATCGAATATTTGATTTTAATTTACAAATAATTTAGGTGTAGGTAAAAGATAAAAGTTTTAAACCATTTAATTTTTACATGTTTTTGTGTGAATAAAATACTAAACTTAATAGATAAATTCATAAACAAATACATAAACAATAAATAAATTAATAAAGAAATAAATTAATAAACAAATAAATAAATAATAAATAAACAAAGAAATAAATTAATAAACAAATAAATAAATAATAAATACATAAATTAATTAATAAACAAATAAGTAAATAATAAATAAATTAATAAATAATTAAAGAAATAAATCAATAAATAAATTAATAAACAAATAAATAAATTAATTAATTAAATAATAAGCAAATAAGTAAATAATAAATAATTAAAGAAATACATTAATAAATAAACACAATTAGTACAAAATTAAATTGTCTTTGTCATCTTACATGCAATTTAGTAGGAAGCATTCTATTCTACATCCATTGTTTCATTGTTTCGGTCTATGTAATGTCCACAAGGGCGCGTTTTAATTTTATCTTTCATTATATTTCTTTTATCATCAGAAAAGTTAAGTGCTATTTTATGTAGTTTTTGGGTATATAGTTGATGTGTTTTAGATTTAAACAAAAACATTTCATCCGAGATAATTTTGGATTCAAATAAGCAACTTTTGTAATCATTAATGGACAACTTTTTAATTACAGACTTTTTGACCCCTTTGGATTTTTTAACAGCTTCCGAGCGAAGAGTCGACAGAGAATATATTTTTGCTCTTAAACCAACAAACTCTGTCATTATATCCCCATTGTTTTCATCTTTCATCATTCCCAAAACCTTCTTATTGAGTAGCGGCAAACGAATTTGGTTATCTATAGGATATTCTGACGTATCAAAATTCAAACTAATATCATTACGGATGTCATCGTAAAAATCATCAGTTTTAATTGAATAAATAAATGAGTCAGTACCCATATAGTTGAGAGAAATGTTCTCTCCAAATTTAGGCTTCATGAAGCCATAATGGAAGTTATACATTCTCCACTTGGATAACTCCAGTACTGTGAAACCAACATATATAGGTTTATCATATAGTGGTTCCATTTTTTCTAATTCTACCGCATACATATCGTCAGAAAATTTTGTTAACTGCTTAAAATTTGGTTTCGCAATTAATGCTCTGGACCTAAATGATTCCTGTTTGCTATTTCCCATGAAGAAGTAATTATAATGTCCCTACGTTTTTCAATGTTTTCCATTGTCTTCCCGTACACAGCATTGTTTAAAAGTTTAAAGAAATCTTTTTCTAAATTATTTTAACCCTTTGTCCTACGAAATGTGTTTAAGTCAATATATTTTTTAAGCCAAGGGGATTGCTTAAATCTGAGTATTCTATGGATTTATTTTAAGATGAGACCATTTGAAATTGCTTGTTTTAAAACTCTATAGTTTTAAGTGTAAGTCTGCTAATAATTTTTTTATTTTGGATCCCCCACGGGCTTATTTTGAGGACAAAATGGCAAATCATTATGTAGATCATGCACTGAATCGGGATAATATATATCCACTTCCAAAATGTACCCATACTCTGCAGTATCAGAAATTTTTTTAATATCAAAATCAGTATCACATACCCACTCAAATTCACCGCAAGGAAGATATTCCGACATCGCCCAACCATACAAATTGTTAGCGTCTAAATAGACAAGAAATTCCGATGGTTTTGATTCATCAAAATCTTCTAAATACTTATTATTCGCCTTCGAATATCTTTGCGAGCATTGAACTAATCCACCTATTATTCCGTTTTGCATAAACATATACATTTCGGAATCAGTGAACAGTTCGAGTGAAACTTCTGTGGTTTTCAACATTGCATCCCAAGATAAGTCTGGTGCTGTATAATAGTGGCAGGGGTCCAAATCGTATATATCTCTACAAATTTTCCTAAAATTTTCAAACAAGTCGGTTAAAAGAAGGACATCTGTCTTTAAATAGAGTTCAGTATAGTCAAGGAGGGTTTTACAGTTAAACTCTCTATATTTTTTGAGCATGTTCATACTCGACTACATCACATTCTTCATTCGTTAGAATATTGAAGAACTCTTCTCTACTAGGGAGTTTAATTTCCTTAAACTTAGTCATGGAATCCATGTAAGAGTACGGAAATACACCCTTTCTTCTAATCAGGTTGAAATGAGCTTCATCAACGAAACATGATCGAATAGTATTAAAATCATTGCTTTCAAGATTTTTCGCTAGCGTATCTAAACTCGAAGCCATAAATTTAAACGAGTCTATAAATCTTATTTCGAATCCATGTTTTTCATCTAATCTGATGAAAATTGAAATAGAAATATAACGCTCTGCGTTCTGGGGAATCACTTTTATTGTGGTATTTTTTATAGTAGAAAGGTCTTTGAAAAATAAGTGTATATCATATGCAGAAAGATTATGCAAAATAACCGGTATAAAATGAGGTGTTTTATAATTCAAATTACAGTCGCTATGAGCTGCCCCACGATAATTACCCGTAAGATGACAATGATCTCTAACTTTATCATTATTTAATATTTTCTTACATATATGACAATTTTGTGCATTATTATATTGAGCTATTTCTATTGGGGTCATGAATATTTTCTTAACTTTAAGTAAATAATTTAGATAAATATCAGTACAATCTTCAACTATTTTTTTGATAAATATGTTAGCCGAATCTTCACCAAAATAATGTCTATATCAATTATTTTCTCTCTTAAAGCTACAATTAATAAAATAAGCGAATGCACACGTATGTTGTTTCTGTACATTTGTAGTGCTTTTACTTACAGGATCATCAAGTTTTTCCAAAATAGATTCGAAGTCTGCGTAGATTACAAATGGTACATCTAACTGTTTGTAGTAGTTTTCAAACTTGATGATAGATTCATCTTCGGGCATTCTGATGACATTTTTCCCACAAACATTTTTATGGTGATTCTTTACGTGAGATGTTATGCTGGAACGAAGGAGTCTAAGAAAAATATGAATTTAAAATAATATATAAATAAATATAACAATAAGAAGGAACTTTTTAAATAGCGATGAAAACACATCTTGCATAAATGCAAAAATTTTTTTTTTTAATACATATTTTTTATTTATTGTATCTTCAAATATGAACTAACAGTAAGTATTCAAATCTTAAATCTAAAATATAAAATATAAATAATACATAAGTAGTGATAATCAAAAGGAAGAAAAAATAAATAAATAAAACTTAAAAAAAAAAAAAATTAAACCGACTTCAAAAATAAGCACTAAAAAGCTACAAATAATATAGATCTAGTTAAATAAAAGATTTTTATATATGTTACCTACAGTGCCGTTTGAAGTTGGTGCCAGCAACATTGGTAACTAAGCACATACATATGTACATAAAAATTTCTTGCAGTTTTTTACCGGTTATGTTCCTATGTGCTTAGTACCAGTATTACTCGCACCAACTTCAAACGGCACTGTAGGTAACATATATAAAAATCTTTTATTTAACTAGATCTATATTATTTGTAGCTTTTTAGTGCTTATTTTTGAAGTCGGTTTAATTTTTTTTTAAAGTTTTATTTTTAGCTTTTTAGTGCTTATTTAGAAATATGGTCCAGTTTTGTAAAAATCGATTAAGTAAAAACACGTGAAATACAGCAATAAATTTAATGGGGCGTGGCTACGCCCCTTTTTTTGAAACAAGATTGTGTATTTTTAAGAGTTCAAGGTGTGTGCCAAGTTTCGTCAATATTGGTTAAGTACAAGCACATGAAATATTATACTAAAATTTAATAGGCGTGCCCCGCCCACTTTTTTGAACGCAATTTCATGCCTTGATTAAAGCTTAGGGTGTGTGCCAAGTTTCTTAAAAGTCGGTGAAATAGAACCCTGTGAAATATAATATAAAGTTTTAATGGGCGTAACCCCGCCCATTTTTTTAATAAAAAATTGTGTTTATTTTAGAGTTCAAGGTGTGTGCTGAGTTTCGTAAAAATCGGTTAAGTAGAACCACGTATAATGTTATAATACATTTTAATGGGCGTAGCCCCGCCCATTTTTTCAACCTAAAAATTTTCTAATTACAAGAACCAAATATGTTTGCTATGTTTCGCAGCAATCAAGTAAGTAGAAGATCATTAAATTAAATTTAAAAAATTGTGAGCGTGACCCCGCCCACTTTTTTCAAATGGGACCAATGGGAAGCTATACCCTCTCAGACAACAACAAAATTTTTACAATCGGTCTAAAATGCACCGAGTTATGGACCTACACACCTAAAAAAAAAAAAAAAAAAAAAAATAGAGACGAATTGTTAACCTCCTTCTTTTTTTGAAGGCGGTTAAAAATAAAAATTATTTTCAAGCAGTCCCATCTGGAGTGCTGAGTATAGGAGCCCTTGTATTCCTCTTTTTTAGGCGGATGTGTCCAGTAAAGTTCAAAATATTACGAGCAAGCGGACTAGGATGTGACTCGAGGTTTGTTAAATATTTGCCTGCATATTTTGCAATTTCTTCAATCACTAGTGGCATGTTTAAATCACGATGTATATTTGAGTTTTTTATATACCATGGAGCCGATGTTATTAATCGCAAAATTTTATTTTGCCTTCGTTGGATTCTCTCGACATTGGAAGCTGAAGCACTGTCCCATAGTTGAATTCCGTAGCACCATATCGGTTTCAAAAGTGACTTGTATATCAAAAGTTTGCAATCTAGACTGAGGGTTGAATTTCTACCAATCAGCCAATGTACCTGAGTTAATTTTAGTTTCATTTGGGTTAATTTAGAGTCAATGTGGTGTTTCCAAGTAAGCCGTCGATCAAGGTGTATACCAAGATATTTCACATGAGTATGTGGAGGGACAACTTGATTGTTAATCTGAATGGGTGAACAAGTATCTCTTCGTAATGTATATGTTACTTGAACACACTTTTGTTCGTTTACCTTAATTCTCCACATCTTTAACCATAGTTGCAGCTGGGTAATGTGTTCTTGAAGATATCGGGATGCCTCGTAAGGATTTTCATGCATACTAAGGCAGGCTGTATCATCAGCAAATGTGGAAGTGTGGATATTGCTGCTCAGAGGCATATCACAAGTATAAATCAAATACAAAACTGGCCCCAGTATACTCTTCTGTGGCACACCGGATGAGATAGTTTCAGGCATGCTCATAAGGTCTCCTTCCACAACAGTTAACTTCCGGGCAGTAAAAAAAGACTTACAACGTTAATTGGCAGGTATGTTTTTAATTTTAAAATTAGGCCTTCATGCCACACTTTATCAAATGCCTGAGAAACGTCGATAAACAGCGCAGAACAATAAATACTTCTTTTCTTCAAATGTTCTTCTTATAAATTGGACCAATCTACGAGTTTGTTCAATGGTGCTATGCTGACTTCTAAAACCAAATTGATGGTCCGGTATGCACCCACTACTAACTAGAATTGGGGACAATTTTGTCATGAGCAGTTTTTCGAAAAGCTTTGACATTGTTGATAGGAGACTTATTGGCCTATATGACTTAGCCTTGGTAAGATATTTGCCCGGCTTCGGAATCATTTTAATTTTGGCAAGTTTCCAGTTATGTGGAAAATACTGCATTCGTAAAATAGCATTAAAAATAAATAGCAGGATTCTTATTGCAATATGGGGCAACTTCATCAGCATCTTGTGAATGAATAACAGGATTCTAATACCTATACGTGGCAACTTCATCAGCATCTGGTTACTAATTCCATCAATACCTGGAGCTTTCTTCGGGTTGAGTTCAGCAATTAGTTTTTGCACATCACGCGTCTTAAACTTTATTTGTTGAGGGGGTAGAGCAACTACATTTGGCAAATCAATTACACCAGTACATGTGTTTGGGGTAAATACGTATTTTAAATGGTCAGCAAATATGTTACCTTTTTCAGTATCGCTTCTTGCCCAACCTCCGGTAGATGTGCGCAGAGGTGGTTTAAACTCAACAGGTGTTTTAAGCTTTCTAGCAGCGCGCCATAAAGAGTAATTAGATGCTGGTGTGACATCAAGATTTTCCAGATAGTTTTTAAGAGATGCAGTTTTTTCATGTGCAAGCAGCTCTTGGAGTCGTTTAGTGCACTCTTTAAATCTAATTTTATTCTGGGGTGATCTGTGCTGTTGCCATTCCCTTTTAGCTCTTCTTTTTTACATACGAGACGTTCAATATCTGTAGACTATAGTCTAATAAACCCAGTCTGCGGATGGGAAGTAGTGGCATGTTTAGCAGCCTGCTTAATATTTTCGTTAAGATTGGCAACGTTAGATTCAACATCATCAGGTGTTCTTAGCGTAATATTTTCCGTGCAATGACTACTAAGATATTTTTTGAATCGCAGCCAATTTACACGACTGGCCAACTTCACATATGAGTAAGGTAGACCACTTCTCAGTGGGCTACAGATTGTAACGATCGTGGGAGAGTGATCAGACGATAGATCTAGAGAAGCTTCAATTTGAATTAATTCCCTAGAAATATTTTTTATGACGCCAAAATCTATAACATCCGGAACTTTATGTATGTCAGTAGGCCAGTAAGTGGGCTCCCCACTCGAAATAACGTCCAAGCCCATTTTGGAAATTGTATTGAACAACGCTCGACCTCTGGGAGTAATAAGACGCGAACCCCAGAACGTATGTTTAGCATTATAGTCGCCAGCTGCTACGAAACAAGGGCCCAGAGATTTGTAAAAATCCTCGTATTGATCCTCAGTAATTGCGAATCTAGGAGGAGAGTAAATTGATGATATCACAAAATTTGTGCAAAAATTTTCAACACAAATATTCGTTGCTTGTAGATGTTCCTCACAAATGTTGTCAATAATATAATGCTTGAGTCTTGACTTTATTAAAATCGCTGATCCACCGCATGCTCTTCCTCTCGGGTCCTTTGAATCATATAAGGTGTAGCCACAAATTTTAAACAGGCTTGTCGAAGTCAAATGAGTCTCAGAGACCAACATTAGATCAATATATTTTTCCGTGAGGACGTGCTCAAGTTCATTTTTATGTTGGCGAATGCCGTTTGCTTTCCATAAACATATTTTTTTTATTTTATTTTAGATTTAAGATTTGAATACTTATTGTTAGTTCATATTTGAGGATACAATAAATAAAAAAATACGTATTAAAAAAAAAGAAACATATTTTTAACGTGTTTATTAGAGCGTATCACAAAAAAAAGTTCTCCGTACACCAGCGAATATAAAGTATTGTTCCAAGGAGATTTCAAAAAAAAAAATTTAATTTTTTTTGCCGAACGTAGGGGTCGCCTTTTTAGTTTTTTTGTTACATCTTCCATATTTACAGTCCGATCTTAAAGTTTGATATAGCGAATTTTTTGTCTCAGGGAGGCCAATATTTTTGCTCTTGGGTCCATTAACCTCAAGTGTACCGTTCTAGTACTTACCCCCCAAATCTTATTTCCTACCACCCTAAAGTGACACCTTAATGTTAGAAATTTATAGTTCGCAAAAAATCATAAAACTTTTGCTTAGAAAGTATTTTGATCAATACAGCACAACTACTTAAAAAATGCTTTTATAAATTCATTGTTGCAGACTGTAGGGGTCACCTTTTTAAATTTGTCATAGCTTCAGTATTTTCATACAGATATTAAAGTATAATATATCGATGAGTTTGTCTGTGTCAGACCAATTTTTTGTTAATTCAAAAGTCTTTGACCTGAAGTAACCTTTACATCATACCTCAAATTATACAACAAGGAATAAGCAACAAAAAGCAAAGTAAAATAATAGAAATTTTAGTCGATCATATCTCGACATGATTCAAGTTGGCTATATATTTGACGGCTCTAGAGTTTAGAAAAAATGTGGCCCATGCGTTGTACTACATGAACAAAACGCTAGGTGTTTTGAGAATGAGATGGATAAGCTGTGAAAATAATTGGGTTTAGCAAAGGCATCCCTAGAATGCCCTAGACATTTTTGGAGCAGATGCAATTTTAGTAGAATTTGGGCTTCGCCCGCGCTTTAAAATTGTAATGTATCTGTCCATTCCGACTTGGACCTTGGGTTTTGGGCTGCTCTTATCTTCAGTGACAACTTGTTTAAGTGATGACCACGAGCCCGAAGCGGATGATATCCCTGAGTTAAATGTAGAAGTACTAGGCAATAATGTCAACGATTCAGTAGTTAGCATTGGAAAAAGCGAAGTTGATCGCTGACGAAACTGTGGTTTTGCCGTTAGAAAAAGTCTATTATCAGATTTTTTATTTTTATTAAGAGCTTCAGAACTCACAGCAAGTCTATTATCAGAATTTTTATTTTTACTGTTATCATTATGAGCATCAAAACTCACAGTAAAATAGGCATTTCTGCCGTTTGAACTCACTTCACTATTTTTTTCCTTTGGGGTACTCATATAGAGTATTCCTCAAGGGTACTTTGTATGTTTTTTTGTTTACGGTTTTTTTTTGTTTTTGTTATTTCTATATGTAAAAATATTATCAAAGCAAAAAAAGGCTTACTTATCAAAGTTAATATGTACTACGAATATTTTTTGTATGCTTTTTTTTGTTTAGTTTGTATGTAAGAAAAATTCCGCTATTACGTCTGTTCACTATGAAGGTACAACGAGAACTGAAACTTACTTTGATATATCCGTGATGAGCACATAGTGGAAGTTTTCATTGGACTGGAGCAATAACAGATTAATATGAACATGTTGTTCCCCTTTTGTTATGTAGTATGGGCAGGCTTGCCATTTTAGCACTTTTAGTGCTAGATTTAGCACTTTTTTTCTTCGTTTAGCACTAAAGATTTTGAAAATAATGCTAAGTGCTAGTTTAGCACTTTCTTAAAACTATTTGGCATTTTTTGCACTTTTTATTTCATTAAATTTATGAATTTTCTACAGATAATTCCTTAAGACAATTTGCGACCCAATTAATATTATAAGTTTATCAAATTTATTTATCATCATTAAGTGTTTATTATGACAGGAGTCATATAACTGAACCGCTCATATGGGTAAAAATATATTAGGGTATACCATTTGAAATACTAAATTAACAAAACTTGTTTTTAGTTTTATTCTTTTTAAGAACTTATAGTGTTAATTATCTTATTGATCAGCTTGTCAAAAAGCACAGTCAAAGCTAAAGTGAGCCCAAGAGTTTAGTTGTCGGTTATACGATTATGTTTCAGTAGAATTTTTACTGAACTACTCTATTTAACACTATTAAATATATTTTCTTTCTTGGTATTCCATTCTCAGCTGGATTAAAATTTTATAAATTAAATATTTCAAGCGGCCTATACATACAATACTATTAAACATGTTATTGTTCACATCGTTGGGGTCTCAAATCTAGCACAATTTATGATATAATGATTCATATAAATCTTTAAAAAAAATATAGCGAAATATTTCTCACAGCAAAAACTTTACATAATACTATATAATTATTGCAAGTGTATGGTCCACTTAAGAAATTAGAGAAACTAAAAATATTAACTGATTTTAGCACTTTGTTGTGTGCGCTGTAGAACATTTTAGCACTTTTATTTTTGCAATCTAGCACTTTTCCTCTTACATCTTATGGCAACACTGAGTATGGGCCTATAAGCGATGTCCCATTGTGACCAAATACATTGATGCTCATATTATTTTGACGCTCGAATTGTTTTATCTGCTTCAATGGGAGTGGAAACTCTAGGCCTTCAAAATTTAATATAACTGCCCCCATATTAATATTCTCAGCAGAAATGTTTGTTATATTGTAATTTCTACAGTTTTCCGCTGTTTACGGCTCAGACCGCTATTTACATTCAAAGCCGCAATGAGACACCATTTAAAGCAATAAATATCATTGTTCTCGACATTTATGCATGAACGTTTCATTGCAAGATTTTTTGGAAGAGGGATAAAGCTCGATCCTTTTATTATGGACGCCTTGTTAGTAGATGGGTAATGGGGACGATAGTCCTGTTTTGGGAATTCAAAACCGGGAAAAATCAAAAAGGGTGGCAACCCTGTTACAAATGGGGGGATTTTCATGCTGAGATTTCGTTAGGCTGTGTCTGTGTGTGAGTTTGATTCCTTGATTATGTTCATGTATGCATATGTGGATGTTTGTATGTGTGTGTATGTGTGTATGTATGAGTATGCGTTTTTGTATTTACTTGTGTGTCTGCCGGTGTCCGATACTTTTGGTGTAGTAGCAGACAATCATTATACATACCCAGTAGGAAATGTTTATGGTGAAAATGTGCTGACTAGCTTTTGACTAGGTTGTCATCAGTACTGCTATATAATTATACCCCATACAATACTTTGTACTATAGATATTTGGCATGTGCTTGTCATTGAAAATATGCTAGTCACACTAAAACAATTGATTAGGTAGTGACAACGTAGTTCTTATGGGGTCATGATACATACTAACCAAACAGTTATTTACTGGTACATTTCTATAATTTACCTCAATACAAATGTATGTATATTGACAAGTTATTGTTAATTCCACCTCTCTCCTTTTATACTGGTGGATAGTAGAAAACTTAGTATACCAAAGTTGTAACTAGAATTTTAGTGTTGCTCCCAGTCTGACTGCAGGGTAGTGACAAGTGATCTGTGTATTTGTGTGCATGTAGTGATTGTTATTTGATCTAATAGCTACAGAAAGTGGCAACCCTGTTGTGAATGGAACTGGATAGGGAATGTATTTGGTAATGTATGTGTATGTTGTTGTATTAATGTATGTGATCGTATGTATTTTTACTTTGAAGAATATCATTGCTTGTGGGTATTGTTTGGCTTTCGAGAGTTTTTCATACATATTTACAAATGAATGTGTATATGTTTTCTAGGCTATTGACGTTGTTATTCTTATGGAGATAGAAAATATTGTGTTGGCATAGATTTTATATGTACAAGTGAATTTCAGATGTTAAATATTTTGAATCAAATCAGGTTGATAAGCAGAGTTTTTTGAATAGGGGTAATAATATTTTTATTTCAGTATATTTTACTTTAATTTAAAAATTATAGGAAATAGCTTTTGAAGACATACACCAAAACTTATAGAAGCATCTTTTTACGTGTCCCGATTTTTCTCGTACCTTTGTATTACAAACTGATGCTAGCGATTTTGATCTGGGTATTGCTGTGTATATGAATTTCATCATATTACGATATATACCATCAGATAAATTAGATTTGACGACTGCTACACGATTATCATATGAATTGTGGGAATTTGTACGTTTGTGTGTATGTGAGTATGTATGTATGTATGTGTGTGTGTGTGTGTGTGTGTCCGTGTGTATGAATTTCATAACATTATAAAATTTCATTATGTATGTTTGTGTTTGTGTATTACGTCATCACCTCTTTGTGTGTCATGCCAGACATTTGGACATCTGATATATTAGCATATATCAGAACTTTTTTTTAATCCTAGTATGTTTTTATACTTAAGACTGCTTTATATTTTCTCATTCTTAAAATTGTCCAGCGTTAAAGTCTGCCTGTGAAAAATTTGTTTATATTACAATTTTTGTTTATTTAACTACGTCCGGCTTCTTTGGTTGAACTTCTTTTTATAAGATCATTCGAATTTATAGTTTCTCTGTCCATAATAAGTTCGTTTAGCTTTGGCATATGCTCTGACTGAATGGTTTGCGCTGTTCATATATTTTCATGATGTATAATAAATACTTGAGTATTGATAAGAAATTTGATATAATGTGTACATACATATCTACAAATTGATTTTATGTATGTATGTACATACAAATAACCCTATAGGAACTCAAACCCATTTGTAAGTAACTTCAAATTGGTTTTTAATAACCACAACTTGTTGATTAAGTGACTTTTTTCCTTGTCGCCGACTCACTATTTTAACATAGGCATGTCATAGGCGGTAGTCAATTGGCCATCTCTGCATGACTTTTAAATTGACTACTAACTACTTATTTTTCAACCAATTTGTAGTTAATTAATATTATAGCAAAAAAAAACAGATATATGTACATACATATATTTATATTATATATACATACATGTATATATTCTTATATATCTATGTAAATACATATATAAATACATATACATATGTCTATATAAATATTTATTATTATTATATTCACTACCCTGCAGGAGATCGAACTAGTGTCCAACTGGTATTTTACTAGTACAGAAGCTACCACCACTAGTTCCCAACCGTAAACTTTCCTATAACATGTTAATGCTCAAATTAGCATTGAGTGTGTTTAGAAAATTACTAGCGCCATTGGTACTAGTTTAGGACTAGTTAATTACCAGTTCTTTTGCCCAGTTCTTTTGCAAAGAAAGATTCCATAAACATGGTGGTTTTATTCCTTTGTTACCCAGTTACAACTGCTAGTTAAAATTCGCAATTATTTATCAAAATTCAAAAATACAAAAAGTTAATTGGAATTATTTGATTATAATTATTTATAGGTGAACCTAAAACTTTAATAATTGTATAATACCAATTTTCGTACATTGCAAGTGCTGTGTTAGACAGTCAAAATTTGTATTGCAATGTGGTGCCTTGGAACTACTTCATATACTAGTACTCATCATAACTAGTAATTTTATACAACAACTTTAACCCTTTTCGCACTAGTTCTTGCTGTACCAGTAATTATACTAGTAGCTTTTAGACAATTGACACCTATTCTCCTGCAGGGTAAAAATAAAAAATTCGTACACACATATATACATACATATGTACATAAATATATCCATACATACGAACCGCTCATAGAAAATATTATTGAAATTATTTAGTTTTTTTTTTCAACTAGTCACTTGCAAAATAATTAATTTATAAGTTAGTGATTTTTCTCAACTGATTATTTTATTTACTACAGGGAAGTGTTTGGCTCCGTGCTGGAATAAATTTTTTTTCTCATGTGCGGTCTTTTGTTGTTGTTGTAAATATTCGCCTGTCTTTTATGTTTAGATGTGAAATATCTTCATAGTTTTGTTTTTTTTTGTTTTTTATTTATTTATTATTTTTTTATTTTTTTTTTATTTGAAATTAAAAAGCGTTGATTTAATTTTTATCTGTATTTACTTAAAAATTTGTGAGGATGTTCTGTTTTAAGTAAAACTGAATTCCTTAAGATACATACTTTAGAGTAATAGGAACTATAATAAAAATATTTCCATATATTTAATTAACATTTGTTTAAACTTGATGCAGCTTATATTCATTCTTAAAAATATTTTGATATACAATTATTTCCAGCCGTAGGCTTTTTTCATCACCTTTTACATTTATTTTAGAACATCTTGCATTGCCTTTTATACATTTATAAAAATTTTTAAATGAAACTGATCCAGCAGTCCAGCTTATGTAATGAGAGTTTTTTGTTAGCCAGCTTGGTATTTTTTAAGTTTAAAATTTTTTAAACGCACTAATAATCCCAAATTATTATTTTACTTATTAAGTAAAATATTTTTTATTAAAAATACATTGAAATTTATTATTGAGGGGTTTAGCTGAATCCTATGCGCATTTCACTGTTGCTAATGTAGATCATCAGGGAACCTTTACCCAAATTTCTTAGAACAACTAGAGTTATTATATTATAAACTTTCATTTAAACAAATGAGAAGCCTAACAACAAATAACAAAGTTGAAACAAGAACTCAATAATCAACATGTTTTTTTTATTTTCTTACTTAACCATTGCTACATTGGCTGACTTTTTTCAGGTTCAAATTGTAGTTGTAAGAGTATGTAAAAGAAAATAAATGTAAATAACAACAACAGCTATTAGAGAATAGAGTGTTGCCACACAAGTATTTTTGACCGGGTGCAGTCAAGTTAATAATTAGTGTTTTTGTGGCAATTGTTAAAATTTAAGTTTAAACTTTTTTAAACACACTAATAATCCCAAATTATTATTTTACTTATTAAGTAAAATATTATTTATTAAAAATACATTGAAATTGATTATTGAGGGGTTTAGCTGGATCCTATGCGCATTTCACTGTTGCTAATGTAGATCATCAGGGAACCTTTACCCAAATTTCTTAGAACAACTAGAGTTATTATGTTATAAACTTTCATTTAAACAAATGAGAAGCCTAACAACAAATAACAAAGTTGAAACAAGAACTCAATAATCAACATGTTTTTTTATTTTCTTACTTTACCATTGCTACATTGGCTGACTTTTTTTCAGTTTCAAATTGTAGTTGTAAGAGTATGTATTTGGTATTTTTTTATTTTTTATTGATTATTGAGTTTCATAATGAAAATATATTCGTAATTGTTGAAAACAATCGCTACTTCTTTTCCAATGAATTCATTTGAGTTATTTTTGAAACCTTTTACGTGTATAAAAATTATATTATTTTCCATATTGCTTAATTTATAAGACTTAGAATTTGACCTATGATGGGTATATATTCTAGTATATGATCATGAATGAGAATGCAGTAAGCTGATGTCTTTGCTTACTATTTCAAATTAAATTTTTTTTCAATTTGACCGCTATTGAATAAAAGGAGCTTTTATCTTAAACTCTGGTACAGGTAGAAGCGCTTGAGATTCTTTCATATAATACCTTTGCTGGAATCTTAGGTACATATAATAACTATATAGAATTGTATAACGTTTATTTTTAAATTTTATGCTAGGGTCATCATCATATGGATATGAGACTGGACTTAAATGTACTTTTAAATTAGTTAATTCATAATGAACAATCTTATTTTCTTCTTGAATAGCGATCAACAGAAAACGAAATCGTTTTCTTACAATTTATGTCTGACTTCTCAACTACTCCTCTAGTATAAAAGATGACTTAGCATGTCAGCATTTCTGTCTACTCTTTGTCAGCGTTATGGATAATTCAATTTTACACTTTTTATTCTTCAAATTGTGTTACTTCATACTAATAATATGTTTAAGTTAAGGTACGATTATATGTTTATTTTATGAAGGGTGAGCGCCTATGGCTTTTATTTGATGTTCTGGATGAAGTGTTTTTTTTCTCATTTTATTAAAGTTTAGCGTATTGCGTATATATTTCTAATGTATTTAAGTGAGCTTTTTGTACCTGTCAGACAGAGTGTACGTATCAGTTGGTCAGTCAGTCTCTCTTTTTATTAATTTTTCTTCTAATGTGTCACTACAATTTTTCAGATTTTGTACTTGAAATAGAGAATATTTGTATAATTTTAAATGTATGTGTGATGAAATTAGTTTATATACAAAGAAATACATGTTTTATAATCAACTATTCTAGAAAATCGATCTAAAACAACGCAGTTACCTACATCATCAACTCACGGTCAATGTTTTCATAAAGTGTTAGAATATCAATGTTTGAGAGAATTTTTGCTTCAAGTGTTTCTATATAAGGTTTGGTGGTTGATCCCTTTATGTTATTTTGCTTAACGTAGGCTGCGTTGTATCGCTTTCAGATGTAATAATTTCTTACTTAGAAAAGGTCCTCATCACCATCAATCATACCTGTATACAATACATTCATGAGTTGAGTTGATCCAGATACAATTGCTGTCTACAAATTAATTATTAGAAAACAGCTTTCTCATCACCTTCTAACAGGTTTAATATTTTGCTAGCATGCATGCTTTAGCATGCTTCTATCGATAGTGACACGAGAGTCCGACATTTAGTTTTTTTTTTTTTTTTTTTTTTTTTTTTTTTTTTATGCATGAATTTTTATTTATTGTATCTTCATATATGAACTAACAATAAGTATTCAAATCTTAAATCTAAAAAGTATAATTAGGCCCGACCAATGTAAAATTTTTAACAAAGTAGATACATACATATGTATGTATTTCATTTGCCAAAAGGTCTTAAAAGTTCTTTGCTTATAAAAGTATGACGTGAGGAATTTTTTTAAATTATACATACTTCGGCATGCTTCCAATATTTCCAATATCATACTCATACAGATACAGATATAAAGTAAAATCTGTTTACATTACATTTTAAAATTTATGCATGCTTCAGCATGATTCTAGTTTAAGTCTGAATTTATTTAGTAAGTTTGTTTGATACCCATTCATACACATGTACATTCATAAAGATTGGATATCAAAGTCCAATTTTCTTAGTTTATCTAGAAATGAACAGAGTGAATATCTATTATAATAACCCCATTTTCACAATTTAAAATTTTGTGTGCTACAGTTTTCGAAATGGAAAACGTACAACTTTTACTATAAAAAGTGATAATATGATGTGTTGCTGAATATTTTGAACTCTTAAGTTTTCACAATATTTCCTACAGACCACCAAGTTTAGAGAATTCTAGTACATTAAGCAATTTATCTTCCCTGAGACTTAACATTCCTAATCAATCCTTCAAAAAAACCAATACAAACTAGATTTTTCCTTTCTAATTTTATTTATATTTTCATTAAATTTCAACATTTTGTACATCTTCAAATTACGGTATTTTGCACCTTTTCTCATTTGTTGAGTTAACTTTAATCGCAAACATTTTAATGGTGAGATGAACTTTTTTATTGTAGGCATTAAGTAAATCTTTGTATATATCAATCCACTTATATGAACCATTATAGCTAAATTCTTTCCACATCATTCCTTTCATTGTTCTATTAAATCGTTCTACTATTGATGCTTTCATAATGCTATATGTTGAGTAGTGATTAATAGTGTATTTATACATTAATTTTCCAAACCGTTTGATAAAAAATTCTTTACCATCATCTGTTTGTATGTTTTGTGGTACTCGTACCATTTCAAAAATATTTTCCATTGATTAGGTTTTCCTGAGTGCTATTTTTATTTTCAGCGGCACTGACCATATAAATTTTGAGAATGTGTATATTACAGTCTACAAAATTCAATAATTTTATTTTCTCTAGAATAGCAGTAGTGTAGTGTGGCGATAGACATGTTTTGGGAATTAAAAACTGGGAAAAAATAAAAACGATGGCAACCCTGTTACAAATTAGGGGATTTTGGGGATTTTTTTTTGCTGAGATTTTCTTGGCTGTGTGTGTGTGTGTGTGTGTGTGTGTGTGTGTGAGTTTGATTCTTTGTGGATGTGTATGTATGTATACTTGTGTGTACAGCTTTTGTTGTTATTGTAGAGAAGCGTTGGTCTTACAGTGTATGGATGTACATATGTATGTGCGCGTGTGTGCGTGTTTGTGTGTGTGTGTGTATGAGTATGCGTTTTTGTATTTACTTGTATGTTTGATGGTGTCCAATACTTTTGTTGTAGTGGCAGACAATCATTATACCCAGTAGGAAATGTCGATGATGAAAATGTGCTGACTAGCTTTTGACTAGTCACCTGTACATTTCTATAATTTACGTACATACAAATGTATGTATATTGAAAAGTTATTGCCAATTCCGCCTCTCTCCTTCTTTTATACTGACGGATAGAAGAAATCTTATTATACCAAATTTTTAACTAGAATTTTAGTGTTGACACAAAGATACTTGCTCCCAGTATGACTGCAGGGTAGTTACAAGGGATCTATGTATTTATGTGTATGTAGTGATTGTTATTTGATAGTCTTTGGTTAGCTGTTTTGAGTTATCGTTGGTATGCTTATGTAGGGTTATTGTATTGCATTTATGTTTGCGATCTCTGGGGAAATAATCTAATAGCTACAGAGAGTGGCAACCATGTTGTGAATGGAAGTGGGTAGGGAATGTATTTGGTAATGTATGTATATGTTGTTGGATTCATGTATGTGATAATTTTTTTTTTTGTTTTTTTTTTTTTTTGTTTTGAAGAATATCATTGCTTGTGTGTTTTGTTTGACCTTCTAGAGTTTTTCATACATATTTACAAATGAATGTGTATATGTTTTCTAGGCTATTGACGTTGCTATTCTTATGTAGATAGAAAATATTGTGTTGGAATAGGTTTTATATGTACAAGTGAATTTCAGATGTTAAATGTTTTGAATCAAATCAGGTTGATAAACAGATTTTTTGAATAGGGATAATGATATTTTTATTTCAGTATATTGTAATTTAATGTAACAATTATAGGAAATAGCTTTGGGAGACATACACCAAAACTTATAGAAGCATCTACTTTTACGTGTCCCGATTTTTCTCGTACCTTTGTATTACAAACTGATGCTATAGATTTTGTTCTAGGTGTTGCTGTGTATATGAATTTCACCATATATCGTAATACCAACAGAGAATTGTGGAAATGTGTATGTGTGTGTGTGTGTATGTGAGTATGTATGTATGTATGTATGTATGTGTGTGTGTGTGTGTGTGTCTGTGTGTATGAATTTCATAATATTATAAAATTTCATTATGTATGTTTGTGTTTGTGTATTACGTCATCACCTCTTTGTATGTCATGCCAGACATTTGGTAGTATAAAATATTAACATATAGGTATCAGAACTTTTTTTTTTTTAATCCTAGTATGTTTTTATACTCAAGATAGCTGGATATTTTGTCATGCTTAAAATTGTCCAGCTTTAAAGTCTGCCTATGAGAAATTTGTTTATATTACAGATTTTGTTTATTTAACTATATACGTCCGTCTTCTTTGGCTGAACTTCTTTTCATACGATCATGGGAATTTATAGTTTCTCTGCCCATAATAAGTTCGTTTAGCTTTGACATGTGCTTTGAATGGAAGTGTGATTGTTAAGATCTAATAAATACTTGAGTATTGATAAGAAATTTGATATTATGTGTACATACATATCTACAAATTGATTTTATGTATGTACATATGTACATACAAATAAGTGTTTGACTCCGTGTTTGAATACATTTTTTTTTGTTTTTGTTGTTGTTGTAAATATTCGCCTGGTTTTTTATGTATAGATGTGAAATATCTTCATAGTTTTTTTATTTGAAATTAAAAAACGTTGTTTTAATTTTTATCTGTATTTACTTAATAGTTTGTGAGGATTTTCTGTTTTAAGTAAAACTGATTTCCTTAAGATACATACTTTAGAGTAATAGTAACTATAACAGAAATATTTCCATTATTTAATTTACATTTGCTTAAAGTTGATGCAGCCTAATAGTCATTCTTAGAAATATTTTGATATTAAAATTTTTCCAGCCGTAGGCTTTTTTAACCACCTTTTACATTTATTTTAGAACATCTTGCATTGCCTTTTATACATTTATAAACATTTTTAAATGAAACTGATCCAGCAGTCCAGCTTATGTAACGATAGTTTTTTTGTTAGTCAGCTTGCTTCTTTTTTTTTATCTAATTTTTTTTTTGTTGATAAACATTTAAAATCAAAAGGGAGTTTTATATTGAAATTATTATATTCTTAATTGTTGAAAACAATCGCTTCTTCTTTTCCGAAGAAATTATTTGAATTACTTTTGAAACCTTACGCGACTATAAAAATTATATTATTTTTCATATTGCTTAATTTATAAGACTTTTAGAATTTGACCTTTGATAGGTATATACATATTCTAGTATATGATCATGAATAAGAATACAGTAAGCTGATTTCTTTGCTTATTATTTAAAATTAAAATTTTATTCAATTGTCCCGCTATTGAATAAAAGGAGCTTTTATCTTAAACTCTGATACAGGTAGAAACGCTTGAGATTCTTTCATATACTACCTTTCCTGGAATCTTAGATACATATAATAACTACCTATGTAGAATTGCATTACGTTTATTTATAAATTTTATTTTAAGATCATCATCATATGGATATGAGACTGAACTTAAATGTACTTTTAAATTAGTTAATTTATAATGAACAATTTTATTTTCTTTTTGACTAGCGATCAACAGAAAACGAAGTCATTTTCTTACAATTTAGGTCTGGCCTCTCAACTGCTCCTCTAGTATACAATATAACTTTGTATGTCAGCATTTCTGTCTCCTCTTTGTCAGCGTTAGGGATAATTAAATTTTAAACTTTTTATTCTTCAAATTATGTTACTTCATACTGATAATATGTTTAAGTACATTAATAATGTACGTTTATTTTATGACGGGCGAGCGCCTATGGCTTTTATTTGATGTTCTGGATGAAGTGATTTTTTTTTTCTCATTTTATTAAAGTTTAGCGTATTGCGTATATATTTCTAATATATTTAAGTGAGCTTTTTGTATCTGTCAGACAGAGTGAACGTATCAGTTGGTCACTCAGTCTCTATTTTTATTAATTTTTTCTTCTAATGTGTCACTATTATTTTTCAGATTTTACTAGTTGAAATAGAACATTTTTGTATAATTTTTAAATGGATGTGTAGAGCAATTAGTTTATATAAAAAGAAATACATGTTTAATAATAAACTATTCTAGAAAATCGACCCCCAAATAACACAGTTACCTCCATCATCAATTCATGATCGGTGTTTTCATTAAGTATCAGAAACATTATAATATCTATGTTTGGGGGGAATTTTTACCTCATGTGCTTTTACAAGAGGTTTGCTGGCTTACCCCTTAAAGTTATTGTTGTTAAAGTAGGCTGGGTTGTATCGCATTCAGATCTAATGATTTCTCACTTAGAAAAGGTCCTCATCACCATCACAGATATGATTCTGTATACAATTCATTCATGAGTGGAGTTGATCCAGATACAAATGCTGTCTACAAATTAATGATTAGAAAATAGCTTTCTCATCACCTTCTAACAAGTTTAATATTTTGCTAGCATGCTTCTATCGATAGTGACGCGAGAGTCCGACATTTAGTGCTGTTTTAATTAAAAATCTATAATATTAGAGTTACGAGTTCACTCTTTTGAATTTTTAACAAAGTAGATACATATCTATTTCATTTACCACAATGTCTTAAAATTTCTTTCCTTATAAAAGTATGACGTGAGGAATTTTTTTACATTATACATGCTTCGGCATGCTTCCAATATTTTTTTCAGTAAATTTAGTTCATACTCATACAGATACAGATATAAAGTATTATCTGTTTACATTACATTTTACAATTTATGCATGCTTCAGCATGATTCTAGTTGAAGTCTGTATTTATTTAGTGAGTTTGTTTGATACACATTCATACACATGTACATTCATAAAGATTGGATATCACAGTCCAATTTTCTTAGTTTATCTAGAAATGAACAGAGTGAATATCTATTATAATAATCATATTCACATTTTAAAATTTTGTGTGCTACAGCTTTCGAAATGGAAAATGTACAGCTTTTACTATAAAAAGTGATAATATGATGTGCTGAATATTTTGAACTCTTAAGTTTTCACAATATTTCCTACAGACCACCAAGTTTAGAGAATTCCAGTACATTAAGCTAATAATCTTCCCTGAGACCTAACATTCCTAATCAATCCTTCAAAAAAAAAAACCAATACAAACTAGATTTTTCCTTTTTAATTTTATTTATATTTTCATTAAATTTCATCATTTTGTACATCTTCAAATTACTGTATACTGTATTTTGCACTTTTTTCTCATTCGTAGAGTTAACTTTAATCACAAATATTTTAGTTTTCAGTTTAAATGAACTTTTCTATTTCATGCACTAAGTAAATCCTTATATATCTATATCAATCCACTTATATGAACCATTAATTCCAAATTCTTAACACATAATTCCTCTTAATGATCTATTAATTTATTCTACTATTGATGCTTTCATATAAAGTAATTTTTAATCTTCTATTTATGCATGAATTTTATAATATTTATTAAAAAATTCTTTACCATCACCTATTTGTAAGTTTCTTGGTACTCGTACCATTTCAAAAATATTTTCCATTGACTAGTTTTTCCCGAGTGCAGTTTTTATTTTCAACGATACTCACCATATAAACTTTAAGAATAAGTATATTACAGTCTACAAAAATCAATAATTTCTATTTTCTGTAGAATAGTTACCCACTTCACCTAAATCAGCTCCATAAAAGATCATCTATTCCATTCATTACATCACTACAATGCACAAAATGTTTTCGTGCTTGCTTATGGAGTTCGTTTACTAAATTTCTTTTTAAAGACATTGAGTTGTTTTACAGTTTTATGGAGAGTGTTGTGATCTAGTTGAAGCACTTTCAGCTATTTATACTAAAATGTAGTTGATTTTCCAGTCTATAAATTCTATGGTTCAGCTGTTCAATTTGTTTGTCAAAAGTTGATTTAATTTTTAGAATATCTTTTTCAATTTTATACCTATCTTCTATCTATAATTTTATATCATTTGTAGTCCATTAATTTGCATTTGAATATATCCTTGAATTATATTAATGCCTTAAGCTTTATTATTAATTCATCCTTTAGTTTCTCGATTTAAGTTTCCAGAAACATACTCATAACATTATTCTCCGTCAGTGAATGATGATGATTCTCTATGTATACATTGGTAGAAATCATACATTTTATTTATCTATCAAAATCAAATTTGTCATAGTATTTACACGTTTTATTAATCATTAAAGAAAATAACCCCACTTTTAAACCCCATATTTGACCATCAACTTGTATTTTATCTTCATACAGTTTTAGATTTCTATCACCAAATTTCCATTCATTATAGAAATTTTTAGGTGAGCCATAGTTTGTATCTAATTCATTTCTTCCTTCCAAGACTAATAAGATAATATAAGTGTCTTCGGAATTGAAAGTCTGTGAGTAAAAATCACCTTCATAATCGTCACCACCATTTTCAGTATTAACATCATTAAATAAGATGCTATTATCAAATATTGTCCCTTATGCTAGGTTCTTTGGTATACTTGTCTCTATCTTGACTAATGGATTTTCAGGCGTTAAACTTGTATTATTTTCAACTTCTGTCTTCATTTTATTTTCTTCATTCATGGGAATTCTTTTAATTTTTTTAGAACTATTTATGAATTCTTTCAGTGGTTCTGTTGTAGGTTTAAATGTATCTCTTAGTTGTTCACGTGTATCTATTTCACCAGTTTTTATACTACGAAGCTTTTTCTTCAAGACATTTCTTGTCAACACCGACTGTTTTAAAATTTTCTCATCCATGTTTAATAAAGAAAAGGTATCAGCTATTAGATCAGCTTATCAGCTATTAGATCAGCTTATCAGGACCTGGTCTGGTTTTCAGATCAGCATTTCAGGACCTGGTCTGGTTTTCAGATCAGCTTTTCAGGACCTGGTCTGGTTTTCAGATCAGCTTTTCAGGACCTGGTCTGGTTTTCAGATCAGCTTATCAGGACCTGGTCTGGTTTTCAGATCAGCTTTTCAGGACCTAGTCTGGTTTTCAGATCAGCTTATCAGGACCTGGTCTGGTTTTCAGATCAGCTTTTCAGGACCTGGTCTGGTTTTCAGATCAGCTTTTCAGGACCTGGTCTGGTTTTCAGATCAGGTTATCAGGTATCAAATCAGGTTATTAGGTATCTGGGCTGGTTTTCAGATCAGGTTATCTGATTCAGATTGAGTTATCAGTTTACAATTAGCTAGTCATTTATTAAATTTATATGAATGAAGTTTCAGGTCAGATGAAATAACTAAAGTCAATCTCTTATGAGCAGTAATTTATATAGTTATGAAATAGTCAAATTGTTTTCTAAAACGAACATCATTTAATTTATCATCAAAAATCCATATTTATCCTTCCAACACTACAAAAATTTCTTGAAACTTTTCAAAATTCATATTACTCACAACATGATCCCTATAGACGAGCTTAATATTTTTCTCATCTTGCTTAAACATTATAATAACATTTGCATTGTCTCTTGTTAAATGCTTACAACCGTATTCATAAAAATTTTAAACAGCATTTTGAATGTTGTTTAAGCAAAATTCGCTAAATTTTAGCTTAAAAACGTTTTTTAATTTAAACCTTGTTTAATTCACCAAATCCTAAAAATTAACTGCACCCATACTTAAAATAATTTTGAGTTGACGTTGTAATTTTGCTTCATGTTTATTTGCATTTTTAACTTTGCCTATATGTATGTATGTATGTATGTATGCATGTATGTATGTATTTATGTATGTATTAGGAATTACACTAGAAGTTGGGCACAAGTAGAATGAGTCATCATTCTTCTGTCGCCCCATACAAAAATATACACGTACATATGTATGTATGTATATTATTCTGCTTTGCACAGGCAGCATCAGCAAATATCATACTTGAAATTCTTTAAGCTTCATTACGAGAAAAAATAAATGTATAATATAGTATTCTTTTAATTATGAAATTAACTTCTTCAGATATTCATATTTGATATAGATATAGTCAATATAAGTGTCTTTGGAATTGGAAGTGTGTTAGTAAAAATCACCTTCATAATCGTCATCACCATTTTCAGTATTAACATCATTAAATAAGATGGTATTATCAAATATTGTTCCTTATGCTAGGTTCTTTGGTGTACTTGTCTCTATCTTGACTGATGGTTTTTTAGACCTTAAACTTGTATTATTTTCATCTTCTGTCTTCATTTTATTTTCTTCATTGATGGGAATTCTTTTAATTTTTTTAGAACTATGAATTCTTTGAGTGGTTCTCTTATAGGTTTAAATGTATCTCTTAGTTGTTCACGTGTATCTATTTCACCAGTTTTTATACTACGAAGCTTTTTCTTCAAGACATTTCTTGTCAACACCAACTGTTTTAAAATTTTCTCATCCATGTTTACTAATAGCAAATAAGAGGTATCAGCTATTAGATCAGGTATCAGCTATTAGATCAGGTATCAGTTATCAAATCAGCTTATCAGGACCTGGTCTGATTTTCAGATCAGCTTATCAGGAGCTGGTCTGGTTTTCAGATCAGCTTATCAGGAGCTGGTCTAGTTTTCAGATCAGCTTATCAGGACCTGTTCTGGTTTTCAGATTAGCTTATCAGGACCTGGTCTGGTTTTCAGATCAGCTTATCAGGACCTGGTCTGGTTTTCAGATCAGCTTATCAGTAGCTGGTCTGGTTTTCAGATCAGCTTATTAGGACCTGCTCTGGTTTTCAGATCAGCTTATCAGGACCTGGTCTGGTTTTCAAATCAGCCTATCAGGTAGCTGGTCTGGTTTTCAGATCAGGTTATCTGATTCAGATTAAGTTATCAGTTTACAAGTAGTTAGTCATTTAAAACATTTATATGAATAAAGTTTCAGGTCAGATGAAATAACTAAAGCCAACCTGTTATGAGCAGTAATTTATATATTTATAAAATAGTCAAATTGTTTTCTATAACGAACATCATTTAATTTATTATCAAAAATCCATATTTATCCTTCCAACACTATACAAATTTCTTGAAACTTTTCAAAATTCATATTACTGACAACATGATCCCTATAGACGAGCTTAATATTTTTCTCATCTTGCTTAAACATTATAATAACATTTGCATTGTTTCTTGTTAAATGCTTACAGCCGTATTCATAAAAATTTTAAACAGCATTTCGAATGTTGTTTAACCAAAATTCACCAAAATTGTATTCATAATAGAATTTTAGCTTAAAAAACGTTTTTTTATTTAAACCTTGTGTAAATCACCAAATCTTAAAAATTAACTGCATCCATACTTAAAATAATTTTGAGTTGACGTCGTTGTAATTTTGCTTCATGTTTATTTGCATTTTTAACTTTGCCTATATGTATGTATGTATGCATGTATGTATGTATGTATGTATTAGGAATTATGTTATAAGTTGGGCACAAGTAGAATGCGTCATCATTCTTCTGTCGCCCCATACAAAAATGATGTTCGTTTTAGAAAACAATTTGACTATTTCATAACTATATAAATTACTGCTCATAAAGGATTGACTTTAGTTATTTCATCTGACCTGAAACTTCATTCATATAAATGTTATAAATGACTAGCTACTTGTAAACTGATAACTCAATCTGAATCAGATAAGCTGATCTGAAAACCAGACCAGCTACCTAATAACCTGATTTGATACCTGATAATCTGATCTCAAAACCAGCCCAGGTCCTGATAAGCTGATGTGAAAACCAGACCAGGTCCTAAAAAGCTGATCTGAAAACCAGACCAGGTCCTGATAGGCTGATCTGAAAACCAGACCAGGTCCAGATAGGCTGATCTGAAAACCAGACCAGCTCCTGATAGCTGATCTGAAAACCAGACCAGGTTCTGAAAAGCTGATCTGAAAACCAGACCAGTTCCTGAAAAGCTGATCTGAAAACCAGACCAGGTCCTGAAAAGCTGATCTGAAAACCAGACCAGGTCCTGAAAAGCTGATCTGATAGCTGATACCTGATCTAATAGCTGATAAGCTGATCTAATAGCTAATAGCTTTTATTTATTAAACATGGATGAGAAAATTTTAAAACAGTTGGTGTTGACAAGAAAATATCTAATGAAATTTAATGGAATTTTATAATATTGTGAAATTCAATTCGTATTGTGTAGGACCTCTCAAAGATAACAAGACTGTATATGTTTAAGTGATATGAAAACAAAAAAGAAAAATTTTTGATCTAGCGAAGTAAAGCCAATAGAGAAACAAAATATAAAAATGTAGACATTTGTAGTTACAATTTATATTTAGTAAATTTAAGCTGAAATAAAAAACCATTTACATATTTTAATATTTTTTCAATATTTTATTTAACATTTTTCTTAAAAATCTTAGTACTAATACAAATTTAACTCTATGTATAAATAAAAATATATAGATATAAAAAGAAAAAAGATCATTAATCGAATATTTGATTTTAATTTACAAATAATTTAGGTGTAGGTAAAAAGATAAAAGTTTTAAGCCATTAAATTTTTACATGTTTTGTGTGAATAAAATACTAAAATTAATAGATAAATTCATAAACAAATACATAAACAATAAATAAATTAATAAATAAATAAAGAAATAAATTAATAAACAAATAAATAAATACTAAATACATAAATTAATTAATAAACAAATAAGTAAATAATAAATAAATTAATAAATAATTAAACAAATAAATAAATTAATTAATTAAATAATAAGCAAATAAGTAAATAATAAATAATTAAAGAAATACATTAACAAATAAATACAATTAGTACAAAATTAAATTGTCTTTTGTCATCTTACATGCAATTTAGTAGGACGCATTCTATTCTACATCCATTGTTTCATTGTTTCGGTCTATGTAATGTCCCCAAGCACGCGTTTTAATTTTATCTTTCATTATATTTCTTTTATCATCAGAAAAGCTAAGTGCTATTTTATGTAGTTTTTGGGTATATAGTTGATGTGTTTTAGATTTAAACAAAAACATTTCATCCGAGATAATTTTGGATTCAAATAAGCAACTTTTGTAATCATTAATGAACAACTTTTTAATTACAGACTTTTTGACTCCCTTAGATTTTTTAACAGCTTCCGAGCGAAGAGTCGATAGAGAATACATTTTTGCTCTCAAACCAACAAACTCTGTCATTATATCCCCATTGTTTTCATCTTTCATCATTCCCAAAACCTTCTTATTGAGTAGCGGTAAACGAAATTGGTTATCTATAGGATATTCTGACGTATCAAAATTCAAACTAATATCATTACGGATGTCATCGTAAAAATCATCAGTTTTAATTGAATAAATAAATGAGTCAGTATCCATATAGTTGAGAGAAATGTTCTCTCCAAATTTAGGCTTCATGAAGCCATAATGGAAGTCGTACATTCTCCACTTGGATAACTCCAGTACTGTGAAACCAACATATATAGGTTTATCATATAGTGGTTCCATTTTTTCTAACTCTACCGCATACATATCATCAGAAAATTTTGTTAACTGTTTAAAATTTGGTTTCGCAATTAATGCTCTGAGCCCTAAATGATTCCTGTTTGTTGTTTCCCAAGATGAAGTAATTCTAATGTCCCTACGTTTTTCAATGTTTTCCATTGTCTTCCGTAAACAGCATTGTTTAAAAGTTTAAAGAAATCTTTTTCAAAATTATTTTTAGCTTTTGTCCTATGAAATGTGTTTAAGTCAATATATTTTTTTAGCCAAAGGGATTGCTTAAATCTGAGTATTCTATGGATTTGTTTTAAGATGAGGCCATTTGAAATGGCTTGTTTTAAAACTCTATAGTGTATGGTGTAATTTGTTTTTGAGTGTAAGTCTGCAACTAATTTTTGGATTTTGGATCCCCCCACGGGCTTATTTTGAGGACAAAATGGCAAATCATTATGTAGATCATGCACTGAATCGGGATAGTCTATATCCACTTCCAAAATGTACCCATACTCTGCAGTATCAGAAATTTTTTTAACATCAAAATCGGTATCACATACCCACTCAAATTCACCGCAAGGAAGATATTCCGACATCGCCCAACCATACAAATTGTTAGCGTCTAAATATACAAGAAATTCCGATGTTTTTGCTGCATCAAAATCTTCTAAATACTTATTATTCGCCTTCGAATATCTTTGCGAGCATTGAACTAGTCCACCTCTTATTCCGTTTTGCATAAACATATACATTTCGGAATCAGTGAACAGTTCGAGTGAAACTTCTGTGGTTTTCAACATTGCATCCCAAGATAAGCCTGGTGCTGTATAATAGTGGCAGGGGTCCAAATCGTATATATCTTTACAAATTTTCCTAAAATTTTCAAACACGTCGGTTAAAAGAAGGACATCTGTCTTTAAATAGAGTTCAGTATAGTCAAGGAGGGTTTACAGTTAAACTCTCTCCATATTTTTTGAGCATGTTCATACTCGACTACATCACATTCTTCATTCGTTAGAATATTGAAGAACTCTTCTCTATCAGGGAGTTTAATTTCCTTAAACTTAGTCATGGAATCCATGTAAGAGTACGGAAATACACCCTTTCTTCTGATCAGGTTGAAATGAGCTTCATCAACGAAACATGATCGAATAGTATTAAAATCATTGCTATCAAGATTTTTCGCTAGCGTATCTAAGCTCGAAGCCATAAATCTAAACGAGTCTATAAATCTTATTTGAAATCCATGTTTTGCATCTAAACTGATGAAAATTGAAAGAGAAATATAACGCTCTGTGTTCTGGGGAATCACTTTTATTGTGGAATTTTTATAGTAGAAAGTTCTTTGAAAAATAAGTGCATATCGTATGCAGAAAGATTATGCAAGATAACCGGTATAAAATGAGGTGTTTTATAATTCAAATTACAGTCACTATGAGCTGCCCCACGATAATTACCCGTAAGATGACAATGATCTCTAACTTTATCATTATTTAATATTTTCTTACAAATATGACAATTTTGTGCATTATTATATTGAACTATTTCTATTGGGGTCATGAACATTTTCTTAACTTTAAGTAAATAATTTAGATAAATATCTGTACAATCTTCAACTATTTTTTTGATAAATATGTTCGCCGAATCTTCACCAAAATAGTGTCTATATAAATTATTTTCTCTCTTAAAGCTACAATTAATAAAATAAGCGAATGCACACGCATGATGTTTCTGTACATTTGTAGTGCTTTTACTTACAGGATCATCAACTTTTTCCAAAATTGATTCAAAGTCTGCGTAGATTACAAATGGTACATCTAACTGTTTGTAGTAGTTTTGAAACTTGATGATAGTTTCATCTTCGGGCATTCTGATGACTTTTTTCCCACAAACATTTTTGTGGTGATTATACACATAATCATCATGTGTATAAAATAAGCAGGTGTTGCAAATATGTATCTTACTTTTGTGTGATGTTATGTTGGAACGAAGAAGTCTGAAGGAAATATAGAAAATACCAATAAGAAATAAATAAATATAACAGTAAGAAGTAACTATTTAAATAGAGATGAAAACACATTTTGCATAAATGCACAAATTAAACTTACTTTGATATATCCGTGATGAGCACATAGTGGAAGTTTTCATCGGACTGGAGTAATAACAGATTAATATGAACAAGTTTTTCTCCTTTTGTTATGTAGTACGGTCCTATAAGCGATGTTCCATTGTGACCGAATACGTTGATGCTCATATGATTTTGACGTTCGAATTGTTTAATCTGCTTCAATGGAAGTGGAAACTCTAGGCCTTCGAAATTTAATACAACTGCCCCTATATTAATATTATCAGCAGAAATATTTGTTATATTGTAATTTCTACAGTTTTTCCGCTGTTTAGGACTCAGACCACTATTTACATTCAAAGCCGCAATGAGACACCATTTAAAGCAGTAAATATCATTGTTTTCGACATTTATGCAAGCACGTTTCATTGCAATATTTTTTGGGAGCGGGATAAAGCTCGATCCTCTTATTATAGACGCCTTGTTTATATTAACTTCAAGGGAATTTATTGAAATCAAGGTCCATCCGCTATCCCTCTCTTGAAATTCTTCCATTTTAGCTCTTAGCTCCTCGGCCTGTTTCTTGTACATATCCTCTATGTCATCAGACAATGTCACCAACATCATTTTAGAAATATGTACAAGTTGAGAAACATTCATCTCATCATTCACCGTCTTCATATAATCGCATGTGAGCTCCATATTAAATTTAAATGTAGTATGTATCCTACTACATTCAATTAACTGTTGTAGTATAGAGCTCTTAGCAGATTTCAGAAACTGCTCCGGAAACATAACAGCCTCATTTTTGTTGAGGAGGATATATGTCTCGATCCTACCATTGAAGTTGCTCGCTCTTTTAGTGAGAAGATCTCCAATCTGTTCTAGGTGACAACTGTTTTTATGTTTTGTGGTTCTGACATGAGTCATGAAACCATTTGATGGGATCATCTCATCACAATCCTCACAATACTTTTTTTGAAGATCAAGCTTACTAGTTCCATATTTGTGCGTTTCCATATGCTGATTTAGTTTTGTTTGAGTCATAAAGACTTTATTGCAGATTGCACAACTTTTAGTATTCATTTTATATATTTTTGTTTATTAATTAATATAATTATTTTATTTATAAATAATTTATTTAATTATTTTATTTATTAACAATTTATTTTAGTTATAAACAATTTATTTTAGTTATAAACTTGTTTAACAAACAGTAATTAGTTCTAGCACTTTTATAGTTTTTGGATTTTAAACACTTTAGAAATTTTGGTTGGGAAAATAGGTTGTCACTTGTTGAGATATCAAAGCAGACTGATGCCAATCTACATTATTTCTTCTACTTATATACTTTATATGAGAATCGCGTAGTAGTCATCAATTCTAATTTATTACGACATATGATGAAATTCATACATACACATACACACACACACACACACACATACATTTCCATAATTCTCTATTGGTATTACGATATATGATGAAATTCACACACACACACACACACATACACACACACATACACACACACACACACATACATATTTCCACAATTCTCTTTTGGTATTACGATATATGATGAAATTCATATACACAGCAACACCCAGAATAAAATCGCTAGCATCAGTTTGTAATACAAAGGTACGAGAAAAATCGGGACACGTAAAAGTAGATGCTTCTATAAGTTTTGGTGTATGTCTCCAAAAGCTATTTCCTATATACTGAAATAAACATATCATTACCCTATTCAAAAAATCTACTTATCAATCTGATTTGATTCAAAACATTTAACATCTGAAATTCACTTGTACATATAAAACCTATGCCAACACAATATTTTCTATCTACATACGAATAGCAACATCAATATCCTAGAAAACATATTCACATTCATTTGTAAATATGTATGAAAAACTCTCGAAGGCTAAACAATACACAAGAGCAATGATATTCTTCAAAGTAAAAATAGATACGATCACATACATTAATACAGCAACATATAGATACATTACCAAATACATTCCCTATCCACTTCCATGTACAACAGGGTTGCCACTCTCTGCAGCTATTAGATTATTTCCCCAGAGATCGCAAACATAAATGCAATACAATAACCCTACATAAGCATACCAACGATAACTCAAAACAGCTACCCAAAGCCTATCAAATAACAATCACTACCCTGCAGTCAGACTGGGGCCAAATGTCTCTATGTCAACACTAAATTTCTACAATTTCTTTTCTATTCGTCAGTATAAAAGAAAGAGAGACAACAAATGTGGTCTATTTCTGGTGGCTTTTGCAACAACTTGTCAATATTCATATAATTGTGTGTACGTAAGGTATAGAAATATACCACTAAATGTCTGGTTGGTATGTCTCCATGTTCCCATAAGAACTATGTATTCACTACCTAGTCAATTGTTTTAGTGTTACTAGTAGATTTTCAATGACAAGCACATGCTAAATGTCTATAGCACAAAGTATTGTATGGGGATTAATTAGAGAGTAGTACTGGTGACAAAGTCAAAAGCGACTCAGTACATTTTCACCATCGACATTTCCTTCAGGGTACATACACACAAATACACAGATCCCTTGTTACTACCCTGCAGTCAGACTGGGAGCAAGTGTCTTTGTGTCAACACTAAAATTCTAGTAACAATTTTGGTCTAATAACTTTTCTTCTATCCGTCAGTATAAAAGAAGGAGAGAGGAGGAATTGACCATAACTTGTCAATATACATACATTTGTATGTACGTAAATTATAGAAATGTACCAGTAAATAACTGTCTGGTTAGTATGTCTCATGACCCCATAAGAACTATGTAGTCACTACCTAGTGAATTGTATTTTTATTAGTAGGGTTTCAAAGTATTGTATGGGGGATAATTATAGACTAGTACTGGTGACTAGTCAAAAGCTAGTCAGCACATTTTCACCATCGACATTTCCTACTGGGTATAATGATTGTCTGCCACTACAACAAAAGTATTGGACACCATCAAACATGCAAGTAACTACAAAAACACATACTCATACATACACACACTCACACGCACCCACATATACATACATACATACACTGTAAGCACAACACTTCTCTACAATAACAACAAAAGCTGTACACACAAGTATACATACATACACATCCACAAAGAATCAAAGTCACACACACACATACACATACACACACATAGCTAAGAAAATCCCCAGCATGAAAATCCCCAAAATCCCCCCATTTGTAACAGGGTTGCCACCCTTTTTGATTTTCCCGGTTTTTAATTCCCAAAACAGGACTATCGCCCCCATTACTACACTACTAAGGCTTGTACTTCTTTGATATTTCTGGGCGGCTTCAACTTTCTCACGTTCTCTACCTTAGCTGGATCTGGAAGGGCCCCTTTTTCTGAGCACTTGTGCCCCAGGTAGACTATTTCCCTTCTTAGAAAATGGCATTTTTTGGTGTTTAATTTAAAACCACTTCCACGTAACCTGGATAGCACGTTGCATATTTTCTTCTCATGGTCTGCTATATTTCTTCCGTAGACCACGATATCGTCCAGATATACGAAGCATTCCATGCCCTGTAGACCTGTTAGTATTGTATTCATAATCATTTGAAACGTTGCGGGTGCACTTGTGAGACCGAAAGGCATTCTGTTAAACTCGAAATGTCCCTTGTCAGTGCTAAATGCTGTTTTCTCTTTGTCATTTTCGTCCAAAAGCACTTGATGGTATCCACTGGCCAGATCCAATGTTGTGAAATACTATTCCCCAGCTGGTCCAGAATTTCGTCAATCCTTGGAATTGGGAAAACTTGCTTGATTGTGACTTCATTCAGTTTTCTGAAGTCAACGACCATCCTATATTTTTTCTGCCCATCCTGCAATTTTTTGGGAACCAATAGAAGAAGTGAATTCCATGGAGTTACACTAGGGCTTATTATTCCATTTTCTAGTAAGTCTGACACCTGACGGTTGATTTTATCCTTATGGATTTGTGGGAGACGGTATTGCCTTTGGTTAATGGGCGGCTGATTCTCTCTAATCGGAATCTTATGTTTCATTCGTGACGTGAACGGCTGTTTATCTCCCTCCAACATGAATACATCGTGGTACTGTTCACATATCCTGTTCATTGATTCTTTTTCATCACTGTTCCAATCTTCCTTGACTAACATATTCGATAACTCCTGTATTCTCTCTAAACAAGTGCTTTCTGATTATCTAGTTCCCTTATATTCGGTATAATGGTTAACATTTGAGAACTCTACTTCAATTTCTTTCTCCAAAGGAACTTTGTGATCCGTCGAGTTAAGTATGGGTACTGCAGCCTTTCCATTCCTTACGTTGACCACCGTATTTCCCATATAAACCCCTGGAAAGATTTCTTGTTTGTGGACAACGACTGTGTTGTTCTTTGTTTGTATTGTGATTGGTACTATTGTCACCGTTCTTCCGCCGACACTCAACTTTTTCTGATTTAAAGTTGTAAAATCGGTCATTTCATTGTGAAGTTTGAAGGTTTTTATCCATTGCCTGCTTTCATTGAACAGCTTCAGCGTGCCATTAACTGAGTTTATTATACTCTTGTTCCAAATGTTATCCCTTCCGAGAATGCCATCCCCTGGGAATTCGCTGTCATTAGATACTACACCGAAATCCCACTGTTTATCCTCTCTAGCGTGTATGTCCAACGCACAGTGGCGTGAATTAAAAAAAAGTGGTAAAAAGTCCGCAACTTTTGAACTAGTTAACCGATTTCGATGAAACCAACTGTTTTGGAAAGTAGAAGTGTTGAACTTTTTAGAAAGCATATTTTGAGGCACCCTGTTGTAAGACAGGGTAGCTCCAAACAGCCTCAAAGTGGGAAAGTGCGGGTATCGAAATTCTTTCGGAGCTTGTAACTTTTTCATCTCATCATTCACCGTCTTCATATAATCGCATGTGAGCTCCATATTAAATTTAAATGTAGTATGTATCCTACTACATTCAATTAACTGTTGTAGTATAGAGCTCTTAGCAGATTTCAGAAACTGCTCCGGAAACATAACAGCCTCATTTGTGTTGAGGAGGATATATGTCTCGATCCTACCATTGAAGTTGCTCGCTCTTTTAGTGAGAAGATCTCCAATCTGTTCTAGGTGACAACTGTTTTTATGTTTTGTGGTTCTGACATGAGTCATGAAACCATTTGATGGGATCATCTCATCACAATCCTCACAATACTTTTTTTGAAGATCAAGCTTACTAGTTCCATATTTGTGCGTTTCCATATGCTGATTTAGTTTTGTTTGAGTCATAAAGACTTTATTGCAGATTGCACAACTTTTAGTATTCATTTTATATATTTTTGTTTATTAATTAATATAATTATTTTATTTATAAATAATTTATTTAATTATTTTATTTATTAACAATTTATTTTAGTTATAAACAATTTATTTTAGTTATAAACTTGTTTAACAAACAGTAATTAGTTCTAGCACTTTTATAGTTTTTGGATTTTAAACACTTTAGAAATTTTGGTTGGGAAAATAGGTTGTCACTTGTTGAGATATCAAAGCAGACTGATGCCAATCTACATTATTTCTTCTACTTATATACTTTATATGAGAATCGCGTAGTAGTCATCAATTCTAATTTATTACGACATATGATGAAATTCATACATACACATACACACACACACACACACACATACATTTCCATAATTCTCTATTGGTATTACGATATATGATGAAATTCACACACACACACACACACATACACACACACATACACACACACACACACATACATATTTCCACAATTCTCTTTTGGTATTACGATATATGATGAAATTCATATACACAGCAACACCCAGAATAAAATCGCTAGCATCAGTTTGTAATACAAAGGTACGAGAAAAATCGGGACACGTAAAAGTAGATGCTTCTATAAGTTTTGGTGTATGTCTCCAAAAGCTATTTCCTATATACTGAAATAAACATATCATTACCCTATTCAAAAAATCTACTTATCAATCTGATTTGATTCAAAACATTTAACATCTGAAATTCACTTGTACATATAAAACCTATGCCAACACAATATTTTCTATCTACATACGAATAGCAACATCAATATCCTAGAAAACATATTCACATTCATTTGTAAATATGTATGAAAAACTCTCGAAGGCTAAACAATACACAAGAGCAATGATATTCTTCAAAGTAAAAATAGATACGATCACATACATTAATACAGCAACATATAGATACATTACCAAATACATTCCCTATCCACTTCCATGTACAACAGGGTTGCCACTCTCTGCAGCTATTAGATTATTTCCCCAGAGATCGCAAACATAAATGCAATACAATAACCCTACATAAGCATACCAACGATAACTCAAAACAGCTACCCAAAGCCTATCAAATAACAATCACTACCCTGCAGTCAGACTGGGGCCAAATGTCTCTATGTCAACACTAAATTTCTACAATTTCTTTTCTATTCGTCAGTATAAAAGAAAGAGAGACAACAAATGTGGTCTATTTCTGGTGGCTTTTGCAACAACTTGTCAATATTCATATAATTGTGTGTACGTAAGGTATAGAAATATACCACTAAATGTCTGGTTGGTATGTCTCCATGTTCCCATAAGAACTATGTATTCACTACCTAGTCAATTGTTTTAGTGTTACTAGTAGATTTTCAATGACAAGCACATGCTAAATGTCTATAGCACAAAGTATTGTATGGGGATTAATTAGAGAGTAGTACTGGTGACAAAGTCAAAAGCGACTCAGTACATTTTCACCATCGACATTTCCTTCAGGGTACATACACACAAATACACAGATCCCTTGTTACTACCCTGCAGTCAGACTGGGAGCAAGTGTCTTTGTGTCAACACTAAAATTCTAGTAACAATTTTGGTCTAATAACTTTTCTTCTATCCGTCAGTATAAAAGAAGGAGAGAGGAGGAATTGACCATAACTTGTCAATATACATACATTTGTATGTACGTAAATTATAGAAATGTACCAGTAAATAACTGTCTGGTTAGTATGTCTCATGACCCCATAAGAACTATGTAGTCACTACCTAGTGAATTGTATTTTTATTAGAAGGGTTTCAAAGTATTGTATGGGGGATAATTATAGACTAGTACTGGTGACTAGTCAAAAGCTAGTCAGCACATTTTCACCATCGACATTTCCTACTGGGTATAATGATTGTCTGCCACTACAACAAAAGTATTGGACACCATCAAACATGCAAGTAACTACAAAACCACATACTCATACATACACACACTCACACGCACCCACATATACATACATACATACACTGTAAGCACAACACTTCTCTACAATAACAACAAAAGCTGTACACACAAGTATACATACATACACATCCACAAAGAATCAAAGTCACACACACACACACACACACATAGCTAAGAAAATCCCCAGCATGAAAATCCCCAAAATCCCCCCATTTGTAACAGGGTTGCCACCCTTTTTGATTTTCCCGGTTTTTAATTCCCAAAACAGGACTATCGCCCCCATTACTACACTACTAAGGCTTGTACTTCTTTGATATTTCTGGGCGGCTTCAACTTTCTCACGTTCTCTACCTTAGCTGGATCTGGAAGGGCCCCTTTTTCTGAGCACTTGTGCCCCAGGTAGACTATTTCCCTTCTTAGAAAATGGCATTTTTTGGTGTTTAATTTAAAACCACTTCCACGTAACCTGGATAGCACGTTGCATATTTTCCTCTCATGGTCTGCTATATTTCTTCCGTAGACCACGATATCGTCCAGATATACGAAGCATTCCATGCCCTGTAGACCTGTTCGTATTGTATTCATAATCATTTGAAACGTTGCGGGTGCACTTGTGAGACCGAAAGGCATTCTGTTAAACTCGAAATGTCCCTTGTCAGTGCTAAATGCTGTTTTCTCTTTGTCATTTTCGTCCAAAAGCACTTGATGGTATCCACTGGCCAGATCCAATGTTGTGAAATACTATTCCCCAGCTGGTCCAGAATTTCGTCAATCCTTGGAATTGGGAAAACTTGCTTGATTGTGACTTCATTCAGTTTTCTGAAGTCAACGACCATCCTATATTTTTTCTGCCCATCCTGCAATTTTTTGGGAACCAATAGAAGAAGTGAATTCCATGGAGTTACACTAGGGCTTATTATTCCATTTTCTAGTAAGTCTGACACCTGACGGTTGATTTTATCCTTATGGATTTGTGGGAGACGGTATTGCCTTTGGTTAATGGGCGGCTGATTCTCTCTAATCGGAATCTTATGTTTCATTCGTGACGTGAACGGCTGTTTATCTCCCTCCAACATGAATACATCGTGGTACTGTTCACATATCCTGTTCATTGATTCTTTTTCATCACTGTTCCAATCTTCCTTGACTAACATATTCGATAACTCCTGTATTCTCTCTAAACAAGTGCTTTCTGATTATCTAGTTCCCTTATATTCGGTATAATGGTTAACATTTGAGAACTCTACTTCAATTTCTTTCTCCAAAGGAACTTTGTGATCCGTCGAGTTAAGTATGAGTACTGCAGCCTTTCCATTCCTTACGTTGACCACCGTATTTCCCATATAAACCCCTGGAAAGATTTCTTGTTTGTGGACAACGACTGTGTTGTTCTTTGTTTGTATTGTGATTGGTACTATTGTCACCGTTCTTCCGCCGACACTCAACTTTTTCTGATTTAAAGTTGTAAAATCGGTCATTTCATTGTGAAGTTTGAAGGTTTTTATCCATTGCCTGCTTTCATTGAACAGCTTCAGCGTGCCATTAACTGAGTTTATTATACTCTTGTTCCAAATGTTATCCCTTCCGAGAATGCCATCCCCTAGGAATTCGCTGTCATTAGATACTACACCGAAATCCCACTGTTTATCCTCTCTAGCGTGTATGTCCAACGCACAGTGGCGTGAATTAAAAAAAAGTGGTAAAAAGTCCGCAACTTTTGAACTAGTTAACCGATTTCGATGAAACCAACTGTTTTGGAAAGTAGAAGTGTTGAACTTTTTAGAAAGCATATTTTGAGGCACCCTGTTGTAAGACAGGGTAGCTCCAAACAGCCTCAAAGTGGGAAAGTGCGGGTATCGAAATTCTTTCGGAGCTTGTAACTTTTGTAAATAGGGACCGATTTCAATAATTTTTTCAGCGGGACAATCTACGTTAAGAAATAAAAATAAAACATGCTAAGAGTACCATTTTATCTCTTTAAGTTTCCTAGTTATTTGACTTGAAAAATTTATTTTTTAATCTTTGGCCCTGACTTTTTTTATTCGTTAGTACATAACTTCTTTATTACTTGGCAAAAATCAGTATGTTTTAGTGTTTTTGAAAGAAAACTTCATTACAATTCATATAAAAAAAATTTTTTTTGATATCTGAAATATTGTAGCAAGGAATAATTTTGCAATTTGGATTTTTAAAAATTATGAAAAAATTTGGTATATTTTGTGAAAAAAGTATTCTTAATTTTTTTGGAATATTTAAAAAAATTACTAAGTATTTGAGAAAAACTTTGATTGTTTCTGAGAAAGGAGACATTGAGAAAGGCTGTAAAATAAATTTTGGATATTGTTGTTGGTGCACCCTACATTCAGCATTGGTCGAAAACTAGCAATTTTTTTTTCAAAAAATCCGATTTTCGGATGTGGCAAAAAAATTTCACGGTCGTTTTTGTAAATTTTTTAGTTTTTTATTATAACTAAATTTGTTATAAGTAACCTGTAAGAAACTCTTGACATCCTACACATAAATGTAGGCAGGAGAGGAGATTTTCTAAAAATTCTAAAATTTTTCTAACACAATTTTTCCCAATAAGAAAAAAGTATTATAAAATTATAAATTGGGAATCATTTTAATTTTTGTCAATAGTATGCACTTAGCTTTGCAAACTTAAAAAAAATTATTCTCCTACCTTCAATACTTTTTGAAATATTCGAAATCCAATTTTGATTAAAAATTTTAATTTTCTACATTTTTTATTTTTGTCTAAATTATTGATCTTATTTTCTTTACTGCAAATGTTTCTTAATTTTTTCTATGTTATTACAATAGTAGATATAATTGTCTATTCAACGGTATATAATATGTATTCCCTTGCCATTATATCATTCTTAAAATGTATACACAAATATAACACCTCAGATAACAATTTACGTGTTTTATCTGATACTCAAACAAACCCACATTTTTTATGAACTCTTGAAGCTGTTATTAAATACTTTCTTTACTTAAATACAATAAAATATAAGAATTAATATACACACAGTATATTTATATACCCACAAGGACAAAGGTACCTGCGCGCACATCTCCAATATGGGTGTGGTTTTACCTGATATTTGTATCGGCTTTTTATTCATAGCTTGTAAAATAGCTATTTATTTAAGCTGCGATGCATTGAATGTCATTATTTCAGTTATAGCTATCATGGAGATAACAATTAAAAATAAATCTCTCTGCAAATTAATGTGGGAAAACCTCACTGATGGCAGTACTCGGTTGGACAAGGTAGACCAAATGATGTACATAATATCTACTACATATGGTTTATCTGTAAACACCGATTTATCGAAAAAACTTGAAAATTTTTTTAAATTATATGAAAAGAAGATAAGTGAATGCAATAAATCAATTTCTAAATTTCAGAATAAAAATCAGGATTGGTTAGATATGGGACTATCTACGGAAATATACCCAAAGAAGTTTGGTCGGCCAAATAAAGATTACGATAACGTTCGACGCAGGAGCAAAAGGATTCAACAAGAAGACTTGATAAATACGTATTCGAAAAATGAAATCAAAGATTCATTCAAATTGATTTTAGCGAAGACTCAACTTAAAGAAGCAGGCAAAATCGTAGATGTGCTACCAGTTGCGTCTCCAAAAAGATTAAGACGGATGGTGGAAAGCATTCCAACGCCAAAATATAGTAAACATTTTACGGTGGAGGATGCACTAGCACTCATTATTAATTTGGGCCTTTCAAGAAATAAATACGATATCTTAAGGAAGATGCTTAAAGAAAAAAGTGGACCTTTGCCATCAAGTACATTGTTGTTAAAAAGAAAATCGGAAATTTTGCCACATCCGATAACAGTGGATAGCCGAAGTGCAGTCATTAGTTTGTCAGACCTTCTTCATAATACAGCATCAAGACTCATCGCTACTTTTGACGAAAGAGACTTAGATACATGTAATAATTCTGAACTAACACTAATATACAAATGGGGATGTGATAGATCATTTGGATTTTCAGAATATAGACAGCCCAGTGCATACGATAATGACTTCTCCAAAGTTTTAATGGCATCGTTAGTACCATTAAGGCTCCGACTACATAATGAAATGCCTTCAACAAGTAAAAATTCATTTAAGGATATGTGGGTAAATACTACTCCAGGCTCAAAGTTTTTATGCCGACCAATACGTTTTGAATACATCAAGGAAAACAAAGAAACAACTCAAAATCTGGTTGATTGTATAAAACATGAAATTTCTAATATAGAACCCATTGACGTTCATATATTAGGACGAGTAATAACAGTATCTTTAAGACCTTATTTAACAATGATAGATGGAAAAGTTGCAAATGCAATAACCGATACAAAATTTTATTTGATTTGTAATATATGCGGAAAGAAAAATTCCGATTTTAAGGACATTGAGAATTATACTCCAACTAATGAAGATGCCCTTAAGCTTGGAATATCACCACTTCATGCTCGGATTCGATTCATGGAGTACATTTTACATCTATCTTACGACAATAAATATCGCAGTGTACCAGAACTTCAGAACGTTGCAGTTGCTAATAATTCTGCTTTAAAACAGATACGGTTGGAAGAAAAGAATTCAAGATGAGTTTATGAAACGTGGCTTAATCATTGACAAACCTTTATATGGCTATGGAAACTCCAATAATGGCAACACTGCCAGGCGATTTTTTGATGACCCTGAAACCACATCTTCTATAACTGGTATTAGCTTTAATCTCATAAGACGTTTAAAAATAATACTGGCCGTCATAAATAGCAAAAAGTTAATTAATAAGGACAAATTTGAAATATATGCAAAAGACACTCTGATTCTAATAAATGAATTATATCCATGGAAATCAATAACTCCAACCGTACCTAAAGTGCTAGCACATACAAAAGAAATAATAGAAAACAACATTCTTCCTCTGGAGGAACTAACCGAAGAAGCACAGGAAGCTAGAAATAGAGATGTTAAGCAATATCGACTTTTCAATACACGTAAATGTTCTAGAGTTGCTCAAAATAATGATTTAATGCATCATTTGCTATTGTCGTCAGATCCAGTCCTACAAGGCATAAGAATGAAATGGTTGCCAAAAATAAGTATTGAAATCGAGAAGGACGATCCCGAAGCAGAGGAAATTAATAGCTTGCTAGGCCATGATGTCTCAGATTATTTTAAAGCAAATTCTTGAAGTAAAACCCAAATATAAATTAAAAACAACAAATGTATGTATCCATGCACTAAGATATGAGCAGGGCAAGTTTTTTGTGGCATTTTCCATTCTTGTCATATTAGCCATTCCTTCAATCATTGACATAGAAAACCATTATTAGTCCAATTTGCCATCAAATACCCTTTTTGCAACGCAGAACAGATTGTTATATGTCAGAGTGTTTTACCAGCCATTTTTGTCCGTCCCTCGTGCCACAAAAAACTTGCCCTGGATATGAGTAATAAAGAAAATGAAACTGAACTTACTAAATATATTTTTAATACAATTATCAGAATCAAAACGAGAAATTTAGTTGTAAGTTTTCATATTCATACATACATATGTACATTGTACATATATCTCTTGATACATAAGTATTTATATTCATACAAACAAATATCTGATATCATGGCAAAAAGTCTCTGGAATTCTCTGTCAAATTATATTCAAAACTTAGGCAATTTATATGCGTTTAAAAAGGAGCTACATAAAAAAATGTTCGTAATTTAATGTTCTAATGTTAAATTAACTACTAATTTTTTTTAAATAAATAAATAACTCAATCTATTTGTCCTTGTAGGTATATAAATATACTTATATTTATGTATATAAATTCTTATATTTTATTGTATTTAAGTAAAGAAAGTATTTAATAACAGCTTCAAGAGTTCATAAAAAATGTGGGTTTGTTTGAGTATCAGATAAAACACGTAAATTGTTACCTGAGGTGTTATATTTGTGTATACATTTTAAGAATGATATAATGGCAAGGGAATACATATTATATACCGTTGAATAGACAATTATATCTACTATTGTAATAACATAGAAAAAATTAAGAAACATTTGCAGTAAAGAAAATAAGATCAATAATTTAGACAAAAATAAAAAATGTAGAAAATTAAAATTTTTAATCAAAATTGGATTTCGAATATTTCAAAAAGTATTGAAGGTAGGAGAATAATTTTTTTTAAGTTTTCAAAGCTAAGGGCATACTATTGACAAAAATTAAAATGATTCCCAATTTATAATTTTATAATACTTTTTTCTTATTGGGAAAAATTGTGTTAGAAAAATTTTAGAATTTTTAGAAAATCTCCTCTCCTGCCTACATTTATGTGTACGATGTCAAGAGTTTCTTACAGGTTACTTATAACAAATTTAGTTATAATAAAAAACCAAAAAATTTACAAAAACGACCGTGCAATTTTTTTGCCACATCCGAAAATCGGATTTTTTGAAAAAAAATTGCTAGTTTTCGACCAATGCTGAATGTAGGGTGCACCAACAACAATATCCAAACTTTATTTTACAGCCTTTCTCAATGTCTCCTTTCTCAGAAACAATCAAAGTTTTTCTCAAATACTTAATAATTTTTTCAAATATTCCAAAAAAATTAAGAATACTTTTTTCACAAAATATACCAAATTTTTTCATAATTTTTAAAAATCCAAATTGCAAAATTATTCCTTGCTACAATTTTTGAGATATCAAAAAAATTTTTTTTGTTTTATTTTTATTTCTTAACGTAGATTGTCCCGCTGAAAAAATTATTGAAATCGGTCCCTATTTACAAAAGTTACAAGCTCCGAAAGAATTTCGATACCCGCACTTTCCCACTTTGAGGCTGTTTGGAGCTACCCTGTCTTACAACAGGGTGCCTCAAAATATGCTTTCTAAAAAGTTCAACACTTCTACTTTCCAAAACAGTTGGTTTCATCGAAATCGGTTAACTAGTTCAAAAGTTGCGGACTTTTTACTACTTTTTTTTTAATTCACGCCACTGTGCAACGTCAAAGAAAATAATGTCGTGGCGGCTCCTCCAAATGCGCCATTCAGTGTTTTTGTTTCCCTGAAACTTTTGTTAGGGTAAGTCTTCATTGCTCCTTCATTTATTAGACTGGAGTCTGCTCCAGTATCCACTAACAACACGAGTTTTCCTTCCTTGGCCTCTTTGCAAGGAATAGTAATGAAAACTGTATCCGCTAGTGCTGTACCATTGTTGCTAATATTTATATGTTGTGAAAGTTTTCCAATGACAATTCCTGTGTCCTCTTCTACCGATGCATTTTCCCTATGAAATGCATGGTCAGGATTATGAGGAGAGTTCTCCTCTCTTTCCCTATGTACCACTGCTTTATGCGTTATTCGCACAGGTACATCTTCTTCCGAGTCACTATCTGACTTTCTGACTTCCTTTGCTTCCACTTTCACCTTTTGCGTCTCTTCATTACATAGTATAAAACAAAGTCGCTTTTTCTGTCCCTATATCCCCATGTATGCTTAAATCTTTAAAACTGCGCAACGGATTTTGATGCGGTTTTTTTTTAATAGATAGAGTGATTGAAGAGGAAGGTTTATATGTACAATAATATCCATTAGATAGTGGGGAAATATTGTTATTTTGATGTTTCTAATGTGATGTTGTAAATAATTACATTTTTTCCGCTTAAATTGCAAACACAGGCTGAACCCTACGAGATTTATCCAAATGATGTGTTAAGTATTGTACACATTGAAAATGTCTACAGAAAACTCCGCTATGGTATATGTCTATCTCTTATGGATATCGCACAAAAACATTTTTAACCGACTTCAATAAAGAAGGAGGTTATCAATTCGTGTGTATTTTTTTTACTTTTTTTTATGTTCGTACACGCCTAACTCGGTCATTTTTAAGCCGATTTTTAAAATTCTTTTTTTGTTTGAAAGGGTTTGCCTGCAATTAGTTCCTATAATTTTTTTTTTTTTAAATCGGCAGGGAAAATTTTCTTCCCTATTCCATAACTCTGCTATTTGTGAACCGATTTTCAAAATTCTTTTTTGGTTTGAAAGAATTTTGCTTAAAGTTAGAACAAATTTCGTTGGGATATTTTGAGCCCCCCTTCACCCACCGAAAAAAAATTTATTAATGATTACATAACTTCTCTGATTTTTAAAATTCTTTTCTTTTCGTTTCAATATTATTTTCATACTTGCGTCCGTTTTGTAATCTTTTGGATTGATTCTTAGTATTGGAGTCAGTTTTTTTGCCAGAATTATTTTGTAATTTACTTTTTACGACAAATAATGGCTAATTTTCGAAGCGATTTTAACCAGTACATCATTAATCCTTATCTAATTAAATACCATAAATACATTGTTTATTTCATATAGAATGTTACTGTATATTGTAAAAGGCCCTACATCCTTTGCACAGCTAAGCTTTAAAAAAAGGTGAGATCTACCGGAAAAATTGCGGTAGCTGTTGCGTTATCCGGCATTGTCGCAAGGAGGCCGAACCGCCCACTCTACATTCAACTCCCGCTGAAAATTGCCACTGATGACAATAACAGCGTCTGTAGTATTTTTAAGCAGAGCAATACAGGAAAATTGATGCGTGACTACTCATTAATAGTCTGGGACGAAGCTACCATGTCAAACAAGACGTCTGTGGAAGCACTGGATAGGACAATGCGCGATTTGCGCAACAAAAATTCACCTCTGGGTGGATGTACAATTCTGTTATCAGGAGATTTCCGTCAAATTCTACCAGTTGTTACTCGAGGAACACGTGCTGACGAAGTAAAAAATGCTTCCTCAAAAAGATCCAACCTTTCGCGACATGTCGATAAATTAGAGCTTAAAACTAATATAAGGGTTTCGTCATCTTCGCGTGAGAACAGGCTATTTCCAGAGATGCTGCTAAAAGTTGGCAATGGAGAGTTAACACAAAGTGAGGGAAGGATTAACCTAGAAAACCTTTGTGTTTTGATAGACAACATCCAAGAGTTAGTCAAAAATTTCTATCTTGACATTGATAACATAAGTTATAAGACAATATCTTGGTTTAAGGAATGAGCGATTCTGTCACCAACTAACGAACAAGTAGATAAATAAATAACTTGATTCTTTCAAAGATTAATGCGCCGACGAAAATATACTACTCGGTCGATACTGTTCTCGATTTGGATGAAACTGTTCATTTTCCTACAGAAATTCTAAACTCTTTGAACCCGTCTTGACTCTCTCCTCGCAAAATGGTGTTGAATCCACCTAAACTTTACAATGACACGCGTTTGCTGGTAAAATCACTGAAAACTTTCATAATAGAGTGCACAATACTCACAGGATGTGTTACCGTAGAAGATGTATTGATTCCCCGAATCGCTCTGATACCATAAGACTTACCCTTCCAATTTAAACGTTTACACTTTCCGGTAAATACATCTTTTGCAATTACCATTAATAAATCGCAGGGTCAAACCTTCAACGTTGCATGCTTAGATTTTAGCGTTGACTGCTTTTCAAATGGCCAACTGTATGTCGCTCTTTCAAGAGTAACTTCTAGAGAAAACATGTTTGTATTGTCGAATGATAAGAAAGCTGTTAACGTTGTATATAAAGACATTCTGTAATATGTTGTTAATTGTCGTAAAAATTAATTAAATAGGTAAAAATGTAAAAAGTAAATAAGTAAAAATATAGTGTATGAATTTAGAATTTATTGCGGGCCACGGGCAGTAATGAGTAAATCAAACTACTGGATCGATTTTAATCATTTTTTCATTGAATGACATATGCTATATATTTTATACCCGTGCGAAGCCGGAGCGGGCTGCTAGTTCCCAATATTCTCCTTTAACCCATTCGCAACCCTTTTATATTGCACCGTCTCTATTAATTCCTCGCACTGATTCTCATCGCCCTCACATATTCCGCCCTTGTTATCTTTTTGCCATTTAAGCTCGTTCATTTTTTTGGTTCCCCGGCTATTGGCTGTAGCCGGGCCGCATAAAGTTTCCCGAAATGTCACCGGTACTATTTTCTTTATTCATGACCTTATTATTATTTGTAAAATCTCTGTCATTTGGTTCTCTCCCTGCGCCAAATCTGCTCTGACAGGCACGCGCAAAATGCCCTGTTTGATTGCATTTTCATCTGTGGAGATCTCTCAGAAGGTTGTGGTATATTTCCATTTCTTCCCTGGGCTTGGCCCGTATCATTGGATTCATATCTGTGCCTTTGGTTCACTCTTTCGGGCTGTCGTGATTTACAAAACTGATTTTCGCTGTGGCCGCTTATCCTACAAGTTCTACATTAGAGCGATGATAACCTCCTACTACAGTTGTCGAAGGAGTGTCCTTTATTTCTGCAGTAAGTGCAAGTGCTGATAAGTTTTTCCCTATTTCCGCATTGGGGGCCTACCTCATGGCCATATTTCCCACAGTTAATGCAATACAGTGCATTTAATCGCTCCTTACAATTTAACCTCTCATGTCCCTTTTTGTGGCAAAAACTACATGGGGATGCTTCCAACACTGTGTTGACTGTGCCTTGGTTTTCTCCAAACAACTCCTCCGCTTCTTTTACTATGGCTACGAGGGATCTCAGTTCCTGTCTTTCCTGTCCAATAAATCTTGCTCTGAGAGCTTGATCTCTAAGCCCTTTAATAAAACTCTTCACATCTATCCTTTTTAAGTCCTTTATCATAACCTCAATACTGTCTGCTGACCACTCTTCCTTTATTGTGTTGATTGCGTCATTGAGCAGGACCTCAATACGGTCTCCGAATCCACTGGCTGATGCTCTGCCTGCATCCTAATATCTGCTGCCTAATCTGATCCAGGCTTTTCTTCTTCAAATATGCTTTCTTGATGGCGTTACACAATGCATCCACGGGTTCAAATTTCTGTTGCGAGATTCTAGCATATGCCATACCCATAAGGCGTAATTTTAGGCATTCGATGACATTATCCCGTGTGCTACTATCCCCTCCCGAAAAAATTTCTCTTTCCACCATTTTACATCCCTGGATGTATCTGAAGACCTCAGACGATAAATCAGGTCCATCAGTGCCAAAGAATGTTGGCACTATGTTATTTACTACTTTAGTAATTTTCGATAAAGTTGGCATCCTGATTGTTTGTTGTACTATATTTCCCTATTTAATACTTGTCTAGGTGGGGCTGTTTGTGTTTGCAAATAATTCTTTGTATCTGATATTAATTTATAAAATTCCCCAATAATATCAACGTCGGATATTTTTGTCTTTTCCAATCTATTAAATTCCGCTTTGTTCCGTTCAAGCTTTTCTAATTTTCTTGCTCTAGTTTCGGCCGTGTAGCCTCTGCTGCCTGCCTTTTTTGCGTTACTCAAAATTATTTTAGTTTTCTCTAATAACTCTAGAGCAACTGCCTGCTCCCTATAAGTTTCTATTTCGTCTACCACTCCTTTTTGCTCCTGAGTTATAATTATTGTCGGAATTTCTTTATCTCCTGCTTCTGATAACTCCTCGTGCAACGATGGTGTAGGTTACCTAGACCTATGTATTGTATTTAATTCGTGTCGGGCGTTTTCTAGTGCTATTCGAAGTCTTTGAACCGTGTTATCCTGTGTTTCTATCAGTTGTTGTTTTTTTTAGCTGTTTCTTAAACTCCTTTTCACTTAACTCCTTTTGTTTTAACTGGCTAACTAGTTCTGTATTTTCTCTGACTACTTCCTTTAGTAAGCTTTCTGTGTAGCTTAGTTGCTCACGTATTTTCCTGCTATGATTTTCAAGTAATTTCTTTGTTTCTTCTAATTCTGTTACCCTTCTTGAAAATTCGTCTGATTGTTCCTCATTAATGTCTGACAACACTTGTAATATGTATCCCACTTCCTCTAACTTCGTCAATTTCCTTTCCCGTACAATCTACCTATGTATGCTTGTAGAATTCTCGTCTGACTTCCAATTAGTGAGTTCTGACCATGCTAGAACTCGTAAACTGTCTACCTCAAAATTATATGCATCCAACCTTGCCACTACTAAATCGTCTGTTCTTCCTTGTGGACCGTCCATTCATATGATAAGAAAACTATTAAAATGTACTTACCATTTGCAGGCTTAACTGTTGCATCTTCTTTTCACTTGTTTTTTAAAATGCCGTAATTACTTACTTACTGAACTCAAGCCTGATTAAGAAATTATTTCTGATTAAAAATTCACTATAGTTCAATTAAATCTAATAATGTCTCATGCCGTAATTACTATATATTTTTTTTATTTTTTTTGTGATTTTCGCGTTTAATCCTTTATTTCCAGCAACGCAGGATTAGACAGACTGAAGGTAGCTAGAATTTAGTCTTTTATCAGGCTGTATATTCTGTACTGCTGCACGTTAAGTCCTATATTCTTAACAATGCAGGATCAGACAGACCGAAAGTAGCTAGAATTTAGTCTTTTATCAGGCTGTCCTTTTTTGCACCGCTAAAAACTAACACTCAACCCGTAAATTTTTTTTATACAGTATTTTTCGGTTAATTGACCCTACGGTTAATTGGTTTCCACGCTTAATTGAACCATATGATCGGGCAAAAAAATATTGCATACGAAAGCACATGTAAATTTCCTCGGATAATTGAACCCGGTTAATTGATTTTCCCGCTTAATTGGTTCAAAGTTCATGTCATCAAAAATAAATTTCCTCTTACTTTTACCCGGTTAATTGCATTATTATTGAATAATAATCTAGCATTTTTGCACATACATATTTGACATCATTTGTGAAAAACACTGGGTGGCATCTCTACTAATGGAAATAATAATAAATACCTGCGTGTACACATATGTATATGTAAATTTTTTTCTGTTACTTGGATTTTTTTCGTTTAAGGTAAAAAAAAAATTATTTTGAAAAACTTAAAGTGCACATATGCGATTTCTTTTAATTCATTAGTAGTTACAATTATGCGTGATTTCTGTAATTGATCAAACTGTTCAATTAAACGGGATTCTTGTAATTCAACGAATTGTTCAATTAAGCGGGTATCGGCTAATTGGTTCCCCGGTTAATTGAACAAAAAGTTGTGCAAATTTTGATGTGCAATTAACCGAAAAATACTATATATATATCCTATCCTACCGGCTGCGCCAATATTATAATCCTGGAGGGTCCCGTGGGATTCGCAGGAATTATTTGCTTAATAATTACACTATGGAACATTTTTGAGATTGTTGTCTGGGGGGTGAGAAATTCCATGTCAGGGTGATGGTACTAGGTCAGTATTAGGGTTTGGGATTTCCCGGACTTTTGCACTTCCCGGGAAACGGGAATTAAAAAATCAAGTTCCCGGGAATTCCCGGGAAAAGCTAATTTTCTAAATGTATTAAATGAAAGTTGGTGAAATTTCGATTGTTTTATTAATGTAAGCATTCTTTTGAAATAAAAGTTAATAAAAAAGCAGTTCTAAGACAAATTATTAAGAATTTTTAATTGAATTTAAGCAAATGGAATAAAGTTATTACACACCAAAAGATCATACAAAAACCAATTGACGACTGTTACCACAATTAGTAGACAATTTTCTAATAAGACCTACCTTCATTTTAATAAGAATTTGCCTTGCTTGTTTCTCATTATTTTTGAAAAAGTTCCAGGCGGTTTCTTATCGTTAAGTACAAGCAGGTTACAGTACCATACTGCTCTGCGCCGAATTTTGAATACCCTGAGCCACAGTATGTCTAAGTGTATTTCATTTTATTTCTCCTAAAATATTTTCTGCAGGGTTTCCATAATAGCGTCTACTTGTAATCAATTTAAGTTACGTCAACTCAGAGTTCTTATAGCTTAAAGTTTTCACTACACTTTTCAAAATTTGTTCACTAATTCGGCGAAAAATCACTTCAAGTTCGCTTAGCATCGAATTATTTAGTCATACAATCATTCAAACGAACTTTTGTAATATATAAAAAAAGAATACGTTTTTATATTAAAGTAAAATATATATTTGTTTCCTCTTAATCAGGCTCAAGGTCATAATCATTTTGTTTTATTAAATTATTGATTTTTCTTATATCTTTTATTTTTTCAATATTTCGTCCTTCTTCAGGAAAAATTCTGTATAAAGGACAAAAAACAAAAATAAAAACATATGTATGTACATTAAATATATATGTAAATACAAATTTCAATTTTATATACATAAATACAACAAAAACATATTATTATCTTACTTAGAGTAAGGTCGTCAGCTGTCCGCTTTGAGAAAGAGTCAAATTCTTACTAAAAACCTGTTTGTTTATTTTCTTATTTTTTGTTTATGTTTAGCTAATACATGTCTATATGTATGCGCGCAATTTTCTGTGTCTGTTTTATAGTTCATCCTTATATTTTGACGAATGGGTTGATTGCCTAACATTCTGTAAATTTATTTTTAATTACACTATGGAACATTTTTGGGATTATTGTCTGGGGGTAAGAAATTCCAAGTCAGGGTGATGGTACTAGGTCAGTATAGTAAAACCCTCAAAGCGTTTGGCGTTCGTATGTGTCAGTTTTTTTTTATGACCTTTTAAATTTTTTCCTTATCTTGATGTTTTTTTGCTTAGTTGTAACATTTTGGCAAAAACGTAGTTTAACATAACTCGAGAACCACTTGTCCGATTTTGATGAAACAAATTTAGAAAAATTAAGAACTACAACTTCTCTAATCTGTTTCTATACTGTTTTCCTATATGTGCAACAGTTTCGAAGTTAAAAATGAATGTATGAAGGGAAAGAAGTATTTTTTGCCTAAAAATTTAAATTTTTTTTTTTTAAATTCATAAAAAATCCAAAATGGAAAAAAGTGCCAAAACTAATTACTTTCGCGTAAAGTCACATAACTCATGAGCAAAAAAAGGGATAGATCATGAAAATCGATGCACGCGTTTCTCATTTATTCACAATTAGGTAAATGTATGAATTTCAAAAATTTGCTCCAGATATGCACAACATTATTTGGAGAAAACATTGACACTCACGAGCCGAACTCTCTCATATTTTTCTACTGTACTAAAAGAGAAATATTGATGTGGCAACACTGGTTCTGTAATGTTCACATAAAACATGCATTGTCATTATACATTTTCTCTTTCTCACACTGGTTCTGTGATTTTTGTCATTCAACAAGTGCCGACGAACGCGAACAGTAAAAGTGATTTTTCTCCAGTTTTTTAAAAGTTAACAAAAGAGAACAGAATATGGAACTGTGCAAGCCAGATATAAATAGCTTATGCTACTGCTGTGGTCAATATGTCTCAACACATAAAAAAGTGGAAATTTCAGTACTCATTTTGTTCAAACATACGAGATGTACTTCAACCAAAATGTTATAGTGAACGAAAATTGGGTACCAAATATAGTGTGTAAAAGCTATTACAACCGTCTAATGGATTGAAAAAATAGAAGACGTGAAAGTATGCCATTCGGTATCCCAATGACTTGGACTAATCCTGGCGAAGGTCACAATCCATTGAATTGCTATGCATGTGCGAATAAAGGAGCCGCAAAAAGGATAAGAAAATCGTATAATTATGTTGGTGTTGCAAGTGCCGCAACACCATTGCCTCATTCGGACCACATTCCTGTGCCAAAAGCTTCTAGCCCAGATATTTTCTCTTCTACGACTGCTCCGACATATCATGCACGTGATGATCCACCATATGAGCCATCAGTATCCAATGTGCCAATTTTAATAAATCAAAATAAGCTTGATTCAATTGTTGCCAAGTTGGAATTAACACAGCATAAATCGGAAGAGCTGGCTTCCATTTTGAAATCAAACAATTTGTTGGCACCCGGTGTGAAAGTCACATCTTATCGAAGTCGTCAAGCAACACTCCAAAGTTTATTCCTTGTGAATGATGAAAAAACTTCTGCATATTGCCCGGATGTAGGAAAATTCATGGACGCAATGGAAATAAAATATGAAGCAGATGACTGGAGATTATTTATTGACAGTTCAAAACTCAGCTTGAAGGCGGTTTTACTGCATAAGACCAATAAAAAACCTTCAGTTCCAATCGCCTATAGTACAGAAACGAAAGGAACATATGATGCACTGGAAAATATTTTAAAAATGGTTAACTACGCCAAACATATGTGGCGCATTGCTGCGATTTAAAAGTTGTAGCAATGCTTTGCGGTCTTCAAAGCGGCTATATAAAATATATGTGCTTTTTGTGCGATTGGGACACACGATTTTCCGGTGACCAATATGCATGCCACGGATGGAAACTCAGAGAGCACAGCAGGTTACAAACGGCCAATATTATTCGTGCGCCTCTAGTGCCGAAGGAGAAGATATTGCTGCCTCCACTGCATATTAAACTTGGAATTGTTAAGAACTTTATCAAAACTGTCGCCAAAAGAGATGAAGTTTTCTTGTGTTTGAAACTAATTTACCCAGCGAAAGTAAAATTAAAGAAGGTAAGTTATAATATCACATTCATTTCCCATGTTTTTCAATTTTAACAAATAAATTTTTTCCAATCAGGCGTACTAAATGGTCCAGATATACGAAAGCTGATTAAAAGTGACGCATTCAACAATATTTTGATTGACGCTGAATTGAATGCATGGCAGGCAATCAAAGAAGTAATAGAAGGATTGTTGGGAAAGCATCGTTCTAACAACTACGATGTTTCTGTCGCAAGGATGTTAAGAGCATTCTTGGAAATTGGTGTCCACATGTCCTTGAAAATCCATTATTTACATCATCATCTGGACTACTTCAGCAAACAATTGGCTACCGAATCTGATGAACAAGGTGAACGCTATCATCAAGTTGCTATGCCATTTGAAATGAGGTAATACTGATTTTTTATTTTTTCAAACTCATTTTAATAAAACAAAAACTTACAGATATAGAGGCAAAAAGTCGCCGAGTGCAATAATTGCGGAAATTTGCTGGTGGAGTAAGCTTGTGTGGCAAGAGAAGGATGATCTTGATGATAAAGAATTTTCAGGAGATGCAGAAGGGCCAACAGTGGAGTCACACATTGACATTATGTGTGGTTCAGAAACTGATGATAGCGATGAATGCGATGCCACTAGTCCCGAACAACCACCATCGAAAAAGTCTAGACAATATTTATTAAAATAAATAAATAACATAAAAATAAATAATTATAAAAATGTTTACTTAATTTTTTTAGTAGTTTATGACCAGAAGTCTGGAGTTATTGGGGAAAATTTATAAAAAAGGCGATAAATGACACTTTTTTTAATAAAAACAAATATCAATATTCTTGTCAAAATGGGATACCTTCACTTAATTGTAAATAAAAGCAGAACGCGTTAATCGATTTCTATGATCTATGTCGCATTTTGTTTACAGGTTATGTGACTTTACACGAAATTAATAACACTTGATCCTTTTTTCCGTTTTGGATTTTTTATGAATTTAAATAAAAAAAATTTAATTTTTAGGCAAAAAAATATTTTTTTTGCCTCCACAAATTTATTTTTACCGGCAAAACTGTTGATTATAAAGAAAAACGTTATATGAACGGATTAAAGAAATTGTAATTCTTAATTTTTTTGAGTTTGTTTTAGCAAATTCGGACAAGTGGTTCTCGAGTTATGATAAACTACGTGTTTGCCAAAATGTTACAACTAAGCGAAAAAACATCAAGATAAGGAAAAAATTTAAAAGGTCATAAAAAAACTGACACATACGAACGCCAAACCCTTTGAGGGTTTTACTATACTGACCTAGTACCATCACCCTGACTTGGAATTTCTCACCCCCAGATTGGCTGTTGTACTGTGTTATTAAAAACACTTTATTTTATTTATATGACCTGGAGGGTCCACGTAGGAATCGCAGGCTTCTTTATTCTCTTATCGCACCAGAACTACTGATCCCTTACTTAAACTTATTTTTCTTATTTATACTAAAATTATGCTAACTAAATACTTAAAAATAATGTTACTAATTAAACCTTTCAAAATGCACTTGTTGCTAAATCAGCATTTAATTTTTGTTGCTCAACAATGTTAACGAAATTGCAAATAAAATAAAATACATATTCACATAGGGTAAAAGAAGACCAAGATAGAGTAGTTATGTTTATATTTTACGGTGAAATCAAATAATTAGATGCAATGGTTAAAATTTAGAGACGGAAGATTATGTTGTGAATCACCATTAATCTTACTATATAATATATAGCTAAAAGCCTCTAGTATCAGATTATTTAACTGTCATTGTTGACATTTTACAGATACATAGTATCTTTTCTTTCTCGCTATTTTATTTAGGATACAATTGCGTTTGTATCTGTACATGCACATACACCCACATATGCAATAGATTGAAACAGTTTAATAACTGTGACCCTATTTCTTATGTTCAGAAATAAAAATTGCTGGTCTATTCGTGCTTGAATTTATGTACTGCCCCATGTACAGTATTGCACAAAACAGAAGCAACAAACTCTGCAAAAATAAATCGAGATGATTATTTCAAGATATACATCATATGCAACAAAAACTGACCATAATTTATTTGCAATTATATGCCCTATCGTATTGAATAAAATCTTTGGAACAAATGCAGTTTAGCGAAGCAGCTCCAAACAAAATAAAAAGTAGCATATGTGATAGAAAATTGAAAAATAAGAAGAAAATATTAAATAAAAAAGTTGGCGGCGAAGCCTATTTTCATAGGAAACAGCGAAAAATTTCCAAAATTTTTTTTACATAGGTTATCTCATAGGAAATCCGGGCTTAAGGTTTTTCTCCACCATCTTGTTTCCCGACACGGCGCAGCTTAATAAAGATTTTCTGCATTGCAAAGTTTTCTTGTCTAATAAAGTTTTCATGGACTGTCGGCCTTAGGCCGGGCTTAAGGATTTTCTCCACCATGGTGTTTCCCGACACGGCACAGCTTAATTTAGATTTTCTGCATTGCAAAGTTTTATTGTTTATTTGAGGTTACTCCGTGCCCCTTGTTCTTACAAGGGATGGGAGATTTACTTGGCGGAACACAAAGGTTATACCGCCATCAAAAATTTCTGTGCCTCCTCCGAGAAAATTCCAAACGACATATACCGTCGCATACGAAGCTGGAACTTCCAAATTCCTCTCCTTATTTATTTTCTCCAAAAATGAGTTTTTGTTTGGTTCTCCAACCAATATTCAATATATTTTTTTTATAATTGTTTTTGCATGTGGTTAATTTTTTTTTTTTTTAAGAGAAGTAACAGTCAGGCAATTAATGCCCACTGCTAATACTAGGTGTTACCTTCTTTAGGAAAGGGATAGTGGGAGAGAATACAGGTGGTGAAAGAAGAGATAGAGGAAAGCTTCATTCTTTTACAACTCTGCTTTTCGCACGTTTTTTTTTTAATAATGCAGTGTTGCAGCGCCTCTCTGATGTTAAATGGGGTGTATTAATTTTTTGAAGCTGTGTCTTGTAGCCATTTTATTGATTATTTTACTTCGCCGATGATTTTGCTACACAACGAAGGAGGGCGCTCTGATGTTACATTAGGATTAGTATCTGCTGAAGTCGGTATAGTTCAGTGACCAGTGACTATGCCTTCATCACTTGAAATTTCCTACAACAACTGACACAAAGGGACACTAATGCACATCAGAAAAATGCTGGTGTTGTTATTTAATGACTGTCGGATACAGGGATTGAACCCAAGACCTTCGGTTTTGTAGTCAACGTGCTAACTACTTCAGCCAACGCCAACACCTAATGGAAACCAACGGGATATCGCGGTGGATACCGTTAACCGACGCCAACCACTAATCACATGCGGTGAGACGCAAAACTCTCGAAGGCCAATAAACAACAGTGGCCTGGTTGCACTTAAGAAATAATTGCCAACGACGCGTGATGTTGACTCGCCCAGAGCTGCTTTACGACTGATTGCAAAGTTTTCTTGTCTAATAAAGTTTTCATGGACTTCCGGCCTTCGGCTGGGCTTAAGGATTTTCTCCGCCATGGTGTTTATTGACACGGCGCATATTAATTAATCATTGTATTTCCCAAAACGACACTGCTTGTTAATGATTTTCTGCACATCTCTAAATTGGTTCAAATATTGACCCATCACATTTAGAAATGCAGAGAAATCACAATCGTTTATGAAAAATTCAAATTTAAATTTAACTCAAGAAATAAGGGTCGCAGTTAATTTTTTTTTACTTAATTTTTTTGTTATATTTTTAATTTCTTATCAGATAAGCTATTTAAATTTTTTTTGAGATATTTCGCAGTTTCCTATAAAAAAGTTCAGACCCCCATAACTCGGAAAATAGGCGTCGCCGCCAACTTGTTTATTTAATATTTTGTTCTTATTTTTAAATTTTCTATCACACAGGCTACTTTTTATTTTGTTTGGAGCTGCTTCGCTAAATTGCATTTAAGCCAAATCTTTCTTAAAAAAAACCTGCGTTTTCAAAAGTTATCTAAAATAGTCCATACTTTGATATGAAGCTGTGCATAACAAAAGCAACATATTAATCCTTTTTGTATAGTCTTTAGTTTTTTTCATAATACGTGCACATCAAAGATGGATAAATTCACAAATATTATTTATTATGCATTAAGGAATACATTTTCGCAAAGTTAATGGAATTTTGAAGTGATCGTTGCAATTTAGGATACATTTTCCGTTTTGTTGCTTTTGTTATGTACAATTTCGATACATGGGTTTGAGAATGCTAGTTATTTTATTTTTCAGGAAATATTAATATTAAAAAATTAAAATGCGAAATGGTTAAAAGTTTGTTAAAAGGTCTGCTTGAAATAATCAAATATCTAAAATATTTCAATTTTAAGTCAAATAGGGTTTTTTTCTGCACAGTACTGTATGGTTAGCATCGCACCTTATAACTATATTTAATAAATTAAACGAACGCACGTATGTGCTAAAGGCCGTTTCACACTATAATACAAGTATTAATACTTTTGACGAAAATGCATCCCTAATCTAATTTCTGTTTCAAAAATTTCAAAAGACAACAACAACTCAACATGTCAGAGTTGCATTTTACACAAAAGTATTAATACTTGTATTATAGTGTGAAACGGCCTTAATTATCATCTCCACTACATACAATAGATTTTCTTCACGGTTGTACAGTGATCAGAATGCATTTCCATAAGGTGAAATAATAAATATTTATTTACTTATGGAACTGCAATTGGTAACTAGTACAACCAATAAGTCTTTGCATGTAGATAGAGATATGGTTGTTTTTCAGTCTGTTCTAGACATTTTTTTCCCTTTTTTTCAAATATTTGTTTATATATATTTTTCTACTTTTATTTTCAATAATTCTTGTTCCCCTTTTTGTATGGGAGGTGTGCGACACTTATAAGGACGGTAGTTTGATCTCCCTGGTATGTATATAATCTTAATTATTTGCCTTAAACTGTTTATTTATCATTCTTTATTTTTTTAGGTATCGCGTCATTAATGGTTGAAGAGGAGATTGGAGAAAGAGAAACCATTCCCAAGACTTGCAGTTTTTATTTGCAGCAAAATGTGTCTAGACTTACGGGAAGTATTTTATTATGTTTTTCCATAGGATATGGTACTTTGTTAAAAAAATTTCTCGTTTTTTTTTTCTTTCAGGTACCAATGATTTAACAGTGTGGACAGGTGTCGAGAAAATATCACAGGTAATACTTAAAGCTAAGGAAATTTTTCATCAATAGAATCGTCATGTTTAAAATAATAAAACTGGACTCCACTAACAATTAATATAAATAAAAATCTGCAAAATAATTAAGGTAAAAATGGTACAACACAAACATGAGAATATAAATAATATTTGCATGTTCCTTGCTTTGTACTAGAGTTGGGCATAGTTGTTCTTTTCCCTACAAAAAAAAAACTAGTTCGTTCTTTTCGTTCAGTTGTTCTTTTCGATCAGTTGTTCAGTGAACGACAGAACAGAGATGTATTTTGTGACAGAGATTGCAAAATCATCAAATCCTTTTTAATGTTTTCTTCGCTTCGTGTTTCTGAGGTATTTACCTTTTATACTTTGTCGCATTCATTTGCTGTGTAATTAAAGAAATTAATAATTAATGTAAACGTGTTTTTAATAAAATTTATAGAGAATAATTTTTATATTGGAACGCCTCAATCAAGTAGTGCAAATGGAATCACACATTGTCATTATTGACCATGTTTAATTCTCGTTTGGGAAAATCAGGAGGCGTACAAGAAGACGCAGTTTTAGCCGTCCACTTTAGTTGAGTTATTGGGCTTTAAATTCGTAAATTATATGCACGCCTTTAAACCCCTCTTGTACATGGGACTGAAGAATCAACAATTGTATCAAGCTTGCTGCGCAGCTGTTGGACTTACAGGCGATTTTTCGCGAACTCTAAAGCAACTATTCATTCCTTATTGTGATGAAATCATGACACTTTTGTTGGCCAATTTATTATAGCCTACATTACATTGCAGTGTTAAGCCACAAATATTGTCAGTTTTTGGTGCTATGGCTCTAAGTATCGGTAGTGAATTTTGAAATATTTAAGTGTTATTTTTGCAATGCTGATGGCTGCTTTGCAACTAGAGGTAAGTTCTTTTTCAAAAAGAGGTCTGGGAATTTAACAAAATTTATTAATCTTTTTGCTTTTTTAGGTTGGTCCTAACAAGTTACAAAATGGTTGAATATCTTAATGAACTGCGCGAAAGTGTTCAGAAGCCTATACTGACATCATACAGGACTTCAAGGGTGTGGAACTAACACCATATCAAGATGTTTATCTTTTGAAGGTGAAAATTCCAACTCTGGTTGCTAATGCTACTGGCTTTATTGGAGATTTATGCACATCCTTTGGCCCACATCTTGTACCGCTCGTCGACGATGTTATTACATACTAGATTAAACCAAACGGACGACACAATCGCCCGCATTCTAGATGTTAATAATTTTATTAAGACTAAAAGAAAATTTATCTGAACATCATAAAAAACTAATTAAAACACAGTCATATAGTATACATACATACATACAACAAATAACAGAAAAAAATTGCCAAACCACCCAGCTAGCATTTTGTATCATAATCGAATCTTTTCCGAATCAGCTTGAAGGGCAAAATAACCGCATATGAACTCATTTTTCGATCATTAATTATACTCCCGTTGTGAGAAAATGGTACCCTACGGATGAATCATACTAAAGAATTATTTATGATACGATTTGCTGATTAATTTTTTGGTAGTATTAACTGCCAGTTCACAGAAGCCATGTAAAAATTCTCGTCTGCCTATTTATATTGAAAGCAAAAACAAAGCATTCAAAATTTGTTTTTGTTTTCAATATAAGTAGACAACCGAGAATTTTTGCATGGCTTCTATAAACTGGCAGTAAATCATGAAATCACTTTTTGGCGGTTTGTTTGCATTTTGTTCCTCTATTTTCAAGAAATCATTGTTTGATTATATAAATGAATCATAAGCAAATCCTTTTTCAATCACCTATGTAAGTGATAAATCTGTCTTTAATCATCAAAAGTGATCTGATGAGAATCAAAAAGAGATTTATGCAAAAAATGATCAGCCAAATGCTAGCTGGGTAGCTCACAAAATACTAAACCAATTTCAATAAAATGTACATATATTGTGCACATCTGCTCAGAAACCCCTTTAAAACCATATAAATCTTTTCAAAATCGGTGCACTAGTACCAGCGTAAAAGGGATTGCAAAAAACTTGTGCGCCTATTAATTATATAGATAGATTATACAACTCTTAGCCGTAGGCAAACCATTTAAGTTATTCGTAAAGTAAAATTTAAAAAATATGTTTTATAAAAATTTAAAAATTTTTTCTTCTAAAAGATCATTTAAAACTACAAAATATTGAACTTTTGACCATTGTTGGTAAAAGAAAATGTGTTATGAATAAAAAAAGCTAAATATAATGAAAATCGGCTAAAAATTTTAGACATTACTAGTAATTTAGTCAAAGTTTAATTTCGTGGGATTGTGCTATTTTTGCTTTAAAAAGATAACAAACAATCTTGATATAAAGTACTCAAAATAAAAACTTACATCTTTATTTATAAAAATTATTAGGGCTTTATAAAGGCTTAATAAAAATTTTGTATGAAGATTTGTTCTTCAAACCTTTTATAAGACCTTAACAATTATTATTAATAATATCATTAACATGCCTATTCACAGAAACAGTCTTAAGTCAGTCACAAATTTTGTTATGACTGAGTTCTATATTAACTCTTGTGACTCGGTCTTAATTTTGTATTCTCGTAACATAGTCATAAAAAACCAAATTTTATAGTTAATATTCTATGTTAAATGAAATTTATGACAGTTGAATATTGAATAAAAATAAATTAAATAAAAAAGTTAATAAAAAAAAATCTAAAAATATAATATTGAAGGGTAAAATCTGAGTGTAGTGAAACTCAAGGCATCAAATAGCTATCCCTATGTCTCTCTAGCCATCGACCTGGACATGTCATGAATATGACGCCTGCAGAGCGACTGTGAAAAATTCATCAACTTCTTTGTTGTGGTGAATGCGTGCGATGCCCATGTACAGACATATCAAAGTATTTTGCGGTAGTGCATCAGGTATGGAATATTTACTAATTTTGTTCTGTCTCTTTTCTCTCTATTGCAAATGGTTGCAGACGGCGAATCTCATGGCGAACATTGTTGCTCCGACATATGTTCGGGCATCCCTGTTAGAGCATGGAGGAAACATGGACATGAGCGGTCTCTATTAACCATTTGCGATGTCCGACATGATTCCCATACCAAGTTAATGGCTACTGGATACCGCTAGTATTTGAAATGGGTTTTTTACTACATCTTTTCCTTTTACCATTTCCAAATTAGTTTCGTTTTTAATATTACTACATTTTAAAGTAAAGTCACAATTTCTATGATTGTCTACATTCGTAGTCTTTATTCTAAAAATTTATGTTGATAGAATTTTGTTTTGAGAATCGGAAATTTTAGTCTTTAGTCACAATGTTAAAGTTATGACTATTTTTCAGTCACAATACTTTCTATGAATAGGCATGTAAATTTGTTTATATAATAGGTATAATTTATTTTTATGAAATCAATTTTATATGCCAACATATTTTTACAATATAAATACAAAATATACATTCATATATATACACATATTTTTTCGCTGTAAGCGCTAGTTAGTTACAGAGTTGTTGATCTGAAATAAAAAAAATGAATTAATAAAACTTATTTTTATTAAACATTATCAATTATACTTTCCTTTTTTTGTAGTAAGCTCTAGGTAATCACCCAACTGCCCTCTTAGATGGATTTCATTCTTAGCGTCGTTGATCTTAAATAAATAAAAAATGAGTTAATAAAACATAGTTTTTTATTAAATATCATCAATTATACTTTCCTTTTTTTGTAGTAAGCTCTAGGTAATCACCCAACTCTTAAGCTATGTACAGACGGTTGTCAGATCTTACAATATTGCCAGTAAAATGTGCTCAAAATTTCTTACAACCGTGTGAACTGGCAATTTTTATCAGACGTCGTTGCCAGAAAAATCATTGTCAGTCCATTGCAAGACTAGCAGCTGACAACAAATTGTCAGACATCTTACAATCGTGTGAACACATTGTAAAATTATTGCCAGCTATTTGTCAGACATTTTAATATTGTCAGATGCGCGAAGTTCGTGCATCTGACAATGGCGTCATTGTAAGAGAATTATTTCTATGGGCAACACTGTACACGCTTGATTTTAAAGAAAATATATTTAATAAAATATATGCAGCCAAAATCATTGCAGTTGCTTCTTTATGGTCCATAATAATTAATATTTTCACTTTTAACATTTAACACCACCACAAACGATTGATATTTAACAATTTCTAACAAGCGCTTTGAGTCTGGCAACGCATAATAATGTCTGGCAATTTTTGCATATGACAACCGTGTGAACTTACAATTTTTTTGCTGACGATTTTGTCAGCTGATTTTATTGTCATACTATCATCTAGCAATAAATTGTAAGATTTCCTGACAAATTTGATACAACCGTGTGAACTGTCAATCTGCCATACACTTGCAATTTTTAATTGTCAGTACAATGTCAGCACATTGCCAGATCTAACAATATTGTAAGATCTGACAACCGTGTGTACATAGCTTTAGATCGATTTCATTCTTAGCGTCGTTGTTGATCTTAAATAAATAAAAAATGAGTTAATAAAACATAGTTTTTTATTAAATATCATCAATTATACTTTCTTTTTTTTGTAGTAAGCTCTAGGTAATCACCCAACTGCCCTCTTAGATGGATTTCATTCTTAGCGTCGTTGTTGATCTTAAATAAATGAAAAATGAGTTAATAAAACATAGTTTTTTATTAAATATCATCAATTATACTTTCCTTTTTTTGTAGTAAACTCTAGGTAATCACCAAATCTGATCTGAATTAAAAAAATAAAATCATAAATCTGTATACATACATATATGTAGGTACATGTCACACCGTTGAGGTATTTCATAAAAGGTCTATTATCAGCCCAATCATGAATATTCCCTCGGAATGTATTTCTCACGGAAAATAATTTTCTCGAGAAAACATTCCTCCAATCACAAATTCCTTGGGAACAAAAAAGAGTAATACGTGGCATCACCGCATTACGAAGCTCGTTGCTTTGCTTGTTGTTGACATTTTGTTTCTCTTTTTTTTTTGAGTGAGAGAATAAACAAAATTAATAAAATTCGTAAACTTGAAAAAATATGTGAAAAAAGTTTATAAATGATTTATTTGAGCATTATTTGTGTTTTTTTTATACAGAAACTATAAAATACAAGTTCATGTATATAAAATGTGTTTTAATAGTGTATTACCTATGTTTTTATGTAAACTCCCTTCTGTCTTGCAAGGGAAAGATTTTTAGTGAAAAAAACAAGTTCAACGGCGTTCATAATACCTACTTTTTTTCCCGGGGAGTTTTTTTTATTCCCGCATTTGGTAAAAAAAGGGAAAACACAAGTTCATAATAGGAGAAAAGGGAAAAGTGAAAAAACTCGCACGGAATTGTTGTTCATAATTGGGCTGTATATATCTTTAAGCAAAACGTAAATTATGTAACTGAAATAAAAAAGAAAATGTGTATTATCCTTATTGGATATTAAATAACGAAAGATAACTGCTGTCTTTTTCGGTGCTGTCTAAAATAAAAGAAAAAACTTCATGTTAATGTTTAAATTTTTAATAAAATGAAGTATTTATATATGTATGTATATACGTAGGTATATACGTATGTATATAAGTGAATATTATCCTTATATATATTGCGATGAAAAATAAATCTTTTCTCCATTTTTGTGTTTTCTGAAATAAAAAATAAATTCATGTTAATAAGTTTTAAAATAAGAGTAAAACTAAAAAACGATTATTATATGAGCTGAAATAAAAAGAAAAGAATTCACATATTGTGGTGCAAAAAAGCAAGGCTGGACACTTTCTTTGGCTTTAAAAGCGAGCGTCGCTCATTTAGTATTTGTCCCGTTGAAGAAAATATCCTTTCGCAAGGAACGGAGGTAGCTACTATGCAAAGACATTTCATTGCATACATGTAAACGTGTGGATATAAAAATTTTCTTTCCTTCCACCATTCTAGAGGGTCTTTTTTTCTATCTAAATACTCCTCATTTAGATATTTTTCCACCTCTCTAGTTGTTGCAGCTCTAATGTTGTCTGGCCTAACAGTTTTATTGAAATCCATGTCGTAATCTGCCCATATGGATGTTTTTTCAACGACCGAATTTGGTTCGCTTCTGGATTCTGCACTTACTTCACCATCATTTGGTAATCTTATGATGCAGATTCTATTTTTTAGAATGCTAACTGCTTCTTCGTAGCTTTTATCATTTTTGAACCCCTTTCTTTTGAAGCGTGGATCCAAAATTGTACTTTCAGAATACAAATCGTTGCGCTCTAAGCTAGCAAAACGATTGGACATTTCTTTGGCTTCATGGAGTGGGATTTTGAAATGAAACGTTCTAAGAGATTACAAAATACTGTAACTTTAGAAAGCGTAACATTTTTTTCCGCGGAAATTTCATTGGTAATTTCATAAAAAGGTTGCAAAATTGGTATAACTTCTCTTATTACCTCCCATTCTTCAAATGATAAGCACAAATCCGGTCTATTATTGAAAAGAGTAGATACTACTGCATCTTTTAATTTATAGATCCTTTCAAGCATGTCATATGTTGAATTCCAACGCGTAGGCACATCTTGTCTTAATTTGATTTCAGGTAAATTCATTTGTTTTTGAGTATCCTGAAGCTTTTTTAACCCTTGTGAACTTTTGCGGAAATACTCAACTATTCTCTTTACCTTTACCAGTACCTCACTTATGTTCTTCAATGCTGCATTATCACTTACAATAGCCGTTACTTTATTTGAAAGACCAAATTCCGAAATAATTTGTTTTAAAAATTTACATATGTTTTCTCCTGTGTGCCTTTCTCCAAATTCTTCGCATGACAGCAAACAGGATTTTAATTTTGTGTTCTCATCAACAAAATGAGCTGTAACGGCCATAAAGCTGGTGTTTCCATTTGAGGTCCATCCATCCGTGGTCAAGGAAACTGCAAACGCAGAGGACACATCTCTTTTTACCTCATCTAACACTTCATTATATATAGATGGCAATAAGTTGTAAGATAAAGCCTTACGTTTGGGTAGAGTGTACCCTGGACAAAGCAATATTTCTTCAACGAGCTTTCTAAACTCGGGTTCCTCCACATTTCTCAACGCATGATGTCCTTTGGCTATCATCTTAAGCACTTGCTTATCGATTTTTTCAACCCTTCGTACTGGAGGTGGTCTGCGCAGAAACTGTGCCATAGTTTGCTGCTGCTGCGTTACAATATGTTGCTGCGTCACAGTTTGCTGCAGTGCAATACAGCTATTACCGCTACTACTAGGACCATCTTCGTCCAAATTAATTGGCGTTGGGGTAAATTCTTGCCTTTCAATGGCAAGTGGCGTCAGGGGATGCTTATTTCTTAAATGACGGGTCAAATTACTTTGACTACCGCCCACCATACTTATGCTAACTTTGCAATACTTACATTTTGCTCGTTCGTTTCCATCCTCGCTGAAATGAGTCCATATAGCGCTATATTTTCGCTTTCCCGACATTTTTAAATATTTTCGATTTTACACGCACTAAACAATTTTTCCACTTAACCAAAAATACGTTTTTCCCCGAAAAATAACGAATATTACCATGCAAACTTTAGGTGTTGCCGTATCAATAAAATATGTTTAAAAAAAAGGAACCCTAAAAAAGTATTACCACAAATCAAAGTGTATTAATACGCTGATAACGCCACTTCGTCGGTTGATTTCTGGTTTGCTGCAGACGTAATGTATTTTGAATTACTGTGCCGCAAGCCAGAAACCAACGGGCAACTTGTCAGCGTGACCATATTATTTTGGGCTAAATTTAACTTATTTTTTCTGGATCTTGCTTTAATATTTTCATTTAGCTCTTAGCTTATTTGCTAGCTTTTTTTAAATTAATTTAGTTTCTTTAGCCTTTTTTAATCTAAGTTGCGTGTTCGATAAAAATATATTGAGTACAAAGTGTAAATTGTAGGTTTGATCCCGTTATTTTTGGGCAAAGTTCGGTAAAACGTGAACAAGCTATAATTTCTCTCAATAAGACAAACAATTTACAGAAGTTCAGGAACACGAAAACCAAAAATTTTACATTTTTTAAATTTTTTTTGCGCTTATTTTGTTAAGTTTTTGTTTTATTTTTCTCTAAATCTCACATATACTAATAAATAATTTCATAGAAAAATTTAAATTTTTTATTTCACATAAAACAATTTGTTGACTATGTGTGTAATAAAAAACTATTGAAAAGTGGTCACAGTAGAAAAAAGATAGCTTAAAATTAAACTTTTTATCTTGTTTTACTTTTTTTTTCAAACGTGATTTGGCTTAATGTTATTTTAATATCCATTTTCCATCATATCTTATCTTTTTTCTAATATTTTCAAAGAACAAGATAGGAAATAGAACCGATTTCGATTTAAAACTAAACAAGAAGGAAATCTAAATAAATATGTGTATCACAACTTTTTTTCAATCGATTTAAAATCGAAAACTATTTCTATCACATACCTGTACCGTTGACTGATTTATTAGCCATTATAGGCTTACATCTGCGCTTATGGATGTCTATATAATATATATATCTATATATATATAACTCATGATGGTAAAGCTTTTACAAAACTTCGTAAAATTGACTGGCAACATTGATTAAAAAGACAATGTAATGGCAGGTACATACTTTGCAAGTTGCTTACACAACACGTTTATATAACATGTTGAACATCTTGAAACAGACACTGCAAATTACAATGCAACCTATAAACATCAAAACATGATATTTTTGAAACTTCGAACGCAACCATAAACAAAGACTTCATACTAGTTATATGCAAACTGCCTGGTTGCATAAAAGTGTCGCAAAGTCTGTACATAGCATTATAAATACATCGCTGTGTTGGTCAGGAACGGAGAAGAAGATAAACAAAAAGAAGTAATGAACAATAACTCGTCGGTTGGTTTTTGGCTTGCAGCACAGTAATTCAAAATACATTATGTTTGCAGTAAACCAGAAACCAACCGACGAGTTATTGATATATACTACGTTTATACGCGCACTATTTGCAAATAAAATTGTTTGCAAATAAATTAACTCACTGTTTATACGGCATAGCAAAAGTACACAAACTTGGTAGCACTTCTATAGAAAACTTACTTATGTTGACAAAAAAATAGTGTAAATGTACAAAATATCAAATAATTGTTTGTTTTAATCGTCATTATTTGCTTCTATCAATGTTTTTTGTTGCAATATTTATCCGTTTATTGTTTTTTGTTATCAAACGTTTGTAAGCGTGGCAACCTCAAGCATTTTATTTGCAAATAGTGCGTTAATCGTGAATAGTTATCTGAATTAGTAAGCCGCAATGAAAACAATAATATGGCAACAATTTACTGTTTTATTTGCAAATAAGCCCTGCGTATAAACGTAGTAATAGTTACTAACGAATGCATAAAAAAAAACCAAAAGAACAGAAAAGACCAAAACAACACAAAAGACCAAAAGAACAGAAAATACTAAGAGATCAGAAAAGACCAAAAGAACAGGAAAGACTAAGAGAACAAAAAAGAACAACTAGTCTGAACTAGTTCACATCGTTCACTTATAGGAATAGTTCAATTGAACTAGTTCGTTCTTTACAGCACAACTCTACTTTGTACCCTTAAAACATAAATATCACAGATTACTGTTTTATATCCTTGGCATGAAAAATACCAAGAAGTTTTCCTTGAAGCGTTTCCAGTTTATACATGCTATTTCCTTTGACCTCTAGTACCCTACATTTTCTGAACTTTGGTGCAAATTTGGCGTTGAAATTTTTCTTAAAATCGCTTTGCACAAAATTCCTTACGAATACTTCTTGTCCAACTGTAAATCTTATTTCTCTGCTTCTCTTATTATATTGTCTTTCGTTTCTTTGGTATGCCTTATGTAAATTATCTTTTATAGATCCTCTAATTATATGCAATTCATCCTTTCTTCCAATTATTTCAATGTCATTTCCACTTAATGATTTCAAATTTCTAGCTAGGTGGTAATCTGTGCCAGAAGTAAACATTTGCTGCCCAAACAATGCCATGTTCGGAGTTGTGCCTATCGATTCTTGTACTGCTGAACGAAGAGCACATTCTATTTCTGATATGTGTGCGTCCCACTCCCTATGACCAGCGTTCAGGTATACTCTTATTCCCGCTAGAAGAGATTGATTAACTCTTTCAGAGGCATTGGATTATGGGGCATACGCAGCAGTTCTAATATGCTTCACATTAAAGTTTTGTAGGAAATTTTGAAACTCTTGGGACGTGAATTGTTTCCCATTGTCGGAATGTATTATTTCAGGCGTACCAAAAGTGTGGAATATTTTACGGGTCAGATAATTGATGACTAAGTTGGAAGTGGCTTTCCTCATGGGTTCTATAAATACACATTTTGAAAAATGGTCTAAAGGCATAAGCATTCCCATACCTAGAACGGGGATATTTCCCTAAAAAGTCTATGTAGATTTATTATTACTTCATTACCCATTCTTGGTCGCATTTCATAATTGGCTGGTTTTATTTCTTTACAGGTTATACAATTATTTATATAATTTTTCACATGTATTGCCATTTTTGGCCAATAGTAAAACTGTCTTACGCGATATATGGTCTTCGCAATACCGCCGTGAGAAGCCCTTTCCGTATCATGAGCCTTTGATATTAAAGTTGTTACTAAATTGTCTGGTATCCACAATTTCCATTCTAAGACACTGTCGTCTTTAGAAAAACTTGATTTTTTTAAAAATCATCCCTTTTTCTACCTTCAAGTCAGGTAATTTCTGTTTATTTTTCTCAATGGTATATATCAGTTATAAGTAGTCTGGCGATTCGAATTCTGTTGTCTCAAAATCTAGTAGTTCGATTTGTTCTACACTAAAATCCTCTACGCTTCGAGACAGCATGTCAGCGGCGATATTGTCAGAGCCTTTCCGGTGTTCTATTTTAAAATTGAACGCCTGGAGTTGTAAAGACCAACGAGCCAATCTACCGCTTAAGTCTTTAAGACTCATTAACCATTTTAAGCTGGCATGGTCAGTAATGATGGTGAAATCCATCAACTCCACGTATGGCCTAAATCGCTTGACGGCTAATACCGCCACTAAACATTCTTTCTCTGTGACAGTATAATTTGTTTGAGCTCCATCTTATTTTTGGGAGAAAAATGCGATGGGACGATCATTATTTTGTTTATCTTTTTGAAAATTTACTGCTCCTACCCCCACATGTTATGCATCACATTGGATATAAAATGTTTTCCTAAAATCTGGATGTACCAGTACCGGGGCTGTTGTTAAGGCTTGTTTTAATTCAAAAAACGCCTCTTTTGCTTCTTCAGACATTTTAAATTTAGTTCCCTTCTTTAAAGTGTCACTTAATGGTGCTGCTATATTGCCAAAATCTCTAATGAACCTTCGATACCAACCGGCAGAACCTAAGAAACTTCTCAACTTTCTAGGAGTCTTTGGTATCGGTATGTGTTTTATATCTTGTATTTTATCGGGATCGGTGCGAAGTCTACCGCCCCCAATGACAAAACACAAATATTTAAATTCTTTAAAACAAAATACACTCTTTTTTAATCCAATGGTAAGATTAGCATCCGACAGACATTTTGATATTTCTCTTAAAAGTTTCGTATGAGACTGGAAATCTTTGGAAATCACCAATAAATCATCAAGGTATATGAAAACATTATTTTTAAGTTTTGCGGTATTACCTTGTCCATAAGGCGGCAGAGGCGCTGGGCCGCATTACATAGGCCGAACGGCATCACTGTATACTGGTAATGTGGCCTGTCTGGAATGGTAAATGCTGTGTACTCTCGACATTTTTGTTCTAAGTTGATTTGCCAAAAAGCAACTTTTAAATATACACTGCTTATATATACAGTTTCATCAATCCTGCTTAATATACCCTCAATATTTTGGATTGGATATGCATCCTTAATTGTAAGACTATTTAATTTTCTTGCATCCAAGCACAGGCGATTCTTTCCAGGCTTACATACCCGATTATTAAAGGGACTTTCACTAACTTCTATGACACCTAGCTCTGACATTTTGTCCACTTCTTCATATAATAGATCCTGCATTTTTGGGGACACCGGATAATGTCTCTCCTTAAACGGTACAGAATCAGGCATCAAACGGATGGAATGTTCTTCCAAGTGAGTTTTTCCCAATCCGTCATTCTCAAATGTTTTAAATAACGTTTTGACTTTCTCTAGCTCTTCTTGCTGTTCTTTACTAAGTTCATGCTGTTCAAGTACTTGCTCTTTTGGCGTCTCACAGTTAGTCATTATTTTTTCGGAATCAAGCGCATCAACATTTAAAACTTGTGGTGCTAACTCAAATGCTCTCCAAAAATCAATCCCTAAATACATTCTCTGTTCTAGAGATGGACAGAGATAAAATTGATTTTCTCTCGTTCTTTCTTTGTATTTAATTAACAAAGTAATTTTGCCATCTATTCGGTGAGCTCGTCCTGAAGCAGTCTTGACCTTAGAGTTGTATCTAGAAGCTACTATGCCTAATTCATCTAATAATTCATAGCACCCTTTGCCTAGGATGCTGACGGAAGCACCTGTGTCTAGCAACCCTCTTACTACTTTATTACATATAACGATGTCGGCATAAACTCTCGGGTCGGAATTAGAAATCGCTTCCACTGATGACATAACGAATTTTCTTATTAGTTTTCTGTTGCTATACCGATTTCTGGCTTTCTTTATTCTTGATGAAATTATTTTGTTTTGCTCAATATTATCCTCAAAAATTCGGTTCCTCACTCGGATATAATTTTGTAATCTTTCACTATATTTTTTTTTATACACACATATATTTATTTATTGTATCTTCAAATATGAACTAACAATAAGTATTCAAGTCTTAAATCTAAATATAATTATTAGGCCCGACCAGTATCGGACATAAACTTAGTGATAGTAATTAATAATACATAAATTTCGTATTAAGCACAATAATTATTTTCAAGAAGTATCATTTGGGGTGCTGAGTATTAGGGCCCTTGTGTCCCTCTTTTTTAAACGGATGTGTCCAATAAAGTTCAAGATATTACGAGCAAGCGGATTAGGCTGTGACTCGAGTTTTGTTAGATATTTGCCTGCGTATTTTGCAATTTCTTCAGTCACTAGTGGCATATTCAAATCACGATGTATATTTGAATTTTTTATGTACCATGGAGCCGATGTTATCATGCGTAAAATTTTGTTTTGCCTGCGTTGACTTTTCTCTACATTTGAAGCTGAAGCAGTGCCCCATAGTTGAATTCCGTAGCACCATATTGGCTTTAAAAGCGACTTGTATATTAAAAGTTTACAGTCTAGGCTAAGTGTAGAATTTCGACCAATCAGCCAATGTACCTGAATTAATTTAAGTTTCATTTGAGTTAACTTAGAGTCAATGTGGTGTTTCCATGTAAGTCGTCGATCAAGGTGTATACCAAGATATTTCACATGTGTATGTTGAGAAACAACTTGATTGTTAATCCGAATGGGGGAAAAAGTATCTCTTCATAAGGTAAATGTTACTTGAACACACTTTTGTTCATTTACCTTGATTCTCCATAAGTTTAACCAAAGCTCCATCTGGCTAATGTGTTCCTGGAGTTTGCGGGATTCCTCATCAGGCTTTTCATGCATACTAAGGCAGGCTGTATCGTCGGCAAATGTGGAAGTATGGATACTACTGCTCACAGGCATATCACAAGTATAAATTAAATATAAAACTGGTCCCAGTATACTCCCCTGTGGCACACCAGATGAAATTGTTTCAGGCCTACTTGTAAAGTCTCCTTCCGCAACAGTGAACTTACGGGAAATAATGTAACTTTCCAAAAGATTTAAAATGTTTATTGGTAAGTAAGTCTTCAATTTTAAAATTAGGCCTTCATGCCACACTTTATCAAATGCCTGGGAAACGTCAATAAACAGCGCAGAACAATACTTTTTTTCCTCAAAAGTTCTTCTTATAAATTGAACCAATCTGTGAGTTTGTTCAATGGTGCTATGCTGACTTCTAAAACCAAATTGATGGTTTGGTATGCACCCACTACTAATTAGCTTTGACATTGTAGATAGTAGACTTATTGGCTTATATGACTCAGCCTTGGTTATATCTTTGCCCGGCTTTGGAATCATTTTAACCTTGGCAAGTTTCCAGTTGTGTGGATAATACTCCAGTCGTAAAATAGCATTAAATATGAATAACAGGATTCTCATTGCAATACGAGGCAAGTTCATCAGCATCTGATTACTAATTCCATCAATACCCGGAGCTTTCTTCGGGTTGAGTTCGGCAATTAATTTTTGTAAATCACGCGTCTTAAACTTTATGTGTTGAGGGGGTAGAGCGACTATATTCGGCAAATCAGCAACACCAGTACATATATTTGGCGTAAAAACGGATTTTAAGTGCTCAGCAAATATTTTACCTTTTTCAGTATCGCTTCTTGCCCAACCTCCGGTAGATGTGCGTAGAGGTGGCTTATACTCAACGGGTGTTTTAAGCTTTCTTGCAGCTCGCCACAAAGAGTAATTAGACGCCGGTGTGACATCAAGACCCTCCAGATAATTTTTAAGAGATGCAATTTTTTCAGATGCAAGCAACTCTTGGAGTCGTTTAGTGCACTCTTTAAATCTGATTTTATTTTGTGGTGATCTGTGCTGTTGCCATTCCCTTCTAGCCCTTCTTTTTTCACGTACGAGACGTTCAATGTCTGTAGAATAAATTTTATTAAACCCAATCTGCGGATGGGAGATAGTGGCATGTTCAGCAGCCTGTTTAATATTCTCGCTGAGATTGGCAATGTTCGATTCAATATCATCGGGTGTTCTAAGCGTAATGTTTTCCGTACAATGACTGCTGAGATATTTTTTGAACCCCAGCCAATTAACACGATTGATCATCTTCACATATGGGTCAGGTAAGTTACTTCTTAATGGGCTACAAATTGTAATGATCGTCGGGGAGTGATCGGACGAGAGATCAAGAGAAGCTTGAACTTGAATTAAATCCCTAGAGGTATATTTTATGACGCCAAAATCTATAACATCCGGAATTTTTTGTATGTCAGTAGGCCAATAAGTGGGCTCCCCACTCGAAATGACATCCAAGCCCATTTTTGAAATAGTGTTGAACAATCCTCGACCTCTGGGTGTAACAAGGCGCGAACCCCAGAACGTATGTTTCGCATTGTAGTCTCCAGCTGCTACAAAACAAGGTCCAAGAGATTTGTAGAAATCCTCATATTGATTCTCAGTGAATGAAAATCTGGGAGGGGAGTAAATTGATGATATAACGAAATTTGAACAAAAACTTTCAATTCCAATATTTGTTGCTTGTAGGTATTCTTCACAAATGTTATCAAGAACATAGTGTTTGAGTCTTGACTTTATTATAATTGCTGATCTACCGCAAGCCCTCCCTCTAGGGTCCTTTGTATCATATATAGTGTAGCCATAAATTTTAAAAAGACTTGTCGAAGTCAAATGAGTCTCAGATACTAACATTATATCAATATTTTTCTCCGTGAGGAAGTGCTCAAGTTCATTTTTATGTTGGCGAATGCCGTTTGCGTTCCAGAAACATATTGTTAACGTTCATGGCTTATTAAGTATTGCTTGAAGCAGAGTATTCTGCATTCGCAACATTTCTTGCAACATGCTAGTCATATTTGTTGTAAAATTGTTTATAGTTTGCACAAGATTTTCAATAGTGGCTTCAAGGCGATTAAAATTAAAGTTTGAGTTTGTATTTATTGAATTATTTTGCGGTGAAACATTTTGTGTCGGAATAGAACTAGCCTTAGCAGCATCTGCATACGATACACGGGAAGTAACTGGTTGGCTCATTTGCGGAAAAGTGGCAGAGTAAGCATTTGCTGATTGAGCTGGAGCTAATTTAGGTTTTTGCACCATAGTCTTCTTTACAAAAGAGTACACAGGACAACCTCTGTAGTTAGCGGTGTGATTACCTCCACAATTACTTCATTTTTTATCACTTTGATCTCTTGGTTTGTTGCAGCTAGCGGTGCCGTGTAATTCGCCGCACACAACACAAACAGAGGGTAAATTGCAGTATGTTTTTGTATGGCCATATTCTTGGCAATTATGGCACTGTACAGAACCTGAACGCTTATGTGGCTCTTCAACTGTGATTTTTCGGTACAAGAGGTATTTTAAATTATAAATTGGATGCGTCTCATTTTTTTTCAATTTTATATCATTAGGCTCAAGTTCAACACGAAATTGGGGCTGGGGAATCTTTTCTCTATTTATTATATTGGACACATTTTTTACCTTGAACCCCTGGAGGACGAGTGCATCTTTTATTTCTTCGGGGACAACATAAGAATCTATGCCCTTCAATACGATCTGCATGCCTTTAGCGCTCTTAAGCTGGTATGTGTAGAAGCTTGTTTTACTTTTTTCAAATTCAGCAACCATTTTGCGGAAATCTTTTTCTTTCACTATATGACTGTTGGTGTCTGAATTGTTTGCTGGGTAAGGAGTTTTTATTTTCATGGATGGAATTACTGTTAATATTTTTATTTTCTTTCAGGGGGCATTTATTAATTACTTTTGTGAAGTTGTGACTCGCCCGCCTCTATCATGCTCATCTTGCGGTTTCCCTGCTTATTACAATTGGGACATTTGGGCGTTATAGTGCGCTCTAATCCACACTTGTAACAAAAGATATTACGTATCTCAGCATCACATTCCATATACGTGTGCCCTATTCGTCTGCAATTCCAACAATTTAACTCTTTATTTGCGTTACGGGCTAACTCATCAACTACCAATGAATCCCTATGCTCTTCGAACATACTATTCTGTTCGTCCTTTTCATACAATTCGTTTACCTAAGGACGTGTATTATAACGCACAGCATTACTTGCTGGGGCATTAAAACGGACTTCTCGTCTTGGGAATCTCTTCTCAATCTCCTTGCATTCTTCTCTCAACTGCTCAATGTTATATATGGCCATTGGGTAAATTAATTTCGCTATATGTTCCTTAACATTTCGTTTGAGTATTTTGATCATCTCATACTCAGGTATAGGAGAGCGAAGTTTAGACCTAATAGTCAACATCGAGTGGAAATATGCATCTAGGGTCTCATTTGATTGTTGACGTCTCTCTATAATTTCCTGCATTATTTCGAAGTCACTCCTATTCGCTTGAAACTGCTTCAGAAGGCTATATCGTAGCGTTGGCCAGTCAGCTAAGCCGTTTTGCGTCTTTAAATATAGCCAAAACCATTCTTTTGCCTGCCCTTTCAAGAGACGATGAAAATCTCTTATTACTTCTTCCCACGGTATGGAATAACTTGCCTGCTCAACTCTGAACACGAAATCATCTATAGAAATTCCACTGCCACCCCCTTCAAACACAATGTCCCACTTGTCTATCCTAATCTGGCCTTCTACGGGCGAATATTTAAATTTCTCTGATGAAAATAAACACTAGGAGCACTAGATAAAATGTTTGTAAATCTATAGCCCTGCCTATGGGCTCGAACATCTCTTTGGGCATCGTGCTCAATTGAACGCTTATGTTGACTGTAGTGTACCACATTTATAGTAATGCACTGTAACAGAAATTACTTGCATTGCTGTAATATCAGTTCAATGCACAAGCATTGCAACACAACCCAAAATAATAGGAATGCTGAAATGCAAGAAATTGAGTGACATACTTTTGAGTCACAATATAAATTGATAATTACCAAATTCCCTTTTTTTTTGATTGGTCGTTTAAAATAATGCTTACCATTGTCATAGTGAAGAAAGAAACAAAAGATAATTGTAAATATTAAACGTAGGTTAGAAAGGCTAATTAAGATTTGTAAAACTAGTATATAAGCAGGGAAATTTATTGAATAAATCAGACTTTAATTTGTGAACATAAGCTGGCAACAACTTGCCTTGTTTCAATTAAATTCTCAAAATCTTTTGGCACCTCTTTTGAGCGCCTACTGATAAGCTGGTCTCCCTGACAGCTGTATAAACAAAACAAGGGACTACAGGGCCACACTTAAATACACACATACTGAGATAGGGTCATACTGAGCAAATCCTACAAATAACCATTACATGGCGATCCTGCCTTCAACCTTTACACACCATTCAAACCATTACATGGCGATCCTAACTACTAATAACATTACACGGCGATCCTGCGGACAAAAAGAACCTTCCTACAATAAATTAAAAATTACAACTACAATCCTGCGGACAAAAAGAACCTTTTTACAACAAAAATAATCGCAACCACGAGTTCGTGACAGAGATCCTTCAACCCCGATCCTGCAATCAGCGGACATTGAAAACATTATTTCACATTTCTACACACATATAAGTAACCTGTGACTTTTAACAAATGTTCGAAGAGATAGACGAGAATTTTACATTCGAAATAATTTGCTGAAATTACAAACTAATAATGGAACCAAACCACACTTTCTAAAGCCCAAACGAAAACTGGCTCAGTAATATCAACTCTCCCATTAGATTCCAGGACTCCCATTAATTAACAAAACGATTATGGAGATGAAAAAAAAATATTGTTTTAGCAATTTGTTTTAAATTGTAAATGCTTAAACTTTCTTAATATTACTATAAATTATTCTTTTCAACAAAAACTAAGAAAATATAATATTTAAAAATTATTTGAAATCAATATGGGAGGCAAAACATCCAAAATATCTAACCCAAATGCCAATGTAGTAAATAATGTTGAAATTATAGACCACACTAGACAAATAGATTCAGTATTTATACTTATGTTAATATTAGTTATATTAAGCACATTAAATATATTAATTAAATTATATATCTTACACAAAAGATCATTGAGAAAAAAGTATGCTAGCCGTAATGATAATTTAGATAAAATTTAATTTAAAAAAAAAAAAAAATAACTAAACATACATTTTAAATCAATGGAATGGCAAAATATTGTTAGTAAAATTAGATTGATAAAAGAAAATTTTGATAAGTCCTATAAATGTTTAAACACTGATAGAGCAACAAAAGACGAGACAATTGAAAAACACATACAGAATTTAATAACAAAATTTGAAGAAATAAGAGTAATATTAAACGTAAACTATAATCGACTGACAACTTCACACAAAGTCGCAGCCGACGCATTTTTCTTAGATATAAGAGATAAACTTTCAAAAATATCAACAAGAAAAGGATTAGAATTAGAAATACCTAGCTCTCTACATCAACAATTAATTAGAAAAATGTCGAAAAACTCAGACATGACACAATCAACTGCAACAATGACAATGAACGCTTCAGAACTTGCATCAATTGCAAAATTAATTCCCATTTACTCTGGTAGAAAGGAAGAACTTAACCCATTCATAGCCAATTTGGAATTGATTCAAGAGACCCTAGATGATACAAAGAAACACAATTTCTTTCAATTCATTTTTAAAACCAGATTAGATCAAAAAGTACAAAATAGAATAAAGCAAACTAGTATACCAAACAATTTAGAAGAATTAATAAAAGAACTAAAGAAAAATTATAAGACAAAACAAACACCAAATAGCATCTTAAATTACTTAAATAAAATATCACAACAAGGTGACATACGAAAATTCGCAGACAAAATTGAAAGTTTAATTTCAGAATTAAACGAATTACAAATATCAAGCATAGGTGAAGAAAGCAGAAATGCAATAATACAATCAAATGGTATCATTGCATTTAACGCATTTAAAAATGGATTAGCCAATAGAGAAATAGTAAAAACAATAGAAACAAGCAGAGTAAAAACATTTGCAGAAGCTTTAGAAATTGCAGAAGAATCCAACAATTCACATGCCCAAGCACATATTATGCATCAGAGAATTAGATTTAATAATAGAAATCAGAATAGAAATAATAGTAATTTTAACAACACAAATCGCAGTAATAACCATAATAATAACATAAACAATAAAATTTTTAACTCCAGAAATAAAAATTTTAATAGAGGAGACAATTTTAATAACTATAGAAACAATACAAATTTTAATAGAAACAATAATCCAAACACTAGAAATAACACCTTCAATAATAGGAATGGAAACAGTAATAATAGACAAAATAACACATACAGAAATAACAACAGACATATACACATAATACAAGATTCGGGAAACGCAGTAGGCTCGGAATACAGAGATATTCCGGACAGCCAAATTTAAAAATACACAAAGTATCTGATAATAACACAAATTTCTTATTGACACAGGAGCTGACATATCACTTTGTCGAATGCAAAATGAATTCCAATATGAATTTTTAAACGAAGAAGAAAGATGCAAATTAACAGGCACTACTACAGAAGAAATCCATTCACTAGGTACAATAGAAATAGAACTAAATTTAGCAAATGAAATATGCTTACACCCATTTCATATAGTAGATTCAGACTTTCCCATAGAAACAGACGGAATAATAGGTAGAGATTTTCTCAAGAAATACCTTTGCAAAATAGATTACGAAACATTCACAATTTCCATATTTACAAATAATACAACTATAACACTTCCAATGCATACAAAATCATTTACGTCACTACAAATAAAAATACCACCAAGAACAGAAATAATACAAGCATTAAAATTAAACTTAACTGAAGATAGCGTAGTTTTTAATAATGAATTAAAACCAGGCGTATTTTTAAGTAATTCAATAGCACCAAAAAACGGCATGACTCATCTAAAAATATTAAATACAACAAATGATGAAATAATTTTAAAAGGCATTAAACTCCAAACTGATCCACTTAAAAACTATGAAATATTAAATTACAATAATGTTAATAACCCCAAACGTTTTGAACAAATAATAAATGACTTGCAATTAAATAATAATGACAATTATGCAAAAACAGAATTAACAAAAATTTTTAAGAAATATCAAAATGTTTTTCACCTCGAAGACGAAAAATTAAGCGTCAACAATTTTTACACACAGAACATCATGACGTCAGACAATACACCAGTGTACATAAAAAACTACAGATTACCTCATGCACATACTGATATAATAAACGAACAAGTACAAACAATGCTTGATGATGATATAATAGAACCATCAATTAGCCCATATAATGCTCCACTCCTCTTGGTACCCAAAAAGAACACTGAAGACAAAAAGAAATGGAGACTAGTAGTAGACTTTAGAAAACTAAACGACAAAATTGTAAGCGACAAATTTCCACTAACTAGACTAGAAGATATTTTAGAGAAACTTGGTAGAGCCAAATGGTTTTCCACACTAGACATGACAAGCTCATTTCACCAGATTGAATTAAATGAAGAATCTAGACCACTTACAGCATTTTCTACGCCTCAAGGCCACTATCAATTCAAAAGACTCCCTTTCGGACTAAAAATTTCTTCAAATAGCTTTCAACGAATGCTAACAATAGCACTTTCCGGACTAGAATCCAAAGCATTTCTTTATGTAGATGACATAATAGTATATGGATGTAGCTTAAACCATCACAACCAAAATTTAATAAAAGTACTGGACAGACTTCAAAAGTACAATCTAAAACTTAATCCAAAGAAATGTTGTTTTTTAAGACCAGAAGTGATTTACTTGGGACATTTAATAACAAAAGACGGTGTAAAGACAGACCCATCTAAATATGAAACAATAAAAAATTATACAATACCTAAAACACAGACGAAGTAAGACGATTCATTGCATTTTGCAAATATTACAGAAAATTCATACCTAATTTTGCTGACATCGCTAAAGATCTAAACGCACTTTTAAAGAAATCGACAGAATTCAAATGGACAGAACAATGCCAACATGCCTTCGAAACACTAAAAGAAAAACTAATCAACCCACCTGTATTACAATACCCAAATTTTGAAAAACCTTTTATACTAACAACTGACGCTTCAAACTACGCGTTCGGTGCTGTACTATCACAAGGAGAAATAGGACAAGATTTACCAATTTCATATGCAAGTAAAGCATTACAAAAACATGACATGAATAAACCAGTCATGGAAAAAGAACTATTAGCAATACACTGGGGAATAAATTATTTTAAACCTTATCTATATGGAAGACAATTCATAGTAGTAACAGACCACAGACCTTTAATTTCACTCTTTTCACATAAGAATCCTTCATCTAAAATGACAAGAATTAGACTAGATTTAAGTGATTATGATTTTACAATTATTTATAAGAAAGGAAAAATGAACACTAATGCTGATGCACTTTCAAGAATAAAAATTGACTCTGACATATTAAGACAAATGATACCATTAGAAAACGATGAAAAAAAATTATTAGTAACTACAAGGGCAATGAAAAATAAAACTAATGAGGCAAATATAAAAGAAAACAATGAGGCAACTAACAATAATATAATTGAAAATAATGCGCGCGCAACAGAAAGAAATATGGAAAAATGTAATTCTCAGAAGTCTGATCAACTTCAAATATGGGAATTCATATCCATTAATGACGTCAAAAATATAAAAAAATTGAAATTTAACAAGCTTGAAAATATAGAAGAAAAAGATATAATTATTAAAAATAATATTGTGCACATAGGACGTAATGATAATTCATCTAAACCAGATTCGAACATGAAGAAATTGCGTACCAAAAATATGAATATAGGATGTAATGATAATTCATCGAAACCAGATTCGACTATGAAGAAGTTACATAATAATATGAATAATGAAATGAATAATGAAATTAATAAGCTAGCAAGATTCAGCGATAACTCAGCGAAACTAGATTCGATTCTGAGGAAACTGATATCTAAAATGAAGAAAGAAAACATAAAAGAATTAGCGCTATCAAATAATGATGATATATTTAAAATATATACAAAAGAAGAAATAAAAGAAACATATGCCAAGATAAAGATAAATAACAAAAGTCCTCAACTAAAAATATTAATATACAATGCCCCAACAAAAATAACAGATGCAATATTACAATACAAACTAATTGACGAATACCACAATGCCACACACGCAGGCCACTTAGGAATTAGAAAAACTATCATCAAATTAAAACAAAAATATATTTGGAAAAACATGTCAAAAATGGTAAAGAAATTTGTGTCATATTGTGACAAATGTACGAAAAATAAACAAACAAAACACATTAAGGAACCCTTTACACTAACAGACACCCCAAACAATAGTTTGGAAGTAATTTCAATTGACACCGTAGGACCTCTTCGTATTTCAAATGATTACCGATACATTTTAACCATGCAGTGCGAACTGACAAAATTTGTCGTCGCTCACCCAATGCCGACAAAAGATGCAATTACAACAGCCAAAACACTTGTTGAACAATTTATTTTAAAATACGGACAATTTAAAGTACTTAAGTCAGATAGAGGAACAGAATTTAAAAATGAAATAATGACTAACATATATTCACTACTAGGAATAAAACAAAATTTTTCAACACCTTATCATCATGAAACACTAGGATCAATTGAAAGAAATCACAGGGTACTTAACGAATTTCTATTAACAACCGCAAATGATTATGAGTGGGATAAGTGGATTCCATATTTTACTTTTGCCTATAACACGGCACCACTCATTGACACAGGCTACTCGCCATATGAATTAGTATACGGAAAATTACCATCACTACCATCTGACATTGTAGACAACAATACAAAATTTTATAACTATGATGACTACGCACAAGAACTACGACTCAAATTACAATTTACACTAAAAAGAGCTAGAGACTTATCAACAAAAGCAAAAGAAAATAGAGTAATAAACAATATATATGAAAATAGACTTAATTTAAAGATAGGAGATTTAGAACTAGTTAAAGTACAAAACAGAAAGAAAAATCAAAGCCCATACAAGGGACCTTATAAAATATTAAATACAAACGGTGTAAACACTACAATAGAATATGAAGGAAAACCAAAAGAAATACACAACAATAATTTGAAACCCTACAAAAATTTATAAATATAAATTCTAGGATAATTATATATGTAAATAAACATAAAATTCATAAGAATACTATTAATGTAAGCTGTAAGAAAATAATAAATACTAAACAAAATTTTATCTGTAAGCAAATAATATAAAGAAAACAATTACAAAAAAAAAATTTTATTATAATCAAACATATTTTATAACATTTTTAAAATTTTATTACACTTTAAGAAAACACTATATACCAAAATAAATGTACACTAAAAACATTATTATTTTAAGACAATCGTATATGTACATTAAAAACATTTTTTATATTGTAACTTTACTATGAGAATGGTAAGAAAAATTACTTACATAATTTTTCTCTTAAGGGTGAGGGTGTAGTGTACCACATTTATAGTAATGCACTGTAACAGAAATTACTTGCATTGCTGTAATATCAGTTCAATGCACAAGCATTGCAACACAACCCAAAATAATAGGAATGCTGAAATGCAAGAAATTGAGTGACATACTTTTGAGTCACAATATAAATTGATAATTACCAAATTCCCTTTTTTTTTGATTGGTCGTTTAAAATAATGCTTACCATTGTCATAGTGAAGAAAGAAACAACAGATAATTGTAAATATTAAACGTAGGTTAGAAAGGCTAATTAAGATTTGTAAAACTAGTATATAAGCAGGGAAATTTATTGAATAAATCAGACTTTAATTTGTGAACATAAGCTGGCAACAACTTGCCTTGTTTCAATTAAATTCTCAAAATCTTTTGGCACCTCTTTTGAGCGCCTACTGATAAGCTGGTCTCCCTGACAGCTGCATAAACAAAACAAGGGACTACAGGGCCACACTTAAATACACACATACTGAGATAGGGTCATACTGAGCAAATCCTACAAATAACCATTACATGGCGATCCTGCCTTCAACCATTACACACCATTCAAACCATTACATGGCGATCCTAACTACTAATAACATTACATTGACTATCATAATGTGCCTTTTCATCTATGTTGTTATTGTTGTGGCCTAATTGATAAACACTGGGGTCTATATTGGCGGTATTATTAGTATTAAACACCCTTTTATTTTGGTCCGATATCTGCCCTTCCAGACTTATTCTGCCTGACCCTGACTTAGATGTGTTAGGAATATCGTCTTGAGAATTGGCAAATGATTTAATTGTTCTGTTGACTTCTTGCATGATACCTTTCAAACCCTCTTGCAAAGCAGTCTGAATCATTGTTGACATTTCCTCTCGTAAACTATCCTTAAAATCAATCTCTTAACTATTTCTTACAGAAACCGTTTCATGGGCATTTATTTGGATTGAATCTTCTTCGAATATATTGGCAGCAGCTCCTTCAGGAAAGTTTATCATAATTTCTTTTTCCTTATTCATATTCTCATTATTGCTCCTAAATGTTCCAGATAAGTCCATAAATTGTGGATCATAAAAGACTGTAGACTGTCGTGGCGAATGCAGAACTTTTGGAATTGCACCTGTTCGATTTTGGTCGAATTCTAAGGACCGCCTACTCTTTGGGTCACTCATAATGGCTATACTATAATTACACTGTGATACAAAAAAAAAAAAAAAATATTCAGGGATTCTAATGTACCAATTCGATTTTGTTGGAGTCCATGGATGACGAAAATACCGTTGGTTTTTTTAGGTCACTTCATAAAGTGATTTTATAACGGTAAATGTAGTGAAAAACGGGGTTTCAGTTTTAAACAGGTGTAACTTCTTTGTTTCCTAACGGATTTCTTTTAACTTTCCGTTGGTGTAAAGGACCGAATATTATCTTTCAACCAAGATATATTTTTTGAAAATCGACTCACAAATGGCTAAGTTACAGTCGTTGAAGTGTAGAAAAAACCCATTAAAAAAGTATTCTTTTGTAACTCATAAGCAACTTATGGCCTGAGGAAAACAAAAGAATACTTTTTCAATGGGTTTTTTCTACACTACAACGACTGTAACTTAGCCATTTGTGAGTCGATTTTCAAAAAATATATCTTGGTTGAAAGATAATATTCGGTCCTTTACACCAACGGAAAGTTAAAAGAAATCCGTTAGGAAACAAAGAAGTTACACCTGTTTAAAACTGAAACCCCGTTTTTCACTACATTTACCGTTATAAAATCACTTTATGAAGTGACCTAAAAAAACCAACGGTATTTTCGTCATCCATGGACTCCAACAAAATCGAATTGGTACATTAGAATCCCTGAATATTTTTTTTTTTTTTGTATCATAGTGTTATTAATTCTATATTACCTAAAAATAATCTTAATTATATATATATATATATATATATATATATATATATATATATATATATATATATAAGTAAATATACATATATATGTATCTCTGAGTATGAATACCAAAACTAGTGTTTATATTATTTTTGTATTCATGAGGTCATGACCCTTTTTCCGGACATTAAGCGATATGTATCTAGATGCAATACTAGAGTCCCATACAAATAGCAGGTGATTGTTATTATTAAATATGCTATTGTTTATTTTGCCATTATATCCATAGTTATTTAAATTTCCTTTCTACCTCATTCTTTTGTTATCACTCATTCTCATTTTCACTCGTTATAAGGCAGTTGTTCAATTTTGCGTGTCAAGTTTACAAACCAATACAATGTAAATAAAAACAAACATGTCAGACGCTTCATACATCATCTACTAATTAGCTGCAAGTCACTTGACATCACACACAAATAGAATAAAATGGTGCCCAACGTGGGGCCCGAAGTGAACCTTGCACAACAGGATATTTTTTTTTATTTTGAAATTTTTTTAAAGGTAGCCGTGCTATAGGTGACGTAAGTCCCGTTCGAGTAATACGAGAGTCCTTGACGCGTTGCGACGACAGTCTATAACCGCACAGGCTTGCCCAAATACCACTCAAGACAATAGTTATCAGTAATAATAAAACAAATACTTCCGCTTAATAGATTGTAAACCCCATCATGGAAAAAACCTATTAATTCCATGTTGAGTTGCGACAAATAATTTAGTTGGATATATATTATATAAAGTAAGAAATAGTGATTTACGTTCAAAATTGAGTCGAAGCCTTTAGATAAATTAGGGGCATTCTTTGCTACAATCTTGTCGTGAATGACAATTTCTCTTTTGTTAGATTCAATGGCTTAAATTCTAGTTTAGTAAAATAAATACCAATCCAAGAGATTTTAACTTACACCCGTCTCATGTGAGGGCACTTACAGATAGTCCTAGATTTGAATGCGCGTTGCATATGCGACGTGGAGTTTAGATGCGCTGTAACAGGCATTCGTAAGATAAGTTTTTTTTAACTAGAATCCCTTTTTTCATATTAATTCCAATATGCCAAGTATTCACGAAAAACCCTGAAAACAAGAAAAATATTATTGAAATAAAATTCATCCAAGATTTATGTAAATTTATTATTATTACCTTTTTCTTATGTCTTATTTTGTGAAAAGTTTCTCGCAAGAACTGTCAAAATAACTCGCATATTAAATTGGTGCGAGAACAATCAAATTTGTACAAAAGCATGTGAGTGTTTAAATTTGTGTGTGAAAATATGAAAAATAAACTAGTTGAAAAAATGCAACGAATTGTTGAACTAAAATTATTATTAATGTGACGATATGATTATGTTTATTTAGAATTTTTTTTTGTGTACTTTTCTTATATAGAGACAGTTGCTAGAAAAAACTTATTTCAAGCATTTTACATTCACATGATATTCATGTTCATTATATTATTTTATTTTTCATAAAATTATTTCTTTTCTTATTATTGTAATAATATTTTGTGACTTTTGTTTTCATTTGACAATCGATTACTGGAAATATTCCAGTAAAAACAGAATCAGTGTTGTCTGTTTACGCTTTCAAATACAGAAACACTTTTTTCTTACAAATCGAAAAACGATGGAGTTTTGTGTTTCACACTTCGTTTATACGCGCACTATTTGCAAATAAAAATATTTGCAAATAAATTAACTCACTGTTTATACAGCATAGCAAAAGTACACAAACTTGGTAGCACTTCCTTAGAAAACTTACTTATATTGACAAAAAAAGTAGTGTAAATGTACAAATGAAATAATTATTTGTTTTTATTGTCATTATGTCCTATCAATGTTTCTTGTGCAATATTTATCCATTTATTGTTTTTTTGTTATCAAACATTTGTAAGCGTGGCAACCTCAAGCATTTTTTGAATAGTTTTCTGAATTAGTAAGTCGCAATAAAAACAATAACATGACAACAATTTACAAATGTCGACACACTGTGTAAAATTTTTTTATTCTTTTCAACTGCAATTCACTTATTAATAAATCCAACACATTATTAATTAATCCTCGTGTATATTGCTTAAAAATTTACTTTCAAATGAATTAGTATGATAACAATTACTACGTTTATACGCAGGGCTTATTTGCAAATAAAACTGTAAATTGTTGCCATATTATTGTTTTTATTGCGACTTACTAATTCAGAAAACTATTCACGATTAACGCACTATTTGCAAATAAAATGCTTGAGGTTGCCACGCTTACAAATGTTTGATAACAAAAATTATAAATGGATAAATATTGCACAAAAAACATTGATAGAAGCACATAATGACAATAAAAACAAATAATTATTTCATATTTTGTACATTTACACTACTTTTTTTGCCAATATAAGTAAGTTTTCTATAGAAGTGCTACCAAGTTTGTGTACTTTTGCTATGCTGTATAAACAGTGAGTTAATTTATTTGCAAATATTTTTATTTGCAAATAGTGCGCATATAAACGTAGTAAATGAGAAGTTCGCTTTTTTATTTCTATATTATTCTAATATACATACATTCATACATTTATATTATATTGCATTAAATATACATAACAACATTGTATTAAATAACTATACATTGTACCAGGCATACGTTTGGAGTTCAGTGCCATTTCGCTTTACTCATACTAACAGTTTATTCAAGTCAGCATAATGCAAACTATTTAGCAATAGCGAGCGTTGACCGATAATTATTAGATAATCATGTTACCGAAATTCCAGCGTTTATTACTACGTTTATACGCGCACTATTTGCAAATAAATTAACTCACTGTTTATACGGCATACCAAAAGTACACAAACTTGGTAGCACTTCTATAGAAAACTTAACTATATTGACAAAAAAAAATAGTGTAAATGTACAAAATATCAAATAATTCTTTATTTTAATCGTCATTATTTGCTTCTATCAATGTTTTTTGTTGCAATATTTGTCCATTTATTGTTTTTTTTTTTTTTTTTTTTTTTTTTGAAAAGAGAAGTAACACTCAGGCAATTAATGCCTACTACTATTTCTAGGTGTTACCTTCTTTAGGAAAGGGATAGTGATAGAGAAGACAGGTGGTGAAGGGAGAGATAGAGGAAAGCTTCATTCTTTTACAACTCTGCTTTTTTTTTTTTTTTTTTTTTTTTGCACGTTTTTGATAATGCAGTGTTGCTGCGCCATCTGGTGTCAAATGAGGCGTATTCAATTTTTGAAGCTGTGTTTTGTAGCCATTTTATTGATTATTTTACTTCGCCGATGATTCTGCTACACAACGAAGGAGGGCGCTCTGATGTTACATTAGGACTAGTATCTGCTGAAGTCGGTATAGTTCAGTGACCAGTGACTATGCCTTCATCACTAGAACTTTCCTACAACAACTGATACAAAGGAACACTAATGCACATCAGAAAAATGCGTGGTGTTGTTATTCAATGACTGTTGGATACAGGGATTGAACCCAGGATCTTCGGTTTTGTAGTCAACGTGCTAACTACTTCAGCCAACGCCACCCTCAACCATTATGTTATCAACCATTTGTAAGCGTGGCAACCTCATTCATTTTATTTGCAAATAGTGCGTTAATCGTGAATAGTTTTCTGAATTAGTAAGTCTCAATAAAGGGAATAATATGGCACCAATTTACAGTTTTATTTGCAAATAATACTATGTTTAGACGGTACGTGCTTCGCTCTCTATTCATGCTTCACGCCCCAATCATGACCGAATCCACTTGCTTCGCCATACAAAATTATGAGAGCGAATCAAGTAGATTCAATATGAATCTACTTGCGAAGCACGTAAAATTGGTATCTTCTCTAACTTTTATCGCAGTTAATCGCCACTTTATCTGAACTAGCTATCAAAACAAAATAGGTATATGTGTATGTGTGTGTTTGTAAACAAATAAAAACAAACCAAAAAACATAGATGTAAGTTTAATATAAATAAATTTAATTAAGTTATGAATAACATAAAAAGGAAAAATAAGAAGAAAATATAGAGATGCCTTCAAAACAAGATTTCGCATGAGTGGAATCAAAGTATATTTATATAAAGTATATGAAGGTCTACAACAACTAAGAAAATACAAAAACAACATGCGCTTTGTTTGTGTAAAAATAATGGATGAATGTCAAAAACAGATGATTACACCCAGATCTGGGCAACTTGCATTACTTTTCATAAGCACTGATTGGAAAACAAAAATTTTAGCGAAAATTTAAATTTGATGTCTGTAATGCACAATTTTTTTGCACTTAAATAAAATCTCTTAATAGCTGCATTAGCAGCTAATCGTATGGCGAAAAATGCACTAATTTTGTATTGCCACTAAGCACATCATGAAGTAATGCAATATTATTGCAATAGCACATATTGTGCACAGTAAAATTATATAAAATGTAATCATATTTTTATCAGATAATACAAATAAAAAAATACAGTAAAGGAACATTGAAGGCACCTGTATAAGTACGTTCATACAAATGAAAGATCAGGACTTAGGATTTCGTTTATTTTATTGTAAAGTTATATCTTAAAAAATGGTGATTTTATAAACGGAATATACTACCGCTTGGAACAATTTAATCAAGTTTTGTCTTTCTCTTGAAAAATTATTTTTGCCTTAAGTGGCGATATGTACATAGAAAAAAGTTTATATATTTATGTATGTATGTACAGATTTACGTTCTATTTTTCGCCATGTGATTTGGTGCTAGCGCAATATTAATGTATTACTTTGGAGAGATTTTAGTTTAATGCCAAAAAATTGTACTATAATTATCAAAGTTAGTTCTAATGTAATAAATTTGCATTTGTATTGATTTGGTTTAGTGCGGGAAAATGGTCAATGCATTTGCTTATTTAATGCAAGTCCCATATCTGCATACAACAAAAAGGAAATGTATGGATACACAAAACCAAAGTAAATTTATTATTTGATAAACCTTTATTACGTGAAATAAGTATAAAAAAGCTACATATTTATTTTAATAATTAAATATAATTATTTTTAAATGTTTTGAAACACTTTTTTTAAGTAAAAGTTTATTTTAACTTTTTCACTACACACAATTGTGTATAACAAAGCAAAGCAAAACAAAATGGTGTACGAAAATTGTAAACAACTTTTGACATTCATGCATTGACACTACACGAGAAAAAAATTAATCACCTGAGTACTTGCATATACTTTATATAAATTTACTTTGAGTGGAATTTACATATGTAAAGTATGTATGCTTATGTGTATGCATGTATATACGTGCGTATGATACGTATGTTTGTGTGAATATACATAAAAAAATGCCACGCGAACAGTGATGCCAACTTTTTCAGAGCAAAAAGCACTGTGTGTTCATAACAAGCACTAAATGAAATAAGTACTCGTATATATATGTATATATGTATGTATGTATATAAATATATTTTTATTTATTTTTTTATATTTATCTATTTATTTGCAATACAGAGAAAGCCCATATGGCTAATTATAAATGTATTGAATTAGTAAAAATTAAAAATTTAAGTTAACTACAATTTTAAATTTACTACATTTCATAGGTTTTTGTAATAATTTCAATTATATCGAGCCATATTTCGATTTTGCTTATAAGTAGAATATGAGTAGGAAAATAATTGAAGTTCATTTGGGAAGACACTCCAATTATGGTGTACTATTTTAACAAATGATGATCAACGAGAATTATACTCCTCGTTTCAAGAAATGCAGTTTCATCTTTTTCCTCTGGCCATAAAACTGATTTAATAAAACAATTAGATTTTTAGGTGTTTCGTCTGAATTAATTTTTACATGAACATGGTTCAGTATGTTACATTCTGAACAACATAAGCCTTTTCTTTTTAGACCGTATTTTATATGAATGAAACAATTTGATTTATAAAATTATTGTGTTTCTAACTTACTTTTAAAATATTTATTAGCACTAAAAGTTATTTCTACTTCAACATTTTAACATGGTAATGTTAATAGTCCTAGAGGAAATATTGACAGTATTAGAAATAGATTATGATCAGTTGAATTTCTAGAATTATGAACATCAATCCAAAATTTATCAGTTCTGAGCAAATTTTTCCATTTATTTATCCTTAAATTTCTAATACTTCGTTATTTCTTCAATTTCACCATCCCAGCAAAAATTACTTTTCAGAAGCATTTTTGGAAGCTTTCGTTATCAAGAAAGTAGAGCTGTGTCGTTCATGAACGAACGAGTACAATTGAACGAATCAGTGAAATGAACGAAGTGAGCCGGTCACTTTACTGAGCTGTTTTGGCTCAGCAGTACTGATAAAAAGTACAATCACAAAACTGTGATACAATTGAACGAAATGAACGACCGAGCACACTTGGCTCTTTTTTTTTGTTTTGTTTGGCTTTTTCTTTGTTAATGTGTGTGTGTTTTCATTTGACTTTTTACATACTTTTATTAACAATGTGGCAATTATGAAATTAATTAAATTGTCATTCATATTTATTAAGCTTTTAGAACATATGTAGGTATTAATAGTTTTTTTAACAAAATTAGTTTAGATATATACAGTTTATTTTCATTGTCATTATTGTGTACAAGTATATGGCTATTTTGGCGATATGAATCTTTTTTAATTTCTTTACTTTCAATTCAAAACAAAATGCATTGTGCATGTTTCCCTTTTTATGTACCGAATCAACTGCTCGTTTTTTTCACTTCGTTCTATTTCTTGAAAAGAGGGGATGAACGAAATGAACGAACTCGTTCTTTTTTAGAAAATGAACGAAAATGAGCGGTCACTTGAATGAACGATTTGGCACAGCTCTACAAGAAAGCAATACATTGCTTCCCTCAGTGGTTAGTGATTAGATTATTGTAATTAAACTATTTTATCGCGTGCATGGTATCCTCTGTAATTTCTAAAAATATATTCTTTTTTCTTCCTTTGTATTTCACCCAGCTGAATTAACATTCTGCAAAGGAAACTTTGCATGTGAAATCAGATAGTTTTTGAAAAGTGAAAATAAAGCCACCACACTTTAACAAATTAATATTTAGTAGATTTGCAAAACGCACTAAGATCAAAGGTGAAAAGCACCAATTTAGTGCATTTTTTTAAGCAACAATTTGAAAAATTCCGCACTGTTATGAATTAAAAAACTCTAAATCTAGTACGAAAAGCACTAAATTGGCACGCTGCACACGAAGCATGAATGAGTAGTCTAAACAGCATGATTCATAAACATGATTCAGAGAGCGAAGCAGGTGATTCAACTCGTCGTCTAAACATAGCATAAGCCCTGCGTATAAACGTAGTATATGACTAGGGCCGGGCTTACATATGTGTGCCATGTGCCACACAAGCGTAAAAAAGCGTAACCAACTAATTACTAATGCAAAATTGTTAGATTCAGACATGTATTTATAAGGTTAAATAGTTTCATACATAACTAATAGACAATTTTTATAGAATCCAACATGATTGGAAACTGTTTAACAATCTGTTTTTCGAAAATGAATAAGTGTATACGGTCGTTAAAATAACGAATGAAATCATGTTTACGTTTTGGTAACATTTATTAATTTTCATGTGAGTGACAGCAAAATATCTTTCAGTTTTTCACACTCATAAAATTTCTTACGTAAAATTAATTAATAACATATCTACATATCTTTTTCTTTGAGTTATACCATGTTCACACTTATGTTTTTAAACATGATTAAGACGATACTTATATAATTCCTTTAAGCTATCAGGCCTACCGTATTAAATGTCAATAAAAATGCATTTATTACATGTTGTCCCGACGTTTCGTGAATTTTTTGTTCACTTTTTCAAGGGATGTCGTCTATTTAATAAAATTAAGAAAAAACAACAACAATATTGTGGACATTTACATATATAAAAACATTTTTTATATAAAACAATATAAAACTTACTGTATTTTTAAAAAATTTTTTACATGAATACTATTTGCAAAATAAATATATTTACAATAACTTTTGTTGAAAACAAGTGTATTATATTTAAATTATAAAATGTTTTTCAAATTTTCTTTTGTATCACAGGTTCTTGACAATTGCTAATTTGTAGTTTGCGCTCAGATTGTCCGTGTCTTCTTTTATATTCATCGTTTTGTTTATTTTCTGTTGAATTCTTAAACTTTCTGTTATGTATCTCTTTCTGTCGTTATTTACTTTGTCTAGTATTTTTATACCGTCAAAATCTGCTTTGTGTTTAGTATTTGTTATATGTTGTGACAGTGCAGTATTCTCTTTGTTTTTACTGATGTCTGCTTTATGTTCGTTCACTCTTGTTTCTAAGCTCCTCTTTGTAGTTCCTATATACACAAGATCACAGCTGACGTTATCGTTACCTTTACAAGGAATTTCATATACAACATTGTTTTGTTGCAATTTTTCTACAGGTGTTTTTGTTTTTGTAAAAATTGTATTTAATGTTTTATTTGGTTTATATGCCAAACATATGTCATTGTTATCTATTGTTGTTTTTATGTTTTTATTGTCGGTAAGGCCGGGTATATATTTTATACTGCAATACCTTTGGTGTTCAGTGCTAGGGTTGCTAGGTTCGCGGTTTTGTGTAGGCGTGTAGGATGAAATGAACGATTGTATTAATTTCGTGGGAAAACTGTTGTTTTTTAAAATGTTAAAAATTTTTTCTATGTTGTGCGAGTGAAATTGACTGTCACTGATGTCTAGTACTCTACGAACAAAAATTTTGGCGGTGTTAATTATCTGCGTTTTTGGCTGCGTTGCGTTGAAATTTATTATTCTGCCCGATGATATATCCTTTGCGTACCAATCAAACGACGAGACGAGTTTTCTAAAAACTAAACACAACCGTTCACAATACATTTGAGATGTTTAAAGTTGACGTTATGTCAATAAATTATTGTATTTGTAAGAAATTTCGAACAATTATTTTTATATTTGCTTTTTATTTTTAAACAAGAACTTTTTTTGTAAATAATTAAATTTTTTTTTAGTAATTGGTGTGTCTTAAATATTTTTCACGTGCCGTCATTAAATAGCAACACAAAGTTGTAAATTGTATCATTAAAATAAATAAAATTAAATTGTATTATTAATTGTATTATTAAAATATTATTTGTATATAGTGAAAAATATAAGGACTTATCAGATTATCTAAATTGTTTGCCTTTATGAAAATATCTAATGAAATTTCATAGTATTGTGAAACTCAATTTCTCTTGTGCAGAACCTCTGAAAAAAGCCAGATATGCTTCTTAAATAAACTTTGACAAGACAGTGCATAGCAACAACAACAACAATAGCATTAATGTTAAGAAGTTAATGCTAATTTTAAAATAAAGAAATTAAATATATATGTAAATCATGCTTATAAACCTTATTGTGTACTAAACTTTATTTATTTGTAATCAGTCAGTTTAACGTCAATAACACTTGCTCTAAGCTCCAACTCATCAGTGTTTTCTGCTAGTTACTTTCCTCCTATTGAATTAAATGGTGCATATGAGTGTACTCTATAGGGCCACTCAGACTATTATACCTGATTAAAGACTTTCATCACACTTTACGAAAAAGAAATCTAAAGACATTTGTTTCGACTATTAAAAAATCTAACGTAAATTGACATTTTATCGTCGGTTGGTTTCTGGTTTGCTGCAGGTTTAATGTATTTTGAATATACTGTGCCGTAAACCAGAAACCAACCAACGTTATGTTCACACCATAACACCTCATATTACATTAAAAACCCAAGTATAAAGCAAACAGGTGTTGAGGATTAACATGCCTACATTAATCGTTGACTTCCGGCGGCAGAGCAGTTTCATGCACGCTGTGGTCGTGCAGGCCTTTGAAAATAGACGCTGGTGAAATTAGTTGATATAAATAAGATAAAAAAAGCAAATACGATAGTTTCTTTAACTTTCAGACATGCCTTATATGAAAAACTATTGAATACAATAAGCATATCAGTGATGGGAAATGAGATTTGCATTTCGGTATAAAAAAATATTTTTGGAGTACTTTTTTGACTCTAAGAGTACCAAATATTATATTTTTTATTTAATTTTATTAACCCGCGACCAAAAAAAGGGGTGTTATAAGTTTGTAGTGTGTGTCTGTGTGTCTGTCCGTGTCCACGTACAGCCCAAACGGTTGGAACGATTTTGATTTTTTTTCTGTTTGAAAGGTGACTTGATCGAGAAGGTTCTTAACTATGTTTGAAGAAAATCGGTCCAGACGTTTAGAAGATATCGCGTCTTTTCTAGATATATCGGGGGTTTTTAAAATTTTTAATTTTTGTTATTAACAAAATATAAAAAATTCATTTATAAAGATATAAAAAAGGAACACATAGGTACAAATATACAATAGGTATACCCTGTATGAGACTTAATACTGTTGGAAAATAAAGCTTGCCCCAGTATTCCGTAGCTCGCTAAAGCTAAATTCGATCGCTAAAATGCTGAACAAATAGAAAATTTAAAATGTTTGCCGATGACATAAAACAATACAATTTTGGTGAATTACATTTTAAGCCATTACATGATTTATCAATAGACGTTAGAAAATTGCATTCGTAAAATTGATTTGATCGATTTTTAGCGATAGAGATTTAGCTTTAGCCAGTTACAGAATACGATGGTTGTCCTTTATTTTGTTTTCATGAGATTGTTGTAAGAGAAAATCCTTTCGACATTTACAGAGGACAAAATTCCGTAAGCTACTCTCGATATATCAGGAAATATTTATTCATCTAATGCGTTTTTATTTTCAGCCACTGTAGACCAGAATATAAACGGGTATGTTCTGTATTCCACACCTTTTAGTTGCACGTGGAATACAGAACATACATAATATCCAGCGTATGGTAACACAAGTCCCAGTAGAAAGACGAATCAGAGCCAGAACTAAAGCCAACAAATATGGAAGAGGTAGTCGTCTCCAACGTAACTACAAGGCGTATAGAAAACGAAGAAAAAGAAAGGCGATGATGTGCCTATTCGGGACGAATAGGCTTAAGTGGGCGGCAGTGTTACGGAAATGGCCGTCGACAAGATTAATACATCATTATGCAAATATATTCCAACAGGGTTAATATACGTTTTGTGAGAAAATATTCCAACAGGGTCAATTAAAAAAGAATTATCTGGAATAATAGCAAAGAAATATCCAGAAGAACTAAACGTACACACGTATTCACATACATACAAGCACTATAGCAAATAACTATATACGCATGCCTAGCACATACATACGTGATTAAACGTAAGCAACCATCAACAACTACAAGCTTCTGCTTGTTATGAAGATAGACATAGCTACATGCATACATACTTACATGCCTGACAATTCCAACGAAAGGTAGAAATAAGTAAACAACCACTTAATCAAGGCCTTTTTATCAGGTCAACGCAACTCTACAAAAACACAGCAATACAAAAAACAACTTTATGTTTAAGTTGTCAGAAACATGCACAAACATGAACTAAAGTATATGGTGCAATTAACTTTTGACAGCTTAAACACGAAAACACAGAATATTATCAGGACGATTGCATTGACCTGATAAATAGGCCTTACTCTTAATGATGTATGCATATACACACGTATGTACATAGTTACCACATGAACTTAATTACGCGCTTTGTAAACAACATTGGAGATAATGATGATTCGGTCTAGACAAACGGTTCTCAAATGGAGGTCCGCGGACCCCTGGGGGTCCGTATGAAAATTCCAAGGGGTCCGCGAAGAGCTAAACAAATATTCGGGCCTGTTCTGCAAATCACGACATGCCAAATCACGGTGATTTGTAAAAATTAATAAAAGCTAAATCATTGCTTTTGTATATTTTACGCTTTATAGCTTCGGAAGTTGGAAGAAAATATGCTATTATAAATGAAAAATACTTAAAACGCAATGAAATTCCATTGCCAAGTCAGCTGTTAATAGTTTACTTTTGAAATCACGTGATTTTCAGAACAGGGGGGATTGTTATGATTCCTTAAAAGTTAATATTAATAAGATTTAGTAATATGGCTTTTGTATAATAAATGTAAAACGTATATTTCGCATTGCGGTAGGCCGTGCTACTATTAAAATTTCTGAAGGGGTCTCCGAAGAAAGAACTTGTGAGAACCTCTGGTCTAGACTTTGCATGAAAATTCTAGTGGTTGTTGTGCGAAGTATAAAAAGGGGTGACGCATCCTACAGCAGTTCAGTTGCGATCAAATGTTAGTTGCGATCAAAAGTTAGCTACGAATAAGTGCAGTTGCGATCAAAAGTCAGTTGCGAATAAGTCAGTTGCGAAGAAGCTCAGTTGCGAATAAGTTCTGTTGATAATCAACTGAGTCGTTAATTAAGTTGTGCGCAGTCCGTGATTTGTGATACAGCAGTGAGTTTATAGTTGAGTCTGTGCTTTACAATACGTGAGTTGGAAATTGAAGAGACTATAGTACAGTCTATAGTGACAGTTAGAGTCTGTCGTGATTTGAGTTTATTGTGGAGTCCCTTGAGTGAAGAGTAAGGGAGCAGCGAAGCTGATAGACGTGTAAGTGAAGCCAGCGAGTCTTGGTTAGTGTATCAACTGTGAGAGTCTGCCATAGAGTTGTTATTAGTGTATCAACTGTGAGTGTCGGCAGAGTGAGTCTTGTGTGTGACAAGCAGCAGAGAAAGCAGAATCGCGTCAATACTAGCGCAGCGAGTTGTCTGAGACGTGCATATACAACAGCGTGGAAGGCGTAGTGGTAACCAGTTGTGAACATTTGAGTAATATATGTGTTTGTATTTAAGCTATTGAATTGAATTAGTATAAATGGTATTTATTAGTAAATAAAGATTGCATCATTCTTAACCCTAATTAGTACACTGGGGTCTTTTATTTATTGCAAAGCTACGAATCTACGGAAAAGCGTTTTTAAAGGAATAAAAACGTAACATTTGGTGTCAGAAGTGGGATTTGCAAATAAAAGCGGCACGTTTAAAAAAGTTGAAACGTAAAGTAAGAGTGATACGAAAAGGACAACCTCACACGTTTGAAAAGGTTAAACGTGAATAACACTACATACGTTTGAAAAGGTTAAAAGTAGCAGCAATTGGTTTTTGAGGAAAAATGAAATATCAAGAGCTTAAGATGGAGCAACTCAAGGAAGAGTTGAGTAAGCGGAAACTGTCGACAACTGGTGACAAAGTAATACATCGACATAGAGAGTTATGAGCTCGATGAAAAAGAAAAATATGAGATGGAAGCATCCACTCCTTCTATTAGCACTCCAATCAGTACAGACATCAGCGCAATGTTTGCTGCCATGATGAGCGAAATCAAAGCGGCCAATGAGAAAATGAAGGCTGATTTGCAAGAAACATCTAGAGTGAACAGTGAGAAAATGAAGGCTAATTTGCAAGAAACATCTAGAGTGAACAATGGAAAAATGGAAATTTGGTTTAATAAAATGGATGCAAGATTTGTAGAAATGTCTGAGTCCATAAACAAAAGGGCACATGGTGTAGAAATGCAAGTCAGTAAATCAGACGAAGAGATTTCTGACTTGGGAAACAGTGTCAACGCAGATATTTCTGGCACAGAGGAAGACTCTGACGAAAAACTGAAGACAGAAGATGAAATCAACAGTGGTCAGTGTCAACAAGTTGGACGTGAGCGAAGTTTGCCAGAAGTTTTCAGCACAGTAGGGGACGTTGGTCACTTAGATGATAGTCAAGTGGTGTGTGACACAGCGGGAATAGCTATTTTTGAAATGGACTCGTTTGCTCAGGGTAAAGAAACTGCTACAGTATACAAAGTAGGCAGCAGAAAAGCAGTTGGGAAGAAAAAGACATATTCTATACAGAGCTTCAAGTGTGTGGTAAGGCAAACTCTAGTCGAGGAACAATCTAGAGTCAGAGCCAAAGGCCATAAATGTGGAAGGAGTAGTCATGTCCAGTGTATGGTAAGGCAAGCTCTAGTCAAGGGACAAGGTAGAGTCGGAGCCAAAGGCCATAAATGTGGAAGGAGTAGTCATCTCCAGAGTATGGCAAGGCAAGCTCTAGTTGACAGACAAAATACAGTCAGAGCCAAATACCACAAATGTAGAAGAATTGTCACCTAAAGCGTAAAACAAGGCAAGCTGTAGAGGAAATACGAAGCAGATTCAGTACCAAGGACTGCAAATGTGGTAGAACTTGTCATCTCCATCGTATTGCAAAGCAAGCTGTAGTGGAAATGCTAAGCAGATTCAGTACCAAGGGTTGCAAATGTCAAAGAAAGTTTCATCTCCAGCATACGGCAAGGCAAGCTGTAGTGGAAATACTAAGCAGAGTCAGGGCTCGCAAATATCGAAGAACTAATATCCAGCGTATGGTAACACAAGTCCCAGTAGAAAGACGAATCAGAGCCAGAACTAAAGCCAACAAATATGGAAGAGGTAGTCGTCTCCAACGTAACTACAAGGCGTATAGAAAACGAAGAAAAAGAAAGGCGATGATGTGCCTATTCGGGACGAATAGACTTAAGTGGGCGGCAGTGTTACGGAAATGGCCGTCGACAAGATTAATACATCATTATGCAATAAAGTCCTGCACAAGACGATTTATAAGAACTTTCAAGACATGAGGGATTTTTCAAATGCTTTACTACAGCGAAGTCTTCTAAAACAAACGCTAAGCAACACTGTTTGCAAGAATTTGTTTCAGTTATTGCGAGTATAGAAGTAAAGAAGAAAATACTTCGTGACTGAAAAATTTGTGATGCTTGCTTCTTTCTACGCATGGGCGCGTATACTAGCGTCATGCATGTACATACACACATACGTTTTGTGTATGCTCTTCTATTTTTCTGCACACAAACAAACGTTCACATGCATTTACATTAGTCGTGTGCGCTTGCTTAAAAAAAAACCTCCCTTAAACACATAATAGCTTACCATCTACATCTTACGTATCAACACTACTTTGTTGACTGTTTGATCATAACAAGAAGTCTTGGCGACATTGCTTGTCAGCACTCATATACACGCACACAAATGCATCTATCGTGCTTTGCTTATAATACGACAGCATTTATTATTGGTTTAGTATAATGCAGCCACGAGAATACATTTAAAAAACAATACGTATTTACATTTCAAGACTATTTACGCAGGTCTATATTATGCAAATATATTCCAACAGGGTTAATATACGTTTTGTGAGAAAATATTCCAACAGGGTCAATTAAAAAAGAATTATCTGGAATAATAGCAAAGAAATATCCAGAAGAACTAAACGTACACACGTATTCACATACATACAAGCACTATAGCAAATAACTATATACGCATGCCTAGCACATACATACGTGATTAAACGTAAGCAACCAACAACAACTACAAGCTTCTGCTTGTTATGAAGATAGACATAGCTACATGCATGCATACTTACATGCCTGACAATTCCAACGAAAGGTAGAAATAAGTAAACAACCACTTAATTATGTATGCATATATACACGTATGTACATAGTTACCACATGAACTTAATTACGCGCTTTGTAAACAACATTGGAGATAATGATGATTCGGTCTAGACTTTGCATGAAAATTCTAGTGGTTGTTGTGCGAAATATAAAAAGGGGTGACGCATCCAACAGTAGTTCAGTTGCGATCAAATGTTAGTTGCACAGAATATGTAATTGATGGTCAGTGAGCTTCCTCAACTACTGACTGTAAATTGTTGCCCAAATAATGTAGCAAATTTTCGTAATTACAAAGTTTTTACAAAAAAAAGATAAGGGCATTGTGATACTTTCCCGATATTTGGAAATATGGGTATGTAGCCACAAAGTTACTACCGATGATGGAGAATCATCTAAAGCTAACAGTTTTGTACACTTCGGAGATGTAGCAAATAAGACAATTGCTAAAGTTGTGCATGTTGTTTATACATATATGGAAAAAGGATACGTTTGCAAGTTCCTTCCCCATAAGAAAATCGGCATTTGCTCAACGAAAATAAGTTTGTAAAGCTCATCTGGACTCACAATATGTGCATCACATGGGCGTTATGCAACCCATGCAACAATTTGGTCAAGTGTTCTAATATAATGCAGCTAGACGATTCTGTGTGTCTAACATGGGGCCCGGCCAACTTTTTTTGGATCCGCAAGTGCCTACGCAAATGCTTGTAGCACTTTCACTGTGCTGTGCATGGAAGCTTGCGATATAACTGGCCAACTAAATATTCCAGTACCTGATATTACTTTGGCCGGACCACCTTTAACAGCTGGTGCTACTCAAGAGCGTGCTACCAAATAAAAATGCACGCGTGCTTCCACCCCTAATGTACCCGGCCAAATTTTTCTGATCTGTAAGTGCCTAAATAAATGTGTAATACTCTACCCTGGTTCCAGCAAGTCAGCTTGTGTTGCAAATACATCAAAACGGTAAGTTTTATTTGAATAATATTTCAGTATTTGAAACATTAATTGTTCTCACCGTTTATTCCAGAAAATCGTTAGTCCTCTTTGTTACTATACTGGTCGAACGTTTATACCCAGACAGACATTTGCATCCATTTTTCGCTGGTAAGAACAATGGTATGTTGCTTGAAATAATAGCTGGCCGAGAAACTATTGACAAAACACAATCAGCATTAGCTAGACGATAATAAAGCTCGTCTGGACTCACAATATGTGCATCACAAATACGGTCCATGCGACAACTTGGCCAAAGTTGAGGCCAGGCCAACTTTTGTTGGATCCGCAAGTGTATACAAAAATACGTATAACACCACGCTGACCTGCACATGTGCGGATATGATATAACTGACCAGCAAACTATTCCAGCACCTTATATTGCTTTGGCCGGGTCACCTGTAAAATCTGGTGATATGCATCAAAACGGTAAGTTTCATTTGAACAGTAATTATTACATCCATTGAATAAATAAATAATTCAGTATTTGATATATTAATTGTCATTGCTTATTCCAGATAATCAAAATCATAAGGGTCAGTTGAAATCAGAAGTACACGCTATAAATTGGAGAATCTTTTTCGAGGTAAAGGTATTTTTTACTTTAATATATGTACATGAATGTACATTTATTAATTAACTTTTTTTCCTACAGATCCACACATCATTAAAGAAAGTTACATCGCAAAAGTGAATTGGATACTAATAAGCTTAATTGAATCATGTCTTTTTGTGTCAGTTTTTAGAAAGAAAGGGGATATTTATAAAATAGTTATAATCATAAATAATGTCAAAAAGTTTAAATTAATTTTATATTGAAAATTTTTAATATTTTTTCTGAATCTTAGCACCTTATACCTATCTGAATTGCTTACTAATTTCTTAAGAGTGGAACAATCGTGGAATTGTGTTATTAAACATATCTTAGACTCAAAGTAATAACTTTTTTATAAAAATTAACGATTTTTTTTAACTTTTGTATTGACTTGAAATAATATTCAGTACAGAAATAAGTTATTTTAATGGCGACTCAAATCAAAAAATGTATTCGTTTCTTGAGCGTATACTCACCTCAATTTGTAGTAATAAAATCTTTAAAAAAATCAGTTATATGTTCAATTTTGGAATTGTTTTCTCATTTTTATTTTAAAATTTTTTAGTAACTACATAAATATATAATTTTTAATCATTTGAAACTGTTACAAAAAGAACTGCACTACACACACTGTAAACAAAAACAAAATTGGAATATTTACTAATGAAATTAACCAAATTTTTTTAAATATCTTGAAATTAAAATAATTTTACTTATGTCACCAAAGTCTAAAGTTGTTTTCCTTGGAAACATTCCAGTTTAGTCCTTAGGGGTCGAATGGATTTTGTAGCAGCGATATTTCGTTTAGTTTCTTCCAGGTTTTCTTGCCGTTCACATATGTAAATAAAATAAAAATTAAAAAAGAGCATTATTAAAATTGTATTTTTAGTTTTAAAAAAATTATCTTTTTTGGGAAAAGTAAAAGGGCTTTTTATTTATAGAACTAAGGTTATATATACATATATAAAACAAAAGTTGAATGTCTTTTATAAAGTAGCAGCCCGTAAAAGTTCTTTTAATTTAATGAAAAATACTTTATTTTTTGTCTCAACTATTTGTAAAGAAGGACACAAAATTAACACTATTGCGTTCCAATTGATTGGAAAACTTATTTTTCTAGCGACTTACAAACTGGTGCTATTGTACATTGGACCAGACTATCATCGTCCTTTCCAATGTACAAAATTCCACGTTGTCAATTCACTTTATAGGCACACATTAGTCTTATTTCTGTCAAGTACTTAAAAAAAAGAACATAAAGCGAACATATTTGAATTCCAATTGATCGGAACACTTCACTTTTTTGCGAATGTGTCATTGTGCATTGGGCAATAACATGATTGTCCTTTCCAATGTACAAGATTCCACACAGACACTTCACTTATATGTACACATTAGTCACAAAAACTAGTTATTTGTGAACAAATTTTGAATCCAATTGTTCCAAGCACTTCTTACTTAAACAGTTTGTTAACCAAAGTATTTGTACATTGGAAAAGAACATCATTGCTCCTTCCAAAGTGCAAAATTCCACACAAACAACGCACTTTACGTAGACACAAGTCACTTATTTTTGTTAAGAACTTGTGAAAAACAAAAAGAACTTGGAACACTTGGAATCCAAAAGATCTGGACACTACATTTTTATACGTCTTGTTAACACTTACTATTGTGCATTGGACAGGAACATCATTGTCCCTTCCAATGTACAATATTCCACGCATACACTTCACTTTTTCTGTCCACATTAACCATATAAGCTTGTTTGCGTAACGCACTTGTATAAAGCGAACGAAATTGGATTCCAATTGATCCAAACACTTCATTTCATGTCGGCAAGTTAACCAAAGTTTTTGTGCATTGGACAAGACAAACATCGTCTTTTCCAATGTACAAAATTTCACACTTTCCATTCACTTTGCATTGTCACATTAGTCTTGTAGTTTACATTCCTTAGATCTTTCTAAAAGTAATACAAAGCGAGCTTATTTTAGATCTTATTGATCGGAACACATCTTCTCTTCACTACATGTTAAGCAAAGCAATTGTACATTGGAAGGGACAAGAACACCATTGTCCCTCCAATGTACACAATTCCACACTTAAATGTCACTTTAAAAAATTCACTTTCACAAAAGTTTTTATATAAATTACTTACTTAGTTGGCTCTGTCGGGAACAAATTCAGCTTCTATCCTGTAGGTCAACCCATAGTACATCTGCGGCTCCTGGAAATTAAGTATATATTGTTAAAATCTATTATAAATAAGTAAAAGAAACAATAAATATATACTTACATTTTTACTTTTGCTGTGTGATGCTCCCAGTAATCCATGTTTTTTTCACCATCACTTTTGTTTTGTTCACTTTTCTCACTGTTGGTAATATGTGGACAAGATAATCTACCAATTTTTGTCCACATATTACCAACTTTGGCAAGGATTTTGGCGCAAAATAATTTTTTATCCAATTTGCGCCAATTCCTGCCAAGAAAATTTATATATGCTTATTGCATTCAATAGTTTTTCATATAAGGCATGTCTGAAAGTTAAAGAAACTATCGTATTTGCTTTTTTTTATCTTATTTATATCAACTAATTTCACCAGCGTCTATTTTCAAAGGCCTGCACGACCACAGCGTGCATGAAACTGCTCTGCCGCCGGAAGTCAACGATTAATGTAGGCATGTTAATCCTCAACACCTGTTTGCTTTATACTTGGGTTTTTAATGTAATATGAGGTGTTATGGTGTGAACATAACGTTGGTTGGTTTCTGGTTTACGGCACAGTATATTCAAAATACATTAAACCTGCAGTAAACCAGAAACCAACCGACGATAAAATGTCAATTTACGTTAGATTTTTTAATAGTCGAAACAAATGTCTTTAGATTTCTTTTTCGTAAAGTGTGATGAAAGTCTTTAATCAGGTATAATAGTCTGAGTGGCCCTATAGAGTACACTCATATGCACCATTTAATTCAATAGGAGGAAAGTAACTAGCAGAAAACACTGATGAGTTGGAGCTTAGAGCAAGTGTTATTGACGTTAAACTGACTGATTACAAATAAATAAAGTTTAGTACACAATAAGGTTTATAAGCATGATTTACATATATATTTAATTTCTTTGTTTTAAAATTAGCATTAACTTCTTAACATTAATGCTATTGTTGTTGTTGTTGCTATGCACTGTCTTGTCAAAGTTTATTTAAGAAGCATATCTGGCTTTTTTCAGAGGTTCTGCACAAGAGAAATTGAGTTTCACAATACTATGAAATTTCATTAGATATTTTTATAAAGGCAAACAATTTAGATAATCTGATAAGTCCTTATATTTTTCACTACATACAAATAATATTTTAATAATACAATTTAATTTTATTTATTTTAATGATACAATTTACAACTTTGTGTTGCTATTTAATGACGGCACGTGAAAAATATTTAAGACACACCAATTACTAAAAAAAAAATTTAATTATTTACAAAAAAAAGTTCTTGTTTAAAAATAAAAAGCAAATATAAAAATAATTGTTCGAAATTTCTTACAAATACAATAATTTATTGACATAACGTCAACCCACGGTTGGCAGAAATGCAGATTTATCTGGATTTTGCAGATTTTTACCCTCCAAAAACACCAAATCCAGATTTGAAGATTGTTGGGGTTAAAAACGCAGATTTTTCAACTCCAATTATAGTGCAATTTTTTTACATTTTTCCTAATACTGCTACTACTTCATGTTTCTTTTATGTGTGAACGACTCATAGTTTAAAGAGTTAAAATTTTTGAACTTAGGAAACATCGTGGAGAATATATTATTTTCTCTTCAAGACTTTGTAAAGTAAACAGTAGACTTCAACCAGTGCGGCAGCTAATTGTAAAAAGGTAATGAGAAATTAAAAATTTATTCAAAATCGAAGATGTTAGCTTGTAAAGATTTTTGTTTGAAGCTTTTAAGCTTATTCTGCCGTATTCATAAAATAATAGTTTTAGTTTACGAAAGCTTTGCAAAACAAATTTTTCTTTGTTAAACGTTTTGTAACCCAAAATAATATTTATGAATATTAACTATTACGAATATTACCTATTTTGTGCTATTACGCTTGTGTACGTTATTCTTAATAATATATTTTGATAGTCATTCTATAAAAATATATATGTTGCACATGTACATATGTACATCCATATTTATGTAAATTTTTTTAATAAAATATAAAAAAGTTGTTTAAAAAATTACTTTGAAGATTTTTTTGAAGATTTTAAAAATAAAATGCAGATTTTGCAGATTTTTTCGTGAAAAATTGTTGAATTTTGCAGATTTTATCCTTAGAAATTCTGGCAACACTGCGTCAACCTTAAACATCTCAAATGTAATGTGAACGGTTGTGTTTAGTTTTTAGAAAACTCGTCTTACAGCATGTTTATAGAACACGTCACAATCAAGACACGCACGAATACGTAAGAATTTGCATTTGTAGAACACGTTCATTTTTTTTCGTCCGTCTTACGTCGTGTGGCGCTCTTAGTAATTTAGTGCCAAATCACAGTGTTGCCATTCTGTAAATAACTTTTATTTGTTTACATTTTGTCATATAAAATTTGTATTTTTGTCATTAAAAAAGGTAACCCTTTTTGACGGCAACATGGAAGAATTTATGTAAATGAAAATTTTTTATTTAATAAAGAAATCTTTAGCTTTATACACATATACAAATAATGAAATAGCATAAAATGAGCTGTTATCTTGCAAGAAATAAGAAAATGAGTTTTCAAAAATAATAACTGCACGGCTGTTGTCAACTTTATGCTTTAATTGCCACTTACAATAATAAAAAACAAATAAAAATGTACTATTTGTAGCAATATTCACTTTTTTGCGGATATATCAATTTTATTTTATTTATTTCATATAAAATTTGTAATTTTTTCCACCGACGAATGTAATTTTGCATTCGTGCACTTTTTTTTGTTTTGACAGCAGAAAACGCGTTATACAAACCCAAACAAACTGTCACTTGTTACGTTTTTTACAAAAATAAAATGACATTTGCGTTATACAACCCCAAACTTGACACACGTCAGGTTTTATACGCGTATTTTAGACATATTGGGTTCTATAAACATGCTGTTAATCATGTTTAAAAACATAAGTATGAACATGGTATAACTCAAACGTCTTACACAAACAGGGGGTTAAAGAAAAAGATATGTAGATATATTATTAATTAATTTTACGTAAGAAATTTTATGAGTGTGAAAAACTGAAAGATATTTTGCTGTCACTCACATGAAAATTAATAAATGTTACCAAAACGTAAACATGATTTCATTCGTTATTTTAACGACCGTATACACTTATTCATTTTCGAAAAACAGATTGTTAAACAGTTTCCAATCATGTTGGATTCTATAAAAATTGTCTATTAGTTATGTATGAAACTATTTAACCTTATAAATACATGTCTGAATCTAACAATTTTGCATTAGTAATTAGTTGGTTACGCTTTTTTACGCTTGTGTGGCACATGGCACACATATGTAAGCCCGGCCTTAGCCATAAACGCTGGAATTTCGGTAACATGATTATCTAATAATTATCGGTCAACGCTCGCTATTGCTAAATAGTTTGCATTATGCTGACTTGAATAAACTGTTAGTATGAGTAAACCGAAATGGCACTGAACTCCAACTGTGGTCAACAGTGTGACCAGATTTTAAAATAATATTAAGCTAAATCACGTTTGAAAATAAGCTAAAAAGTTACATTTTAGGCTAGAAAATAAAGCTAAACTTTTTTCCACTTCTTTGATCACTTTTCAATAGTTTCTTATTGCTAAACTAACGTTAAATATTACACAAACATATTTTTTTATTATACATATAGAATATTTGCTTAATGAAATTATTTATTATTTATTATATTTTAGATTTAATGAAAAACAAAACAAAAACTTCCCCAAAATAATCTTAAAAAGTTTTTAAAAATGTAAAAACATTTATATTAAAATACGAAAGCTTTTTAAGTGAATTAATGCTATTTAAGGTAAAGCATGATGGATCACACTATCTGCGCAATGTACCGAATTTCGTCAGATCAGTGAAATAAAGTCATAAGTAAAGATTTTGCTCTAATTTATCGACTACTTGAAATACAAGGACATAATTGCGCCACACTGCATTGGTAATAAGCCCATATAGACTTATTCCAGAATTAATTCAGTAATAATGCCATTTTGGCTTATTACTTATGACTTTATTGAGGTGGCCCGACGAAAATCGGTACATAGTGTTATCCAGGCTTAAGGCTAATTCAGGTTTTTGTTTTAAGTTAATTGATGCCGCTGAATGAACGTTCAACTCAAGTCAAATAATTTTATACCCAAAAAACTCAAAAAGTGTTTTGGCCACTAATATGAATTTAACTTTTTCCATTGGAATTCTAACCATTCTGCCATTATCTACTATTTTTCTTCTTTCCATTTCTGTTATAAAATTGTCGTATAATTTACATTTTGTATTTTTTGTAAACTATTTTACAATGCTAAAAAATTATAATTTTTATAAGTTGTTTATGTTTTTAATATATTTTTAGAGAACACGCAATTTAGACTAAGAAAAGGCTAAAAAAGCTAAATGAAATTTAAAAAAGCTAAAAAATAAGCTAAGAGCTAAATAAAAATTTTAAGGCTAAATCTGCAACAAATAAGCTAAATTTAGCTCAAAATAAGCTAATATGGTCACGCTGGTGGTCAGCGATTAATGTAGGCATGTTAATCCTCAACCCCTGTTTGCTTTATCAAAGAATACAATTACCAATTAACACATAAATAAAAGCACAAAGCATAATCACAAAACTAGCTAAAATTTTGTTGCGCTAGAAGCAAAATCAAAACAAAATCAACGCCAAAATTCCGGGGAGAGCGAGATAGGTATAAAGACACAAAAATCTTCCGTCTCGTGTCACTTCTGTATGTTTTGTGGCTTTATACTTGGCTTTGTAATGTAATATGAGGTGTGATGGTGTGAACATTAAATGTCAATTTACGTTAGATTTTTGTATAGTCGAAACAAATGTCTTTAGATTTCTTTTTCGTAAAATTGATGAAAGTTTTTATACATGTATAATAGAGTGAGTGTCACTTTAAACGCATTCTCTTCATGCACAAATATATATTGTTACGGAAATGGCTGTCGACAAGATTAATAAGTGTTACGCAAGAATATTCGAACAGGGCCAATATAAAGAAACATCCAGAAGTATTTAAATAGATAACTAAACGTACACTCGTATTCACATACAAGCACTATAGCAAACAACTATATACACATGCGTAGCACATACATACGTGATTAAACGTAAACAAGCAACAACAACTACAAGGGTCTGCTTGTTATGAAGATAGACATAGCTACATGCATACATACATACATGCCTGGCAATTCTAGCGAAAGGCAAAAATAAAGTAAACAACCACTTAATGATGTATGCATATACACACGTATGTACATAGTTACCACATGAACTTAATTACGCGCTTTGTAAACAACATTGAAGATAATGATCATTCGGTCTAGACTTTGCATGAAAATTCTAGTGGTTGTTGTGCGAAGTATAAAAAGGGGTTGACGCATCCAACAGCAGTTCAGTCGCGATCAAAAGTTAGTTGGGAATAAGTCAGTTGCGAAGAAGCTCAGTTGCGAAGAAGCTCAGTTGCTAATAAGAAGTCTGTTGTTAATCAAGTGAGTTGACAATTAAGTTGTGCGCAGTCCGTGATTTGTGATACAACAGTGAGTTGATATTTGAGTCTGTGCTTTACAATACGTGAGTTGGAAATTGAAGAGACTATAGTACAGTCTATAGTGACAGTTAGAGTCTGTCGTGATTTGAGATTATTGTGGAGTCCCTTGAGTAAAGAGTAAGGGAGCAGTGGAAGCTGATAAAGACGTGTAAGTGAAGCCAGCGAGTCCTGATTAGTGTATCAACTGTGAGAGTCTGCCATAGAGTTGTTATTGGTGTATCAACTGGATGTGTCGGCAGAGTGAGTCTTGTGTGTGACGTGCAACAGAGAAAGCAGAATTGTGTCAACACTAGCGCAGCCAGTGGTCTGAGACGTGTATATACAACAGCAAAGAAGGTGTAGTGGTAACCAGTTGTGAATATTGAAGTATCTATGTGTTTGTATTTAAGCTCTTGAATTGAATTTAGATTAGTGGTATTTATAGATTTAATAAAGATTGTATCATTCTTAACCCTAATTAGTACACTGGGGTCTTTTATTTATTGCAAATCTACGAATCTACGGTAAAGCGTTTTTAACAGAGAATAAAAACGTAACAATATGTATATCGCACACTAAGACATAAAGAGTCACAACTCAAAATTATAAAAGTCATTTTGCTTTTTTATAAGCCAGTGGCTCGTTTCTGCATTTGTCGCATTGTAAAATTTCTCACACGAAGTGTGAAATACAAAACTCTATCGTTTCTCGATTTGTGAGAAAAAAGTGTTTCTGTATTTGAAAGCGTAAACAGACAACACTGATTCTGTTTTTACTGGTATATTTCCAGTAATCGGTTGTCAAATGAGGTAGTTCACACGAGAACAATTTTTAAGCCGCACAATTTTTGTTCTTTTCCAAATTACACGAGACTAATTCATCTGCTATAAAATGTATACGCGTATACACAGCTTTGTGTGTGTTAGTGTTTTTCGTATTCATTTAACCTTTGCTGTTTTTTTAATTTGTGTGTATTGGTTTTGTGCTGCTAATGCGGGGTTGAAGCTGGTTGAAAAATTATGCCGAACACAAAACCCCTCTCTTTGCCTCTCTCACCTACAAACTGGCATGTTATGCCAGCACAATTATGCCCGTGTAAATCAGCGCAATGAAAACAAAAGTCACAAAAATATTTTTACAATAACAAGAAATAATTAAAAAAAAATAAAATAATATGAACATGAATAACATGTGAGTGTAAATACTTGAAATAAGTTTTTTCTAGCAACTGTGTCTATATAAGAAAAGTAGACAAAAAAAATTTTAAATAAACATAATCATATCGACACGTTAATAATAATTTTAGTTCAACAATTCGTTGCATTTTTTCAACTAGTTTATTTTTCATATTTTCACACACAAATTTGAAAATTCACATGCTTTTGTACAAATTTGGTTGTTCTTGCACCAATTTAAAATGCGAGTTATTTTGACAGTTCTTTCGAGAAACTTTTCACAAAATATTGTTACAGAGACACTTTTTCTCACATCCTTCCAATAATTGCTTGAATTTTATTTAGATAACAGATAGTTCTCACAAAGTATATATACAGAAACACTTATGTTAGAAAAGCCATTTTGTATTTTACAGCATGTTTATAGAACCCAATAAGTCTAAAATACGCGTATAAAACCTGACGTTTGCCAAGTTTGCGGTTGTATAACGCGAATGTCATTTTATTTTTGTAAGAAACGTAACAGGTGACAATTTGATTGGGTTTGTATAACGCGTTTTCTGCTGTCAAAACAAAAAAAAAGTGCACGAATTCAAAATTATATTCGTCGGTGAAAAAAATTATAAATTTTATAATAAATAAATAAAATAAAATTGGTATATCCACAAAAAAGTGAGTGTTGCTACAAATAGTAAATTTTTATTTTTTTTTATCTTTGTAAGTGGCAATTAGAGCATAAAGTTGACTACAGCCGTGCAGTTATTATTTTTGGAAATTCATTTTCTCTTCTTGCAAGCTCATTTTATGCTATTTCATTATTTGTATATGTGTATAGAGTTAAAGATTTCCTTGTTAAATAAAAAATGTTTATTTACATAAATGCTTCCATGCTGCCATCAAAAAGGCTTACCTTTTTTAATGACAAAAATTTACACTGTTTTTGTTACGATTCCCTCGTTTCATGCGGGAAATTTTACGATGCGAGAAATACAGAAACGTGTTACTGATTGGGACTCAAACCATAATTTTGTATGAGTCGATCATAACCCCCCGTCTATACTGACAATAAATTGACTAAAATATATTGCAGCAAATGTCAAATTATTGATATTGCTAATTGAGACAATTATTGCCGCAATTTTTACAAGAACTGGCAATATTGTAATAATTGCGCCAGTAATTGTCAACACTTTTTCGTTGACAATTATTGAAAACATAAAACGCCAAACTCGGTGTTAATTTCTGTTCGAATTTTCAGTATTGCATTTGACATTTAGATACTATTAGTGAAATTGAGAAAATATACATATGTATATTAAAAAAGGAAAATAGTGTCTTAAAAATATATTGTAAAAATTTTATATATTAACCAGATATTTACAAGGGAATTATATTTTTATTCTGCACCTTCTTGACTTTCCATATTGTGGCTACTATTTTCCATAGCCTTACCCTACGTCTCGACTAGCTATAAATATGTCGACATATATTGCAGCAGTTGTCAAAATTATATTATTTCTAGTGGAGACAGCTCATTGCAGGAACTTGCAATATATGTTGCAATAATTGTCAACGCATTTTCGTTAACAATTATTGCAAGCGTGAAACGTCAAACTCGGTGTTAATTTATGTTCGAATTTTCTGTATTACATTTGACATTTATATAATATTAGTGAAATTGGGAAATTGTACGTATGAATGTATAATAAAATAGGAAAATAGTCTCTTAAAAACGTGTGTAGGGAAATATATTGTATTATTATAAGTTAATACATATAAAAATTTGATCGATTAACCAGATATTTACAAGTGAATTATATTTTTATTCTGCACATTTCTTGTTGACTTTTTCCATATTGTGGCTGCGATTTCCCATAGCCTTAACATAAGTAAAGCAATCAGCAATATTGCTTTGTTATTCTGCCGGCGTTATTGCTATATTGCCAACATATTTATTGCTAGTCGAGAAGGGGGGTTAACATAAGTAAAGCAATCAGCAATATTGTTCCGCTATTCGGCCGGCGTTATTGCTATATTGCCAACATATTTATTGCTAGTCAAGACGGGGGTAGGCCGGCTGCAGGGTGACCGATGACATTTTTCCAAAAGTGACACAAAATAAGGGATTTATCAAAAAATAAAGGGGCACAATTAAAAAAAAAGAGAAAACTACATTAAACTTCTTAATTTTAATGTATTATTATATAATTCATTTAAAAAAAAGGTGCCAAAAAAGGAAACAAAGTGGCAAAGCAGTCCAAAAAGTGGCAATCTTCCACTTTAGTCGCTCAAACGGTCACGCTGGCCGGCTGTAGCCTGCCTTAAGCCGCCGCCGACGATTTTTTAGTTAGCCGCCGGCGCCGATAAAAATACTCGGCGCAGTGCTCTGCTTGTCACTTAAAAAATAATCTAATGGCGTTTTCTTTTCTAAAAGAAAAGTTTAACATATATGTTACATGTAATTTGGCAAAATTTTTAAATGCTCACCTGATTTTTAAGAAGTGTTGCATATTTTGCGTTTACAAAAGAACAATTTTCCAACAAGTTTCGGCATAAAACAATGACGAACTATTAACGATTCATTTTTTTCATAGACAATAACAAAAACAGCTGTTAATATAGTGCTGCACTCATGCCCCTTTAATGAAAATGAGTGTTGAACATGTAGCATTTTTCTTCTTTTTAAGGGCAACATCATGAGAAAAGAACGCGTTGATTTTTAAAATAATACATACGTTTCAGAAAAGAACACAAAGAAATGTGAAAGGCAGCATAAATGCAGCATATTGCTCAGAAAAGAAAACGCCATAAAAAACAAACAAAAAAATTGTACATCTATTTTGGAACCCGTACCGCTAAACTTTGAAAAATAAATTTAATTATCAGTCGTTAAGCAGCTCTGGGTCGATGAACCACAGATTGGACACGGGAAAACACTGCCACGTAATTTTTCCGAAAAATTGACGAATGGCATCCCAAATGGCAATATCATTTAACCCCATATTAATTAAGGTGTCTTTACACGGTAATACCTAAGTAAATTTATATAAAGTATATGCAAGTACTAAGGTGATTAATTTTTTTCTCGTGTAGTGTCAATGCATGAATGTCATGTTGGTTACAATTTTCGTATGCCATTTTGTTTTGCTTTGCCTTGTTGTACACAATTGTGTGTAGTGAAAAGGTTGAAATAAATTTTTACTTAAAAAAGGTGTTACAAAACAATTAAAAATAATTATATTTAATTATTAAAATAAATATGTAGCTTTTATTATACTTATTTCACGTAATTAAGGTTTATCAATTAATAAATTTATTTTGGTTTTGTCTATCCATACATTTCCTTTTTGTTGTATGCAGATCTGGGACTTGCATTAAATAAGCAAATGCATTGACCATTTTCCCACATTAAACCAAATCAATTCAAATGCAAATTTATTACATTAGAACTAACTTTGATCATTATTGTGCAATTTTTTGGCATTAAACTAAAATCTCTTCAAAGTAATACATTTATATTGCGCTAGCACCAAATCACATGGCAAAAAATAGAACGTAAATGTGTACATACATAAAAACATACGTACATACATAAATATCTAAACTTTTTTCAATGTACATACCGCCACTTAAAGCAAAAATCATATCACTACAATTTTTATAATTTTTCAAGAGAAAGACAAAACTTATTTGAATTGTTCCAAGCGGTAATATATTACTTTCTTAAAATTACCATTTTGAAGATATAACTTTACAATAAAATAAACGAAAACCTAAGTTCTGATCTTTCATTTGTATGCACGTACTTATACAGGTGCCTTCAATGTTCGTTTACTGTATTTTTTTATTTGTATTATCTGATAAAAATATGATCACATTTTATATAATTTTACTGTGTACAATATGTGCTATTGCAATAATATTGCATTACTTCATGATGTGCTTAGTGGCAATACAAAATTAGTGCATTTTTCAACATACGATTAGCTACTAATGCAATATTAATCCATTACTATTAAGAGATTTTATTTAAGTGCAAAAAAATAGTGCATTACAGACATCAAATTTAAATTTTCACTAAAATTTTTGTTTTCCAATCAGTGCTTATGAAAAGTAATGCAAGTTACCCAGATCTGGTTGTAATCATCTGTTTTTGACATTCATCCGTTATTTTTACACAAACAAAGCGCATGTTGTTTTTGTAATTTCTTAGTTGTTGTAGACCTGCATATACTTTATATAAATATACTTTGGGTAATACAAAGCATTACGACTTTGTAGAATCAAAATATGATGAAATCCTCTCCGTGTTTAAAAAAAGTGTAAAAGAGTCTGTTGTAGGTATTTTTCATATTTACAGTGATACTATAAGTAAAATGCAAGCAAAAATATTGAACTGTTGAGTTAATAATAAAAATTGGAAAGTTGCAAAAAAAAAAGATGTGTACTAATAAAATTGAATATTGTAAAAAACATTTTATTATTTCAATGAAATTTTACTACAAAATATAATTCTTTTTATACGTTTGTTTATTGTTTGTTTGGTTTTGCTGTACCATCAGCTATTTGATGGTTGCAGTTATACAATAATTACAAAAACAACATGAAAATTTGCTGTTTATTTTGGTTGCGTCTACAAAAGTGTTAACATCTTCAATAAAGACCATTACGTCGGTTAGTTTCTCGTTTGCAGCACAGTATATTCAAAATACATTATGTCTGCAACAAACCAGAAACCAACCAATGTTTACTTTGAAATGAAATGTGTGATGAGAATAGTTAAGTTTCTAAAATGGTTTAGAAAATAAAACATTTACCGACCGCTTGTCAAATTTTCTATCCGTATTCTCTCCTACTGGATACATGATAAGATTTTGTATATTCTACAGCATTTTTTGACATGTCGTAATACATTGTATTACCATGTAAAGACAGCTTTAAAGGACAGAATGATATTGTTTTCAATATGTCTTTCTTTATCATTTCAACATGTTAAACGTTAATTGAAATTATTTTATATTTTTTGCCAAAAAATGTAAACAAAGAAAATGCAAAGAAAATTTTTCATTGTTTTTATTAAAAAAAATTTTAATACATAAAATTTCAATCTGAAATGAATTTTTTTAAGTTTAAATTTGTCGCAACGCGTTGGCTGAACATCGAAATGGTAAGTATAAGCTGAAAACCCAGAAATAATGTTCGAATAAGTCTATATTGGATAAAGCGTTTGTTGACTTACTGGCAGAAGCAGATGTACGTTCTCAAATTTGATTTTGTTAGAAATCATGCCGCCGGGTACAATTTTCAAGAAGGTAAGAATTCCTTAACATGCAAAAACCTGAAATTTAATAACAAATGTTATTTAATAGAATCATTGTGTACAATTTGTTTACGTACCATGCAACAGCACAAACGTGTCAATCAAAACTGGAACTCTTAATGAATGTGAAAGTTTGTGCCCAAAACAAGGAGATGAACCTGTAGCTCCAAGGTGCAAAGGAATGTGAATCATTGGTAAGTATCAAACATCTGAAAAGATAAATATTAAAATATTTAATTGTTATATACATAGGTACAAACTGTGCAAAAAATGACGAAGGAAAAGAAAATGGTTCTTTCTATCCTATTTGTATTTAAACTACTATTTGCATTTAAAATTATATTTCTTTATATAAAAAATGTATTCCAAATACATTAAATATTACGATAGAAAAATTTGTCTGGTGTCCATGTATTTTGTCAGTAAGTTGCCTTTGTTTCGTACGGTACTGTATATCTGCCGGCCAGACTGTAGCGTGTTCTAACTATCACTACGACTAACATTGCGTAGTAAACATTTAAAGTCAACTTGACCGCAACATACATAACATCCAATTGCAATGAGAGTATTTTGGGCATTTGACACTCATGCATTCGGGCAAATAACGCTGCATGAAGTGTTAGATAAATGCATTGGCAGACTGCAACGTAAATATGTATTTTGTACAACGGCTATTTGACACTCACCAGTCTGCTCGAAGGCCGCAGCATAATGCACTTGAATAAATCATATTTAATAACCAATAATGTGTTTATATATAAATATAAACAATACAGAATCTATGTTTTCCAAATTTCTTATGAGACACACGCCGCAAGTTAAGTCAACCACCCATTCTAATAGTCCAACATATTCCCTACCCATTAATTGGCAACAATAATAAAATCTTTAGTTCAATAAACTTAATTTTCTTTAACCAGCAATAATAATAATTTCAATAGTTCAACACACTTACTTTTCATTAATCAGCAACAGTAACAATTTCAGTATTTCAACACACCTACTTTTTATCAAGTTCAATAAACTGCCGACCTTTTTATTTCGCAAATAATTTTATTTTATACAAAATTGCTAAATGGACATTTTCTCCAAACGTCAGCTAAATAAGAAAAATTAAATTATTTATATTGTAAGTAAACTTAAGAAAAAGTCAGTTCATTTTGTGTTGCATTTAAGTTAACAATTAATAGAATAAAAATAAAATTAAAATAAAAATATTTTTTTTATAATAAAAAACCCTCGGACTCATAATTGGCGCAGTCGATGTAAAGGAACCTAATAACGGAAAATAGTGAATATCCTGAAGGACAACATTAAAACCGTTAATTATAAAATATATCCTTGTGAAAAAGTGAAAAATAAAGTCTAAAGACTACCAAAAACTGTGCGAAATTTTTCCCAAAGTCTAAAGGCAATATAGCACTAAAGAGCTATAGTGAAAATTAAATCGCAAAATAAAATAAAAATAAATTACAATCTAAAATTGTGTTTAAAAACAATATACCACTAAAAAGTGTTATAGTAAACTACGAATTATAAAAACTGTTAAAGAAAAAATCTGACAATAAAAAATGTCCACAGAAGATAATAATCATAACATCCAACCTGCCGTACTATCCGGGTCGGATCTTGTAAAAGAAGCATCCCGTATCAAGGAGTTTCACGGTACAAAAGATTATGACCTATCATCTTTCATCAGGGAAGTGGAAATAATTTTGCCGCTGTTCCAGGAGAATTCCATCTTACAGCAGTTTGTTTTCGAAAGGTATGTGAAGAATAAAATTCAAGGACCAGCTCTACAGGTAGTGAGAGCTCTAGGACCAGAAGCAACATGGACCCGAATTAAGGAAGAACTAGTCAAGAATTTCGGCATTAAAGAAGGGTACCACTATCTCTATCACCAGGCAATAAACATGAAGAATAATAATGTAAGCGACTATTTTAAGAACCTTAGAAATATACTAGATAAATTAAACACTAAATATGAATTTGATATTAATAAACCACTAGAATTTTCTCCTCTTACTAATGAATCAATTATACTTAAAACATTTTTGAATGGTATCCACCCAAATTTATCTAGCATAGTTTATAGTAGAAATATATCCACACTTAGGGAAGCTTATTACGTCTTGGAAGAGACTGGAATACTAAGACAATATGACAATAGATTTCAGCAATATTCACATACACGTCAACAATACCAACAACATAGAAACTACAACCAAAACGGACAAAACATGACATACCAACAGAAACCAACTTTCCAAAACTCATACAATAGTAGTCCTCCCCAAGTTCGACAAACTAATAATTCCACTCTTTCTCATAACAATTTTTTTAACACAAATAACACTCAACAATCTAGGCGTAGCCAATATTTAAATCGAACCCTAGGCAATAACAGACCTACTCCAATGGAAGTAGACCATATTGAAAGTAATAATACAGGAGAAACAAATTTTCAGTATCAAGCCCAAAAATTCGTTTACCGATAGTTGAACTAAGGATAGGTAACACAACCCTCAAATGTTTACTCGATACAGGATCCACAACTTCATTGCTTAACAAGACATTATTACCAGAATTTAAAAGAACAAAATTAGATAAACCAGTATTTCTTTATACAATAAATGGAAACTTTTGTATTGACGAAGAAATTATCACACCTCTTCCCAAAGAATTTAAAGAAGACAATCTTATGTGTTGGAAACTAACCAACTTCAATGGTAAAAATTTCGATGGTTTAATAGGGCAAAATATATTAAAAGCCTTTTCAGCAATTATAAATCTCGAAGAAGACTCTTTACAGATAAACGGTAATAAAATCAAATTTATAGACTCTTGCCCATACAATTCAGAAGAAATACAAACTTTAGAGGCGCAATCAGACAACATTTTGAATAAATTAATACATGAGGACATGAATAAAGAAGAAGAGAATTTCTTAACAGAACTTATTTCTAAGAATTCTGACCTATTTTTTCAAGAGGGTAATTCACTTACTCACACTCATGAAGTACAACATGAGATAGCAACAACTAGTAATAAACCTGTATATTCAAAAATATACAGATATCCCCAAATTCATGAAGCAGAAATCAATAAGCAAATGCGAGAAATGTTAGAACAAGGAATAATAAGAGAAAGCGTATCTCCATATAACTCTCCCTTATGGATTGTACCCAAGAAGTCGGACAATTCAGATAAAAAAAAATGGAGAATTGTGATAGATTACAGAGCCTTGAATGAAATTACTATTAGCGACAAATTCCCAATTCCACATATTGACACCATACTAGAAAAATTAGGTCGAGCACAGTACTTCACTACACTCGATCTAGCCAAAGGCTTTCACCAGATCCTCATTAAAGAGGAAGATAGAAAGAAAACGGCATTTTCTACTCCACTTGGTCACTACGAATTCCTTCGTATGCCTTTTGGACTAAAAAATGCTCCTGCTACTTTTCAAAGGTTAATCAATTCGGTGCTAAGAGAATACATCAACAAAATATGTGTAGTATATCTCGATGATATTTTGATTTTTAGCAGTACAATACAAGAACATAAGGATAGCATACAGAAGATTTTCAATGCTCTTAGAAAACATAATCTTAAGATTCAAGTCGATAAGTGCAGGTTTTTTGCGAAATCTACCGAATACCTAGGACACATCCTTACTACTGAAGGAATCAAGCCTAACCCAAACAAAATCGAAACTATTCAGAGCCTGAAACTTCCCGTAACTCAGAAACAAATCAAATCATTCTTAGGCGTAACCGGATATTACAGGAAGTTTATAAAAGATTATGCAAAAATTGCACATGGTTTAACAAAATATTTAAAAAAGGACACTAAAATAAATACAAATGATCCTCAATACACGGATGCATTTTACAAACTCAAGAGATTGCTAATCGACACACCCATTCTAAAATACCCAGATTTTAAAAGAAAGTTTAAACTAGCAACAGACGCCAGCGAATTCGCAATAGGAGCAGTACTAACACAGGATAACCACCCCATCAGTTACGCAAGTAGAACTCTAAATGAACACGAAAGAAAATACTCCACAACAGAAAAGGAGCTGTTGGCTATTGTTTGGGGCGTGAACTACTTTCGACCATATGTATATGGAAGGAACTTTGACCTTATGACAGATCACCAGCCATTGAAATGGTTGCAAACCAAACATAAAGGAAAAGACATAAACCCAAGACTTCAACGTTGGTTACTTAAACTTGGCGAATACGATATCAACATTGGGTATATTAAAGGTAAACAAAATACTCTGGCTGATTTCCTCAGCAGAATCAATGCAGATACAGGTGAAATTTGTGCAATAGATGAGCAATCTGAAGACATTAACATAGACAACTTGAGTACAGCCGCTACCGTTCATTCCCAGGAAAACGAATTAAATGATCACTTTCCTATATTAAATTCCGTTGTTAACCGTTTCTACACCCAAATAATTTTAACAGAAAGTAAAACAGAAGAAATTAAAATAATAGAGAACAAACGAAAAATTTTTGTAAGCTTAGATGATATTAGAAGCGGATTCATGTCAGACATCTTTAGGAGATTTATAAAAACAGGCAAGGTAGGAATATACTCAGGCATTTCGGATTCTGATTACAATATAGTACAACAAAAACTAATAGAGTTATTTAACACAAGTGTAAAGTTCTATAGATGCTCATATCATGCCAAAGACATGAGAAATGAAGAAGAAGCCCTCAGATATATTCAAAAATACCATAAACAAGAAACTGGTCATGCTGGAATAAACGAAAATTATCAAGGATTAAAAAACACCATATATTTCAAAAACCTTAAATCTCTTATCCAAAAATATATAAACAACTGCGATATCTGTTGTAGAAGTAAATATGACAGAAAACCATACAAACCAAAATACTTCATAACAGAAACTCCCACAGACACGAATGAGATTATTCACATGGACACTTATGTAATTAAGAAACATAGTCTTCTAACTATCATAGACAAATTTTCGAAACAAGCCACCACTATTTATCTAGAAGACAGAAACAGTATAACACTTATAGAAAAGCTTCGCTTGTATTTCTCTCTCAACCCAAAACCAAAACGTATAGTTGCTGACAATGAGTTCAACTCAACAAATGTAAAAGACTTTCTTAGGCAAGAAGAAATAGAAATCCACTTTACAAAACCAAATTCCCATACGGGAAATGCAGATATCGAAAGATTTCACAATACCCTAGGAGAAAGATTTAGAGCGTTAGAAATCGAAAATTCAGGACTATCAGTTCAAGAAAAGGTATATAAATGTACTGAATGGTACAACAAATCTGTTCATTCTGTAACAAAAGAAAGACCAATAGACGTAGGAAATGGGAAAGTTGAAAAAAACAATATTTATAACTTACTACGAAACACCAAAGAAAGACATATCACAAAGTTAAACCTTAACAGAGAAGAATACGAAAATACAAATCAGGAAGGGTACGCAAAAAATTATAAAGCTCTTAGACATAAGCACGAACCTAGATACAAAAATATGAAACTAGAAAATATTCACCCAACAAACATAAAAAGAATTACTAAATTTTTAGGTACATACAATGCTCCTAATGACAATAATGATGACGCTTTTTACTGTGAGCAATGCCACCTTGATTGTCGAAAACATCAATAGCACCAACGGTTTCGCTGAAATTGCATTAGAAGACGTAGACATAACGTACAGCTACAGCACTATCTTACACATAATTGACCCTAAAGAAATACAGCATGTTATAGAAGAACTCGAAGAAAACATAAAACTAATACCAAATCTCAACGACAAACACTTTTTGAAAGTAGAACTAGAAAAGACAAAATCAAAACTCCAAACCATTACCCCCACTAGACATCCGAGAGGACTAATTAACTTTGTAGGAACAGGTATGAAATGGCTATACGGCACAATGGATGACTTTGACAGGACAGAAATTGAACGACATTTACAGACTATTGACGACAACAATCATGCAATAATAGACGACATAAACAAAAGCATTGAAATAAATCACGTATTTAACAGCACCATTTCGAAACTAAAAGACGCAATAGAAAACGATAGGACACAGATTACTTCAAAATTAAACCAAATATCTAAGAACGATGAAATATTAGAAAATAAGCTCTTATATCTGGATATATTATTGAAAATTAAAATTCTGCTAGATAATGTTGAACACATACAAAATAATCTTCTAGCTGCAAAAACAAACACTATGAACAATAATGTATTAACAAGTGAAGAAATAATTCGTTACAATATTGATCTTTATAAGAAACAAAATACCAAAGTAAGTGCAGCTCACTATAAAGAAAATAAAATAATATTTGCAATTCAAATATCCATACCTAATGAAAACCAAGAAGAACTTATCTTCGAAAATAGAGAAATTTTAAAGATAAACAACACAATGTACGATTTTAATAACGAAGTAAAAAGAAGCAATTTAAAAAAGTCTAAACTATGTATTTTTACAAACAGTTGTTTAAGAAGAAAGAACACTCAAATGGAAACTATAGAAATAAAACCAGGCTTAATAATTATAAAAAACCACATAAATTCCATTGTTAATAGTACTTGTAATAATAGACAGTTTTATTTAAAAGGAAATCAAATGATAACATTTAATGATTGTAAATTAGAAATAAATGGAGACCTTTATTGTAATTATGATGACAAGTTTGAACAACATTTTTTGATTAACAATAACCTTATTCTAAATAATATTACAACTCAGCTGACGTTTGACGAAATAGTTTCAAATCAAATCGAGAATATTAAGAAAATTGAAGAAATTAGATTTCATAAAAATATTAACTACACTTTTAATGGACTAGCTTTGACATTCAGTTTATTGTCCTTGAGTGTAATAGCTATATTCTACGTATATAAAAAATTAAAAAAACACAAAACTACACTAATTATAAAAACTCAGGAGAGTTTTCAGTCAAACGAGGGAGGAGTTAAGTCAACCACCCATTCTAATAGTCCAACATATTCCCTACCCATTAATTGGCAACAATAATAATTTCTTTAGTTCAATAAACTTAATTTTCTTTAACCAGCAATAATAATAATTTCAATAGTTCAACACACTTACTTTTCATTAATCAGCAACAGTAACAATTTCAGTATTTCAACACACCTACTTTTTATCAAGTTCAATAAACTGCCGACCTTTTTATTTCGCAAATAATTTTATTTTATACAAAATTGCTAAATGGACATTTTCTCCAAACGTCAGCTAAATAAGAAAAATTAAATTATTTATATTGTAAGTAAACTTAAGAAAAAGTCAGTTCATTTTGTGTTGCATTTAAGTTAACAATTAATAGAATAAAAATAAAATTAAAATAAAAATATTTTTTTTATAATAAAAAACCCTCGGACTCATAATTCGCACGCCTACCGTGGGAAACTAAAAGGAACAATTTGCTTATTAAGCATATACCTTTTCTTTTCTCTCTTATGTTAAGATAGGTTAAGCATTATTCTCATAAGTAGTATATAAGCCAATACAATTTTTATTTAAATTAATGAATAAACAACTTTCTTGGGATCTCCTTGCTGAGCTCTAACCATCAAAAGAAATAGTTTACTTCATTTAAAATTAAAGCATTCATCTGCTTTAACAAAGGCATTCATCTGCCTTCAACCATTTAGAGCCAGTGACGTTAATTAGCGCCGGCACCCTCGGGGAGGTAGAACCTTGGGAAAATTTTTAAATTATTACAAGACTTAAGCTTAAATTAGACGTGATATAGCCATAACCAAACCAAAATTCATTTGGTTTCTATGGTGAGAGTTATGGCGAGTCTCTCTCACTCTCACCATAGCAATCAATTAAATTTTTGTTTGGTTATGGCTATGGCGTTATGGCTATGTCACGTCTAATTTAAGCTTAAGGGAGTTTATCTACTTTCCAAAAAACAAGCAGAATGGAATATCAAAAAACCACACACAGTACACAAAAATACAAATCACATAATTTACTTATGCATGTACGTAATATGTATGTACAAATGATGAGACTACATACATTTGTATCTATGTACATGCATTGTTATGTGTCTGCCGGCCAAACAATTATGTTTATGCGTTAAATATTTCACAAACACCTACCTTCTTGGATTTTCAGGAACTGGCAAGATCCGCCAAATTTGGTCAATCATTTATACATGCACTTGAGCTAAAATAAGTATATATTTTACTTTTAGAATTCAGTGTTACAAGAAAGTGTTAGCAAAAAACAAAACACATAAGGGTTAAAATATTTATAACCGACGAACGGATTTTCCCGACCACCTTTGAATCTTATGAAACTTGGTTGTCTTTTTGCACGTTACTTAACTAAGATAAATATAAAATTTTGGCGCGTCAAAAAATGAAAAACTCATTAAAAACAGATATAAGTGGTCTGCCATTATTGCTCATATCTATATATAAATAGGCAAGTGAAAAAAGTTAAGAACCATTTTAACTGACTTAAACTCAACGTATTCGCTTGATTTTATTTTTGTTAGATAGATTGACAATAGGAGCAGTGCAGAATGTATTTTTTCTTCTACACTTTTGTGTCTAAGATAGTTAAAAACAGTTAAGAATATTAGCCAATCATAAAGCCATCATTTCTCTTTCTCTCTTAATTTGCTAAAAAAAATTACAACAATTTGGCTTGGCAACTCCATAAACACTCAGAAGGAAAAACGTATTTTATTTGTTCATTCTATTCTTATTTCCATCTTTCTATGTACTTAAACGATTATTGCTGAAACTAATAAAATTTGGATATTTAAATAACGAGTGGTAGTGTATTATTTTTCTTTAGATGCTTAAAAATAATATATTTTTTTAATTATTAATAACTTTGATTAAAGTTAAATTCACCTACAGCACAAAGTAAGTTTTTTACTTTTGGTTTATTTTGTGTGCGTTTTGTTTTTGTTCATTGTTTTCATTATTTTTCTGTGCTTTAAATTAATGAACATACTGGAATGTTGGAATATGATGGAATGTTGGAATATGATGGAATGTTTATATTATTAGGCTAGCATATTCGTACATACATATGGGGTCTTTCTCAAAGAATAGGGAATAGAAACTTTTTTTGTAACAAACGTTTTAATGGGGAGTCTAAAACTTTAGAGAAAAAGCGTTCAATGAAAAAATACAGGAATATTTTTGTTTTGGGCAATAATAATGAATATGAAGTGAAAACACTAGGAGCAAATATCTAATTACATTTAGTTCAAAAAGTGAACAACTTTTTTTAAATAGTTTGCTTAAAATCTATTCTTATTTATGCCGATAAATGAAATTTTAAATTCGTATTTAGTAGTTAAGAAAGTGGTTTAAGAGAGTGGTTTACCTTGGAGTCTATACATATGTACATTTGAATATAGTTTTTAAATTGTGTTTTAAATTCATCAAACTTTAAATATTTTCATTCTATTCTCCACCTCTGTGCGTTAATGGTTGATTTTCAACCACTGGGCGAACACTAGTCTTTAAAAGTTTTTAAGATACAGGGTCGAATTTGGTCCCATTTAATAGGTATTGAGAATAGCTTTTAAGCTGCACTTAGTTTAACTTTTTTTCTGAAAGGTCAAAGATCACTCTCACGAGATTTAAAGTTTGGGAAACTATATCTCAAAAAATGAAATTTTTAAAATTCTAAAAAAAATATATATTAATCCTGACAGTCTCTTCTTCATTTTGTGTCAAAAAATTTGAGTGAGCTCTTATTATTTCCTGAGATATTTATAACGATGTGAAATTGTTTGAAACAAATTTATTTTTTTTATATTTTTTTTATTTATTTGGGTGATATTAAATACATATGTATATTAATTTCGACAAACGGAGTTAAAAGTAAGAAATACTTTTTTTTTATATATGCGATTAATTAATTGTAAATGTTTTCTATAGAAAATTCCCGGTCATGGTAAACACGAAAAACACAGTTTTTTCAGAACCACTGCTTTCGATTTAATAGAAAACTTTATTCATTAAACAAACATTAAGCAACCCAGTAAAAAAAATTGGAAGTCATTCCAAAGGAACTACATTTTCATTGCTTCCAAAAAATTAATAATTTTAATTTGCCAGTAGTTAGCAGAAAACTATGTAGAAATTTACTTTAGTCATACAAAACCTTGTAATTTCTCCATTGTTTTAGAAAATACTCACCAGAGTTTAAAAAAAAATCGAATTTTTTAAAGAAATTTATCAACTAATTTTAGTCTAAAATTTAAAAGTTATTTACTTACATTTAAATGAAAACACTGTTTCGGGCGTAAATTTGTATAAAAAGAAACGAATTGTTAAAATAGGTAACTATTTACCATTTTTCCTAGATGAAAATATTATCATAGAGCACAAAAAAGGAAATTTTTCTTAAAATCACTTCCAATTCGGTGACCAGGCATCGAGAAAGATAACTTCTTGCAATGATAACCCTATGTAAAAATCATTAGAACGGATCGAAATTTGGAGTACTTCCAGATCACAAGCTCTACATGTTCATGACTTTTTTGGAGTGTCTTTTTTTACTGGGAAATGTTGAATAGTTTTCCTACGTGCACTAGGAATAAAAAAATTAAAAAAAAATTTCATACAAATTTCCCAAATAATTTCAAGTTATTGTCTATATCTCAGGAACTAATAAGAGCTCACTCAAATTTTTTGCACAAAATGCGGAAGAGACTGTCAGGATTAATATACATATATTTTTTTTAGAATTTTAAAAATTTCATTTTTTGAGATATAGTTTCCCAAACTTTAAATCACGCGACAGTGATCTTTGACCTTTCACAAAAAAAGTTAAACTAAATGCAGTTTAAAAGCTATTCTCAATAACTATCAAATGGGACCAATTTCGACCCTGTAGCTTAAAAACTTTTGAAGATATGAGCAATAATGACAGACCACTTATATGTGTTTTTAATGAATTCCCTGCTTTTCGAAGCGCCATATTTCGGGAACCACAAAATCTAGATATCCAAAATTTTTGAATTTATATTATTTTAGTACTATAGAACATTCGTGCAAATTTTTGTACAATTCTAAGAGGGTAAGGTAAAAAATTGCGTTTTCTTTCGTTGATTTAAAATGGAATTACCCATAATTATTAATTAACTTATATATATGTAGATACTTATGAGTCTGCCGGGTAGACTATTATGCGAATGTGTGATTGGAAATGCTTTTAAAGGTTTTGTTTTCTTTATTTCCATAAATGCGAAAACTTATAAGTGTCGAAATTTGTTGGTATTTTAGGAAGAAAACCTAACCACACACATTTGAAAAAACACACAACACAATTATGTTTCTGCCGGCCACACCACTATTGAGTGCTAATACTGTTTAACATAAATCTGTTCCAAACAGTATCTGGCACTCATTAAATACATGTTTTCATGTTTTGCCACACTCAGAATATCACAAACACTTACCTTGTATGGTTCATCGGGAATCTATGGAGCTTCTCCACATCTGGGCAGCCCTTTATGCACTTGCGACTCCTTTAAAGAGTAATGGGAATTATTGTTTATTAAATTAAATCTATAAAATAAGTAGTTACATGTTCATTTTCTTAAAATTTTCCTTTGTACAGGATCTGCAAAAGAAATTTATAATTAAGAAAAGTAAAAGAATTATAACCAAAACAACTTACCTCTTTGAAAAACTGAAACACAATGGCCACAATAATGGCTGCTGCCATAAAATTTGTGGTGGAATGCAGAATTGCATTCATGAAAAGTTGGCGCCTTTTTTCCATAAATTTGCGCCTTTTCTTCATTTTTTATCTGAAAAACTTCAATTAAAAATAAAATAATTTCAATTGACGTTTAACCTGTTGAAATGACAAAGAAAGACATATGCAAATCAATATCATTCTGTCCCTTAATTAATATGGGGTTAAGTGATATTGCCATTTGGGATGCCATTCGTCAATTTTTAGGAAAAATTACGTAGCAGTGTTTTCACGTGTCCAATCTGTGGTTCTTCGACCCAGAGCTGCTTAACGACTGAAAATTAAATAAATTTTTCAAAGTTTAGCGGTACGGGTTCCGAAATAGATGTACAATTTTCTTGTTTGTTTTTTAAATTATTTTTTAAGTGGCAAGCAGAGCACTGCGCCGAGTATTTTTATCGGCGCCGGCGGCTATGATACAGCCATCCCTAAACAAGGGCGGAAAGTGGAACGTTTTTTCCGCCGAGCTTTAACACTGGGTCTTCACGTAGCAATTTCATTGCTGAGAACAAGCAATAACGTCGGCAGAATAATCTATTTTTTTTTGCTTCTTGCTTGAAGCGGCGAACACGTACGGCAATTTTTTTCACAATTCGTACACATTCTTAGGGCAGGTAATGCCTCAAATATATATATCCAATGCAAAGATACGAAAAATTTATGTTTAGTTTTTCCTATATTATGTTTTCGGATGATGTTCTTTTATATTTTCCTCCATTTCACTGTTTTGCAAAAAATTATGAAAAATACAACAAAAGTGACAGCATATTGCTTGGCAATAATTGCTCGAGCAATCAGCACAGCAATCATTGCTCAATGGATTGACACTGATGACAATCGCTGTCTACATGTAGGAAATTTCATGGAAGCAATCAAATTTGACAATTACCTCAATCGATATTGCTACGTTAAGACCCAGTGTAACGCTGAAATGCCATACCTAAACAAAAGCGGCAATGTTATGTCAAAACGATAGAACCAGGGTTATAAAAAAAATAAATAAAACAATCCTGTTTATTTTAACACCTGGACGGAAGACATTGTTGTTTGTGATTTTGTTATTAAAATTTTGTTACATAAATTTTGTTATTTAAATTAAAATAAAATAATAAAGTTTGAAATAATTAGTTATTTAGAAAATTTGGAAAACATGCTTGTGTTTTATCAAAAACCTTCAAGTCGAACAAAAAAAGATTTTTTTGGTGATTTTACTCAAAATTTATTAATATGCATTGATTTTACTGAATTCAAATTCAGGAAAAATTTATTTTGTTTCAAATGAACTAACCCTACAAGAATAATATCAGTCAATTGACCAGTCATTTGATTGGAAGTCATGTATGCTATATTCATCATTGCGTATAACAAAGTTTCTATCACATTATTAAGGGAAAAATTAAAAATGTGATGGAAACTTTTCTGTACGTGTGATGTTGCATCTCTCTCTTACTAATGAATATAACATATAGTCGAACTGCTCAATCCAGTGATTTTTACTAATCAATTACAGCATAAATATTAATTCGACTGATCATAATTGACTAATATATCCGCCATAATAGAGCAGTCATACATGATTGATATACTGACAATAAATTTAATTTTTATTATTTTAATCGATTTTTTTATTTTAAAAAGTCAATTCAAAACATACAAGTAAATTAAATATTTAAAATTAAAGACAAAAAACAGAATAACCTAGGCGGTATCTAGTCCTCTTCACACCTTTTCATTGCCAACACATCTTTCTTTTAACAAATATCTAAAATTTTGAAAAGAAATATATATTAAATTAAATTGTGTAAATTTCTTTTATTCGCTATTATTTTTATTTATCTTTTTTAACACTTATAAATTTTAATTTTCACAGACAGAATGAATATTTTTAAAATAATATTCGAGTTATAAAAATTTTGGCATATGTATATAAGATGTCCCTCTCTAACATATATGCTAGGGTAGAGCAACTATAATTAATAAATAAATCTATCATCACTTCAGATCAAATGACTGTCACTATTAAATTCAATGTAAAATTGTTGCAAATGTGTGTGAAATATTTTGTTTGTGTTAGTTTCAGTCATGCATTTCTTATAGGGAACAAACGTAAAGGTAAATAACACAAAATATTTAGTGAATAGAACATGTATAAGATTAATATATGAATGCACATAATTCATACTTTTAATGAAGGAAAGAAGAAAATATCGCGCCTTACTTTCGATTTTATCGTAAGCGACATGTTATTAGAGTTGTGCAGCTCATGAACGAACTAGTTCAATTGAACGATTCACTTCACTGAGCGCTGTGAGCCGTTCAATCCACTGAGCGCTTTCAGCTCAGTACTGAGTGGTTTTTGGATTTGTATCAAACTCTTAAGCAGCTCGTTTTAGACACAAACCTATGTAAATTAAGTGGGTTAGATTATAGGTTTGTGTCTAAAACGACCTAATGAAAGAGTTCGATACAAGTCTTGTTCTTTTTTAGCGATTTTTTTTGTCGCACGAGTATAATTCATATGTCTTGTTTTGTAATGTATGATCAGTGTTACCGTTTTAAAATTTCAGAAAGTGGAACAAAAAGGGGATTTTTAAAACAAGGTGGCACCAAAAAGGGATTTTAGGAAAAAAAAGGGCAACTTTAAAAACAAGAAAAATTAAAACAAAACTCCTTATTTTTAAAAACATCAATAATAAAAATCAGGTTTTGCATACTTAAAGACGAAAATATACTATTTTTATGATAAAATAAAGCCACAAAATGTAAAAATAATTCATATAATCTGTGCTTATAATAAAAAATTACTTGAATTTTCTGAAGATACAGATATATTTTTAATGGTTTTTTGACATTGCCACTTATTTACAAAAAAAAACTAACTCAGTTTATTTATTTTAGAGCAAATTTATTCAACTTTTGATAAATATCTTAATATTGAATTCTCAACAGACAGGCACACGACAATTCGGTAAGTTTTGTGTACATTGCATTTTTTTAATTAACGGAAAAATGTCGTTTTCAGGAATTTTTAATAGTTATTAAATGCCTATTTCTTGAAACTGTATCAGGGCAATTATGCAAAAAATTCCGCAGGAAATTTCTCCCAGGGAACAATTCCAACTAATAGCAAATGATAGGGAAAACAAAAAATTCTAATTGGAAAAACGAAAAATTTCCTGTATATCTGTGCTTTTGAGCAGTTTCATCATTTGGAATCCAGTCTTTCAAATCCCTTTGCTACAAACTTAAGGTAGATAACATGGAATGACAAGCTTAAGCTTTCAGTCTGTTAGATAATTTATTTTCTAATGATTCCAATTAAAAAAGCGCTTAGCGGAAGCACTAGTATGCAGCAAACTAAATATACATATATGAAGCAAATGTATAAAATTTTGATTATAAACTTTCATTCAAGCAATATGAGAAATTGCATTTTTCGTACCAACACTTCAGATTAAGATATTTTGAAAATGCATCACATCTTTCTTAATTCACTTAGGTTTCTTACACGCGTAATTTTAACTCTTTTACAAAAACCTACAGTTCACTTATTATATTACTAAAAACGAAAACAATTTCAAAATAGTTAGTATCCTCAATTGATTTAATAAGTACTGGATCTAAATAAATACTTTAATAAAATCAGTCTTGTATCGTTTCTATTAATTCTTGGCAAAAATTCACTATTTGTCCTTTATATGTGTTCGAATGAAATTTCACGATTTTTTTCTTGTTCGAAGAAACGAATAATTGTGAACTTTTGTTCGAATATTCGAACAAACAAAAATGTATTTGAATAATTTTAAAAAAGTTTGCAAAAAATGACACGCATGTGTATTAGTTTAACTTTTGTTATTAACAATCAAAAAATAATTCATTACACAAGAAAAACAAATAATTATAATAACAAACTTAGAAATATTAATAAATAAAAATTTTAATAAAAAAAATTAAAAATTTTAAAAACCTCCAATGCAGTTGACTTGTCTACTCTTTGTCAATAACAATTGACTATTATTAACATCCTACATTAATTTAGAAAGCCTTAGAGATTCTTATATCTTCTAAACGGCTGGACTAAATCAAAATCGGCCCAGCCGTTTGGTCTCTAATCGTACATAGAAAGAGATACACAGACACACACTACAAACTTATAACATCAGTTTTTTTCAGATGTTGGATGTTAAAAACCGAAACGAAATTAGTTAAAAATTATCGGTATTTATATACATTTACAAACCCTTTTTAATATGTCATTGATTTAAAAAATCATTTAAAAACCCCAGATAATCCCAGTTTTTACTCGTAGTTGGCAGACGATTATTTTTTTCTTTTAATAAAAGAACAGGTAGAAAAGTTTCTTTCGCAAATTGCTAATGTTGGTGATATAGTTAAAATAGCATTAAAAATCATATACAGTTTGCGTAATCCTTTCTTTGATGTTTCCAAATAATTTAAATCAATTAATCAATCTGTTAATTAAACATTATCATTTACTCCATCGTATTTGAGATTATTACCGCATATTTTGATTACAAAATAATCATGAAAATAAATTATTCGCGTACTGTTTTTCCGCTTTTTGTGGCGTATTTGAAAAAAATTAGTATTGGATAGTAAAGCTGGGGAATAATATTAAGGCATTTAATGCTTTTTTACGTCGTTCAATAATTCGATTGTTAGGGCTTTCGATTAGAGAACAGCAGTTATTTTTTTTCTAAACTCTTTATCATGACACCTTCCAATTCCATTAAAGAGGTATTATATTTTCCTAGGAGGAAAAGAAAAGATGCGTTTAGCGAACATATACATATAAACAGGCTTACACAAGTATTTATAATTTGCAGTAATTTGATTACTTAGCAAAAATGAGAAAAAGTTGTTCGAATATTCCAAAAATTTTTTTCATATTTACATATTTTAATAGGAAAATATTTTTAGTATTTACATATCCATACAGACAGAGGTATACGAATATAAGCCAGCGAGAGCGTATTAATTATTCAAAAGATATGCATAAGCTAACCACGCATGTTAAAAAAAAAGATTTGTTATATGCTTGCTTACATATTAATATATTAAAGAGCAAAACTTTTATATCAATAAAATCGAAAGTAGAAGAAAGTATATCTTCATTCAATAAAAAGTATCAAAAAGTGGTAAAAATTAGAAAAAGTTTCAAATTTGGGTGCATTTTGTAAAGGTAGCACAATAGTATCCAAGCAGTCGAAAAAGTGGCAAATTGCTACTTTAGTAGCACCAACGGTAACGCTGTGTATGACCACACACACTGACACACACATACTCTATAAATCTGTCACCTTTTATGCTTCTGTTTTCGCTCTTTCTTTATGCTTCACAAAATGTTTCACTACAAATGAACTGAGCTACTGAGCCAACTGAATGAAATACTTCCGTAAAGTGAGCTGAGTTGAAAAGAGCGGTCACTCAAAAGAGCTGATAAGCACAACTCTACAAGGTATTTCACTTGAAAATGTTGAGGAATATTTTGATTGTTGAGTCGAATGGGGGAACAGGTATCTTTTCTTAGGGTAAACGTTATATGAACACACTTTTGTTCATTTATTTTAATTCTCCATAAGTTAAACCATCTTTCAAGCTGGGTAATGTGAGCTTGGAGATTGCGGGATGCCTCATTAGGGTTTTTGTGCATACTCATACAGGCTGTATCATCGGCAAATGTAGAAGTGTGGATGTTATTGCTCACAGGCATATCACAAGTATATATTAAATACAAGACTGGCCCCAGAATACTACCCTGTGGCACACCAGAAGATATAGATTCGGGCACACTTTTGAAGTCTCCTTCCACAACAGTAAACTTCCTATCAACAATATAACTTTCCAAAAGTTTTTCTATATTTATTGGCAAATATGTCTTCAATTTTAAAAATATGCCCTCGTGCCATACTTTGTCAAATGCTTGAGAAACATCAATAAAAAGGGCAGAACAATACTTCTTTTCTTCAAAAGTCCTCCTTATAACTTGAACCAATCTATGCGTTTGCTCAATAGTGCTATGCTGACTTCTAAAGCCAAATTGATGGTCCGGGATGCACCCATTATCAGCTAAAATTGTGGACAATTTAGTCATGAGCAGCTTTTCGAAAAGTTTTGAGACTGTTGATAGTAAGCTCATAGGCCTATATGACTCAGCCTTGGTAAGATCTTTGCCCGGCTTCGGAATCATTTTAATCTTGGCAAGTTTCCAGTTATGTGGAAAATACTGCATTCGCAAAATGGCATTAAAAATAAATAGCAGGATTCTTATTGCAATATGAGGCAAGTTCGTCAGCATCTTGTTACTAATTCCGTCAATACCTGGAGCTTTCTTCGGATTAAGTTCAGCAATTAGTTTTTGTACATCGCGCATCTTAAACTTTATGGGTCGCGGGGGTAGAGCAACTACACTTGGCAAATCAGCAACACCAGTACATGTGTTTGGGGTAAATACGTATTTTAAATGATTAGCCAATATTTTACCTTTTTCAGTATCGCTTCTTGCCCAACCTCCGGTAGATGTGCGCAGAGGTGGTTTAAGCTCAACGGGGGTTTTCAGCTTTCTAGTAGCGCGCCACAAGGAGTAATTAGATGCTGGTGTGACATCAAGACCTTCCAGATAATTTTCAAGAGATGCAGTTTTTTCAATTGCAAGTAGCTCTTGGAGTCGTTTAGTGCACTCTTTAAATCTGATTTTAAGTTGTGGTGATCTGTGCTGTTGCCATTCCCTTCTAGCTCTTCTTTTTTCACATAAGGCACGTTCAATATCGGTAGAATAAATTTTATTAAATCCAGTCTGCGGATGGGAGGTAGTAGTATGCTCAGCAGCCTGTGTAATCATTTCATTAATGTTGGCGATATTAGCTTCAATATCCTCGGGTGTTCTTAGCGTAATGTTTTCCGTGCAATGACTACTAACATATTTTTTGAATCGCAGCCAATTTACACGACTGATCATCTTCACATACGAGTGAGGTAAATCACTTCTCTGTGGGCTACAGATTGTAACGATCGTGGGAGAGTGATCGGACGAGAGATCTAAAGAAGCTTCAACGTTAATTAATTCATGTTTTTCATGACGCCAAAATCTATAACATCCGTAAGTAGGCTCCCCACTCGAAATGACGTCCAAGCCCATTTTAGAAATTGTGTTGAACAATGCTCGACCTCTGGGTGTAATATGACGAGAACCCCAGAACGTATGTTTGGCATTATAGTCGCCAGTTGCTACGAAACAAGGGCCAAGAGATTTATAGAAATCCTCGTATTGATTCTCAGTAATTGCGAATCTGGGAGGGGAGTAAATTGATGATATCACAAAATTTGTGCAAAAATTTTCAACACAAATATTCGTTGCTCACAATGTTGTCAATAATATAATGTTTAAGTCTAGACTTTATTAGAATTGGTGATCCACCGCATGCTCTTCCTCTCGGGTCCTTTGAATCATATAAGGTGTAGCCAGAAATTTTAAAAAGGCTTCTCGAAGTCAAATGAGTCTCTGAGACCAACATTATATCAATATTTTTTTCCGTGAGGAAGTGCTCAAGTTCATTTTTATGTTGGCGAATGCCGTTTGCGTTCCAGAAACATATTTTTAACGTGTTCATGGCTTCTTAACTAATGCTTGAAGCAGTGTATTCTGCATTCGCAGCATTTGTTGCATCATGCTAGTCATATTTGTTGTAAAACTATTAATAGTTAGCACCAGATTCTCAATAGTAGCTTCAAGGCGACTAAAGTTAAAGCTTGAGTTTGCATTCGTTGAGTTATTTGGCGGTGGAACATTTTGTGTGGGAATATAACTAGTCCTAGCCAATTACGGTAAATTTTTTCTTTTCTTCACCGTATATTTCGATGTAACGTGCGACATTGAAAAATAACATTTTTTATCAGTGAGTCGGAGGTATTTGAACAATACTCATCAAACGCAAGTAACAAACAGATATTTGTATTGCAAGTTAAAAAATAAAAAATTGTTCAAAAACAATCAGCGCTTTGTCCTCTTCACTTATTTAAAGTTTGTAGCGTGCGACATTGTAAGTGTAAAATGTATAACTTAAAAAAATTTCTAAAATGTATTTATTTGTATATGTAAACGTCGAATGTAGATGAATGAAAATGACGGAGAGAAAAATAAAGCCAATTGCAAACGGTGGAGAGAAAGATTAAAGGATAATGAAACAAAATTTCAAAACTATAAATTGAAAAACAGGCAAAGAATGCGGAACGCAAGACGATCGTGGAGAGCGCTGGCTGAAGGCAAAGAATATATAATTCAAGAAAAACGAAAATATAATCGCATACGACAACGAGAGAGGCGTCAAAAAATCTTAGAAAATAAAGTGTCATACACACGTCAAAGTCAAAACGCACCTTATGAATGCAGACAAACCTTGGGGAAAGCGGTTAAAAAAGTGGAGAAAGCGATGCCAAAAGACATGCATAAAAAGCTAAAAGTTCTTGACGTCCTGGTCAACAAATATAAGCAGTTTTAAGAAAATGAAGGCGCAGACCAATCCAGTAGAAAAACACCAGAAAGCTTAGTAAATGCCATAAACGATTTTTATCAGAATGCTAATGTAGTGTGCTGCAAGCTTCGGGAAAGAAAGACACCATTATAATTGAAGGAAAATTAGTACCTAAGCGTTTTATGTTAATAACGGTGTCTGAATCATGTGAGTTGTTTAAAAAAGATTTTCCAAGCGTAATTGTAGGCAAGTCAACTTTTTTAAAATGCGACCTCGCCATATCCAGTTAGTAAATAAAATGCCGCATAATATGTGTGTTTGCATATGTCATGCAAATTTCGGATTTCTTTTGGAAAGTTGTACAAAAATTATTGCATCTTTTCCCAGAGATTTTGAAACATTTCTTAACGCAGTTTGCTGCGATATTCAGAACGAATGTTGTATGACAAGTAACTGTAAGAGGTGTCTTACAGATTTAAAAGATCAATTTATTCCTCTTGCATATTTGGCTAACATGGAAGATGAAGTAAACTGGCAATAATGGCGTAAAATAGATAACCACATTGTTCTGTCAAATACAATTTCAACTTTATCTGAGTTAGTCACTGATATGGAAACTAAGTTATCATCATTTAAAACCCATATTTTTGTAAAAAGAGCTCAGCAAAAATATTTCCAGGAAACAAAAGTTAACTTAAAGCTTTCCGAGATCGTTCTTCAAATTGATTTTGCCGAAAATTATAGGTTGACACACCAAAACGAAATACAAAGTGCTCATTTCAGCTACCGCCAGATAAAAATTTGTACCTGCGTAGCTTGGTTGGCTGGTGCTTCCCAGTCGTTTGCGATTATAAGCGATAAACTTACGCATAATAAACACGACGTATTTAGTTTTGTTTTACACCTTTTAATCCAAATTAAAAAAATTTATGGTGATTTCTCAAAGATTTCAATATTTTCTGATGGAAGCTGCGCTCAATTTAAAAATAAATATATTTTGACAAGCTTGAATGACATTATTAAACAAATTGGATGTATATATATGGAATGGAATTTTTTTGCTAGTTCTCACGGAAAGGGAGCCGTTGATGGAGTTGGGGCCATCATTAAAAGAAAAGTATGGCAAACAACCAAATCTAAACAAATTTGTTTACCCGATGCACTATCGTTTTATGAATGTGCAAAAATCAACATAAATGGAATTAAAATGTATTTTATGCCATCTGCTAAAATTGAAAATTTGTCTCTACAATATAAGTTGGAAGAAAAATGGAAGGAATTGAAAAGCATTCCAGGTATATCCCAGTTGCATTCATTTTGTTGCGATGGCCAACAGGTAGAAGCAGCTAGGACTGCATATTCCATTAAAAAACCTATTTATTACTAGTAATACTATTCTCAGTTAAGTTAGTTTCTGTTTTTATTGGTACATACATTAGATGAATATAAGTATTTTTGTTTTTCTTTATTGAAGATATTTTGTTAAGTTATAATTTCTGCAGTGAAAATAAAATATACTGAATATATTAAAAATCTTTTATAATCATATTTTGGATTTCTCAATACATAAAAAGTAAAATAATAAACATAAAAAGAATTATGGAAAAAAATGTAGCATGCGACATGTCGCGTGCGAAAGTGATAAAACATTAAATTAAAAATGAACTTCTAAATATTTTTGAATAAAATTAAAAACATTATTAAGGTACATCAGTGCATTATATTTATAATAAGTCGCATTAAAATATTCCTTCAAGTTTCGCTGAACTCAGTGTTTCATTTGTTTGCGTTGAAAGCTACTTCTGTTCTTGTCGCATGCGAATGTCATGGTTTTTTGTAATTATCTTGAAAACGAAAAATTGGCGAAAATTAATGTTAGCACCAACTATAGTGCTAATCAAGAGCTGCAGGTTTCGCCTCTTATCAATTTTTTTTTTTTACACACATATATTTATTTATTGTATCTTCAAAATATGAACTAACAATAAGTATTCAAATCTTAAATCTATATATATTTATTAGGCTCGACCAGTATCGGGCATAAACTTAGTGATAGTAATTAATAATACATAAATTTCGTATTAAGCACAATAATTATTTTCAAGAAGTATCATTTGGGGTGCTGAGTATTAGGGCCCTTGTGTCCCACTTTTTTAAGCGGATGTGTCCAGTAAAGTTCAAGATATTACGAGCAAGCGGATTAGGATGTGACTCGAGTTTTGTTAAATATTTACCTGCGTATTTTGCGATTTCTTCAGTCACTAGTGGCATATTTAAATCTCGATGTATATTTGAATTTTTGATGTACCATGGAGCCGCTGTTATCAAACGTAAAATTTTATTTTGCCGTCGTTGGATTCTATCCACATTTGAAGCTGAAGCAGTGCCCCATACCTAAATTCCGTAGCACCATATTGGCTTCAAAAGCGACTTGTATATCAAAAGTTTGCAGTCTAGACTGAGTGTTGAATTTCTGCCAATCAACCAATGTATTTGAGTTAACTTAAGTTTCATTTGAATTAGTTTAGCGTCAATATGATGTTGCCATGTAAGCCTTCGATCAAGGTGTATGCCAAGGTATTAGAGTTGTGCAGCTCATGAACGAACTAGTTCAATTGAACGATTCACTTCACTGAGCGCTGTGAGCCGATCAATCCACTGAGCGCTTTCAGCTCAGTACTGAGCGCTTTTTGGATTTGTATCGAACTCTTTCAGTAGCTCGTTTTAGACACAAACCTATAATCAAACCCATTTAAATTACATGTAGGTTTCTATCAAACTCTTAAGCAGCTCGTTTTAGACACAAACCTATGTAAATTAAGTGGGTTAGATTATAGGTTTGTGTCTAAAACGACCTAATGAAAGAGTTCGATACAAGTCTTGTTCTTTTTTAGCAATTTTTTTTGTCGCACAAGTACATAAACAAATTTATACACATATTGTGATATTAAAATATATTAAATATTAAATAATTTTAATTTTGATTCTACATATGTACATATGAATACATATATAAATAGTATATGTATGTAGATATATTTATTAACAAATTCCACTCAATACACTATTTTAGTTTTATTTATTTCTTATAATTCATCTGTCTTGTTTTGTAATGTATAATCAGTGTTACAGTTTTAAAATTTCAGAAAGTGGAACAAAAAAGGGATTTTTAAAACAAGATGGCACCAAAAAGGAGATTTTAGGAAAAAAAGGGGCAACTTTAAAAACAAGAAAAATTAAAACAAAACTCCTTATTTTTAAAAACATCAATAATAAAAATCAGGTTTTGCATACTTAAAGACGAAAATATACTATTTTTATGATAAAATAAAGCCACAAAATGTAAAAATAATTCATATAATCTGTGCTTATAATAAAAAATTACTTGAATTTTCTGAAGATACAGATATATTTTTAATGGTTTTTTGACATTGCCACTTATTTACAAAAAAAAACTAACTCAGTTTATTTATTTTAGAGCAAATTTATTCAACTTTTGATAAATATCTTAATATTGAATTCTCAACAGACAGGCACACGACAATTCGGTAAGTTTTGTGTACATTGCATTTTTTTAATTAACGGAAAAATGTCGTTTTCAGGAATTTTTAATAGTTATTAAATGCCTATTTCTTGAAACTGTATCAGGGCAATTATGCAAAAAATTCCGCAGGAAATTTCTCCCAGGGAACAATTCCAACTAATAGCAAATGATAGGGAAAACAAAAAATTCTAATTGGAAAAACGAAAAATTTCCTGTATATCTGTGCTTTTGAGCAGTTTCATCATTTGGAATCCAGTCTTTCAAATCCCTTTGCTACAAACTTAAGGTAGATAACATGGAATGACAAGCTTAAGCTTTCAGTCTGTTAGATAATTTATTTTCTAATGATTCCAATTAAAAAAGCGCTTAGCGGAAGCACTAGTATGCAGCAAACTAAATATACATATATGAAGCAAATGTATAAAATTTTGATTATAAACTTTCATTCAAGCAATATGAGAAATTGCATTTTTCGTACCAACACTTCAGATTAAGATATTTTGAAAATGCATCACATCTTTCTTAATTCACTTAGGTTTCTTACACGCGTAATTTTAACTCTTTTACAAAAACCTACAGTTCACTTATTATATTACTAAAAACGAAAACAATTTCAAAATAGTTAGTATCCTCAATTGATTTAATAAGTACTGGATCTAAATAAATACTTTAATAAAATCAGTCTTGTATCGTTTCTATTAATTCTTGGCAAAAATTCACTATTTGTCCTTTATATGTGTTCGAATGAAATTTCACGATTTTTTTCTTGTTCGAAGAAACGAATAATTGTGAACTTTTGTTCGAATATTCGAACAAACAAAAATGTATTTGAATAATTTTAAAAAAGTTTGCAAAAAATGACACGCATGTGTATTAGTTTAACTTTTGTTATTAACAATCAAAAAATAATTCATTACACAAGAAAAACAAATAATTATAATAACAAACTTAGAAATATTAATAAATAAAAATTTTAATAAAAAAAATTAAAAATTTTAAAAACCTCCAATGCAGTTGACTTGTCTACTCTTTGTCAATAACAATTGACTATTATTAACATCCTACATTAATTTAGAAAGCCTTAGAGATTCTTATATCTTCTAAACGGCTGGACTAAATCAAAATCGGCCCAGCCGTTTGGTCTCTAATCGTACATAGAAAGAGATACACAGACACACACTACAAACTTATAACATCAGTTTTTTTCAGATGTTGGATGTTAAAAACCGAAACGAAATTAGTTAAAAATTATCGGTATTTATATACATTTACAAACCCTTTTTAATATGTCATTGATTTAAAAAATCATTTAAAAACCCCAGATAATCCCAGTTTTTACTCGTAGTTGGCAGACGATTATTTTTTTCTTTTAATAAAAGAACAGGTAGAAAAGTTTCTTTCGCAAATTGCTAATGTTGGTGATATAGTTAAAATAGCATTAAAAATCATATACAGTTTGCGTAATCCTTTCTTTGATGTTTCCAAATAATTTAAATCAATTAATCAATCTGTTAATTAAACATTATCATTTACTCCATCGTATTTGAGATTATTACCGCATATTTTGATTACAAAATAATCATGAAAATAAATTATTCGCGTACTGTTTTTCCGCTTTTTGTGGCGTATTTGAAAAAAATTAGTATTGGATAGTAAAGCTGGGGAATAATATTAAGGCATTTAATGCTTTTTTACGTCGTTCAATAATTCGATTGTTAGGGCTTTCGATTAGAGAACAGCAGTTATTTTTTTTCTAAACTCTTTATCATGACACCTTCCAATTCCATTAAAGAGGTATTATATTTTCCTAGGAGGAAAAGAAAAGATGCGTTTAGCGAACATATACATATAAACAGGCTTACACAAGTATTTATAATTTGCAGTAATTTGATTACTTAGCAAAAATGAGAAAAAGTTGTTCGAATATTCCAAAAATTTTTTTCATATTTACATATTTTAATAGGAAAATATTTTTAGTATTTACATATCCATACAGACAGAGGTATACGAATATAAGCCAGCGAGAGCGTATTAATTATTCAAAAGATATGCATAAGCTAACCACGCATGTTAAAAAAAAAAGATTTGTTATATGCTTGCTTACATATTAATATATTAAAGAGCAAAACTTTTATATCAATAAAATCGAAAGTAGAAGAAAGTATATCTTCATTCAATAAAAAGTATCAAAAAGTGGTAAAAATTAGAAAAAGTTTCAAATTTGGGTGCATTTTGTAAAGGTAGCACAATAGTATCCAAGCAGTCGAAAAAGTGGCAAATTGCTACTTTAGTAGCACCAACGGTAACGCTGTGTATGACCACACACACTGACACACACATACTCTATAAATCTGTCACCTTTTATGCTTCTGTTTTCGCTCTTTCTTTATGCTTCACAAAATGTTTCACTACAAATGAACTGAGCTACTGAGCCAACTGAATGAAATACTTCCGTAAAGTGAGCTGAGTTGAAAAGAGCGGTCACTCAAAAGAGCTGATAAGCACAACTCTACAAGGTATTTCACTTGAAAATGTTGAGGAATATTTTGATTGTTGAGTCGAATGGGGGAACAGGTATCTTTTCTTAGGGTAAACGTTATATGAACACACTTTTGTTCATTTATTTTAATTCTCCATAAGTTAAACCATCTTTCAAGCTGGGTAATGTGAGCTTGGAGATTGCGGGATGCCTCATTAGGGTTTTTGTGCATACTCATACAGGCTGTATCATCGGCAAATGTAGAAGTGTGGATGTTATTGCTCACAGGCATATCACAAGTATATATTAAATACAAGACTGGCCCCAGAATACTACCCTGTGGCACACCAGAAGATATAGATTCGGGCACACTTTTGAAGTCTCCTTCCACAACAGTAAACTTCCTATCAACAATATAACTTTCCAAAAGTTTTTCTATATTTATTGGCAAATATGTCTTCAATTTTAAAAATATGCCCTCGTGCCATACTTTGTCAAATGCTTGAGAAACATCAATAAAAAGGGCAGAACAATACTTCTTTTCTTCAAAAGTCCTCCTTATAACTTGAACCAATCTATGCGTTTGCTCAATAGTGCTATGCTGACTTCTAAAGCCAAATTGATGGTCCGGGATGCACCCATTATCAGCTAAAATTGTGGACAATTTAGTCATGAGCAGCTTTTCGAAAAGTTTTGAGACTGTTGATAGTAAGCTCATAGGCCTATATGACTCAGCCTTGGTAAGATCTTTGCCCGGCTTCGGAATCATTTTAATCTTGGCAAGTTTCCAGTTATGTGGAAAATACTGCATTCGCAAAATGGCATTAAAAATAAATAGCAGGATTCTTATTGCAATATGAGGCAAGTTCGTCAGCATCTTGTTACTAATTCCGTCAATACCTGGAGCTTTCTTCGGATTAAGTTCAGCAATTAGTTTTTGTACATCGCGCATCTTAAACTTTATGGGTCGCGGGGGTAGAGCAACTACACTTGGCAAATCAGCAACACCAGTACATGTGTTTGGGGTAAATACGTATTTTAAATGATTAGCCAATATTTTACCTTTTTCAGTATCGCTTCTTGCCCAACCTCCGGTAGATGTGCGCAGAGGTGGTTTAAGCTCAACGGGGGTTTTCAGCTTTCTAGTAGCGCGCCACAAGGAGTAATTAGATGCTGGTGTGACATCAAGACCTTCCAGATAATTTTCAAGAGATGCAGTTTTTTCAATTGCAAGTAGCTCTTGGAGTCGTTTAGTGCACTCTTTAAATCTGATTTTAAGTTGTGGTGATCTGTGCTGTTGCCATTCCCTTCTAGCTCTTCTTTTTTCACATAAGGCACGTTCAATATCGGTAGAATAAATTTTATTAAATCCAGTCTGCGGATGGGAGGTAGTAGTATGCTCAGCAGCCTGTGTAATCATTTCATTAATGTTGGCGATATTAGCTTCAATATCCTCGGGTGTTCTTAGCGTAATGTTTTCCGTGCAATGACTACTAACATATTTTTTGAATCGCAGCCAATTTACACGACTGATCATCTTCACATACGAGTGAGGTAAATCACTTCTCTGTGGGCTACAGATTGTAACGATCGTGGGAGAGTGATCGGACGAGAGATCTAAAGAAGCTTCAACGTTAATTAATTCATGTTTTTCATGACGCCAAAATCTATAACATCCGTAAGTAGGCTCCCCACTCGAAATGACGTCCAAGCCCATTTTAGAAATTGTGTTGAACAATGCTCGACCTCTGGGTGTAATATGACGAGAACCCCAGAACGTATGTTTGGCATTATAGTCGCCAGTTGCTACGAAACAAGGGCCAAGAGATTTATAGAAATCCTCGTATTGATTCTCAGTAATTGCGAATCTGGGAGGGGAGTAAATTGATGATATCACAAAATTTGTGCAAAAATTTTCAACACAAATATTCGTTGCTCACAATGTTGTCAATAATATAATGTTTAAGTCTAGACTTTATTAGAATTGGTGATCCACCGCATGCTCTTCCTCTCGGGTCCTTTGAATCATATAAGGTGTAGCCAGAAATTTTAAAAAGGCTTCTCGAAGTCAAATGAGTCTCTGAGACCAACATTATATCAATATTTTTTTCCGTGAGGAAGTGCTCAAGTTCATTTTTATGTTGGCGAATGCCGTTTGCGTTCCAGAAACATATTTTTAACGTGTTCATGGCTTCTTAACTAATGCTTGAAGCAGTGTATTCTGCATTCGCAGCATTTGTTGCATCATGTTAGTCATATTTGTTGTAAAACTATTAATAGTTAGCACCAGATTCTCAATAGTAGCTTCAAGGCGACTAAAGTTAAAGCTTGAGTTTGCATTCGTTGAGTTATTTGGCGGTGGAACATTTTGTGTGGGAATATAACTAGTCCTAGCCAATTACGGTAAATTTTTTCTTTTCTTCACCGTATATTTCGATGTAACGTGCGACATTGAAAAATAACATTTTTTATCAGTGAGTCGGAGGTATTTGAACAATACTCATCAAACGCAAGTAACAAACAGATATTTGTATTGCAAGTTAAAAAATAAAAAATTGTTCAAAAACAATCAGCGCTTTGTCCTCTTCACTTATTTAAAGTTTGTAGCGTGCGACATTGTAAGTGTAAAATGTATAACTTAAAAAAATTTCTAAAATGTATTTATTTGTATATGTAAACGTCGAATGTAGATGAATGAAAATGACGGAGAGAAAAATAAAGCCAATTGCAAACGGTGGAGAGAAAGATTAAAGGATAATGAAACAAAATTTCAAAACTATAAATTGAAAAACAGGCAAAGAATGCGGAACGCAAGACGATCGTGGAGAGCGCTGGCTGAAGGCAAAGAATATATAATTCAAGAAAAACGAAAATATAATCGCATACGACAACGAGAGAGGCGTCAAAAAATCTTAGAAAATAAAGTGTCATACACACGTCAAAGTCAAAACGCACCTTATGAATGCAGACAAACCTTGGGGAAAGCGGTTAAAAAAGTGGAGAAAGCGATGCCAAAAGACATGCATAAAAAGCTAAAAGTTCTTGACGTCCTGGTCAACAAATATAAGCAGTTTTAAGAAAATGAAGGCGCAGACCAATCCAGTAGAAAAACACCAGAAAGCTTAGTAAATGCCATAAACGATTTTTATCAGAATGCTAATGTAGTGTGCTGCAAGCTTCGGGAAAGAAAGACACCATTATAATTGAAGGAAAATTAGTACCTAAGCGTTTTATGTTAATAACGGTGTCTGAATCATGTGAGTTGTTTAAAAAAGATTTTCCAAGCGTAATTGTAGGCAAGTCAACTTTTTTAAAATGCGACCTCGCCATATCCAGTTAGTAAATAAAATGCCGCATAATATGTGTGTTTGCATATGTCATGCAAATTTCGGATTTCTTTTGGAAAGTTGTACAAAAATTATTGCATCTTTTCCCAGAGATTTTGAAACATTTCTTAACGCAGTTTGCTGCGATATTCAGAACGAATGTTGTATGACAAGTAACTGTAAGAGGTGTCTTACAGATTTAAAAGATCAATTTATTCCTCTTGCATATTTGGCTAACATGGAAGATGAAGTAAACTGGCAATAATGGCGTAAAATAGATAACCACATTGTTCTGTCAAATACAATTTCAACTTTATCTGAGTTAGTCACTGATATGGAAACTAAGTTATCATCATTTAAAACCCATATTTTTGTAAAAAGAGCTCAGCAAAAATATTTCCAGGAAACAAAAGTTAACTTAAAGCTTTCCGAGATCGTTCTTCAAATTGATTTTGCCGAAAATTATAGGTTGACACACCAAAACGAAATACAAAGTGCTCATTTCAGCTACCGCCAGATAAAAATTTGTACCTGCGTAGCTTGGTTGGCTGGTGCTTCCCAGTCGTTTGCGATTATAAGCGATAAACTTACGCATAATAAACACGACGTATTTAGTTTTGTTTTACACCTTTTAATCCAAATTAAAAAAATTTATGGTGATTTCTCAAAGATTTCAATATTTTCTGATGGAAGCTGCGCTCAATTTAAAAATAAATATATTTTGACAAGCTTGAATGACATTATTAAACAAATTGGATGTATATATATGGAATGGAATTTTTTTGCTAGTTCTCACGGAAAGGGAGCCGTTGATGGAGTTGGGGCCATCATTAAAAGAAAAGTATGGCAAACAACCAAATCTAAACAAATTTGTTTACCCGATGCACTATCGTTTTATGAATGTGCAAAAATCAACATAAATGGAATTAAAATGTATTTTATGCCATCTGCTAAAATTGAAAATTTGTCTCTACAATATAAGTTGGAAGAAAAATGGAAGGAATTGAAAAGCATTCCAGGTATATCCCAGTTGCATTCATTTTGTTGCGATGGCCAACAGGTAGAAGCAGCTAGGACTGCATATTCCATTAAAAAACCTATTTATTACTAGTAATACTATTCTCAGTTAAGTTAGTTTCTGTTTTTATTGGTACATACATTAGATGAATATAAGTATTTTTGTTTTTCTTTATTGAAGATATTTTGTTAAGTTATAATTTCTGCAGTGAAAATAAAATATACTGAATATATTAAAAATCTTTTATAATCATATTTTGGATTTCTCAATACATAAAAAGTAAAATAATAAACATAAAAAGAATTATGGAAAAAAATGTAGCATGCGACATGTCGCGTGCGAAAGTGATAAAACATTAAATTAAAAATGAACTTCTAAATATTTTTGAATAAAATTAAAAACATTATTAAGGTACATCAGTGCATTATATTTATAATAAGTCGCATTAAAATATTCCTTCAAGTTTCGCTGAACTCAGTGTTTCATTTGTTTGCGTTGAAAGCTACTTCTGTTCTTGTCGCATGCGAATGTCATGGTTTTTTGTAATTATCTTGAAAACGAAAAATTGGCGAAAATTAATGTTAGCACCAACTATAGTGCTAATCAAGAGCTGCAGGTTTCGCCTCTTATCAATTTTTTTTTTTTTACACACATATATTTATTTATTGTATCTTCAAAATATGAACTAACAATAAGTATTCAAATCTTAAATCTATATATATTTATTAGGCTCGACCAGTATCGGGCATAAACTTAGTGATAGTAATTAATAATACATAAATTTCGTATTAAGCACAATAATTATTTTCAAGAAGTATCATTTGGGGTGCTGAGTATTAGGGCCCTTGTGTCCCACTTTTTTAAGCGGATGTGTCCAGTAAAGTTCAAGATATTACGAGCAAGCGGATTAGGATGTGACTCGAGTTTTGTTAAATATTTACCTGCGTATTTTGCGATTTCTTCAGTCACTAGTGGCATATTTAAATCTCGATGTATATTTGAATTTTTGATGTACCATGGAGCCGCTGTTATCAAACGTAAAATTTTATTTTGCCGTCGTTGGATTCTATCCACATTTGAAGCTGAAGCAGTGCCCCATACCTAAATTCCGTAGCACCATATTGGCTTCAAAAGCGACTTGTATATCAAAAGTTTGCAGTCTAGACTGAGTGTTGAATTTCTGCCAATCAACCAATGTATTTGAGTTAACTTAAGTTTCATTTGAATTAGTTTAGCGTCAATATGATGTTGCCATGTAAGCCTTCGATCAAGGTGTATGCCAAGGTATTAGAGTTGTGCAGCTCATGAACGAACTAGTTCAATTGAACGATTCACTTCACTGAGCGCTGTGAGCCGATCAATCCACTGAGCGCTTTCAGCTCAGTACTGAGCGCTTTTTGGATTTGTATCGAACTCTTTCAGTAGCTCGTTTTAGACACAAACCTATAATCAAACCCATTTAAATTACATGTAGGTTTCTATCAAACTCTTAAGCAGCTCGTTTTAGACACAAACCTATGTAAATTAAGTGGGTTAGATTATAGGTTTGTGTCTAAAACGACCTAATGAAAGAGTTCGATACAAGTCTTGTTCTTTTTTAGCAATTTTTTTTGTCGCACAAGTACATAAACAAATTTATACACATATTGTGATATTAAAATATATTAAATATTAAATAATTTTAATTTTGATTCTACATATGTACATATGAATACATATATAAATAGTATATGTATGTAGATATATTTATTAACAAATTCCACTCAATACACTATTTTAGTTTTATTTATTTCTTATAATTCATCTGTCTTGTTTTGTAATGTATAATCAGTGTTACAGTTTTAAAATTTCAGAAAGTGGAACAAAAAAGGGATTTTTAAAACAAGATGGCACCAAAAAGGAGATTTTAGGAAAAAAAGGGGCAACTTTAAAAACAAGAAAAATTAAAACAAAACTCCTTATTTTTAAAAACATCAATAATAAAAATCAGGTTTTGCATACTTAAAGACGAAAATATACTATTTTTATGATAAAATAAAGCCACAAAATGTAAAAATAATTCATATAATCTGTGCTTATAATAAAAAATTACTTGAATTTTCTGAAGATACAGATATATTTTTAATGGTTTTTTGACATTGGCACTTATTTACAAAAAAAAACTAACTCAGTTTATATATTTTAGAGAAAATTTATTCAACTTTTGATAAATATCTTAATATTGAATTCTCAAGATACATGCACAATTTTGTGTACATTGCATTTTTTAATTAACGGAAAAAGGTCGTTTTTAGGCATTTTTAATAGTTATTAAATGCCTATTTCTTGAAACTGTATCAGGGCAATTATGCAAAAAATTCCGCAGGAATTGTTCCCAGGGAACAATTCCAACTAATAGCAAATGATAGGAAAAACCAAAATTTTTTACATAATTGCCCTGTATATATGTGCTTTTGAGCAGTTTCATCATTTGGAATCCAGTCTTTCAAATCCGTTTGCTACAAACTTAAGGTAGATAGCATGGAATGACAAGCTTAAACTTTCAGTCTGTTAGATAATTTATTTTCTAATGATTCCAATTAAAAAAGCGCTTAGCGGAAGCACTAGTATGCAGCAAACTAAATATACATATATGAAGCAAATGTATAAAATTTTGATTATAAACTTTCATTCAAGCAATATGAGAAATTGCATTTTTCGTACCAACACTTCAGATTAAGATATTTTGAAAATGCATCACATCTTTCTTAATTCACTTAGGTTTCTTACACGCGTAATTTTAACTCTTTTACAAAAACCTACAGTTCACTTATTATATTACTAAAAACGAAAACAATTTCAAAATAGTTAGAATCCTCAATTGATTTAATAAGTACTGGATCTAAATAAATACTTTAATAAAATCAGTCTTGTATCGTTTCTATTAATTCTTGGCAAGAATTCACTATTTGTCCTTTATATGTGTTCGAATGAAATTTCACGATTTTTTTCTTGTTCGAAGAAACGAATAATTGTGAACTTTTGTTCGAATATTCGAACAAACAAAAATGTATTTGAATAATTTTAAAAAAGTTTGCAAAAAATGACACGCATGTGTATTAGTTTAATTTTTGTTATTAACAAACAAAAAGTAATTCATTACACAAGAAAAACAAATAATTTTAATAACAAACTTAGAAATATTAATAAATAAAAATTTTAATAAAAAAAATTAAAAATTTTAAAAACCTCCAATGCAGTTGACTTGTCTACTCTTTGTCAATAAAAATTGACTATTATTAACATCCTACATTAATTTAGAAAGCCTTAGAGATTCTTATATCTTCTAAACGGCTGGACTAAATCAAAATCGGCCCAGCCGTTTGGTCTCTAATCGTACATACAAACAGATACACAGACACACACTACAAACTTATAACATCAATTTTTTTCAGATGTTGGATGTTAAAAACCGAAACGAAATTAGTTAAAAATTATAGGTATTTATACACATTTACAAACCCTTTTTAATATTTCATTGATTTAAAAAATCATTTAAAAACCCCAGATAATCCCAGTTTTTACTCGTAGTTGGCAGACGATTATTTTTTTCTTTTAATAAAAGAACAGGTAGAAAAGTTTCTTCCGCAAATTACTAATGTTGGTGATATAGTTAAAATAGCATTAAAAATCATATACAGTTTGCGTAATCCTTTCTTTGATGTTTCCAAATAATTTAAATCAATTAATCAATCTGTTAATGAAACATTATCATTTACTCCATCGTATTTGAGATTATTACCGCATATTTTGATTACAAAATAATCATGAAAATAAATTATTCGCGTACTGTTTTTTCGCTTTTTGTGGCGTATTTGAAAAAAATTAGTATTGGATAGTAAAGCTGGGTAATAATATTAAGGCATTTAATGCTTTTTTACGTCGTTCAGTAATTCGATTCTTAGGGCTTTCGATTAGAGAACAGCAGTTATTTTTTTTTCTAAACTCTTTATCATGAATTGTGAGACACCTTCCAATTCCATTAAAGAGGTATTATATTTTCCTAGGAGGAAAAGAAAAGATGCGTTTAGCGAACATATACATATAAACAGGCTTACACAAGTATTTATAATTTGGAGTAATTTGATTACTTAGCAAAAATGAGAAAAAGTTGTTCGAATATTCCAAAAATTTTTGTTCATATTTACATATTTTAATAGGAAAATATTTTTAGTATTTACATATCCATATAGACAGAGGTATACGAATATAAGCCAGCGAAAGCGTACTAATTATTCAAAAGATATGCATAAGCTAACCACGCATGTTAAAAAAAAAAGATTTGTTATATGCTTGCTTACATATTAATATATTAAAGAGCAAAACTTTTATATCAATAAAATCGAAAGTAGAAGAAAGTATATCTTCATTCAATAAAAAGTATCAAAAAGTGGTAAAAATTAGAAAAAGTTTCAAATTTGGGTGCATTTTGTAAAGGTAGCACAATAGTATCCAAGCAGTCGAAAAAGTGGCAAATTGCTACTTTAGTAGCACCAACCATGGTGTAATTATACAGGTGACTGCGTAAGGATTTGTTATACAAAAATACGGCAACCATAGCTGTGTAAAGAACCGAAGAATGTCAAAAGCACAAAAATAATTGTACCAAAACCAAAACAAAATCGAAGTTTTTGACATTCTTCAGCTACAAAGCACATAGAGCAAAAAATTATCAGCTGAAGTAACGCTGCCACCTGTTTAAATACACGTTGGCACCAACGGTAACGCTGTGTATGACCACACACACACACTCTATAAATCTGTCACTTTTTATGCTTCTGTTTTCGCTCTTTCTTTATGCTTCACAAAATGTTTCACTACAAATGAACTGAGCTACTGAGCCAACTGAATGAAATACTTCAGTAAAGTGAGCTGAGCTGAAAAGAGCGGTCACTCAAAAAAGCTGATAAGCACAACTCTACATGTTATCGAAAATAGACTTTTTTATTGAAATTAAAACAATAAGGGCCTATCCATAGTTTAGAATTATCAAAATGACGGAATTGTTGATAACTTTTAAGATACGGGCTGTTCAATTTTATTGTAAGCGACAATTTACGTACAAAAACATATTTGAATATTAAAAAAAAAACCTTCTCCTGAAAACTCTAATTTTTGCCGCTTACGATAAAATCGAAAATAAGGCTCGATATGTCAGTACTCTAGTCAAAAGGACATTAAATAAGTAATATATATATAAGTATTCTTAAAAACCTTATTTCTAACAAAGAAATCTTTTAGTTTTTTAAGATAAATCTTCACATATGGTAACTCTGATGATGGCAAACAGAAGGCAATCGTTTTCTTTTGCAACTATTTTCATTGTAAAACGCCTTGTCAAAATCGGATTTTCCAATAGCAAAGCGTTGCCGTCGCATTGCCGCCGCGTTATTTCGGTCCATACCCAGGCACATTTACTGATATGCATGCTCCATACAAAAGGTAAGGACATGATAACTTTTGACAGCTAAAAAACGCTTGCCGCCCGTGTTTAGGGATGGCTAATAAAAAATCGTCGGCGGCGGCTTACCCCCCTTCCCGACTAGCAATAAATATATTGGTAATAGGGAAATAACGCCAGCAGAATAACAGAACAATATTGCTGATTGATTTACTTATGTTAAGGCTGTGGGAAATCGTAGCTCGCAATATGAGAAAAAGTTAACAGGAAAGGTGCAGAACAAAAATACAATTCGCTTGTAAATATCTGGTTAATCGAACGAATTTTTATGTTTATAAATTTATAACAATACAAATTATTTTACTACACACGTTTTTAATTTTCCTATTTAATTATATATTCATATGTATATTTTCCCAATTTCACTAATATTATATAAATGTCAAATGTAATACAGAAAAGTCGAACATAAATTAACACCGAGTTTGACGTTTCACGCTTGCAATAATTGTTAACGAAAATGTGTTGACAATTATTGCAACATATATTGAGAGTTCCTGCAATGAGCTGTCTCCACTAGCAATAATATAATTTTGACAACTGCTGCAATATATGTCGACATATTTATTGCTAGTCGAGACGTAGGGTTAAGGCAGGCTACAGCCGGCCAGCGTGACCGTTTGACCGACTAAAGTGGAAGATTGCCACTTTTGGACTGCTTTGCCACTTTGTTTCCTTTTTTGACACCTTTTTTTTAAATGAATTATATAATAATACATTAAAATTAAGAAGTTTAATGTAGTTTTCTCGTTTTTTTTAATTGTGCCATTTTTTTTGATAAATCTTTTATATTGTGTCACTTTTTGAAATGTGTCATCGGTCACCCTGCAGCTGGCATATACCCTTCTAGACTAGCAAAAAGATGTTGGCAATATAGCAATAACGCCGGCCGAATAGCGGAACAATATTGCTGATTGCTTTACTTATGTTAAGGCTATGGAAAATAGTAGCCACATTATATAAAGTCAACAAGGTGCAGAATGAAAATATAATTCAATTGAAAATATCTGGATAATCGATAAAATTTGTATATGTATTATCTTATAATAAAACAATATATTTCACTACACACATTTTTAAGAGACTATTTTCGTTTTTAATATACATACATACATACTTTCTCAATTTCACTAATAGTATCTAAATTTCAAATACAATACTGAAAATTCGAACATAAACTTACACCGAGTTTGACGTTTTATGTTTTCAATAATTGTCAACAAAACCGTGTTGGCAATTAGTGCCGCAATTATTACAAGAACTGGCAATAAGCTGTCTCCATCGGCAATATCAATAATTTGACATTTGCTGCAATGTAGTTAGTAAATTTATTGCCAGTATAGACGGGGGTTATGATCGACTCATACAAAATTATGGTTTGAGTCCCAATCAGTAGCACGTTTCTGTATTTCTCGCATCGTAAAATTTCCCGCATGAAACGAGGGAATCGTAACAAAAACAGTGTAAATTAACAGCATGTTTATAGAACACGTCAAAATCAAGACACGCACGAATGGCATACGCACGAATACGTATGAATTTGCATTTGTAGAACACGTTAATAAATTTTTCGTCCGTCTTCCGTCGTGTGGCGCTCTTAGCAATTTAGTGCCAAATCACAGTGTTGCCTTTCTGTAAATAGTTTTCATTTGTTTACATTTTCTCATATAAAATTTGTATTTTTGTCATTAAAAAAGGTAACCCATTTTGACGGCAACATGGAAGCATTTATGTAAATAAACATTTTTTATTTAAAAAGGAAATCTATTTATCTATATGTAGCAACATTCACTTTTTTGCGGATATATCAATTTTATTTTATTTATTTCTTATAAAATTTGTAAGTTTTTTTCACCGACGAATGTAATTTTGAATTCGTGCACTTTTTTGTTTTGACAGCAGACAACGCGTTATACAAACCCAAACAAACTGCCACTTGTTACGTCTTTTACAAAAATAAAATGACATTTGCGTCATACAACCGTTATTAAACAGGAAATTTTTGCCAGGCAGAAAATCTTTTTTAGGCTGCGCCGGGTAAGGAAACATCAAGGTGAAGAAAATCCCTAAGCCTGGCCGAAGGCTGGTAGTGCAGAAAACCCTTTTTATGTATGAATGCTACAAACACACACAGGTGTTAGTAAATACAAACCGAACTCGAAATTTAGTGTTTTCTTAGAGTTGCTAAAAAGCTTTTAAATTACACCAATATTGGATAACATTTGTTGGAAAATACAACCATGTAATCAGATATTTGTACTACAATTTGAAAGGCCCATAACTCGGAAACTAAGCCTCGCATACAATTTTTTAATTTATTATTTTTTCCTTGTTTTTTAATTCTCAGTCGGATAGCATTTTTTTAGAGTTGCCCCTTAGCTTGATTTGTGCCAATTCCTCCATATAATCACAATTTTATACCAGAACTCAAAAGGCCCATAACTCGGAAACGAAGGCTTGCCGCAAAGTTTTTTATTTAAGTTTTCTTTTTTATTTTTTAATTTTTCGGATGCCAAATTTTTATTAATTTTGTAGTTATGTCACTAAACTTAATTTGTTCCTAAAACTGTTCCCAACAGTATCCGGCACGCATTAAATACATGTTTTCATGTTTTGCCACACTCAGAATATCACAAACACTTATCTTTTATGGTTCATCGGGAATCTATGGAGATTCTCCACATCTGGGCAGCCCTTTATGCACTTGCGACTCCTGTAAATAATAATGGGAATTATTGTTTATTAAACTAAATCTATAAAATAAGTACTTACATGTTTATTTTCTTCAAATTTTGCTTTGTACAGGATCTGCAAATGAAATTTATAATTAAGAAAAGTAAAAGAATTATAACCAAAACAACTTACCTCTTTGAAAAACTGCAACACAATGGCCACAACAATGGCTGCTGCCAAAAAACTTGTGGTGGAATGCAGGATTGCATTCATAAAAAGGAGCAAATTTATGCATTTTTTCCATAAATTTGCGCCTTTTCATAATTTTTTTGGGAAAAACTTCGATTAAAAATAAAATAATTTCAATTAACGTTTAACATGTTGAAATGATAAAGAAACACATATGCAAAACAATATCATTCTGTCCTTTAAAGCTGTCTTTACATTGTAATACAATGTATTACGACATGTCAAAAAATGCTGTAGAATATACAAAATCTTATCATGTAAACGCAAAATGTATCGAGTAGGAGAGAATACGGATAGAAAATTTGACAAGAGGTCGGTAAATGTTTTCTTTTCTAAACCATTTTAGAAACTTAACTATTCTCATCACACCAGAGGTGAATTTCAAAGTAAACATTGGCAGCACTAATCGCCAGTTGGTTTCTGATTTGTTGCAGACATAATGTATTTTGAATATACTGTGCTGCAAACGAGAAACTAACCGACGTAATGGTCTTTATTGAAGGTGTTAACACTTTTGGAGACGCAACCAAAATAAACTCAGCAAATTTTCATGTTGTTTTTGTAATTATTGTATAACTGCAACCATCAAATAGCTGATGGTACAGCAAAACCAAACAAACAATAAACAAACGTATAAAAAGAATTATATTTTGTAGTAAAATTTCATTGAAATAATAAAATGTTTTTTACAATATTCAATTTTATTAGTACACATCTTTTTTTTGCAACTTTCCAATTTTTATTATAAACTCAACAGTTCAATATTTTTGATTGCATTTTACTTATAGTATCACTGTAAATATGAGAAATACCTACAACAGACTCTTGTACACTTTTTTTAAACACGGAGAGGATTTCATATTATTTTGATTCTACAAAGTCGTAATACTTTGTATTACCGTGTAAAGACACCTTAATTAATATGGGGTTAAATGATATTGTCATTTGGGATGCCATTCGTCAATTTTTCGGAAAAATTACGTGGCAGTGTTTTCCCGTGTCCAATCTGTGGTTCTTCGACCCAGAGCTGCTTAACGACTGATAATTTATTTTTCAAAGTTTAGCGGTACGGTTTCCAAAATAGATGTAAAATTTTTTTGTTTGTTTTTTATGGGGTTTTCTTTTCTGAGCACTATGCTGCATTTATGCTGCCTTTCACATTTCTTTGTGTTCTTTTCTGAAACGTATGTATTATTTTAAAAATCAACGCGTTCTTTTCTCATGATGTTGCCCTTAAAAAGAAGAAAAATGCTACATGTTCAACACTCATTTTCATTAAAGGGGCATGAGTGCAGCACTATATTAACAGCTGTTTCTGTTATTGTCTATGAAAAAAATGAATCGTTTATAGTTCGTCATTGTTTTATGCCGAAACTTGTTGGAAAATTGTTCTTTTGTAAACGCAAAATATGCAACACTTCTTAAAAATCAGGTGAGCATTTAAAAATGTTGCCAAATTACATGTAACATATATGTTAAACTTTTCTTTTAGAAAAGAAAACGCCATTAAATTATTTTTTAAGTGACAAGCAGAGCACTGCGCCGAGTATTTTTATCGGCGCCGGCGGCTAACTAAAAAATCGTCCGCGGCGGCTTAAGGCAGGCTACAGCCGGCCAGCGTGACCGTTTGAGCGACTAAAGTGGAAGATTGCCACTTTTTGGACTGCTTTGCCACTTTGTTTCCTTTTTTGGCACCTTTTTTTTTAAATGAATTATATAATAATACATTAAAATTAAGAAGTTTAATGTAGTTTTCTCTTTTTTTTTAATTGTGCCCCTTTATTTTTTGATAAATCCCTTATTTTGTGTCACTTTTGGAAAAATGTCATCGGTCACCCTGCAGCCGGCCTACACCCGTCTTGACTAGCAATAAATATGTTGGCAATATAGCAATAACGCCGGCCGAATAGCGGAACAATATTGCTGATTGCTTTACTTATGTTAACGCTATGGGAAATAGTAGCCACATTATGGAAAGTCAAGAAGGTGCAGAATAAAAATATAATTCACTTGTAAATATCTGGTTAATATATAAAATTTTTACAATATATTTTTAAGACACTATTTTCCTTTTTTAATATACATATGTATATTTTCTCAATTTCACTAATAGTATCTAAATGTCAAATGCAATACTGAAAATTCGAACAGAAATTAACACCGAGTTTGGCGTTTTATGTTTTCAATAATTGTCAACGAAAAAGTGTTGACAATTACTGGTGCTATTATTACAATATTGCCAGTTCTTGTAAAAATTGCGGCAATAATTGTCTCAATTAGCAATATCAATAATTTGACATTTGCTGCAATATATTTTAGTCAATTTATTGTCAGTATAGACGGGGGGTTATGATCGACTCATACAAAATTATGGTTTGAGTCCCAATCAGTAACACGTTTCTGTATTTCTCGCATCGTAAAATTTCCCGCATGAAACGAGAGAATCGTAACAAAAACAGTGTAAATTTTTGTCATTAAAAAAGGTAAGCCTTTTTGACGGCAGCATGGAAGCATTTATGTAAATAAACATTTTTTATTTAACAATGAAATCTTTAACTCTATACACATATACAAATAATGAAATAGCATAAAATGAGCTTGCAAGAAGAGAAAATGAATTTCCAAAAATAATAACTGCACGGCTGTAGTCAACTTTATGCTCTAATTGCCACTTACAATGATAAAAAACAAATAAAAATTTACTATTTGTAGCAACACTCACTTTTTTGTGGATATACCAATTTTATTTTATTTATTTATTATAAAATTTATAATTTTTTTCACCGACGAATATAATTTTGAATTCGTGCACTTTTTTTTTGTTTTGACAGCAGAAAACGCGTTATACAAACCCAATCAAATTGTCACCTGTTACGTTTCTTACAAAAATAAAATGACATTCGCGTTATACAACCGCAAACTTGGCAAACGTCAGGTTTTATACGCGTATTTTAGACTTATTGGGTTCTATAAACATGCTGTAAAACACAAAATGGCTTTTCTAACATAAGTGTTTCTGTATATATACTTTGTGAGAACTATCTGTTATCTAAATAAAATTCAAGCAATTATTGGAAGGATGTGAGAAAAAGTGTCTCTGTAACAATATTTTGTGAAAAGTTTCTCGCAAGAACTGTCAAAATAACTCGCATTTTAAATTGGTGCGAGAACAACCAAATTTGTACAAAAGCATGTGAATTTTCAAATTTGTGTGTGAAAATATGAAAAATAAACTAGTTGAAAAAATGCAACGAATTGTTGAACTAAAATTATTATTAACGTGTCGATATGATTATGTTTATTTAAAATTTTTTTTGTGTACTTTTCTTATATAGACACAGTTGCTAGAAAAAACTTATTTCAAGTATTTACACTCACATGTTATTCATGTTCATATTATTTTATTTTTTTTTATTATTTCTTGTTATTGTAAAAATATTTTTGTGACTTTTGTTTTCATTGCGCTGATTTACACGGGCATAATTGTGCTGGCATAACATGCCAGTTTGTAGGTGAGAGAGGCAAAGAGAGGGGTTTTGTGTTCGGCATAATTTTTCAACCAGCTTCAACCCCGCATTAGCAGCACAAAACCAATACACACAAATTAAAAAAACAGCAAAGGTTAAATGAATACGAAAAACACTAACACACACAAAGCTGTGTATACGCGTATACATTTTATAGCAGATGAATTAGTCTCGTGTAATTTGGAAAAGAACAAAAATTGTACGGCTTAAAAATTGTTCTCGTGTGAACTACCTCATTTGACAACCGATTACTGGAAATATACCAGTAAAAACAGAATCAGTGTTGTCTGTTTACGCTTTCAAATACAGAAACACTTTTTTCTCACAAATCGAGAAACGATAGAGTTTTGTATTTCACACTTCGTGTGAGAAATTTTACAATGCGACAAATGCAGAAACGAGCCACTGGCTTATAAAAAAGCAAAATGACTTTTATAATTTTGAGTTGTGACTCTTTATGTCTTAGTGTGCGATATACATATATATTTGTGCATGAAGAGAATGCGTTTAAAGTGACACTCACTCTATTATACATGTATAAAAACTTTCATCAATTTTACGAAAAAGAAATCTAAAGACATTTGTTTCGACTATCCAAAAATCTAACGTAAATTGACATTTAATGTTCACACCATCACACCTCATATTACATTACAAAGCCAAGTATAAAGCAAACAGGGGTTGATGATTAAATGATCAAACAGAATTGGGGCATAAACACATTTTCCATTCAAAATGACACAAAAAACTAGCCTCAGAAAGCAGTCGATAGATAAAATCTATTTTATTTTGAGAACGTTTTTTCTTATGCTCTCACATATAAATAAATATTCTCTCAAACATGTTACCATACTTTCAATAAATTTCATACATTTTGTGAACAAAACTACAAAGAAAAATAAGCACAAAAGAAAATAAAACAAAAATTAGAGAGCATTTGAAGTTACTGCCTTAGATTTTATTATGGGCTTTGTTAATTTGACAACGATTTTTCCTGAAGTTGCGGACATATTCTGTTTGATCATTAACATGCCTACAGTAATCGCTGACCACCAGCGTGACCATATTAGCTTATTTTGAGCTAAATTTAGCTTATTTGTTTCAGATTTAGCCTTAAAATTTTCATTTAGCTCTTAGCTTATTTTTTAGCTTTTTTTAAATTTCATTTAGCTTTTTTAGCCTTTTTTTAGTCTAACTTGCGTGTTCTCTAAAAATATATTTAAAACATAAACAACTTATAAAAATTATAATTTTTTAGCATTGTAAAATAGTTTACAAAAAATACAAAATGTAAATTATACGACAATTTTATAACAGAAATGGAAAGAAGAAAAATAGTAGATAATGGTAGAATGGTTAGAATTCCAATGGAAAAAGTTAAATTCATATTAGTGGCCAAAACACTTTTTGAGTTTTTTGGGTATAAAATTATTTGACTTGAGTTGAACGTTCATTCAGCGGCATCAATTAAATTAAAACAAAAACCTGAAATAGCCTTAAGCCTGGATAACACTATGTACCGTTTTTCGTCGGGCCACCTCAATAAAGTCATAAGTAATAAGCCAAAATGGCATTATTACTCAATTAATTCTGGAATAAGTCTATATGGGCTAATTACCAATGCAGTGTGGCGCAATTATGTCCTTGTATTTCAAGTAGTCGATAAATTAGAGCAAAATCTTTACTTATGACTTTATTTCACTGATCTGACGAAACTCGGTACATTGCGCAGATAGTGTGATCCATCATGCTTTACCTTAAATAGCATTAATTCACTTAAAAAGCTTTCGTATTTTAATATAAAGGTTTTTACATTTTTAAAAACTTTTTAAGATTATTTTGGGGAAGTTTTTGTTTTGTTTTTCATTAAATCTAAAATATAATAATTAATAAATAATTTCATTAAGCAAATATTCTATATGTATAATAAAAAAATATGTTTGTGTAATATTTAACGTTAGTTTAGCAATAAGAAACTATTGAAAAGTGATCAACGAAGTGGAAAAAAGTTTAGCTTTATTTTCTAGCCTAAAATTTAACTTTTTAGCTTATTTTCAAACGTGATTTAGCTTAATATTATTTTAAAATCTGGTCACACTGTTGACCACAGTTGGAGATCAGTGCCATTTCGCTTTACTCATACTAACAGTTTATTCAAGTCAGCATAATGCAAACTATTTAGCAATAGCGAGCGTTGACCGATAATTATTAGATAATCATGTTACCGAAATTCCAGCGTTTATGACTAAGGCCGGGCTTACATATGTGTGCCATGTGCCACACAAACGTAAAAAAGCGTAACCAACTAATTACTAATGCAAAATTGTTAGATTCAGACATGTATTTATAAGGTTAAATAGTTTCATACATAACTAATAGACAATTTTTATAGAATCCAACATGATTGGAAACTGTTTAACAATCTGTTTTTCGAAAATGAATAAGTGTATACGGTCGTTAAAATAACGAATGAAATCATGTTTACGTTTTGGTAACATTTATTAATTTTCATGTGAGTGACAGCAAAATATCTTTCAGTTTTTCACACTCATAAAATTTCTTACGTAAAATTAACTAATAACATATCTACATATCTTTTTCTTTAACCCCCTGTTTGTGTAAGACGTTTGAGTTATACCATGTTCACACTTATGTTTTTAAACATGATTAAGACGAGTTTTCTAAAAACTAAACACAACCGTTCACATTACATTTGAGATGTTTAAGGTTGACGCAGTGTTGCCAGAATTTCTAAGGATAAAATCTGCAAAATTCAACAATTTTTCACGAAAAAATCTGCAAAATCTGCATTTTATTTTTAAAATCTTCAAAAAATCTTCAAAGCAATTTTTTAAACAACTTTTTTATATTTTATTAAAAAAATTTACATAAATATGGATGTACATATGTACATGTGCAACATATATATTTTTATAGAATGACTATCAAAATATATTATTAAGAATAACGTACACAAGCGTAATAGCACAAAATAGGTAATATTCGTAATAGGTAATATTCATAAATATTATTTTGGGTTACAAAACGTTTAACAAAGAAAAATTTGTTTTGCAAAGCTTTCGTAAACTAAAACTATTATTTTATGAATACGGCAGAATAAGCTTAAAAGCTTCAAACAAAAATCTTTACAAGCTAACATCTTCGATTTTGAATAAATTTTTAATTTCTCATTACCTTTTTCAATTAGCTGCCGCACTGGTTGAAGTCTACTGTTTACTTTACAAAGTCTTGAAGAGAAAATAATATATTCTCCACGATGTTTCCTAAGTTCAAAAATTTTAACTCTTTAAACTATGAGTCGTTCACACATAAAAGAAACAAGAAGTAGTAGCAGTATTAGGAAAAATGTAAAAAAATTGCACTATAATTGGAGTTGAAAAATCTGCGTTTTTAACCCCAACAATCTTCAAATCTGGATTTGGTGTTTTTGGAGGGTAAAAATCTGCAAAATCCAGATAAATCTGCATTTCTGGCAACCGTGGGTTGACGTTATGTCAATAAATTATTGTATTTGTAAGAAATTTCGAACAATTATTTTTATATTTGCTTTTTATTTTTAAACAAGAACTTTTTTTTGTAAATAATTAAAATTTTTTTTTTAGTAATTGGTGTGTCTTAAATATTTTTCACGTGCCGTCATTAAATAGCAACACAAAGTTGTAAATTGTATCATTAAAATAAATAAAATTAAATTGTATTATTAATTGTATTATTAAAACTTTATTTGTATATAGTGAAAAATATAAGGACTTATCAGATTATCTAAATTGTTTGCCTTTATAAAAATATCTAATGAAATTTCATAGTATCGTGAAACTCAATTTCTCTTGTGCAGAACCTCTGAAAAAAGCCAGATATGCTTCTTAAATAAACTTTGACAAGACAGTGCATAGCAACAACAACAACAATAGCATTAATGTTAAGAAGTTAATGCTAATTTTAAAATAAAGAAATTAAATATATATGTAAATCATGCTTATAAACCTTATTGTGTACTAAACTTTATTTATTTGTAATCAGTCAGTTTAACGTCAATAACACTTGCTCTAAGCTCCAACCTATCAGTGTTTTCTGCTAGTTACTTTCCTCCTATTGAATTAAATGGTGCATATGAGTGTACTCTATAGGGCCACTCAGACTATTATACCTGATTAAAGACTTTCATCACACTTTACGAAAAAGAAATCTAAAGACATTTGTTTCGACTATTAAAAAATCTAACGTAAATTGACATTTTATCGTCGGTTGGTTTCTGGTTTACTGCAGGTTTAATGTATTTTTAATATACTGTGCCGTAAACCAGAAACCAACCAACGTTATGTTCACACCATAACACCTCATATTACATTAAAAACCCAAGTATAAAGCAAACAGGTGTTGAGGATTAACATGCCTACATTAATCGTTGACTTCCGGCGGCAGAGCAGTTTCATGCACGCTGTGGTCGTGCAGGCCTTTGAAAATAGACGCTGGTGAAATTAGTTGATATAAATAAGATAAAAAAAAGCAAATACGATAGTTTCTTTAACTTTCAGACATGCCTTATATGAAAAACTATTGAATGCAATAAGCATATTCAATATTTATAGCCGGTTTAAGACAAAGACTTATACCATAAAAGACGGCACGGCATCGGCGTCGAAACAGACTACTTGTTAGACTATTATACCTTGTATTAATACAATTCAAAAATACAAGTAAGGCCCAATTCATACGAGGATTTAAAAATCTTGTTTTATTTTAAATTCTCTTTAAAAGTTGCTTCCAAAAACATTGTGCATTCATACGATGATTTTTTCCATGTTTCTAGGTTTGATTTTTTTTTGCCTTCAAAAATGCTATCAGTGTTGCTAGTAGATTTTAAAAAATCCATTTCCCCTACATGTTAAAAAAATGTTCCCATACGAAAATCTACAAATTTCATTAATTTTAATTTAAAAAAAGATTAATTAAAAACATTTAAGTCCTCATTTTGACATACATATGTAGTTCTTGTGTATTAAAATATTTCAAGTGACTACTTCTGCGTTCGAAATTAATGCATACTTCTCTACAGATTTTCAGAAATTATCTTATATATAATACAAATTTAACATAAAGCTGCATTTGAGATTTCTCCATTAATGGAGTTTATTAAGACTTAAGATAGATAGATGTAAGTGTAATTTCTTTAATTATTAAATCATTGTTTAATTGATGCCCATATTATTATGTTTCCTGAGGTGCCTGCCATTTAATAAAAGTCTGTGTAATTTCGAGCAAAAACAAATTTTGAAACGGTTTATGAGCAAAAATATATTTTAATTATAGTTCTTTTTTTATTTATATATAAAAAATGCAATCTGAATATAAAAAATACCTACGTTTTGTCAAAGTATTATTGATACTTATAAATAAAGAAACGTTTTGGCAAAAAAAAAAAATATTTGTCCGATATTCCCTATACTCCTATATTAGCGACAAAATAACCTACAGGTAACACTGTTTTCTATTATAAAAAGCTGTCGCATTGAATGAAAAAATAAAATAAAGCAACATACCAAAAATTAAAATATGTGTAAAGAAAATTTGAAAAAAAAACTCGGAAAACGGAAAATGTGATTTTTTTCTACCCCCCTTTGCTTTTCTATACCTTTCGCCTACAAAATACAAAAATCGTGTTTTAAAAAATCATTGAAAAATCAACGTGTGAATTAGGCCTAATACGTGCAAGTGCGATATTGTGAATACAAAATGTCATAACGAATGGTAAATAATACGATAAAAATTTGACATCCCATAATACTTGACCATATTTTGAAAATTCCCTACAAGAAAGCTACCAGTCAACTGACTAGTCATTTGACTAGTAGCGACGACCACAACTTCGGTCACCGTCCCCAGTTAGTTTATTAGGGGCTTGGTGAAAAAAATGACCAAAACATTTGTGTACGTGTGATTTTTTGTCTCCCTCTAACTCATTAATTTCACTTAATTTAAATACATATTGTTACGTTTTTATTCTCTGTTAAAAACGCTTTTCCGTAGATTCGAAGATTTGCAATAAATAAAAGACCCCAGTGTACTAATTAGGGTTAAGAATGATACAATCTTTATTAATTAATAAATAACACTAATCCAAATCTAATCTAAGAGCTTAAATACAAACACAAAGATTATTCAAATATTCTCAACTGGTTACCACTACTCCTTCCTCGCTGTTGTATACGCACGTCTTAGACCACTGGCTGCGCTAGTGATGACACAATTCTGCTTTCTCTGTTGCTCGTCACACACAAGACTCACTCTGCCGACACTTCCAGTTGATACATCAATAACAACTCTATGGCAGACTCTCACAGTTGATACACTAATCAGGACTCGCTGGCTTTACTTACACACCTTTATCAGCTTCCACTGCTCCCTTTCTCTTTACTCAAGGGACTCCACAATAAACTCAAATCACGACAGACTCTAACTGTCACTATAGACTGTACTATAGTCTCTTCAATTTCCAACTCACGTATTGTAAAGCACAGACTCAAATATCAACTCACTGTTGTATCACAAATCACGGACTGCGCACAACTTAATTGTCAACTCACTTGATTACCAACAGACTTCTTATTAGCAACTGCACTTATTCGCAACTGAGCTTCTTCGCAACTGAGTTTCTTCGCAACTGACTTATTCGCAACTAACTTTTGATCGCGACTGAACTGCTGTTGGATGCGTCAACCCCTTTTTATACTTCGCACAACAACCACTAGAATTTTCATGCAAAGTCTAGACCGAATGATCATTATCTTCAATGTTGTTTACAAAGCGCGTAATTAAGTTCATGTGGTAACTATGTACATACGTGTGTATATGCATACATCATTAAGTGGTTGTTTACTTTTATTTCTGCCTTTAGTTGGAATTGTCAGGCATGTATGTATGCATGTAGCTATGTCTATCTTCATAACAAGCAGAAGCTTGTAGTTGTTGTTGGTTGTTTACGTTTAATCACGTATGTATGTGCTACGCATGTGTATATAGTTGTTTGCTATAGTGCTTGTATGTGAATACGAGTGTACGTTTAGTTATTTGTTTATTTGTTTATTTATTTGGGGTTACTCCGTGCCCCCTTGTTATAACAAGGGATGGGAGATTTACTTGGCCGAACTCAAAGGTTATATCGCCATCAAAATTTCTGTGCTTAGGAGCCTCCTCCGAGAAAATTCCAAACGACATATACCGTCGCATACGAAGCTGGAACTCCCAAATTCCTCTCCTTAATTGTTTAAACTGAGTTTTTGTTTGGTTCTTCAACCACGTTTCAATGTTTATTTTGTTCAAAAAAATGAGTTTTTGTTTGGTTCTCCAACCAATTTTCAATATATTTTCTTTATAATTATTTTTGCATATGGTTAATGGAAACCAACGGGATACCGCGGTGGATACCGTTAACCGACGCCAACCACTAATCACATGCGGTGAGACGCAAAACTCTCGAAGGCCAATAAACAACAGTGGCCTGGTTGCATTTAAGAAATAATTGCCAACGACGCGTGATGTTGACTCGCCCAGAGCTGCTTTACGACTGTACGTTTAGTTATTTATTTAAATGCTTCTGGATGTTTCTTTATATTGGCCCTGTTCGAATACTCTTGCGTAACACTTATATTAACCCGACGGCCATTTCCGTAACAATATATCTGAACTGCTTACTCTGCTACTTTTTTGCCAGTCACAGATTACATAAGCATTGGCGAACTATGACTAGTAAGTGGTTACAAAGCAACTGGTCACCTGTTACTAGTAAATTTTTACATAGAAACTGGAAAAATGTAACTTTTAAATAAATAAACATAGTTTTTATATTATTTTAATTGTTTTTTATTATAAGAAAATAAATAAATAAGTAATATACATATATAAAAACAGTCCAAAATAATGTAGATGGCACCAATCAGTCTTCTTTACGCTTTTTTTTAGGTCGTACACACATTTCTTTTTGTAAATATCTAAAATTAAAAAACAAAATACACAAATATATAAATTAAATTAAACTTTTCAATTTCTTTTATGCAGTATTGTTGTTACTTAACTTTCTTAAAACTTTAATAAATTTTCACTTCACAGACCGAACGAATTGTATATTTTACAATAAAATGCGTTGTCTTAAAATTTTTGGGTTATGTACTAGATGTTTCACTCTAACATACATGTTAGAGAAGAGCAACTATAATTGGTAAATGTGTCGGTCATCGCTACCAGTCAAATAACCAGTCAATTGACTGGCACTCTTAAATTCACTATAAAATTATTGCAAATGTATTAGTGAAAAAATTTCGTTTGTGTTAGTTTCGGTTATTCATTTCTTGTAGGGTTTTCAAAACGATAATACTTTTCATCTGATCAGAGGTGCATTATTACAAAATCCAAACTAACAAGTCGTCTTTTTCGACGCCGATGCCGTGCCGTCTTTTATGGTATATGTCTTAAACCGGTTATAAATATTGAATATGCTTATTGTATTCAATAGTTTTTCATATAAGGCATGTCTGAAAGTTAACGAAACTATCGTATTTGCTTTTTCTTTATCTTATTTATATCAACAACTTTAACCAGCGTCTATTTTCAAAGGCCTGCACCATAGAGTACTAACTAGAGGCGTCACCGGCGAGAGATAGCAAATATGACTAATTTCTATGCCTTTCTCTATCGCACCATCTTAGTAAAATGTCATTTAGTTATTTACAAAATATAAATTTTCTTGGCAGGAATTGGCGCAAATTGGATAAAAAATGATTTTGCGCCAAAATCCTTGCCAAAGTTGGTAATATGTGGACAAAAATTGGTAGATTATCTTGTCCACATATTACCAACAGTGAGAAAAGTGAACAAAACAAAAGTGATGGTGAAAAAAACATGGATTACTGGGAGCATCACACAGCAAAAGTAAAAATGTAAGTATATATTTATTGTTTCTTTTACTTATTTATAATAGATTTTAACAATATATACTTAATTTCCAGGAGCCGCAGATGTACTATGGGTTGACCTACAGGATATAAGCTGAATTTGTTCCCGACAGAGCCAACTAAGTAAGTAATTTATATAAAAACTTTTGTGAAAGTGAATTTTTTAAAGTGATATTTAAGTGTGGAATTGTGTACATTGGAAGGGACAATGGTGTTCTTGTCCCTTCCAATGTACAATTGCTTTGCTTAACATGTAGTGAAGAGAAGATGTGTTCCGATCAATAAGATCTAAAATAAGCTCGCTTTGTATTACTTTTAGAAAGATCTAAGTAATGTAAACTACAGGACTAATGTGACAATGCAAAGTGAATGGAAAGTGTGAAATTTTGTACATTGGAAAAGACGATGTTTGTCTTGTCCAATGCCCAAAAACTTTGGTTAACTTGCCGACATGAAATGAAGTGTTTGGATCAATTGGAATCCAATTTCGTTCGCTTTATACAAGTGCGTTACGCAAACAAGCTTATATGGTTAATGTGGACAGATAAAGTGAAGTGTATGCGTGGAATATTGTACATTGGAAGGGACAATGATGTTCCTGTCCAATGCACAATAGTAAGGGTTAACAAGACGTATAAAAATGTAGTGTCCAGATCTTTTGGATTCCAAGTGTTCCAAGTTCTTTTTGTTTTTCACAAGTTCTTAACAAAAATAAGTGATTTGTGTCTACGTAAAGTGCGTTGTTTGTGTGGAATTTTGCACATTGGAAGGAGCAATGATGTTTTTTTCCAATGTACAAATACTTTCGTTATCAAACGGTTTAAGAAAGAAGTGCTTAGAACAATTGGATTCAAAATTTATTCACAAATAACTAGTTTCTATGAGAAATGTGTACATATAAGTGAAGTGTTTGTGTTGAATCATGTACAATTATGTTATTGTCCAATGTACAATGACACAGGTTAGAAAGCCGCAAAAAAGTGAAGTGTTCGGATCAATTGGAATCCAAATATGTTCGCTTTATGTTCTTTTTTTTAAGTACTTGACAGAAATAAGACTAATGTGTGCCTATAAAGTGAATTGACAACGTGGAATTTTGTACATTGGAAAGGACGATGATGGTCTTGTCCAATGTACAATAACACCAGTTTGTAAGTCGCTAGAAAAAAAAGTTTTCTAATCAATTGGAAAGCAATTGTGTTAATTTTGTGTCCTTCTTTACAAGTACTTGAGACAAAAAATAAAGTATTTTTCATTAAATTAAAAGAACTTTTACGGGCTGCTACTTTATAAAAGACATTCAACTTTTGTTTTATATATGTATATATAACCTTAGTTCTATAAATAAAAAGCCCTTTTACTTTTCCCAAAAAAGATAATTTTTTTAAAACTAAAAATACAATTTTAATAATGCTCTTTTTTAATTTTTATTTTATTTACATATGTGAACGGCAAGAAAACCTGGAAGAAACTAAACGAAATATCGCTGCTACAAAATCCATTCGACCCCTAAGGACTAAACTGGAATGTTTCCAAGGAAAACAACTTTAGACTTTGGTGACATAAGTAAAATTATTTTAATTTCAAGATATTTAAAAAAATTTGGTTAATTTCATTAGTAAATATTCCAATTTTGTTTTTGTTTACAGTGTGTGTAGTGCAGTTCTTTTTGTAACAGTTTTAAATGATTAAAAATTATATATTTATGTAGTTACTAAAAAATTTTAAAATAAAAATGAGAAAACAATTCCAAAATTGAACATATAACTTATTTTTTTAAAGATTCTATTACTACAAATTGAGGTGAGTATACGCTCAAGAAACGAATACATTTTTTGATTTGAGTCGCCATTAAAATAACTTATTTCCGTACTGAATATTATTTCAAGTCAATACAAAAGTTAAAAAAAATCGTTAATTTTTATAAAAAAGTTATTACTTTGAGTCTAAGATATGTTTAATAACACAATTCCACGATTGTTCCACTCTTAAGAAATTAGTATGCAATTCAGATAGGTATAAGGTGCTAAGATTCAGAAAAAATATTAAAAATTTTCAATATAAAATTAATTTAAACTTTTTGACATTATTTATGATTATAACTATTTTATAAATATCCCCTTTCTAAAAACTGACACAAAAAGACATGATTCAATTAAGCTTATTATTAGTATCCAATTCACTTTTGCGATGTAACTTTCTTTAATGATGAGTGCATCTGTAAGAAAAAAAGTTAATTAATAAATGTACATTCATGTATATTAAAGTAAAAAATACCTTTACCTCGAAAAAGATTCTCCAATTTATAGCGTGTACTTCTGATTTCAACTGACCCTTATGATTTTGATTATCTGGAATAAGCAATGACAATTAATATATCAAATACTGAATTATTTATTTATTCAATGGATGTAATAATTACTGTTCAAATGAAACTTACCGTTTTGATGCATATCACCAGATTTTACAGGTGGCCCGGCCAAAGCAATATAAGGTGCTGGAATAGTTTGCTGGTCAGTTATATCATATCCGCACATGTGCAGGTCAGCGTGGTGTTATACGTATTTTTGTATACACTTGCGGATCCAACAAAAGTTGGCCTGGCCTCAACTTTGGCCAAGTTGTCGCATGGACCGTATTTGTGATGCACATATTGTGAGTCCAGACGAGCTTTATTATCGTCTAGCTAATGCTGATTGTGTTTTGTCAATAGTTTCTCGGCCAGCTATTATTTCAAGCAACATACCATTGTTCTTACCAGCGAAAAATGGATGCAAATGTCTGTCTGGGTATAAACGTTCGACCAGTATAGTAACAAAGAGGACTAACGATTTTCTGGAATAAACGGTGAGAACAATTAATGTTTCAAATACTGAAATATTATTCAAATAAAACTTACCGTTTTGATGTATTTGCAACACAAGCTGACTTGCTGGAACCAGGGTAGAGTATTACACATTTATTTAGGCACTTACAGATCAGAAAAATTTGGCCGGGTACATTAGGGGTGGAAGCACGCGTGCATTTTTATTTGGTAGCACGCTCTTGAGTAGCACCAGCTGTTAAAGGTGGTACGGCCAAAGTAATATCAGGTACTGGAATATTTAGTTGGCCAGTTATATCGCAAGCTTCCATGCACAGCACAGTGAAAGTGCTACAAGCATTTGCGTAGGCACTTGCGGATCCAAAAAAGTTGGCCGGGCCCCATGTTAGACACACAGAATCGTCTAGCTGCATTATATTAGAACACTTGACCAAATTGTTGCATGGGTTGCATAACGCCCATGTGATGCACATATTGTGAGTCCAGATGAGCTTTACAAACTTATTTTCGTTGAGCAAATGCCGATTTTCTTATGGGGAAGGAACTTGCAAACGTATCCTTTTTCCATATATGTATAAACAACATGCACAACTTTAGCAATTGTCTTATTTGCTACATCTCCGAAGTGTACAAAACTGTTAGCTTTAGATGATTCTCCATCATCGGTAGTAACTTTGTGGCTACATACCCATATTTCCAAATATCGGGAAAGTATCACAATGCCCTTATCTTTTTTTTGTAAAAACTTTGTAATTACGAAAATTTGCTACATTATTTGGGCAACAATTTACAGTCAGTAGTTGAGGAAGCTCACTGACCATCAATTACATATTCTGTGCAACAAACATTTGATCGCAACTGAACTACTGTTGGATGCGTCACCCCTTTTTATATTTCGCACAACAACCACTAGAATTTTCATGCAAAGTCTAGACCGAATCATCATTATCTCCAATGTTGTTTACAAAGCGCGTAATTAAGTTCATGTGGTAACTATGTACATACGTGTATATATGCATACATAATTAAGTGGTTGTTTACTTATTTCTACCTTTCGTTGGAATTGTCAGGCATGTAAGTATGCATGCATGTAGCTATGTCTATCTTCATAACAAGCAGAAGCTTGTAGTTGTTGTTGGTTGCTTACGTTTAATCACGTATGTATGTGCTAGGCATGCGTATATAGTTATTTGCTATAGTGCTTGTATGTATGTGAATACGTGTGTACGTTTAGTTCTTCTGGATATTTCTTTGCTATTATTCCAGATAATTCTTTTTTAATTGACCCTGTTGGAATATTTTCTCACAAAACGTATATTAACCCTGTTGGAATATATTTGCATAATATAGACCTGCGTAAATAGTCTTGAAATGTAAATACGTATTGTTTTTTAAATGTATTCTCGTGGCTGCATTATACTAAACCAATAATAAATGCTGTCGTATTATAAGCAAAGCACGATAGATGCATTTGTGTGCGTGTATATGAGTGCTGACAAGCAATGTCGCCAAGACTTCTTGTTATGATCAAACAGTCAACAAAGTAGTGTTGATACGTAAGATGTAGATGGTAAGCTATTATGTGTTTAAGGGAGGTTTTTTTTTAAGCAAGCGCACACGACTAATGTAAATGCATGTGAACGTTTGTTTGTGTGCAGAAAAATAGAAGAGCATACACACAACGTATGTGTGTATGTACATGCATGACGCTAGTATACGCGCCCATGCGTAGAAAGAAGCAAGCATCACAAATTTTTCAGTCACGAAGTATTTTCTTCTTTACTTCTATACTCGCAATAACTGAAACAAATTCTTGCAAACAGTGTTGCTTAGCGTTTGTTTTAGAAGACTTCGCTGTAGTAAAGCATTTGAAAAATCCCTCATGTCTTGAAAGTTCTTATAAATCGTCTTGTGCAGGACTTTATTGCATAATGATGTATTAATCTTGTCGACGGCCATTTCCGTAACACTGCCGCCCACTTAAGTCTATTCGTCCCGAATAGGCACATCATCGCCTTTCTTTTTCTTCGTTTTCTATACGCCTTGTAGTTACGTTGGAGACGACTACCTCTTCCATATTTGTTGGCTTTAGTTCTGGCTCTGATTCGTCTTTCTACTGGGACTTGTGTTACCATACGCTGGATATTAGTTCTTCGATATTTGCGAGCCCTGACTCTGCTTAGTATTTCCACTACAGCTTGCCTTGCCGTATGCTGGAGATGAAACTTTCTTTGACATTTGCAACCCTTGGTACTGAATCTGCTTAGCATTTCCACTACAGCTTGCTTTGCAATACGATGGAGATGACAAGTTCTACCACATTTGCAGTCCTTGGTACTGAATCTGCTTCGTATTTCCTCTACAGCTTGCCTTGTTTTACGCTTTAGGTGACAATTCTTCTACATTTGTGGTATTTGGCTCTGACTGTATTTTGTCTGTCAACTAGAGCTTGCCTTGCCATACTCTGGAGATGACTACTCCTTCCACATTTATGGCCTTTGGCTCCGACTCTACCTTGTCCCTTGACTAGAGCTTGCCTTACCATACACTGGACATGACTACTCCTTCCACATTTATGGCCTTTGGCTCTGACTCTAGATTGTTCCTCGACTAGAGTTTGCCTTACCACACACTTGAAGCTCTGTATAGAATATGTCTTTTTCTTCCCAACTGCTTTTCTGCTGCCTACTTTGTATACTGTAGCAGTTTCTTTACCCTGAGCAAACGAGTCCATTTCAAAAATAGCTATTCCCGCTGTGTCACACACCACTTGACTATCATCTAAGTGACCAACGTCCCCTACTGTGCTGAAAACTTCTGGCAAACTTCGCTCACGTCCAACTTGTTGACACTGACCACTGTTGATTTCATCTTCTGTCTTCAGTTTTTCGTCAGAGTCTTCCTCTGTGCCAGAAATATCTGCGTTGACACTGTTTCCCAAGTCAGAAATCTCTTCGTCTGATTTACTGACTTGCATTTCTACACCATGTGCCCTTTTGTTTATGGACTCAGACATTTCTACAAATCTTGCATCCATTTTATTAAACCAAATTTCCATTTTTTCATTGTTCACTCTAGATGTTTCTTGCAAATTAGCCTTCATTTTCTCACTGTTCACTCTAGATGTTTCTTGCAAATCAGCCTTCATTTTCTCATTGGCCGCTTTGATTTCGCTCATCATGGCAGCAAACATTGCGCTGATGTCTGTACTGATTGGAGTGCTAATAGAAGGAGTGGATGCTTCCATCTCATATTTTTCTTTTTCATCGAGCTCATAACTCTCTATGTCGATGTATTACTTTGTCACCAGTTGTCGACAGTTTCCGCTTACTCAACTCTTCCTTGAGTTGCTCCATCTTAAGCTCTTGATATTTCATTTTTCCTCAAAAACCAATTGCTGCTACTTTTAACCTTTTCAAACGTATGTAGTGTTATTCACGTTTAACCTTTTCAAACGTGTGAGGTTGTCCTTTTCGTATCACTCTTACTTTACGTTTCAACTTTTTTAAACGTGCCGCTTTTATTTGCAAATCCCACTTCTGACACCAAATGTTACGTTTTTATTCCTTTAAAAACGCTTTTCCGTAGATTCGTAGCTTTGCAATAAATAAAAGACCCCAGTGTACTAATTAGGGTTAAGAATGATGCAATCTTTATTTACTAATAAATACCATTTATACTAATTCAATTCAATAGCTTAAATACAAACACATATATTACTCAAATGTTCACAACTGGTTACCACTACGCCTTCCACGCTGTTGTATATGCACGTCTCAGACAACTCGCTGCGCTAGTATTGACGCGATTCTGCTTTCTCTGCTGCTTGTCACACACAAGACTCACTCTGCCGACACTCACAGTTGATACACTAATAACAAATCTATGGCAGACTCTCACAGTTGATACACTAACCAAGACTCGCTGGCTTCACTTACACGTCTATCAGCTTCGCTGCTCCCTTACTCTTCACTCAAGGGACTCCACAATAAACTCAAATCACGACAGACTCTAACTGTCACTCTAGACTGTACTATAGTCTCTTCAATTTCCAACTCACGTATTGTAAAGCACAGACTCAACTATAAACTCACTGCTGTATCACAAATCACGGACTGCGCACAACTTAATTAACGACTCAGTTGATTATCAACAGAACTTATTCGCAACTGAGCTTCTTCGCAACTGACTTATTCGCAACTGACTTTTGATCGCAACTGCACTTATTCGTAGCTAACTTTTGATCGCAACTAACATTTGATCGCAACTGAACTGCTGTAGGATGCGTCACCCCTTTTTATACTTCGCACAACAACCACTAGAATTTTCATGCAAAGTCTAGACCAGAGGTTCTCACAAGTTCTTTCTTCGGAGACCCCTTCAGAAATTTTAATAGTAGCACGGCCTACCGCAATGCGAAATATACGTTTTACATTTATTATACAAAAGCCATATTACTAAATCTTATTAATATTAACTTTTAAGGAATCATAACAATCCCCCCTGTTCTGAAAATCACGTGATTTCAAAAGTAAACTATTAATAGCTGACTTGGCAATGGGATTTCATTGCGTTTTAAGTATTTTTCATTTATAATAGCATATTTTCTTCCAACTTCCGAAGCTATAAAGCGTAAAATATACAAAAGCAATGATTTAGCTTTTATTAATTTTTACAAATCACCGTGATTTGGCATGTCGTGATTTGCAGAACAGGCCCGAATATTTGTTTAGCTCTTCGCGGACCCCTTGGAATTTTCATACGGACCCCCAGGGGTCCGCGGACCTCCATTTGAGAACCGTTTGTCTAGACCGAATCATCATTATCTCCAATGTTGTTTACAAAGCGCGTAATTAAGTTCATGTGGTAACTATGTACATACGTGTGTATATGCATACATCATTAAGAGTAAGGCCTATTTATCAGGTCAATGCAATCGTCCTGATAATATTCTGTGTTTTCGTGTTTAAGCTGTCAAAAGTTAATTGCACCATATACTTTAGTTCATGTTTGTGTATGTTTCTGACAACTTAAACATAAAGTTGTTTTTTGTATTGCTGTGTTTTTGTAGAGTTGCGTTGACCTGATAAAAAGGCCTTGATTAAGTGGTTGTTTACTTATTTCTACCTTTCGTTGGAATTGCCAGGCATGTAAGTATGTATGCATGTAGCTATGTCTATCTTCATAACAAGCAGAAGCTTGTAGTTGTTGTTGGTTGCTTACGTTTAATCACGTATGTATGTGCTAGGCATGCGTATATAGTTATTTGCTATAATGCTTGTATGTATGTGAATACTTGTTAAAGTCCTGCACAAGACCATTTATAAGAACTTCCAAGACATGAGGGATTTTTCAAATGCTTTACTACAGCGAAGTCTTATAAAACAAACGCTAAGCAACACTGTTTGCAAGAACTTGTTTCAGTTATTGCAAGTATAGGAGTAAAGAAGAAAATACTTCGTGACTGAAAAATTTGTGATGCTTGCTTCTTTCTACGCATGGGCGCGTATACAAGCGTCATGCATGTACATACACACACACGTTGTGTGTATGCTCTTTTATTTTTCTGCACACAAACAAACGTTCACATGCATTTACATTAGTTGTGTGCGCTTGCTTAAAAAAAAACCTCCCTTAAACACATAATAGCTTACCATCTACATCTTACACACACACTCAAACGTACAATATAGAAAATAACAAGCATACACGTATCAACACTACTTTGGTGACTGTTTGTTCATAACAAGAAGTCTTGACGACATTGCTTGTTAGCACTCATATACACGCACACAAACGCATCTATCGTGCTTTGCTTATAATGCGACAGCATTTATTATTGGTTTAGTATAATGCAGCCACGAGAATACATTTAAAAAACAATACGTATTTACATTTCAAGACTATTTACGCAGGTCTATAATACGTGTGTACGTTTATTTCTTCTGGATATTTCTTTGCTATTATTCCAGATAATTCTTTTTTAATTGACCCTGGTGGAATATTTTCTCACAAAACGCTGGAATATATTTGCATAATGATGTATTAATCTTGTCGACGGCCATTTCCGTATTTATTTTTTGTAATATGAACTGTTTTTGTTATGTAATAAAATATTTATTCCAAGTAATAATGTACCTAGTAAATACCACATTGATTTCGGATAAATGCATTTCTAAGGGTATTTAAGCGTATTCTCATAATTGCCTATACGAGATAATTAAACGGCTTCGCTTTAATACCTTACCCGTATAATTACCCCAAAAGTCATGACATTTTTGATGAGGCAATTAGCCGAGGTTTACTGTATAATCCATATAAAATCATATAATATTAGCTATTACCAGGGCAAGTTTTTTATGGCATACGCCACTTTTTGCCATTTTCACCATTTCTTAAATTTTTGGCATAAAAAGCCATTTTTAGTCCACCTTGCCATAAAATGCCATTTTTTGGCAAATTTGAAGAAATTTTCATGTGTCAGAGTTTTTCTTTGACAGGAATCGCCATGCTGAAATTAATAATTCTGTAGTGTACCACATTTATAGTAATGCACTGTAACAGAAATTACTTGCATTGCTGTAATATCAGTTCAATGCACAAGCATTGCAACACAACCCAAAATAATAAGAATGCTGAAATGCAAGAAATTGAGTGACATACTTTTGAGTCACAATATAAATTAATAATTACCAAATTCCCTTTTTTTTATTGGTCGTTTAAAATAATGCTTACCATTGTCATAGTAAAGAAAGAAACAAAAGATAATTGTAAATATTAAACGTAGGTTAGAAAGGCTAATTAAGATTTGTAAAACTAGTATATAAGCAGGGAAATTTATTGAATAAATCAGACTTTAATTTGTGAACATAAACTGGCAACAACTTGCCTTGTTTCAATTAAATTCTCAAAATCTTTTGGCACCTCTTTTGAGCGCCTACTGATAAGCTGGTCTCTCTGACAGCTGTATAAACAAAACAAGGGACTACAGGGCCACACTTAAATACACACATACTGAGATAGGGCCATACTGAGCACATCCTACAAATAACATTACATGGCGATCCTGCGGACAAAAAGAACCTTCCTACAATAAATTAAAAATTGCAACTACAATCCTGCGGACAAAAAGAACCTTCCTACAATAAATTAAAAATTACAACTACAATCCTGCGGACAAAAAGAACCTTTTTACAACAAAAATAATCGCAACCACGAGTTCGTGACAGAGATCCTTCAACCCCGATCCTGCAATCAGCGGACATTGAAAACATTATTTCACATTTCTACACACATATAAGTAACCTGTGACTTTTAACAAATGTTCGAAGAGATAGACGAGAATTTTACATTCGAAATAATTTGCTGAAATTACAAACTAATAATGGAACCAAACCACACTTTCTAAGGCCCAAACGAAAACTGGCTCAGTAATATCAACTCTCCCATTAGATTCCAGGACTCCCATTAATTTACAAAACGTTTATGAAGATAAAAAAATATTGTTTTAGCAATTTGTTTTAAATTGTAAATGCTTAAACTTTCTTAATATTACTAAAAATTATTCTTTTCAACAAAAACTAAGAAAATATAATATTTAAAAATTATTTGAAATCAATATGGGAGGCAAAACATCCAAAATATCTAACCCGAAGGCCAATGTAGTAAATAATGTTGAAATTATAGACCACACTAGACAAATAGATTCAGTATTTATACTTATGTTAATATTAGTTATATTAAGCGCATTAAATATATTAATTAAATTATATATCTTACACAAAAGATCATTGAGAAAAAGGTATGCTAGCCGTAGTGACAATTTAGATAAAATTTAATTAAAAAAAAAAACCAAATTAACTAAACATACATTTTAAATCAATGGAATGGCAAAATATTGTTAGTAAAATTAGATTGATAAAAGAAAATTTTGATAAGTCCTATAAATGTTTAAACACTGATAGAGCAACAAAAGACGAGAAAAAACACATACAGAATTTAATAACAAAATTTGAAGAAATAAGAGTAATATTAAACGTAAACTATAATCGACTGACAACTTCACACAAAGTCGCAGCCGACGCATTTTTCTTAGATATAAGAGATAAACTTTCAAAAATATCAACAAGAAAAGGATTAGAATTAGAAATACCTAGCTCTCTACATCAACAATTAATTAGAAAAATGTCGAAAAACTCAGACATGACACAATCAACTGCAACAATGACAATGAACGCTTCAGAACTTGCATCAATTGCAAAATTAATTCCCATTTACTCTGGTAGAAAGGAAGAACTTAACCCATTCATAGCCAATTTGGAATTGATTCAAGAGACCCTAGATGATACAAAGAAACACAATTTCTTTCAATTCATTTTTAAAACCAGATTAGATCAAAAAGTACAAAATAGAATAAAGCAAACTAGTATACCAAACAATTTAGAAGAATTAATAAAAGAACTAAAGAAAAATTATAAGACAAAACAAACACCAAATAGCATCTTAAATTACTTAAATAAAATATCACAACAAGGTGACATACGAAAATTCGCAGACAAAATTGAAAGTTTAATTTCAGAATTAAACGAATTACAAATATCAAGCATAGGTGAAGAAAGCAGAAATGCAATAATACAATCAAATGGTATCATTGCATTTAACGCATTTAAAAATGGATTAGCCAATAGTGAAATAGTAAAAACAATAAAAGCAAGCAGAGTAAAAACATTTGCAGAAGCTTTAGAAATTGCAGAAGAATCCAACAATTCACATGCCCAAGCACATATTATGCATCAGAGAATTAGATTTAATAATAGAAATCAGAATAGAAATAATAGTAATTTTAACAACACAAATCGCAGTAATAACCATAATAATAACATAAACAATAAAATTTTTAACTCCAGAAATAAAAATTTTAATAGAGGAGACAATTTTAATAACTATAGAAACAATACAAATTTTAATAGAAACAATAATCCAAACACTAGAAATAACACCTTCAATAATAGGAATGGAAACAGTAATAATAGACAAAATAACACATACAGAAATAACAACAGACATATACACATAATACAAGATTCGGGAAACGCAGTAGGCTCGGAATACAGAGATATTCCGGACAGCCAAATTTAAAAATACACAAAGTATCTGATAATAACACAAATTTCTTATTGACACAGGAGCTGACATATCACTTTGTCGAATGCAAAATGAATTCCAATATGAATTTTTAAACGAAGAAGAAAGATGCAAATTAACAGGCATTACTACAGAAGAAATCCATTCACTAGGTACAATAGAAATAGAACTAAATTTAGCAAATGAAATATGCTTACACCCATTTCATATAGTAGATTCAGACTTTCCCATAGAAACAGACGGAATAATAGGTAGAGATTTTCTCAAGAAATACCTTTGCAAAATAGATTACGAAACATTCACAATTTCCATATTTACAAATAATACAACTATAACACTTCCAATGCATACAAAATCATTTACGTCACTACAAATAAAAATACCACCAAGAACAGAAATAATACAAGCATTAAAATTAAACTTAACTGAAGATAGCGTAGTTTTTAATAATGAATTAAAACCAGGCGTATTTTTAAGTAATTCAATAGCACCAAAAAACGGCATGACTCATCTAAAAATATTAAATACAACACATGATGAAATAATTTTAAAAGTCATTAAACTCCAAACTGATCCACTTAAAAACTATGAAATATTAAATTACAATAATGTTAATAACCCCAAACGTTTTGAACAAATAATAAATGACTTGCAATTAAATAATAATGACAATTATGCAAAAACAGAATTAACAAAAATTTTTAGGAAATATCAAAATGTTTTTCACCTCGAAGACGAAAAATTAAGCGTCAACAATTTTTACACACAGAACATCATGACGTCAGACAATACACCAGTGTACATAAAAAACTACAGATTACCTCATGCACATACTGATATAATAAACGAACAAGTACAAACAATGCTTGATGATGATATAATAGAACCATCAATTAGCCCATATAATGCTCCACTCCTCTTGGTACCCAAAAAGAACACTGAAGACAAAAAGAAATGGAGACTAGTAATAGACTTTAGAAAACTAAACGACAAAATTGTAAGCGACAAATTTCCACTAACTAGACTAGAAGATATTTTAGAGAAACTTGGTAGAGCCAAATGGTTTTCCACACTAGACATGACAAGCTCATTTCACCAGATTGAATTAAATGAAGAATCTAGACCACTTACAGCATTTTCTACGCCTCAAGGCCACTATCAATTCAAAAGACTCCCTTTCGGACTAAAACTTTCTTCAAATAGCTTTCAACGAATGCTAACAATAGCACTTTCCGGACTAGAATCCAAAGCATTTCTTTATGTAGATGACATAATAGTATATGGATGTAGCTTAAACCATCACAACCAAAATTTAATAAAAGTACTGGACAGACTTCAAAAGTACAATCTAAAACTTAATCCAAAGAAATTTTGTTTTTTAAGACCAGAAGTGATTTACTTGGGACATTTAATAACAAAAGACGGTGTAAAGACAGACCCATCTAAATATGAAACAATAAAAAATTATACAATAACTAAAAACACAGACGAAGTAAGACGATTCATTGCATTTTGCAATTATTACAGAAAATTCATACCTAATTTTGCTGACATCGCTAAAGATCTAAACGCACTTTTAAAGAAATCGACAGAATTCAAATGGACAGAACAATGCCAACATGCCTTCGAAACACTAAAAGAAAAACTAATCAACCCACCTGTATTACAATACCCAAATTTTGAAAAACCTTTTATACTAACAACTGACGCTTCAAACTACGCGTTCGGTGCTGTACTATCACAAGGAGAAATAGGACAATATTTACCAATTTCATATGCAAGTAAAGCATTACAAAAACATGACATGAATAAACCAGTCATGGAAAAAGAACTATTAGCAATACACTGGTGAATAAATTATTTTAAACCTTATCTATATGGAAGACAATTCATAGTAGTAACGGACCACAGACCTTTAATTTCACTCTTTTCACATAAGAATCCTTCATCTAAAATGACAAGAATTAGACTAGATTTAAGTGATTATGATTTTACAATTATTTATAAGAAAGGAAAAATGAACACTAATGCTGATGCACTTTCAAGAATAAAAATTGACTCTGACATATTAAGACAAATGATACCATTAGAAAACGATGAAAAAAAAATTATTAGTAACTACAAGGGCAATGAAAAATAAAACTAATGAGGCAAATATAAAAGAAAACAATGAGGCAACTAACAATAATATAATTGAAAATAATGCGCGCGCAACAGAAAGAAATATGGAAAAATGTAATTCTCAGAAGTCTGATCAACTTCAAATATGGGAATGCATATCCAATAATGACGTCAAAAATATAAAAAAATTGAAATTTAACAAGCTTGAAAATATAGAAGAAAAAGATATAATTATTAAAAATAATATTGTGCACATAGGACGTAATGATAATTCATCTAAACCAGATTCGAACATGAAGAAATTGCGTACGAAAAATATGAATATAGGATGTAATGATAATTCATCGAAACCAGATTCGACTATGAAGAAGTTACATAATAATATGAATAATGAAATGAATAATGAAATTAATAAGCTAGCAAGATTCAGCGATAACTCAGCGAAACTAGATTCGATTCTGAGGAAACTGATATCTAAAATGAAGAAAGAAAACATAAAAGAATTAGCGCTATCAAATAATGATGATATATTTAAAATATATACAAAAGAAGAAATAAAAGAAACATATGCCAAGATAAAGATAAATAACAAAAGTCCTCAACTAAAAATATTAATATACAATGCCCCAACAAAAATAACAGATGCAATATTACAATACAAACTAATTGACGAATACCACAATGCCACACACGCAGGCCACTTAGGAATTAGAAAAACTATCATCAAATTAAAACAAAAATATATTTGGAAAAACATGTCAAAAATGGTAAAGAAATTTGTGTCATATTGTGACAAATGTACGAAAAATAAACAAACAAAACACATTAAGGAACCCTTTACACTAACAGACACCCCAAACAATAGTTTGGAAGTAATCTCAATTGACACCGTAGGACCTCTTCGTATTTCAAATGATTACCGATACATTTTAACCATGCAGTGCGAACTGACAAAATTTGTCGTCGCTCACCCAATGCCGACAAAAGATGCAATTACAACAGCAAAACACTTGTTGAACAATTTATGTATTTTAAAATACGGACAATTTAAAGTACTTAAGTCAGATAGAGGAACAGAATTTAAAAATGAAATAATGACTAACATATATTCATTACTAGGAATAAAACAAAATTTTTCAACACCTTATCATCATGAAACACTAGGATCAATTGAAAGAAATCACAGAGTACTTAACGAATTTCTATTAACAACCGCAAATGATTATGAGTGGGATAAGTGGATTCCATATTTTACTTTTGCCTATAACACGGCACCACACATTGACACAGGCTACTCGCTATATGAATTAGTATACGGAAAATTACCATCACTACCATCTGACATTGTAGACAACAATACAAAATTTTATAACTATGATGACTACGCACAAGAACTACGACTCAAATTACAATTTACACTAAAAAGAGCTAGAGACTTAAGCTATGTACACACGGTTGTCAGATCTTACAATATTGTTAGATCTGGCAATGTGCTGACATTGTACTGACAATCAAAAATTGCAAGTGTATGGCAGATTGACAGTTCACACGGTTGTATCAAATTTGTCAGGAAATCTTACAATTTATTGCTAGATGATTGTATGACAATAAAATCAGCTGACAAAATCGTCAGCAAAAAAATTGTAAGTTCACACGGTTGTCATATGCAAAAATTGCCAGACATTATTATGCGTTGCCAGACTCAAAGCGCTTGTTAGAAATTGTTAAATATCAATCGTTTGTGGTGGTGTTAAATGTAAAAAGTTAAAATATTAATTATTATGGACCATAAAGAAGCAACTGCAATGATTTTGGCTGCAAATATTTTATTATATATTTTTTCTTTAAAATCAAGCGTGTACAGTGTTGCCCATAGAACTTCGCGCATCTGACAATATTAAAATGTCTGACAAATAGCTGGCAATAATTTTACAATGTGTTCACACGATTGTAAGATGTCTGACAATTTGTTGTCAACTGCTAGTCTTGCAATGGACTGACAATGATTTTTCTGGCAACGACGTCTGACAAAAATTGCCAGTTCACACGGTTGTAAGAAATTTTGAGCACATTTTACTGGCAATATTGTAACATCTGACAACCGTCTGTACATAGCTTTATCAACAAAAGCAAAAGAAAATAGAGTAATAAACAATATATATGAAAATAGACTTAATTTAATGATAGGAGATTTAGAACTAGTTAAAGTACAAAACAGAAAGAAAAATCAAAGCCCATACAAGGGACCTTATAAAATATTAAATACAAACGGTGTAAACACTACAATAGAATATGAAGGAAAACCAAAAGAAATACACAACAATAATTTGAAACCCTACAAAAATTTATAAATATAAATTCTAGGATAATTATATATGTAAATAAACATAAAATTCATAAGAATACTATTAATGTAAGCTGTAAGAAAATAATAAATACTAAACAAAATTTTATCTGTAAGCAAATAATATAAAGAAAACAATTACAAAAAAAAAAAAAAATTTATTATAATCAAACATATTTTATAACATTTTTAAAATTTTATTACACTTTAAGAAAACACTATATACCAAAATAAATGTATCTATATTTTATATTTTTTTATATACACTAAAAACATTATTATTTTAAAACAATCGTATATGTACATTAAAAACATTTTTTATATTGTAACTTTACTATGAGAATGGTAAGAAAAATTACTTACATAATTTTTCTCTTAAGGGTGAGGGTGTAGTGTACCACATTTATAGTAATGCACTGTAACAGAAATTACTTGCATTGCTGTAATATCAGTTAATGCACAAGCATTGCAACACAACCCAAAATAATAGGAATGCTGAAATGCAAGAAATTGAGTGACATACTTTTGAGTCACAATATAAATTGATAATTACCAAATTCCCTTTTTTTTTATTGGTCGTTTAAAATAATGCTTACCATTGTCATAGTGAAGAAAGAAACAACAGATAATTGTAAATATTAAACGTAGGTTAGAAAGGCTAATTAAGATTTGTAAAACTAGTATATAAGCAGGGAAATTTATTGAATAAATCAGACTTTAATTTGTGAACATAAGCTGGCAACAACTTGCCTTGTTTCAATTAAATTCTCAAAATCTTTTGGCACCTCTTTTGAGCGCCTACTGATAAGCTGGTCTCCCTAACAGCTGTATAAACAAAACAAGGGACTACAGGGCCACACTTAAATACACACATACTGAGATAGGGTCATACTGAGCAAATCCTACAAATAACCATTACATGGCGATCCTGCCTTCAACCTTTACACACCATTCAAACTATTACATGGCGATCCTAACTACTAATAACATTACACGGCGATCCTGCGGACAAAAAGAACCTTCCTACAATAAATTAAAAATTACAACTACAATCCTGCGGACAAAAAGAACCTTTTTACAACAAAAATAATCGCAACCACGAGTTCGTGACAGAGATCCTTCAACCCCGATCCTGCAATCAGCGGACATTGAAAACATTATTTCACATTTCTACACACATATAAGTAACCTGTGACTTTTAACAAATGTTCGAAGAGATAGACGAGAATTTTACATTCGAAATAATTTGCTGAAATTACAAACTAATAATGGAACCAAACCACACTTTCTAAAGCCCAAACGAAAACTGGCTCAGTAATATCAACTCTCCCATTAGATTCCAGGACTCCCATTAATTAACAAAACGATTATGGAGATGAAAAAAAAATATTGTTTTAGCAATTTGTTTTAAATTGTAAATGCTTAAACTTTCTTAATATTACTATAAATTATTCTTTTCAACAAAAACTAAGAAAATATAATATTTAAAAATTATTTGAAATCAATATGGGAGGCAAAACATCCAAAATATCTAACCCAAATGCCAATGTAGTAAATAATGTTGAAATTATAGACCACACTAGACAAATAGATTCAGTATTTATACTTATGTTAATATTAGTTATATTAAGCACATTAAATATATTAATTAAATTATATATCTTACACAAAAGATCATTGAGAAAAAAATATGCTAGCCGTAGTGACAATTTAGATAAAATTTAATTAAAAAAAAAAAAAATTAACTAAACATACATTTTAAATCAATGGAATGGCAAAATATTGTTAGTAAAATTAGATTGATAAAAGAAAATTTTGATAAGTCCTATAAATGTTTAAACACTGATAGAGCAACAAAAGACGAGACAATTGAAAAACACATACAGAATTTAATAACAAAATTTGAAGAAATAAGAGTAATATTAAACGTAAACTATAATCGACTGACAACTTCACACAAAGTCGCAGCCGACGCATTTTTCTTAGATATAAGAGATAAACTTTCAAAAATATCAACAAGAAAAGGATTAGAATTAGAAATACCTAGCTCTCTACATCAACAATTAATTAGAAAAATGTCGAAAAACTCAGACATGACACAATCACCTGCAACAATGACAATGAACGCTTCAGAACTTGCATCAATTGCAAAATTAATTCCCATTTACTCTGGTAGAAAGGAAGAACTTAACCCATTCATAGCCAATTTGGAATTGATTCAAGAGACCCTAGATGATACAAAGAAACACAATTTCTTTCAATTCATTTTTAAAACCAGATTAGATCAAAAAGTACAAAATAGAATAAAGCAAACTAGTATACCAAACAATTTAGAAGAATTAATAAAAGAACTAAAGAAAAATTATAAGACAAAACAAACACCAAATAGCATCTTAAATTACTTAAATAAAATATCACAACAAGGTGACATACGAAAATTCGCAGACAAAATTGAAAGTTTAATTTCAGAATTAAACGAATTACAAATATCAAGCATAGGTGAAGAAAGCAGAAATGCAATAATACAATCAAATAGTATCATTGCATTTAACGCATTTAAAAATGGATTAGCCAATAGAGAAATAGTAAAAACAATAGAAGCAAGCAGAGTAAAAACATTTGCAGAAGCTTTAGAAATTGCAGAAGAATCCAACAATTCACATGCCCAAGCACATATTATGCATCAGAGAATTAGATTTAATAATAGAAATCAGAATAGAAATAATAGTAATTTTAACAACACAAATCGTAGTAATAACCATAATAATAACATAAACAATAAAATTTTTAACTCCAGAAATAACAATTTTAATAGAGGAAACAATTTTAATAACTATAGAAACAATACAAATTTTAATAGAAACAATAATCCAAACACTAGAAATAACACCTTCAATAATAGGAATGGAAACAGTAATAATAGACAAAATAACAACAACAGACATATACACACAATACAAGATTCGGGAAACGCATTAGGCTCGGAATACAGAGATATTTCGGACAGCCAAATTTAAAAATACACAAAGTATCTGATAATAACACAAATTTCATAACCACTAAGTACAAAAACAAAACTTTCACATTTCTTATTGACACAGGAGCTGACATATCACTTTGTCGAATGCAAAATGAATTCCAATATGAATTTTTAAACGAAGAAGAAAGATGCAAATTAACAGGCATTACTACAGAAGAAATCCATTCACTAGGTACAATAGAAATAGAACTAAATTTAGCAAATGAAATATGCTTACACCCATTTCATATAGTAGATTCAGACTTTCCCATAGAAACAGACGGAATAATAGGTAGAGATTTTCTCAAGAAATACCTTTGCAAAATAGATTACGAAACATTCACAATTTCCATATTTACAAATAATACAACTATAACACTTCCAATGCATACAAAATCATTTACGTCACTACAAATAAAAGTACCACCAAGAACAGAAATAATACAAGCATTAAAATTAAACTTAACTGAAGATAGCGTAGTTTTTAATAATGAATTAAAACCAGGCGTATTTTTAAGTAACTCAATAGCACCAAAAAACGGCATGACTCATCTAAAAATATTAAATACAACAAATGATGAAATAATTTTAAAAGGCATTAAACTCCAAACTGATCCACTTAAAAACTATGAAATATTAAATTACAATAATGTTAATAACCCCAAACGTTTTGAAAAAATAATAAATGACTTGCAATTAAATAATAATGACAATTATGCAAAAACAGAATTAAGAAAAGTTTTTAGGAAATATCAAAATGTTTTTCACCTTGAAGACGAAAAATTAAGCGTCAACAATTTTTACACACAGAATTTCATATTCTGTGGCCTGCACGACCACAGCGTGCATCAATGAAACTGCTCTGCTGCCGGAAGTCAACGATTAATGTAGGCATGTTAATCCTCAACACCTGTTTGCTTTATACTTGGGTTTTTAATGTAATATGAGGTGTTATGGTGTGAACATAACGTTGGTTGGTTTCTGGTTTACGGCACAGTATATTCAAAATACATTAAATCTGCAGCAAACCAGAAACCAACCGACGATAAAATGTCAATTTATGTTAGATTATTTAATAGTCGATTAGATTTCTTTTTCGTAAAGTGTGATGAAAGTCTTTAATCAGGTATAATAGTCTGAGTGGCCCTATAGAGTACACTCATATGCACCATTTAATTCAATAGGAGGAAAGTAACTAGCAGAAAACACTGATGAGTTGGAGCTTAGAGCAAGTGTTATTGACGTTAAACTGACTGATTACAAATAAATAAAGTTTAGTACAAAATAAGGTTTATAAGCATGATTTACATATATTTAATTTCTTTATTTTAAAATTAGCATTAACTTCCTAACATTAATGATATTGTTGTTGTTGTTGCTATGCACTGTCTTGTCAAAGTTTATTTAAGAAGCATATCTGGCTTTTTTCAGAGGTTCTGCACAAGAGAAATTGAGTTTCACAATACTATGAAATTTCATTAGATATTTTCATAAAGGCAAACAATTTAGATAATCTGATAAGTCCTTATATTTTTCACTACATACAAATAATATTTTAATAATACAATTAATAATACAATTTAATTTTATTTATTTTAATGATACAATTTACAACTTTGTGTTAATGACGGCACGTGAAAAATATTTAAGACACACCAATTACTAAAAAAAAAATTTTAATTATTTACAAAAAAAAGTTCTTGTTTAAAAATAAAAAGCAAATATAAAAATAATTGTTCGAAATTTCTTACAAATACAATAATTTATTGACATAACGTCAACCTTAAACATCTCTAATGTAATGTGAACGGTTGTGTTTAGTTTTTAGAAAACTCGTCTTAATCATGTTTGAAAACATAAGTGTGAACATGGTATAACTCAAACGTCTTACACAAACAGGGGGTTAAAGAAAAAGATATGTAGATATGTTATTAATTAATTTTACGTAAGAAATTTTATGAGTGTGAAAAACTCAAAGATATTTTGCTGTCACTCACATGAAAATTAATAAATGTTACCAAAACGTAAACATGATTTCATTCGTTATTTTAACGACCGTATACACTTATTCATTTTCGAAAAACAGATTGTTAAACAGTTTCCAATCATGTTGGATTCTATAAAAATTGTCTATTAGTTATGTATGAAACTATTTAACCTTATAAATACATGTCTGAATCTAACAATTTTGCATTAGTAATTAGTTGGTTACGCTTTTTTACGCTTGTGTGGCACATGGCACACATATGTAAGCCCGGCCTTAGTCATAAACGCTGGAATTTCGGTAACATGATTATCTAATAATTATCGGTCAACGCTCGCTATTGATAAATAGTTTGCATTATGCTGACTTGAATAAACTGTTAGTATGAGTAAAGCTAAATGGCACTGAACTCCAAACGTATGCCTGGTACAATGTATAGTTATTAATACAATGTTGTTATGTATATTTAATGCAATATAATATAAATGTATGAATGTATGTATATTAGAATAAGTAGAAATAAAAAAGCGAACTTCTCATTGTTATCATACTAATTCATTTGAAAGTAAATTTTTAAGCAATACACACGAGGATTAATTAATAATGTGTTGGATTTATTAATAAGTGAACTGCAGTTGAAAAAAATGAAAAAAATTTTACACAGTGTGTCGACATTTGTAAATTGTTGCCATATTATTGTTTTTATTGCGACTTACTAATTCAGAAAACTATTCAAAAAATGCTTGAGGTTGCCACGCTTACAAATGTTTGATAATAAAAAACAATAAATGGATAAATATTGCAAAAGAAATATTGATAGGACATAATGACAATAAAAACAAATAATTATTTCATATTTTGTACATTTACACTACTTTTTTTGTCAATATAAGAAGTTTTCTAAGGAAGTGCTACCAAGTTTGTGTACTTTTGCTATGCTGTATAAACGAAGTGTGAAACACAAAACTCCATCGTTTTTCGATTTGTAAGAAAAAAGTGTTTCTGTATTTGAAAGCGTAAACAGACAACACTGATTCTGTTTTTACTGGAATATTTCCAGTAATCGATTGTCAAATGAAAACAAAAGTCACAAAATATTATTACAATAACAAGAAAAGAAATAATTTTATGAAAAATAAAATAATATAATGAACATGAATATCATGTGAATGTAAAATGATTGAAATAAGTTTTTTCTAGCAACTGTCTCTATATAAGAAAAGTACACAAAAAAAAAATCTAAATAAACATAATCATATCGACACGTTAATAATAATTTTAGTTCAACAATTCGTTGCATTTTTTCAACTAGTTTATTTTTCATATTTTCACACACAAATTTAAAAACTCACATGCTTTTGTACAAATTTGATTGTTCTCGCACCAATTTAATATGCGAGTTATTTTGAAAGTTCTTGCGAGAAACTTTTCACAAAATAAGACAGAAGAAAAAGGTAATAATAATAAATTTACATAAATCTTGGATGAATTTTATTTCAATAATATTTTTCTTGTTTTCAGGGTTTTTCGTGAATACTTGGCATATTGGAATTAATATGAAAAAAGGGATCCTAGTTCAAAAAAAAACTTATCTTACGAATGCCTGTTACAGCGCATCTAAAGTCCGCGTCGCATATGCAACGCGCATTCAAATCTAGGAGTGCCCTCACATGAGACGGGTGTAAGTTAAAATCTCTTGGATTGGTATTTATTTTACTAAACTAGAATTTAAGCTATTGAATCTAACAAAAGAGAAATTGTCATTCACGACAAGATTGTAGCAAAGAATGCCCCTAATTTATCTAAAGGCTTCGACTCAATTTTGAACGTAATGGTAGAATTAGTCGATTCGTATCGTGTTACTTTACTTCTTTCCGTATTGTTCAATTTATCTATTAGTTATTCAAGTCGTATCGTCGCCAAGAAATCGATCAGCTGTTAATGTCTTTTTGTAAAAATTATTTTCATTTGAGATTTAAAAGTGTTTAAAAAAACAATATTGTGAAAGTGGAAAAAATGAATTCGGTTTATTCAATGTTTATGAATTTGTGTCAAATGTACAAAGTATGCAAAAAGGATCGACGCCATCGAAGATGGAAAGTACGTCCGATCAATAATAATTGGGCTGAAACTGGATATTTCCAAAAGCATTTTTTACCAATTAAAAATATTGATTCGGAACAGCTTTTTCTACATACTCGGATGTCTCGACCAGTATATGACCTTCTTCTGAATATTGCGAGCGATTCCTTGCGGAAATTTGGGCAGCGCATCGGTCCAGAGGAAAGAATTTCCTTAACACTGCTGTAAGTAATAACTTGGTTCCCAAAATATTTTTTTTGCATGTATGTACATATGCACATGTGTTTAGATATTTAGCACATGGAGTATCTCTTCAAAGCATTGCATGGAGCTACAAGCTGGGTAAAATCACCGTAAGGAATATTATTTTGGCAACCAGTGAGGTATTGTGGAATTTGCTATCTCCGATCTACGTAAGTGAACCAACGGAAGCTCAGTATGAGAATATATATGCTGAATTCAAAAATATGTGGAATATCCCTAATTGCGTGGGTGCAATTGATGGGAAACACATCAACATAAAATGCTCCCCGAATTCAGGGTCGATGTTTTACAATTACAAGAAGTTCTTCAGTATCGTGCTAATGGTCACATGTGACGCGAAATATACTTTTACGTCAGTCAGTGTAGGGAGATATGTAAGTCAAAGCGATGGAGGTAAAGTTATTAATGAAATTTTTACACAATATTCATGATAATTTTAATAACAATTTTAATCTTTAATTTAAGGCATATTTCGTACATCAACTTTTGGGCAAGCGCTGATCGCCAATACATTACCATTGCCTCCAAACGCTCCTTTATCAAAGGAATCTCCCGAACCATTCCCACATTTTTTCGTTGGTGATGCGGCTTTTCCGCTAAAGAAGAATTTAATGCGACCGTACCCTGGTGTAAATTTAAGTAGAACCAAACGGATTTTCAACTATAGACTTTCCCGAGCTCGGCGAGTCATCGAAAATAGCTTTGGCATTTTAACGGCCCGCTGGCGGGTCTTGCGAAATATAATCGAGTGCGCACCAGAAAACTGTGAAAAAATCGTTTTGTCTTGCATAGTTTTACACAATTTCATAATGATGAACGATCATCAGCGTTGGTATTGTCCTGAATCTTATGTTGACTGGGAAGGTTCGGATAATATTTTACATAGCGGAACTTGGAGACAAGATGTAGTGAATACAGGTGGACCTCTATCTTCAATGAAAATATTTGCGCGCAGAGCTCCTGTATCAGCTTTTCAACTGAGAGATAGCCTTGCCAAATACTTTATAAATGAGGGAGCTGTTCCATTTCAAGATAAAATAGACCTTGCTATACATGGGCCGTATTAAAATAAAATGTGGATTAAATCTCATAATTTATTAAAACTAGATATACATATTATCATATTTCTAAAGTCGTATTAAAGAAATAAAATAATAAAAGGATTTTAGTGACTTGACTTTTGATATCACGTAAAGCATAAACCAAATTATATGATAATATCTATTGAGCCAACGTATACAATGGCATATTTACAAAAATTTCAGCTACCCATGTACCCAATTTTAAAAGGCGTTTTAATGGCCTTTTCATACAATTTTCGTGATAAACTTAATTGCATTAAAAAATTTGTATATTATTTGTTAAAAATTCTTTTTAAAAATACGTTTTAAATTGCTTCGTTTTTGAAATCGATTCCCATCACATACCTGTGTACCTGAAATTTTTGTAAATATGCCATTGTACGTTGGCTTAACATTATCATATAGTTTGGTTTTTGCTTTACGTAATATCGAAGGTCGTCACTAAAATCCTTTTATTACTTTAATACGACTTTTGTGGTGTCTTAGAGCCTCAAAGCCAATAATAACATGTTTGTTTATACCCTTAGAAAAAAGCTAAAACTATAAAATAAAATATAAGTATGCATGAACTTGGTGCTATTATTTTCCATATTGTTCTATAAAATGTAAAAGGGACTATAATGATTTTTAAAAAGGTTTCAGCACAGAAAAAAAAACTTAATAAAAAAAGCTATTGTGATTACAAAAACTTTTTTAGCACAGTCTAATTCATTCAGATTTTATTAATGATACTACCCCGAAAAATCGGTTTTATAACCGCAATAGTCTGCAATTTATTAAATTTCTTATCTCCGCTTAAAATTATTTAAAAATTGTGATGAGCCATTTTGCATTTTATATGACGATATCTGATACTTTTAAGCCAACTAATAAAATGGCAAAGTAGATACAATATGTTTACATTTCATCATCTTACCTTTCACTCCGAGATTAAACTCTTATTTGACACGGTTATACATGGCATTACACTTCAATTGTTTCTATTAAATAATTCATTTATGTGAAAATAAACTATTTTTCCGAGCTTTAGGTCAGTTCTTAAATTCTTATATTTTATTATTACAATATTTCGTTAACCTTCGGTTAACTTCTTCAGGATATAGTATTCTGTTTTATATTTTTCTGCTTTTTCTTTTTTCAAATTAGATAAAAATATTTGATAATTCATTTATTTAATAATTTTGATGTTTGAACATAAAAATAAATCAAAATTACATACATTACATTAAAATTAAAATACTTGTATTTAAAATTCACAGCTTTGAAATGATTCATTTTATAAAAATAAAAATAAGGAAAAATATTTTGTACTTTGTCTTTTTTACAAATTTGAAAATTTGGCAAATTCTGTTCATTCATTCAGTACTAAAAAGTAATAAAAATATAGGATTTATAATCAACATGGGTAGTTTTTAGCTTCCCACTTTAAAATGCACAAGGATATGTATTTCTACTGGAGCTCCGAAATGTTGTTTCTTATATAATTCACGGCATTAATCTCAAATCTGAACTCAATTTATTTTTAATGGCTTCAGCTGTCGAGATATAGAGATATATCCAAAATTAAAGGAGTTTCATAGTTTTCGAGCGATCGATTGCGACGATTTGATCAAAACACAAAATAAAAATTCATATTTGAATTCCCTGCAAGTCGCGCAAACATGAGTTTTTATTTTGATCGGAAACAATACAAAAAAGTTTTTATGTAATATATCCAAAACTTTTGATCAGAACAAAAATCATATTAGCGTGACTTTCAGCGAATTAAAATACGGAATTTTGATTTTATGTTTTAATTAAATCTTACAGATAGATGGCAAACTATACTAACATATGTCATGCAACTACTTTAATACTTCTATTTCGCGATAGCTAAAACCAATAAAAAAAACTTACTTCATATTTAAGTTCTGTAAGAAACAGTATTGACTTGCTCCAGAACAAAATTGCACGAGAATATGTTAAAATAAAATGTTTGAATTGTCGTCTTCTAATTTTATATGCATCACCACCTCTGTTGCTTCTTTCATTGCTCGAATTTGATAATTGGGGCTCATTTCACATATAGTAGCCACAATCATATCCCCAAATGCCTGCACCGATGGGTTGGGATTCTTCAGCTCTCTTTGGCTGCATATCTTTTTAAAAGACTCCACCGCTTCGAAAAAAAATTGTGTCTACATCTATCTTTCGTTTTGTTTTAGTTGACTTAATTGTTTTTTGCGGTTCACATTGTGATGTTGAAGGTGAAGGAGACGATAATGACAAATCAAATGTTTCGTATTCATCCCATTTAGGCGGTGTTTCTTGCAATGGCATCAGTGATGCCAGTAAACATTTTGGAAATTCCCTACACGATTGAAAAAAATCCCTTTTTTCCCCTGCAACCAAAAATATTTTCCCTACATTTTTCCCTACGCTGAAATTTTTTTATTTCTAACAACAAAAAAGCAAATAAATGTACATTTTGTAAATATTGTAGATTTTTTACAAAACTTTGTTTCATATATTGTACAAAACAGACTATATCGTATGCCGAGTATTCACTATGGCATTTTTTGACATCGCAATAGTGTGTATTAGTGGCAACGTTTGTCATTTCGTATACTTTTCGTTGTGTGGCATTGATTTCCATATAAAAAACCAGTGTTTGAAAATAAACTGTACATTATTTAATGTATTATACAAAGGGTAAGATATGACAACTTTCTACTTTGTGTATGTTTACATGTACACTACGCGATTAGAATCACAATGATTTTTCAACTCAAGTAAAATACTTTATAATGCACTCTGCTTGACGGTCATAGCACTGAAATTAAAATTGTTGTGTACATCTATGTGCAAGTAAATTATATTTTATTAAATATAAATTATTTATTAAATTATATATTAATTTAAAAAAAGTGGTTTTCGGTGGGAGGAAAGTAACTAAGAGAGAAAATTATTGAGAGTATAAAGCAACACATCGTCGGTTGGTTTCTGGTTTGCTGCAAATAGATTGTATTTTTAATATACCGTGCCGCAAACCAATAGCCAACCGACGACAAAACATCAGTGTTGCCGAATTCTGCGATATTATCTATACATGGAACAAACCAATTTTTCCACAACTATATTTGAATTACAAAATATACATATAAGTAATTTTAATATAATTTTGCTACAATTATTCAGTGGAAAGAATATTATAGTTTACACTTTTGATAATCACGTTGCATACATAAATATTTTGACACATTTCGTGTTATATTAAAAATTTATATAAAAATTATTTTGTTTGTCATTTATATATCGCACACTAAATCATAAAGAGTCAGATGCTGAGTAGTTGCAAACAACTGATGATACTGTACAAATGACGCAAGCATGTGACATAAAAACAAGCATAACGATATTTTATATTCTTCAAGAAGACTGTATTGCAAAAGAAATTGTTAAGGTCGTTATAGATTTCTTCAATTAACTGGTTTATAAAAAAGAAAAGTCACTTCTATAATTTTGAGTTGTGACTCTCTATGATTTAGTATGCGATATATTAAATACATGTAAATAATAAATTAAATGTTTCGTTGAATTAGTAAAGTCAAACACTTAAGTATGGAACTAAACGTGTGGCAAACATTTAACTGATAAAATCTTCCACAGGCTCATCAAAATTTCATAATTGACACTTTTTATAAGATATGACATTTTAATGTCGTTCGATAGAGAAAAACATACCGCATCGAATGCCCGAAATATTTGTTTTAATTAGAAACTCCACATGTCGAAAAAAACTTGACGTATTAGGTTAATTTGTTAACCAATGTATAGAAAATGTTACAGTATTTTGTCTCTCCTGTAAAATTTTATTGAAGTGAGTTAGCAGGTTTGCACTTTGCGACGATGTCTTACGATAATCGTTGATTGTAACCACTATTTGAATTAATCAATTTTAAGGATAATATAACCTTTTTGTCATTTCTCCTATAATTGTTATGTCCCTAGTTATAACTTTTTACATTTTATTTTTATTTTTTTTTTAAATAATATTGCCCGCAAGATAAATCATTGGGAGAATTACGTCCAAATAAAGTTATATGTACATGTATGGAAGCATTTATGTATTTAAATAATTGTTTGTCTTGCACGTATATGTAGAATTGAATTTCAAAACTCGCTACATGCAAGATTAAAAAACGTTTAGTCCTAATTTACACTAAGCAAGTCTTATTGCTAAGCTGGTTAGTTTGTCGGAGAGAGATACGAGGGGAACATATAAGTTTCTTTTCCCCTCGTCTCTCTTTCCTGAAAAAAACTAGTCAGCTTAGCAATAAGACTTGCTGAGTGTAAATTAGGACTTAATAAAGCAAGTGCGTCATTTACAGTTATGTATTTTCGTTATTTTGTTGGATAGGCACATACATAGTAAATTTTTGCAAAAGAAAAAATATTTTACTTAAACCATATACATATGTATAGCAGCACTACTTGGCAACGGAAAGTACGACAACTACACAAAGCAAAAACAAAAGTTACACATTAGGCTGGCTATGGTGCAAGGGACGAGTTTTATTCTGTTCCATGTAAGCAAGAAGTTTATTTCTCACTAGACAATGCAAAAAGAGAGTTTTGGAACTCCCTTCAAAGTTGAATGTAATTTTCAGTAATCATTGAGCAATTTGCTTGTTATTTGTCAGAAGTTACTGCTATGGTGATTTATTTATATACATGCAAGTAATGTACATACTTATGTACATATGTATTTAGGAATAGAGCGCCGTAAATAAAATTACAAAAAATTTTGTTTGCGTAATATCTAAAATTTGGATTAGTTTTATCCCTGTAAAATGAATTACTATTCCGGCAACACTGAATAGAATACAAGATTAAACCAACCCAAGAACATTGCAGACGGACGACGCCATGCACTCTTTATACTTATCTATTGATAATTTTAAGCTAGGATTGCCAACTTTTACAAATGTAATGTAAAACCGTTCTTCTTGTATTAAGTTTGGCAATAAAGTGTGGATAAAAATTTCTAAAATTTTTTAACCTGCTTACATATGTATGTACATATGTACGTAGAAAATAAAAGAATATTGTTTATGTTGTATTTATCCTTTCTTGAATTTTAGCGGTAATTGCGGAATTTAATGTTATGAATTTGCAAATTGTAGCCAATGTATTCTAACGAGCTTTATTTTACTACATTTTATAGTTAGGAAGCAAAGAAAACTACTCCTAACCAATTTTGCCGTTGAAAATGTCAAATTACACACACACACAAATGCTATAAGCAAGGTATTTTTAAGCAATTTGACGTTAAAAATCAGACAATATTATGGTTTCTAAAGTATTTATTTCAAAATTAAATTTCATTTTTATTCTTTAGTTAAAATTTACACGAAAATCTCTTTCATATAAATATTTAAATTCATTGAAATGCGTTTATTTAATTTGGTAAAAGTTTAATAGAAAAGTTAAAATGATATTTTTGCTTGTTTTGTTGACTAAACAATGCATTTTTTAGCTTATTTTATATATTAAAAGTTATGTGTTTTACACAAATACATACATTTGTATATACACATACATATATGTAAACATATGTAAATTAAAGCTAATCCCTAATTAAAAATATTTTATTACCCCTCTGAAACTAAAGATCGATATTTTTTAAAGAGGATTCCCAAAACAATTAAGGGATCTAGAGATAACCGTTCACGTATAGGACCGTGTCTAAAATAGGTTAATTTTTATATATTTTTTTGGAATACTTACGTATTTTTTCGCAAGGCAAATAATTAAAAAAAGATACTTCATCTGATTGATTTTTCAAGCCGCGTTCAATGGTGCATTTAACTTTACTGTTCGTACCATCAGCAATTTATTATTCCATTAAAACTACGATTTTTAAGCATCGTTATAGCCTGTGCTACTTATATTAAAATAAATTCTATAATTTCTTTAGCTATTATTTGACTCATTTGAGTCATTGTTTCTGTTAAAAGTTTTCCCAAAAAAATCCCTCAAGACCTTCCAACAGAAATAAGTTAACAATGACTCAAGTAGTTTGGCGTTTCTTAATATTTTTTTATAACGATGTGCGCCAGGCCGTGTAAAATTTCATTTTTGCAAAATTACTAAAAAAAAAGCTGTTGCCCTAATATACATACATATTTCAATATTTGGAACTTAAATGCATTGTTTTTTGTTGTAATAAAGTACCTAAAACACTAAAGTACCTAAAACACTATAAGGCACATACTTATATTTATATGTAAATATATACTATATACATACACACAAACATGGCTTTAAGGTATAGCTTTCAATTATTTATTGTATTTAAAATAAACATTTTAAAATTTTCGATGAAAAAAAGTGGTTACAAATCTTGTTCGTTACCTGCTAACAACATACACACATTATTATTATTAATAAAAAAGAAACCATAAAACTTTGGAAAATCCCACAGCCCATTGTAAATGCATAAAATTTAAGTACCCAATTACTCTTAAAATCAAAGAGTATAATGGTAAAGAAAACATTCGACTTACAATTTATATTGAAAAAACAAAAACAAATTTTCATATATCATTGTTGTTTTCAATACAAATTGTAAGTCGAAAGTTTTATTTCGCAGTTCGGAAATAGGCCATATATACAAAAAAGTAGGATTAATTCTTGTCTTCCCTTTTTGTACCAACTTAGCAAGAAAAGTTGGATAAAATTACCTGACTAAAAGTTGGCAGTCCTGTAGTAAAAAAAAAAATCTATATATGAAGTGCACAGTGGGCAGTTAAAAGCAAAAAATAAGAGCGAAATTGTACGGATAACTAAGACTTCGTTTTTTTCAATAAATACATACATACATATGTACATACGCACATATTTTTGGAAATTGGAAATTGTTGCAATCAAAGATATGCCGTAGATTCTTAAAATTAGAGAATTTGTTTTCAAAAGGCAGATATTGAAAATAATATAAAATCAGAAAGTTGAAACTAATGACATTTTGGGGTTTCAAGTTCTTATTCAAAAGTAGAAATTGATAATATGTTAATAATTCGTATAGCCGACACATGTAAGCAAACGATTTTAAACAATACAGTGTTTAATATCAGTTGTGGCTATCTGGGTAATATACATATGTATGTATCTACTTAAAAGTATTAATAGCATTGACGATATGCTTCAAAATATATACATATATAGGCAACGACTTAGAATATTTGCAGTATGAAGTGTGTAGAATTCCGTCGGCTATTATTGTTATAAATTAAAAATATTTATTAATCATATGAGTGAAGGTGGATTAATAAGCAAACCGTAAAATTCGTTAAGATTAAAGGTCTTATATATTTTTATATTTTTTTGTATTTTCATTAGCATTCACAAATTTAGACAATTATAAAAAAATTTAATTTTTCACTTTCAAAATTTATGGAGAAAAATTATAATTTGTTCCACTGTGATGTTTTCCCAGTTTTTTTGCTTGTTTTTTTCCTTATATTTTTCAGCCAATAGCAATGCATTATGCGTCAACAAGTACCGTAATCCTTTAAAAGATGCATACATACTTATCTGTATCATACCTGATCGATGCTAACCAGTGCTGTCAGATTGATTTTTAGCCACAGCGCTGACACATTTGTCGTTTATCGTCAATATTATACAACATTAAATATTAGTTAGCTACACAACATTTTTTATTTAAAATATAATTTTATATATGTACATATTTTTAGGTTTTTAGAAAAATGTGGTTAATTTTAGGAAATATTCGTTGATTTTAGGGTACGAAATGCTTCGTAGATATGTAGTAGACAGCGTGACCATATTAGCTTATTTTGAGCTAAATTTAGCTTATTTGTTTCAGATTTAGCCTTAAAATTTTCATTTAGCTCTTAGCTTATTTTTTAGCTTTTTTTAAAAACTCATTTAGCTTTTTTAGCCTTTTTTTAGTCTAAATTGCGTGTTCTATAAAAATATATTAAAAACATAAACAACTCATACAAATTATAATTTTTTAGCATGGTTTACAAAAAATACAAAATGTAAATTATACGACAATTTTATAACAGAAATGGAAAGAAGAAAAATAGTAGATAATGGCAGAATGGTTAGAATTCCAATGGAAAAAGTTAAATTCATATTAGTGGCCAAAACACTTTTTGAGTTTTTTGGGTATAAAATTATTTGACTTGAGTTGAACGTTCATTCAGCGGCATCAATTAACTTAAAACAAAAACCTGAAATAGCCTTAAGCCTGGATAACACTATGTACCGATTTTCGTCGGCCACCTCAATAAAGTCATAAGTAATACGCCAAAATGGCATTATTACTCAATTAATTCTGAAATAAGTCTATATGGGCTTATTACCAATGCAGTGTGGCGCAATTGTGTCCTTGTATTTCAAGTAGTCGATAAATTAGAGCAAAATCTTTACTTATGACTTTATTTCACTGATCTGACGAAACTCAGTACATTGTGCAGATAGTGTGATCCATGCTTTACCTGCAATAGCATTAATTCACTTAAAAAGCTTTCGTATTTTAGTATAAATGTTTTTACATTTTTAAAAACTTTTTAAGATTATTTTGGGGAAGTTTTTGTTTTGTTCTTCATTGAATCTAAAATATAATAATTAATAAATAATTTCATTAAGCAAATATTCTATATGTATAATAAAAAAATATGTTTGTGTAATATTTAACGTTAGTTTAGCAATAAGAAACTATTGAAAAGTGATCAAAGAAGTGGAAAAAATTTTAGCTTTATTTTCTAGCCTAAAATTTACGCAGCAAACTCTGCGTGGACGAAATTCGTCGTTCGTACCAGTTGTGTTCCTAGCATTAACTAAAAACAAATTTTTTATTACAATAATTTTTTATACAATAACAGGAAAATAAATGGGGGATATAATAAAAAGTAAAACAAAACAACAGTTTTTATTATATGTTTAAATTGTTTTTTGTAAAATTCACGAAACTTGTGTAGGTTTAAGAATAATTTTGTACTGTAAACAAAATGATAACAAATCAAAATTTATTTATTTCACGAAATTTCCAATTTTGTAAGAATGTTTTATTTCTTCCTAAATTCAATGAAATAAACGAAAAATGTGGTACTATATACGAAAATAATTGTAGGAAATCGTTTTGTAACTTAACGACATTCGTAAAATTATGAAACTTGTTAAGGCCGTGATACACTATCATACAAAGTCGTGGGATCTACGAATAAATACAACCCTGATATGATGGAGTTTATAAAATATTTCAAAAGACAATAACAATTCTTCACACAAGCGTTGTACTTTTTTTCGTAGATCGCACGACTTTGTATGATAGTGAGAAATGGCCTTTATCCTGCAAAGCTACAAATATTTTAGTAAAATTTAAAAATTTTTAGTTTATTGTACAAAAATTAAATTACGAAAAAGTGTTTCGTATTTTTAAGCATGGAATATTTTGGAGTGTATTTCATTTATAAAACAGACATACATACAAACATACTGGTGTATATATACTAAAAATGAATTACATCAATATGAATCTTATTTTCAGTTATTTATATATATCCTTATCATGATGCATAAGGCTATTGATGCATCATTATCCAAAATGCTAGTTCCAAATTAATAAAAGGAAGTTTTCCCCACTATGTTTTATAAAAACCACACTTTAGATATAGAAAACAAATCTCTTTTCATTAATTATTTTATGTTGTAGAAAACCTTTCTTGTGTAAAATTTGCAATGTTTTTAACATTAATCTACATTGTTTAAATTGCATATGTGTGTTTAGCTAAAATAATCGCAAATGAGTTGAAATATATAAATGAACAAAAGGCTCGTCAAAATTTTTATTTTAAAACAAAGCTTTTGGCGATTTTAGAGACAAATCGTTACATCCGACAGCACTGGCGGTGGTCATACTCTCAATTTTCTATAATTGGGACAGTGCTATCAACTTTTAAATTTCGAAAAGCACTGCAACTATGAAAAGCACTTAATTTATATAAACAGATGTACTCAATGTAATTGGGCCTTATTTCGAGTGTCGTATTACGACTTCGGCTACGACGATTTTGTAGTAGACTAAGGAACATTGCAAGATTTTTTCTTCAATCTATTACGAAATCTTCGTAGTCGAAATACGATACTCGTTATCAGGCCCAATATTTTTAACTTTTATGAAACCCACTCATATATTTAAAAAATCAAATATTAAGGAACATGTATATAGCAAAGATAAAAAAAATCGAGCATAACAAGGTTTCATTTCATAAAAATATTACAGTCCCTATTTTAAAAAAGAACTTATTTAACAAAAAAACTGATATAAAAAAATTATAAAAAATAGAAAAATGTCTATTACAATAAGTAAAAAATAAGTTTAAAGTACTAAAGAGATATAGATATCATCGTTTCTCCGACAAAATCAGGTTTGTTTTCAGGAGAGCAAAAAAACCGTGTTATTTTGAAACATGTAAATGTTTTTATATACATAAGTATTTCGTAAAATTAATCTTAAATAATTGTAGATTTGAGAGGTATAGCGGAAGTGCCTCAAAAACTACACATAACTCATATTATTGTTCAGCTTCAAGAATAGTTTTTTATTTTACACATAACAGTTTATGTTGAATATTTTTTCATAAATATGTAGTATACTTTTGCTAACTTCTGAACCGACTAATATATCATTAAATGATTTGGTGGGTGAATGTATGACACATCAAGTTTTATAATAATGAAATAAACACTTTTTCTGTCAAATATTTAGAGCCGGACATTTTAAATGCGTACTTTTGTTTAAAATGTGACTTGTTTTATTAACAACTGACTTTAACATTCAAATATTTTATTCAAATTAATTTCGAATGTCACCATTTCGAGTAATTTGTAAAGCACCAAATAAACATTTACTCGTTTTTGAAAATTTCTCGTTTAGAAAACGATTCGGTTTACAGAACATACCCGATCACCTGAGCATAACATAGTTTTTTTTAAACTTTAAAGTTATATACATTACATTGCTATTTATATAAAAATTGTTATTATTTGTTATTTCATTGATTTCACAACAAAAATTTTATCGTTTTAGACCTTTGTTATATGAAAGCGTTAAACGTGTGCAAAAATATTGTGGTAAACCTTAAAAAATTTATAGAGCTTAAAACCCATTCTATTTCTACATGTTAATATGGATGTGACAGAACTTGTATGGCAATTTTTACTAATTTCTCAAATAGGTTTATATCAACTGAATCCATAAAGACTCAATGTTTCTCAATATAATTGTATTAATTGAATCATATTCCGTATATTGTCTATAACAGACCAAATTTCGCTATTCGACTCTATTTGGAATGCTGATGACATTATAATTATCTCTTGTTAGACAAAACACTTTTTACATTAATTAAATTAAATATTAAAGTCAGAGTTTGATATAGCGCGTATTCCTTGAATCAATCTTCTAACAATACAAAAAACATCTTGAAATGCACAATTTAAATTTTTAAATGACAAGCATGCTCAAAACAAATTTGATTTCAAATTTTTAGTTTAGAGCTCTTAAGCAAAAAAAAATTATGAACTAATTAAAAAGCACTGAGCACTAGAAGTATCTTCATATTTTTTCGCGTTTAAAATTTTAAAAGCTGACAACATTGCAAAGCGAGTATAATGAGTGATGCTCACAGCCTATCAGTGTTGCCGAATCGCGGGTATTTACCCGAATCAGGTGTAATTTTTATGTGCATGTATTGCGCATGGGTAATTGCTCTTAGGTGTAGTTCACGGGTAATTTGAAGTTCTTTTGTTTTATGTAATAAATATATATATAATATAATAAAATATAATAAATTATCATCTGATACCGTTGCTGCAATTTTATTATTTAAAGAAATAATAATTTTAAATCTCTCCTAAGCAATAGTAATAAAAATTTAAGTTCCAGTAACATTTTTTGTATATTTCTCTTTAATTATGCAAAGCAACTGTGTTCCCATCAAGTACCACATATTAATAGACTACTGTCAAATTTTGAACAAATAAGTAGACCTTAAACAAGCCTTTTAAAATGTGTCCAGTATTTATTTTAATATTGGGTGTAATTCCGTTGAAATCGGGTAATTTTGGCCCCTACGTGGTATAATTTTGAATATATATTTTGGTAACACTGCAGCCTATCCATACTGCCGCGAAGCACATACTAACAAAGAATAAGATAGTGTATGTGTGGACACAACAGCTCTTGATACATTTTACACTCAAAATATGCTGTTAGTAAATTCAAATTAAACATCATTTCAAACAACACTATTTTGATTTAAAAACCGCTCTACTAACCCTATAGTACACGTAGAAAGACACTTATGACGCCAGGAGAATTTCCAACACATTGGTTGCATTAGCGGCGTAAAATTTTTGTGGCAAAATCCAAATGTAGGCAGCACTTGTGTGTAAATACATGTGAAGTTCTGCTCAAACAAAAAAGTCATTATATAATAATAGATTCTCAGCTATGTTTATTATTTTGACATAACTACGTGGTATGTAGCATATTCAGCTTCATAGTGACGTCAATATTACGCCCAAGCTACATACGCACGTGTTTTTTATTTGCCGATTACAACAGGCTTTTTTTCATGCGAACCGAATGATTTTCAATTTATTTTAATTTCAAATTTCAGTAAAAAAGATTTTTTTCTCTTATTTTCAATAGCTAAAAACAACCTGCACATAATTAAAAGTATTGATTTTAAATCGTCTGTTTCAAAATATTTCTCTTCTGATTTGGGACACAAGTATTAATTTGTGTATTAAAAATTTCAACTTAAGCAGGTGTGGCATGTCTACCACTGTTTTTCTAAATAATTTATTATATTGAGTGCACAGAAAATCATCAATATATTGTGGTTTGCTTATTAAACAATAAACAAAAAAGATTTTACATACAAATACCTTGGTAAAAATTTACCTACCTGTAAGATTTACTTTAATTTTAGTTAACAGAAACTTCTTGTATATTCAGTTATTGTAAAACTTTTTTGAGTGTAACCTACATGCATTAAATGTACATTAATAATAATGTCCTTAACATTACAAAACGTAGTGTTGATCATCATCATTTTGATTAGGTTAAATAACGATTCTCGTTGGGCACAAGTTAACTAAGATTGTAAGTACTTATAATTTTAATGTACTCTGTATAAGTACATTATTAGTGCTTGTGCGTGTGAGGTTGTACCTTACAGAACATTAAAGTACATTAAATAATGTTTATTTTCGAACACTGTAAAAAACACATATTGAAAATGACACCACAAGAAATGCCAGATGTGTACTCAGCATTAGTTGGGTACCAGGTAGAAAAGTAATTAAAGCATTAATTAACAAAAACAAACTAAAAATATGTACATCCTTGCATCAATATTAAAATTGTACTAAAAAATTATGGTGTAACAAATATTAATTATACAAATTCTTAAGCCTAGATCACGCTATCAGCACAATGTACCGATTTTCGTCGGCTCATAATTAATTAATAAGCTAAATTTGTATTATTACTCAATTAATTGAAATATAAGGACATAATTGCACCACACTACATTGCTAATAAAGTCATATAGATTTGTTCTGGAATTGAAAGAAATGCATTTTTTTCCTTTCTTGTATGGCTCTTTTTTATGAAACTTTTCCCCGTGTTTATCTTAAACATAAACTATTTTATTTATTTCTTTTAAGTATTTTAAAAAAATGTCCATGCAAAAAAGATCAGTTTGTGGAGCATTGGTGACACATTGTACACGATGTATAGCTTACACAACACAAGACCATTTCTTTTTGTTTTGTGACTGTCTGTCAAAAAAACTCAATACATATATACAAACATTAAAACATTATTATTGCGATTTGTCATATTTAGCTATATACATATGTATGTACATATGTGTGGATATTGCAATTGATTTTCAGATTGTTAGAATTCATAATGTAGGGTTTCTGCAAAACAAAATTTAAGTTATGTGAAAAATTTCAGCTCGTAAATAAAAATCCTGCAAATATTTTTGCATTTTATGTCTAAAAAATTTAAAAAGCAATAATTGTAAAAATTCCCTACATTTTGCTCAAAATAAAATATCTGTCCTTTTTTCCCTACGCTTAAAATTTTACAGAAAAATCCCTACAAAAAGGGAAAATTCCCTACTTTTGGCATCACTGAATGGCATTTGGGAATCTGTTGACGACGGTGTTGGTGATCCGACTACTATATTTGTAGAACAACGAGTTCTGAAATAAATGAATATGCATATGTATGTATATAAAAATAAAAAGTAATGATATGATTAACATACGGGCGTGAGGTTATGTGCTGACTTAGAAATTTCATCATTTCAAAAAGCGGCCATGTAGATTTCCTTGTCGCACCGCTGCCGGATGGTTGGATAGTTTGTCTACACTCCTTTGTGTACCGATCTCCTAAAGACGTCCATCTCCGAATACATTGATCTTCTACAAAAATCTATATTTGAAAAAAACATTACACATAAAAGTAATTTGCTGTACATGCCAGTTGTGCCCATTTCTTCTGCTATTTTCATCCAAACTGATTTTTTCCTATCTGGGAACTTATAAAATGGATTTCTTTTGTTGAAAATTTCATAATTTTCTTGAATTAAATATATAAGTTTGCCGTCATCCATTTTATTATCTTTCTTTATTATTTTTAATTTTAAACTTTATTTGTATTTATTATCAATTTTATGTTTGTTTGGCTTTATACTTTTAGTTTGGGCGGCTTTTTGTTTCTGTCATATGCCGAAGTTTGACGTTCTGTACGTAAAAATCTATTTTCTGTAGATTTCTACCTCACGTATGTTACGATACTTATTAAATAAACAGCAACATGTTTTATTTATGTTACAGATTATGTCAGCTGATTCGTAAACTCACGATACGATTCGACTAATTCTACCATAAATCACTATTTCTTACTTTATATAATATATATCCAACTAAATTATTTGTCGCAACTCAACATGGAATTAATAGCCTTTTTCCATGAGGGGGCTTACAATTTATTTAGCGGAAGTATTTGTTTTATTATTACTGATAACTATTGTCTTGAGTGGTATTTGGGCAAGCCTGTGCGGTTATAGACTGTCGTCGCAACGCGTCGAGGACTCTCGTATTACTCGAACGTGACTTACGTCAGCTATAGCGCGGCTACCTTTAAAAAAAATTTCCAATTAAAAAAAAATATCCTGTTTTGCAAGGATCACTTCGGGCCCCACGTTGGGCGCCATTTTATTCTATTTGTGTGTGATGTCAAGTGACTTGCAGCTAATTAGTAGATGATGTATGTAGCGTCTGACATGTTTGTTTTTATTTACATTGTATTGGTTTGTAAACTTGACACGCAAAATTCAGTTGTTCAATTTATAACGAGTGAAAATGAGAAATGATAATGAGTGATAACAAAAGAATGAGGTAGAAAGGAAATTTAAATAACTATGGATATAATGGGAAAATAAACAATAGCATATTTAATAATAACAATCACCTGCTATTTGTATGGGACTCTAGTATTGCATCTAGATACATATCGCTTAATGTCCGGAAAAAGGGCCATGACCTCATTATACAAAAATAATATAAACACTTGTTTTGGTATTCATACTCAGAGATACGTATATATGTATATTTACTTATATATATATATATATATATATATATAGTTAGGAATCTAAATAAATAATGAAATAATGAGTAACATATCTTCGTTATTAGGAATAAAACAAAATATTTCAACACCTTATCATCATGAAACACTAGGATCAATTGAAAGAAGTCACAGGGTACTTAACAAATTTCTATTAACAACCTCAAATGATTATGAGTGGGATAAGTGGATTCCATATTTTACTTTTGCCTATAACATGGTGCCACACATTGACACAGGCTACTCGCCATATGAATTAGTATACGGAAAATTACCATCCCTACCATCTGACATTGTAGACAACAATACAAAATTTTATAACTATGATGACTACGCACAAGAACTACGACTCAAATTACAATTTACACTAAAAAGAGCCAGATACTTATCAACAAAAGCAAAAGAAAATAGAGTAATAAACAATAAATATGAAAATAGACTTAATTTAAAGATAGGATATTTAGTACTAGTTAAAGTAGAAAATAGAAAGAAAAATCAAAGCCCATGCATAGGACCTTATAAAATATTAAGTAGAAACGGTGTAAACACTACAATAGAATATGAAGGAAAACCAAAAGAAATACACAACAATAATTTGAAACCCTACAAAAAAGTATAAATATACGAGTAAATTCTAGGATAATTATATATGTAAATAAACATAAAATTTATAAGAATACTATTAATATAAACTGTAAGAAAATAATAAATACTAAACAAAATTTTATCTGTAAGCAAATAATATAAAGAAAGCAATTATAAAAAAAAAATTTAACTTACCCCCTTATTCTGAACTTTGTGACAAATGACAAAATTATAATAAATGACAATTTTTATATTTTAAGCAATTTTTTATTTTGTCACAGAGCTTAGAATACGGGTATTAGACTCAAAAATAATCAAACATATTTTATAACATTTTAAAAATTTTATTACACTTCAAGAAAACATTACATACCAAAATAAATTTATTTATATTTTATTTTTTTATATACTAAAAACATTATTATTTTAAGAAAATCATCTACATTAAAAACATTTTTTTTTAAATATTGTAACTTTACTATGAGAATGGTAAAAAAAATTACTTACATAATTTTTCTCTTAAGGGTGAGGGTGTAGTGTACCACACTTATAGTAATGCACTGTAACAAAAGTTACTTGTATTGCTGTAATAGCAGTTCAATGCACAAGCATTGCAACACAACCCAACATAATAAGAATGCTGAATGCAAGAAATTGAGTGACATACTTTATTGATTTACCTTTGGCAAACAATTGTAATTGTATACACAATCAATTCTCATATTCCATTTCATAGAAATTTAAGTTAAATAGCTGATGTTAATAATAATCTCTACCCAAGTAGATAGACATGGGCGCTGATGAAGTACGTGGCTGCACAGAAAAATATCGGTATTTCCCCCAGCTAATAAAGTCTAGTTTAATTTTTCTTCTCTTCTTTGGATACTCACATTAATTAATAAAAATATTTCATTCAATAAGAATTGAAATTACTGAACTCAAGCCTGATTAAGAAATTATTTCTGATTAAAATTCATTACAGTTCAATTAAAATCTAAAAAATGTCTCAATTAAACAATTTAAATAATTTTTTTTGGGGTTTGGTATAATTTGGCTTGCTACTGAGAGCAAAGTGCCAGGTTCTACAACAAATAGAAGCTTTCTCAAGGCCCCATTCGACCCACGCCTTCACGTAGGAAGTAGAGAATCCAAGAGTCCACTCCTAGAGTATAAATGGTCTCCACCAGTTAGTCTTCTTTAAATTTGAGTTATATATGGTACTCCACCAGGTTCTTCAACAAAATGCTTTTAATCCAGTCTCCACCAGCTTTCTTTTTCCAATATTAAATAAGTCAGTGTCCAAGTATTAAAAAGTTTCATCAAGTCTCACGTGCCCAACACATTCACTATCCCACACTTGAGTGTTCTATTTGGTCTCCACCAGGTTCTCCAACAAATTGCTCTTAAATTGAGTATTCTATTTGGTCTCCACCAGATTCTTCAACAGATCGTTAATTTTCATCAAATTTCTTGTAGTGTCACGCAAGCCATCAAAAAGTTTGGTTATACATAAGTCTCAGTAAAAGCCGTAGAAACAATCATCAAAAGTGTAACAAATCACGAACAGTTATACATAATACATATGTATACATAATACATAACAAAACGATTGCATATGCCAATGAAAAATTCCAGAAAGAGCCGCAATTAATTACGGTTAATCAAGGAAAAAACATTAACAATGCGACAGCCGCAAAATTCTCGAAGGCAAGTCAGCAACAAAATGCCTGGCCGCATTTAAAAAATAACTACGACGACGCGAAAATGTGTTCTCCCACCCAGAGCTAAATTACGACTGCAATTTAAAATAATATACAAAAATTATAATAGTTTTACTCACAGGTTTTGTTTTGTTTTGTTTTCCCATAAATGTGCCATGTGTTACGTACTATAGTCCTATACAACATCTGATAAATTTTTAACACGCTTTAAAATGTTGCCAGACGTGCATTAAGAACGAATGAAATTGAAACTATTTTTCACTGGTCACTGAACTATACCGATTTCAGCATATACTAATCCTAATGTAACATCAGAGCTCCCTCCTTCGTTGTGTAGCAAAATCATTGGCGAAGTAAAATAATCAATAAAATGGCTACAAGAAACAGCTTCAAAAAATTAATACGCCTCATTTAACATCAGAGAGGCGCTGCAACACTGCATTATTAAAAAACGTGCGAAAAAGCAGAGTTGTAAAAGAATGAAGCTTTTCTCTATCTCTTCCTTCACCACCTGTCTTCTCTCTCACTATCCCTTTCCTAAAGAAGGTAACACCTAGTAATAGTAGTAGGCATTAATTGCCTGAGTGTTACTTCTCTTAAAAAAAAAAAAAAAAAAAAATGCAGCTTTGTATTCGGTTAAAAATTAACTAGGTAGCACTGACACCAAGTTAACTTTCTTTTTAAATATTTTACATTTTATAATTTTTTCTGGGCCTATAACTTTTTCCAGAAAGTCTCCCAGGAAATGACAGTTCCCATTTTATATGCCTATTTATATCCTAAAGCGACAGAAGGTGAAGCTATGTGGGCACAGGTTTCGTTATTAAATTAGTAGCTAAAAACTAAAGACGCTTTTTGGTTTGTTTTTTAATAAAATTTTTTTTGTTAATCTTATAACTTTTTCCCGAAAGTCTCCTGGAAAATGATTGAACCCTTATTCGACGCATATTTTTGTCTGCTATGCGTGCTCATATGAAGCTCATATAGCTTCATATGAGCACGCAATCTAATTTATGAGTTATGAGCAAAAAACTCAAACTTTATTTTTTCAAATACAAAAAGAAATTTGTTGCTCTATAACTTTTTTCAGAAAGTCTCCCGAGATATAAACCTTAAAACAACCTTCTGAAAGTCTTCCGAGATATAAATCTTATAGCAACCGATGCGCATTGTAATAAGCTATTCTTTGAAGGTAGCGTAATATGGGCACGAAGTCTAGTTTACGAGTTATGAGTGAAAAAGTGTTGCAAAAGTGTCTAATGAAAACATCAGATATATTCAATACATATCTGTAAAATGTCAACAATGACAGTTAAATAATCTGATACTAGAGGCTTTTAGCTATATATTTCTGTATTTAGATATATAATTTATTAAAAAATTACTTAGAAAATAATGCAATTAAATTTGCAATATTTTTTTATTGTTTGTTTACATTTTCCAACAATGTTGTCAAAACTGAAAAATGTTGCCGTTTGCCCCAGTTTGTTTTCTTCACTTGCATGAATTAATTTCCTTTACGTTGGTATTGTTTTGTGTTACTTTTGCCACAGATCGAAAAGTCGTTATCGATAACTGTACACCGCCGCCAGTCATTTACTAGTTATCGCCGCCGTTAATTTCAGTCGCCGCGTAATTAAAAAAGGGAAGTCGGCAGGTAGCCCGATAGTAAGCCGCCTTTTGCAATCAATCGATTTATTTGAATTTTTAAATTATTTGTTGAAATGCATAAAAAAAAATCTTGAGTCATAAAGACATAAACGCGGTATGTGCCAACGAAATGTATAGTTGTCGGATACCAGGTCTAGAGAATAAAACACGAGTAAGATATTATTAACAACTATTTAAATATACGTTTATTTAATTAAATCTTGAATTGAAAAGTTTATCTTTAAAGTATAAAAAAGACTAGAACGCTTTAGCTGCAGCTGCAAAGATTACTCTCGGTACGATCTTCTGCTTTCGTCTGTCAACTTTCGTTGACGAGCTACCAGATGGTTTATTTTCATACGTCAAAACTATCGGAGCTGCCACATCCACTCCTTCTCCAGTGACAATGTCATGTTCTGCTTGGAATGATGTAGGTTGTTCATTTTCTTGTCCAGATAGCGTACTTTGACTAGTATTTAGACGAATAGATGGTGAACTTTGGCTATTAGGTGTTGTAGTTAGACGAGTAGATGGTGAACTTTGTTGTGTATCATTGACCACAAAGGTCGGCTTCAATCTGTCAACAGAAACATCAACATCTTTTTCTCTGACTCGTATGGTAAACAATCGGTCTGAAATTCGCTTTACTATCTCATGAGGACCACTATATGGAGTTTCAAGAGGTTTCCGTATAGCGTCAGTGCGAAGAAAAACATGAGTGCAATATTCGAGTTGTTTAAAAACAAACATTTTGTTTTTGTTATTATGATGAGCAGCTGGTGTTGGTCTCAATAAATTAAAATGTTTTCTCAGTTTTAGTAAAAATTCTGCAGAATCAATTGGATTATCAGTTTTGTCGAAAAAATCATTCGGAAGGCGTAACGTGCTGCCGTATAACAAGTCAGATGGTGCAGCTCGAAGATCTTCTTTAAATGATGTTCTGAGTCCAAGTAAAACAGTTGGTAGAATTTCAATCCATGATATCTCAGAGTGACACATCAGCGCTGCTTTAAAAGTTCTGTGCCATCTTTCGACCATCCCGTTCGACTGCGGGTGATAAGCAGTTGTTCGTGTGCGTTTAGCTCCAGTGAAATTTACGAGGGCTTTGAATAAACCTGACTCAAATTGCGTACCCTGGTCTGTTGTTATGATTTTAGGGCAGCCAAATCGCGATATCCATTGTGACCAAAATTCTTTAGCAATCGTATCAGCTGACATATCTTTTAAAGGGACGGCCTCCGGCCACCGAGAAAATCTGTCAATCATTGTGAGACAGTATCTGTAGCCCTGTACAGTTGGCATGATGACAATGTCCAAATGCACATGCTCAAAACGGTTGTCCGGAATATCAATTTTATTGGGCGTAAGACGATTGTGCCTTGTAATTTTTGATCTTTGACAAGACAAACAATTACGGGACCATTTGATTATTTGTTTCTTCATTTCAGGCCATACGTATTTGAGACGAATCTGTTGTAGAGTCGATTTGCCAATTGGGTGTGAGAGATTGTGAACAAAACCAAAAATTTGTTTACGAAGCTCTACGGGAATATATGGTCGTACATAACCAGTTGACACATCGCAATAAAGTGAAGTCGAATCAAAATGAACAATTTGTAGTTTTAATGAATTGTTGCCTTCAAATAATCTTTTTAACTCCTCGTCTGTTTCTTGAGCTGATTTAAGATCCTCTAAAGAAATTGTTGTTGGCATGGAAATCGCGTTAAGACGAGAAAGTGCACATGCAACTGTGTTCTCAGGACCAGAAACGTAAATAATTTCAGTAGTAAACTGCGAAATGAAATCAAGATGTCTTAATTGTCGAGGCGATGCCTTTTCTGGTTTCTGCGAAAATGCGTATATTAAAGGCTTATGATCAGTTTTTATGACGAAGTGTCGGGCTTCAAGCATGTGACGGAAATATTTCACGGCATTATAAATTGCAAGCAATTCCCTGTGGTATGTGCTGTAATTCTTTTCTGCTGATGATAGTTTTCTAGAAAAAAATCCGAGAGGCGTCCAATTTTCGTTAATTCGTTGCTCAAGAACAGCTCCGATAGTTGTATCAGAGGCGTCAGTCATTAAAACAAGATCCGATTTTGGTGCTGGGTGTGCCAACATTGTAGCTTCACTGAGGCTGCGCTTACAATCTAAAAATGCGATTTCAGTTTCTGCAGTCCACGGCACTTTTCTTTTGTCATTCTTTTTAGAATTTGATAAAAAATCATTCAAAGGTGCCTGTAACTGAGCTGCATGCGGAATGCAACGGCGGTAATAATTAACTAGACCAAGAAATCTACGAAGTTCGCAGATAGTTTCAGGTTTAGTGTAGTTCATTATAGCGGTAATACGCTCAGTTGGAGGTCTACAACCACTACCATTAACCAAAAATCCCAGAAAATTTACTTCCGGTTTGCCAAAATGACACTTACTTATATTGATGGTTAGACCATAATGTCGAAGGCGTTCAAATACTTGTCGTAAATGAAGTTTGTGCTCCTCTAAGGATTCTGACATGATAATAATATAATCAATATAACAGTAAACATAATCCAAACCTTTTAAAACGGAGTCCATAAACCTTTGGAAAGTCTGGGTAGCGTTCCGTAGTCCAAACGGCATATATAAAAACTCGACGAGACCAAAGGGTGTGCACACAGCTGTTTTTTTAATGTCCTCTTCTGCCATCGGAATTTGATAATAGGCTCTTACAAGGACAATAGTTGTAAAAATTGACTTACCAAATAATATATCCGAGAAATCGTTAATGTTGGCAATAGGGTACCGGTCGGGGATCGTTTGTGAATTCAGTTTGCGGTAGTCCCCACATGCTCGCCATCCACCAGTCTTCTTACCCATGGATAGGGCTAGCCCATGGGCTTTTTGAAATTTGGCATATGCCATTATCGAGCAAAAAATCTATTTCCGCTTTGGCTGCGGCAAGTTTGTTACCAGAAAGTCTTCTTGGGCGGTCAGCGACAGGTTTCCCTGTTGTTTCTATGTGGTGAATTATGCTGGTGTCAGTATTAGACTTACGTGTCAACGTTGGCGATGTGATGTCGACGAATTCTTCAAGCAGAGTGGAAAAAATACTAGATGTTGTTGATAATGTAGAAATGTTGAATTCCTTTGCCATGCACATCGTACCGCGGCTGTTCAACTTCGTTGTATTATCAATAAGGTGTTTCCTATTGAGGTCAATAAGTAGGTTGTGATGACTTAAAAAATCAGCTCCAAGTATGGGCGTTTGCACGTCAGCTATAATAAATAACCATTTTAGTTCTCGACGGAGTCCTAAGTTTAATTTAAAAACGCACTGGCCAAATGTAGTAATCTCACTGCGATTTACAGCGATAAGTTTTATTTTAGTAGGTTTCAATGTTTGTTTGATTAACGATGGTGGTACCACAGATACCACTGATCCTGAATCAATTAAAAATTTACATTTGGTCGTTTGATCATAAATGTGTAGCCGATTTTCTACTATAATGTTGTTGTTGTTGTTTTGTTGTCATTGATGCTGTCGTTGCTGCTGTCGTTGATGCTGCCGCCAATCGAATAGGCTGACGACAGCCCACTCAGTTTTCCGTATTTGGTTTAAACCGAGCAGCGTCACCAAATTTTGCGTGATAGAAACACAAGAGTGGTTTAGGCAAATTCTGCGAACTGCGTGGTTGATTACGAGATAAAGAACGACTTCGATTTAATTTACCTTTATTCTGTTGCAGTTGAATTTTTTCTACTTTATCGGACAAATCTTGTAATGCTTGACAAACATCAACTAAAGTCATTGTATGACTTACGGCATCAACAGATATATTAGTGTCTACACGAAACGGCGTTACAGAACGTACCATATTTTGGTTGGCGTCTAACATTTTATCAGCCATTTTAGCTAGCTTATCCAAATCGTCATCTTCCAACACAGAAAGTAGAGGTCGAATAGTTCTGGCATTTGACCCAGGAATATTGTACGAATAATGGGCTCGTTGCCTTTGCTTGGTGCCAAACGTTTCATGTCTGATAGAATTTCGGATGGCTTTTTTCCAACAGTCTCACCACCCTGTAACAAACGACGATATTTTTAACACATTTCACTATTACGAAGGATATGACCCTTGTCATAAAACACTTCCATTCGGGTATAGCTTGCATGTAATTGTTTCATAATAATTCATCTTATCCACGAATTGGTAGATATTATTCTTAATCAAAGTTTGAGTGACAAATTCATCCCGCAAAGTCTGTCACACATTCTGAAATTTAGTTACAACAGGGAGAAAAACTAAACTGATATTCGGAAAAAATATCGTACATTTTTTTTCTTCAATATATGTCAAATTTTTTAATTGAAGTCCTCTGATGAGATAAATATCCTTAAAAGGACTAATTCTAATCAAAACGGTTCAAACTCCCTTGATTTTTTCGTTACTCAACAAAAAACCGAATATTAATGACGCGACATTTTTTGAAGTACGTCAAGTAATCTGTCAGTTTTTACCTACTGATATAATTTTTTCGATTATTTTTTATAAATTCATATTTGTACTCAATTGCTAAATAAAATAATGAAAGAAATTTTTCAGTTTAAATGGTTGCCATTGTTTGGTAAACTTTTTATTGAATGTGAGTCTGAAAACCGAATATTAATGACACTAACTGTATGTACAGACGATCGCAGTGAACATTCGACTTCGGATAAGTATTTATCCCAGTTTGATTGATCATCTTTTACGTATGATCTGATCGATGACAAAATAGATTGGTTCACCCTTTCCGACGCATTGGCTTGGGGTGAATACAATCCCGTTTTCATGTGCGTTATGCCAAAATGTTGCAAGGTATTTGCGAAATCTTTACTGATGAATTGTTTTCCATTGTCAGAAACTATAGTTTCTGGTGTGCCGAACTTATGGAAAACTTCTGTAATTAAAAACTTTATTATTTGTTTGATACTGGCTTTATTTAAGGCCTTCAATAAGACAAATTTAGTTAGATGATCTAACACAATATATATGAAGCAGTTGCCTGCTTTAGACCGAGGGTAAGGGCCCAAAAAATCTACATATAAACGTTGAAATGGGCATTCTGTTAACGCTTCATTCCCCATTGGCGGACGTAAAGTGGTATTGCACGACTTAGATTCTTTAAAAATCTGGCAGTTTTTAACGAAAGCTCGGACTTGGGCATTTCGATTGGGCCAATAAAAATATTCTCTCACCCTTTTGAGTGTTTTAATAAATCCTCCATGAGCTGCTTGCGGTGGCTCATGTGCATTTTGAACTATATTTTCTGTTAACTCTGGTGGAATCCAAAGCTTTCATGCAAAATCTTCATTGAGGGAAATCCCAGCATACGGTAATGGTCGTTTGTAAACGAGGTTGTCTATAACCTTGATGTCAGGTAATTGGTCAGAGTTTTCTGTAACCTTGGCAATTAAGTCAACATAGCAATCGGTTTTAAAAGCGTCCGATTCCATATCGACAAACTACCAAAATGTGCTGAAACCTCCTCCATGTCGTATCTGGATAAAGTATCTGGTACTTTATTCCTCGGTCCAGGACGATGTTCTATTCCAAATGCGTAGGCTTGCAAATGGAGACTGCAACGCGCAAGTCGGCCTTTCAGGTCCTTATGAGACATCAGCCATTTAAGACTACTGTGGTCAGTAATCACAGTAAATGGCATCAGTTCAATATAAGGCCTGAATTTTTTTATGGCAAGCACCACGGCCAAGCATTCCCTCTCCGTTACTGAATAATTCTTTTGAGCGTTTGTCAGCTTATGAGAGAAGAAAGCTATGGGATGCTCACCTTCGTCGTCATCCTTTTGAAAAAGAACTGCGCCTGTACCTATATCAGACGCATCGCATTGGACAAAGAAGTGTTTATTGAAATCTGGGTGTATAAGCACAGGGCTAGTAGTGAGTTCTGTTTTCAAGTGGTCAAATGCATTTTTGGCTTCTTCGGTAAAGTTGAAGACTTTTCCCTTTTTCAGCGTATTGAAAATTGGAGCAGAAATTGTGGCGTAGTTGGGAATGAATCGACGATACCAACCGGTGGCTCCCATAAAACTTCTCACCTCTTTCGGAGTTTTTGGATAGGTGTATTTTAAAATCGTATTCACCTTTTCAGGGTCGGGTCTAAGTTGTCCTTTTCCTACTATGTAGCCTAAGTATCTAAGTTCTTTAAAACAAAACTTAGACTTAGATATGTTTATTGTCAAACCCGCTTGTTCCAATTGTATTGCTACCAGCTCTAGCAACTTCAGGTGCGTCACAAATTCTGGAGACACCACCAAAAGATCATCCAGATAGACAAAAACTCTATCACGAAGCTGGTATCAGCTGGTATCACCTTATCCATTAAACGGCATAGCCTTTGCGCTGCGTTGCACAATCCAAAAGGCAAGACCGTAAAATGGTAGAGTGGTCTACCTGGCACCATGAAGGCAGTTTTTTCTCTACTGGATGCCTCTAGTGCTATCTGCCAAAAGGCATCCTTCAAGTCGACGCTGGAGGTAAAATACGTGTCTCCCAACCGGCTGAGGAGACCTTCAATGTGCGGGAGAGGGTAGGCATCATTGACCGTGAGAGCATTGAGTTTACGTGCGTCCAGGCACAGCCTGTTTTTCTCGCCTTTGTTGTGGACGAGAGTGACAGGGTGGCTCCAAGGGCTTTCGTTCTCCTCAATGACCCCAAGGTCAAGCATGCTATTCAGCTCCACGTATATTAACCTCTGCACTGCCGGGGAAACCGGATAATGTCTATCCTTCACTGGAGTAGCCTCACGGGAATCAATAGAATGGATTTCCAAGTGAGTTTGACCTAGACCTCGCTTTGTGTAGCAAGGAAACCCAGACATCACCTCCTTTAATTGTAGCTGCTCTTCAGGTGATAGTTCATGGGTTTTCACCATGCTGTTAGCGTCTTTTCCTTCTTCCTCTAAATTCACTCCATTGCTGGACAAACTACTAATTGAAGTAAATAGTCCAAACGTTCGCATAAAATCAACACCTAAAAATATCGATTAAGTGTTGGTACTAAATAAAAGACAACTTCTCGCGTTATTTTGTTAAACGTGATACTCACCTTAATAAATCCTAACATTTTGTGTGGGCTGCCATCAGCGGTCTTAATGTAGGAGAAATATTTATGTATTCGCATACCTTCCTTCTGTACTGTCTCCATACAGTTTTTCCCTAAGCATGTAACTGTAGCCCCACTATCCAGAAGACCTACCACTTCAGTACCATTCAAGTGGATTTTGGCGTACAGCCGCGTATCATCCCCTTCATACAATGCTGCTGCCATTATCTCTTTTCTGCACTTGTAACGCTGTCTAGCCTTTGCAATTTTGTTCGAAACTTCACCAAAAATTCTTTCCCTTGCTTGATTGTATTCTTTAACCCGTACGTGTAGGGGTTTAATGAATCGAATCTTTTGTTGTACCGCTTCAATGGGTTTTCTATTGCGGTTTTCTAATATAATGATGTTATTCATAGGCTCGATGGTGGGTGTGGTTTTGTTCACTGGATTTGCGTTTGAATCGAACAAGCCGTCCCAGTGCTGGACTGGTTCGATGTTCGGTTTCCCTGACATTTAGGGCATTGTGGTATTACTACGTTGTCCCTGGTACTGCTCGATAACGCTTCGATATTGCTAGTATTTTCAGGTAGCTCCTCAAAATCTAGCTCATAAACTCTGGGTGCATTGAATTGCCTAGCATAATATTGCATCCTCTGATTCGATACTAAACTATCGGATCATTTGGCCTGTTGACAGAAATCATTAAGATTTGCTATTCGCATTGAAAACAATAATTATGACAAAGAAGGTTTAAGATTTCCCCTCATTATTTCGACGAGCTCTTGTTCCGAATAAGGCGTTCGTTGTTGGTTCCTTAGACTCAAAACAGCATTGAAGAAATCTTCAAAAGACTCTTGTGTCCCTTGCCGACGATCCATAATTTTCTTTTGGATTTAGAACTCATTTTCATAGCGCCTATATTGGTTTAGAAAAGCGCTTACTAAATCGTCCCACGTTTGAAGAGGATTTAATTTGTTCAGATTCCAATTCCACTCCCGCCGCAATATTTCCCCTTACACTACAATTCAAACCATATTGTGTGGGTTGTTCAACAGGTCTATTCCTCGCTGTAATATTGCTGTATTCTGGAGAAGAGATGCTGCCTACCGAATTACTACCACCATTGTCCGTATTGTCTGTTACACATTGTGCCATGACTGCACTTTGCTGCACTGCCGGTGTTATATTTGGCTCTGCCAGATTATTGTTTGCGTTGATGTCTGCCACACCGCTTATAGAAGCACTAGGTTGTATTGTTACGTTACCTGTGGTCTGTGGTATATCTTCCCTATTCATTATTAAGCTGCTATTAATTGATTTCGTACGGAACGAGTTAATACCATCAGTATCTCTAAGTATAATTTTAATTTTCTAATATTCCTAATTTATAAATAAGGAGTAGTATTTGAATATAAAACGTTAAAGAAAATATAAAAAAAATTCCAAATCCCTAAAAGCGATTTATATGTATATATATATATATATATATATATATATATATATATATATATATATATAGATCTATATTTACTCCTATCGATCTATATATTTGAGCTCTAATTCATCAGCTCTACTTAATGATATATCCTTATATGTCAATTGAGTTTATTTTTATATTATATATATTAAATTTCCATTAATATTTTGGTGGTTGATTACTGTTCAACCAACAAAAAAATTCTTTTTTGTTTTTTTTGAATAATTAGAAAAATTCAATTCAAAAAAAATCTATGAGTGTATCTGTTAAATAATTAATAATATGTAATTTTCAACTAGCGAAACACAAAACTTTTTGTTTTATGTAGAATTAATTTATAAGTCTTACTCAGAAAAAATTTTAATTTTGTTATTTGTATATTTATATATATTTCAGTACAATTTTATGCGGTAAAATTCAGGAAGAGAAAGGTTGCTAAAGAAACAATTTTTTACTTAGGTTTGATCACAAGCTTATTGCGTTAAAACTATTTTCGTTTGCTATATGGATTCCACAAGAAATGAAATGAAAGTATGTAAAAGTGGTTAACACAGTTAACTAATTATTTTCTCCTTTTTTTTCATACTAAAACTTGCCACCTGACTTCCTCAATGCTGTTTCAAGGACTAGTAAAAAAAATGGAAATATTTTTACTTCATGGCATTTAAGTTATTGAATTCCTCATGAAGATTAGCTATCAATGTGTTTTGTAACTATTATTTGAACTACTTGTAGTATTTCCTCCCCATCGAGCAATTAAATTATAAATCCCTAGTTATGGCTTAATTATTTAAGCCCCGAAGTGAAAGAAATTAAAAAAAATAAAAATAGCTAACAGTACCATACGTCGCAACGCGATCCGAGCCACTAGGTTTTGTGTATCGGGACTTACGTATGGATGATAGTTAAATATATTATCTATTGAAAAAAAAAGTTTCTGTTGATAATGGAAAATTAATAACGCTCGGTAAATGTTGCAACGTGTTAAGGACTCTTAAACACTTAACCGGACAAACACTTAACGGGCATACTTAGCCATGGAAGAAGAGTTTGTCTTGTATTTGCATCGGGCCCCACGTTGGGCGCCATTATTATTATTTACCCTTATTGTTGTTGTCATCGTTACAGCTGTTGTAATCGTGTAGCAATTCGTTTTGAATTGTTGCATGGTTGCCAGGCTACTGACCGCGTTGGTATTCTGGCGTAAGCACCGGCTAGGGCTCGCCGTTTTGTGGGGATCCTTGTCAGTCAACCTGTTCAGTAGCTACAATCAACAACAAACAAAATAAAAAAAATACCTGCCTTTTGGTGTCAGCTGTTCGACACAAAATGAAATTAAAGAAAATTATGAGGTCCGAAGCAAATATACGAATCCATCCGCTCACTTGTCATTAAACCCTCTGGTAGGTGGAACACCAGTAAATTGCCCTCCCCTTAGAGATCTCCAGACCTCCCCGTGACATGCCCTAATTTCTGTTCGCAGCCCTCCCCTTTGAGATCTCCAGACCTCTCCGTGACATGCCCAGAAGTATTTGGCATGTCCCTAGTTTCTGTTCGCAGCCCTCCCCTTTCCTTTACTTACCCCCCATTCTGTTTTCTTCTCTTCTCATACTGTTAGAGCGATTTAAACCCGTATACTTTTTCTTTTTCTTTTAAAAACGTTATAAAGCATATTGCCTTTTTTTATTCTAAAGTATATAATTATATATATGTTATTATAACAAGTTTACCAAAAAAAAATTTAATATGAGAATATGAATAAAAAAAGTATTTTACATAATCCTCTTTACAATTTAGATTCTCGAATTGAAGGAAAACAATTTTCTTCCGGACCTAAGGGCAATTACCCTTTCAACAAAAACTTCTACCTACCAACCTAAGGTGAGCTCAACCTAATCTTCGGTGGAGAAATATACCCAAAAGGGGGTAAAAACTTTTCAACTAAAAGAATTTAATTGTTTCCCTACATTCATATATAAAAAATCGAATATATATATGTATATATATATATACTTAATGCACCACAAAAAAACTTTTATAAAAAAAATCCTTTAAATCATATAAGAAAAATTATAAATATATAAATTATGCGACATAATAATAAAAAAAAATTGATTAGTCATTCCACGGCTACCTGGCGCCTTGTCCACGGCGTCCGGAGACGTACACCAGCTCCCCCGTTGCACAGTGGCGTGAATTAAAAAAAAAGTGGTAAAAAGTCCGCAACTTTTGAACTAGTTAACCGATTTCGATGAAACCAACTGTTTTGGAAAGTAGAAGTGTTGAAATTTTTAGAAAGCATATTTTGAGGCACCCTGTTGTAAGACAGGGTAGCTCCAAACAGCCTCAAAGTGGGAAAGTGCGGGTATCGAAATTCTTTCGGAGCTTGTAACTTTTGTAAATAGGGACCGATTTCAATAATTTTTTCAGCGGGACAATCTACGTTAAGAAATAAAAATAAAACATGCTGAGAGTACCATTTCATCTCTTTCAGTTTCCAAGTTATTTGACTTGAAAAATTTATTTTTTAATTTTTGGCCCTGACTTTTTTTATTCGTTAGTACATAACTTCTTTATTACTTGGCAAAAATCAGTATGTTTTAATGTTTTTGAAAGAAAACTTCATTACAATTCATATAAAAAAAAAATTTTTTTGATATCTCAAAAATTGTAGCAAGGAATAATTTTGCAATTTGGATTTTTAAAAATTATGAAAAAATTTGGTATATTTTGTGAAAAAAGTATTCTTAATTTTTTTTGAATATTTTAAAAAATTATTAAGTATTTGATAAAAACTTTGATTGTTTCTGAGAAAGGAGACATTGAGAAAGGCTGTGAAATAAATTTTGGAGATTGTTGTTGGTGCACCCTACATTCAGCATTGGTCGAAAACTAGCAATTTTTTTTCAAAAAATCCGATTTTCGGATGTGGCAAAAAAATTGCACGGTCGTTTTTGTAAATTTTTTGGTTTTTTATTATAAATAAATTTGTTGTTAGTAGCCTGTAAGAAACTTTCGACATCCTACACATAAATGTAGGCAGGAGAGGAGATTTTCTAAAAATTCTAAAATTTTTCTAACACAATTTTTCCCAATAAGAAAAAAGTATTATAAAATTATAAATTGGGAATCATTTTAATTTTTATCAATAGCATACATTTAGTTTTGCAAACTGAAAAAAAATTATTCTCCTACCTTCAATACTTTTTGAAATATTCGAAATCCAATTTTGATTAAAAATTTTAATTTTCTACATTTTTTATTTTTGTCTAAATTATTGATCTTATTTTCTTTACTGCAAATGTTTCTTAATTTTTTCTATGTTATTACAATAGTAGATATAATTATCTATTCAACGGTATATAATATGTATTCCTTTGCCATTATATCAGTTTTAAAATGTATACACAAATATAACACCTCAGGTAACAATTTACGTGTATATCTGATACTCAAACAAACCCACATTTTTTATGAACTCTTGAAGCTGTTATTAAATACTTTTTTTTACTTAAATACAATAAAATATAAGAATTTATATACATAAATATAAGTATATTTATATACCTACAAGGACAAAGGTTCCTGCGCGCACATCTCTAATATGGATATGGTTTTACCTGATATTTGTATCGGTTTTGTATTCGTAGCTTGTAAAATAGCTATATATTTAAGCTGCGATGCATTTAATGTCATTATTTCAGTTATAGCTATCATGGAGATAACAATTAAAAATAAATCGCTCTGCAAATGAATGTGGGAAAACCTCACTGATGGGAGTACTCGGTTGGACAAGGTAGACCAAATGATGTACACAATATCTACTACATATGGTTTATCTGTAAACACCGGTTTATGGAAAAAACTTGATTTTTTTTTAATTATATGAAAAGAAGATACGTGAATGCAATAAATCAATTTCTAAATTTCAGAATAAAAATCAGGATTGGTTAGATATGGGACTATCTACGAAAATATACCCAAAGAAGTTTGGTCGGCCAAATAAAGATTACGATAACGTTCGACGCAGGAGCAAAAGGATTAAACAAGAAGACTTGATATTAGTTTGTCAGACCTTCTTCATAATACAGGATCAAGACTGATCGCTACTTTTGACGAAAGAGACTTAGATACATGTAATAATTCCGAACTAACACTAATATACAAATGGTGATGTGATGGATCATCTGGATTTTCAGAATATAGACAGCCCAGTGCATACGATAATGACTTTTCCAAAGTTTTAATGGCATCGTTAGTACCATTAAGGCTTCGACTACATAATGAAATGCCTTCAACAAGTAAAAATGCATTTAAAGATATGTGGGTAAATACTACTCCAGGCTCAAAGTCTTTATGCCGACCAATACATTTTGAATACATCAAGGAAAACAAAGAAACAACTCAAAATCTGGTTGATGGTATAAAACATGAAATTTCTAATATGGAACCTATTGACGTTCATATATTAGGACGAGTAATAACAATATCTTTTAGACCTTATTTAACAATGATAGATGGAAAAGTTGCAAATGCAATAACCGATACAAAATCTTATTTGATTTGTAATATATGCGGAAAGAAAGATTCTGATTTTAAGGACATTGAGTATTATACTCCAACTAATGAAGATGCCCTTAAGCTTGGAATATCACCACTTCATGCTCAGATTCGATTCATGGAGTACATTTTACGACAACAAGTATCGCAGTGTACCAGAACATCAGAACGCTCCAGTTGCGAATAATTCTGCTTTAAAGCAGATACAGTTGGAAGAAAAGAAAAGAATTCAAGATGAGTTTATGAAACGTGGATTAATCATTGACAAACCTTTATATGGCTATGGAAACTCCAATAATGGCAACACTGCTAGGCGATTTTTTGATGACCCTGAAACCACATCTTCTATAACTGGTTTTAGTTTTAATCTCATAAGACGTTTCAAAATAATACTGGCCGTCATAAATAGCAAAAAGTTAATTAATAAGGACAAGTTTGAAAAATATTCAAAAGACACTCTGATTCTAATAAATCAATTATATCCATGAAAATCAATAACTCCAACCGTACATAAAGTGCTAGCGTATACAAAAGAACAAATAGAAAAAACATTATTCCTCTGGGGGAACTAACCGAAGAAGCACAGGAAGTTAGAAATAGAGATGTTAAGCAATATCGACTTTTCAATACACGTAAATGCTCTAATGCATCATTTGCATACAAGGCATAAGAATGAAATGGTTGCCAAAAATAAGTATTGAAATCGAGAAGGACGATCCCGAAGCAGAGGAAATTAATAGCTTGCTAGGCCATGATGTCTCAGATACATATGTACATTGTACATATATCTCTTGATACATAAGTATTTATATTCATACAAACAAATATCTGATATCATGGCAAAAAGTCTCTGGAATTCTCTGTCAAATTATATTCAAAACTGAGGCAATTTATATGCGTTTAAAAAGGAGCTACATAAAAAATTTTTCGTAATTTAATGTTCTAATGTTAAATTAACTACTAATTTTTTTTAAATAAATAAATAACTCAATCTATTTGTCCTTGTAGGTATATAAATATACTTATATTTATGTATATAAATTCTTATATTTTATTGTATTTAAGTAAAAAAAGTATTTAATAACAGCTTCAAGAGTTCATAAAAAATGTGGGTTTGTTTGAGTATCAGATATACACGTAAATTGTTACCTGAGGTGTTATATTTGTGTATACATTTTAAAACTGATATAATGGCAAAGGAATACATATTATATACCGTTGAATAGATAATTATATCTACTATTCTAATAACATAGAAAAAATTAAGAAACATTTGCAGTAAAGAAAATAAGATCAATAATTTAGACAAAAATAAAAAATGTAGAAAATTAAAATTTTTAATCAAAATTGGATTTCGAATATTTCAAAAAGTATTGAAGGTAGGAGAATAATTTTTTTTCAGTTTGCAAAACTAAATGTATGCTATTGATAAAAATTAAAATGATTCCCAATTTATAATTTTATAATACTTTTTTCTTATTGGGAAAAATTGTGTTAGAAAAATTTTAGAATTTTTAGAAAATCTCCTCTCCTGCCTACATTTATGTGTAGGATGTCGAAAGTTTCTTACAGGCTACTAACAACAAATTTATTTATAATAAAAAACCAAAAAATTTACAAAAACGACCGTGCAATTTTTTTGCCACATCCGAAAATCGGATTTTTTGAAAAAAAATTGCTAGTTTTCGACCAATGCTGAATGTAGGGGGCACCAACAACAATCTCCAAAATTTATTTCACAGCCTTTCTCAATGTCTCCTTTCTCAGAAACAATCAAAGTTTTTATCAAATACTTAATAATTTTTTAAAATATTCAAAAAAAATTAAGAATACTTTTTTCACAAAATATACCAAATTTTTTCATAATTTTTAAAAATCCAAATTGCAAAATTATTCCTTGCTACAATTTTTGAGATATCAAAAAAAATTTTTTTTTTATATGAATTGTAATGAAGTTTTCTTTCAAAAACATTAAAACATACTGATTTTTGCCAAGTAATAAAGAAGTTATGTACTAACGAATAAAAAAAGTCAGGGCCAAAAATTAAAAAATAAATTTTTCAAGTCAAATAACTTGGAAACTGAAAGAGATGAAATGGTACTCTCAGCATGTTTTATTTTTATTTCTTAACGTAGATTGTCCCGCTGAAAAAATTATTGAAATCGGTCCCTATTTACAAAAGTTACAAGCTCCGAAAGAATTTCGATACCCGCACTTTCCCACTTTGAGGCTGTTTGGAGCTACCCTGTCTTACAACAGGGTGCCTCAAAATATGCTTTCTAAAAATTTCAACACTTCTACTTTCCAAAACAGTTGGTTTCATCGAAATCGGTTAACTAGTTCAAAAGTTGCGGACTTTTTACCACTTTTTTTTTAATTCACGCCACTGTGCGTTGGATGCAGCGTGTTGCAGGTGGATTTTTTTTTGTCTTAGTTTTCGCCTTTTAATTTTAGTTTTTGACTTTTAATTTTAGTTTTTGAGTTTTACTTTTGGTTTTTGAGTTTTGATGTTAGTTTCTGACCTTTAATATTAGTTTTTGACTTTAAATTTTAGTTTTCTAGAGTAACAAGTTTTAAGTTTTATCCTTTTCATTAGCTTTAAGATTTTAACTTCTAATTTTTTTTCTCACTAGTTTTAAGTTTTAGCTTTCATTTATTTTCACTAGCGTCAGGAGTTTGACTTTTTTTTCTTTAGTTTAACAGGTTTGCAATTTTGCTAAAGATAAATTCGTACCATTTGGCTAAGAGTTTTTTTTATAATCATGCTTACAATGATCCAAATTTTATAAAAGTGCCATTTTCCAGAAAAATTTTTTATTTTATTTTCCCATGATTTTCAAGAACAATATTGCAATATCTTATTTAATTGTTATTATTAACTTATTTTTCAAGATATTTCTTTAAGCATTTGCACTAAATATATCTGTTTTATTTTTAATTTAATGATTATAAATTTATTGTATATATCTTTCTTGTATTTTATTTAATTCTTTTTCTTTCACAAACTTTAGTTCCCCTTTTCAAATTTTAATTTTCCACCACCTGCATCTCTCTTCACTCCAACTCCCTCTTTTTTTGAACTTTAATTTGAATCTGAATCCCGTACATTTCGCACGCTTGCCTTTTTATACCTCCGCCACCGATCCTATGTCCCCCGTTAACAATCGGTTATTTTCCACGTCATCGTCAGAAAACTCCGTTTTCTTCCAGCAATGTTTTACAAAAAAAACTTATTTTTTTCTCATCTTTTCTTTCTCTTTCTTTTCAGTTTTTTTTTTCTATTTATCTTCCCCCTATTTTTATAACAGCTGTTTGCTCAAGGTTGTCACTTAAGCAACTGCCTTATCGGCAATAGGGTGCACGTGACAAAATAAGATAAAGAAAAAGCAAATACGATAGTTTCGTTAACTTTCAGACATGCCTTATATGAAAAACTATTGAATGCAATAAGCATATTCATTATTTATAGCCGGTTTAAGACAAAGACATATACCATAAAAGACGGCACGGCATCGGCGTCGAAACAGACGACTTGTTAGACTATTATACTTTGTATTAATACAATTCAAAAATACAAGTAATACGTGCAAGTGCGATATTGTGAATACAAAATGTCATAACGAATGGTAAATAATACGATAAAAATTTGACATCCCATTATACTTGACCATATTTTGAAAATTTTCAAAACGATAATACTTTTCACCTGATCAGAGGTGCATTGTTACAAAAACCAAACTAACAAGTCGTCTTTTTCGACGCCGATGCCGTGCCGTCTTTTATGGTATATGTCTTAAACCGGTTATAAATATTGAATATGCTTATTGTATTCAATAGTTTTTCATATAAGGCATGTCTGAAAGTTAACGAAACTATCGTATTTGCTTTTTCTTTATCTTATTTATTACTACGTTTATACGCGCACTATTTGCAAATAAATTAACTCACTAGCCCAATTCACAATCTCATCGTAGCATGTGCAAAATGGTAGAGTATACTGATACTCACCACTTAACAATTCTTAGTGGTGAGTATCAATATACTATACCATTTTGCACATGCAACGATGCAAGACCATTTGCACAAGATTGTGAATTGGGCTACTGTTTATACGGCATAGCAAAAATACACAAACATGGTAGCACTTCTATAGAAAACTTACTTATGTTGACAAAAAAAATAGTGTAAATGTACAAAATATCAAATAATTTTTTGTTTTAATCGTCATTATTTGCTTCTGTCAATGTTTTTTGTTGCAATATTTATCCATTTATTGTTTTTTGTTATCAAACATTTGTAAGCGTGGCAAGCTCACGCATTTTATTTGCAAATAGTGCATTAATCGTGAATAGTTTTCTGAATTAGTAAGTCACAATAAAAACAATAATATGGCAACAGTTTACTGTTTTATTTGCAAATAAGCCCTGCGTATAGACGTAGTATATATCAACTACTTTAACCAGGGTATATTTTCAAAGGCCGGCACGAATACAGCGTGCATGTAACTGCTCTGCACCCGGAAGTCAACGATTAATGTAGGCATGTTAATCCTCAACAGCTGTTTGCTTTATACTTGTGTTTGTAATGTAATATGAGGTGTGATGGTGTGAACATAACGTTGGTTGGTTTCTGGCTTACGGCACAGTATATTAAAAATACATTAAACCTGCAGTAAACGAGAAACCAACCGACGATAAAATGTCAACTTACGTTAGATTTTTTAATAGTCGAAACAAATGTCTTTTGATTTCTTTTTCGTAAAGTGTGATGAAAGTCTTTAATCAGGTATAATAGTCTGAGTGGTGCTTTAGAGCACACTCATATGCAACATTTAATTCAATAGGAGGAAAGTAACTAGCAAAAAACACTGATGAGTTGGAGCTTAGAGCAAGTGTTATTGACGTTAAACTGACTGATTACAAATAAATGAAGTTTAGTACACAATAAGGTTTATAAGCATGATTTACATATTTATTTCATTTCCTTATTTTAAAATTAACATTAGTTTCTTAACATTAATGCTATTGTTGTTGTTGTTGCCATGCACTGTCTTGTTAAAGTTTATTTAAGAAGCATATCTGTTTTTTTCAGAGGTTCTGCACAAGAGAAATTGAATTTCACAATATTATGAAATTTCATTAGATATTTTCATAAAGGCAAACAATTTAGATAATCGGATAAGTCCTTATATTTTTCACTACATACAAATAATATTTTAATAATACATTAATAATACAATTTAATTTAATTTTATTTATTTTAATGATACAATTTATAGCCTGTTTGTACAACACGACTCGTCTATAATAATCGCTAACATGTTAGCATTATTTTTTTTGGGGGGTCTTAGAACACGACTATTGACGATTTTTGCTAAAAAACGTAACTGATGTCAGTTAATTTGGGTTTGTACAACACGATTGGACTCACCATAAACGTCAACATGGGCGTTCGAAAAATTCTAGTCGTGTTCAAAATAAATAAACAAAATATTGAAAAAGTCCTTGTTTTTGAATTTAATTAATGAAAATAAAAAGAATGGAATTTGAAACAAAAAAAGGTAAGTAAACTTTCAAGTTAAGAGTGCGCTTGTTTTGATTGCTCAAATTTGTAGCATCAACATTACCACAGGGCTGAGTTTTAGCGAGGTAACAAATCTGAAACCAGACACTAAAGAGGCTGAAATGTAAAAGGAACATTTCTATTTAAGATAGAAATATCGGTAAGACTTTAATGCATAATTTATGTAATAAGAACTATTAATTTTCTCGCAAATTTCAGATAAAAAGTTATGTTTACAGCTACTATGTCACCCGCACGCAAAGAAAATAGTTGTTTGTAAAATGGTTGAGAAAACAATATTATGTTCTCTGAAACAAATGTGAGGTCGTTGAAAACTAGTTATTGTTATTTTAAACATTAATTTCGCTACGATAAACCGATTAATGTTTGAATTTAATAATTACATTATTATATTCATAGAAAGTGCGATATGGTTAGAGTGTAACAATATAGTTTTGTTAAAAATTTATGACTACAATATAATTTGTATTATTGTGTAAAAATAATATGATCTAAATAACAATATAATGTTATCCAAAACCATACTATGTTAAGTTAAAAAAAATCGTTTTCAGAAAATCGGTAGTGCACGCGTGGTTTTAAATAAATAAAAAAAGTATAAACAAGGGGGAGATAAATAAAAATAATATGTACATATGTATGTATGTATATCTCTTTACACAGATGTGTCTGTATTTCGTGTATACACATATATGTATGTAAGTATACATTTCTATACATACATACATTTTATTTCATCAATATCAATTTATTTTTATTTTGGATTTACCGCACAGCTGTTTCAAACAAAAGATTTGCCAATAAATATATGATTAAAAAACAAAATATTATTACATAAAATAATACTATGGTCATATTTAACAATATCTATATATAAATAGGCAAGTGAAAAAAGTTAAGAACCATTTTAACTGACTTAAACTCAACGTAGTCGCTTGATTTTTTTTGTTAGATATATTGACAATAGGAGCAGTGCAGAATGTATTTTTTCTTCTACATTTTTGTGTCTAAGATAGTTAAAAACAGTTAAGAATATTAGCCAATCATAAAGGGGCCTATACACACATACTGCTCATGCTCATGCGATAAGAATGTGTTGGTAAATTTTCAATTTTTGTTAATGTATTCGTCACACAGACAATGCAGTATGAAAAATCAAAATAGTTTTGATTTTGAAATGAACTCATACTGCTGACAGTTTTTCAAATGAACAAAAAATGAATTTATTTATTTTTCTTTTATGTATTTTTTTTAATTTGACTTTTTTCTGAAAAAAAGAAAGTAAAACAAACAAAAAATAAGTTTACAAATAAAATGTGTAAAGAAAATACGTTTTCTCTTAATTTCTTGAATTTTACCAATAATTTTTTTTGTTCTCAAACGCATGTTTATTTTATAAATTTTTATTTTAAATGGTGATTGATAAGTTTGTGGTAAAATATAAATCACACACGTATACCAAGAGTACATCGGCAGTAGCTGCAAGCAGTATGTGTCTATGGGCCACTTAAAGCCATGATTTCTCTTTCTCTCTTAATTTGCTAAAAAAAATTACAACAATTTGGCTTGGCAACTCCATAAACACTCAGAAGGAAAAACGTATTTTATTTGTTCATTCTATGTACTTAAACGATTATTGCTGAAACTAATAAAATTTGGATATTTAAATAACGAGTGGTACTGTATTATTTTTCTTTAGATGCTTAAAAATAATATATTTTTTTAATTATTAATAACTTTGATTAAAGTTAAATTCACCTACAGCACAAAGTAAGTTTTTTATTTTTGGTTTATTTTGTGTGCGTTTTGTTTTTGTTCATTGTTTTCATTATTTTTCTGTGCTTTAAATTAATGAACATACTGGAATGTTGGAATATGATGGAATGTTGGAATATGATGGAATGTTTATATTATTAGGCTAGCATATTCGTAGATACATATGGGGTCTTTCTCAAAGAATAGGGAATAGAAACTTTTTTTGTAACAAACGTTTTAATGGGGAGTCTAAAACTTTAGAGAAAAAGCGTTCAATGAAAAAATACAGGAATATTTTTGTTTTGGGAAATAATAATGAATATGAAGTGAAAACACTAGGAGCAAATATCTAATTACATTTAGTTCAAAAAGTGAACAACTTTTTTTTAAATAGTTTGCTTAAAATCTATTCTTATTTATGCCGATAAATGAAATTTTAAATTCGTATTTAGTAGTTAAGAAAGTGGTTTACCTTGGAGTCTATACATATGTATATTTGAATATAGTTTTTAAATTGTGTTTTAAATTTATCAAACTTCAAATATTTTCATTCTATTCTCCACCTCTGTGCGTTAATGGTTGATTTTCAACCACTGGGCGAACACTAGTTTGCCTAATTTGGCAATTGATCAGAAGTGGAGGGAGCAGTGTTACCAAAATATATATTTAAAATTACACCTCGTAGGAGTCAAAATTACCCGATTTGAAAGGAATTATACCCAATATTAAAATAAATATTTGACACATTTCAAAAATCTTGTTTAAGGTCTACTTATGATTTGGTATCAGCCGCAGTAAAATGCAAATCAAATTTTCTCAAAATGAGTTTCCGATGGCAAATAACTCTTCTATATAATGTTCATCTGTAATATAAATTTCGAATCAAAAAAAATTATTTTTTCTTGTTTTGTATAAATTTTTTATGTGTTTTAACATCCACACTCACAAGAAAACATGTGAAAACGATGTGAAAGCTAGAACACGCACGATTTATTATACAAAACAAACGAATTTCAAATTACCCGTAAATTACACCTGAGAGCAATTACCCACGCGCTACACATGCACATAAAAATTACACCTGATTCGGGTAATTACCCGCAATTCGGCAACACTGGGAGGGAGGCATAACTTAAGTCATTATCGGCGGCAAAAAATAATTTGGCGACGGGTGTAAGTTAACTTGAAATATTATTTATAATAGTTTTAATAATGAAATCTTTTAGTAATTAATATATCAAAATGCCATACCATACTAAAATTAATAAGGGTTTTATGAGAATGTTCAAAAGTCTCGCAAACTGTGCAATTGTGCATTTTTACACTATCGTAAATAAAATGTCAAGAATTGTATGGGAAGCTGTTAAATTTGCCCAATAATTTTCACTCGTAAACTTAAGCTGTGCAATCGTGCATTTTGTAAATAATAACTTCTTGGATTTTTTCGCTTCCTTTAAGCCTTTTGAGACAAACACACACACTTTTTTATTTTTTTTATAAATATGTTTTTATATTAAAAATTGCTTTACATTTTATTATTATATTTACATAAACTGATTCATAAGGGGCTTCATGAAACAATTGTTGCAAGTTTGCCGAATTCCACAAATGACAATTTTAAGACTTCTCATGAAAACCCTTAATATGTTTTCTTGAAGAAGGTTTCAAACTCCATTTGCAAATCAAACTATGTAGCTTTCTAGTACTGAAAAAAGAAATCAATGGAACAATTCCACAGTCTTTAAAAACAGTTTTTATTTGTGAAGCACTATGAGGAATTTTGAAGAATAATATGTAAATTTCTACATGAAAAATATATGTACATATTTACATACATTGGTACATATGTATGTAGTATGTACGTATTCAAGTTTGTGGGTGTTGGTAGATTAGTATGTTCCTATGCACATTCTTAAAAAATATGTAAAAAACGCATATTGTTTAGCTTGTTTATAATTTTTTTGAAATCCTCGTTTATGCTGATATTTTACACTTTTCTCTACCTGCCAGAAACATGCACACTAGGATCTGAAATGGAACCACTTGATTGAACAAAACATTATAAATTGTGTTTCTTGTAAAATATTTTATTGCAATGTGTTATTAGGTGGAACTTAAAGCTGGTAAAAGGCTGAAAAAATATGAAGTATGTATGTAGGTATATATTTACATACGTATATATACGTAAATTGTTTTATTTACGTACATACAAATGCACATACTGCATATGTATGTACATGACTATTGTCTATTGTTCATGTGTGCCACCTTTTCGTTATGTATTTAAATTACATACATATGTATGTAATTTTTAATTATACTATTTCTTACTTATTTATACATATATGTATTTGTTTTTTAATCAATAAATCAGACTAAAAAATTAGCCAGATTATACATTTCAATCATAAATATACGCAGCGGCAGCGGCTCAAGCAATACAAAAAAATTGCATGTGGCTTAGCGCGGCATCGTAACTCCGAAACTTAGATCTCTGCATTTGACAATTAAAGTTAAATAACATTTATACAAACGTTTCATAGCTACACTGGAATGGAACATTACCAGAATCGCAATCTGTGAAACCGTGAAAAGACGGTGTGAAAACTTGCTATGGAAACGAAATTTTTTTTTTTTTTTTAATACCTAGTATGTTTATTTATTGAATCTTCAAATATGAACTAACAATAAGTATTCAAATCTTAAATCTAAATATAATTAATTAGGCCCGACCAGTGTCGGATATAAACTTAGTGAAAGTTATTAATAATACATAAGTCGTGATCAGCAAAAACAAAAGTATATTCAAGCAGTTTATTCTGGAGTGTTGAGTATTAGAGCCCTTGTGTCCCTCTTTTTTAAGCGGATGTGTCCAGTAAAATTCAAGATATTACGAGCAAGGGGATTAGGATGGGTCTCGAGTTTTGTTATGTATTTGCCTGCGTATTTTGCGATTTCTTGTCACTAGTGGTATATTTAAATCACGATGTATATTTGAATTTTTAATGTACCATGGAGCCGATGTTATTACTCTTAAAATCTTATTTTGCCTTCGTTGGATTCTCTCTATATTGGATGCTGAAGCAGTGCCCCATTACTGTATTCCGTAGCACCATATTGGTTTCAAAATCGCCTTGTATATTAAATGTTTACAATCTAGACTGAGTGTTGAATTTCTACCAATCAGCCAATGTATCTGAGTTAATTTCAGTTTCATTTGTGTTAGCTTTGAGTCAATAATGAGACGGCTTCCATGTAAGCCGTCGATCAAAGTGTATACCAAGGTATTTTACGTGTGAATGTTGAAGAACAACTTGATTGTTGATTCGAATTGGCGAACAAGTATCTCTTCGCAGGATAAATGTTACCTGGACACACTTTTGCTCGTTTACTTTGATTCTCCATAAATTTAACCATAGTTTCAGTTGTGTAATATGTTCTTGTAGATATCGGGAAGCCTCGTGAGGGTTTTCGTGCATACTAAGGCAATCTGTATCATCGAAAAACGTAGATGTATGGATATTGCTGCTCAAAGGTATATCACAAGTTTAAATCAAATACAAAACTGGCCCCAGTATGCTCCCCTGTGGCACACCGGATGATATAGATTCCTACACACTCATGAAGTCTCCTTCCACCACCGTAAACTTCCGGGTAGTAATATAACTTACTAATAGTTGCAGAAAATTTATTGGTAAATATGATTTCAATTTTAAAATAAGACCTTCATGCCACACTTTATCAAATGCCTGAGAAACGTCGATAAACAGCGCAGAACAATACTTCTTTTCTTCAAATGTTCTTCTTATAAATTGAACCAATCTATGAGTTTGTTCGATAGTGCTATGCTGACTTCTAAAACCAAATTGATGGCCCGGTATGCACCCACTACTAACTAGAATTGGGGACAATTTTGTCATGAACAATTTTTCGAAAAGTTTTGACATTGTTGATAGCAGACTTATTGGCCTGTATGACTCAGCTTTGGTAAGGTCTTTGCACGGCTTTGGAATCATTTTAACTTTGGCAAGCTTCCAGCTATTTGGATAATACTCCAGTCGTAAAATGGCGTTAAAAATAAATAACAGGATTCTAATTGCAATACAAGGCAACTTTTTTAGCATCTGGTTAGTAATTCCATCAATACCCGGGGCTTTCTTCGGGTTAAGTTCAGCAATTAGTTTTTGTACATCACGCGTTCGAAATTTTATGGGTCGAGGGGGTAGCGCAACTACATTCGGCAAATCAATAAATACTGATTTTAAATGCTCAGCAAATATTTTACCTTTTTCAGTATCGCTTCTTGTCCAACCACCGGTAGATGTACGCAGAGGTGGTTTAAACGCAACAGGTGTTTTAAGCTTTCTAGCAGCGCGCCACAAAGAGTAATTAAATGCTGGTGTGACATCAAGACCTTCCAGATAAGTTTTAAAAGATGCAGTTTTTTCAAATGCAAGCAAGTCTTGGAGTCGTTTAGTGCACTCTTTAAATCTGATTTTATGTTGGGGCGATCTGTGCTGTTGCCATTCCCTTCTAGCTCTTCTTTTTTCACTTACGAGACGTTCAATATCCGTAGAGTAAATGCTATTAAATCGAGTCTGCGGGTGGGAGGTAGTCGCATGTTCAGCAGCCTGTTTTATATTTTTGATAAGATTGCCAATGTTAAATTCAATATCTTGGGATGTTCTTGGCGTAATGTTTTCCGTACAATGACTACTGAGATATTTTCTGAACCCCAGCCAATTAACACGGTTGATCGTCTTCACATACGGGTGAGGTAAGTCACTTCTTAGTGGGCTACAAATTGTAACGATCATGGGAGAGTGATCGGAGGAGAGATCTTGAGACGCTTCAACATGAACTAATTCCCTAGAAATATTTTTCATGACTCCAAAATCTATAACATCCGGAATTTTTTGTATGTCCGTAGGCCAGTAAGTGGGCTCCCCACTCGAAATGACGTCCAAGCCCATTTTTGAAATTGTGTTGAACAATGCCCGACCTCTAGGTGTAATAAGACGCGAACCCCAGAACGTATGTTTTGCATTGTAGTCGCCAGCTGATACGAAGCAAGGGCCAAGGCATTTGTAGAAATCCTCGTATTGATCCTCGACACAAATATTTGTTGCTTGTAGATGTTCTTCACAAATGTTGTCAATAATATAATGCTTGAGTCTTGACTTTATCAGAATTGCTGATCTACCGCATGCTCTTCCTCTCGGGTCCTTTGAATCATATAAGGTGTAGCCATTAATTTGAAAGAGGCTTCTCGAAGTCAAATAAGTCTCAGACCAACATTATATCAATATTATTTTCCCTGAGGAAGTGCTCAAGTTCGTTTTTGTGTTGGCGAATGCCGTTTGCGTTCCAGAAACATATTTTTAATGTATTCATGGCTTGTTAACTAATGCTTGAAGCAGAGTATTTTGCATTCTCAGCATTTCTTGCATCATGCTAGTCATACTTGTTGTAAAATTGTTTATAGTTTGCACCAGATTTTCAATAGTAGCTTCAAGGCGATTAAAATTAAAGCCTGAGTTTGTATTTGTTAAAGTATTTGGCCGTGGAACATTTTGTGAGGGAATAGAGCTTGCCTTAGCAGCATCGGCATACGATACACGTGAATTAACTGGTTGGCTCACTTGCGCAAGAGTGGCGGAGTAAGCATTTGCTGTTTGTGCTGGAGCTACTTTAGGTTTTTGCCCCATAGTCTTTTTAACGAAAGAATATACAGGACATCCTCTATAATTAGCGGTGTGATTACCTCCACAATTACTGCATTTTTTTTCTGATTGATCTTTTGGTTTAGTACAACTAGCAGTACTGTGCAATTCACCGCAAATAACACAAACTGTAGGTAATTTGCAGTAACTTTTTGTGTGGCCATATTCTTGACAATTATGGCACTGTACGGGTCCAGAACGCTTGTGTGGTTCTTCAACTGTTATTTTTCGGTATAAAAGATATTTTAAATTATAAATTGGGTGCGTCTCATTTTTTCTCAATTTTATATCATTCGGCTCAAGTTCAACGCGAAATAGAGGCTGGGGAATCTTCTCCCTATTTATTATATTGGAAACATTTTTTACCTTGAATCCCTGGAGGACGAGTGCATCTTTTATTTCTTCGGGAACAACATAAGAATCTATGCCCTTCAATACGATCTGCAGTCCTTTAGCACTCTTAAGCTGGTATGTATAGAAACTTGTTTTATTTTTTTCAAATTCAGAAACCATTTTGCGGAAATCTGTTTCGTCATAAATTTGAATTTTCGTTTCATCGATATTGCCACGTTTTATTGGAACAATGTGAAATTTATTCTCACCAATGACCGAAATTAATTTCTTAATAAGAGCGTTTGAATTTTTTTCTCTCAAATAGATTGGTGGCGGCTTGGAGGTTTTGTTCGCGGATATATCAGGTGTGTCGTTGTCATCTTGCAATATTTGAAAACGATTAGTGGAGGATGCGCTGTTATCCCTAGATACCTTTGAAGCAGATGCAATTTTAGTAGACTTTGGGCTTCGCCCGCGCTTTCCCACAATAATATATCGGTCCATTCCGACTTGGATCTTGGGCTTTGGGCTACTCTTATTTACAGTGACTAATTGGGTAAGTGATGATCGGATGATATCGCTGATTTAAATGACGAAGTAGTAGGCAACTGTAATGTTAACGAATCACTAGTTGGCATTGGACAAAGCGAAGTTGATCGCTGACGAAAAATTGGCTTAGCCGTTAAAAAAAAGTCTATCATTAGGTTTTTTATTTATTTTATTTAAATTAAGATCATCAGAACTCACAGTAAGTCTATTATCAGATTTTTTATTTTTATTGTTATCATTGAGATCATCAGAGCTCACAGTAAGATAGGCATTTCTACCGTCATAACTCACTTCACAATTATTTGTTTTTGAAGTACTCATATAGAGTATTCCTCAAGGGCACTTTGTAAGTGTATTCCTCAAGGGCACTTATTATTTTGTTTACGGTTGTTTTTTTGTTTTAGTTATTACTTTGTATGTAAAAAATATTAGCAAAGCAAAAAAAGCTTGTTTATCAAAGTTAATGTACAACGAATATTATGTACTACAAATACTTTTTTGTATGTTTTTTTTTGTTTAGCATGTATGTAAAAAAAATTCCGCTAATACGTCTGTTTACTATGAAGGTACAACCAAAGACTATAAATATATAAAGATGTTCTACGTCCATACATTGTACTGCCAGTGCTTAATTTGCTGGTGGATTTACTACTAAATCCATTTGTTTCAAAGAGAGTAATTTATTTTCTCAGAGCACTTATTATTCTCAAGTCTTCGCTATTCATCTGCATACGCATGCATGTGTGTGTGCCTTTGCATGCGTAAGTATGAATTTAAAGCAAAGAAAAAATTTACACAAACAAAAAGAACTTGTGTTTTCGCACATATGCATAAGTGTATGGACATAAGCTACATAAAATTTAATGTTACCGATTGTCTATTTATAGGGCAAAAATATGTATTTTATTGTTGTACTTTTGCAAATACATGGATTCGCACCGAATATAAATTTACTTATTTAATTTAAATATAAGTCCAAACGAAAAACATTTTGCAAAATGCTCCTAAAGATAAATAGAGGGACAAATGCGCGTTGGGAAGAGCATGAGATAAGCTTTTCTCAAAGTATATTTTAAAGATCAACCTCCACATACTTGTTCTTAAGAAATATATTGAAATTGAACCTTCAGAGTCCTTCATCCTTTAGTGGATGGAGTAGCATTAAAAATTTTCAGCCAGGTAACAATTCATGTATATACAATGCGCTCACAGAAACTGTGAAAAAGATGCAACCTTTTGAAAAAGAATGCATTTTAATTTTTGATGAAGTATCTATAAGAAAAAAATTTACTTATAATAAATGTGCAGATGTTATAGATGGAGTTGTCGATTTAGGATATGAACGAGTGAATCAAATGGGGTCCCAAGTTTGCGTTTTTATGATAAGAGGAGTTGTAAAAAGTTGGAAGTTCGTTTTAAACTATTTTGTTACTTCCAGTTCAATAAAAGGTGATGTACTAAAAAAACTTGTGGAGTCAAACTTTGACATTTTAAGAGAAATGGGACTAAATGTGCGTGGGCTTACGTGTGATCAAGGACCCAATAATAGAAAATGCTATGATATGCTAGGCGGATCTTATGAAAAACCTCATTTTATTTATAAAAATTCAAAAATTTACCTGATGTACGACGTACCCCATATTTTCAAATCCATAACAAATGCTTTCATCAAAGCCGATTTTAAAACACTGCATGGCGTAGCGCGATTCGACGTTGTTAGAGAAATATTCGAGTTGGAGTATGGAAAAGTAACCAAAATGACAAAATTAACAACGGTGCACATAAACCCAAATAATTTTCAGAAGATGCGTGTTGGCCTAGCTGTCCAAACTTTAAGCAATTCAGTTGCTGCTGCAATCCAATCTGTAAATGAAAATCGCCAGTTTACACGAAGTTCCGCAACAATAGCCACTTCAACGTGCTCTTTTATAAAAAAACTCGATAGCTATTTTGATTGCTTAAACAGCATGTATTTTAACGATGCAAAGCCCCTGAAGCGTGGCCTGAAGCCGAAAAGCACAACTTGGTAATTACTCGAAGAGCTAATTACCTATATGAAACAGGTTGAATACGCAGGAAATAAAATATTTTCAATTGATGGCCTAATTCAAACTACGAGAGCTATTTTATCGTTATCGTGAATTGTTTGCGGAAAACTCAAATTTGATATGCATTTTAACGAGCCATTTTAATCAAGATCCATTGGAAAACTTGTTTTCATATATACCTACGTCCCAAGGGCGGACACTGCAAAAATCCTTCGGTCTATGAATTAAATGTCGCAGTAGCTAAACTGCTATCTCTTAAAATAACGCAATTTAGTACCTCTTCAAATTGTGCAAACGACGATGCGATATTTTTACCTATTGAGTTCCAAACAATTTTAGAAGATACTCAAAGAAGTCGAAGTACAGCAGAAAGTAGTCGCACACCTGACGTTAATGTAACAAACATATTCGATGAAAATGAAGATTATTTTAATGACGATGCAGATTGTTTTAACTCTAATAATGTTCCAATAGAGTTAACATCAAGCCGATATTTTGTTGGTTATATATGTAGCTCAACGAATTACTTGCGCTAAATGTCGTGTGGATATAATTAAACCAGCACAAGTTTTGTCATATCCTTCAGAAATGTTTGTTCACGCTAAAAATTATGATAAAGAAACAGATAATACAGTGGAATCTCCCTTAACGGACACTTCCTATAGGCGGACACCCCCTGTAGACGGACACTTTTGACGGGTCCCAGCAGCGCTCCATTTAAATGTTTAGTTTTCTCTTGACCGGACACTTCCCTTGTACGGACACATTTCAATGGTCCCTTCAGTGTCCGCTCAAGAGTGATTCCACTGTAATTGAAATATATAATTGATATACATATACATACATATTTATTTTGGACCATTTCTTATACACCACCTCTCTAGCTTCTCTGGGAGTTTCGGAAAAAATATTTCACATACACCAGACGGACGGACGGACATCGCTTATTCGTCTTCCCTATGCATAAGGATTCAGAATATTATGGAAATTACACACGGAATGACAAACCTTTATATACCCTTTTCCATTTTTTGGTAAAGGGTATAACGAATAAAAATTAAATTAATAGCCTGTTTGTAGAACTCGACAAGGGCGACTCACGATGAGCCATTTCATGGACGACTACGTAATGAAACGCGTTTGTATAACGCAACTCGACTTTCTCGTGCAACTTAATAGAAAAAAAGAAAAGAGAAAAGAACTGAAAGTGTTCATCCAATAGGTCAGTCTAAAATTTCAAACAAAGTTGATATCCCACAAAAATATTTGGATAGCTTAGAAGGGCATACTCTCACAGGTGTGGACATTCAATGTTCAATAAAGTGGACAATCATACCATTTGTTTGTTTATTTGATATTTAAGTTACTTCGCCGACAGTTTGTGGGTTCCTGGTGAAGGATAATTTGCACTCGAAGATAACTTCATAACACCATCGTTAATTTTGGTGCTAGCTAGATAGTAAAAAATGTAAAAAATCATAGTACAAAATAGTGATCAAATTTTGAAACAAGAGTTTCAGTGTATCTGATATTCATCAAAGCCTTATATCGATAGCCTCGATCAGATCTGACAAACATTATACATTGAGAAAAGAGACGTTTGTGCAGTGATGTGAGCTGGTTACGATAAATTTTTAAGATCTGGACTGAAGAACAGCCCGTAATCGTAATTATTCGTAATTATTTCTTAAGTGAAATCAGACTTGTGTCGCCCTGTCAGTCACAAACAGCGTTGTCAACTCGGTGCTTTTCGCACCGTTTTCAGTGCTTTTTGAAATTTTCGACGCGAAAAATTTTGATGTTAGTGCTCAGTGCTTTTTTAAATTCATTTTCGGTGCTTTTTGTTTTGAGCGGTGGCACTAAACCAAAAATTCAAAGAGAAATTTCCGTATCTATTTCTTTTTCGAGGAAGTCTATCAATGAAAAAACATAAGCTCTGAAGTTAAATAGAGCATTTAAAAAAATTCTAATAAGATTGTAAAAGACTTGGTTGAAGAAATAAGCGCCATATTACCCTCAAACTTTAACATTTTAAGTATAATTAATGTAAGCAGTGTTTTGCCACACAATGCTGCAAATTTATGCATCAATGCGGCAGTTCTGCCAGGTTTTACTGCGTATGCGTGATTATCTCCTGCACATGCTTTGCAACTGCTCAACATCTGTGCTCAGTTGACATTTTTGAACAAACTGCAAAAAATTTTTAAATTGGCGGGTAATTTTATTTAAGAAAATAGTGATAATTTTCTTTTAAATTATAGTAAGCAAAAAATTTAAAAGAAAATCAAAGCGACAATTTCTTATGAGAACAGCACTGGCCTTAAAAAAATACAACTAAAATAAAAAAACTCCTTTGAAATAATAAAAAACTACCAAGATATGTGTTTCAAAGTTATTTTCGAGTTTATCAATCTCTTTTTTTGGTAAGATTCGAAACATGTAATTTAAACATCAAAATTCATAGATATATTCAACTTATTGTTCCACTGCAACTTCTTGCATCTGAAAATAATTTACTGCGCCATTTGCATAGATTTGCGGCAGGTATGCCGATTAAATGCATTAAAAAACATTTGACTCTAAACAGTGCTGCCAAGTTATGCATTTTTGAACGTTAGATGTTCGTGATGCTGCAGACGTGCACTATAAATGCTTTTACGAACGTACCCAATTTTTATGTGAATAGAGCTGCCGTTTTCGGTTAATTATAACCAAAATTTGTAAAATTTTTTTCCAATGTCCAATATTTTTTTCATTTCGGTTACATTTTTGCTTTGAATATTGTTGTATATAACTTCATAAACTTGCAAATCATTTTTTTTATATTTAACTTTGTTATTTATATTGCGTTTGCTGCACAATACTTTTGACACCTTTTTTATTTCGTTCAAAATTTATTGCCCTTGTCACATAGTTTAGCTGCAGCCGAAAGAATGTTTTTACAGCATAATTTAATAACAACCAAATTTGGTAAGCCCATTGAGTTCAAAATATAATCATGTCTTAACCTCATAAATACTTGTCGATTACTGCCAACTTGACTAAGCTCGAGTGATTCGTTTGTTCCTTGACAAAAAAAATTAAAAATTTTTTTTTATAATAACTTCAAAAGTCTTCGAAAAAATTGATTTTAGAATACACTTATTCCTATAGAATTAAAATGTGTGCCTTAAATTTGACGTTTTAGGAACGGAATGCATATGTATGTATTTATGAATAAAATTTTTTTTTATAAAATAGAAATTTTTAAATTTAGTGCTTTATTACTTAAATTACGCGCTTTTTTCATGATTTCAGTGCTTTTTAAAATTTGAAAGTTGACAACGCTGGTCACAAAACCATTTTGAAGAATACTGTAAATAATATCATGGGTCACTCATCCCATTTTTGTGCAACAATACTTCTTATGAAATAAATAAATAATAATATTTATATAATGTATATGTATATGTGACAGCGCATAAAGAAAGGGACCTAAGGGTAAAAAAATCAATTTTCCCTTTTTTTATGTGGACAACGTCTGAGCATCGAATGAGACCGAACCCATGCCCCAAATGTGTTCCCTCCCAGAAATATGCGCGTTTTATGAAATTGAAGTCGACGATTCTAAGGTTATGTGAAAAAATTTTCGCACTAACAGAGTGATATTCACGATTTAAAAGAATTATAAATGAGTATTATTATAATTCACAATTAATAATTTCATAACATAAACCTGGATTCGAAAAAACGCGAGCAAAATTGATATCAAGCTCATGGAAACAGCGCGATAGGTAGAAAACAGTAAAAACCAAATGCAAAAAACAATAGGTAGGGACGACCTAAACGCGTTTTCAAGGTTGACCAACACGTTCCTGACGTCATGAGATGTGTCGCTTTCAAATGAGACCAATACCAACACGCTCAGTGATGGTACACCAAAGATACACGTATTTAAATCTTTAAAATGGCTCTCCTGAACAAAACCGGTTTTTACCCTTAGGTCCCTTTCTATTTTGCGCGTCACATATATATTTTTAGTTTTATAGTGTCCGAGTACTTAAGGTATCCAGACTTTAGTGTGGTGACAACAATTTTAGCGACTTTTATGTTGTATCATTTAATTCAGGTTCATTCGAAGTTTTTATATTTCTTTTTGTTTTGCATTTTAATTATTTTTGAGACCTGTATGACCAACGATATAACATTACGTTTATCATCCTCTAATCCTGCTGTTGTTTCGTGTATATTTACCATTTGATTCAAAGCAAAGACATAACGCTTTCTTTTTTGAGATAAAAATATAAAATATGCGTACATACATATGTATGTATGTATGTATTTATTACAACGTTATATTAAATTAATATCGATGTCTTAATATAAGAAAGGCGGAACTCGAATTGTCAATATTTTATAGAAGCAGAAAACTTAAAAAAAACTAGCGCATTTACATCTAGAAATAATTTTTTAAGTAGCCATAAGTCCTTGATTTTGAATTGTAACGTACTAAGATCTTCTGCCGGAAAACGATAAAAACGGAGTTTCGAAACAAATTGAGGTACGCCCCTTTTCATATTACGCCATCGATACGTACATATGGATATAAAACAAAGCAAATTTAAAGTATTATACAAAGATATTTTCTTCTCGGCGTTTTTTTTTGTAACAAATGACCCTGATTTATGTTGCGCATCTATATGATTCACGAGTTTTGGCGGTCTTACTGGACTTACCGTAACGCATTATTTTAGGCCATAGAGTAATTGCCTGTCATCTTTGGTAACAAACGCCATGGAAAAACCAATTTTAACAGTACAATGTATATAGTCTTCAATAGTTTAGTCTAGTCATAGTTAATGACCAATAATACATCTTAAATGCCTCAACGTCTGTAGCCATTCACATACAATTCCGTTGCCAAAGATTTCAATGCAGCCAAAGCATATTCACGATAATATGGCAAACTATCGATAGTACTATTGATAGTTTTATTTCCATTAGACTATCGATAGTTTTTTCTCGATAGCGATACTATCGTTGAAAAAATTTATTACCAAATTGGCAATAAACTCGATAAAATTTAACATATTATCTTTCTTTTATTGAAAATACATCTAAGTACATATCGAGCCCTTTTTTCGATTTTATCGTAAGCGACATGTTATCGGAAATATACTTTTTTATTGGAATTAAAATTTTATGTGTAGGCCACATAGTTTAGAATTATCAAAATGGTAAAATTGTTGATAACTTTTAAGATAGAGGCTGTACAATTTTATCGTTAACAACAATTTACGTACAAAAACAAATTTGAATATTTTAAAAAAACCTTCTGAAAAATTTAATTTTTGTCACTTACGATAAAATCGAAAATAAAGCTCGATATCCCTCATTTACTTAAATAACGTCATAACTCAAAGTAATAAATTTATGGACTTAGTAATACAGACTTCATGTGTAACGGATCAACTCTTGATAGAAGAACACTTTTTAATATCTCCACTCAGTTGTATGTAAATTGAAAACTAAACTCATTTGAAAAATAAATTTAAGATTGCCAACTCTTCGTCTCCTGCTGACATGAAATGATTTACTTTAACACTAACTGAAAAGTAAGACCAAAATTACGCTGTTAGAGTTTTGCCCAGCAGAATGAAGGTTGTGGAATAGAGACGGAATATATCCTTTTGTGTGCTATCTCCTTTTTTATAATCTCTTATTTTAACTGAGTTGCTTAAACAGATTCCTTAAAAGCCGTGTTATGTTAGGTTAGGTTCAAAAGAGGGAAGGTTATTGGGAAGATACTCCAATATAAACCTTAACCAAACATTAACATTTTAAGTCTTCATTCAACATTGACTAGAAATTAATGTTAAAGTTAGTAATTTTAAGTTACGTGTACACTTCAAGTAAAATAATTCGATACTATCGATAGTATCGATAGTTTTCCAACAAACTATCGAAAATATCGAATGGCGTGACTATCGATAGTTTGCCAGCTCTACACGATAATCTTCTCATTCTTCACCGTGCACAGTGGGGACTTTTGCAAAATAAATGGTAATAAATCTGGAACTTCTAAACTACTGATTGGATTTATATGAAACTTGGAATATCTGTAGAGGAGGACTTAAGCTTTATAACAAATGACTTGGCAGCCATCTGGCTTAAGCTGTACAGGAGTTACAGTGGGCCTAAGTTGACAACATGGGACTCAAAAAAAATTCTGAGGCTTGTAACTTTTAGAAAAGTTATCCGATTTTTATGAGATAAAGCGTTTTGATCTAATCTCACAATTTTAAAGAAATAACGTCCGTAGATGTGTTTTGGTATCTCTCATAACTTATAAGATATTTGACTTTTAACAAAAAAAAAATTTTTTTTGCCTTGACTTTTTTTAGTATTTCACCTACAACTTTTTTGTCTATTATTGGAATTTAAATTAAAAGACAGCATTAATTTTCCGATAAAATTTTAAATAAAAATATGTAAAAAACTTATTAATATCTGCAGTCGTGAAATCGGGAAAAGGCAAAGAATTCAAAACTTTAAAATTTTCCTGAAAAAGGCATGTTTTTTTAAGAAAAAGTATCTTCATTATTTTCAATTTTGTGAAAAACTTTGTTTAACACATGCACTTTTAAACCACATAGCTCTAAAAATAATCTATTCAGAATATGCTAAAAGCTAATTATTTTGTATTTTGGGCATGCACCCTACATTCAGCAGTGTCCGAAAATCGCTAATTTTAAAAATATTTTTTGTACTTATGCGTTTATAAAAAGTTGTGACGGTTGATATTGAAAGTTTTAACTATAGCATTTAATTGTTAAGATAGTTTGCAACATGTTTAACTTAACTTTTTGACAGCCTTTTCATAAATGCGAATATACGCGCAAATTTTCTGAAAAAAGTCAAAATTTTGGAAAAATTTTGTTTTGTACCATAAAAAATATACATATATTAAAATAATTTTCATTTCTTATGTTGGCCTTTTTGACTTCTATGTAAGTCTTTCTACTTCACCTGAAAAAATTATTCCAATATATAAAACTGATCTCGAGATATTCCGATTGTAGGGTGCAATTCAAAAAATATGTAGAATGCGCTTAACTTTTTTCCCTTTATTCACACATCAGCTGTTTAAAACTGTTATGAATTCTGAAATTCAACCTAAATAGAAAAACAAAAATAAATTTAGAATGTTATCCAATAAGTCTATGTATATTTTTCGCAATAAAAAATATTTTTGGTAATTATACCATATGATTTTCTATGTAAGTGTAGTTAATGATAATAACAGGTAAGCTTTTAACGAATAACAGCACACATTTTTAATGGATTAAAAAAAGGTTTTCCCGCATTATTTTACAGCGGCATCGGGAGGTGCTACCTGATTATGCTACTACTTAAAATAAATAACACTTCACAGTACCAGGTAACTAGACAAAACTAGCAAAGTTGCTTATAAAGTATGATATATTGTATAAAAACGCAGGGTTCTTTTATAAGAATAATCACTCTATATTGAACTCTTATGAAGATTAGTATTAAATATAAAATATAAATATATATAATATAATAATAGTATTAAATATATGATATAAAATATAGAAATATCAGAGGTAAGGAAACTGTCTTCTCACGAAACAACAAAGACTTAGCAGAGACACGGAGAACTGAGAAGAAAATGATACAAGATGAATTTAGAAAGCATGGGCTTATAATTGATAAGCCAATTAACGGTTATGGTAGCTCGAATAATGGAAACATTGCTAGACGCTTTTTTGATGATCCTGAGACCACATCCTTGATAACCGGCTTGGATAAAAAACTAATAAGGAACTTCAAAATAATACTGGCAACCATTAACAGTAAAAAGCAAATCAATGCAGAAAAATTTTATGCTTTTGCTAATGAAACAAAAGTACTGGTAAAAAATGTCTATCCGTGGAGATTGATGACGCCAACTGTACATAAGGTATTATCTCATGGAAAAAATATCATTTAAACCAACATCCTACCTCTGGGAGAACTTACAGAAGAAACTCAAGAAGCAAGAAACAGAGATGTAAAGCAGTACAGATTATTTAATAGTCGAAATTGTTCAAAATCAGCAGAAAAGTATGATTTAATGCTTCACTAAATGTTATCCTCAGATCCAGTTTTACAAGCAATACGATTGAAATGGTTACCAAAGATAACTAAAGAGAAAGACGACAGTGAAGCAGTTCAAATAAATAACCTCTTAAGCTTCGATATTTCGGATTGTTTTCTTAAAAATAATTGAAATAAATAAATTGTAAAATGATGGTAATTAACATAGCTAAACATGTAATTTAAAAATAAATACTTTATTTAGTGTTAAAAAGTTTTTCTTAGTTATCGCACAATATTAAATAGATTATCTATTGGTAACTAATAATAAAAAAACAATACATACAAATAAAACTTTTGAAATAGTTTATACAATACAGCGTACTTTATAAGCACCTTTGCTAATTTTGTGGAATTACCTGGTACTGTGAAGTGTTATTTATTTGAAGTAGTAGCATAATCAGGTAGCAATTCCCGATGCCGCTGTAAAATAATGCGCGAAAACCTTTTTTTAATCCATTAAAAATGTGTGTTGTTATTTGTTAAATGGTTACCTGTTATTAGCATTAACTACACTTACATAGAAAATCATATAATAATAGTATTAAATATATGATATAAAATATAGAAATATCAAAGGTAATGAAACTGTCTCCTCACGAAACAACAAAGACTTAGCAGATACACGAAGAACTGAGAAGAAAAGGATACAAGATGCATTTAGAAAGTATGGGCTTATAATTGATAAACCAATTAACGTTATGGTAGCTCGAATAATGAAAACGCCCCCAGACGATTTTTTGAAGATCCTGAGACCACATCCTTGATAACCGGCTTGGATAAAAAACCAATAAGGAACTTCAAAATAATACTGGCAACTATTAACAGTAAAAAGCAAATCAATGCAGAAAAATGTGATGCTTTTGCTAATGAAAAAAAAGTACTGATAAAAAATGTATATCCGTGGAGATTGATGACGCCAACTGTACATAAGGTATTATCTCATGGAAAAGAAATCATTGACACCAACATCCTACCTCTGGGAGAACTTACAGAAGAAGCTCAAGAAGCAAAGAACAAAGATGTAAATCAGTACAGATTATTTAATAGTCGAAAGTGTTCAAAATTAGCAGAAAATTATGATTTAATGCTTCACTTATTGTTATCCTCAGATCCAGTTTTACAAGCAGTACGATTGAAATGGTTACCAAAGATAACTAAAGAAATAGGGAAAGACGACAGTGAAGCAGTTAAAATAAATAACCCCTTAACCTTCGATATTTCGGATTATTTTCTTAAAAGTAATTGAAATAAATAAATCGTAAAATGATGGTAATTAACATAGCTAAAACATGTAATTTAAAAATAAATACTTTATTTAGTTTTAAAAAGTTTTTCTTAGTTATCGCGTTATATTAAATAGATTATATATATATATATATATATATATATATATATATATATATATATATATATATATATATATATATATATATTGGTAAATAATAATAAAAAACAATACATACAAATAAAACCTTTCAAATTGTTTATACAATACAGCATACTTTATAAGCAACTTTGCTAGTTTTGTCTAGTTACCTGGTACTATGAAGTGTTATTTATTTTAAGTAGTAGCTGTAAAATAATGCGGGAAAACCTTTTTTTAATCCATTAAAAATGTGTGTTGTTATTCGTTAAATGCTTACCTGTTATTATCATTAACTACACTTACATAGGAAATCATATGGTATAATTACCAAAAATATTTTTTATTGCGAAAAATATACATAGACTTATTGGATAACATTCTAAATTTATTTTTGTTTTTCTATTTAGGTTGAATTTCAGAATTCATAACAGTTTTAAACAGCTGATGTGTGAATAAAGGGAAAAAAGTTAAGCGCATTCTACATATTTTTTGAATTGCACCCTACAATCGGAATATCTCGAGATCAGTTTTATATATTGGAATAATTTTTTCAGGTGAAGTAGAAAGACTTACATAGAAGTCAAAAAGGCCAACATAAGAAATGAAAATTATTTTAATATATATTTTTTATGGTACAAAACAAAATTTTTCCAAAATTTTGACTTTTTTCAGAAAATTTGCGCGTATTTTCTCATTTATGAAAAGGCTGTCAAAAACTTAAGTTAAACATGTTGCAAACTATCTTAACAATTAAATGCTATAGTTAAAACTTTCAAAATCAACCGTCACAACTTTTTATAAACGCATAAGTACAAAAAATATTTTTAAAATAAGCGATTTTCGGACACTGCTGAATGTAGGGTGCATGCCCATGTAGTGTATCACACAAGTTGATAATGCTTGCACAATGAATGCAATAAATATAAAATACGATGATTGGTCAAACAGAAATGTGAATACGATACTTCATAGTATTGAAAGAGAAAACAATAATATTTGTATGTTTAGAATAAGTTAGAAAGGTTAAGATTTATTTTCAAAATTAGTATATAAGCCAAAGAAAAGATAGAATAAAATCAGACTTTAATTTCTAAACGCAAACCGGCAATAACTTGCCTAGTTTAATTATTGAATTCTCACTTTTTCTGGCAGTTCCTTTGAACGCCTAGTTATAAGCTGGACCCCCTGTACAGCTGGATAAAAATAATAATTGGGCTATAGGACTTCACAAACACACTACTACATACTAGTTATACATCCTACTCTCAACTATTACATGGCGATCCTGCCAGGACTGCTTTTTCTACACCACAAGGCCATTTTCAATTTGAAAGACTTCCATTCGGATTAAAAATTTCTTCAAATAGTTTTCAAAGAATGCTTACAATAGCACTATCTGGATTAGAATCCGAAGCATTTCTTTACGTTGACGACATAATTGTGTACGGATGTAGTTTAAATCATCACAATCAAAATTTAATAAAAGTACTAGACCGATTACAAAAATACAATCTAAAACTAAACCCAAAGAAATGTTGTTTCTTAAGACCAGAATTAGTTTACTTGGGACATTTAATAACAAAAGACGGAGTAAAAACAGACCCATCCAAATACGAAGTAATCAAAAACTATCCAGTACCGAAAAACGCGGACGAAGTAAGACGATTCGTTGCATTCTGCAACTACTACAGAAAATATTCATACCAAACTTTGCCGACATTGCAAAAGATTTGAACGCACTATTAAAAAAATCAACTTAATTTATTTGGTCCGTCCAATGCCAACATGTTTTTGAAGAATTAAAAGAAAAATTAATGAACCCACCAGTATTACAATATCCGAATTTTGATAAACCACTTATTTTAACAACTGACGCATCAAACTATGCGTTAGCAGCAGTCTTATCTCAAGGCGAAATAGGACAAGATTTACCAATCTCATACGCTAGTAAATCATTGCAAAAGCATGATATTAACAAACCAGTAATTGAAAAAGAACTCCTAGCAATTCATTGGAGCATAAATTTCTTTAAACCTTACTTATATGGCAGAAAATTTATTGTAGACCATTAATTTCACTATTTTCACACAAAAATCCCTCATCAAAAATGACAAGTCAAGACAAAATGACTTGATTTAAGTGCTTATGATTTCACAATTGTTTATAAAAAAGGAAAGATGAATACAAATGCTGATGCACTTTCTAGGATAGAACTAGATTCAGACATATTAAAACAAATGATACCACAAGAAAATGACGAAAAAGAAAAAAAAGTATTAATAACGACAAGGGCTATGCAAAATAAGTTAAACAATGCAAATAAGAATAAAATTAATGAGGCAAATAAAATAATAGATAATGAAAAAAATGAAGAGGAAAATGATATAGATAATAATACACGTGTAGAAGAAAATAATATGGAAAAATGTAATTCTCAGAAGTCTGATCAACTTCAAATATGGGAATGCATATCCATTAATGACGTCAAAAATATAAAAAAATTGCAATTTAATAAAAGCGAAAATGACCATGAAGAAATTATGTACCAAAAATAAGATTAATAATAATAAAGTAAGTAACGATAATTCTCCGAAACCAGATTCGATTATGAAGAAGTTACATACAGAAAATATGAATAAAAATAATATGCATGCAAGATTCAGTGATAACTCAGCGAAACTAGATTCGATTCTGAGTAAACTGATATCTAAAATGAATAAAGAAAATATAAAAAAATTAGCGCTTTCAAGTGAAGATAAAATATTTAAAATATATACCAAAGAAGAATTAAAAAAAGTATATGCAAAAATAAGAATAAATAACAAAAGTCCTCAATTGAAAATAATTATATACAATGCCCCAAAAAGAATAACAGATGACATTTTAAAATATAAACTAATTGACCAATTCCACAATACCACCCACGCTGGACACTTAGGAATAAGAAAAACAATCATTAAACTAAAACAACGATACATATGGAAGAACATGAACAAGATGGTAAAACAATTTGTATCTTATTGTGACAGTTGTAACAAAAATAAACAAACAAAACACATAAAAGAAACACTCACACTAACAAACACACCAAACAATAGTTTTGAAGTGATTTCAATTGACACCGTTGGTCCTCTTCGTATATCAAACGACTACCGCTACATCTTAACAATGCAGTGCGAACTGACAAACTTTGTCGTTGCACACCCAATGCAATACACCCAAAATACAAAATAATTAGCTTTTAGCATATTCTGAATAGATTATTTTTAGAGCTATGTGGTTTAAAAGTGCATGTGTTAAACAAAGTTTTTCACAAAATTGAAAATAATGAAGATACTTTTTCCTAAAAAAACATGCCTTTTTCAGGAAAATTTTAAAGTTTTGAATTCTTTGCCTTTTCCCGATTTCACGACTGCAGATATTAATAAGTTTTTTACATATTTTTATTTAAAATTTTATCGGAGAATTAATGCTGTCTTTTAATTTAAATTCCAATAATAGACAAAAAAGTTGTAGGTGAAATACTAAAAAAAGTCAAGGCAAAAAAAATTTTTTTTTTGTTAAAAGTCAAATATCTTCTAAGTTATGAGAGATACTAAAACACATCTAAGGACATTATTTCTTTAAAATTGTGAGATTATATCAAAAGGCTTTATCTCATAAAAATCGGATAACTTTTCTAAAAGTTACAAGCCTCAAAATTTTTTTTGAGTCCCATGTTGTCAACTTAGGCCCACTGTAACTCCTGTACAGCTTAAGCCAGATGGCTGCCAAGTCATTTGTTATAAAGCTTAAGTCCTCCTCTACAGATATTCCAAGTTTCATATAAATCCAATCAGTAGTTTAGAAGTTCCAGATTTATTACCATTTATTTTGCAAAAGTCCCCACTGTGCCGTGTAATGTACAAGAGTTATAGCCAAGGTTCTCCAGACCCTTAGCCAAAAGTTAGCGCATTTTTCTGATTTAAAAATATAATATCCGATAAGATTTGTTTGTTCTGTATGTTCTGTCAGCTAATCCGTGTATAAACGGTAACAGGTCGACGCAAATACGAATGTGAAAAAAGTTCAAAAGCGCACGCCAAGAAAAAATATGGTTGGCGTAACCATAATCAAACAGCAACATACTATGATTGAATTATATGGTTGCAGTCAAATCATATTATTGTCAATGAAAAAGCAAAGTTTAAATAATATTATTTTCTGAATCAATAATAATATTATCTACAAAAACAATTAACTTTTTTATACCTAATCTTATTATTGTAAATAAGAAAACACTATTGTTAGATGTGACTAAAATATAATTGACACTTACCATATCATGTTCTACTATTATAATAACTAGTGTTCGCCCAGTGGTTGAAAATCAACCATCAACGCACAGAGGTGGAGAATAGAATGAAAATATTTAAAGTTTGATGAATTTAAAACACAATTTAAAAACTATATTCAAATATACATGTGTATAGACTCCAAGGTAAACCACTCTCTTAAACAACTTTCTTAACTACTAAATACAAATTTAAAATTTCATTTATCGGCATAAATAAAAATAGATTTTAAGCAAACTATTTAAAAAAAGTTCCTCACTTTTTGAACTAAATGTAATTAGATATTTGCTCCTAGTGTTTTCACTTCATTTTCATTATTATTGCCCAAAACAAAAATATTCGTTTATTTTTTCATTGAACGCTTTTTCTCTAAAGTTTTAGACTCCCCATTAAAACGTTTGTTACAAAAAAGTTTCTATTCCCTATTCTTTGAGAAAGACCCTATATGTATGTACGAATATGCTAGCCTAATAATATAAACATTCCATCATATTCCAACATTCCATCATATTCCAACATTCCAGTATGTTCAGTAATTTAAAGCACAGAAAAATAATGAAAACTGAACAAAAACAAAACGCACACAAAATAAACCAAAAATAAAAAACTTACTTTGTGCTGTAGGTGAATTTAACTTTAATCAAAGTTATTAATAATTAAAAAATATATTATTTTTAAGCATCTAAAGAAAAATAATACACTACCACTCGTTATTTAAATATCCAAATTTTATTAGTTTCAGCAATAATCGTTTAAGTACATAGAAAGATGGAAATAAGAATAGAATGAACAAATAAAATACGTTTTTCCTTCTGAGTGTTTATGGAGTTGCCAAGCCAAATTGTTGTAATTTTTTTTTAGCAAATTAAGAGAGAAACAGAAATCATGGCTTTATGATTGGCTAATATTCTTAACTGTTTTTAACTATCTTAGACACAAAAATGTAAAAGAAAAAATACATTCTGCACTGCTCCTATTGTCAATCTATCTAACAAAAAAAAATCAAGCGAATACGTTGAGTTTAAGTCAGTTAAAATGGTTCTTAACTTTTTTCACTTGCCTATTTATATATAGATTTCAATTAGTAGAGATGCCACCCAGTGTTTTTCACAAATGATGTCAAATATGTACATACATATGTGCAAAAATGCTAGATTATTATTCAATAATAATGCAATTAACCGGGTCAAAGTAAGAGGAAATTTATTTTTGATGACATGAATTTTGAACCAATTAAGCGGGAAAATCAATAAACCGGGTTCAATTATCCGAGGAAATTTACATGTGTTTTCGTATGCAATATTTTTTTGCCCGATCATGTGGTTCAATTAAGCGTGGAAACCAATTAACCGTAGGGTCAATTAACCGAAAAATACTGTATTGAAAATCAGCAAAATCGAGCAGACGGTTTCAGAGCTGGAAAACTTAAACTTGATTTTGCCATATAAAGTAAATATACTTATCAACAAATAAAATTGGTATTAATAATTTAAAAATTAATTTAAAAAATCAAAAAGACGTTTCCAGGGTTGGAAAACTTAAACTTTTTTTGTTATATAAAAATAACTTACTGAAACTAATTTTACCTTTTTGTCTATAAATAAGACGTATCTTTCATTCTTAAAAGAAAAATATTGGTGCAAGAAATCAGAAAAATCTTAACGGATGATTCCAGCGTTGGGAAACTTACACTTTTTGTGATTTATAAAATTAACTAGGACTAATTAATTTTGTTTTTCTTCTTTATAAATTAAATATAGTTATTTCATGTTTTGAAAAGAAAAGTTTGGTATAGACAATTCAAGAAATAAAAACTCCAGAGCTGGAAAATTTGATTTTTTTAATATTAAAGTATGTAACTAAATAAAACATATTTTTTCTTAATTCCTCATTTTCGATTGGTATAAGGAACCAGAAAAATCTAAAACTTGATTCCAGGGTTGGGAAACGTACACTTTTTGTGATATATAAAACAAATTATATAAAACTAGTTGTTCCTTGGTTATTAAATGTATTTTATATTTTAGAAAGAAATAAGTTAGTATTAAAACTAGAAAACCCAAAATTGTGATTCCAGGGTTGGAAAAAAAAATTTTGGTATATATATAACCAGAAATAATTTTTTTTTCAGTTAAACATATTTCATGTTTTAAGAAGATCTTTACTCAAGCTATATTTTATATATGCTTAATTTTTATATGGATATCTAATTTAAGTATAAACGAATGTTTTTGCCATGTTGTTTCTTATGCTCTCAGAACATTTATGTTTAAAATAGATGGTCTTTAATTGATACCTTGTAACGACTTCTTATTAATGTTTGGTAAATGGAGATAAAAATTTAATTAATCGCTAATGCTAGTCATGCCTATAAACTAAATTAACGGCCTGTTCCATTTCATTTCCCTGAAGACATTCATAATTCATAGAATATTCAATAAAACACATAAAAAATCGTGTAAGTCGAGGTATTTCATAAATCTCTCAATCTCTCAACCAAAATAATCGTGTAAAAAAAGTATCGTGTAAATCGAGGGATAAGTGTATTTAGTTTCCAACGAAACTTGACACGATTGATAAGCACTGGCCAAAAGATTTGTTCTTTTAAAATTGGGCGAAAATTCGCCCATAAAAATAAAACAAATTAAATTTGCGCTAGAGAGCTGAATTTTGATACGCAAGTAGGTCAAGGTGAAAAACCAACTGGAAAAGTCTAAAAAACCGAATATTTTAACTAGGAGTGGCGGGGCCACGCTAATATATTACTGAATTAAAAGTTAAATATACATCCCTCTATTCATAAAATTTGAAACGAATTTGAAATGTATTTCATTTCAAATTTTTCATACAAAATTTTCCTAAAACGAATTTCAAATTCATTTATTTTTTTATGAATACGGGGGACAGATTTTAATTGAAGCCAATTTATTAAAACTTGTATGTATGTACGTTAGGCTTATGCGTATTTTTTAAACACAAAGGCTCACTGGGTTTTCATATGCGGGCTAAAATTCTAAGACAAACAGCGTTTTTACTTTTTTGATATCTTAAAAAAAAGTTTCGCACCAAATGCATTTTCTGCAGCAAAAATGTGGATTTTTAATTCCAAAAAAATTTTATATTTTCGTAAAGACAAAACTTTGTAGATTTTGATCCGCTGATCACGAATCTGCTGTTTATTTTGAAATCCATTAAGTAGTTTTCGAGATATGATCATTTGTTTGCAATTTGTTCGTGAAAAAAGTGATTTTTAAGAAGTAAGTAAAATTTAATTTTACGGATACGAAAAACCGGTTTTTAGCCGTAACTTAAGATTTTGGAGGTGTTTGGAAAATTTAAGAAACATATTGTTGTTATATTCGACAATACCTACCAGAAAAATAGTAACACTTTGCAAAATTTGTAAAATTTTTTTGGTAGCTTTTTAGGTCATTTCGAAACTTTTTAGTGGGTATGGGGGAAGAAAAAGTGACGTCAAAAAAATAAGGGACACCCTAATGTACATACTACATATGCAAGGCGAATTCAGTATCAGGTGACCTTATCAGCCCGGGTGATTATCAGCTGTTGGAGGCAAATTGAGCATTTTGAACCAAAATGTCAAAATTTGCTTAGAAATCTTCTGACAGATTGGTTTTGTTGCATATCAAACTACGTGTTGCTTTTTGTGTTGTAAAATTGTTGTAGGGAAGAGTTCACCTGATACTGAATCCGCCTTGCTACATACATATGTACATATGTATGCACGTGTTTTTGTAATATTTACATTGTAAATTAAAATAAAGCAAAGTTAGTTTTTACATGAAGCAATAATTATTGACGAAAATTTGCAAAATGCTACTAACAGCAGGATGATAACAAAGTCTAATAATGTTTAAAAAACTTCAAAATTGTTAGGGCGCTAAAAACCTTGCAAAAGCCGCTTTTATTGCAAACTTTGCAAAAAATCGCGAAAATTGGTAAAATTTTAAAAATCGCTAAAACTGTAAGGAATGCATTTGATAATTATTAAAAAAAAAAAGTTAAAAAAAAAGTTTAATTTTAAGGGAGCCAGATAGTATTGAACTTTATTCATATTGTTTCAATGTTATGTTAACCCCATTATTCTGAACTTTGTGACAAATGACAAAATTATAACAAATGACTATTTTTATAATGTAAAAATTGTCATTTGTTATAATTTTTATTTTGTCACAGAGCTTAGAATACGGGTATAAGAAAAAAATATTAAATTAGCTTTTATATGTATTTAAAATGAGTAAAAACTCATATAACATTACACTGAAATGCTGTGGTGGCGAAAGTATAGATGTGTTAGTAAAAGTGTTTGAGTGTATTGAGTTTTCCGAACTTGCACCTGCACTTGTAAACCTTTCTCTAGCCTCTTCGGCGGATCCGACGCGAACCCATACTAGGTAATTTTAATATACTTTGGGTGTCAACACACTATTTTCAGTACAATTTTTTGACATTTAAAGTATAACAGCATGTTTATAGAACCCAATATGTCTAAAATACGCGTGTAGAGCCTGACGTTTATCAAGTTTGCGGTTGTATAACGCGAATGTCATTTTATTTTTGTAAAAAAAACGTAACAAGTGACAGTTTGTTTGGGTTTGTATAACGCGTTTTCTGCTGTCAAAACAAAAAAAGGTGCACGAATTCAAAATTGCATTCGTTGGTGAAAAAAATTTAAAATTTTATAAGAAATAAATAAAATAAAATTGATATATCCGCAAAAAAGTGAATGTTGCTACAAATAGTAAATTTTTATTTTTTTTTATTATTGTAAGTGGCAATTAAAGCATAAAGTTGACAACAGCCGTGCAGTTATTATTTTTGGAAATTCATTTTCTTTTCTTGCAAGATAAAGCTCATTTTATGCTATTTCATTATTTGTATATGTGTATAGAGTTAAAGATTTCCTTGGTAAATAAAAAATGTTTGTTTACATAAATGCTTCCATGTTGCCGTCAAAAGGGTTACCTTTTTTAATGACAAAAATACAAATTTTATATGACAAAATGTAAAGAAATGAAAATTATTTACAGAAAGGCAACACTGTGATTTGGCACTAAATTGCTAAGAGCGCCACACGACGTAAGACGGACGAAAAAAATTTAACGTGTTCTACAAATGCAAATTCTTACGTATTCGTGCGTGTGCCATTCGTGCGTGTCTTGATTGTGACGTGTTCTATAAACATGCTGTAAATTTCTCAAAGCGAATTCAGCCGAGTATATCTTATATGATTTGCCTTGGGCGTATGCCTTTGTGAATTGTTAGAAGTATTGTCAAATTTAATTCTCAAATCAAAAAATTCAGGGCTATCATGAATAAAATTCCACGTGAAATTTTTCCCAGGGAACTATTCCAACCAATACACTACATGTTTTTGCTTGTGTTTTTTCAAGTTGAAAATTCACATGTTTTTTTTTGGTGTCTGTCAAACTTGATTAATTTACATACGGTTTTTAATTTTTGGTCACCAACTTGTATGTACAATTACACGTGACATCAGCCATGATTGTTTACAACAGCTGATATGTTAATAAATATATATAAATATTAAAATTTAGTTTTTTGGCGGAAGTGTTTGTGATAAATGAAATTAAAATAATAAAAATAAATGGATCCAAATGAAAAAAATTGCACTGTGTAGCGTTGCTATAATTATTGCAGCACTAAAACTTAAAAGGAAATTAAAAAAAGAGATCGCGGTATTTGGAGTCAAAAATGGTTGATTCGACGGGACACAGGACTTGGTTTTGGGTCGATGCTTATCAACGATTGGAGGATCCAAAAGCATTTACAAATTTTACAAGAATGTCTTTTGAATCCTTCAATGAGTTGCTTCAAAAAGTGGCCCCTTACATATCAAGGGAAGACACTCATTTGCGCGAAGCCATTTCACCTAGTGCAAGGTGATACAAACTACTAGTGGAAAAAGGAAAATTTCTAATACAATTTCTGTTTCAGATTGCTTTTGATTTTGAGGTTTCTTGCCACTGGAGAGAGATTTCAGCAATTGTCATACGGCTTCCGCATTTCTGCGTCGTCCATTGGGAGAATTATTCCGGAAACACTTGAAGCCATTTATACAACTTTAAAAGAAGATTTTTTGAAATTTAGTACACATAAATTTTATGGTAAACATATAAATGAATGTATGTATGATATACATATGTATGTCTTTTTCTAGCTTTCACAAAGCTGAAGAATTAAAAAAAATGGAATTTTCCTTTTTGCTTAGGAGCCATAGGAAATACATAACATTCTAATAAATAAATAAAACCCATTTGTTTTTTCCAGATGGCAAGCATATAGCTATCAGGGCTAGAAAAGAATACGGCTCCTTTTACTACAACTACAAAGGTTTTCATTGCGTTATTCTGTTGGCTGTGGTGGATGCAAACTACAAATGCAGGGTCAAATGGGAGGGCAAACGATGCAGCAGTGTTTAATGAGTCAGCATTATGCCAGGGTATTAAGAATAATAAATTCGATTTCCCTCCAGATGCCGGTCGGCCTGGCACGGGTAAAAAAGTTCCATATGTATTTGTTTCAGATGATGCATTTCGTTTAAAATGCATTTCGTTTAATACAGTCTCCTTGAAGAACATAAAATACCGTTATGCTTGTTTTTATGTCGCATACTTGCGTCATTTGTACATTATCAACAATTGTTTGCAACTACTCAGCATCTGAAATTTTTTGAGTTGTGACTCTTTATGATTTATTGTGCGATATATTTACATGTACATATAAACATATACATACATATCTGTTTTTTTTTTCATATACATATTTATTTATTGTATCTTCAAAAATGAACTAACAATAAGTAATCAAATCTTAAATCTAAATATAATTATTAGGCCCGACCAATATCGGACATAAGCTTAGTGATAGTTATAAATAATACATAAGTAGTGATAATCAAAAAGAAGTATTTTTAAGCAGTCCCATCTGGAGTGTTGGGTATAAGAGCCCTTGTGTCCCTCTTTTTTAAGCGGATGTGTCTAGTAAAGCTCAAAATATTACGGGCAAGCGGATTAGGATGTGACTCGAGTTTAGTTAAATATTTGCCTGCGTATTTTGCAATTTCTTCACTCACTAGTGGCATATTTAAATCACGATGAATATTTGAATTTTTAACGTACCATGGAGCAGATGTTATCAAACGTAAAATTTTGTTTTGCCTTCGTTGGATTCTCTCGACATTTAAAGCTGAAGCAGTGCCCCACAGCTGAATTCCATAGCACCATATTGGCTTCAAAAGCGACTTGTATATCAAAAGTTTGCAGTCTAGGCTGAGTGTTGAATTTCTGCCAATTAACCAATATATTTGAGTCAATTTAAGTTTCATTTGGGTTAACTTAGAGTCAATATGATATTTCCATGTAAGCCTTCGATCAAGGTGTATGCCAAGGTATTTGACTTGAGAATGTTGAGGAATATTTTGATTGTTGATTCGAATGGGGGAACAGGTATCTTTTCTTAGGGTAAACGTTATATGAACACACTTTTGTTCATTGACTTTAATTCTCCATAAGTTCAACCATATTTCAAGCTGGGTAATGTGTGCTTGGAGATTGCGGGATGCCTCATCAGGATTTTTGTGAATACTCAAACAGGCTGTATCATCGGCAAATGTAGAAGTGTGGATGTTATTGCTCACAGGCATATCACAAGTATATATTAGATACAAGACTGGCCCCAGAATACTACCCTGTGGCACACCAGAAGATATAGATTCGGGTACACTCATGAAGTCTCCTTCCACAACAGTAAACTTTCTATCAAAAATATAACTTTCCAAAAGCTTTTGTATATTTATTGGTAGGTATGTCTTCAATTTTAAAACTAGGCCTTTGTGCCATACTTTGTCAAATGCCTGAGAAACATCAATAAAAAGGGCAGAACAATACTTCTTTTCTTCAAAAGTCCTCCTTATAATTTGAACCAATCTATGCGTTTGCTCAATAGTGCTATGCTGACTTCTAAAGCCAAATTGATGGTCCGGGATGCACCCAGTATCAGCTAAAATTGTGGACAATTTAGTCATGAGCAGCTTTTCGAAAAGCTTTGAAATTGTTGAAAGTAAGCTTATAGGCCTATATGACTCAGCCTTGGTAAGATCTTTGCCTGGCTTTGGAATCATTTTAATCTTGGCAAGTTTCCAGTTATGTGGAAAATACTGCATTCGTAAAATGGCATTAAAAATAAATAGCAAAATTCTTATTGCAATATGAGACAAGTTCATCAGCATCTTGTTACTAATGCCATCAATACCTAAAGCTTTCTTAGGGTCGAGTTCAGCAACTATTTTTTGTAGTTCACGCATCTTAAACCTTAAGGGACGAGGGGGTAGAGAGACTACACTCGGTAAATCGGCAGCACCCGTACATGAATTGGGAGTGAATACAGATTTTAAATGCTCAGAAAATAAGTTACCTTTCTCACTATCGCTTCTTGCCCAGCCTCCAGTCGAAGTACGCAATGGTGATTTGAGAACAACGGGTCTTTTAAGATTTCTAGTAGCGCGCCATAAAGAGTAATTAGATGTTGACGTTACATCAAGACCTTCTAAATACTTTTCCAGTTATGCAGTATTTTCCGACGATAGCAGCTCTTTGAGTCGTTTAGTACATTCTTTAAGTCTGATTTTATTTAGGGGTGATCGGTGTTGTTGCCATTCTCTTCTAGCTCTCCTTTTTTCACATACAAGACGTTCAATTTCCGTAGAATAAATTCTATTAAAGCCAGTTTGCGGATAGGAAGTAGTGGCATGTTCAGCAGCCTGTTTAATGTATTCGTTAAGATTGGCAATATTAAATTCAATATCATCAGGTGATCTTAGCTGAATGTTGTAACGAACAGTTTGCACACAAACTGTTGTCACACCCTGTAAAGTAGTAAAACATAAAATAACAAATATGATCGACAAACTGATTTATAAAACAAAAGACACTAACAAAATATATTAAAAGAAATAAACTAAAGAACAAAGCATACAACAACAAACACATCCAACAAAATAATTTACAAGCAAAGGGATTAACGGTCACTAACAAAACATACATACAAACATGTACATTAAAATAAGTTAGGGACAATAACAACCAAACAAAAGCATGCAGAAATCTATGTAAATATTACAACAATAATGTAAAGAGAAAATAGTATAAAAGGCCGAAGAATTTGCAAGCAAGGGATCAGTCGTTGCGTAGACATCAGTTGATCAGGATGAATCCGGGTAAGTTAGTATTCAACTAGCAAACATTGTTAGCGATTACCTAGTCGCGAAACAATACAGTAGAACCTGGATAAGTAGATATATAATAAACATTGTTAGCGATTGCCTAGTCGCGAAACAATACAGTAGAACACGGATAAGTAGACATGGACAAACATTGTTAGCGATTGCCTAGTCGCGAAACAATACAGTAGAACACGGATAAGTAGATATTAATAAACATTGTTAGCGATTGCCTAGTCGCGAAACAATACAGTAGAACACGGATAAGTAGATATTTAATAAACATTGTTAGCGATTGCCTAGTCGCGAAACAATACAGTAGAACACGGATAAGTAGACATGGACAAACATTGTTAGCGATTTCCTAGTCGCGAAACAATACAGTAGAACACGGATAAGTAGATATTAATAAACATTGTTAGCGATTGCCTAGTCGCGAAACAATACAGTAGAACACGGATAAGTAGATATTTAATAAACATTGTTAGCGATTGCCTAGTCGCGAAACAATACAGTAGAACACGGATAAGTAGATATGGACAAACATTGTTAGCGATTTCCTAGTCGCGAAACAATACAGTAGAACACGGATAAGTAGATATTAATAAACATTGTTAGCGATTTCCTAGTCGCGAAACAATACAGTAGAACACGGATAAGTAGATATTAATAAACATTGTTAGCGATTGCCTAGTCGCGAAACAATACAGTAGCACCTAGATAATTAGATATTAATAAACATTGCTAGCGATTCCCTAGTCGCGAAACAATACAGTAGAATCTGGATAAATAAATATTAATAAGCATTGTTAGCGATTGCCTAGTCGCGAAACGATACAGTAGAACCTGGATAAATAAATATTAATAAACATTGTTAGCGATTGCCTAGTCGCGAATCAATACAGTAGCACCTAGATATTAATAAACATTGCTAGCGATTTCCTAGTCGCGAAACAATACAGTAGAACCTGGATAAATAAATATTAATAAACATTGTTAGCGATTTCCTAGTCGCGAAACAATACAGTAGCACCTAGATAAGTAGATATTAATAAACATTGTTAGCGATTTCCTAGTCGCGAAACGATATAGTAGAACCTGGATAAATAAATATTAATAAACATTGTTAGCGATTGCCTAGTCGCTAAACAATACAGTAAGACACCGAGAACTAGATATTATAAACACTGTCAGCGATTACCTAGTCACGAAGCAATACAGTAGTGCATCGTTAAGCACATATTTACCAATATTATCGCGCGACAATATAGGGTAATCTCGGTAGTATTGCAACAATTGTTCTCACCACGAAAACAATACAACGCCACCACTAAACGGGGCTAGTAGGCCAGTAGCCGATATGTTCAACTGTGCGGAAACATAAGTAAAATATCCATAAGGCCCCAATTTTCCTAATAAGGGACTACATAGGACCACAGGAGTAATACAAAGGTTGACTACGGAAGCATAGAAGACAACTCGCAGGAAGAAAAGCCATAACAAATCCGGGGAGCTGAGAGGCTATAAACAAAACAAATGATATAATACTACGAAATTGAAGTCAAGTGAATTATATTTCAGAAAACACTAAATTTATTAATTTTAAATAAAGAATAGTAATAAATTAAGGAAAAAAAACGTGTTATTTCTTGTAACGACCATTGGCATTTTCAGGCTGAGTATACCCGGCAGAAAACGACGTTACAAGTGGCGCCCGAACAAATTCTGGATAAAAACAAGAAAAACACGGAACAAAAAAAAATGATAAATTTTTTTTTAAATATACCACGAAGCAAGAAGCCACGTTACAAGTGGCGCCCGAGCAAATTCTGGATAAAAACCAGAAAAACACGTAATAAATAAAAAAATAATAAACATTAAAAAAAATACCACGAAGCAGGAAGCCACTTTACAAGTGGCGCCCGAGCAAATTCCGAATAAAAACAAGAAAAACTCATAACAAATAAAAAATAATAAAATTTTTTTATGGAAAAAAAATACCACGAAGCAAGAAGCCACGTTACAAGTGGCGCCCGAGCAAATTCTGGATAAAAACAAGAAAAACACGGAACAAAGAAAAAAAAGGATAACATTTTTTGCTTAAAAGAAAATACTACGAAGCAGGAAGCCACGTTACAAGTGGCGTCCGAGCAAATTCTGGATAAAAGCAAGAAAGACACGGAACAGAAAAAAAGGATAATTTTTTTTTTAAATACCACGAAGCAAGAAGCCACGTTACAAGTGGTGCCAGGGCAAATTCTGGATAAAAACACGGAACAAATAAAAAATTAAATAAAATTAAAAAAAAATAACACGAAGCAGGAAGCCACGTTACAAGTGGCGCCCGAGCAAATTCTGGATAAAGGCAAGAAAAACACGGAACAAATAAGAGGATAAATTTTTTTTTAATATACCACGAAGCAAGAAGCCACGTTACAAGTGGCGCCCGAGCAAATTCCGGATAAAAACAAGAAAAACACGGAACAAAAAGAAAAGGATACAATTTTTTGTTTGAAAAAAATACTACGAAGCAGGAAGCCACGTTACAAGTGGTGCCCGAACAAATTCTGGATAAAAACAATAAAAACACGTAACAAAAATAAAATAAAAAAATAAATATATATATATTTTTTTTTAAATAAACGAATCAGGATGGATCTACAGCCTTCGAAAGGAAGAGCTGATACAATATGCAGAAGAATTTAAACTAGAAACTACAGGAACAGTCGAGGAACTTCGGAAACGAATGGTTGAAATCATTAAAATGGATTTACCAGAAGATATAGTACAACGACTTGAAGAACTGGAGCAAAATCACACCAGGGCTACGTCGCCTTGCACGGAAGGTGCTAGCACAAGCAAAGGAATCGTTCAGAAACAACAACAGGAGGTACCTCAGCTCATGGTGAGCACTCCGGAGGAAAACACAAGGAATACGAAAAAAAACGTACCAAAACATTTTTTTTCCATTTTTTTTTCAGAGAAGAGGGGAAGTGTAACGAACAGTTTGCACACAAACTGTTGTCACACCCTGTAAAGTAGTAAAACATAAAATAACAAATATGATCGACAAACTGATTTATAAAACAAAAGACACTAACAAAATATATTAAAAGAAATAAACTAAAGAACAAAGCATACAACAACAAACACATCCAACAAAATAATTTACAAGCAAAGGGATTAACGGTCACTAACAAAACATACATACAAACATGTACATTAAAATAAGTTAGGGACAATAACAACCAAACAAAAGCATGCAGAAATCTATGTAAATATTACAACAATAATGTAAAGAGAAAATAGTATAAAAGGCCGAAGAATTTGCAAGCAAGGGATCAGTCGTTGCGTAGACATCAGTTGATCAGGATGAATCCGGGTAAGTTAGTATTCAACTAGCAAACATTGTTAGCGATTACCTAGTCGCGAAACAATACAGTAGAACCTGGATAAGTAGATATATAATAAACATTGTTAGCGATTGCCTAGTCGCGAAACAATACAGTAGAACACGGATAAGTAGACATGGACAAACATTGTTAGCGATTGCCTAGTCGCGAAACAATACAGTAGAACACGGATAAGTAGATATCAATAAACATTGTTAGCGATTGCCTAGTCGCGAAACAATACAGTAGAACACGGATAAGTAGATATTTAATAAACATTGTTAGCGATTGCCTAGTCGCGAAACAATACAGTAGAACACGGATAAGTAGACATGGACAAACATTGTTAGCGATTTCCTAGTCGCGAAACAATACAGTAGAACACGGATAAGTAGATATTAATAAACATTGTTAGCGATTGCCTAGTCGCGAAACAATACAGTAGAACACGGATAAGTAGATATTTAATAAACATTGTTAGCGATTGCCTAGTCGCGAAACAATACAGTAGAACACGGATAAGTAGACATGGACAAACATTGTTAGCGATTTCCTAGTCGCGAAACAATACAGTAGAACACGGATAAGTAGATATTAATAAACATTGTTAGCGATTTCCTAGTCGCGAAACAATACAGTAGAACACGGATAAGTAGATATTAATAAGCATTGTTAGCGATTGCCTAGTCGCGAAACAATACAGTAGCACCTAGATAATTAGATATTAATAAACATTGCTAGCGATTCCCTAGTCGCGAAACAATACAGTAGAATCTGGATAAATAAATATTAATAAGCATTGTTAGCGATTGCCTAGTCGCGAAACGATACAGTAGAACCTGGATAAATAAATATTAATAAACATTGTTAGCGATTGCCTAGTCGCGAATCAATACAGTAGCACCTAGATATTAATAAACATTGCTAGCGATTTCCTAGTCGCGAAACAATACAGTAGAACCTGGATAAATAAATATTAATAAACATTGTTAGCGATTTCCTAGTCGCGAAACAATACAGTAGCACCTAGATAAGTAGATATTAATAAACATTGTTAGCGATTTCCTAGTCGCGAAACGATATAGTAGAACCTGGATAAATAAATATTAATAAACATTGTTAGCGATTGCCTAGTCGCTAAACAATACAGTAAGACACCGAGAACTAGATATTATAAACACTGTCAGCGATTACCTAGTCACGAAGCAATACAGTAGTGCATCGTTAAGCACATATTTACCAATATTATCGCGCGACAATATAGGGTAATCTCGGTAGTATTGCAACAATTGTTCTCACCACGAAAACAATACAACGCCACCACTAAACGGGGCTAGTAGGCCAGTAGCCGATATGTTCAACTGTGCGGAAACATAAGTAAAATATCCATAAGGCCCCAATTTTCCTAATAAGGGACTACATAGGACCACAGGAGTAATACAAAGGTTGACTACGGAAGCATAGAAGACAACTCGCAGGAAGAAAAGCCATAACAAATCCGGGGAGCTGAGAGGCTATAAACAAAACAAATGATATAATACTACGGAATTGAAGTCAAGTGAATTATATTTCAGAAAACACTAAATTTATTAATTTTAAATAAAGAATAGTAATAAATTAAGGAAAAAAAAACGTGTTATTTCTTGTAACGACCATTGGCATTTTCAGGCTGAGTATACCCGGCAGAAAACGACGTTACAATGTTTTCTACGCAGTGACTACTAATATATTTTTTGAATCCTAGCCAATTGACCCTGTTAATCGTTTTCGCATATGAGTTAGTTAAATCACTCCTTAGTGGGTTGAAAATTGTAACTATTGTGGGAGAGTGATCGGAGGACAGATCTACAGAGCCCTCTACGTGAATTAAGTCCCTATGGATATTTTTCGTGACGCCAAAATCTATAACATCTGGAATTTTTCTTACGTCAGTAGGCCAGTAAGTAGGCTCCCCACTCGAAATGACATCTAAGCCCATTTTTGAAATTGTATTAAACAACGCTCTACCTCTAGGTGTAACAAGACGCGAGCCCCAGTACGTATGTTTTGCATTGTAGTCACCAGCTGCCACGAAACAAGATCCAAGCGATTTGTAGAACTTCTCATACTGATCTTCGGTAACTGAAAATCTGGGAGGTGAGTAAATTGATGATATCACGAAGTTCGCACAAAAATTTTCTACGAAAATATTCGTAGCTTGCATATATTCTTCACTAACGTTCTCAAGGATATAGTGCTTGAGTCTTGACTTAATTAGAATTGCTGATCCACCGCATGCTCTCCCTCTCGGGTCCTTTGAATCATATAGAGTGTAACCATTTATTTTAAAGCAGCTTCTCGAAGTCAAGTGAGTCTCAGAGACCATCATTATATCAATATTTTTTTCCGTGAGGAAGTGCTCAAGTTCATTTTTATGTTGGCGAATGCCGTTTGCGTTCCAGAAACATAGTTTTAACGTGTTCATGTTTTGTTGACTAATGCTTGAAGCAGAGTATTCTGCATTCTCAGCATTTCTTGCATCATGCTAGTCATATTTGTTGTAAAATTATTTATAGTTAGCACCAGATTCTCAATAGTAGCTTCAAGACGACTAAAGTTAAAGCTAGAGTTTGCATTCGTTGAATTACTTGGCGGTGGAACATTTTGTGTGGGAATAGAACTAGTCTTAGCAGCATCGGCATACGATACACGTGAATTAACTAGTTGGCTAGTTTGAGGCAGAGTGGCGCTATAAGCATTTGCTGATTGAACTGGAGCTAATTTAGATTTTTGACCCATAGCCTGTTTAACGAAAGAATACACACGGCATCCTCTGTAATTAGCGGTGTGATTTTCTCCATAATTACTGCATTTTTTTTCAGCTTGTACTTTTGGCTTGGTACAGTTAGCAGTACTATGCAATTCACCGCAGATAACACAAACTGTAGGTAATTTGCAGTAGGTTTTTGTGTGGCCATATTATTGGCAATTATGGCACTGTACGGGACCTGAACGCTTACGTGGCTCTTCAACTGTGATTTTTCGGTGTAAAAGGTATTTTAGACTATAAATTGGGTGCGTCTCATTTTTCTTTAACTGTATATCATTCGGCTCCAGTTCAACACGAAATAGAGGCTGGGGAATCTTCTCTCTATTGATTATATTGGTAACAATTTTTACCTTAAATCCTTGTTCGATAAGTGCACATTTTACTTCTTCAGGCTCAACATATGAATCTATGCCCTTTAATACTATTTGTAGGCCTTTAGCACTCTTAAGTTGATATGTATAAAAATTTGTTTTATTTTTTTCAAACTCACTAACAATTTTTCGGAAATCTTTTTCATCATATATTTGGATTTTAGTTTCATCAATATTACCTCGTTAAATTGGAATGATGTGAAAAGTATTTTCACCAATGGTCGACAGTAGATTTTTTAGAAGCGCGTTTGAATTTTTTTCTCTCAGATAAATAGGTGGTGGCTTAAAAGACTTTTGCGATGATGCAGCGGGCTTGTCGTTTTTGTCTTGCAATAATGAAAAACGGTTTTGACGATTTATAGAAGATGTGCTGTTATCCCTAGACATCTTTGGGGCGGATCCAATTTTAGTAGAATTTGGGCTTTGCCCGCGCTTTAAAATGGTTATATATCTGTCCATTCCTACTTGTACCTTTGGTTTTGTACTACTGTTGTCTTCAGTAACAACTTGTTTAATTGTTGACCACGAGCCCGAAGCGGATGATATCGCTGAGTTAAATGTAGAAGTACTAGGCAATAATGTCAACGATTCACTAGTTGGCATTGGACAAAGCGAAGTTGATCGCTGACGAAACTGTGGTTTTGCCGTTAGTAAAAGTCTATTATCAGATTTTTGATTTTTATTAAGAGCTTCAGAACTCACAGCAAGTCTATTATCAGATTTTTTATTTTTATTGTTATTATTATGAGCATCAAAACTCACAGTAAAATAGGCATTTCTGCCGTTAGAACTCACTTCACTATTTTTTTCCTCTGGGGTACTCATAAAGAGTATTCCTCAAGGGTATTTTGTATGTTTTTTTGTTTACGGTTTTTTTTTATTTTTGTTATTTCTATATGTAAAAATATTATCAAGGCAAAAAAATGCTTATTTATCAAAGTTAATATGTACTACGAATATTTTTTGTATGCTTTTTTTTTTGTTTAGTTTGTATATAAGAAAAATTCCGCTATTACGTCTGTTCACTATGAAGGTACAACGAGAACTGCTACATATCTGTGGCAATAAATAATAATGGCTTAAGTCTTAATTTCGTTTTCAGGGTTCCGTACGCCAAAGGTGAAAAGGAACCCTATTGTTTTCGCTACGCTGTCCGTCACAGGGTATTTTCTCGAGAACCGTAAGAGCTACGGACCTGAAATTTGGACAGAGTCTGTAGACCAGTAGTTGTTAATTTAGAGCCCAAACAGCGGAGCCACAAACCATTTTGTAGACAGACAGTTTAGCAAAGACACAATTCCAAATTAATATTTAGCCATGATCAATCTCAGACACAAACCTTTTGTATATTCACAATAGATGGCGCTGTTGGTTGTTATTAACAACTTTTTCAATGTTTTCACCGTAAATGGCGCTGGTAATTATTTTTTCATCACATGGGGGCGCTGTTTCTTATTTCTCAAGACATATGGCATTGTTGCTTATTCTTAAATATTAGAAAATATCCGTGGTGAGCATATTTTTATGTTTTTCACCACAGATGGTGTTTGATATTGTCATATATGTTAGGGGTGAATTAATTTCGCTATGGTTGCTTTTTCTGATGAGGATTTAGCTCAGACGCAAGTGCAAATAAGAATATTCAGGAAGAACCTTTTGCATTTTGAGCGTAAATGCCGCTGTTTCTTGTTTGATTTTGTATGAAATATTAAACAATATCAGTTGTCAACAGAAGCAGAGATAAGCGTATTTTCTGTATATAAAACGTTATTGCGAGACATTCTTCTCATTATTGTAACAAGTGTACTATATATAATTTCAAAATTAAAATTTTTTTAAACGTTAGAAATAAATAAATAAAAATAAGTATAGAAATGAGCAGCAGCCTAATTTTAGTATCAATGAACGGCTCACAAATGTCGCTGGACGAATTTGTGAGATTGTTCTCCGGCAATCGGGAAGAGGTAGCTGTAAGCCCTCTGTCTATAGAGTTTTCGGAAGATGATTTGCCTCCTAATATATCCATTAGATGTATTTTTGAGAACGAAATAGATGAATATTATGACATTCCAAACAACCAAATGTCATATTTCTACAATGGAAATTTTCCAAAGGAAGAGTTTATGCTGGATGAAGAGGGCGATGCTTTCTTGGCAGCGTTTGATTATATGCCAAAAGATGAGGATAAAGATGATATAACCAAAATTTTCATACAAGACGAAGAGGGGGATGCGTTGTTGGCGGACTTAAATTTAATATTTTGAAAACAAATGATATGTATAATTAAATTTTTTAAACATAAATTTAAATGAATATTTTAAAATGTAAAAAATGTGTAAATAAATTTTTGAATCATCAAATTAAATAAGTATTTTAAAACTTCTAATGGTCCTCTGGTTGCAAGTGTTTATGTTAGCGTCCTTTATTGAAAATTTTTTCCTAATGTGATCATTTTCAAAAGCAACAAGTAATGCTAGGAACACAACTGGGACGAACGACGAATTTTTCGGTGCGAATTTTCGTCTTAAAAAATAAAACACATGTGTGCATATGAAAATGAACACAACACCGCCGTACAACGAAATTCGTCGTGCGTGACGAATTCTGAGATAGGTTTATTTCTAATTTGTACGCCGACGAACGACGAAAAAACAATTTTCTCTCTCTCACTCTCTGTCTTTGTACACACAACAACCAACTTTATCAAATATAAGAGAGGAATTCGCTGCGTAAATTCGTCGTTATTGTGCTTCACACGACGAATTTACGCAGCGAACTCATATCGACGAATTCGTCGAGGTGGACGAAATTCGTCGTTCGTCCCAATTGTGTTCCTAGCATAAGTTACATACTCGTACATTGTGTGTGAGACTATGTATATCTGTTTAACCAGGAAGCATACACACGTACACACCCCAGCCGTGAATATTAAATTACATGCGTTGCGATACTGATTAAAAAATATTGCGCTGATTTACACGGGATTAATTGTGCTGGCATAACATGCCAGTTTGTTGGTGAGAGAGGCAAAGAGAGGGGTTTTGTGTTTGGCATAATTTTTCAACCAGCTACAACCCCGCATTAGCAGCACAAAACCAATACACACACAACTTAAAAAACTCCAAATGGTAAATGAATACGAAAAACACTAACACACACAAAGCTGTGTATACGTATACATTTTTATGACGGTTGAATTAGTCTCGTGTGTTCTTAAAAAAACAATAATTGTGCCGCATAAAAATTAGTCCCGTGTAAACTACCTCATTGATTATAAATTATTTTGTAGTATAGTTTTTAAAGTAAAGTATGTACATACATATGTATGTATAGTTAGAATATCAATAAAGTCATAATATGCATATTTTATGGTTAAGTATTTTAGAAGAAAATGACTAATAAAATGCAAATGTGCGTTTTTTTCGTTAAAAATTTAATTGAGTGTGTATCAATTTGATAAGAAAAATAAGAAACGTTTTAGGAATTATAATAATGAACTTGTCATGGGAAAATTAATAATGTTTAAAAAATTCTAATCTTGCAGTTGTCAACAGAAGCAGAAGATAGCAATTTTTTTCTCAGAAATAAGCGTATGCTATGTAACTGCGTTATCCGTTGAATATTAATAGCATGATTTTGTCTTAGCGTCCACGGTATTAATCATGAAGCTCGTTTGCGTCCTTTGTTTGCAAGTGTATATGTTAGCACCCTTTATTGAGAATTCCTATAAATAATGTTACTTCAATTCAAATATTATTCAGTTTAAAGTCTCTTTTCAAAACAAACGTATAGTTTATTGAAAATATTTAAAATAATGTTTAAAAAAAGTGTTCGTGAAAAAATTAAGTTGGTGCTTAAAACTAGTGTTGCTGACAAACAAAAAATCAAAGTTATTTAAGACAATTATTTAGTTCCTGTCCCGAAGGCAATAAATATATACATAAAATGTCATCAACAACAAATATGCTATGCCCAAACTGTGGAAAAGTTTTCAAAACATTAAAAGGTTTTGAAAACCACAAAAAATTGCATCAGGACTCGATGCATTGTGACAGATGCAAGATTGAAGTGCCAAGTCTTGATTGGGGCCACCATTTGCGCACAAGAATGCATAAAAGCGGTGTTATTACAAGGAGGTTCAGCGAAAACATCCATATAAGCTCTAGTGATTTTATGGAAAGAATTGAAGTATACACTTATACTAATCCTAATGTCACAAACTTATATGTGGAAGAGTTTTTCAAAACTGCTGAGAACGAAGTAATAAAAGTTTTGGAAGTGGCCTTGGAAAAACAAATAAATTTTAAATGTAATTTTGAGCTGCAATGTGTTTACATCAAGCACTGACATAAAAAATAAAATGGGAGAATTTCAAGAAAGGGACAGTGGATGGGCATTACATCAAATAAGCATATTGAATGTTAATATAAACAAACACAACATCATAAGAGGCTCTAGTTATATTCCCATGCCCTATAAGTTGGAAAAACTGCAAGCCTGCATCAACTTACAAAATGATGATGTATATTGTTTCAAATGGTCAATTATTGCTGCTTTAAGGAGCCCACGCAATATTAAAGATGCGGTGAAATGTGCAACATATGAAATTGATAATATTTCTAACAACATCATAAAGTTGGACAGTATTGAATTAAATTTTTCACACATGCGGTTTCCATTTGATTTAAAAGAAATCAACATATGCGAGGCACAAAATCCAAATATAAGTGTCAACGTATTTGGATTTGATACCAAAGGAAACCAAATAGTTGGACCCTATCGTGTATGTGAAGAGTTTCGAAATATTGATATAAGTTTAATGTTGTTGGAGGACGATGCTTACACTAAAATACATTACGTGCTTATTAAAGACCTTTCAAGGTAAGTTACAGCTTTTAAAAGTACTTATTTTTAAACCTTATTATGTTATTATAACTATTATTATTGTTATAATTATTGTAACTTATTTATTACTTTTGATTTTGTTGACAGATTTTTAAGGACGTCATTGACCAAGCACAATGGAGCCTTACATTTTTGCATGACATGTCTGGGATATTCTCAGGACCCTGAAATAGCTCTTCACCATAAAGACGGTTGTTCGAAGCTGATAAGAACTATGCCTGCATATTATGAAAGGTACTTAGAATTTAAGAATTTTTCAAATTATTTAAATGTTCCATTCGTTGTCTACGCAGACTTCGAATGTTTATTAGATAAAGTTAACATAAGAATTAGTGATAAGGTAGTTAATGAGCAAAAACATATTCCTTGCTCATTTAGTTACTATATCAAATGTGCCTATAATGACGACTACTCAAAACTTGTTACATATAGTGGACTAGATAGCCCCCAAGTGTTTGTTAGGGAACTGTTACGGGACTGCAAAGACATTTTTACTCAATATCTAGATAGAATTGTTCCACTGACTGCAATGACCGACGAAGAAAAAGAAGATTTCCTTAATGCGGAAAACTGCAAGGTTTGCGGAAGAGTTTTAGGTACTGACAGAGTTCGAGATCATTGTCATTTGACGGGTCGTTATCGAGCTGCTTTACATGGACATTGCAACTTAAATTACCAAATAAATAAATTCATTCCGGTATTCTTTCACAATTTATCGTCATACGATAGTCATTTGTTTATTAGAGAGCTTGGAAAGGTTGAGGGTCATATTGACATTATTCCAACAAATAAGGAAAAATATATTTCTATTACCAAAAATGTTCATGTTGGAAATAATAGTTTTAAAGTAAGATTTGTAGATTCATTTAGGTTTATGGCGGCGAGTCTAGAGACAATATCTTCTAACATTCAACCAGAAATGTTTGAAATAATTAAAAAGTACTATCCTGATGACGAGCAATGTAAACTAGTTAGAAGGAAGGGAGTATTTCCATACTCTTATATAGACTCTTATTCAAGGCTTACTGAAAAAAACCTCCCGGCTCGAGAAGATTTCAAAAATATTTTAACAAATGCGGAGTGTAGTATTGAAGACTATAAACATGCACAAAATGTTTGGCAAACATTTAACTGCAACAACCTTCTTGACTATACAGAGCTCTATGTTAAAAGTGACACTCTAATGTTGGCAGACATTTTTGAAAACTTTAGAAAAATCTGTAAAAGCATATTTGAATTAGACCCATGCCACTATTACACTGCTCCAGGTTTGTCATGGGATGCTATGCTCAAAACAACGAAAATTTGTTTAGAGCCAATAACGGATATTGATATGTATAACATGATCAAAAAAAGCATAAGAGGTGGGCTGGTCCAATGTTCATTGAGGCACACTAAGGCTAATAATAAATATATGTCTGATTATGATAGCTCAAAACCATCAGATTATCTTATGTACTTAGATGCAAATAATCTTTATGGATGGGCAATGTCACAATATCTACCATTCTCAGACTTCTCGTGGCTTAGCAATGATGAAATTAGTTCATTAAATATCAATTCTATTGATGATGAGTCTAGGGAAGGTTATATATTAGAAGTAGATTTAGATTATCCAGACTATTTGCATGATCTTCACAATGATTTACCCTTTTGTCCAGAAAACAAAGCTATTATGAAAAAATAAAAGTTAAACTCAGATTTATCAAACAAAAGGAAGCAATGTATTGCCAATGGCTTAGTTTTAAAAAAGATACATAGGGTAATAAAGTTTCAGCAAGCCCCATGGCTGAAAACTTACATAGACTTAAACACTTTTCATCGAACAAAGGCAACTAATGATTTTGAAAAAGATTTTTTCAAACTATTAAATAACGCCATATACGGAAAGACAATGGCAAATGTGGAATTAAGGAAAGATGTTTATATTGTGACAAATTGGGAATCAGATAGAAGAAATCATCAGGAAGATCGAGCTCTAATTGCTCAAATTAATTTCCATTTCCATAGCTTGTCCCGTTTTGGTGATGATATGTATGCAGTTGAATCACAGAGGCTGAAAATAAAGTGCAACAAGCCGATGTACTTAGGTTTTTGTGTGCTGGAACTATCCAAGTGGAAGATGTATGACTTCCACTATGGTTATATGAAGCCTAAGTTCAAAACTGACTTACACCTAAATTATATGGACACTGATTCCTCCATTTACACTATTAGAACGAATGACTTTTATAAGGAATGTGCCAAGGACCTCCAAGAAAGATTTGATACGTCGGGTTATTCACCTAATCACATATATGGCTTACCTTTGGTAAACAAAAAAATATTAGGAATGATGAAGGATGAAAATAATGGGGTTATAATGAAGGAGTTTGTGGGACTAAGAGCTAAGATGCATGTCTTTAGAAATGAAGCAAACATTGAAATAAAAAAGTCAAAAGGTGTGAAAAGAACTGCCTTAGAAAGAGTCACTTTGTCGGACTATAGAAACTGTTTGTATTTAAGAAACGTTTATTCCGACAGAATGTATATTTTCCGAACATATAAACATCAAATTTTTACCCAAAATGTAAATAAAATTGTTTTGAGCCACAATGATGACAAGAGGTACATTAGGTATGACGGGTTACAGACATATGCTTGGGGGCATTATAAATTAAAACGCGAACACATAGATTTACATGACATTGCTGAATATATGATTGAAGATGATTATGATATCAGCACAGGCTTGACAAACTCTGACGATGATGTTAATGAGAGAATGCTTGTCGAACTGGAAGATAAAGATTTACATGACATTGCTAAATATATGACTGATTATGATGACTTGACAAACTCTCACGACATAGTAAATTTGTCTGGGTATAACATAGAAAATGCAATGGAAATTGAAGAATGAATAAAAAAATAAATTCACAAGTAGATTTTAACAAAATAAAAATAAAAAATATGTAAATATTCTGTATAAAAAATTTTATTTTATGATAGTAATGATTATTAGTTTATGGATTTGGAATATCACATTAATATAATTTTAAAATTAATAGAAAACCATTGATAATTGTTCGATGTAAGTGTAATTAAGTTATTTGTTATTAAATTAAATCTTTTTTCGTTTTGATGTTTGAATGGAAAAAATATTTTTTTTAATGTATTTTGTATTCCTTTGCATACAAATTGTAAACATTTAGAAAACAAATGTTTAAAAAAATATATATCTTTCAGTTTTCAAGAAATAATATATACATACATACATGCAGACATATACACATGTATTTATGTACATACTTATAATTAGATTTTTTAATATATATATATATATATTTTTTTGTTTTTGTAATTTATATACATATGTATTTAAAGATAAGACTTGTTATTTTGGAAAAAATAAATAAAAAATTATTATCATATAGACATACAGAAAAGTTCTTTGTTTTTATTAAAGTCGCCCTCTCATGAAAAAGTAAAATACAAAATAAAAATCATTATTTATGTTTTTTAATCATTTATTTATTATCCATACTTAAATATAATCTATGAATTTTTACATCAGTTAGAATCTTATGTTGCATTTTTTCTCCAATCTCATAACAAAGTCGTGTTAATTCAATCTTTACATCTCTTTCGTGTATTCCTTGTATTTCACCTAATTGAAGTTTTGTTTTGTTTAAAGCGGAACAGGTTGGTATATAGTATTCATAATAGAAATGATGGATTTGTTTTCTTAGAATGTTGTTCCAACATAAATTTTTTTTTTTTATACATATTTTTTATTTATTGTATCTTCAAATATGAACTAACAATAAGTATTCAAATCTTAAATCTAAAATATAATTATTAGGCCCGACCACTGTCGGACATAAATTTAGAGATAGTTATAAATAATACACAAGTAGTGATAATCAAAAGGAAGAAAATATAAATAAAAAATAAAATTATTTTCAAGCAGTCCCATCTGGAGTGTTGAGTATAAGAGCACTTGTATCCCTCTTTTTTAGGCGGATGTGTCCAGTAAAGCTCAAAATATTACGAGCAAGCGGATTAGGATGTGACTCGAGGTTTGTTAAATATTTGCCTGCATATTTTGCAATTTCTTCAATCACTAGTGGCATGTTTAAATCACGATGTATATTTGAGTTTTTTATATACCATGGAGCCGATGTTATTAATCGCAAAATTTTATTTTGCCTTCGTTGGATTCTCTCGACATTGGAAGCTGAAGCAGTGCCCCATAGTTGAATTCCGTAGCACCATATCGGTTTCAAAAGTGACTTGTATATCAAAAGTTTGCAATCTAGACTGAGGGTTGAATTTCTACCAATCAGCCAATGTACCTGAGTTAATTTTAGTTTCATTTGGGTTAACTTAGAGTCAATATGGTGTTTCCAAGTAAGCCGTCGATCAAGGTGTATACCAAGATATTTCACATGATTGTTAATCCGAATGGGTGAACAAGTATCTCTTCGTAATGTATATGTTACTTGAACACACGTTTGTTCGTTTACCTTAATTCTCCATAAGTTTAACCATAGTTCCAGCTGAGTAATATGTTGCTGAAGATATCGGGAAGCCTCGTGAGGGTTTTCGTGCATACTAAGGCAGGCTGTATCATCAGCAAATGTGGAAGTGTGGATATTGCTGCTCAGAGGCATATCACAAGTATAAATCAAATACAAAACTGGCCCCAGTATACTCCCCTGTGGCACACCGCATGAGATAGTTTCAGGCATGCTCATAAAGTCTCCTTCCACAACAGTGAACTTCCGGGCAGTAATGTAACTTTCCAAAAGACTTACAACGTTTATTGGCAGGTATGTTTTTAATTTTAAAATTAGGCCTTCATGCCACACTTTATCAAATGCCTGAGAAATGTCGATAAACAGCGCAAAACAATACTTCTTTTCTTCAAATGTTCTTCTTATAAATTTTACCAATCTATGAGTTTGTTCCATGGTGCTATGCTGACTTCTAAAACCAAATTGATGGTACGGTATGCACCCACTACTAACTAGAATTGGAGACAATTTGATCATGAGCAGTTTTTCGAAAAGCTTTGACATTGTTGATAGGAGACTTATTGGCCTATATGACTCAGCCTTGGTAAGATCTTTGCCCGGCTTTGGAATCATTTTAACTTTGGCAAGTTTCCAGCTATGTGGATAATACTTCAGTCGTAAAATGGCATTAAAAATAAATAACAGTATTCTAATAGCAATACGAGGCAACTTCATCAGCATCTGGTTACTAATTCCATCAAAACCCGGAGCTTTCTTCGGGTTGAGTTCAGCAATTCATTTTTGCACATCACGCATCTTAAACTTTATTTGTTGAGGGGGTAGAGCGACTACATTTGGCAAATCAATTACACCAGTACATGTGTTTGGGGTAAATACGTATTTTAAATGATCAGCAAATATGTTACCTTTTTCAGTATCGCTTCTTGCCCAACCTCCGGTAGATGTGCGGAGAGGTGGTTTAAACTCAACAGGTGTTTTAAGCTTTCTAGCAGCGCGCCATAAAGAGTAATTAGATGCTGGTGTGACATCAAGATTTTCCAGATAGTTTTTAAGAGATGCAGTTTTTTCATGTGCAAGCAGCTCTTGGAGTCGTTTAGTGCACTCTTTTAATCTAATTTTATTCTGGGGTGATCTGTGCTGTTGCCAATCCCTTCTAGCTCTTCTTTTTTCATAAACGAGACGTTCAATATCTGTAGAATATAGTCTAATAAACCCAGTCTGCGGATGGGAGGAAGTGGCATGTTTAGCAGCCTGCTTAATATTTTCGTTAAGATTGGCAATGTTAGATTCAACATCATCAGGTGTTCTTAATGTAATGTTTTCCGTGCAATGACTACTAAGATATTTTTTGAATCGCAACCAATTTACACGACTGGCCAACTTCACATATGAGTAAGGTAGACCACTTCTCAGTGGGCTACAGATTGTAACGATCGTGGGAGAGTGATCGGACGATAGATCTAGTGAAGCTTCTACGTGAATTAATTCCCTAGAAATATTTTTTATGACGCCAAAATCTATAACATCCGGAATTTTATGTATGTCAGTAGGCCAATAAGTGGGCTCCCCACTCGAAATGACATCCAAGCCCATTTTGGAAATTGTATTGAACAACGCTCGACCTCTGGGTGTAATAAGACGCGAACCCCAGAACGTATATTTAGCATTATAGTCGCCGGCTGCTACGAAACAAGGGCCCAGAGATTTTTAAAAATCCTCATATTGATCCTCAGCAATTGCGAATCTAGGAGGGGAGTAAATTGAAGATATGACAAAATTAGTGCAAAAATTTTCGACACAAATATTCGTTGCTTGTAAATGTTCTTCACAAATGTTATCAATAATATAATGCTTGAGTCTTGACTTTATTAAAATTGCTGATCCACCGCATGCTCTTCCTCTCGGGTCCTTTGAATCATATAAGGTGTAGCCATAAATCTTAAAAAGGCTTCTCGAAGTCAAATGAGTCTCAGAGACCAACATTATATAAATATTTTTTTCCGTGAGGAAGTGCTCAAGTTCATTTTTATGTTGGCGAATGCCGTTTGCGTTCCAGAAACATATTTTTAACGTGTTCATGGTTTATTAACTAAAGCTTGAAGCAGAGTATTCTGCATTCGCAGCATTTCTTGCATCATGCTAGTCATATTTGTTGTAAAATTATTTATAGTTTGCACCAGATTATCAATAGTAGCTTCAAGGCGATTGAAATTAAAGTTCGAATTTGTATTTGTTGAATTATTTGGTGGTGAAACATTTTGTGTATGAATAGAATTTGTCTTAGCAGCATAGGCATACGATACACGGGAACTAACTGGTTGGCTCACTTGCGCAAAAGTGGCTGATAAAGCGTTTGCTGATTGAGCTGGGGCTAATTTAGGTGCTTGCCTCATAGTCTGTTTAACGAAAGAGTAAACAGGACAACCTTTGTAGTTAGCGGTGTGATTACCACCACAATTACTGCATTTTTTGTCACTTTGATATTTTGGTGTATTGCAACTAGCAGTGCCGTGTAATTCGCCGCACACAACACAAACAGTAGGTAATTTGCAGTAAGTTTTAGTATGGCCATATTCTTGACAATTATGGCACTGTACGGGTCCTGAACGCTTGTGTGGTTCTTCAACGGTTATTTTTCGATATAAGAGATATTTTAAATTATATATTGGATGGGTCTCATTTTTTTCAATTTTATATCATTTGGCTCAAGTTCAACCCGAAATAGAGGTTGAGGGATCTTTTCCTTATTCATTATGTTCGATACATTTTTTACTTTAAAACCCTGGAGGACGAGAGCATCTTTTACTTCTTCGGGAGCAACAAAGGAGTCTATGCCCTTCAACACAATCTGCATACCTTTAGCACTCTTGAGCTGATATGTGTAGAAATTTGTTTTACTTTTTTCAAATTCAGAGACCATTTTGCGAAAATCTTTTTCTTCATAAATTTGAATTTTCGTTTCATCAATATTACCACGTTTTATTGGAACAATGTGAAATTTATTCTCACCAATGACCGAAATTAATTTTTTAATAAGAGCGTTTGAGTTTTTTTCTTTTAAATAGATTGGTGGCGGCTTGGAGCTTTTATTCGCAGATTCAGCGGGTTTGTCATTGTCATCTTGCAATATTTTAAAACGGAGCAGATGCAATTTCAGTAGAATTTGGGCTTCGCCCGCGCTTTAAAATTGTAATGTATGTGTCTATTCCGACTTGGACCTTGGGTCTTGGGCTGCTCTTATCTTCAGTGACAACTTGTTTAAGTGATGACCACGAGCCCGAAGCGGATGATATAGCTGAGTTAAATGTAGAAGTACTAGGCAATAATGTCAACGATTCACTAGTTGGCATTGGACAAAGCGAAGTTGATCGCTGACGAAACTGTGGTTTTGCCGTTAGAGAAAGTCTATTATCAGATTTTTGATTTTTATTAAGAGCTTCCGAACTCACAGCAAGTATATTATCAGATTTTTTATTGTTATCATTATGAGCATCAAAACTCACAGTAAAATAGGCATTTCTGCCGTTAGAACTCACTTCACTATTTTTTTCCTTTGGGGTACTCATATAGAGTATTCCTCAAAGGTACTTTGTATGTTTTTTTGTTTACGGTTTTTTTTTTGTTTTTATTATTTCTATATGTAAAAATATTATCAAAGCAAAAAAAGGCTTATTTATCAAAGTTAATATGTACTACGAATATTTTTTGTATGCTTTTTTTTGTTTAGTTTGTATGTAAGAAAAATTCTGCTATTACGTCTGTTCACTGTGAAGGTACAACGAGAACTGCCAACATAAAATTGATGTAAAAAATACTCGAATTTGAGTTAGTGATCGCCAAGTGTCAGAATCGATTTTTATTTTAGAGTTTCCTTGTTTGATAACTAAAAACTAAAGACCCCTTTTATTTTGAAACTTATATTCAACATCCCTCTCACTTTCATTATCAATTATATTTATTGAATTTAAAAAATCTCGACGATTAAGCATATCATGAATATACTCCTTATAAAACATGAGATGTAACCACTCTTCCCGATCCAGTCCAATGAATTGCTTATTTTTATAATTCAACCATATCATTGGCTTAAAGCCAAAAGCTGTTGAAAATCCACATGAAGTCTTCAATTTCCAATTGAGCAAGTATTCAAACCCAAAAACCAAATCATGTATTTGAGGTTTTCGTTCTTGATTGTGGTGAAATATATTCTTTAAAGTACATTTATCCATCCTCAATGAATATAATATTTAAGCTAATAGTTTTTCGCTCTATTAATCTATATATATATATATATATATATATATATATATATATGTGACAGCCCATAGAGAAAGGAACCTAAGGGTAAAAAAATCAATTTTCTGAGCATCGAATGAGACTGATCCCATGCCCCGAAAGTGTTCCGTCCCAGAGATATGCGCGTTTTATGAAATTGAAGTCGACGATTCTAAGGTTATGTGAAACAACTTTTGTACTAACAGAGTGATATTCACGATTTAAAAGAATTATAAATGAGTATTTATTATAATTTACAATTCATAATTTCAGAAAATAAACCTGGATTCGAAAAAACGCAAGCAAAATTGATATCAAACTCATGGAAACAGCGCGCTAGGTAGAAAACAGTAAAAACCAACTACACAAAACAAGAGGTAGGGACGACCTACGCGCGTTTTCAAGGTTGACCAACACGTTCCTGCCGTCATGAGATGTGTCGCTTTAAAATGAGACCAATATTAACACGCTCAGTGATGGTACACCAAAGATATACGTATTTAAATCTTCTGAACAAAACCGGTTTTTACCCTTAGGTCCCTTTCTATTTTGCGCGTCACATATATACATATGTATATTTTTTTTATACATATTTTTATTTATTGTATCTTCATATATGAACAAACAATAAGTATTCAAATCTTAAATCTAAAATATAATTATTTAGCGCGACCACTGTCGGACATAAATTTAGAGATAGGTACGAGTATAAATCATACATAAGTAGTGACAATCAAAAGGAAGAAAAAAAAGTTAGTGTTTTATTTTTGGGAATTGCTACAATTTAACCCTCATACCTAAATAAGAGCGGCAAGCGTCGCGTTAGCAGCAGAATACGTATTTTCAGTACAATCAAGTAATATTTTCACATTTAAATGTACTGAAAATGCGTACCCTGCTGCTAACGCGACGCTTGCCGCTCTTATTTAGGTATGAGGGTAAGTTTAACGGTTATTAACGTTTATTAAAAATACATTGAAATTGATTATTGAGGGGTTTAGCTGAGTAGTAGTGAACTACCGGTTCTGGCGCCGATTAAAATTGTGAAATTTGGATAATTAAAATTGTAAAATTTTAAAATTCTTGGAAATTTGTGAAATTTGATACCTTGAGTTTTCGGCGGCACGCTTTGATGTCTTTTTGTTGCCATTAGGAATTTTTTGTTTACATTACGAGTTTTTTGTTTACATTAACCCTTGTGGGAACGGGTGATTTTTTTTTTTGGGATTACATTAATTGTGTGAACGGGTGATTTTGTTTTTTGTGGGAATACGTTAAGTGGGTTCATAGGTTGGAGGTTTTTCTTTTTTTGCAATGTATATATATGACAACAACATCAACAATGTATATATATGACAACGGGAAAATCATGAAAATAATTTTTCCTAGTACCAACGGGAAAATCATGAAATGATTTTTCCTACTACTAATGGGGGTGAAATAGTGAAAATTTTTTTTTTCTAATGCCGACGGCAATACATGATTATTTTTCCTAATGCCTACGGTAAAACATGAATATTAAGTTTAAAGCTGACCGTTATTTTGGGTGGGTGGGGTTGTTGTTGTAATATATAACCGAGGGAGTTTATGGGTGTGTATGTCTGTCTGTTATGCGAGGCTGTGATTGGCCGAGGGAGCGTGGTGTAGTAGAGGTAGATGGATTGAGTGTATGTGTGTTAACCTCTCGGTTCGAATTTGTGTGAGCGTGTTATTGCAAGTCTGTAGAAATTTAAGACTTATAGTGATTTGGGGTAGGTGAGGGTGTTGTTGTACGAGTAATATGTATCCATGGGAATTTTTGGATGTGTCTGTCCGGGGGAATTTAAGCAAGGATGTTATTGTGAGGGGGAGTGGTGTAGTTGAGGTTGATCGACTGCGTGTATGTATGTATATGTTTGTAGGAGCTTAAGGGTGATCGTGATTTGGGAGAGGTGAGGATGTTGTTGTAATATGTATACGTAGGAATCAGTATGTATGTATGCATGTCTGTGAAAATTTAAGGCTGATCATGATTAGGGTAGTTGAGGTTGGTGTAGTAATATGTAACCGAGGGAATCTGTATGTATGTCTGCAGGAGTTTAAGGCTGATCGTGATTTGTGTTGTTGACCGTGTTGTTTGTAGGAATGACCGTGAGAGTTTTTGTATGTATATCTGTAGGAATTTAAGGTTGGCCGTGATTTGTGAGGAGCGGTGTGTTGTTGAAATAATTTGAATTTTTCTTAGATGAAATCTGGTATATGTGTGTGTGTGCGTAGGATTTTCTCACGCTAGTAGTTTTATCTACGTAGAAACAAATTGTTTTCAATATCGAGATTTGGTGCTATAAAATATTATCATATATCTGAACTTCCCTAATCCTATATACATATAAGTATATTTTGATACTCAAGGTTGCTGGGTATTTTGTCATACTTAAAATTGTCCAGCTTTAAAGTCTGCCTGTGAGAAATTTGTTTATATAACAGATTTTGTATATTTAACTGCATCCGGCTTCTTTGACTTTTCATACGATCATGGGAATTTATAGTTTCTCTGTCCATAATAAGGTCGTTTAGCTTTGCCATGTGCTCTGACTGAATGGTTTGCGTTGTTCATATATTTTTATGATGTAGATATGTAAGTGTGATTGTCAAGATCTAATAAATACTTTAGTATTGATAAGAAATTTGATATTATGTGTACATACATATCTACAAATTGATTTTATGTATGTATGTACATACATATGCACATACAAATAAGTGTTTGGCTCCGTGCTTGAATTTTATGTCATGTGCGGTCCTTTGTTGATGTTGTAAATATTCGCATGGGGTTTTATGTATAGATGTGAAATATCTTCATACTTTTTTTTTATTTGAAATTAAAAAACGTTGCTTTAATTTTTATCTGTATTTACTTAAAAGTTTGTGAGGATGTTCTGTTTTAAGTACAACCGAAATCCCTAAAATACATACTTTAGAGTAATAGTAACTATAATAGGAATATTTCCTATAGTAGTAGTGAATTGCCACTCCTGCGCCAATTAAAATTTTGAAATTTTAAAATTTTAATTACCCAAATTTTAAAATTCTTGGAAATTTGTGAAATTTGATACCCTACGAGGGTGGGTCAATAAGTCCGTCCAACTTTTTGTTTACATAAGGAATTTTTTGTTTACATAAGGGGTTTTGTTTGTTTAATACATACGAGGGTGGTTTAATAAGTCCAGTTTTTTATTACCGTGGGAATTTGTATGTGTGTATGTTTGTGGGGTGGATTAAGGGGTTTCATAAGATTAATATTTCATAAGTATATATGCCGACGGGAAAATCATGAATATGATTTTTCCTTATACTAATGGGCGTGAAATAGTGAAAATTATTTTTTCCTTATGCCTACGGCAATGTATGAATATTTTTCCTAATGCCTACGGCAATACATGATTTTCCTAATGCCTACGGCAATATATGAATATTTTTCCTAATGCCTACGGCAATATATGATTATTTTTCCAAATGCCGACGGCAAAACGTAATTATTTTTCCAAATGCCGACGGCAAAACATGATTATTATTTTTTTCTAATACCAAAGGGAAAATTGCCAGTGTTGCCAGACTATAGAAATTTGTTATCGTAATACTATATCAGTAATATCAGAGAAAATATTTATTTATGTGTTCACATGTATGTGAACACCCATACTTGTGTGTGGGGGGTCCAGCTTGATAGTCGCGGGTAATTTAATATTTTGTGTATTTGTTTAAGAAATATGTATGTATGTATGTATGTGTATGTATGTATGTATGTGTATGTATGTATGTATGTATGTATGTGTGTATATGTATGGATGTATGTATGTGTATGTATGTATGTATGTGTATGTATGTATATGTATGTGTGCATGTATGAATGTGCGATCGTGGGTACTTGTGTGTGGAATATTTTGTAGAATACATATATATTTTGCAAGGTAATCATTTTCTTTGTCTACGATTATTTTAAAGCAGCAAACCAAGTACAGTCAACAGCAGAGAAACAAAAAGTAAAATTTTTGAATGCTGCAAGGATACTGCTTCTAATTTTAGTATAAATACGCCATCATTTCTAACCAACACATCAGTACGTTATTGTATTTACAAGAAGTGTCATCAGCAATTGTGTTAAAGTGAAATAATAATAAAATAATTAAAAATGAGTTCATCAGGTTATCAGTGTAATACATGCAATAAGGTATACAAATACCAAAAGTCCTTTTTGGAGCATGTTAAAAACCATAGTGTACAGAATCAAGTGGTCGTAAGCCGGGGCATAAATCCAGAGCTACCGCAGACATCTCTTCAAAATCACCAAAATCCATCATCATCATTTATTCATCAACAATATCCTTCTCTTCAGTATCCTCAATATCAGTTACCATTAAATTTTCAACAATACGGTATGCCATGGAATAATCAGTTTTTGGGATACAATTATAATCCCAATGTGATGCAATGGCAGCCTCTTAATTATCATCAACAAGAGTATCAGCATCAACAACAATATCATCAGCATCAAGCTCAACAACAACAACAACAACAAGCTCAACAACAGGGTGTGGGTATCCTTGGAGGTAATTTATTCGACGATGCTATGGACATAAGCTTACCGGAAAGTGATGGAGAAGTAGAAGAAAGAAGAGAAAAAACTCTGCCAACTCCAATGAATACTTCGCATGCTAGAACAGATGAAGTAGAAGAATTGCGATATTATAAAATATCTAAAGCATTCAAAAACCATATTGCCACTTATGCAATTTTAAACAAAAAAGACCAACTTTTGTTGGAAGAATTTGTTGAAGAAAACAAAAATGTTTTTATGGAGAGACTTCAAGTGAATTTAAGTAAGCATGCAATAATTAAATTTCATGTAAGTATTGTGGCAGAATATATAAAAATTGTTGGAGAAGAATTGGAGTTGTGCATAATATCACATGTAGCCAAAATGAGTTTGCTGACGAAGGCAGATAGCATTGAAGAGTTATTCCGTAAGCAGGTTGCGGAGATTTCAACCAAAATGTCCGAATTTGAAGAGCGAGATTCTGGTTGGACTTTGTCACGCATAGTCCGAGCAGAAATTAACATCAACAAATCTTCGCTCGTCAAAGGATCGAACTGGATATCCACACCTGGAAAATTAGAAAGAAAAAAAGCTTGCATCAACATTGAAAATGATGATGACTACTGCTTCAAGTGGTGTCTAATCGCTGCCATGGATACTACCAAATATGATCATGCAAAACGTTGCAGTTCTTATAATATTCAAGACATTGCTGCAGAGACGATTGTTACGCGAAATGGTGTAGCGTTAAATTTCAAAAATTTACGCTTCCCATTAGGATTAAACAAAATAAAAAAGTTTGAGGTGAACAATCCAGCAATAAGTATTAACGTATTCGGCTATGATGAGGGGGCCAATCAGATTATTGGTCCTTATTATGTCACCAAGGACGAAAAAAATAGCCATGTAAACTTGTTGCTTTTGGAAAATGGTGAAGTTCATCACTACATTTTGATAAAGAACATATCAAAGTAAGTTAAAAAAATTATACTACACTTTAATTTAATGATACATATACTTCTTTTATATATTTTATAATATATACGTTTTACTTATAAACTTTTATTTTACTTTTTATTATTTACAGACTTTTGACAAATCAGATAACCACCAATAGGCATAAGCTTCACTTCTGCAATAGCTGTCTCCAATATACTCATACGGACACCATCATGAATACTCATAAGGAGGAATGTGGGAAGATAGTCACAACTATGCCATCAGGTGAGGATGCCATTCTTAGTTTTAAGGGACATCAACGAAAAATGGATGTCCCTTTTGTTATTTACGCGGACTTTGAATGCGTATTAGAGGATATAAGTAATAGTGTAAGTAGTAAAACAAATTTAATAAAAAAGCACACACCTTGTGCCTTTAGTTATTTTATTAAGTGTCTCCATAGTAATAATTTAGATAAGCTTAGAATATATACGGGGGAAGATGCCTCCAAAAAATTTGTAGAATATTTAATTAAGGATTGTGAAGATATATATAATAACTATTTAGTTAACAATAGACAAATGGATACTTTATCCCCTTCAGATACTTATAATTTTTATAGTGCGGTGAATTGCCATATTTGCCAAAAATTTTTAGGCAAAGATCGTGTTAGAGATCACTGCCACATTAGTGGCAAATTTAGAGGCGCAGCCCACAATAAATGTAATTTAAATTACCAAATTCCCAAATTTATACCAGTTTACTTCCACAATTATTCAAATTATGACTCACATCTTTTCATTAAAGAATTAGGTGAAATTTCATTGCAACTGAAAGTACTCCCTCTCAATAAGGAACTTTATATATCCCTCTCCCAATTCTCAGAAATGAGTGATGGCCATAAGCTTGAAATAAGATTTCTTGATACTATACGCTTTATGGCTGAGAGTTTGGAATCATTAGCCTGCAATTTGTCGGATAATGATTTCAGCACTATAAGGTCCTTATTTCAATCAGAAAAAGAATTTCAGCTTATTAAGAAAAAAGGTATTTTCCCATATGAGTACCTAAATTCATTCGAAAAACTAGATGAATGCCAGCTGCCTTCACGCAGTGATTTTTTTAATAAGTTGAATAATAAAGAGTGTTCTTTAGAGGAATACTCACATGCTGTAGAGGTATGGAATACTTTTGGTTGTGAAACAATGAAAGATTACATGGAACTTTACTTAAAAACAGACGTCCTCTTACTGACAGATATTTTCGAGAACTTTAGAAAAGTTTGTAAGGGTATTTATGAGCTCGATCCTTGTCAGTATTATACAGCACCTGGCCTTTCCTGGGATGCAATGCTCAAATATACAAAAATTGAGTTAGAATTATTGACAGACATAGACATGTACAATTTTATGAAAAAAGGTATACGTGGGGGGATAGTACAGTGTAGTCAAAGATATTCGAAAGCAAATAATAAATATTTGCAAGATTTCGACAAAGAAAAGCCCTCAGAATTTCTCGTCTATTTAGACGCTAATAATTTGTATGGATGGGCGATGTCGGAATATCTTCCTCATGGTGGGTTCAGATGGTTATCACAAGACGAGTTGAATCTGGATCCAAACAGCATAGCTGATAATGGAACAGACGGTTATATTTATGAGGTTACGTTGGATTATCCCTCTCATTTACACGACTTGCATAATGATCTTCCTTTTTGCGCTGAAAATAAGAAACCTATGCAAGCGAAGTATAGCAAGTTGATAACCGATTTCTCTACAAAGCAATCATATGTGATACACTTTAGAGTTCTAAAACAGTGCTTAGAATATGGTTTAGTTTTAAAGAAAACTCATCGTATTCTAGCATTTAAACAATCTCCATGGTTAAAAGGCTATATTGACCTAAATACCAGACATAGAGCCACTGCTAAAAATGCTTTTGAAAAAAATTTTTTCAAACTACTTAATAATGCAGTGTATGGTAAAACCATGGAAAATGTGGACAAGAGGAGAGATGTTAAAATTGTTAATAATTGGGAGAAAACGAATCGGAATCATTTGGGTGCCCAAGATTGGATATCAAAACCAAATTTTCATAGTTTATCTATATTTTCCGAAGATCTTGTAGCAATCGAAATGACTAGAGTCAAAACCTGCTACAATAAACCAATTTACTTAGGATTTTGTGTACTCGAGCTGTCAAAATGGAAAATGTATAATTTCCATTACGGGTACATGCAACCTAAGTTTAAGACAAACCTCTCATTAAACTATATGGATACTGACTCTTTTATATATTCAATAAAGACTGACGACTTTTACGCTGACATAAAAAATGACATACATGAACAATTTGACACATCGGACTATCCTACAGACAATATTTATAATTTCCCAATAGTAAATAAAAAAGTAATTGGTATGATGAAGGATGAAAATTGCGGTAAGATAATGACAGAGTTTGTTGGGCTGCGCTCAAAAATGTATTCATTTAGTGTAGAAAACCAAGATGATATTAAAAAATCGAAGGGGGTAAAGAGAGCCATATTAGATAAATATAGTTTAGCTACATATAAGAATTGCTTATTTAATAAGATTAATGTATATGATAGTATGTTAACATTTAAATCTAAGCTACATCAATTATATACTAGCGAATTAAATAAGGTAGTATTAAGCTATGGAGATGATAAGAGAAAAATTAGATCAAATAATATAAACACTTATGCATGGTATCATTTTCGTATTAAGGAAACTAACCCTGAATACGAACTTGACATGTTGCTAGATGAGATTGCTAAAATGCAAGAAAATCTTAGTTAATTAGTTAAGAAAAAATATTGTATATAAAATCCTATTTATTAAGAAAAATTGTTGTATATAATATCTTAGTTAATAAGAAAAAATATTGTATTTATATCCTATTTAATCAGAAAAATTGATGTATATAAAATCTTATTTATTAAGAAAAATTATTGTATTGTTGTTAAAATGAATGTAAAAAAAGTCTAAGAAATATTATTGTATTTAAATTCTATTTATTAAGAAAAGTTATTGTAAATAAACTATTGAAAAAAGAATGGAAAATGTGAGTGGTTTTTTTTATTTCTTTATTGACTTTACTTCGTTGGATCAAAAATTTTTGTTTTTTGCTTATTTGCAAATTCTTGTTTTCATGTCGCTTAAACATGCACAGTCTTGTTTTCAGGTTACTTAAACATGCACAGTCTTGTTTTCTTTGAGAGGTTCTGCACAAGAGAGATTGAATTTCACAATATTATGAAATTCAATTAGATATTTTCATAAAGAGAAATAATTTAGATAATCGGATAAATCCTCATATTTTTCACTACATACAAGTTTCTGTTATTTTATATTCGAACAGATGATTCCTAGTTTTCCTTTAGAAAAAAATAATACAAATCAAGGAATATTTTTATAATTCAATTTTATTTTATTTTATTATTTATACAATTTAATTTCGTTTTTATTTTATTATTTATACAATTCAATTTCATTTTTATTTAATTTATTTATAATGATGGAAACATTTCGTAATAGCCAATTATTAGATGTTCTAGTATATTTTTTCTTAAAAAATATATGGTACATCTGCAAGTATCAGGTCCCTCCTCACACTCAGGATGATACCAAGGACAGCTGGGGAAGTGTCCTTCAGTGTTGTCTTCATCTTCCATGACACCATATTCTTCATTCTCATCCAGCATATTTTGGAAACATCTTATCATCTCCCAATGATCAAAAAGCCTGAAGCTTTCAAAATCTGTTATAAATTGATTAAGAGTACGTCTAATTTGGCTCATTTTATTTGCTGATGAATGAATGATGATGAATGTTGGAAGGTTCCTTTAAGACTAATTTGTTCTGTAAATTTTTAAAATATCTATATGGTCTTTAAAATATCTATACTATCATCTCTATGTCATATTTCTTTTTAGCACTCTATCTCTCTCTAACCCTTTTCTCTCTATTCCATATTTCTTTTTTACTACTCTATCTCTCTCTCTAACCGTTTTCTCTCTATAACTATCTCTTTCTGTCTATCACTATCCCCCACTTATTCACTATTTCACCATAATTATTTTCGATTAGCCTTTTTGAAGTCATCATCACTACTTTTAAGATCATTTCCAGTTAAACATTCAGAGTAACAAGAAGTATCTAAATAAAATATAAAAAATAAAAAAATGGACTCCACAACAAATCTAATTGCAAAATTTAATGCTCTAAATAACAAAACTTTAATACACGTAAAGGAGCTTGATTCTTCAACGAAATATACAATTCGAAATGTGTTACGTGTAACAACTAAATATGGACCAACCCTAAAAGTTGAAATGAATAAACACATAATGTTCCTGCCCAAACGATATAATATTTTAACTGATGACGATATCAAAGATCTCTCAAGCGGATCATATTGCCTAAGTAGAGAAGGTGAAGAAAACCTAATTGTCGAGAGTGAGCTGAGTGAATTTCTAATTCAAAATTCCCAATTTCCTGTTTGGCAATAATATATTAATTATGTATTTTAAATTATGAATAAAAAGACATTAAAGAGTTTTGTAAAATATAAATTTTTGTGTTTTATTTAATATTTTCAGTTATTTCATAAAGAAATTTAAGACATAAATGTCCACAGGTAAATGTATTGAAATTCTGATGCTGATTATAGTTGTATTTTATATTTGCACCAAGATATTTGACTACTTCCCAAGGAGGTTGTAAGTTTCCAAAGCTGTCGAAATATTCTTTTTCATTGTTGTTTTTATAGTATGCTACCCAATGTGTACCAGGTCCTGTTGATACATCTAAGTTGATTATTCCACATTCAATTTTCTTTGTTCGTTTTGGTAGAGTATTCAACATGAAAACTCCTCTAAAATATGGAATTTTTATAGAGAAACGGTTTAGGTCCACATCAGATAGTGGTCTGTTGGGCAGCATCTTTAAGAGTTTTTTGATTTCTCTTTGTGAACTAAACCATAACCTTTTTTATATGGTTTTAAGTAAAGTCCTTTTCCCACTGCTATAGATTCCATCGCTTTATTATGTCTAGTTGCTTCATCAAGTTGATTTTTTGCATTCTTTGTTGCATTTACAGCTTTAGCTATGGCAGCACCCCCAGTTGTTAGACTACCAATTGCACCCAGAGCAGTTAAAATCGGTATTAGAGGTAAAAAACCACCGATTTTTGGAACACGTATTACACGTGGAACTACAATTTGAGACTTTCTTCCTTTTAATGATTTGTTAATAGTTTTTCGTGCAATTTTAATAGCTGAGTTAATATCTAATGGTTTTTCCTTCTTTAGTATTTTCGTTGCAGCTATAATTGATGTTCTAAACAGTTTTTTATCATTTGGCTTGTTCTTTTTAGCATTTTTCTTTTTCTCCACACCCATACCAAATTTAGTTTTGGTTTTCATTGCGTTAGTAACCATATATGCAAATGATTTTTCTGCAAGACTACTGTCTTTTGCTAAAACTCGATTCCAAGCTGAATTTTCAAGTATTTTATCAGCTTTATGTCTAGTACTTAAATCCTTATTTTTTGAATACGCAATATCGTGATTTTTACAAGCAGAGTCCAATAAGTTAATACCTTTGTCACCTCGATTTAAACGTTTTTGTAGTTTTGTTCCAGGTCCACAGTACTGATACCCCGGAAGATGAAGCTCAACAGGTAGAGAGTTTATTATTTTATCTACTATACCTCCTCCAACGAAGGTGTTTTTATGACTAAACGTTTTCTGATATCGTATAACCATATTATCTAATTTTTTCTATAATAAGAGGTAACATTTATAAAATGTATTTAGTTACAAAAATGCAGTTAGTGAAACAACATAAAAATATTTTAGTTCGTAATATTGACGATTCAGTCAACATCACTTCAAAAATAAAGCATAGCCCCCTCTTACCAAATTCTATTCGTGCTCTAATAGTTGGACCATCCAATTGTGGAAAGACTAATGTTATGATTGGCTTACTAGAAAGTCCTAATGGACTCAAGTTTGAAAACATCTATTTATACTCAAAATCTCTATATCAACCCAAATATGAATACCTGAAGAAACTAATTTCACCAATTAAAGGAATGGGATATTATACATTTACAGATAATGAATCAGTTATTCCACCTGACGAAGCTAAAACTAATTCAATTATGATATTTGATGATGTTGCATGTGAAAAGCAGAATAATATACGTACATATTTTTGTATGGGGCGACATAGGGATGTCGATTCATTCTACTTGTGTCAAACTTATACTAGAATTCCCAAGCATTTAATAAGAGACAATGCCAATGTTATTATAATGTTTAAACAAGATGAGACAAATATGAAGCATGTTTATAGAGATCATGTTGGTGGCGATATGAGTTATGAAAAGTTTCATGAGATTTGTCGAGAGTGTTGGAAGGATAAATATGGATTTTTGGTGATTAGCAAAGATAATGAATTAAATGATGGACGCTACAGAAAGCAATTTGACTATTTCATAACTATATAAACTACTCTTCATAAACATTTACTTTAGTTATTAATCTAACTTTAAGCTTGATACATCTATTTGCTATAACCTCATCTGATACCTGATAAGCTGATCTGAAAACCAGACCAGCTACCTAATAAGCTGATTTGATACCTGATAACCTGATCTGAAAACCAGACCAGGTACTGATAAGCTGATCTGAAAACCAGACCAGGTCCTAAAAAGCTGATCTGAAAACCAGACCAGGTCCTGAAAAGCTGATCTGAAAACCAGACCAGGTCCTAAAAAGCTGATCTGAAAACCAGACCAGGTCCTGAAAAGCTGATCTGAAAACCAGACCAGGTCCTGAAAAGCTGATCTGAAAACCAGACCAGGTCCTGAAAAGCTGATCTGAAAACCAGACCAGGTCCTAAAAAGCTGATCTGAAAACCAGACCAGGTCCTGAAAAGCTGATCTGAAAACCAGACCAGGTCCTAAAAAGCTGATCTGAAAACCAGACCAGGTCCTGAAAAGCTGATCTGAAAACCAGACCAGGTCCTGAAAAGCTGATCTGAAAACCAGACCAGGTCCTGAAAAGCTGATCTGAAAACCAGATCAGCTCCTGATAACCTGATCTGAAAACCAGACCAGCTCCTGATAAGCTGATCTGATAGCTGATAGCTGATCTAATAGCTGATACCTGATCTAAAAGCTGATACCTTTTATTTATTAAACATGGATGAGAAAATTTTAAAACAGTTGGTGTTGACAAGAAATGTCTTGAAGAAAAAGCTTCGTAGTATAAAAACTGGTGAAATAGATACACGTGAACAACTAAGAGATACATTTAAACCTATAACAGAACCACTGAAAGAATTCATAAATAGTTCTAAGAAAATTAAAAGAATTCCCATTAAAGAAGAAAATAAAATGAAGACAGAATTTGAAAATAATACAAGTTTAAAGTCTGAAAAACCATCACTCAAGATAGAGACAAGTACACCAAAGAAACTAGCAGAAGGAACAATATTTGATAATACCACCTTATTTAATGATACTAATTCTAAAAATGATGATGATGACGATGATGATGAAGATGATTTTTACTCACAAACTTCCAATACAGAAGATACTTATACTGATTTATCAGTCTTGGAAGAAAGAAATGAATTAGATACAAACTATGGACCACATAAAGATTTCAATAATGAATGGAAATTTGGTGATAGTAAACTTACACTTAGTGAACATAAAATACAAGTTGGTGGCCAAATATGGGCTCTAACACCTGGACTATTTTCTCTAATGTTTTATAAAATACCAAAAAATTATGATAAATTTGAACTCGAAATCTATAAAAAGATTTTAATTACTACTAATGCATATAGAAGAGACTATAAACCTGATGGTCAAATTAAGGGTACTAGAGGATATAAATATAAACATATTATTAAGAAATTTATTGACGAGAAAAACCAGGATAATTTACCCGAATCAACAGGATCTAAGCATAAAGGTAGCTATTTAGGTGATGGAATGATGGAATTTAACACCCATAAGCCCAACTATATATACTGGGATGATCCAAATGAGCTAGTAGATCGACTTCGACTACTGCTCGCATCACAAGCTGCAGGTCATAATAATCACAATAACGAGATTATATCAATTATTGAAGAACTACGTGAAGCTAATATAATACATTAACTTTAATAAAGTATATAAAGCATGTCTGTTGATAAATTTGGACATTATTTAAACGATACTAGCAACATAGTTTCTTTGAAAAATGCACCTAAACTGCTGGGGTTCTTTGTGGATACGAACAACAACATTGATGTCCAAAACAAAAGGATCAAAAATGTTGCAAAAGCTGTGGAGGAAAACGATGTTATCAATAAATTGTTTCTGCAAACTCAAATCGAAAAACTAGAAGAGAAATTATTAGCATACTTTAAGAGAGACAGTACTATAATTCAAGAAAATATTCAAATGCAAATTGAGGATCTACATCGCGAAACAAAATTAGATATAGAAGAAAATTATAAAATTGAAAAAGATATTCTAAAAATTAAAACATCCTTTGAAGAACAAATTGAACAGCTTAATGAGAAAATTTATAGATTAGAAAATTACATGTTTGTATCAATAGCTGAAAGTGCTTCAACTAGATCACAACACTCTCCAAAAAATCTCTAAAAACAACTTAATGTCTTCAAAAAGAAATTTAGTAAACGAACTCCATAAGCAAGCACGAAAACATTTTGTGCGTCGCAGAGTTGTAATGAAAGGAATAGATGATCTTTGGCAAGCTGATTTAGTTGAAATGGGGAACTATTCTAAAGAAAATAGAAATTATCGATTTTTGCTGACTGTAATTGACACATTCTCAAAATTTGCATGGGCAGTACCGCTAAAAACAAAAACTGCACTTGAAACAACTAACGCAATGGAAAATATTTTTGTATTGGGGCGAATACCAAAAAACATACAAACAGATGATGGTAAAGAATTTTTCAACAAACACTTTGAAAAATTAATGCATAAATACAACATTAATCACTACTCAACATATAGCATTATGAAAGCATCAATAGTAGAACGATTTAATAGAACACTGAAAGGAATGATGTGGAAAGAATTTAGCTTTAATGGTTCTTATAAGTGGATTGATATATACAAAGATTTACTTAATACCTACAATAGAAAAGTTCATCGTACCATTAAAATGCCTCCAATTAAAGTCAACTCAACAAATGAGGAAAAGCTGCTAAATACAGTATACAGTCATATGAAAATGTATAAAATGTCAAAATTTAATGTAGGAGATCATGTACGCATAAGCAAATATAAGCATACATTTGAAAAAGGTTATACTCCAAATTGGACTACAGAAATTTTTACAATTACAAGAGTTCAAAATACAAATCCTGCAACATACATATTAGAAGACTATCTTGGTAATCCTATTAAAGGTGGATTCTATACTGACGAACTTTCAAAAACCAGATTTCCAAATACATATCTAGTTGAAAAGGTGCTTAAAATTAAAGGGAAGGAGGTATATGTTAAATGGCTGGGATTTTCTAATCAACACAATTCTTGGATAAGTAAAGATGAAATATTATAGATGAAAGAAAAACTAAATCAACAACAACATCATAGCAAAACAATAATAGCATTAATATTAAGAAACAAATGTTAATTTTAAAATAAGAAAATGAAATAAATATGTAAATTATGCTTATAAACCATACTGTCTACTAAACTTTATTTAATTGTAATCAGTCTGTTATAATGTCAATAACACTTACTCTGAGCTCTAACTCATCAGAATTATCTGCTAGTTACTTTCCTCCTATTGAATTACATGATGCATATGAGTGTGCTCTAACTGATTTTCATTCATACAACAGTATTCCAAATGTAGACACCTACAACAATATGTTTCATATAGGAGAATATACAATAGAAATACCAATTGGATCTTACGAACTAAATGATATAGTTGATTTTATAGAAGAGCAATACAAACTACTCTGTCCAGCAAATAAGATTTTTATTGAAGCTAATAACAATACAATGCAAGTTAAAGTTAATAGTTCCAAGGATACTGTATATTTTAATAAAGACAATACAATTGGAAAACTTTTAGGATTCAATAGCAAAATCCTAACACCAAACCAATATTATTATTCAGATCTTCCAGTTAATATTTTTAAAGTAAATCTCTTGCGAGTTGAAAGTAGTATCGCTATTAACACATATATGAATAGCTCCAAATCGCATACACTTCATGAATTTCCGATTAATGTGCCTCCAGGCTATAAAATAGATGAGGTTCCAAGAAATCTTATCTATTTACCTGTGAACACCAGAGAGATAAGTTCACTAGCGCTGCGCGTAGTTGATCAACACGGTGATTTAATTAATTTCCGAGGAGAGGAAATTACAATACGAATACATTTAAGGCCAACTAAATAATGCTAATATACAACACAAATACCTTAAAAAATATAGCAACAAGAACAACATCAACATTAAAGCGATCAGTACAACAGAAAGCATTAACAACATCAAATAAAAATTTTCTAAAGTCCTTGAATTTTAAATTGAAGACAAAATGAGTTCAATAATAGATGTCTTAGATAAGCCCTTGTCTGATGAGAATATAATCAAAAAGGACTATCATACATATGTACCATACTTACAATCTTACAACAATAATGATGAAATTAGAATTTCAATACAAAATCAAGATTTGTACGTGCTACCCAGTGAAAGCTACATTTATGTAGAAGGTTTTGTTGCTGATGATAATAACTCTAAATCTTCTTCATCATCGGACAACTTTATATTAAAAAACAACTTTGTGGCATATCTATTTGATGAAATTCGCTATGAGCTCAATGGAATTGAAATTGATCATACAAGATATTTAGGAGCCACAAGCACCATAAAAAATTTGGTTTCTATGTCACCAACAGAAAGCAACGTGATGCAAAATGCTGGATGGAACAAAATTGACGATGTCACTCTTGTAAATGGCTTTTTCAATTTCTATGTACCTCTAAAAATGCTTCTAGGATTCGCTGAAGACTACAACAAAGTTATACTAAATGGAAAACATGAATTGATACTCTTGCGCAATAAGAACGACGAAGATCTTGTACGCTCGAGTGTTTCTACTAAAAAAGCTAAACTTACAATTTCACTAATCTCATGGAGAATCCCACATGTTCAATTATGCGACTTTAGCAAATTGAATATGATTAAAATTATTAACAATGGTGCTTCTATACCTATGGCATTTCGCAGTTGGGATTGTCATGTCAATCCACAATTAAATATGGGAACTAGCCATATTTGGAATGTTAAACTAGCTGCAAATAGAGAACGCCCTCGTTTTGTATTGATTGCTTTTCAACAAGAAAATAAGTTTGTTCATTGTGATTTGACTAATTTAAAAGTACATTTAAATTCAGTCTCATATCCATATGATGATCTTAACATAAAGTTCAAAAATGAACGATATGCAATTCTATATGATATGTATCTAAGATTTCAACAAAGCTACTATATGAAAGAATCTCAACCGCTTCTAACTGCATCAGAGTTTAAGACAAAAGCTCCTATTATTGTAGTAGATGTCAGTCATCAGAATGAATCACTCAATAATGGACCGATTGATATAAAAATAGAGTTTGAAACAGCAACTAATATTGGAGCAAAAACATCAGCTTACTGCATTCTTATTCATGATCGTATATTAGAATATGTACCTATCAAAGGACAAGTGCGAAAAGTCTTATGAATTGACTAATATGGAAAACAACATAATTTTCATAGACGTACAAGGTTTCAAAAATAATTCAAATGATTTCATCGCAAAAGAAGTAGCAATTGTTTTCAACAATTATGAATATAACAATTTCATTATAAAACCCCCATTTGATATCAAATGCTTATCAATAGAAAAGCAAAGAGAAGCAAAGTGGCTAACAAAAAACTATCATCACCTAAGCTGGACTGCTGGATCAGTTTCATTTCAAAGCGTTTGCAATTTTATAAAAGCCAACGCAAGATGTTCTAAAATTTATGTAAAAGGTGAAGAAAAAAGACGATGGTTGGAAAAAATTTTATGCCGAAAAATTTTTAACGTTGAGGATATAGGCTGCATCAACTTTAAACAAATGGAAATCAAGTATCCAGAATATTTTTATTGTAATTATCATAAATTTGGTGCTTGCGCACTAAAAAATGCTATTTTACTAACAAAAGAAATGTCTTGCTTTAATTAAACTTTTTCACTTTTTAAAATATGAATGTATGTATTATTATAAAATTTTATAAAATTTTAAACAATAAATGTATAAAAAATAAAATGAAATAAAATGTGTTTTCTTATTTCAAATAAAAACTACATAAAGGAAAGAGAAGGAAGTGGGGAGAAGGAGAAATTAACTTTTTTGCTTACTTGCAAATTCTTGGTTTTTGTTTCTCTGCTGTTGAGTGTACTTAGTTTGCTGCTTTAAAATAATCGTAGACAAAGAAAATGACTACCTTGCAAAATATATATGTATTCTACAAAATATTCCACGCACAAATACCCACGATCACACATTCATACATGCACACATACATGCACACATACATACATACACATACATACACATACACATACATACATACATACATATTTCTTAAACAAATACACAAAATATTAAATTACCCGCGACTATCAAGCTGGACCCCCCACACACAAGTATGGGTGTTCACATACATGTGAACACAAGTATGGGTGTTCACATACATGTGAACACATAAATAAATATTTTCTCTGATATTACTGATATAGTATTACGATAACAAATTTATACAGTCTGGCAACACTGGCAATTTTCCCTTTGGTATTAGAAAATAATAATCATGTTTTGCCGTCGGCATTTGGAAAAATAATTACGTTTTGCCGTCGGCATTTGGAAAAATAATCATATATTGCCGTAGGCATTAGGAAAAATATTCATATATTGCCGTAGGCATTAGGAAAATCATGTATTGCCGTAGACATTAGGAAAAATATTCATACATTGCCGTAGGCATAAGGAAAAAATAATTTTCACTATTTCACGCCCATTAGTATAAGGAAAAATCATATTCATGATTTTCCCGTCGGCATATATACTTATGAAATATTAATCTTATGAAACCCCTTAATCCACCCCACAAACATACACACATACAAATTCCCACGGTAATAAAAAACTGGACTTATTAAACCACCCTCGTATGTATTAAACAAACAAAACCCCTTATGTAAACAAAAAATTCCTTATGTAAACAAAAAGTTGGACGGACTTATTGACCCACCCTCGTAGGGTATCAAATTTCACAAATTTCCAAGAATTTTAAAATTTGGGTAATTAAAATTTTAAAATTTCAAAATTTTAATTGGCGCAGGAGTGGCAATTCACTACTACTTCCTATATTTAATTTATATTTATTTAAAGTTGATGCAGCTTATATTCTTTCTTAGAAATATTTTGATATAAAATTGTATCCAGCAGTAGGCTTTTTTTAATAATCTTTTACATTTATTTTAGAACATCTTGCATTGTCCTTTATACATTTATAAACATTTTTAAATTAAACTGATCCAGTAGTCCAGCTTATGTAATGATAGTTTTTTGTTAGCCAGCTTGCTTCTTTTTCTATTTTTTATTGATTATTGAGTTTAATAATGAATTTATTATATTCGTAATTGTTGAAAACAATCGCTACTTCTTTTCCAATGAATTCATTTGAGTTATTTTTTAAACCTTGTACGTGTATAAAAATTATGTTATTTTCCTTATTGCTTAATTTATAAGACTTAGAATTTGACCTTTGATGGGTATATATTCTAGTATATGATCATGAATAAGAATGCTGTAAGCTGATGTCTTTGCTTACTATTCAAATTAAAATTTTATACAATTGCCTCGCTATTGAATAAAAGGAGCTTTTATCTTAAACTCTGGTACAGGTAGAAGCGCTTGAGATTCTGTCATATACTACCTTTGCTGGAATCTTAGATACATATAATAACTATATAGAATTGCATAATCTTAATTTTTAAATTTTATGTTAGGATCATCATCATATGAATATGAGACTGAACTTAAATGTACTTTTAAATTAGTTAATTCATAATGAACAATCTTATTTTCTTCTTAAATAGCGATCACCAGAAAACAAAGTCTGACCGCTCAACTACTCCTCTAGTATAAAAGATGAGTTTGGATGTCAGTATTTCTGTCTTTTCTTTGTCAACTTTATGGATAATTAAATTTTAATCATTTTATTCTTCTAATTGTGTTACTTCATACTGATAATACGTTTAAGTAGATTAATAATTATATGTTTATTTTATGAAGGGTGAGCGCCTAAGTCTTTTATTTGATATTCTGGATGAAGTATTTTTCCCCCATTTTATTAGAGTTCAGCGTATTGCGTTTATATTTCTAATATATTTAAGTGAGCTTTTTGTACCAGTCAGACAGAGTGTAATTGTCAGTTGGTCAGTCAGTCTCTCTTTTTATTAATTTTGTCTTCTAATGTGTCACTACTATTTTTCCAGATTTTACTACTTGAAATGGAGAATATTTGTATAATTTTAAAAGTATTAATATATACATACATATAGGTAAATATATGTATGTATGTAGAAATTAGTTAATATACAAGGAAATACATGTTTAATAATCAACTATTCTAGAAAATCGATCTAAAATAACACAGTTACCTCCATCATCAATTTACCGTCACTGTTTTAATAAAGTGTTAGAAACATTGGAATATCTGTTTTGGGTGAATTTTTTCTTCAAGTGTTTCTAACTAAGGTTTGGTGGTTGACCCCTTGACATTATTTTGGTTAACGTAGGCTGCGTTGCATTGCATTCAGATGTAATCATTTATCAGTTAGAAAAGGTCCTCATTACCATCAATCATACCTGTATATAATACATTCATGAGTTGAGTTGATCCAGATACAATTGCTGTCTACAAGTTTAATATTTTGCTAGCATGCATTCTATTGATAGTGATGCGAGAGTCCGACATTTAGTGGTGTTTTAATTAAAAATCTATACTATTAGAGTTACGAATTCACCCTTTTGAATTTTTAACAAAGTAGATACATATCTATTTCATTTGCCACAAAGTCTTAAAATTTCTTTCTTGGTAAACTTATTTTATTCTTTCGAGGTTAATATCAATTGTTGCCTCTTTAAGAACATATTAGACCATATTTGGATGCCATTTCTTGACGGCTTGGTACCGGAAATCACAGAATTTTCAAACAAGTTGACGACCTCGAACATTTTGCACGTATTTTTTCATGTATTTTATGCCTGTATGTAGACTTTTTTCCTATGAATTTTGAATATTTTTGCTTTTATTCTTGTTATTATAATTATATTTTCATTTTTTATTTTTTGTATAAACATATTTATTAGCACCCTAAATATTGGCATAATTAATTTTTTTAATTTCTTCCCAAGTTTCCTCAAACCCAAAAAATGATGGGTGTATGTAGAGTTAATTCCTTAACTGTATATGTATATCATTCCACTTATATGAACCATTAATGCTAAATTCTTAACACATAATTCCTTTTAATGATCTATTAAATCATTCTACTATTGATGCTTTTATATTAAGTAATTTTAATCCTCTATTTATGCATGAATTTTGCAACGTTTATTAAAAATTTCTTTACCATCATCTATTTGTAAGTTTTTTGGTACTCGTACCATGTCAAAAATATTTTCCATTGTCTTGGTTTTTTCGAGTGCAGTTTTTATTTTCAACTATACTCACCATATAAACTTTGAAAATGTATCAGTTACAGTCTACAAAAATTAATAATTTCTATTTTCTCTAGAATTGCTATCCACTTCACATAAATCAGCTCCATAAAAGATCATCTACTTATTCCATTCATTATACCACTACAATACACAAACAATTTTCGAAATTTATTATGGAGTTCGTTTGCTAAATTTCTTTTTAAAGACATGGAGTTATTTTACAGTTTTTTTGGAGAGTGTTGAGATCTACTTGATACACTTTCAGCTATTTATACTAAAATGTAGTTAATTTTCCAATCTATAAATTTTATCACTCAGCTGTTCAATTTGTTTGCAAAAGATGATTTAATTTTTAGAATGTCTTTTTCAATTTTATACCTATCTTCTATCGTTAATTTTATTTCACACTCCACTCCATCATGTTTTAAAATTTTCTCATCCATGGTTAATAATATTAAATAAGAGGTATCAGCTATTAGATCAGGTATCACCTATTACATCAGGTATCAGCTATGAAATCAGCTTATCAGGAGCTGGTCTGGTTTTCAGATCAGTTTATCAACAGCTGGTCTGGTTTTCAGGTCAGCTTATCAGGAGCTGGTCTGGTTTTCAGATCAGTTTATCAACAGCTGGTCTGGTTTTCAGATCAGCTTATCAGAAGCTGGTCTGGTTTTTAGATCAGCTTATCAGGAGCTGGTCTGGTTTTAAAATCAGCTTATCAGGAGCTGGTTTGGTTTTCAGATCAGCTTATCAGGAGCTGGTCTGGTTTTCAGATCAGCTTATCAGGACCTGGTCTGGTTTTCAGATCAGCTTATCAGGAGCTGGTCTGGTTTTAAGATCAGCTTATCAGGAGCTGCTCTGGTTTTCAGATCAGCTTATCAGGAGCTGGTCTGGTTTTCAGGTCAGCTTATCAGGAGCTGGTCTGGTTTTCAGATCAGCTTATCAGGAGCTGGTCTGGTTTTCAGATCAGCTTATCAGGAGCTGGTGTGGTTTTCAGATCAGCTTATCAGGTTTTATTCTAGTTTTCAGATCAGGTTATCAGGTATCAGATCAGTTTGTCGGGTAGCTGATCTGTAAATTAGATCAGGTTTTTAAAAGCTGTTGAGATTTTCAGATCAGGCTATCTGTTTCAGATTGGGTTATCAGTTTACAAGTAGCTGGACATTTATAACATTTAGATGAATGAAGTTTAAGGTCAGATCAAATGCGAAAAACTATACTGTTATGTAGTCAAATTATTTTCTAAGACGATCATCACTTTATTTAGTATCTTTGCTTATAATCAAAATTCCATATTTTTAATTCCATCATGATTTATATTTTTCTCATCTTACTTAAACATTGTAATTACATTGTGATTATTTCCTATCAAATGTTTGGTGATTCTGGTATAATATGCTTCTCATACACAACATTGTTAAATATCATATTGGTATTACTTCTAGCTTCCTTAAAAGAAATAACAGATTCATTATCTCTAAATGTGTAATACACATGTCTTTCATTAATGAAATTAATTTCTACAGGTATTTATATTTAGGTTGTTAGAGATTTTTAGTTTAAATATGAAGATGTTTTCAAGTTTTAGTCTATTAGAACTGTCTAGCCAACCAATCATAACATTATTATTTTTTTTATTTATTTTTTTTTCGCAATTTGACAGACCAACTATTCTTGCACGAACAGAAATTGATAGAAGGGAACTATGATTTATTTTTGAGCTAACGTTTGATGACTCATCAATATTTCGTACCATCCTATATTTAGGTTGTTTTACTAACCAAATTTCTTGTAACTAAATACATTTTATAAATATTATCTCTTATAATTCTTCTAATATTTTGACCTCTTTTTATTATAATTTTCTCTGATTTTATTAAGCTTAAGGTCTCTTGAAAATATTTTCTATAATCTTGTAGCTGCATTATTTTATTTTTAATAATAACAGATAATGTTGTATACTCACAATCACAATGGAAAATATTTTTGAAATGGTACGAGTACCAAAAACATACAAACAGATGATGGTAAAGAATTTTTCAACAAACACTTTGGAAAATGAATGCATAAATACACCATTAATCACTACTCAACATATAGCATTATGAAAGCATCAATAGTAGAACTATTTAATAGAACACTGAAAGGAATGATGTGGAAAGAATTTAGCTATAATGGTTCATATAAGTGGATTGATATATACAAAGATTTACTAAGTGCATGAAATAGAAAATTTCATCCCATCATTAAAATATTTGCAATTATAATTAACTCAACAAATGAGAAAAGGGTGCAAAATACAGTAATTTGAAGGTGTACAAAATGTTGAAATTTAATGAAAATATAAATAAAATTAGAAAGGAAAAATCTAGTTTGTATTGGTTTTTTTGAAGGATTGATTAGGAACGTTAAGTCTCAGGGAAGATAATTAGCTTAATAGATATACTGAAATTCTCTAAACTTGATGGTCTGTATGAAATATTGTGAAAACTTAAGCGTTCAAAATATTCAGCAATACATCATGTTATCACTTTTTATAGTAAAAGTTGTACATTTTCCTTTTCGAAAGCTGTAGCACACAAAATTCTAAATTATGAGTATGGGGTTATTATAATAGATATTCACTCTGTTCATTTCTAGATAAACTAAGAAAATTGGACTTTGATATCCAATCTTTATGAATGTACAGTGTATGAATGGGTATCAAACAAACTTACTAAATAAATACAGACTTTAACTAGAATCATGCTGAAGCATGCATAAATTGTAAAATTGAATGTAAACAGATCTTACTTTATATCTGTATCTGTATGAATATGAAATAAATTTACCGAAAAAAATATTGGAAGCATGCCGAAGCATGTATAATTTAAAAAAATTCCTCATGTCATACTTTTATAAGGAAAGGAATTTTAAGACTTTGTGGCAAATGACATAGATACGTATCTACTTTATTAAAAATTCAAAAGAGTGAATTCGTAACTCTAATATTATAGATTTTTAATTAAAACAGCACTAAATGTTGTACTCTCGCGTCACTATCGATAGAAGCATGCTAAAGCATGCATGCTAGCAAAATATTAAACCTGTTAGAAGGTGATGAGATAGCTTTTTTCTAATCATTAATACAACGCAGCCTACGTTAACCACAATAACGTCAAGGAGTTTCCCACCAAACCTTATATAGAAACACTTGAAGTAAAAATTCTCCCAACCATAGATATTCCAATGTTTCTAACACTTTGTGAAAACACTGACGGTGAATTGATGATGGAGGTAAATGTGTTATTTTAGATCGATTTTCTAAACATGTATTTCTTTGTATATGAACTAATTTCTACGTACATACATATATTTACCTATATGTATGTATATATTAATATATTTAAAAATTACACAAATATTTTCTATTTCAAGTAGAAAAATTTTACTAAATAGTAGTGAAACATTAGAAGAAAAAATTAATTAAAAGAGAGACTGACTGCCCAACTGACAAGTACACTCTGTCTGACAGGTACCAAAAGCACTTAAATATATTAGAAATATATACGCAATACGGTAAACTTTAATAAAATGAGAAAAAAACACTTCATCCAGAACATCAAATAACAGCCATAGGCGCCACCCGTCATAAAATAAACATATACTCGTACATTATTAATGTACTTAAACATATTATCAATACGAAGTAACACAATTTGAAGAATAAAAAGATTAAAATTTAATTATCCACAACGCTGACAAAGAAAAGAGAGAAAAGCTGACATTCAAAGTCATCTTTTATACTAGAGGAGTAGTTGAGAGGTCAGACCTAAATTGTAAGAAAACGACTTCGTTTTCTGGTGATCGCTACTTAAGAAGAAAATAAGATTCTTCATTATGAATTAACTAATTTAAAAGTACATTTAAGTTCAGTCTCATATTCATATGAAGATGATCTTTACATAAAATTTAAAAATTAAGATTATGCAATTCTATATAGTTATTATATGTATCTAAGATTCCAGCAAAGGTAGTATATGAAAGAATCTCAAGCGCTTCTACCTGTACAAGAGTTTAAGATAAAAGATCCTTTTATTCAATAGCGGGGCAATTGAATAACATTTTAATTTGAAATAGTAAGCAAAGACATCAGCTTACAGCATTGTTATTCATGATCATATACTAGAATATATACCCATCAAAGGTCAACTTCTAAAAGTCTTATAAATTAAGCAATAAGGAAAATAACATAATTTTTATACACGTACAAGGTTTAAAAAATAACTCAAATGAATTCATTGGAAAAGAAGTAGCGATTGTTTTCAATAATTACGAATATAATAATTTCATTATGAAACTCAATAATCAATAAAAAACAGAAAAAGAAGCAAGCTGGCTAACAAAAAACTATCATTACATAAGCTGGACTACTGGATCAGTTTAATTTAAAAATGTTTATCATTACATAGTATAAAACAAAGTCGCTTTTTCTGTCCCTATATCCTCATGTATGCTTAAATCTTTAAAACTACACAACGGATTTTGATGCGGTTTTTTTAAATAGATAGAGTGATTGAAGAGGAAGGTTTATACGTACAATAACATCCATTAAATAGTGGGGAAACACTGTTATTTTTGAGGTTTCTAATGTGATGTCGTAAATAATTACATTTTTTCCGCTTAAATTGCAAACACAGGCTGAACCCTACGAGATTTATGCAAATAATGTGCTAAGTATTGTACACGTTGAAAAGGTCTACCGAAAACTCCGCTATGGTATATGTCTATCTCTTATGGATATCGCACAATAACATTTTTAACCGACTTCAATAAAGCAGGATGTTATCAATTCGTGTGTATTTTTTTACTTTTTTTTAATGTTCGTACACGCCTAACTCGGTCATTTTTAAACCGATTTTCGAAATTCTTTTTTTCTGTTTGAAAGGGTTTGCCTGCAATTAGGTCCGATCATTTTTTTTTTAATCTGCAGGGAAAATTTCCTCCTCTATTCCATAACTCTGCTATTTGTGAACCGATTTTCAAAATTCTTTTTTGGTTTGAAAGAATTTTGCTTAAAGTTAGAACAAATTTCGTTGGGATATATTGAGCCAACCCTACCCCCACCAAAAAAAAATTTATTGATGATTACATAACTTCTCCATTTATGGACTGATTTTTAAAATTCTATTCTTTTTGTTTCGATATAATTTTCATAATTGCGTCCGTTTTGTAATCTTTTGGATTGATTCTTAGTATTGGAGTCAGTTTTTTTTGCCAGAATTATTTTGTCATTTACTTTTTACGACAAATAATGGCTAATTTTCGAAGCGATTTTAACCAGTAAATCATTAATCCTTATCTAATTAAATACCTTAAATACATTGTTGATATCATATAGAATGTTACTGCATATTGTAAAAGGCCCTACATCCTTTGCCCAGCTAAGCTTTAAAAAAGGTGAGATCTATCGGAAAAATTGCGTTAGCAGTTGGGTCATCCGGCATTTCCGCTACGCTTTTGGAAGGAGGCCGAAGCGCCCACTCTACGTTCAACTCCCGCTGAAAACTGTCACCGATGACAATAACAGCGTCTGTAGTATTTCTAAGCAGAGCAATACAGGAAAATTGATGCGTGACTGCTCATTAATAGTTTGGGACTAAGTTACCATGTCAAACAAGTCGTCTGTGGAGGCAGTGGATAGGACAATGCCCGATTTGCGCAACAAAAATTCAGCTCTGTGTGGATGTATAATTCTGTTCTCAGGAGATTTCCGTCAAATTCTACCAGTTGTGACTCGAGGAACACGTGCTGACGAAGTAAAGATCAAACCTTTCGCGACATGTCAATAAATTGTAGCTTAAAACTAATATGAGGGTTTCGTCATCTTCGCGTGAGAACAGGCTATTTCCTGATGCTGCTAAAAGTTGGCAATGGAGAGTTAACACAAAGTAAGGGAAGGATTAACCTAGAAAACATTTGTGTTTTGATAGACAACATCCAAGAGTTAGTCAACAATGTCTATCTTGACATTGATAACATAAGTTATGACAATATATTGGTTTAAAGAATGAGCGATTCTGTCACCAACTAACGTACAAGTAGATAAGGTAAATAAATTGATTCTTTCAAAGATTGATGCGCCGTCGAAAATATACTACTTGGTTAATACTGTTCTCGATTTGGAAGAAGCTGTTCATTTTCCTACAGAATTTCTAAACTCTTTGAACCCGTCTGGACTCCCTCCTCACAAAATGGTGTTGAAAGTAGGTTGTCCTGTTATTTTATTAAGAAACCTGAAACCACCTAAACTATGCAATGGCACGCGTTTGCTGGTAAAACCACTGAAAACTTTCATAATAGAGTGCTCAATACTCACAGGATGTGTTAGCGGAGAAGATGTATTGATTTCTCGGATTTACCCTCCCAATTTAAACGTTTACACTTTTCGGTAAATACATCTTTTGCAATGACCATTAATAAATCGCAGGGTCAAACTTTCAACGTTGCAGGCTTAGATTTTAGCGTTGACTGCTTTTCACATGGCCAACTGTATGTCGCTCTTTCAATAGTAATCTCTAGAGAAAACATGTTTGTATTGTTAAATGACAAGAAAGCTGTTATCATTGTAATATGTTAATTGTTGTAAAAATAAAATAAATAGGTAAAAACGTAAAAAGTAAATAAGTAAAAATGTAGTGTATTAATTTAGATATTCCAAAAATAGCAGGAAATAGCAGCGTGCGGGCCACCGGCAGTAATGAATAAATCAAAACTACTGGATCAATTTTAATAATTTTTTCATTGAATGACATAGCCTATATATTTTATACCCGTGCGAAGCCGGAGCGGGCCGCTAGTAAATGTATAAAGGACAATGCAAGATGTTCTAAAATAAATGTAAAGGATTATTAAAAAAAGCCTACTGCTGGATACAATTTGATATCAAAATTTTTCTAAGAATGAATATAAGCTGCATCAACTTTAAATAAATGTAAATTAAATATAGGAAATATTTCTATTATAGTTACTATTAGTCTAAAGTATGGTTTTTAAGGAATTCAGTTTTACTTAAAACAGAGCATACTCACAAACTTTTAAGTAAATACAGATAAAAATTAAATCAACGTTTTGTAATTTCAAATAAAAAAAAAGTATGAAGATATTTGACATATATACATAAAAGACCAGGCGAATATTTACAACATCAACAAAAGACCGCACATGACATAAAATTCAAGCACGGAGCCAAACACTTATTTGTATGTACATACATACATAAAATCAATTTGTAGATATGTATGTACACATAATATTATATTTGTTATCAATACTCAAGTATTTATTAGATCTTGACAATCACACTTACATATCTACATCATGAAAATATATGAACAACGCAAACCATTCAGTCAGAGCACATGGTAAAGCTAAACGACCTTATTATGGACAGAGAAACTATAAATTCCCATGATCGTATGAAAAGTCAAAGAAGCCGGATGCAGTTAAATAAACAAAATCTGTAATATAAACAAATTTCTCACAGGCAGACTTTAAAGCTGGACAATTTTAAGTATGACAAAATACCCAGCAACCTTGAGTATATACATATACTTATATGTATATGTATAAAGGGTTAGGGAAGTTCAGATATATGATAATATTTTATAGCACCAAATCTCGATATTGAAAACAATTTATTTCTACGTAGATAAGACTATATACTAGCGTGAGAAAATCCTACGCACACACACGCACACACACACATATACCAGATTTCATCTAAGAAAAATTCAAATTATTTCAACAACACACCGCTCCTCACAAATCACGGCCAACCTTAAATTCCTACAGATATACATACAAAAACTCTCACGGTCATTCCTACAAACAACACGGTCAACAACACAAATCACGATCAGCCTTAAACTCCTGCAGACATACATACAGATTCCCTCGGTTACATATTACTACACCAACCTCAACTACCCTAATCATGATCAGCCTTAAATTTTCACAGACATGCATACATACATACTGATTCCTACGTATACATATTACAACAACATCCTCACCTCTCCCAAATCACGATCACCCTTAAGCTCCTACAAACATATACATACATACACGCAGTCGATCAACCTCAACTACACCACTCCCCCTCACAATAACATCCTTGCTTAAATTCCCCCGGACAGACACATCCAAAAATTCCCATGGATACATATTACTCGTACAACAACACCCTCACCTACCCCAAATCACTATAAGTCTTAAATTTCTACAGACTTGCAATAACACGCTCACACAAATTCGAACCGAGAGGTTAACACACATACACTCAATCCATCTACCTCTACTACACCACGCTCCCTCGGCCAATCACAGCCTCGCATAACAGACAGACATACACACCCATAAACTCCCTCGGTTATATATTACAACAACAACCCCACCCACCCAAAATAACGGTCAGCTTTAAACTTAATATTCATGTTTTACCGTAGGCATTAGGAAAAATAATCATGTATTGCCGTCGGCATTAGAAAAAAAAAATTTTCACTATTTCACCCCCATTAGTAGTAGGAAAAATCATTTCATGATTTTCCCGTTGGTACTAGGAAAAATTATTTTCATGATTTTCCCGTTGTCATATATATACATTGTTGATGTTGTTGTCATATATATACATTGCAAAAAAAGAAAAACCTCCAACCTATGAACCCACTTAACGTATTCCCACAAAAAACAAAATCACCCGTTCACACAATTAATGTAATCCCAAAAAAAAAAATCACCCGTTCCCACAAGGGTTAATGTAAACAAAAAACTCGTAATGTAAACAAAAAATTCCTAATGGCAACAAAAAGACATCAAAGCGTGCCGCCGAAAACTCAAGGTATCAAATTTCACAAATTTCCAAGAATTTTAAAATTTTACAATTTTAATTATCCAAATTTCACAATTTTAATCGGCGCCAGAACCGGTAGTTCACTACTACTCAGCTAAACCCCTCAATAATCAATTTCAATGTATTTTTAATAAACGTTAATAACCGTTAAACTTACCCTCATACCTAAATAAGAGCGGCAAGCGTCGCGTTAGCAGCAGGGTACGCATTTTCAGTACATTTAAATGTGAAAATATTACTTGATTGTACTGAAAATACGTATTCTGCTGCTAACGCGACGCTTGCCGCTCTTATTTAGGTATGAGGGTTAAATTGTAGCAATTCCCAAAAATAAAACACTAACTTTTTTTTCTTCCTTTTGATTGTCACTACTTATGTATGATTTATACTCGTACCTATCTCTAAATTTATGTCCGACAGTGGTCGCGCTAAATAATTATATTTTAGATTTAAGATTTGAATACTTATTGTTTGTTCATATATGAAGATACAATAAATAAAAATATGTATAAAAAAAATATACATATGTATATATGTGACGCGCAAAATAGAAAGGGACCTAAGGGTAAAAACCGGTTTTGTTCAGAAGATTTAAATACGTATATCTTTGGTGTACCATCACTGAGCGTGTTAATATTGGTCTCATTTTAAAGCGACACATCTCATGACGGCAGGAACGTGTTGGTCAACCTTGAAAACGCGCGTAGGTCGTCCCTACCTCTTGTTTTGTGTAGTTGGTTTTTACTGTTTTCTACCTAGCGCGCTGTTTCCATGAGTTTGATATCAATTTTGCTTGCGTTTTTTCGAATCCAGGTTTATTTTCTGAAATTATGAATTGTAAATTATAATAAATACTCATTTATAATTCTTTTAAATCGTGAATATCACTCTGTTAGTACAAAAGTTGTTTCACATAACCTTAGAATCGTCGACTTCAATTTCATAAAACGCGCATATCTCTGGGACGGAACACTTTCGGGGCATGGGATCAGTCTCATTCGATGCTCAGAAAATTGATTTTTTTACCCTTAGGTTCCTTTCTCTATGGGCTGTCACATATATATATATATATATATATATATATATAGATTAATAGAGCGAAAAACTATTAGCTTAAATATTATATTCATTGAGGATGGATAAATGTACTTTAAAGAATATATTTCACCACAATCAAGAACGAAAACCTCAAATACATGATTTGGTTTTTGGGTTTGAATACTTGCTCAATTGGAAATTGAAGACTTCATGTGGATTTTCAACAGCTTTTGGCTTTAAGCCAATGATATGGTTGAATTATAAAAATAAGCAATTCATTGGACTGGATCGGGAAGAGTGGTTACATCTCATGTTTTATAAGGAGTATATTCATGATATGCTTAATCGTCGAGATTTTTTAAATTCAATAAATATAATTGATAATGAAAGTGAGAGGGATGTTGAATATAAGTTTCAAAATAAAAGGGGTCTTTGTTTTTTAGTTATCAAACAAGGAAACTCTAAAATAAAAATCGATTCTGACACTTGGCGATCACTAACTCAAATTCGAGTATTTTTTACATCAATTTTATGTTGGCAGTTCTCGGTTACCTTCACAGTGAACAGACGTAATAGCAGAATTTTTCTTACATACAAACTAAACAAAAAAAAGCATACAAAAAATATTCGTAGTACATATTAACTTTGATAAATAAGCCTTTTTTTGCTTTGATAATATTTTTACATATAGAAATAACAAAAACAAAAAAAAAAACCGTAAACAAAAAAACATACAAAGTACCTTTGAGTAATACTGTGTATGAGTACCCCAAAGGAAAAAAATAGTGAAGTGAGTTCTAACGGCAGAAATGCCTATTTTACTGTGAGTTTTGATGCTCATAATGATAACAATAAAAATAAAAAATCTGATAATAGACTTGCTGTGAGTTCTGAAGCTCTTAACAAAAATAAAAAATCTGATAATAGACTTTCTCTAACGGCAAAACCACAGTTTCGTCAGCGATCAACTTCGCTTTGTCCAATGCCAACTAGTGAATCGTTGACATTATTGCCTAGTACTTCTACATTTAACTCAGCGATATCATCCGCTTCGGGCTCGTGGTCATCACTTAAACAAGTTGTCACTGAAGATAAGAGCAGCCCTAGACCCAAGGTCCAAGTCGGAATAGACAGATACATTACAATTTTAAAGCGCGGGCGAAGCCCAAATTCTACTAAAATTGCATCTGCTCCAAAGATGTCTAGGGATAACAGCGCATACTCTACTAATCGGCAAAACCGTTTTAAAATATTGCAGTATGACAACGACAAACCCGCTGAATCTGCGAATAAAAGCTCCAAGCCGCCACCAATCTATTTAAGAGAAAAAACCTCAAACGCTCTTATTAAAAAATTAATTTCGGTCATTGGTGAGAATAAATTTCACATTGTTCCAATAAAACATGGTAATATTGATGAAACGAAAATTCAAATTTATGAAGAAAAAGATTTTCGCAAAATGGTCTCTGAATTTGAAAAAAGTAAAACAAATTTCTACACATATCAGCTCAAGAGTGCTAAAGGTATGCAGATTGTGTTGAAGGGCATAGACTCCTATGTTGCTCTCGAAGAAGTAAAAGATGCTCTCGTCCTCCAGGGTTTTAAAGTAAAAAATGTATCGAACATAATGAATAAGGAAAAGATCCCTCAACCTCTATTTCGGGTTGAACTTGAGCCAAATGATATAAAATTGAAAAAAATGAGACCCATCCAATATATAATTTAAAATATCTCTTATATCGAAAAATAACCGTTGAAGAACCACACAAGCGTTCAGGACCCGTACAGTGCCATAATTGTCAAGAATATGGCCATACTAAAACTTACTGCAAATTACCTACTGTTTGTGTTGTGTGCGGCGAATTACACGGCACTGCTAGTTGCAATAAACCAAAAGTAGTTAGATACTGCCGGTTCTATGACCATTAAAATTGTCAAATTTGGGTAATAAATGTCGAAATTTGGGTAATTAATGTCGAAATTTTGTAATTTATGGGCTAAATTTTCCATATTATGGTAATTAGTGTCAATGGTGTGCAGTGACGAGGGTTTGCATAACCCTTTTTTTGTTTGTACATAGATAAGGATAGTTTGATGTCGGTCCGTCGATGTGTTTTTGTTTTAATTTTATTGTTTGATGTCCGCCGGTCTATGTGCATAGTTATTTATGTAAGCATGCAGGTGCGCTTGTTTGTACCTAGTATTTTTTTTTTCGTTTGTTAAGCGGTTGCAGTAGCTGTATGATTTTAGATTGTGTGTGCGTGTGTGGATAGAGAAAATGTTGCTTTGGTTTTTTTGTATTATTCTTTTGTTTGTACGTAGTATGGTTTTTCGTTTGGTAAACGGTTGCAGAAGGGTATTTGAGAAAGAAATTATGTATGCTTGTGTGGGGGGAATCTGAGAATGTTTTTGTTGTTGGTTTTATTTAGTTTGATTTTTCTATTTCCTTAAAGAGTGTGAAGAGATGAATAAAATATGTAATTTATGAGCAATGAATTTACTTGAAGGTTGGACAAATTGAAGTGTAACATATTTAGGATTGTCAAAGGGAATTAGAGATGTGTGATCATGGGAGCTAACGTTATGCTCGTGCGTGTGTATGAAGTTTGTGATACTGAGGATTGTCAAAGATTGGTTGTTAGTTTCTTGTATTATTCTTTTGTTTGTACGTAGTATGGTTAATCGTTTGTTAAACGGTTGCGAAGGGTATTTGAGAAAGAAATTATGTATGATTGTGGGAAATCTATAAATGTTTTTTGTTGTTGGTTTTATTTAGTTTGATTTTTTAAATTTATGTGGTTTGTGAGTTAAGCATGGTTTGATATCCGCCCGTCCGTCGATGTACATAGTTAATTATGTAGGTACGCATTAATTATGTAGGTACGAAGGCTTGTATGTATGTTTTTGTTTTAATTTTGAATTGAATGTTTTTTTTCTTGGTTTGTTAAGCGGTTGCAGCAGGTTTATGATTTTAGATTGTGTGTGTGTGTGTGTGTGTGCATAGAGAAAATGTTGCTTTAGTTTTTTCTATTTTCTTTTTAGCTGGTGACCATGGAAGGTTATTTTAGAAAGACATTATGTATGCTTGTGGGAAATCTATGAATGTTTTTTGTTGTTGGTTTTATTTATTTTGATTTTTCTATTTCCTATGTTTAAAGAGTTTGAAGAGATGAATAAAATATGTAATTTATGAGCAATGAACTTACTTGAAGGTTAAAGAAATTGAAGTGTACGATATTTAGGATTGTCAAAGGGAATTAGAGATGCGTGATCATGGGAGCCAACGTTATGCTCATGCATGTGTATTTACGTATGTTTTTACAATAACTTGAGCGTTGGCAGATGGGTAAGTAGTCGTATATGTATAAAAAAAGCGAGTGTGTAATGCCGAGTACACATCTGGCATTTGTTGTGTTCTAATTATTTTTTAAAATTTGTGCAACGCCTTTCACATTATGTTTTTTATAGGGAAGGCAACACCACACAACAAAAAATAAATAAAAAATCAGAAATCATAAACGTTACCACTAGTGCACACTGTGTGCATGCGGCATTAGTTTTTTTGTTTGTAGTATTTCGTTTAGGACATGGAAGGGTATTTATACAAAGTAATTATGTATGCTGGTGAGATATCAATGTTTCTGTTTTTGTTGTTGTTTGATTTTTAATTTTTTTATGTTTAAAGAATTTGAAGAAATGAATAAAATATACAATTTATGCATGTTGTATTTATTCATTCTTTTCACTTATTTTGTAAACAAATTGAAGTTTGTGATATTGAGGATTGTCAAAGATTGGTTGTTATTTTCACTGCTTGCTGACATTTGTCTCTGTATATTGACTCTTAAATTATGCATATGACTTGATCGTAGTTCGTATAAATTGAGAAGTTTTCTAATCTAGCAGCAAGTACAGCATTGTATCTAGCAAGTACATCATCGTATAAAATCTTAAAAAATATTATCAATACATTCTATAAATTATTAAAATGGACACATTAAGCAGCAGCCCAATTTTAATACCTTTGAACGTCTCACACACTCATCCAGAGACATTTGTGAGTTTGTTCTTCAGCAATCGGGAAGAGGTAACCGTAAGCCCTATATCAATAGAGCTTTCGTACGACGATTTGCCTCCTAATATATCTATTAAAGATACATTTTTTGGGGACGAGATAGATGATGACATTCCAAACAACCAGATGGCATACATCTATTATGAAAACTTCCAAAAAGAAGAACTAAAGTTTATGGCAGATGAAGAAGGCGATGCCTTGCTGGCAACATTTAACTATATGCCAGTAGATGTAGACGATTTAACTGCAACCTTTATGCAAGACGAAGAGGGCGATGCAGTATTGGCTGCCTTAAATTTAAGATTTTAATTTGATTAATTTTTTAAACATAAATTCAAATTAACTTATTTAAAACGTAAAAAACGTGTAAATAGATTTTTTATTGTCGCTTTTTCACATTTGTCTCTGTCCTTGTACATACCATATACATATAAATAAATGATTGAACAAAATTTTGTATATTTTTAATCTACATATTTATTTAAAAAAATATCGTAAATATATGTTGTAGCAATGTAAAAATAGAAAACTAAAATAATTTTTTTAGTTATTTTCCTGATAAAGTAAATATGCATTTCTTAAGGCACAGACTCCATAATTATGATAGCTGCAGTAAAAATATTCCGGATATTTAAGTTGTATTTGCTTTAAGTTTATGCAGCCAATATCCTCGATGTTGAAAACTCTAAGTTGAAGTAGTTTCTCAAACCATTTCTTCTTTTCCACACCCTTAACATAAATTGAAGAATGTCTTAAATTGGATTTTAAAAATTTAAAACACTCTTAAATGATATTGATCCGTCATTCCAATTCAGATGATGAAAGTTTCTTGTTAGCCAATTCGCTTCCCTTTGTTTTGCTATTGATAATCTTTTGAAGTTAAACGGTGGTTTAATAATAAAATTTATGTGCTCCTTATTGTTAAAAACAATTGATATTTCCTTGCATATCGATGAAAACTTTATCCCCAATCATCTTAGTTTTAATTTACATTATTTTACGAACTTGATCTTTTAAGGGTATGTATTCTATTATGCGATCGTGGATGAGAATGCAAAAAGCAGATGTATCAGTAGGAATGTTGGAGTCCGTTTCAATTTCAATTTTTATATCAACAGGACCGTTAGAGAGGGCTTCGTTTTGGTGACTGACATCTACTACCACTATCGGCACACTATTTTTAAATTCCTGAGCAGTCAGAAGCGGTTGTGATTCCCTCATGTAATAGTTTTGTTGAAACCGTAGATACATATCATATACGATGGCATACCGATCATTTTTAAATTTTATATTTAGATCATCATATGGGTACGATTCTGAATTTAAATGCACTTTTAAATTGTTTAGATTACAGTGAACAAACTTATTTTCTTGTTGAAAAGCAATCAACACAAAATGGGGTCGTTCTCTATTTGCAGCCAGTTTAACATTCCATATATAGCTAGTTCCTGTATTTAGTTGAGGATTAATGTGACAATCCCAACTGCGAAATGCCACTGGTATAGAAGCACCACTGTTAATAATTTTAATCATATTCAATTTGCTCAAATCAGATAACTGTACATGTGGAATTCTCCATGAGATGTTTGAGATACTAATTTTTGGTTTGTCAGTAGCAACAGTTGAGTATACGAGTTTTTCATCGTTCTTACTACGTAGGAGAACCAATTCATGTTTGCCGCTGAGTATAATTTTATTATAGTCTTCAGCAAAACCTAAAAATAGTTTCAATGGTACATAGAAATTAAAGTGTCCATTTGAAATATCCAAATCATCGAGTTTGTTCCATCCTGCGTTGTACAAGCCAACACTTTCTGTTGGTGATAAAGAAACAAAATTTTTTAGGCTGCTTGTGATCGCTAAATGTCTTGTATGATCAGTTTCTATGCCATTAAGTTCATATCGAATTTCGTCAAAGAGATGTGCCACAAAGTTATTTTTTAATTTTAGATTTAAAATCGAAGATATTTTGCTGTTATTATCATCTACAATACTTCCCTCAACATATATGTAACTTTCGCTGGGTAGCACATATAAGTCTTGATTTTGTATTGAAATTCGAATCTCATCATTATTGTTGAAGGATTGTAGGTATGGTGTATATGTGTGATAGTCCTTTTTAATTATACTCTCGTCTGATTGAGGTTTTTCTAGAACATCTAGTATGTAACTCATTTCTTTGTCAGCTTTAAATTGAGAGACTTCAAAAATTTTTTATTTTCTTGCGTCAAATGTTTTTTGTGTAATGATCTCTTTAATTGTGGTTTGGTTTGCAATAGCGTTTTATGAGTGTATCCAATTTTATCCTTAGATTGTTTAACGTTGTATATTATCATTATTTGCTAGATCTCAAATGTATTCGTGTTGTAATTTCCTCTCCTCGGAAATTAATTAAATCACCGTTCTGATCAACTATGCGTAGAGTAAGAGAACTTATCTCTCGGCAGTTAACTGGCAAATAGATAAGATTTCGAGGAATCTCAACAATTTTATAGCCTGGGGGGACATTGATCGCAAATTCATGTAATGTGTGTGCTTGTGAGTTATTCGTATATGTGTTAACCACTATACTACATTCAACACGCAAGATATTCACGATGAAAATATTGACTGGTAGATCTGAGTAATGGTCTTGGTTAGGAGCTAGAATTTTCTTATTGAATCCAAAAAGTTTTCCAATTGTGTTATCTTTGTTAAAGTATATGGGATCCTTAGAGCTATTAACTCTAACTTGCATTGTATTGTTATTAGCTTCTATATCAATTTTATTTTCCGGACAATACTGCTTATAGTGATGTTTAATATAATCAACTATATCATTCAATTCATAAGATCCTATTGGTATTTTAATTACATGTTCACCAATATGAAATATATTGTTATAATCATCTACATTGGGAATGCTATTATATGAATGAAAATCAGTTAGAGCACATTCATATTCACCATCCAAACGAATAGGAGGAAAGTAATTAGCAGATAACTCAGATGAGTTTGAGCTAAGAGTAAGTGTTATTGACATTATGATTGTCTGATTACAAATAAGTGAAATTAAACACAGCACTTTGTATAAAAAGGAAGTTTATATATAATTATATTTTATTTAAATATATTAGATACAAATATAGACTTATATATACACTTAACTACAATATATTTTATTTTTATTGATCCAAGAATTATGTTGATTGGTAAATCCTAACCATTTAACATATGCCTTCTCGCCTTTAGTTTTAAGAACTTTTTCAACTAGATATGTATTTGGATATCTGGTTCTTGAAAGTTCTTCACCATAGAATCCACCTTTAATATGGTTACCACGATAGTCGTCTAATATGTATGTAGCTGGATGTGTATTTTGAACTCTTTTAATCGTAAAAATTTCTGTGGTCCAATTTGGTGTATATCCTTTTTCAAAAACATGTTTATATTTACTTATGCGCACATGATCTCCCACATTGAACTTTGATAATTTGAATAGTTTTAAGCGGTTATATACCGTGTTTAATAATTTTTTCTCATTTTTATAGTTAACTTGAATCGGTGGCATTTTGATGGTGCGATGCATTTTTTTATTATATGTATTAATCAACTCTTTGTAAATGTCGAGCCAGTTATAAGACCCATTAGAGCTAAACTCTTTCCACATCATTCCTTTTAATGTTCTGTTAAATCGTTCTACTATTGATGCTTTCATTCTGCTATATGTTGAGTAGTGATTAATGTTGTATTTATTCATCAATTTTCCAAAGTGTTTATTGAAAAACTCTTTACCATCGTCTGTTTGTAAGTTTTTTGGTATTCGTCCCAGTTGAAAAATATTCTGCATAGCCTGGCTTGTTTCCAATGCAGTCTTTCCTTTCAAGGGTACTGCCCAAGCAAATTTTGAAAATGTATCAATTACAGTCAGCAAAAATCGATAATCTCTATTGTCTATAGAATAGTTACCCATTTCAACTAAATCAGCTTGCCAAAGATCATCTATTCCTTTCATAACAACTCTTCGACGTGGAAAATGTTTTCGTGCTTGCTTATGTAGTTCATTTATTAAATTTCTTTTTGAAGTCATTATTTAACGTATTTAGAATTTGATGGAATAAGTTGAGTTCAGTGTGAGTTCATTTAAATACTGTCGACCATCATATTTCTTACATACCCATAAATTAACTCATTTATCTTTTCAATTTCTTTTTCAAAGAATAATTTCATACTTGAGACTGTTTCCTGAATTTCGTTGAGTTTCTGACTTAAACTTATGTTGATTTCCTCTCGTATCTCTTCAATTTGACTTTGCAGAAAAAATTTATTAACAACGTCGTTTTCCTCCAAAGCTTTTCCCACATTTTTGATTCTTTTGTTTTGAACGTCAATGTTATTAGTTGTATCCATAACGAAGCCCAGCAGCTTATGAACATTTTTCACAAAAACTGTATCACTTGTATCATTAAGATAGTGCCCAAACTTATCGATGGACATGATTTATGTAGATAAATATTATTCTATAATTTTTGCTTCATATAATTCTTCGATAATTGAGACAATTTCGTTATTGTGATTAGTATGACCTGCAGCTTGTGATGCTAGCAATAGCCTAAGGCGATCTACTAACTCATTAGGATCATCCCAGTATATATAGTTAGCTTTGTATGGGTTTAGATTCATCAAACCCTTACCCTTGTAAGGGCTTTTTATTGCATGTAGTGATGACGAAGTTGATGAGTTTTTTTCACTATCTTTCTTAAACAATTTACTGATAATATGCTTATATTTATATGCTCTCGTTCCTTTGATTGGTCCATCAGGTCTATAATCTCTTTTGTATGCATTTGTGCTCACTAAAATTTTCTTATATATATCTAATTCATGTTTATCATAATATTTTGGTGTTTTGTGAAACAGTAAAGAAAATAAACCTGTTGTAAAAGCCCATATTTGATTTCCAATCACTATTTTATCTTCAGTAAGTTTAATACTACTATTGCCAAACTTCCATTCATTATTAAAATCTTTATGTGGACCGTATAGAGTATCTAATTCGTTTCTGCTTTCCAAGAGTGCTAGGTCAGTATAACTCTTATTATTATCTGAATTGTCTAGAGTTTCCGATTGAGAGTAAAAATCATCATTGTCTTCATCATCATCATCAGTATCAACATTATCAACCTTGTTTGCGTTTCAATTACGAAGTAATTGTTGGCTGTTCCGTTCAACTATGTGTTGTTGTCAGTGTGCAGGGCACACGGGGGTTGGTTAATAATTTAACAATATATGGATTAGGAAAAAGGGGGGTGACTTACCGGGAGGTGGTTGTATCTGGACCAAGATTAGTGGTTGTTGCGGAGGTTATAAGCGGAGCTTTGGTACCTGTTGAATTTGACGAGTTAGCTTTAACTCAGTTTGACCACCAATTTCTCCAACAAATTCTGTCAATGATGATGCAATACGGGAAGTGATAACAGCAATCCTTCAACTTCAATTTCACTTGAAGTGACAAAACTTATTCGTGATTTAGTTGCTTTACGGCAACTTATATCCAATTGATGAAAAAAAAGAAACAAAAGCGAAATATGTTCACGTATTTTATTTATGCCCAAACGGCTTAAAAACACTTCACTTCTTTTTATAAAGATTTTATTCTAATTTGTACATACGTTTTTTTCTTGTTTTTAATAGAATACACGAATCAGAAATCTAATTAATTAATTATATTTAATAATAAAACTCCAAATACTTGGGAGAAAAAGAATATCACTTAAAACGATTTTACGTTTGCCAAACACGTCACTTCAAATTGGTGTGCCAAAAAAGACTTATTTCTTTTGTTTCTTGCTCGAAGCAAAGAAGCCAAAAAGCAAAAGTAGACAACAAAAAGAAAACAGTGTGACCGTGTATAAACATTCTGCCCCCCTTGCTATATTATAATATAGCAACGAGGGACGTTCTACAATGATATAAAAAAGATGTGATTATAATACAATATGTTATAGTTCTAGGATGCAAAGAAAATTATATAATTCAAATATGATTTTTTATAAAGATACGTAGAAGGTATTATGTATATAATATGTATATAAATTGTATAAATGTTAAGATAAAAAATATAATGATTTTTAAACGGCAAATTTTCCGATGATGACCCATCCCAGCACAGTGTCTTGCGTCAATGGGGGACCCAATAGAGGCAGTTTGGATACCACTCCGGATTAACCTGGGATACACGTCAGCTCCCAAAACAAAATTGATCTTGTGGTTTTCGAAAAAATCAGGATCAGCCAAGCACAAATTGCGATAAGCGTCAGTGACGCTACGATCCAGGCGTTTTGCTGGCGGCCTTTCATGTACATCGTCTGCAACACGGGCATTTTTTTTAAATTTTGCGCATTTACGCAACGGATGATCTTTCCGACATAAGCGCCAGTCGGGAGCCTTAGCCTTTAGGTGGACGGTGAGCTTGTGCTCTTCAATGGGGGAGTCGTGACTGCGGCGACGATTATGCATATTTGCTATAACGGGGAAGAAATAAAGGGGGAAAGTTATAAATGGGTGGAACGTTAGAAGCGAAATTTTGCGGGACAGCGGTTTTTGTTTCAATAATTGTGAATACTTGTCGCTGAAATGTGATTTTTGACAGGCGATTATCAAACGATTTTTGACGACAACTATTTCTTTAGATGAAAGCTCGGTGTTGATGTTATCAGATCCTTTGGAAACGAATTTCACTAGCGCAACTTTCGTTTTAGCTGCTAGCAGATGACTGGCGACATGTCCTTGGAACTCAGAGCGAAGGTAAATGGCTGCTGCATATGCTTTTTCCGACGCGTCACAAAAGCCGTGTATTTCGACTTTATAGGCGGGATCAAAATCAATGAAACGGATTTTAATTTGTTCAATGTTTATGTAGTCATCAAGGAATTCATGCCACTTTTGCATCGTTGGGGGATTCAAATCTTCGTCCCAGTCGGTACCATCTTTCCATATTTGCTGCATATTGATTCTTGCTACGATGTTTTTGGGTGACAGCCAACCTGCTGGGTCGAATAATCTTGCTATTTCAGATAGCACACATCTCCTCGTAGTGAAATTGCGACTGGGTGTAGTTTTAAGTTTAAAATAAAAATAATCGCCTCCAGCGTTCCATCGGAGGCCTAAGGTTTTGGTTATACTGGAGTCGGACAATTTTAGAAACTCTTCATCCAGCAAGTGTGTTGACGGCAGTCCTTGTAGTAACATTTCATTGTTTGCCGTCCATTTTCGAAGCGAAAAGCCTGCTTGTAGAACTGGGCCAGTATAAAGCAAATCGTTGAGGCTGACGCCATTTGCTGAGGGGTTTGATTCATTAAACACCACACGTAATTTGGTTGTGGCGCTATCAGATTTTATAACAGCGTGGTGGGGCAAATAATATGTGCCGCTGTCACCACGTATGGGGGTTACCTTGGCCATTTGGCCAAGAGCAGAATATTCGGTAATAACTCGAACATATTCGGCTTTGAGTTGGGGGTTTTTGATCAAGCGCGCTTCATTTCGTAGAAATTGGGATAACGCGATTTTTCGGGATTGACCAATATTTAATTTTTCGGGGTGTTCTTGATTAAAGGGAAGTGATACAACGTATCGGCCATCTTGATTGCGGAAGGTAGTCAAGGTGTACCGATTCTCGCAATATGTGTCCTCTGGTGATGATTTTGCTTTCTTCGGGAGATCTTCAAGCTCCCAGAAACGTCGAAGTTGATTATCCAACGCGACGGTGTTATAAAATGATAAAATTGTCTTTTTACATGGATTGGCGGCTACCTTGCCGGTAATTATCCATCCGAAAGCAGTTTTCTGCGCAACCAAAGACTGTTGTCTATCCCAGTGCAGCCCATCTTGAATTATTTTTGGATAAACATCTCCACCGAGAAGTAGGTCAATTTCGGACCCACCGCTGCGGTAAGTATCGGCTAACTGTAAATGTGAAAAATTACTGTATGCCGACGATGATGGGGGGTAATATGAAAGCTGACCTGTCAGCTTTTTTTTTTTTTTTTTTTTTTTTTTTTTTTTTTTTTTAAAGAGAAGTAACACTCAGGCAATTAATGCCTACTACTATTACTAGGTGTTACCTTCTTTAGGAAAGGGATAGTGAGAGAGAAGACAGGTGGTGAAGGAGGAGATAGAGGAAAGCTTCATTCTTTTACAACTCTGCTTTTTCGCACGTTTTTTTTAATAATGCAGTGTTGCAGCGCCTCTCTGATGTTAAATGAGGCGTATTAATTTTTTGAAGCTGTGTCTTGTAGCCATTTTATTGATTATTTTACTTCGCCAATGGTTCTGCTACACAACGAAGGAGGGCGCTCCGATGTTACATTAGGATTAGCATCCGCTGAAGTCGGTATAGTTCAGTGACCAGTGACTATGCCTTCATCACTTGAACTTTCCTACAACAACTGACACAAAGGGACACTAATGCACATCAGAAAAATGCGTGGTGTTGTTATTTAATGACTGTCGGATACAGGGATTGAACCCAGGACCTTCGGTTTTGTAGTCAACGTGCTTGTTTATGACTAATGCCTCTGCTAACAGTTTAAACGACGGATCGATAGGAGAGCCTATTTTAATAGGGCATGTCTGCGCTGAGGTAGCAGTTAATGAATCACATAAGCCATGTATTTGAGCTTGGGACGATCGCGTGCTAAGGCCCAGACGGTTTTGTAGTTTTCGTGAAATGAAAGTTGCCTCAGACGCGGAATCAATTAACGCGCGAACTGTATATTTGCGTTCGCCCTGATATACGTCAACAAGAGCTGTACCTAGGATGACAAATTGTGTCGTTGAGGGGAGGTGTGTTGAGAACGATTGTAGCATTCTGTCCGCGGCTTGTGCTGACGTTGAGGGGCTCATATCTAAAGGAGGAAGATTATTGTGTAAGTTGGTCTGAGAAGGGGGGGAAATGGCTTGGGTGATATTTGAAGATCGTTGTGCAGTAGGTGTGCGATGAAGCAACGTATGATGTTTTCCTTTGCACGTGTGACAGGCATATTTGCTTTTGCATGTTTGAGAGCCATGAGATGTTCCCAGACAATTGGTACATCGATTTTGGTGTTTAACCGTAGCATAGCGTTCTTCGATTGGCATTGCTAAGAAAACGGAACAAAATCTGAGGGGGTGAAATTGCGAACAAAGAGCACATTTTCCTTTCTTTTCTTTGGAAATATTAGTGTGGTAACTTTGAAGCTTTTGATTTGAAGACGAATTAGATTTATTCAGATTAGCCGGCTGTGCGGGTCTTGAACCATGCGAGCTCGCAAAAGTTGATCGAATATCAGCAACCGACTCTAAAGTGTGACAACGAGATGTTAGAAATACCTCAAGCTGCGTCCAAGTGGGCAAAGCGGTAGTTTGGGGCAAAGATTGTTCCCATAAACTAAGGGTAACTTCAGGCAAGCAGGTCGAGCAGATATACACGAATATTGAATCCCAATTCTCTGTTTCAATTTGCAGCAAACGAAGATTTGTAATACAATTGCTAATTGTACGCTGCAGACGCCTTAAATCAGAACTAGTTTCCCGCGACATTGGTTTTATATTGAAAAGTGATTTCAATTGTGCATTGACTAGGACCCTCTTGTTCTCATAACGATGCATGAGGTTCTGCCATGCCATGTCAAAACCTTCGTTGGTCATGGGACAAGTTTTTAGAAGCTCACGTGCTTCGCCTTGCGTCTTCTTCATTAAGTGGCACATTTTTTCTACAGGTGATAGACGGTTGTTATTGCGGTACAAAGCAGTGAACATATCTCGGAATGTAGGCCAAGATTTGTAGTCACCATGGAAGACTTCAGTATCGCAGGGGGGTAAAGAAATATGTGACGTCATATCGACTTGTATTTTCGCTGATGGGGTAGCTGCTTCGGCCTGGGTACGAATCATATCGGTATATTTGTGAATCGTAGCGATGATCTCTGTATATGCTTCAAAGGTAGAATAAAAACGGGTTTTTAATGCTGCCATTTCGATTTCTTCCTTTATTGTTACATATTTCTCCAGCGCTGTGTCGTAGAGTGTCTCGAAACTAGACCATAACTTCTCCAGTTGTCGTTCTTGAGCCACCAAGGTATGAAGAGTGTGGCCCTCTTCTTTCAAGCCTTTAAAATAGGTTTGAAAATCTATTACGCGATCAGAAGCGCGTATTAAATTTTTTAACGTTGCCATTTCAATGAAAAAAACGGTAAAAAGTTTTTATGGGGGTTTGAGAAATCGTTACCGGTATCGGTATAACAAGCAATGTATCGGGGTTAAAAAATCCGCAAGCTAGATGTTCACTGGTACTTAGTATAAGTGACCTGTGTTCGATGGTTGTACAATTGTAAATTTCCACAGATGCTTCGTATAAGCGACCAGGATGTATGGCAGAAATTTAATAAAATTTTCCAGTGGTGCTTCGTATAAGCGACCAATATGTGGGGGGTAAAATTTTAAATAATTAAACAAATTCTTAATTTATTTGTTTCACGAGTGGTAGAAAATTCAAGCAAATTTTCAATGGTGCTTCGTATAAGCGACCAATGTATGGGGGTTGATAAAATTTGAAAAACAATTAAGTAAATTTTCAAATTATTTGTTGAGGTAGAAAATTTCAGAAAATTTTCAATGGTGCTTCGTATAAGCGACCAATATATGGGGGTTAAATAAAATTTGAAATTATTAAATAAATTTTCAAATTATTTGTTGATGGAGAAAATTTCAAAAATTTTCAATGGTGCTTCGTATAAGCGACCAATGTATGGGGGTTAATAAAATTTGAAAAACAATTAAGTAAATTTTCAAATTATTTGTTGAGGTAGAAAATTTCAGAAAATTTTCAATGGTGCTTCGTATAAGCGACCAATATATGGGGGTTAAATAAAATTTGAAATTATTAAATAAATTTTCAAATTATTTGTTGATGTAGAAAATTCAAAAGATTTTCAATGGTGCTTCGTATAAGCGACCAATATGTGGGGGTTAATAAAAATTTGAAATTATTAAATAAATTTTCAAATTATTTGTTGATGTAGAAAATTCAAAAGATTCTCAATGGTGCTTCGTATAAGCGACCAATATGTGGGGGTTAATAAAAATTTGAAATTATTAAATAAATTTTCAAATTATTTGTTGATGTAGAAAATTCAAAAGATTTTCAATGGTGCTTCGTATAAGCGACCAATATATGGGGGTTAATAAAATTTGAAATTATTGAATAAATTTTCAAATTATTGGTTTCAATATTTTATATAGCGAAAGTATGTATGATCTGACATATGGGTACACCGGGGGTTAATTACGGCAAAAATTTATATTCATTAATACAAGTATCTGAAGTTTTCATAGATTTATTAAAATAAAAATATAACAATTTATTTTTGTCCTGGTACTTTTCTCGCTACCCTCGTAACCATTAGTTACTAAAGTTCTTATGTATCAGCTGCTTCGTTTGATTTACTGACCTATATATTTTGTCAGAAGTAAATACATACATATGTACATAGAAATGATTTTGCTGCTTTTATTTGTTCGTTGATCGTTCACTCGCTGCTTTAATGAGTGAGAGTGCCAAAAAATTCGTAATGCATAAAGAGTATCAATGTATGTATGTATGTATTTATTGCAGAAGAAACAGAAGAATAGAAAACATGAAATGTTTTTTCAAGGGCAAAATTCCAACCATACATACATACGTATGCGGTTAACAGGTAAATTTTTAACGACACTTTTTCCTTTTGCTTTTTCTCTTGATTTAAGTATTAAAGAAAAAATTGTATTTGTTACCTGTTAAGTATAAATGCACGTATGTATATTTATTTTTTGGACCGTTAGTTTTTTATAAAAAATACAAAAAGAACACCAATTTTTGACGAAATGGAAAGTTTTGTAAAAACTAACGTTTTCTGTCGAAACTGTACATATGTATATCAGATCATACACGGGGGTTTATGTACCATTTATTGCAAAAATGGCATATCTCACAAATGGAGGTTATACCAGTTTTGTATTGAAAAATAGGATTTTATGGGGAAAAAAACGGGGGTTTTCGGATAGCAAAGGAGGGTGCCGGGTTTTAGATGACCCGAATCCGGTTCGAAGGACCAAAATGTGCAGGGCACACGGGGGTTGGTTAATAATTTAACAATATATGGATTAGGAAAAAGGGGGGTGACTTACCGGGAGGTGGTTGTATCTGGACCAAGATTAGTGGTTGTTGCGGAGGTTATAAGCGGAGCTTTGGTACCTGTTGAATTTGACGAGTTAGCTTTAACTCAGTTTGACCACCAATTTCTCCAACAAATTCTGTCAATGATGATGCAATACGGGAAGTGATAACAGCAATCCTTCAACTTCAATTTCACTTGAAGTGACAAAACTTATTCGTGATTTAGTTGCTTTACGGCAACTTATATCCAATTGATGAAAAAAAAGAAACAAAAGCGAAATATGTTCACGTATTTTATTTATGCCCAAACGGCTTAAAAACACTTCACTTCTTTTTATAAAGATTTTATTCTAATTTGTACATACGTTTTTTTCTTGTTTTTAATAGAATACACGAATCAGAAATCTAATTAATTAATTATATTTAATAATAAAACTCCAAATACTTGGGAGAAAAAGAATATCACTTAAAACGATTTTACGTTTGCCAAACACGTCACTTCAAATTGGTGTGCCAAAAAAGACTTATTTCTTTTGTTTCTTGCTCGAAGCAAAGAAGCCAAAAAGCAAAAGTAGACAACAAAAAGAAAACAGTGTGACCGTGTATAAACAGTCAGAATATTTACAACTAACTTTGATGTTATTTGTTCATTAATAATTATCACATGTAATTTGGCTTAAAATGCGTTACGAACTTTAGCCTATTCAATTCATAAGAATATAGAAACAAATACAGTTCGAAAAATAATAATTAAATTAACTAATTAATAGTCATTGGCTTGTGGCAAAAATTAAAAATAAAAAATATACTTAATAGTAACAAACCAAAAAAAAGTTTGTCTTAAGTAGAACAAAAATAAGCAAATTAACAAACATGTGTATAGTTAGTAAGGAACAAAACGACAATGGTAAGACTGTTGTAATATATATAGAAGATGGTAATATATATAGAAGATGGTATATATATATATAGATGGTAACTTGCGTATACATTACGAAACACATTAGCAAATTGAAATGCAATGAATCAAACCAATTCACATATTCCATTTGCAATAAAGTTACGTATATAAGGCAGACATCTACATCAACTGACACCACACACAGTGGACCAAAACACAGAAGAACGCTGATGAGGAAGGTTTAGTGGCCTTCGAAAACGGCTGGCTGTTCCGTTCAACTATGTGTTGTTGTCAGAATATTTACAACTAACTTTGATGTTATTTGTTCATTAATAATTATCACATGTAATTTGGCTTAAAATGCGTTACGAACTTTAGCCTATTCAATTCATAAGAATATAGAAACAAATACAGTTCGAAAAATAATAATTAAATTAACTAATTAATAGTCATTGGCTTGTGGCAAAAATTAAAAATAAAAAATATACTTAATAGTAACAAACCAAAAAAGTTTGTCTTAAGTAGAACAAAAATAAGCAAATTAACAAACATGTGTATAGTTAGTAAGGAACAAAACGACAATGGTAAGACTGTTGTAATATATATAGAAGATGGTAATATATATAGAAGATGGTATATATATATAGATGGTAACTTGCGTATACATTACGAAACACATTAGCAAATTGAAATGCAATGAATCAAACCAATTCACATATTCCATTTGCAATAAAGTTACGTATATAAGGCAGACATCTACATCAACTGACACCACACACAGTGGACCAAAACACAGAAGAACGCTGATGAGGAAGGTTTAGTGGCCTTCGAAAACGGCTGGCTGTTCCGTTCAACTATGTGTTGTTGTCAGAATATTTACAACTAACTTTGATGTTATTTGTTCATTAATAATTATCACATGTAATTTGGCTTAAAATGCGTTACGAACTTTAGCCTATTCAATTCATAAGAATATAGATACGAAGTGAGATATTTTTATTGCATAACGTTTCTTCAACAAGTTTCTTTGGAGTACTTGCCTCTAACTTAACTGATTGTTCGTTGAATGGAAAATTTGAATTTTTATAAACTTTCGTTTTAAATTCATCTCTTTCTGATTTAATACTTTTTTTATTGTTTTTAGAACTGTTCACAAATTCTGTTAATGGTTCTATTATTGGTTTAAATGTATCTTTGAATTGCTCATGTGTATCTGCTTCATCAACTTTTATACTACGAAATTTTTTCTTTAAAACATTTCTTGTCTTTATTAGCTCTTTTAAAACTTTTTCATCCATTTTCAACTATTAAACACCAGATCAGGTATCAGCTATTAGATCAGGTATCAGCTATTAGATCAGGTATCAGCTAACAGATCAGGTATTAGATCAGCTATCAGATCAGGTATCAGGTATCAGATCAGCTATCAGATCAGGTATCAGGTATCAGATCAGCTATCCGATCAGGTATCACTTATCAGATCGGGTATTAGATCAGCTATCAGATCAGCTATCAGATCAGGTATCAGCTATTAGATCAGGTAATAAATCAGGTATCGGGTATCAGATCAGGTATCAGCTATTAGATCAGGTACGGTAAATACTTTAGGAAATAAGTAGATGTACTATGTGCAAGGCCAAATTTAGTACTAATGTTTTACTTTTATGTAGATTAATTTATATCGTTATAAAATAGTCGAATTGCTTTCTATAGCGACCATTGTTTAAGTCATTATCTTTGCTTATCATCAAAAATCCATATTTATCCTTCCAACACTCTCGACAAATTTCATGAAACTTTTCATAACTCATATCGCTGGCAACATGATCACTATAAACGTGCTTCATGTTTGTCTCATCTTGTTTAAACATTATAATCACATTTGCATTGTCTCTTATTAAGTGCTTGGGGATTCTCGTATAAGTTTGGCACAAGTAGAATGAATCAACATCCTTATGTCGCCCCATGCAAAAATATGCTCGTATATTATTTTGTTTCTCGCATGCAACATCATCAAAGATCATAATAGAATTAGTTTTCGCTTCATCAGGAGTAATAACTTTTTCATTATCTGTAAATGTGTAATATCCCATCCCTTTAATTGGTGAAATTAATCGCTTTAAGTATTCGTATTTTGGTTGATAAAGGGATTTTGAGTATAAATAGATGTTTTCAAACTTGAGTCCATTAGGACTTTCTAGCAAGCTAATCATAACATTAGTCTTTCCACAATTTGATGGTCCAACTATTAGAGCACGAATAGAATTTGGTAAGAGAGAGCTATGTTTTATTTTAGATCTGATGTTCGTTGAAGCATCAATATTGCGAATCACAATATTTTTATGTTGTTTTACTAATTGCATTCTTATAACTAATTGCATTTCATAAATGTTACTTTTATTATAGAAGAAAAAATAAAATAAGATGCTTATACATTATAACAAAACGTTTAGTTATAAAAAACCAGCCGTTGGAAAAGGTTTAGTGAATAGAGTAATAAACTCTCTGCCTGTTGAATTACACCTTCCTGGATATCAGTTTTGTGGACCCGGAACAAAATTACAAAAACGTTTAGATCGCGGTGACAAAGGAATTAATTTATTAGACGCTGCATGTAAAAATCACGATATTGCTTATTTCAAAACAAATGATTTAAATAGTAGACATCAAGCTGATAAAATTCTTGAAAATAAAGCTTGGGAACGAGTTATTTCAAAAGATAGCAGTCTTGCAGAAAAATCGTTTGCATATATGGTTACTAACGCAATGAAAGTCAAAAGAAAATTTGGTATGGGATTGAAGAAGAAGGTTGGAAAAAAACGTGAACAAAATGGAAAAAAGCTGTTCACTTCATCAATTAAAACTGCAACAAAAATACTGAAGAAGAAAAAACCTCAAGACATTAACTCTGCCATTAGGATTGCACGAAAGGTTATCAACAAATCGTTAAGGGGGAAGAAATCGCAAGTTGTAATACCACGCGTAATTAATGTTCCAAAAATTGGTGGCTTCTTACCTTTAGTACCTATTCTTACTGCTCTGAGTGCAATTGGTAGTCTTTCTAGTGGCGGAGCAGCTATAGCAAAAGCAATAAATGCTGCAAAGAATGCCAAACAACAACTTGATGAAGCAACTAGACATAATAAAACAATGGAAGCAGTAGCAATGGGGAAAGGTTTTTACCTTAAACCATATAAGAAAGGATATGGATTGGTTCGTCAACTGTCAAGCTGCCCAATAAACCCCTATCTGATGTTGATCTGAGAAACTTTTCAACAAACATTCCATACTTTAGAGGAGTTTTCATGTTGGATACACTACCAAAACAATCGAGAAAAAGAGAATGCGGAATCATTAATTTGGATTTATCAAGAGGACCTGGAACCCATTGGGTAGCATATTATAAAAACAATGAACATAAAGAATATTTTGACAGTTTTGGAAATTTACAACCTCCATTAGAACTAGTTAAATATCTAGGTAAAAATATAAAATATAATTACAATCAATATCAAGATTATAATTCATTTAAATGTGGACATTTATGTCTTCAATTTCTTTACAAAATAAGTTTAAAAAATAAATAAATACAACACACGAACAATTTTTTTAACTTTTTTCTGTTTTATTAATAAAAATTTTTATAAAATAATAGTTTCTACATATTATTCCCACTGTGGGTATTGAGCATTTGCTAAAAAGATATTTATTTCAGCAGCAGTATCCAATTTTAAGCCACTGTCTCCTTGCTTACATATGCAATGGATATATTGCCAGTTCTATTATGTCATCATCCGATAGCGTGTTGTACCGATTTGGTAAAAACATTATGTTGTTTTCTAGTTCAATTTGAATTGTGGTGCCGTATTTACTCGTCACACGCTTAGCGTTTTTAACTGCATACTTAGTTGAGTCCTGGAGCTCTTTTATATGAATTAATTTTTTTTTATTCAATGTATTGAATTTCGTGATCAAATCTGGAGGATTCATTATCACAATATTAATTAATTAAATTTAATTTTTATATGTATTTTTTTCTTCTCTGACAGATAGCTCAATCTGCTTTTGTAAACTGATGTATTAAATATTTCTACCAATCTTTAAATAGGTAAAAAATAGTTCTTAAAAGAAAGATCAGTATCGTAGCTATCTCTTTTTCTCATATTGTAATCATGTTTTACGTAAATTTTTTGTTTTGTCACTGATAGAATTGTAGTGAAAGAGATAGTTCCATATTTTGACGTTCTAAGGCGTAACTGAAAACAAAAAAATTTCAAAACAAAAGATTAGAGAGATAGTTATATTAATGTGCTAAAGTGTAACTGAAACAAAAAAATTTCAAAAGAACTCACAAGTTTTTGTAAAATTTTAATTTCACAAGAATATTTTTTACTATATATAAGAATGTAAGCCTTTCAAGAGTATTAATATAAAAATAGCATTCAAGAAAAAAGTATTCTTTAAAAAAAAGAAAATTAAAATAAAAATTAAAAAAATGAGCCAAGTACGTGAGCGGTTATTTGAATTCCTCCATTCCTTTGAGGACTCATTACTATATGAGCATAAGGAAAGCATAAATTTTTTCGTATCCATGCTCACTGAAAATGAGGAGTATGGAGTTGTGGAGCAGGAGGACTCCGACGAGAATGGACATTTTGCCAGCTGTCCCTGGTATAGTGAAGGATGTGACGAAGGCCCAGACACATGTCGGTGTACCATGTTTCACATTAGGAAAAAAATTATTTTTAAAATTATAGATACCTATAAAAATTTATGTAAAAAAATCAATTAATAAATATAAAATATATATGTATGTGTGTGTATGCTTTTGATTTCTTATTTATTTTAATATACATATTTCTGTATATATATAGATTAATAGACCGAAAAAGCTATTAGTTTAAATGTTATTTTCATTGAGGATGGATAAACGTACTTTAAAGAATATATTTCACAACAATCAAGAACGAAAACCTCAAATATATGATTTGGTTTTTGGGTTTGCATACTTGCTCAATTGGAAATTGAAGATTTCATGTGGATTTTCTACAGCTTTTGGTTTTAAGCCAATGATATGGTTGAATTATAAAAATAAGCAATACATTGGACTGGATCGAGAAGAGTGGTTACATCTCATGTGCTATAAGGAGTATATTCATGATATGCTTAATCGCCGAGATTTTTTAAATTCTATAAATATAATTGAAAATGAAAGTGGGAGAGACGTTGAATATAAGTTTCAATATAAAAGAGGTGTTTGCTTTTTAGTTATCATACAAGGAAACTTTAAAATAAAAATCGATTCTGACACTTGGAGATCACTAACTCAAATTCGAGTATTTTTTACATCAATTTTATGTTGGAACAACATTCTGAGAAAACAAATCCTTCATTTCTATCATGAGTATTATATACCAACCTGCTCCGCTTTAAACAAAACAAAACTTCAAATCAATGAAATACGAGAAATACACGAAAGGGATGTAAAGATTGAACTGACACGACTTTGTTATGAGAGTGGGGAAAAATGCAGCACAAGATTCTAACAGATGTGAAAATTCATAAATTATATTTAAGGATGGATAATAAATAAAAAACAAAATGTAGACAAAAATATATGTTTTTATTGTTTTTTTTATTGTTTATATTTTCTTTGTTTTTTCATAAAAATTTTTCTTAATAATTAATATTTACATTTATTTTAACAATAAAAATTTACAATAATTTACATTTATTTTAACTTTCTTCTTCTTCTTGAAGTCTATCAATTTCCATTAATAGCATGTCAAGCTCATACTCAGGATTGGTTTCCTCTATTGCTGAATGATACTATGCATATGTGCTTATACCATCACTTTTTATTTTCCTTTTATCATCTTGATAACTTAGTATTAGTTTATGTAGTTGCATAGTATATAATTGATGCAAACTCGACTTAAAGGTAAGCATATTATCAAATACATTTGACTTATTAAACAGACAATCTCTATGTGAACTTAGGCTATACTTATCTAAAATGGTTTTCTTGACCCCCTTCGATTTTTTTACATCATTTTGATCTTGAACACTAAATGAATACATTTTAGATCGCAACCCAACAAACTCTTTCATTATTTTTCCACAATTTTCGTCTTTCATCATACCCAGCAACTTTTTGTTTAAACGAGGAATACCATATATGTTATCTGCAGGATAATCAGATGTGTCAAATTCATCCTGTATGTCCATTTTTATGTCAGCATAGAAGTCATCAGTCCGTATTGTATATATGAATGAATCAGTATCCATATAGTTTAATGGCAATTTTGATTTAAATTTAGGCTGCATGTAACCATAATGGAAATTATACATTTTCCATTTGGAAAGTTCTAACACACAAAATCCTAAGTAAGTAGGCTTATTATAATATGTCTGGAGCCTATTCATTTGAATCGCCACCATGTCTTCTGAAAATATAGACAAACTATGGAAATTGGGTTTAGATATCCAATCTTGGGCTCCCAAATGATTGCAATTCGTTCTGTTCCAGTTTGTTACAATTCTAACATCTTTTCTCTTATCTACATTTTCCATAGTCTTACCATATACCGCATTATTGAGCAATTTGAAGAAGTTTTTCTCAAACGTATTTTTAGCGTTAGCTCTATGCTTGGTATTTAAGTCTATATATGATTTTAACCATGGAGATTGTTTGGAAGTGAGAATCCGATGTACTTGCTTTAAAATCAAACCATACTCTAAACATTGCTTAAGAATTCTATAGTGAATAATATATGAATGTTTAGTAGAAAAGTCAGCAATTAATTTAGTTTGATTCTTTCCATAAGGTTTTTTATTTTCCGCACAAAAAGGTAGGTCATTGTACGATTCGTGCAAATTGGAGGGATATTCTAAAGTAACTTCATACACATAACCATCATTTGAATTATTATCTATCCGATTTGGATCCAGATTTAGCTCATCACTTGATAACCATCTGAATCCTCCATATGGAAGATATTCGGACATAGCCCAACCGTAAAGGTTATTGGCATCTAGGTACATTAGAAATTCTGAGGGTTTCTCTTTATCGAAATCCTCTAGATATATATTGTTTGCTTTTGAATACCTTTTACTACATTGTACAATCCCCCCACGTATCCCCGTTTTAAAGAAATTATACATATCTAGATCAGTTAACAATTCCAATTCTATATTTGTGTACTTCAACATAGCATCCCACGATAGTCCAGGAGCAGTATAGTACTGGCTTGGATCTAGATTATGTATTCCCTTACAAACTTTTCGAAAATTTTCGAATACATCAGTTAGTAACAGTACGTCTGTTTTTAAATACAACTCCATATAGTCTTGTAAAGTTTTGCAATCAAATGTATGCCAAATTTTTTTTGCATGCTCGTAATCTTCATGCGAACATTCTCTATTGGTAAGTGTGTTGAAAAAGTCTTCCCTCGCTGGAAGTTGACTATCATTTAATTTTTCAAAAGAATTGAGATAGTTGTAAGGGAAAACACCCTTCCTTCTAACCAGATCAAACTCTATTTTTGATGTAAATTGCTCTTTAATTGTACAGAAATCATTATCCGTAAGATTATTGGCTAAAGTTTCTAAGCTTTCGGGCATAAAACGTAAGGTGTCTAGAAATCTAAGTTCAAGATTGAAATCGTCATTCATTTTTGTATATGTTGATAAAGATATGTAACGTTCTTTATTTAGCGGAAGGACTTTTATGTTGTCAGACTTTTCTCCTAACTCTTTAACAAAAAGATGTGAGTCATGAGACGAATAATTATGAAAATGAATAGGGATAAATTTTGGCTGTTGATATTTTAAGTTGCACATATTATGAGCTGCACCTCTAAATTTGCCAGTTACATGACAATGATCCCTTACGCGATCACTACCTAAAAATGTATCACATATGTGACAATTTACAGCATTTTGGAAACTGAATATCTCTAAAGGGGATAAAGAATCCATTTGTTTCTTAGTCATTAAATAATTAGTATAAATATCCTCACAATCCTTAACTAAATAAGCAACAAATTTTTCTGCCGCGTCCTTGCCAGTATAGATTCTAAACTTATCTATATTATGCTTAATATATTTAATATTATAACTAAAAGCACAGGGAATATGCTTTTTAGTTAAACTATTTTTTTCACTTACTTTATATTGGATGTCCTCAAGTATGCACTCAGAGTCAGCGTATACGACAAAAGGTACATCCATCTGTCGTTGGTGATCCTTAAATTTAAGTGTAGCGTTTTTATGGGATGGTAGTTGGGCTACAATTTTACCACACTCCGCTTTGTGTTGCTCCATGATCCTATCATTGTGTGTATATTGTAGACATACATTACACAATTTAAGAGATTGTTCATGTTTGGTAGTTTGACCACTTAATAATCTGTAAAAAATTTAAATTAAATCATTTATAATAATTATTATAAAAATTTTACCATATATATATATATATATATATATATATATATATATATATATATATATATATATATATATATTTATTTATATTAACTAGTACTTGACACTTTTAGCTTACCTAGACATATTTTCTATTAGAACGTAATGATGTCCACCGATATTTTCTAACAACAATAAGTTGATATGAATACATTTTTCCTCCTTTGTAGTATAATACGGATCAACAATTACATTATTTTCCTCATCATAACCAAATACGTTTACGCTGATTCCGCTATTCCGCTTCTCAAATATTTTAATATCTTTTAAAGATATTGGAAATATTAAATTCTTAAAATCGAGCGTTACACCGTTTTGGGTACAAATGATGTCAGCAGTTATATCATGAATATTATATGAGCTACATCGCTGTTTACTCATTATTTGAGAATTATCCACTGCTGCGATTAGACATCACTTGAAACAGTATTGATCGGTGTTTTCTACATTAATTCAAGCTTTTCTTTTTTGAAGTTTTTCTGGTAAACTCATCCAGTTTGCTCCTTTAACTAGAGAAGCCTTATTAATACTTAGCTCTGCTCGGACTATGCGTATCAAAGTCCAACCAGAGTCCTTCTCTTGGAATTCACACATTTTATTTTGAATTTGTGAAATTTGGTTTGAAAATACTTCATATATTTCATCTCCTCTGGTCAACAAATTCATTTTAGCTCTATGATGAATAATATTGAACTCCAATTCCTCTCCCACAATTTTTAAATGACTTTCAAGCATCTCTATGAAAATTGATTCATTTTCACCAATGAAATCTTCCAGTAAAAGTTCATCTCTTTTATTGTTTAATCCATAAGTTGCAATGTTATTTTTGAAAGCTTTGCTTATGTTGTAAAATTTCATATTATCTTCATGTCTTCCTTGAGTTTCTTCATCAATGCTGGTATTATTTATTAAATTACCTCCATAAGCATCCGCTCCATGTAGTTCTTGTTGTTGTTGTTGTGGTTGATATTGTGGTAGTTGATGTTCATAAGTATTTGTGTACCATTGCATGGAGGTAGAAGGTTGTTGCCAATACATTTGTTTTTGTTGCTGTTGTAGTTGATATTGTAATTGTTGGTCCGTATTTGGGTACCACTGCATGGCAGTAGGAGTTTGCTCCCAATACATTTGTAATTGTTGTTGTTGTTGTGAATATTGTTGTTGTTGTTGTTGGTGCTGTTGTTGTTGTTAAGGATGTAGATATTGTTGTTGCTGTTGAGGATATTGATATTGTTGTTGAGGATATAGATATTGTTGTTGTTGAGGATATTGATATTGGTGAGGATATTGATGTTGTTGTTGCTGTTGAGGATATTGTTGTTGTTGTTGAGGATATAGATGTTGTTGTTGAGGATATTGATATTGTTGAGGATATTGATGTTGTTGTTGTTGCGGATATAGATATTGTTGTTGTTGAGGATATTGATATTGTTGAGGATATTGATGTTGTTGTTGTTGAGGATATTTATATTGGTCCTCAACATCATGTTTTCGGATATGGTCGGAAAAACACTTTTGGTATTTGTATACCTTATTGCAGATATTGCATTTATATACCGCATCCATTTTAATAATTTATAGAATGTATTGATAATATATTTTAAGATTTTATACGATGATGTACTTGCTGCTAGATTAGAAAACTTCTCAATTTATACGAATTACGATCAAGTCTTTAAGAGTCAATAGACAGAGACAGAGACAAATGTCAGCAAGCATAAGAGTCAATAGACAGAGACAGAGACAAATGTCAACAAGCAGTGAAAATAACAACCAATCTTTGACAATCCTCAATATCACAAACTTCAATTTGTTTACAAAATAAGTGAAAAGAATGAATAAATACAACACGCATAAATTGTATATTTTATTCATTTCTTCAAATTCTTTACACATAAAAAAATTAAAAATCAAACAACAACAAAAACAGAAACATTGATATCTCACCAACATACATAATTACTTTCTATAAATACCCTTCCATGTCCTAAACGAAATACTACAAACAAAAAAAGTAATGCCGCATGCACACAGTGTGCACTAGTGGTAACGTTTATGATTTCCGATTTTTTATTTATTTTTTGTTGTATGGTGTTGCCTTCCCTATAAACAACATAATGTGAAAGGCGTTGCACACATTTTAAAAAATAATTAGAACACAACAAATGCCAGATGTGTACTCGGCATTAAACACTCGCTTTTTTATATACATATACGACTACTTACCCATCTGCCAACGCTCAAGTTATTGTAAAAACATACGTAAATACACATGCATGAGCATAACGTTGGCTCCCATGATCACGCATCTCTAATTCCCTTTGACAATCCTAAATATCGTACACTTCAATTTCTTTAACCTTCAAGTAAGGTCATTGGTCATAACTTACATATTTTATTCATCTTTTCAAACTCTTTAAACATAGGAAATAGGAAAATCAAAATAAATAAAACCAACAACAAAAAACATTCATAGATTTCCCACAAGCATACATAATGTCTTTCTAAAATAACCTTCCATGGTCACCAGCTAAAAAGAAAATAAAAAAAATAAAGCAACATTTTCTCAATGCACACACGCACACACAATCTAAAATCATAAACCTACTGCAGCCACTTAACAAACGAAAAAACTACGTACAAACAAAAGAGTATTACAAAAAAACTAAAGCAACAGTTTCTCTATGCACACACGCACACACAATCTAAAATCATACAGCTACTGCAACCGCTTAACAAACGAAAAAAAAACTACGTACAAGCAAGCGACACACGCACACACAATCTAAAATCATACAGCTACTGCAACCGCTTAACAAACGAAAAAACATACTACGTACAAACAAGCGCACCTGCGTGTCTACATAAATAACTATGCACAGCAACAGACGGACATCAAACCATAAAATTAAAAACAAAAACACATCGACGGACCGACATCAAACCATAAAATTAAAACAAAAACACATCGACGGACTGACATCAAACTATCCTTATATATGTACAAACAAAAAAGGAACAAGCGCACCTGCGTGCCTACATAAATAACTATGCACAGCAACAGACCGACATCAAACCATAAAATTAAAAACAAAAACACATCGACGCACCGACATCAAACTATCCTTATCTATGTACAAACAAAAAAGGGTTATGCAAACCCTCGTCACTCCACACCATTGACACTAATTACCATAATATGGAAAATTTAGCCCATAAATTACAAAATTTCGACATTAATTACCCAAATTTCGACATTTATTACCCAAATTTGACAATTTTAATGGTCATAGAACCGGCAGTATCTAACTACTACCAAAAGATCAAAGTGACAAAAAATGCAGTAATTGTGGTGGTAATCACACCGCTAACTACAGAGGTTGTACTGTGTACTCTTTCGTTAAACAGACTATGAGGCAAACACCTAAATTAGCCCCAGCTCAATCAGCAAACGCTTTATCAGCCACTTTTGCGCAAGTGAGCCAACCAGTTAGTTCCCGTGTATCGTATGCCGATGCTGCTAAGACAAATTCTATTCATACACAAAATGTTTCAACACCAAATAATTCAACAAATAGAAATTCGAACTTTAATTTCAATCGCCTTGAAGCTACTATTGATAATCTGGTGCAAACTATAAATAATTTTACAACAAATATGACTAGCATGATGCAAGAAATGCTGCGAATGCAGAATACTCTGCTTCAAGCTTTAGTTAATAAACCATGAACACGTTAAAAATATGTTTCTGGAACGCAAACGGCATTCGCCAACATAAAAATGAACTTGAGCACTTCCTCACGGAAAAAAATATTGATATAATGTTGGTCTCTGAGACTCATTTGACTTCGAGAAGCCTTTTTAAGATTTATGGCTTCACCTTATATGATTCAAAGCACCCGAGAGGAAGAGCATGCGGTGGATCAGCAATTTAAATAAAGTCAAGACTCAAGCATTATATTATTGATAACATTTGTGAAGAACATTTATAAGCAACGAATATTTGTGTGGAAAATTTTTGCACTAATTTTGTCATATCTTCAATTTACTTCCCTCCTAGATTCGCAATTACTGAGGATCAATATGAGGATTTTTACAAGTCTCTGGGCCCTTGTTTCGTAGCAGCCGGCGACTATAATGCTAAACATACGTTCTGGGGTTCGCGTCTTATTGCACCCAGAGGTCGAGCGTTGTTCAATACAATTTCCAAAATGGGCTTGGATGTCATTTCGAGTGGAGAGCCCACTTATTGGCCTACTGACATACATAAAATTCCGGATGTTATAGATTTTGGCGTCATAAAAAATATTTCTAGGGAATTAATTCACGTAGGAGCTTCCCTAGATCTATCGTCCCACGATCGTTACAATCTGTAGCCCACTGAGAAGTGGTCTACCTTACTCAAATGTGAAGTTGGCCAGTCGTGTAAATTGGTTGCAATTCAAAAAATATCTTAGAAGTCATTGCACGGAAAACATTACATTAAGAACACCTGATGATGTTGAATCTACATTGCCAATCTTAACGAAAATATTAAGCAGGCTGCTAAACATGCCACTTCCTCCCATCCGCAGACTGGGTTTATTAGCCTATATTCTACAGATATTGAACGTCTCGTATTTGAAAAAAGAAGAGCTAGAAGGGATTGGCAACAGCACAGATCACCCCAGAATAAAATTAGATTTAAAGAGTGCACTAAACGACTCCAAGAGCTGCTTGCACATGAATAAACGGCATCTCTTAAAAACTATCTGGAAAATCTTGATGTCACACCAGCATCTAATTACTCTTTATGGCGCGCTGCTAGAAAGCTTAAAATACCTGTTGAGTTTAAACCACCTCTGCGCACATCTACCGGAGGTTGGGCAAGAAGCGATACTGAAAAAGGTAACATATTTGCTGACCATTTAAAATACGTATTTACCCCAAACACATGTACTGGTGTAATTGATTTGCCAAATGTAGTCGCTCTACCCCCTCAACAAATAAAGTTTAAGACGCGTGATGTGCAAAAACTAATTGCTGAACTCAACCCGAAGAAAGCTCCGGGTTTTGATGGAATTAGTAACCAGATGCTGATGAAGTTGCCTAGTATTGCTATTAGAATACTGTTATTTATTTTTAATGCCATTTTACGAATGGAGTATTATCCACACAGCTAGAAACTTGCCAAAGTTAAAATGATTCCAAGGCCGGGCAAAGATCTTACCAAGGCTGAGTCGTATAGGCCAATAAGTCTCCTATCAACAATGTCAAAGCTTTTTGAAAAACTGCTCATGATAAAATTGTCTCCAATTCTAGTTAGTAGTGGGTGCATACCGGACCATCAATTTGGTTTTAGAAGTCAGCATAGCTCCATGGAACAAACTCATAGATTGGTGAAATTTATAAGAAGAACATTTGAAGAAAAGAAGTATTGTTCTGCGCTGTTTATCGACGTTTCTCAGGCATTTGATAAAGTGTGGCATGAAGGCCTAATTTTAAAATTAAAAACATACCTGCCAATAAACGTTGTAAGTCTTTTGGAAAGTTACATTACTGCCCGGAAGTTCACTGTTGTGGAAGGAGACTTTATGAGCATGCCTGAAACTATCTGACTCGGTGTACCACAGGGGAGTATATTGGGCCAGTTTTGTATTTGATTTATATTTGTGATATGCCTCTCAGCAGCAATATCCACACTTTCACTGATGATACAGCCTGCCTTAGTATGCATGAAAATCCTTACGAAGCATCCCTATATTTTCAAGAACACAATACCCAGCTGGAACTATGGTTAAACTTATGGAAAATTAAGGTAAACGAACAAAAGTGTGTTTAAGTAACATATACATTACGAAGAGATACTTGTTCACCTATTCGGATTAACAATCAAGTTGTCCCTCAACATACTTATGTGAAATATCTTGGTATACACCTTGATCGACGGCTTACTTGGAAACACTACATTGACTCTAAGTTAACCCAAATGAAACTGAAATTAACTCAGGTACATTGGCTGATGGGTAGAAATTGAACCCTCAGTCTAGATTGCAAACGAAGGCAAAATAAAATTTTGCGATTAATAACATCGGCTCCATGGTATATAAAAGATTCAAATATACATCGTGATTAAATATGCCACTAGTGATTGAAGAAATTGCAAAATATTTTTTTTTTTTAATACATGATTTTTATTTATTGTATCTTCATATATGAACTAACAAAAAGTGTTCGAATCTTATATATAAAAATATAATTAGGCCCGACCAGAGTCGGACATAAGCTTAGTAATAGTTATATATAATACATAAGTAGTGATAATCAAAAGGAAACAAATATAAAAAATAAAAAATAAAAGTATTTTCAGGAAGTCCCATCTGGAGTGCTGTGAATAAGAGCCCTTGTATCCCTCTTTTTTAGGCGGATGTGTCCAGTAAAGTTCAAAATATTACGGGCAAGCGGACTAGGATGTAACTCGAGTTTTGTTAAATATTTGCCAGCGTTTTTTGCAATTTCTTCAGTCACTAGTGGCATATTTAAGTCACGATGTATATTTGAATTTCTTATATACCATGGAGCCGATGTTATTAACCGTAAAATTTTGTTTTGCCTTCATTGGATTCTCTCGACATTAGAAGCTGAAGCAGTACCCCATAGCTGAATTCCGTAGCACCATATAGGTTTTAAGAGCGACTTGTATATTAAAAGTTTACAATCTAGGGTGAGGGTTGAATTTCTACCAACCAGCCAATGTATCTGAGTTAGTTTAAGTTTCATTTGCGTTAGCTTAGAGTCAATCAATGTGGTATTTCCATGTGAGCCTTCGATCAAGATGTATACCAAGGTATTTCACATGTAAGTTTTGAGGAACAATTTGATTATTGATTGTAACGGGGGAACAAGTGTCTTTTCTTAAGGTAAATGTTACCTGAGCACACTTCCGTTCGTTTACCTTTATTCTCCACTTGTTTAACCATAGTTCTAGCTGAGTAATATGTTGCTGAAGATATCGGGAAGCCTCGTGAGGGTTTTCGTGCATACTAAGGCAGGCTGTATCATCGGCAAACGTAGATGTATGGATATTGCTGCTCAAAGGCATATCACAAGTATAAATCAAATATAAAACTGGCCCCAGTATACTCCCCTGTGGCACACCGGATGAGATTAATTCAGGCGTACTCATAAAGTCTCCTTCCACAACAGTGAACTTCCGGGCAATAATGTAACTTTCCAGTAGATTTAGAATGTTTATTGGTAGGTAAGTCTTTAATTTTAAAATTAGGCCTTCATGCCACACTTTATCAAATGCCTGAGAAACGTCAATGAACAGCGCAGAGCAATACTTATTTTCTTCAAAAGTTTTTCTTATAAATTGAACCAATCTATGAGTTTGTTCAATGGTGCTATGCTGACTTCTAAAACCATATTGGTGATCCGGTATGCACCCACTACTAACTAGAATTGGGGACAATTTTGTCATGAGCAGTTTTTCGAAAAGTTTTGACATTATTAACAGTAAACTTATTGGCCTATATGACTCAGCTTTGGTAAGATCTTTGCCCGGCTTTGGAATCATTTTAACCTTGGCAAGCTTCCAGCTGTTTGGATAATACTCCAATCGTAAAATGGCATTAAAAATGAATAGCAGGATTCTAATAGCTATACGAGGCAACATTATCAGCATCTAATTTCATCAATACCCGGAGCTTTTTTCGGTATGAGTTCTGCAATTAGTTTTTGTACATCATGCGTCTTAAATTTTATTGGTCGAGGGGGTAGCGCAACTACATTTGGCAAATCAACAGCACCAGAACATGTGTTTGGGGTAAATACGGATTTTAAATGCTCGCCAAATATTTTACCTTTTTCAGGATCGCTTCTTGCCCAACCTCCTGTAGATGTGCGCAGAGGTGGTTTAAACTCAACTGGTGTTTTAATCTTTCTAGCAGCGCGCCATAAAGAGCAATTAGATGCTGGTGTGACATCAAGACCTTCCAAATAATTTTTAAGAGATGCAGTTTTTTCAAATGCAAGCAACTCTTGGAGTCGTTTAGTACACTCTTTAAATCTGATTTTAAGTTGGGGTGATCTGTGCTGTTGCCATTCTCTTCTAGCTCTTCTTTTTTCACTTACGAGACGTTCAATATCCGTAGAATAAATTCTATTTACCCTAGTCTGAGGATGGGTGGTAGTGGCATGTTCAGCAGCCTGTTTAATATTTTCATTAAGGTTGGCAATGTTAGAATCAATTTCATCATGTGTTCTTAGCGTGATATATTCCGTGCAATGACTACTAATATATTTTTTAAATCGCAGCCAATTAACACGATTTATCAAATTCGCATATGGGTGAGGTAAGTCACTTCTTAATGGGCTACAAATTGTAACGATCGTGGGAGAGTGATCGGACGAGAGATCTAGAGAAGCTTCAATTTGAATTAAATCCCTAGAGATATTTTTCATAACGCTAAAATCTATTACATCCGGAAGTTTATGCATGTCAGTAGGCCAATAAGTGGGCTCCCCACTCGAAATGACATCCAAGCCCATTTTGGAAATTGTATTGAACAACGCTCGACCTCTGGGTGTAATAAGACGCGAACCCCAGAACGTGTGTTTAGCATTATAGTCGCCAGCTGCTACGAAACAAGGGCCCAGAGATTTGTAAAAATCCTCGTATTGATCCTCAGTAATTGCGAATCTAGGAGGAGAGTAAATTGATGATATGACAAAATTAGTGCAAAAGTTTTTGACACAAATATTCGTTGCTTGTAAATGTTCTTCACAAATAATGTCAATAAAATAATGCTTGAGTCTTGACTTTATTAAAATTGCTGATCCACCGCACGCTCTTCCTCTCGGGTCCTTTGAATCATATAAGGTGTAGCCATAAATTTTAAAATGGCTTCTCGAAGTCAAATGAGTCTCAGAGACCAACATTATGTCAATATTTTTTTCCGTGAGGAAGTGCTCAAGTTCATTTTTATTTTGGCGAATGCCGTTTGCGTTCCAGAAACATATTTTTAACGTGTTCACGTTTTGTTAACTAAAGAATGCTTCTGCATTCGCAGCATTTTTTGCATCATGCTAGTCATATTTGTTGTAAAATTATTTATAGTTTGCACCAGATTATCAATAGTAGCTTCAAGGCGATTGAAATTAAAGTTCGAATTTCTATTTGTTGAATTATTTGGTGGTGAAAAATTTTGTGTATAAATAGAATTTGTCTTAGCAGCATCGGCATACGATACACGGGAACTAACTGGTTGGCTCACTCGCGCAAAAGTGGCTGATAAAGCGTTTGCTGATTGAGCTGGGGCTAATTTAGGTGTTTGCCTCATAGTCTGTTTAACGAAAGAGTACACAGGACAACCTTTGTAGTTAGCGGTGTGATTACCACCACAATTACTGCATTTTTTGTCACTTTGATCTTTTGGTTTATTGCAACTAGCAGTGCCGTGTAATTCGCCGCACACAACACAAACAGTAGGTAATTTGCAGTAAGTTTTAGTATGGCCATATTCTTGACAATTATGGCACTGTACGGGTCCTGAACGCTTGTGTGGTTCTTCAACGGTTATTTTTCGATATAAGAGATATTTTAAATTATATATTGGATGGGTCTCATTTTTTTCAATTTTATATCATTTGGCTCAAGTTCAACCCGAAATAGAGGTTGAGGGATCTTTTCCCTATTTATTATGTTCGATACATTTTTTACTTTAAGACCCTGGAGGACGAGAGCATCTTTTACTTCTTCGGGAGCAACATAGGAGTCTATGCCCTTCAACACAATCTGCATACCTTTAGCACTCTTGAGCTGATATGTGTAGAAATTTGTTTTACTTTTTTCAAATTCAGAGACCATTTTGCGAAAATCTTTTTCTTCATAAATTTGAATTTTCGTTTCATCAATACTACCACGTTTTATTGGAACAATGTGAAATTTATTCTCACCAATGACCGAAATTAATTTTTTAATAAGAGCGTTTGAGTTTTTTTCTCTTAAATAGATTGGTGGCGGCTTGGAGCTTTTATTCGCAGATTCAGCGGGTTTGTCATTGTCATCTTGCAATATTTTAAAACGGTTTTGCCGATTAGTAGAGGATGCGCTGTTATCCCTAGACATCTTTGGAGCAGATGCAATTTTAGTAGAATTTGGGCTTCGCCCGCGCTTTAAAATTGTAATGTATCTGTCCATTCCGACTTGGACCTTGGATTTTGGGCTACTCTTATTTTCAGTGACAACTTGGTTAAGTGATGACCTCGAGCCCGAGGCGGGTGATATCGCTGAGTTAAATGTGGAAGTACTAGGCAATATTGTCAACGATTCACTAGTTGGCATTGGACAAAGCGAAGTTGATCGCTGACGAAACTGTGGTTTTGCCGTTAGAAAAAGTCTATCAGATGTTTGATTTTTATTAAGAGCTTCAGAACTCACAGCAAGTCTATTATCAGATTTTTTATTTTTATTGTTATCATTATGAGCATCAAAACTCACAGTAAAATAGGCATTTCTGCCGTTAGAACTCACTTCACTATTTTTTTCCTTTGGGGTACTCATAAAGAGTATTCCTCAAGGGTACTTTGTATGTGTTTTTGTTTACGGTTTTTTTTGTTTTTGTTATTTCTATATGTAAAAATATTATCAAAGCAAAAAAAAATGCTTATTTATCAAAGTTAATATGTACTACGAATATTTTTTGTATGATTTTTTATTTTTGTTTAGTTTGTATGTAAGAAAAATTCCGCTATTACGTCTGTTCACTATGAAGGTACAACGAGAACTCAATTGCAAAATATGCAGGCAAATATTTAACAAACCTCGAGTCACATCCTAATTCGCTTACTCATAATATTTTGAACTTTACTGGACACATCTGCCTAAAAAAGAGGGATACAAGGGCTCTTATACTCAACACTCCAGATGGGACTTCTTGAAAATACTTTTTATTTAATTTTTTTTTCTTCCTTTTGATTATCACTACTTATGTATTATTTATAACTATATCTAAATTTATGTCGGACAGTGGTCGGGCCTAATAATTATATTTTAGATTTAAGATTTGAATATTTATTGTTAGTTCATAAATGAAGATACAATAAATAAAAAAAATATGTGAAAAAAAATAAAAAAATGTCTTTATTTTTTCACCAAATATGATTTTTTTTGGTTTTTTTTGACACTTTTCTACTTTGGACACGTTCTTAGGTAATATTTTTGTGCTGGACCTATATTGTTTATAACTTTGTTTTTAAAACATAATTGAATAAGGGTAATTCGCAGGACTGTTTTAAATATTTTGTTAGAAGACTTTTTGTTAAAAAAATACCTGTATGATGTATTTCTCGTTCTATTTATACGCTTTTGGTGTATTTAAGCTTCCAGGATGATGAAAATACAATTAAATAGATGTATATAAGCACAGAGTACAAAATTGGTGCAACAGTGGTCGCCAAAATTTTTTCCTTCATTTTAAAAGTACTTAAAGATACGATTGTTTTAACTTTGCCTTGATATGTGACAGATTTGGTGTTCCTGATAGAGTAGCATCAGTATTAGGAACCGCTCTTTTCCAAGATTTAAAAATGAAAGATAAGCGTGGCGAACCTATCATCATGGATAAATCGAAAGTTTGCAGAGAAAAAGAGAAATGCAGACAAGAATTGCTTCGCAAACGGTTAGATGATACCAATTTGTTGGAAAAGATGACACTTTAACGAGACATAAAATTGATGAGAAGTATCATACTAGGATGGTAAAAGAACCTCATATTCTTATTTTGAGAGAACCAAATTCTGAATTGATTGGTTACGTAGGACTGGAACATGAAACCGCTGAATGCAAAATAACAAAATTAAATTATTTTTTCAACGATAAAAATATCACTGGATGCATTAATTGGCATATGCACTGACAGTGAGCCAACAAACACTGGCCCACACCTTGGAATTATACGACGATTCGAATTGTTGTTAAAAAGACCATTGTATTGATTCGCTTGCCTTCTACACTTCAACGAACTTCCATTTCGGCATTTCGCTGAAGCTTTGGATAAATCAACCAGTACTGGACCAAGATCGGCAAAGGAAAAACTGAGCCGTCAAATCGAAACTTGTGAAACTCTTCCGGTAAGTTATTGCTATCACTCATTTATTATAATTGTCAACCGTTTTTAATTATTTTATTATATATTTCAGGTGGTGGATGGCTTTCAGAAAATTGAGTTGAAAAATATGCCCCTGCTCCAGAAAAAATTTAATTTTCCACTGATTCGAAGTACTTATACGACATGGCTCATGCAATTTCTAGCAGCGTTGTTTCGGTGGATCTGGCTAACATCAAACCAGGGAAAATTGTACATTCTCGCTAGCTTACCAAGGCCGGTACATTATTACGATTGTATGCGACAACGGAAAATCCATCCGAAAATTTACGGATTCTGGTTGAATTGATAATTAAATGTAATGTGCCAATGTACTTCAATATCAAGTATTACAGCTCTGTCGTGTACGGTTGGTCACGGTTTCCACAACCTCATTTACGCAGTATTGTCAATAAAGTAATTGAAGATAATTCATATTATGCGCATTCGGAAAATATCTTGCTATTAGTGTTGTTTGATGATAGCAAAGAAAAGCGAGACTGTGCTACAAAGAAAATTCTACGCTATCGAACCGATGTTGAAGACCCAACGGAAGTTAGAGTTTATAAAAACCAGATATAAACTTTAATTGCACAAGTTACGCGAAAATGATCAATTTGAATGAAATAAATAACGTATTTGAACCACCATTCACGCGAAGCATTCCGTACGATACATTGAAAGAATATTTAAATCAAGATGATCCACCGTTTTTTTATCCAAAAATTCCATCACACATACAAGGAACGGGACGACACGTTCAATTGCTAGCTACCGTTTCCAAACGAGTTATTCCGAGGAATATAGCGGCTGTTATGGCGACGACATTAGAGAGCCGTGCGAAATTGCCCAGACTTGAAAGCAAAAAAGACTTCAAACAATAATTTTTTTTATTTTCTTTTCTATTACTAAGTAAAATTAATTTTTTCGTTTCATTCTGACTAAATTAATTATTAAAGAGGAAAAAAAACTAAAAATAAAAAAAAAATAGCCATTTCGCTGATTTTTCTTGTAAAGTGCCAAAAATGGTGATTTTTTTAATGTTTGTATGGGGAACCGCCCAGGAGTGGTTCCAGGGGGTGTGCCACTGGCATAGGTGGGTCGGCTCTCTAAAATTAGTGGGGGTCGGTTACACATTTTGACTCGATTGACAAACTCTAAATGGGTCAAAGTGAGATTTTTCAAAAGTTGACCCTTCGGATCAAAAGTCGGGACATCAAAATACATTTTAGAGGCATGGTTCCTTCAGCATAGCTTCTTATTTTGATCGCTTAAATATGATTTTCCTTAAAATAAGAGCGATTTTTAAATTGACCTGTCCTAAGAAACCAATGTTTTTTTTGGATGCGTATTCAGATGATTAGAAGCAAATTTTGTTAATTAGCCGATGGTATTATTTTAATAAATGTCGGAAATACCATCTTCGAGTCCTGGTGAATTTCAAGGGTATACCTCGTGAAAATATTAGGTAGGCTCATAAAAAAATATTGTGACGTTTTTTTTTTTTTTTTTTTTTAATACATATTTTTATTTATTGTATCTTCAAATATGAACTAACAATAAGTATTCAAATCTTAAATCTAAAATATAATTATTAGGCCCGACCACTGTCGGACATAAATTTAGAGATAGTTATAAGTAATACATAAGTAGTGATAATCAAAAGGAAGAAAAAATAAAATAAAATAAAAAGTATTTTCAAGCAGTCCCATCTGGAGTGTTGAGTATAAGAGCACTTGTATCCCTCTTTTTTAGGCGGACGTGTCCAGTAAAGTTCAAAATATCACGAGCAAGCGGATTAGGATGTGACTCGAGGTTATTTAAATATTTGCCTGCATATTTTGCAATTTCTTCAACCACTAGTGGCATGTTTAAATCACGATGTATATTTGAGTTTTTTATATACCATGGAGCCGATGTTATTAATCGCAAAATTTTATTTTGCCTTCGTTGGATTCTCTCGACATTGGAAGCTGAAGCAGTGCCCCATAGTTGAATTCCGTAGCACCATATGGGTTTCAAAACAGACTTGTATATCAAAAGTTTGCAATCTAGACTGAGGGTTGAATTTCTACCAATCAGCCAATGTACCTGATTTAATTTTAGTTTCATTTGGGTTAACTTAGAGTCAATATGGTGTTTCCAAGTAAGCCGTCGATCAAGGTGTATTCCAAGATATTTCACATGAGTAAGTTGAGGGACAACTTGATTGTTAATCCGAATGGGTGAACAAGTATCTCTTCGTAATGTATATGTTACTTGAACACACTTTTGTTCGTTTACCTTAATTCTCCATAAGTTTAACCATAGTTCCAGCTGGGTAATGTGTTCTTGAAGATATCGGGATGCTTCGTAAGGATTTTCATGCATACTAAGGCAGGCTGTATCATCAGCAAATGTGGAAGTGTGGATATTGCTGCTCAGAGGCATATCACAAGTATAAATCAAATACAAAACTGGCCCCAGTATACTCCCCTGTGGCACACCGGATGAGATAGTTTCAGGCATGCTCATAAAGTCTCCTTCCACAACAGTGAACTTGCGGGCAGTAATGTAACTTTCCAAAAGACTTACAACGTTTATTGGCAGGTATGTTTTTAATTTTAAAATTAGTCCTTCATGCCACACATTATCAAATGCCTGAGAAACGTCAATAAACAGCGCAGAACAATACTTCCTTTCTTCAAATGTTCTTCTTATAAATTGGACCAATCTATGAGTTTGTTCAATGCTGCTATGCTGACTTCTAAAACCAAATTGATGGTCCGGTATGCACCCACTACGAACTAGAATTGGGGACAATTTTGTCATGAGCAGTTTTTCGAAATGCTTTGACATTGTTGATAGCAGACTTATTGGCCTATATGACTCAGCCTTGGTAAGATCTTTGCCTGGCTTTGGAATCATTTTAACTTTGGCAAGTTTCCAGCTGTGTGGATAATACTCCAGTCGTAAAATGGCATTGAAAATAAATAACAGTATTCTAATTGCAATACGAGGCAACTTCATCAGCATCTGGTTGCTAATTCCATCAAAACCCGGAGCTTTCTTCGGGTTGAGTTCAGCAATTACTTTTTGTACATCACGCGTCTTAAACTTTATTAGTTGAGGGGGTAGAGCGTCTACATTTGGCAAATCAATTACACCAGTACATGTGTTTGGGGTAAATACGTATTTCAAATGGTCAGCAAATATGTTACCTTTTTCAGTATCGCTTCTTGCCCAACCTCCGGTAGATGTGCGCAGAGGTGGTTTAAACTCAACGGGTGTTTTAAGCTTTCTAGCAGCGCGCCATAAAGAGTAATTAGATGCTGGTGTGACATCAAGATTTTCTAGATAGTTTTTAAGAGATGAACTTTTTTCATGTGCAAGCAACTCTTGGAGTCGTTTAGTGCACTCTTTAAATCTGATTTTAAGTTGTGGTGATCTGTGCTGTTGCCATTCCCTTCTAGCTCTTCTTTTTTTCGCATACGGCACGTTCAATATCGGTAGAATAAATTTTAATAAACCCAGTCTGCGGATGGGAGGTAGTAGCATGTTTAGCAGCCTGCCTAATATTTTCGTTAAGGTTGGCAATGTTAGTTTCAATATCATCAGATGTTCTTAGCGTAATATTTTCCGTGCAATGACTACTAAGATATTTTTTAAATCCCAGCCAATTAACACGATTTATCAAATTCGCATATGGGTGAGGTAAGTCACTTCTCAATGGGCCACAAATTGTAACGATCGTGGGAGAGTGATCGGACGAAAGATCTAGAGAAGCTTCAATTTGAATTAAATTCCTAGAGATATTTTTCATAACGCCAAAATCTATTACATCCGGAATTTTACGTATGTCAGTAGGCCAATAAGTGGGCTCCCCACTCGAAATGACATCCAAGCCCATTTTGGAAATTGTATTGAACAACGCTCGACCTCTGGGTGTAATAAGACGCGAACCCCAGAACGTGTGTTTAGCATTATAGTCGCCGGCTGCTATGAAATAAGGGCCCAGAGATTTGTAAAAATCCTCATATTGATTCTCAGTAATTGCGAATCTAGGAGGGTAGTAAATGGATGATATGACAAAATTAGTGCAAAAATTTTCGACACAAATATTCGTTGCTTGCAAATGTTCTTCACAAATGTTATCAATAATATAATGCTTGAGCCTTGACTTTATTAAAACCGCTGATCCACCGCATGCTCTTCCTCTCGGGTCCTTTGAATCATATAAGGTGTAGCCATACATTTTAAAAAGGCTTCTCGAAGTCAAATGAGTCTCAGAGACCAACATTATATCAATATTTTTTTCCGTGAGGAAGTGCTCAAGTTCATTTCTATGTTGGTTGGCGAATGCCGTTTGCGTTCCAAAAACATATTTTTAACGTGTTCATGGTTTGTTAACTAAAGCTTGACGCAATGTATTCTGCATTCGCAGCATCTCTTGCATCATGCTAGTAATATTTGTTGTAAAATTATTTATAGTTTGCACCAGATTATCAATAGTAGCTTCAAGGCTATTGAAACTAAAGTTCGAGTTTGTATTTGTTGAATTATCTGGCGGTGAAACATTTTGTGTATGAGTAGAGTTTGTTTTAGCAGCATCGGCATACGATACACGGGAACTAACTGGTTGGCTCACTTGCGCAATAGTGGCTGTTAAAGCGTTTGCTGATTGGGCTGTGGCCAATTTAGGCGTTTGCCTCATAGTCTGTTTGACGAAAGAGTACACAGGACAACCTCTGTAGTTAGCAGTGTGATTTTCTCCACAATTACTGCATTTTTTGTTACTTTGATCTTTCGGTTTATTGCAACTAGCAGTGCCGTGCAACTCGCCGCACACAACACAAACAGTAGGTAATTTGCAGTAAGTTTTAGTATGGCCATATTCTTGACAATTATGGCACTGTACGGGTCCTGAACGCTTGTGTGGTTCTTCAACGGTTATTTTTCGATATAAGAGATATCTTAAATTATATATTGGATGGGTCTCACTCTTTTTCAATTTTATATCATTTGGCTCAAGTTCAACGCGAAATAGAGGTTGAGGGATCTTTTCCCTATTTATTATGTTCGATACATTTTTTACTTTAAAGCCCTCGAGGACGAGAGCATCTTTTACTTCTTCGGGAGCAACATAGGAATCTATGCCCTTCAACACAATCTGCATACCTTTAGCACTCTTGAGCTGATATGTGTAGAAATTTGTTTTACTTTTTTCAAGTTCAGAAACCATTGTGCGAAAATCTTTTTCTTCATAAATTTGAATTTTCGTTTCATCAATATTACCACGTTTTATTGGAACAATGTGAAATTTATTCCACCAATGACCGAAATTAATTTTTTAATTAGAGCGTTTGAGTTTTTTTCTCTTAAATAGATTGGTGGCGGCTTGGAGGTTTTATTCGCAGATTCAGCGGGTTTTTCATTATCATCTTGCAATATTTTAAAACGGTTTTGCCGATTAGTAGAGGATGCGCTGTTATCCCTGGACATCTTTGGAACAGATGCAATTTTAGTAGAATTCGGGCTGCGCCCGCGCTTTAAAATTGTAATGTATCTGTCCATTCCGACTTGGACCTTGGGCTTTGGGGTGCTCTTATCTTCAGTGACAACTTGTTTAAGTGATGACAACGAGCCCGAAGCGGATGATATCGCTGAGTTAAATTTAGAAGTACTAGGCAATAATGTCAACGATTCACTAGATGGCATTGGACAAAGCGAAGTTGATCGCTGACGAAACTGTGGTTTTGCCGTTAGAGAAAGTCTATTATCAGATTTTTGGTTTTTATTAAGAGCTTCAGAACTCACAGCAAGTCTATTATCAGATTTTTTATTTTTATTGTTATCATTATGAGCATCAAAACTCACAGTAAAATAGGCATTTCTGCCGTTAGAACTCACTTCACTATTTTTTTCCTTTGGGGTACTCATAAAGAGTATTTTTCAAGGGTACTTTGTATGTTTTTTTGTTTACGGTTCTTTTTTGATTTTGTTATTTCTATATGTAAAAAAATATTAGCAAAGCAAAAAAAAAGCTTATTTATCAAAGTTAATATGTACTACGAATATTTTTTGTATGATTTTTTCTTGTTTTGTTTGTATGTAAGAAAAATTCCGCTATTACGTCTGTTCACTATGAAGGTACAATGAGAACTCTACATATTGTGACGTGATGGAAGTTTTTTAATATTTTTTTTTTCTGAAGCTTAGTACTTAATACCTATCCGAACTGCTTTTTAATTTCTTAAGGGGAAAACCATCATGGGTTTGTGTTATCATTAATCACATTGTATGGGGGCAGCCCCTTCTCTTGGTCCTATTGCACCAAAATTTAGAATTACTTCGCATCACGCTCACAAAGGAGTCCATACCAAATTTTAAGACTATTGGTATTATAGCTTTCAACTCATGAGATTATTATTAATTTTTTGTAAGGGGAAGGACCACCCGAAACTATTCTAAATTTGAAGAGTTGCTATTATAGCTTTCAAGATATAAGATTATTATTAAGTATGTTTCTTGGTCTTTAGTGATAATCAGTCCAAACACATTAATTTGGGCTGGCACTAAATTGTAATTAAAGTTTTTCCTTCTTCTAGCACTTGAACCAAGAAAAGTATCTAAATGATTGAGTTGCGATCTGTTATGCTGTAACTGATAATTTCTTTATTGAAATGCTGGTCTTATATACTAAATAACATAATCATACAATAATAATAAGTTATAAAAGAAATGCATAATATGCGGAACTAAAATGTTACAATTAATTGGAACATTTAATAAATGCAAGAACAAAAATAGCTTGAGTTTAAATGACCTAATTAAATGAAAAATGCAACGTTTTGAATTGTGCTTAACTAAATAGAGTGTAAGTGAACTAAATAATTAAAATAAAATGCAACTTGGGACTTATGAATTGACCTAAATAAATATACAAATAAAATGATTTGTTATTAACCCGTTGTGGGCCGCAACATTCTCCCCGCCTTGACCACCGGTCAATTAGGTATCTATGATGTCGATCGTGACAGGCCATGATCGCGGGACTGGCTGAGGTGTGGATTGGTCATCATAGTTGATGTTGTTGGTGTGGCGATTTATTCGACATTTAACAGTAATGAGCGCTAATAGCAGCATTGTGGACAGAAGCAGTGCTGTATAACTTATTGCCTGGTGGTGTTGAACGTTGAATTCCGGGAGCGAAGCAAGACTTGACTCATTTAGTTGTTTCTGGAGTGCGTTAAGTTGATCCGAATGAGTCTCAAGTTCCTTGTCAATGGTGTTGAACATTCTCTTTATCTCCTGAGGTGTGCTTATGGAATCTATGTGCTTAAGTTTAGCATATGATGTGTGTATGTTGTTGGTTGTGCCAAAATGTCCTTGAATCGTAATCAGGCTGGACTTTACTGTGCAGCTAGCTTCGACTTCGAGTAGTCCACTTCCCCTCAATGTGCACTGGGTGATTTCGGTGCCGCATACTGATGATACTTCGATGTCTCCGATAGTCGCGAAGATCCATTTATTTTGATTTTTCAATTGCGACCATGTAGAGTTGCCTGGAAGGCGGGTTAGCTTGCAATCGGTTGTATTCCTGTTGTTAAAGATGTGGATTTTACATGAATTGTGATTCGAACCCTTTCCAAGCTTGAATTGTTTGTTGTGACATATAAATGTATTGTCCTTGACTGTGATACAATTGGACAATTCATTATTTGTAAATGGCACGTATTCGTCCCTGTGTGGATTTACAGCTAAAAATGAACTTTCTGGGATGATGGCGACTAAAACATCATTTCTGATGGTTGGTACTGGCACAATGTTAAATAATTCTAAAAATTTTTGATCTACTAACGGTAGCATGATTTCGAAAATGACTTCATCCTTAGTTACAGCTCCCTTGGCACTCATTAGCTTATATAGCTGTATAAGGTTCTCATTTTCGACTGGAAGTGTACGAGATGCTGGAAGATGTGCCTTGATTGTGGTAAGTTCACTCCTCAGTTGATGGGGAGATAATAAGAGTGGACTGATTCTTCCATTGTGGGCGTCGGTGAGCACATTTATGATTTCCGTTTCTCTTCCTTGGAGATTTATTGCCGTCAGCGTCATTTGATTTGCTAGTAGCCCTATTAATTGTGTTTGGCTGATTTGTTCGGACTCTTTCTCTATCTCATTTGCTTTTTTATTTATTCTTTCGATGATTGCACTTAGTTGACCTTGAGCATTGAGTTCGTCCTGTTTTATAATATTGATAGTTGAGTCGATAATGGACGTCTGATTTTTTAATAGTTGAAACAAGTAATGAGTCTGGCCCTTAGCTTGCTTGATTGTGTTTGACATCTCCTCTGCATAATCTGAATCGAGAACACCAAATAATGATCGTGCAATGTTTCCTACAATATTGAATGCAGCTCTTTTTGTTCTATTGGTTGCAAACAACTCCTTCTCCTCGGTTAATTCATTCATAATTTGCTCGAATTTGTTAACCAAAATCCTACACGTTGCCTGTTGTTGAATTTCTGAACAAAGTTGTTGTAACTTGTTTAGTCCTGACTGGAAAGATCTTAGCTCAGAATAAAATGGAGCCAGATCATAAAATACCATTAATTTCCATTCAGCGGTGACCAATTTAGCTGTTCCGATACCTTCAAAATATAATCCGGGATCTGTACGAAAATTTTTGATCCTAATACTGTTGCCTATCACGACAGGGATGAGTAGAATCGTTATTATCATGGCGAGTAATATTGGGCTGGTGATATGTTTAACCCTCTTTGATGGGGTACTATATACTTCTTCGGTAGACTTCGGGCGGAAGCGCGTAGATGCCCTTTTAACATAAGTTGATGGCTCAATCTTCACTGGACCTTCGTCATGAAAGAGCGGAGCTAGCCTGTGAATAGGTCTTTTTGTTACACCTGATGACGTTTTTATGTCTGCCACCCGAACCTTGCCATCATCTCCCTTGTAAGTTTTGAGAATTCTGCCGAGAGGCCATTTCATAATAGGTATATTGTCTTCTTTTATGATGACCATTTGACCATCATGCACATTTTCGCATGTTGTTTTCCACTTCCGTTTCTCCTGCAAGTTATGTAAATATTCTGTGGACCAACGCGTCCAGAACTCATGCTTCAGTTGGGAAACAAGTCTCCATCGTGTTGCGAGGGAACTGGATGAGGTTGTTGCCCTGGAGTCCACTTGGGCTGTGAGTGGTTCTCCAATTAGAAAATGTTCTGGTGTTAATGCCGTTAAATCATTAGGGTCCGTTGATAGTGGGGTCAATGGTCGCGAGTTTAAAATTGCTTTGATTTCAATTATAACTGTTTCGAATTCCTCGTGCGTGAGGGACGCTGTTGATACACTTCTTAACAAAAGATGCTTTGCAGATTTGACTGCTGCCTCCCATAGTCCGCCAAAGTGAGGTGCTCTCGGTGGTATAAATTTGAACTCAATACCATCCTTACCACATGCTCGAGCAATCATCTCTTTCGAAGTGTCAGCAAATATGGCCATGTTTAGCTCGTCTAGCTGATTTTTGGCGCCAACAAAATTTGTCGCGTTATCTGAGTATATTGTTTGACAACGTCCTCGACGTGCTATAAACATCTTGAGGGCCCCAATGAATGCTTCAGTGGTAAGGTCAGTCACTACCTCTAAGTGAACAGCCTTTGTTGCGAAACAAATAAATACCGCTACATACACCTTGTGCGGTCTTTTACCTCTTATCTTGTAGTGGACCCAGAATGGTCCACAGTAATCTACTCCTGATTTTATGAATGGGCGAGCTGGAGTTACTCTGCTTGCCGGTAGCTCACCCATAACTTGATTTAGTAACCTTGGCTTCGATCTTATGCATCGCATACAGTTCTGAACGATGTTTCTGGCCACTGATTTGCCCTTGACAATCCAAAATTGCTGTCTTGATATTGCCAACATTGCTTGAGGACCACAGTGATAATTGTCAAGATGGACCATTTTCATTATTAGTTTTGTGATCGGATCGTTATGTGGAAGCAGTATTGGATGTTTCGCGTTGTATGAAATGTTTGACGCTTCTAGCCTTCCTCCGACTCGTAACACACCATGTTCATCAAGAAAAGGGGACAATGTACATATAGGACTCGAATTATTTATTTCCTTGTTGTTCTGTAGTCTCATGATTTCTTACTTGAAATCAGCTATTTGTATGGCTTTAACTATCAGATGCATTGCAGAGGTTAGCTCATGAGGGCTGAGTAGCTTAGCTGATGGCCGACTATTATTTGATATTTTGGTATTTATAATAAAGCGCTGCATGTAGGCTACTATTCTTTGAAGGCACATGAAAGAGTCATGATGATTTATCTTGTATATTATGTCCAGTCGATATAGTAGACAGAACAGTAACAGGGTTAGATCTGAATTCTTCAGTGCTTGGTGGTTGTCGTTTTTTATTGAATTCTTTAGGCCAATTGGTCTCGTTGCCATGAAGGAAAATTGGTCCGTAGAACCATGTGGTGCATTTGCCTAATGCCTTGGGACTCAATCCTCTTGAAATGTGGTCTGCAGGATTTTGGTTTGAGCTGACGTGTCGCCATTGGGTGTTTATAGTTAATTCTTGTATTTTGGTGATGCGATTTGCTACAAACGTGTGGAGTGATGATGGTTGTGAATTAATCCAGTGAAGTACAATTTCTGAGTCGGACCAGAAATATATTTTATGACCTTCAAAGTGAAGCTCCTTTCTTACTCTTGTAGCTAGCATTGCCCCTAGATCAGCAGCACATAGTTCTAGTCTCGGCAGCGTCAACCTTTTCAATGGGGCAACTCGAGATTTTGCACACAACAGCCTAACAATAATTCTTCCATCTTGTAATCTTGAACGTAGGTAGATGGCAGCTCCATACGCCCTTTCAAATGCATCAACAAATGTATGTAATTGTGTGTGAGTCGTTGTCTGACCGTTAAAGATGTGTCTTCCAGTATGTACGAGGTTTAGCTCTTTCAGGTTTTCGCGGAATGTTTTCCATTCTGAAGCTAATTTTTCTGGCAGTGGATCGTCCCATGCAATTTGTAATTCCCATAGTTTCTGTATAAAGCATTTTGCAGCCACTACTACTGGCCCTGCAATGCCCAGTGGATCGAACAGTTTTGCCACATCGGATACGATGGAACGCTTAGTTATTTTTTGGTTGTCTTCAGAAAGAACTGATCTGACTTTGGATTCCATGTTAATCCCAGTACCTTAGTTGATTGATTGTCGAAGTCTAAGTTAACTTCCAGATCTTCCAGAGGAATGCCCTTTAGTAGTTGAGAATGATTCACACACCATTTTCTTGGGTTGAATCCGGCTTCGTGGAGCAATTGTGTGAGTTCCTGCTGTATCTGAATTGCTGTGCTTAGACTGTCTGCTCCACTCATGCCGTCATCCACATAGAAATTATGTTTTAATGTGTACGCCCCTAGTGGGTATCTTTCCATGTTCTCTTCGGCCAATTGTTGTAAGCACTTTGTTGCAAGGTACGGTGCTGAGGATGTTCCATATGTTATTGTATTCAGCATGTACGTTGAAATAGCTTCTGATGGATTCCTTCTCCAAAGTATTAATTGCATGTTTCGGTCCGCTGGATGAAGTAAAACTTGACGGTACATTTTGTCCGTGCAAAATACAAATCTCGGCATCCGAAAGCGTAGTAACATACCGAAAAGGTCGCCTTGAGTGGCAGGACCGATGTGTAAAATGTCGTTCAACGATAGTCCTGAGGCGGATTTTGCCGAGGCATCGAATACCACACGAAGCTTAGTAGTGCTACTTTCTGGTTTTAGCACGCAATGATGAGGAATATAAAAGTGCGGTGATTGGACTTTGTCGTCATTGATGCGAGTCATGTGGCCCAGTGCCTCGTATTGATCCATGAACTCAATGTATTGGGATCTCAAGTCTTTATCTCTGAATAGTCGTCGCTCTAACGCATGAAATCTTGAGATTGCTGTGCTCTTTGTCTCACCTAGAGCACTTGGATTATTTGAAAATGGTAGTCTGACAATAAAACGTCCGTCTTGACTTCTTGTTGTATTTTGTGTGAAGTGTGTTTCACAAAGTTGCTCCTCAATTGTAAATTTACTGCTTGATTCAAAGTTGTCTACTTTCCAAAACTGTTGTATCAATTCGCTTGTGTCACTTGTTTCATTTTCACCATAAACTGCACATACTGCAGTTTCGTTGGCTTTCTTGTTTAATTTTCCACTGACAACCCAACCTAATTTTGTGTTTTGTAATGTTGGTAGATCATTAGCTAACTGAATTTTGCCGGAAGTTAGCAGTTCAAAGTAATATTCGGCTCCCAGAAGTACATCGATGTTACCACACTTGCTAAACTCAGGGTCAGCGAGCTGAATGTTATCTGGAATCGGCCATAATGAGTGATTAAAGTCCCTTGATGGCTGAACAGGGATGATACTGGGAAGAACGAAGGCCTCGAGCCGAGTTTTGTACTCACTTGTTGTTGACTGGAGACTCACATTAACACGTTGATTAGACTTCTTTGATTGACTTCCAATGCCTTCTATCCGTATGATAGCTTCTGCAGGTTTAATGTTTAAGCGTTTCACTAGTCTGGTGGTTACAATGTTGATCTGAGACCCGGAGTCCAATAGTGCTTTAAACTCACCGATTTGTCCATTGTTACCCTGTATTCTGACTCGAGCAGTTGCCAATAATACATAACCCTGTTGGATACCAGATTGCTGTAGAGATGCCACTGTTGATGGAGCGGAAGACTTCTTGGAGCTCTGCTGTGAGTTGTCCGACATGACTTGATCGATGTGCACTAATGTATTGTGTTTTTGTTCGCATTTGGTGCAATGTTGTGATGGGCACACCCCGGCAATATGACCTGGTTTGAGACAATTTACACATAGTTTGTTAGATTTTATATACTGTAGTCTTTTGTCTATAGACTGCCCTAGGAATCTTTGACATCTATATAATGGATGCAGATGTTCGTTGCAACAGCCGCATTTCTTGTCCCTTGTGATTGAACTTGCAGCTGCGGACGAATACGTCTTTGTGGCAAGTTGTTTGTTTTTCTGCCCCATTGCCTCCAACGAATGAAATCTGGTTTCAAGAAATTTGAGAAATTCTGTTAGTGCTGGAATTTCCTTTGGGCATGACAATGATTGTTCATATAGCATGTACGTTCCTTTATCTAGCTTATTCATGACTATGTGAAGGACTATAGGGCCCCATGAGTTTGTGTCTACCCCTAAATTGTTGAGTGCTGCTAGAGTTTCTTGTATGTTGTCGTGCAAGTTTTTAATTGCGGAAGCAGATGGATTTTCCGATAATTTGCTTTGCCCTGTGAGTTTATCTAGTAACGTGAATGTCAAAACTCTCATGTTATTATACCTTTCTTGAAGCAAATTCCATGCTGTTGTATAATTTGCTTCAGTTAACGATAGGTGTTGAATAAGCTTCTGAGCCTCACCCTTCACATTAGTTTTCAAGAACCACATTTTCTTTATTTTCGGCATCGGGTTCTTATGAATGATTTCATTGAATAGCTCATAGAATCCACGCCATTGCAAGTAGTCTCCATAAAAGTGTTGTATTGTTACGTTTGGTAGGTGGACCGAAGATTCTTGTTGAGTTGGTGATACGGGTACCTCTTGTCTTTCTTGGACCTTGATGTACTTCTCCTCAATGACGGTTTCTTCTAACATGTACTGGTTGAGGTCATGTTCTAAGTTATCGGCACAAATTTTTCCATGTAGCTGTTGCATGGTGTTGATGTGACTATCTATATTCCTTAGTTTTGACTTGATGTATAAGTGGGAAATTCCGGAATGTTCTTCCAGCAATTCATCCAACTTATTGTTGATGATGGTAATAAGCGTTTGTAGCTTCATTACTAATCCGTGCCTTTCTGCTGGCACCTTTGGTTGTTTGTGTTCTGACGTGTTGCTTGAAGTGCCTGCTAATGACCTTAGTGTTGCCATGGCAGCTTCAATCTCTTCTATGGGCTCACTGTTCCTTTGGCCAATTTTTTCATATAGGCCGCTTTGTAGATATGGGTGATCCTGTGTAACAGATGCTGTTCTCCGAATCGTATTGTCGTTTTGCTCAAATGTTTGCCATAAGATTGCCAACTCCTGGGTCTTCCGTTCGTAGTACTCCAGAGTTCTTCTCTCCTTGGGCGTCTTTTTTGCGTTAGCAATTAACTTATTAATTTCTACCGCCGTGTCGTCTTGTCGCTTTACCAGCTCTTCTATGGTAGCCATGGTGGGTTTATGATTGATGTTAAAAACTTTTCCTTGACAGGAGCACGTCTTTTTCAAATTTAGTTGTCCTGAGGATTTTTATACACGCTGTGTTTTTTTTTTAAGTTTCAGGACCCTTACCACTGGTGGGGGGAATCTTGAAATCACGTCGGGGTCACCAATGTTTCTTGGTCTTTAGTGATAATCAGTCCAAACACATTAATTTGGGCTGGCACTAAATTGTAATTAAAGTTTTTCCTTCTTCTAGCACTTGAACCAGAAAAAGTATCTAAATGATTGAGTTGCGATCTGTTATGCTGTAACTGATAATTTCTTTATTGAAATGCTGGTCTTATATACTAAATAACATAATCATACAATAATAATAAGTTATAAAAGAAATGCATAATATGCGGAACTAAAATGTTACAATTAATTGGAACATTTAATAAATGCAAGAACAAAAATAGCTTGAGTTTAAATGACCTAATTAAATGAAAAATGCAACGTTTTGAATTGTGCTTAACTAAATAGAGTGTAAGTGAACTAAATAATTAAAATAAAATGCAACTTGGGACTTATGAATTGACCTAAATAAATATACAAATAAAATGATTTGTTATTAACCCGTTGTGGGCCGCAACAAAGTACTTTGAAGAGGGATGCCGCTTCCTCCGGTCATATTCTATCATTATTTTGAATTTCTTCGCATTACGCTCTTAAAGGAGTACATACCAAATTTGAAGACTCTTGCTATTATAGCTTTCAAGATTTAAGATTATTATTAATTACTTTGTATGGGGATGTCCCTTCAGACAGTCATATTCTACCAATATTTGGAACTATTTCGCATCACGCATTTAACTGGAAGCCATACCAAATTTGAAGACTATTGCTATTATAGCTTTCAATATACAGTTTGAATAACAAATTGGAAAACGATGATCTCTAATACTTAAACATATTTTCGTTTTATTTTAGTAAGAATGAAAAGGGATAGAATTTGGTTTTGAAACACGCACTTCAGAGGGAATTTTGTTAAATGCGTTGGTAATGCAAATAACCATGATTCTTTTAAATGTGCCGGTAACGCACTTAACCGTGTTTTTTTAAAAGCGTTTATCTTTTAAATGCGTTGGGCTGTATACATTTTCACAAACGCATTTATCCGTGAAATACTGTATAACATTATTATTAATTACTTTGTATGGAGGCCCCTTTCACCGTCCTATTCTATCAATATTTTGAACTACTTCGCAGCTTACTCTCAAAGGAGTTCATACAAAATTTGAAGACTCTTGTTCTTATAGCTTTCGAGATTCAAGATTAATGACTTTATATGGGGGTGACGATTCCCCGGTTTTTTTCGACTAACAAAACAAAACAATAACAAACACTTATTTGTATGTACATATGTACATACATACATATGTATGTACACATAATATTAAATTTGTTATCAATACTCAAGTATTTATTAGATCTTGACAATCACACTTACATATCTACATCATGAAAATATATGAACAACGCAAACCATTCAGTCAGAGCACATGGCAAAGCTAAACGACCTTATTATGGACAGAGAAACTATAAATTCCCATGATCGTATGAAAAGTCAAAGAAGCCGGATGCAGTTAAATAAACAAAATCTGTAATATAAACAAATTTCTCACAGGCAGACTTTATAGCTGGACAATTTTAAGTATGACAAAATACCTTGAGTATATACATATACTTATATGTATATGTATAAAGGGTTAGGGAAGTTCAGATATATGATAATATTTTATAGCACCAAATCTCGATATTGAAAACAATTTATTTCTACGTAGATAAAACTACTAGCGTGAGAAAATCCTACGCACACACACGCACACACACATATACCAGATTTCATCTAAGAAAAATTCAAATTATTTCAACAACACACCGCTCCTCACAAATCACGGCCAACCTTAAATTCCTACAGATATACATACAAAAATTCTCACGGTCATTCCTACAAACAACACGGCCAACAACACAAATCACGATCAGCCTTAAACTCCTACAGACATACATACAGATTCCCACGGTTACATATTACTACACCAACCTCAACTACCTTAATCATGATCAGCCTTAAATTTTCACAGACATACATACATACATACTGATTCCTACGTATACATATTACAACAACATGCTCACCTCTCCCAAATCACGATCACCCTTAAGCTCCTACAAACATATAGAAATACATACACTCAGTCGATCAACCTCAACTACATCACACCCCCTCCCAATAACATCCTTGCTTAAATTCCCCCGGACAGACACATATTACTCGTACAACAACACCCTCACCTACCCCAAATCACTATAAGTCTTAAATTCCTACAGACTTGCAATAACACGCTCACACAAATTCCAACCGAGAGGTTAACACACATACACTCAATCCATCTACCTCTACTACACCACGCTCCCTCGGCCAATCACAGCCTCGCATAACAGACAGACAGACACACCCATAAACTCCCTCGGTTATATATTACAACAACAACCCCACCCACCCAAAATAACGGTCAGCTTTAAACTTAATATTCATGTTTTACCGTAGGCATTAGGAAAAATAATCATGTATTGCCGTCGGCATTAGAAAAAAATTTATTTTCACTATTTCACCCCCATTAGTAGTAGGAAAAATCATTTCATGATTTTCCCGTTGGTACTAGGAAAAATTATTTTCATGATTTTCCCGTTGTCATATATATACATTGCAAAAAAAGAAAAACCTCCAACCTATGAACCCACTTAACGTATTCCCACAAAAAACAAAATCACCCGTTCACATAATTAATGTAATCCCAAAAAAAATCACCCGTTCCCACAAGGGTTAATGTAAACAAAAAACTCGTAATGTAAACAAAAAATTCCTAATGGAAACAAAAAAACATCAAAGGGTGCCGCCGAAAACTCAAGGTATCAAATTTCACAAATTTCCAAGAATTTTAAAATTTTACAATTTTAATTACCCAAATTTCACAATTTTAATCGGCGCCAGAACCGGTAGTTCACTACTACTCAGCTAAACCCCTCAATAATCAATTTCAATGTATTTTTAATAAACGTTAATAACCGTTAAACTTACCCTCATACCTAAATAAGAGCGGCAAGCGTCGCGTTATACCGTGTTCAGACATGCATTTTTAATTGAGTCAATTTAATTTTAATTGCGCAATTAAATTTACTGTTCACACATACTCAATTTAGCTGACTCAATTATCATTTGACATCTGGAAAAAACATTGTTTTTATTTGTTTTGTGAATATTTGTGTTTGTAAATTTTCAAATTGGATGCAAATTTTGGTTTAAAAGAAATTTTACTTGCATATAACAGAAATATGGAGCTCTTGGAGTCAATGCGATCGATTTTTTATTAAAAATTATCAGTGCTTAAAAAAAAGGAAAAGAAAAACGTAAATTTTACAAAGTTTACGAAAGTAGCAGCTATTTCCCCTTGCACTAATTCTTTAACTTAACGTGCACTTCGCGCGGGCTGTATGGAAAGGCCAACTTCTGCAGCTTATCCGCTTTCTCATTATATACGTGACTGTTTTCTCTTTGGCCACGAAGCTCCTCTATTCGACATGGCCACAACTCCAATAGAGCAGCTTCACTGGCCTCAGTCCACGTGAGCCTCTTCCTCTAAATTTTTTTTCCTATTTATAAAAGATATTTGTTAATAAATTTATCTATGAATTTAAAAAAACTTCTTCACCAGCCATTTATTTTTTGTTTATTTATTTATTTATTTATTGGAGTTCATATTGTTCAGTTTGTTTTCTTTACATGTATGTATGTATGTATATTTGTTTTGTTTATATGTATGTATATTTTTTGACATTTGGCTCGCCATTATAGGAAATTTTTCTGCTCACTAAACACAGTTCTTAATAAAAACTCTTATGACCAGGGTTGTATTTCGAGTTTTACGCAATTAGTGATACAATTAACTAGTAATTGCTCAATTTATTAATTGACTTGTTGTATGGTAAATTGTTGTCAATTAAGGTCTTAATTGCAAAAAATGATCTAATTGCGCAATTAAGGGGTATGTCTGGACATGGTATTAGCAGCAGGGTACGCATTTTCAGTGAAAATATTACTTGATTTTACTGAAAATACGTATTCTGCTGCTAACGCGACACTTGCCGCTCTTATTTAGGTATGAGGGTTAAATTGTAGCAATTCCCAAAAATAAAACACTAACTTTTTTTTCTTCCTTTTGGTTGTCACTACTTATGTATGATTTATACTCGTAACTATCTCTAAATTTATGTCCGACAGTGGTCGCGCTAAATAATTATATTTTAGATTTAAGATTTGAATACTTATTGTTTGTTCATATATGAAGATACAATAAATAAAAATATGTATAAAAAAAATATACATATGTATATATGTGACGCGCAAAATAGAAAGGGACCTAAGGGTAAAAACCGGTTTTGTTCAGAAGATTTAAATACGTATATCTTTGGTGTACCATCACTGAGCGTGTTGGTATTGGTCTCATTTGAAAGCGACACATCTCATGACGGCAGGAACGTGTTGGTCAACCTTGAAAACGCGCGTAGGTCGTCCCTACCTCTTGTTTTGTGTAGTTGGTTTTTACTGTTTTCTACCTAGCGCGCTGTTTCCATGAGTTTGATATCAATTTTGCTTGCGTTTTTTCGAATCCAGGTTTATTTTCTGAAATTATGAATTGTAAATTATAATAAATACTCATTTATAATTCTTTTAAATCGTGAATATCACTCTGTTAGTACAAAAGTTTTTTCACATAACCTTAGAATCGTCGACTTCAATTTCATAAAACGCGCATATCTCTGGGACGGAACACTTTCGGGGCATGGGATCAGTCTCATTCGATGATCAGAAAATTGATTTTTTACCCTTAGGTTCCTTTCTCTATGAGCTATCACATATATATATATATAGATTAATAGAGCGAAAAACTATTAGTTTAAATATTATATTCATTGAGGATGGATAAATGTACTTTAAAGAATATATTTCACCACAATCAAGAACGAAAACCTCAAATACATGATTTTGTTTTTGGGTTTGAATACTTGCTCAATTGGAAATTGAAGACTTCATGTGGATTTTCAACAGCTTTTGGCTTTAAGCCAATGATATGGTTGAATTATAAAAATAAGCAATTCATTGGACTGGATCGGGAAGAGTGGTTACATCTCATGTTTTACAAGGAGTATATTCATGATATACTTAATCGTCGAGATTTTTTAAATTCAATAAATATAATTGATAATGAAAGTGAGAGGGATGTTGAATATAAGTTTCAAAATAAAAGGGGTCTTTGTTTTTTAGTTATCAAACAAGGAAACTCTAAAATAAAAATCGATTCTGACACTTGGCGATCACTAACTCAAATTCGAGTATTTTTTACATCAATTTTATGTTGGCAGTTCTCGTTGTACCTTCACAGTGAACAGACGTAATAGCAGAATTTTTCTTACATACAAACTAAACAAAAAAAAGCATACAAAAAATATTCGTAGTACATATTAACTTTGATAAATAAGCCTTTTTTTGCTTTGATAATATTTTTACATATAGAAATAATAAAAACAAAAAAAAACCGTAAACAAAAAAACATACAAAGTACCTTTGAGGAATACGAGGGCGGTTCGGAAACTTCTTAGCCTATCAATGAAAGAGAATAGTTAGTTTTTCAAAAATATTTTTATTTTTCAATATAATCTCCTGAAACTTCAATACACTTAGTCCAACGCTTTTCTAGCAATTCTATCCCTTGATTAAAATAGTTTTCCTCAAGGTCTTCAAAATAGTGGTTTACAACTGTAATTGCATCTTAATTTGAGGTAAAACGCTTGCCAGCAAGGATTTTTTTTTAGATTTGGGAACAGGTAAAAGTCACTGGGAGCTAAATCAGGAGAATAAGGTGGGTGGTCAAGCAACTCGTACTTTAATTCGTTGATTTTAGCCATTGTTAAAACACTCTTGTGCGCTGGTGCGTTATCTTGATGAAAAATTATTTTTTTGTGTTGTAAGCCAGGACGTTTTTCTCGAATTTGTACATTTAATTGATCCAAAAGGTTGCAATAGTACTCTGAATTTATTGTTTTACCCTTTTGCAGATAGTCGATCAATAAAATACCTTTGAAGTCCCAAAAAACCGTTGCCATAACCTTACCAGCCAATTGAATTGTTTTTGCCTTCTTTGGGGCACTTCCTCCAGCTTCAGTCCATTGTTTGGATTGTTCTTTTGTCTCTGGAGTATAGTGGTGGATCCATGTCTCATCAACAGTTATGAAACGACGCTTAAAATCCATTTTATTTCGCTTAAAACGATCCAAACAAGCTTGAGAAATGTTCATTCTTATGCGTTTTTGGTCGACTGTTAACAAATGCGGCACCCATCTTGCAGAAAGCTTTTTCATCTGTAGTTCTTCATGCAAAATTAAATGGACTCGATCATTTGAGATGCCCATGATATTAGCTATTTCACGCACTTTTATTCGTCGATCATTTAATACCATATCATGCACTTTGGCTACAATTTCTGTTGTTGTTGCTGTTTTTGGACGTCCACTACGTGGTTCATTTTCAATGCTGGTTTAAATTCAGCAACCCAATTTTTTACTGTTGCATATGAAGGAGCACTTTCACCTAACACATTCACCATATCATTATGAATTTCTTGTCCCGATAAACCTTTTTTATGTAAATATTTAATGACACCACGCATTTCTAATTTTTCCATTGTTAAAAAATCGCGGATGCGTGTTTTGTGAACACCTGTTTCTATATGAAGGAGTTGCCAGATCGAAACAAAATTTAACATGTGTTCATAGCAGAGATGGAAGTTTCCAAAACACTTAACTTTTTTCTGTTTATACCGCGCTTTTTGTGCTAGGCTAAGAAGTTTCCGAACCGCCCTCGTACTCTATATGAGTACCCCAAAGGAAAAAAATAGTGAAGTGAGTTCTAACGGCAGAAATGCCTATTTTACTGTGAGTTTTGATGCTCATAATGATAACAATAAAAATAAAAAATCTGATAATAGACTTGCTGTGAGTTCTGAAGCTCTTAATAAAAATCAAAAATCTGATAATAGACTTTCTCTAACGGCAAAACCACAGTTTCGTCAGCGATCAACTTTGCTTTGTCCAATGCCAACTAGTGAATCGTTGACATTATTGCCTAGTACTTCTACATTTAACTCAGCTATATCATCCGCTTCGGGCTCGTGGTCATCACTTAAACAAGTTGTCACTGAAGATAAGAGCAGCCCAAAACCCAAGGTCCAAGTCGGAATAGACAGATACATTACAATTTTAAAGCGCGGGCGAAGCCCAAATTCTACTAAAATTGCATCTGCTCCAAAGATGTCTAGGGATAACAGCGCATCCTCTACTAATCGGCAAAACCGTTTTAAAATATTGAAAGATGACAATGACAAACCCGCTGAATCTGCGAATAAAAGCTCCAAGCCGCCACCATTTAAGAGAAAAAAACTCAAACGCTCTTATTAAAAAATTAATTTCGGTCATTGGTGAGAATAAATTTCACATTGTTCCAATAAAACGTGGTAATATTGATGAAACGAAAATTCAAATTTATGAAGAAAAAGATTTTCGCAAAATGGTCTCTGAATTTGAAAAAAGTAAAACAAATTTCTACACATATCAGCTCAAGAGTGCTAAAAGTATGCAGATTGTGTTGAAGGGCATAGACTCCTATGTTGCTCCCGAAGAAGTAAAAGATGCTCTCGTCCTCCAGGGTTTTAAAGTAAAAAAATGTATCGAACATAATGAATAAGGAAAAGATCCCTCAACCTCTATTTCGGGTTGAACTTGAGCCAAATGATATAAAATTGAAAAAAATGAGACCCATCCAATATATAATTTAAAATATCTCTTATATCGAAAAATAACCGTTGAAGAACCACACAAGCGTTCAGGACCCGTACAGTGCCATAATTGTCAAGAATATGGCCATACTAAAACTTACTGCAAATTACCTACTGTTTGTGTTGTGTGCGGCGAATTACACGGCACTGCTAGTTGCAATAAACCAAAAGATCAAAGTGACAAAAAATGCAGTAATTGTGGTGGTAATCACACCGCTAACTACAAAGGTTGTCCTGTGTACTCTTTCGTTAAACAGACTATGAGGCAAACACCTAAATTAGCCCCAGCTCAATCAGCAAACGCTTTATCAGCCACTTTTGCGCGAGTGAGCCAACCAGTTAGTTCCCGTGTATCGTATGCCGATGCTGCTAAGACAAATTCTATTCATACACAAAATGTTTCACCACCAAATAATTCAACAAATAGAAATTCGAACTTTAATTTCAATCGCCTTGAAGCTACAATTGATAATCTGGTGCAAACTATAAATAATTTTACAACAAATATGACTAGCATGATGCAAGAAATGCTGCGAATGCAGAATACTCTGCTTCAAGCTTTAGTTAATAAACCATGAACACGTTAAAAATATGTTTCTGGAACGCAAACGGCATTCGCCAACATAAAAATGAACTTGAGCACTTCCTCACGGAAAAAAATATTTATATAATGTTGGTCCCTGAGACTCATTTGACTTCGAGAAGCCTTTTTAAGATTTATGGCTTCACCTTATATGATTCAAAGCACCCGAGAGGAAGAGCATGCGGTGGATCAGCAATTTAAATAAAGTCAAGACTCAAGCATTATATTATTGATAACATTTGTGAAGAACATTTATAAGCAACGAATATTTGTGTGGAAAATTTTTGCACTAATTTTGTCATATCTTCAATTTACTTCCCTCCTAGATTCGCAATTACTGAGGATCAATATGAGGATTTTTACAAATCTCTGGGCCCTTGTTTCGTAGCAGCCGGCGACTATAACGCTAAACATACGTTCTGTTGTTCGCGTCTTATTACACCCAGAGGTCGAGCGTTGTTCAATACAATTTCCAAAATGGGCTTGGATGTCATTTCGAGTGGGGAGCCCACTTATTGGCCTACTGACATACATAAAATTCCGGATGTTATAGATTTTGGCGTCATAAAAAATATTTCTAGGGAATTAATTCACGTAGAAGCTTCACTAGATATATCGTCCGATCACTCTCCCACGATCGTTACAATCTGTAGCCCACTGAGAAGTGGTCTACCTTACTCATATGTGAAGTTGGCCAGTCGTGTAAATTGGTTGCGATTCAAAAAATATCTTAGTAGTCATTGCACGGAAAACATTACATTAAGAACACCTGATGATGTTGAATCTAACATTGCCAATCTTAACGAAAATATTAAGCAGGCTGCTAAACATGCCACTTCCTCCCATCCGCAGACTGGGTTTATTAGACTATATTCTACAGATATTGAATGTCTCGTATGTGAAAAAAGAAGAGCTAGAAGGGATTGGCAACAGCACAGATCACCCCAGAATAAAATTAGATTTAAAGAGTGCACTAAACGACTCCAAGAGCTGCTTGCACATGAATAAACTGCATCTCTTAAAAACTATCTGGAAAATCTTGATGTCACACCAGCATCTAATTACTCTTTATGGCGCGCTGCTAGAAAGCTTAAAACACCTGTTAAGTTTAAACCACCTCTGCGCACATCTACCGGAGGTTGGGCAAGAAGCGATACTGAAAAAGGTAACATATTTGCTGACCATTTAAAATACGTATTTACCCCAAACACATGTACTGGTGTAATTGATTTGCCAAATGTAGTCGCTCTACCCCCTCAACAAATAAAGTTTAAGACGCGTGATGTGCAAAAACTAATTGCTGAACTCAATCCGAAGAAAGCTCCGGGTTTTGATGGAATTAGTAACCAGATGCTGATGAAGTTGCCTCGTATTGCTATTAGAATACTGTTATTTATTTTTAATGCCATTTTACGACTGGAGTATTATCCACACAGCTGGAAACTTGGCAAAGTTAAAATGATTCCAAAGCCGGGCAAAGATCTTACCAAGGCTGAGTCATATAGGCCAATAAGTCTCCTATCAACAATGTCAAAGCTTTTCGAAAAACTGCTCATGATAAAATTGTCTCCAATTCTAGTTAGTAGTGGGTGCATACCGGACCATCAATTTGGTTTTAGACGTCAGCATAGCACCATGGAACAAACTCATAGATTGGTAAAATTTATAAGAAGAACATTTGAAGAAAAGAAGTATTGTTCTGCGCTGTTTATCGACGTTTCTCAGGCATTTGATAAAGTGTGGCATGAAGGCCTAATTTTAAAATTAAAAACATACCTGCCAATAAACGTTGTAAGTCTTTTGGAAAGTTGCATTACTGCCCGGAAGTTCACTGTTGTGTAAGGAGACTTTATGAGCATGCCTGAAACTATCTGACTCGGTGTACCACAGGGGAGTATATTGGGCCAGTATTTTATTTGATTTATATTTGTGATATGCCTCTCAGCAGCAATATCCACACTTTCACTGATCATACAGCCTGCCTTAGTATGCATGAAAATCCTTACGAAGCATCCCTATATTTTCAAGAACACAATACCCAGCTGGAACTATGGTTAAACTTATGGAAAATTAAGGTAAACGAACAAAAGTGTGTTCAAGTAACATATACATTACGAAGAGATACTTGTTCACTATTCGGATTAACAATCAAGTTGTCCCTCAACATACTCATGTGAAATATCTTGGTATACACCTTGATCGACGGCTTACTTGGAAACACTACATTGACTCTAAGTTAACCCAAATGAAACTGAAATTAACTCAGGTACATTGGCTGATGGGTAGAAATTGAACCCTCAGTCTAGATTGCAAACGAAGGCAAAATAAAATTTTGCGATTAATAACATCGGCTCCATGGTATATAAAAGATTCAAATATACATCGTGATTAAATATGCCACTAGTGATTGAAAAAATTGCAAAATATGCAGGCAAATATTTAACAAACCTCGAGTCACATCCTAATCCGCTTACTCGTAATATTTTGAACTTTACTGGACACATCTGCCTAAAAAAGAGGGATACAAGGGCTCTTATACTCAACACTCCAGATGGGACTTCTTGAAAATACTTTTTATTTGATTTTTTTTCTTCCTTTTGATTATCACTACTTATGTATTATTTATAACTATATCTAAATTTATGTCGGACAGTGGTCGGGCCTAATAATTATATTTTAGATTTAAGATTTAAATATTTATTGTTAGTTCATAAATGAAGATACAATAAATAAAAAAAAATATGTGAAAAAAAATAAAACAATTTCTTTATTTTTTCACCAAATATGATGTTTTTTTTGGTTTTTTTTGACACTTTTCTACTTTGGACACGTTCTTAGGTAATATTTTTGTGCTGGACCTATATTGTTTATAACTTTGTTTTTAAAACATAATTGAATAAGGGTAAGTCGCAGGACTGTTTTAAATATTTTGTTAGAAGACTTTTTGTTAAAAAACTACCTGTATGATGTATTTCTCGTTCTATTTATACGCTTTTGGTGTATTTAAGCTTCCAGGATGATGAAAATACAATTAAATAGATTTATATAAGCACAGAGTACAAAATTGGTACAACAGTGGTCGCCAAAATTTTTTCCTTCATTTTAAAAGTACTTAAAGATACGATTGTTTTAACTTTGCCTTGATATGTGACAGATTTGGTGTTCCTGATAGAGTAGTATCAGCATTAGGAACCGCTCTTTTCCAAGATTTAAAAATGAAAGATAAGCGTGGCGAACCTATCATCATGGATAAATCGAAAGTTTGCAGAGAAAAAGAGAAATGCAGACAAGAATTGCTTCGCAAACGGTTAGATGATACCAATTTGTTGGAAAAGATGACACTTTAACGAGACATAAAATTGATGAGAAGTATCATACTAGGATGGTAAAAGAACCTCATATTCTTATTTTGAGAGAACCAAATTCTGAATTGATTGGTTACGTAGGACTGGAACATGAAACCGCTGAATGCAAAATAACAAAATTAAATTATTTTTTCAACGATAAAAATATCACTGGATGCATTAATTGGCATATGCACTGACAGTGAGCCAACAAACACTGGCCCACACCTTGGAATTATACGACGATTCGAATTGCTGTTAATAAGACCATTGTATTGGTTCGCTTGCCTTCTACACTTCAACGAACTTCCATTTCGGCATTTCGCTGAAGCTTTGGATAAATCAACCAGTACTGGACCAAGATCGGCAAAGGAAAAACTGAGCCGTCAAATCGAAACTTGTGAAACTCTTCCGGTAAGTTATTGCTATCACTCATTTATTATAATTGTCAACCGTTTTTAATTATTTTATTATATACTAGCGGCCCGCTCCGGCTTCGCACGGGTATAAAATATATAGGCTATGTCATTCAATGAAAAAATTATTAAAATTGATCCAGTAGTTTTGATTTATTCATTACTGCCGGTGGCCCGCACGCTGCTATTTCCTGCTATTTTTGGAATATCTAAATTAATACACTACATTTTTACTTATTTACTTTTTACGTTTTTACCTATTTATTTTATTTTTACAACAATTAACATATTACAATGATAACAGCTTTCTTGTCATTAGACAATACAAACATGTTTTCTCTAGAGGTTACTATTGAAAGAGCGACATACAGTTGGCCATGTGGAAAGCAGTCAACGCTAAAATCTAAGCCTGCAACGTTGAAAGTTTGACCCTGCGATTTATTAATGGTCATTGCAAAAGATGTATTTACCGAAAAGTGTAAACGTTTAAATTGGGAGGGTAAATCCGAGAAATCAATACATCTTCTCCGCTAACACATCCTGTGAGTATTGAGCACTCTATTATGAAAGTTTTCAGTGGTTTTACCAGCAAACGCGTGCCATTGCATAGTTTAGGTGGATTCAGGTTTCTTAATAAAATAACAGGACAACCTACTTTCAACACCATTTTGTGAGGAGGGAGTCCAGACGGGTTCAAAGAGTTTAGAAATTCTGTAGGAAAATGAACAGCTTCTTCCAAATCGAGAACAGTATTAACCAAGTAGTATATTTTCGACGGCGCATCAATCTTTGAAAGAATCAATTTATTTACCTTATCTACTTGTACGTTAGTTGGTGACAGAATCGCTCATTCTTTAAACCAATATATTGTCATAACTTATGTTATCAATGTCAAGATAGACATTGTTGACTAACTCTTGGATGTTGTCTATCAAAACACAAATGTTTTCTAGGTTAATCCTTCCCTTACTTTGTGTTAACTCTCCATTGCCAACTTTTAGCAGCATCAGGAAATAGCCTGTTCTCACGCGAAGATGACGAAACCCTCATATTAGTTTTAAGCTATAATTTATTGACATGTCGCGAAAGGTTTGATCTTTTTAAGGAAGCATTTACTTCGTCAGCACGTGTTCCTCGAGTCACAACTGGTAGAATTTGACGGAAATCTCCTGAGAACAGAATTATACATCCACACAGAGGTGAATTTTTGTTGCGCAAATCGGGCATTGTCCTATCCACTGCCTCCACAGACGACTTGTTTGACATGGTAACTTAGTCCCAAACTATTAATGAGCAGTCACGCATCAATTTTCCTGTATTGCTCTGCTTAGAAATACTACAGACGCTGTTATTGTCATCGGTGACAGTTTTCAGCGGGAGTTGAACGTAGAGTGGGCGCTTCGGCCTCCTTCCAAAAGCGTAGCGGAAATGCCGGATGACCCAACTGCTAACGCAATTTTTCCGATAGATCTCACCTTTTTTAAAGCTTAGCTGGGCAAAGGATGTAGGGCCTTTTACAATATGCAGTAACATTCTATATGATATCAACAATGTATTTAAGGTATTTAATTAGATAAGGATTAATGATTTACTGGTTAAAATCGCTTCGAAAATTAGCCATTATTTGTCGTAAAAAGTAAATGACAAAATAATTCTGGCAAAAAAAACTGACTCCAATACTAAGAATCAATCCAAAAGATTACAAAACGGACGCAATTATGAAAATTATATCGAAACAAAAAGAATAGAATTTTAAAAATCAGTCCATAAATGGAGAAGTTATGTAATCATCAATAAATTTTTTTTTGGTGGGGGTAGGGTTGGCTCAATATATCCCAACGAAATTTGTTCTAACTTTAAGCAAAATTCTTTCAAACCAAAAAAGAATTTTGAAAATCGGTTCACAAATAGCAGAGTTATGGAATAGAGGAGGAAATTTTCCCTGCAGATTAAAAAAAAAAATGATCGGACCTAATTGCAGGCAAACCCTTTCAAACAGAAAAAAAGAATTTCGAAAATCGGTTTAAAAATGACCGAGTTAGGCGTGTACGAACATTAAAAAAAAGTAAAAAAATACACACGAATTGATAACATCCTGCTTTATTGAAGTCGGTTAAAAATGTTATTGTGCGATATCCATAAGAGATAGACATATACCATAGCGGAGTTTTCGGTAGACCTTTTCAACGTGTACAATACTTAGCACATTATTTGCATAAATCTCGTAGGGTTCAGCCTGTGTTTGCAATTTAAGCGGAAAAAATGTAATTATTTACGACATCACATTAGAAACCTCAAAAATAACAGTGTTTCCCCACTATTTAATGGATGTTATTGTACGTATAAACCTTCCTCTTCAATCACTCTATCTATTTAAAAAAACCGCATCAAAATCCGTTGTGTAGTTTTAAAGATTTAAGCATACATGAGGATATAGGGACAGAAAAAGCGACTTTGTTTTATACTATGTAATGATTTCAGGTGGTGGATGGCTTTCAGAAAATTGAGTTGAAAAATATGCCCCTGCTCCAGAAAAAATTTAATTTTCCACTGATTCGAAGTACTCATACGACATGGCTCATGCAATTTCTAGCAGCGTTGTTTCGGTGGATCTGGCTAACATCAAACCAGGGAAAATTGTACATTCTCGCTAGCTTACCAAGGCCGGTACATTATTACGATTGTATGCGACAACGGAAAATCCATCCGAAAATTTACGGATTCTGGTTGAATTGATAATTAAATGTAATGTGCCAATGTACTTCAATATCAAGTATTACAGCTCTGTCGTGTACGGTTGGTCACGGTTTCCACAACCTCATTTAAGCAGTATTGTCAATAAAGTAATTGAAGATAATTCATATTATGCGCATTCAGAAAATATCTTGCTATTGGTGTTGTTTGATGATAGCAAAGAAAAGCGAGACTGTGCTATAAAGAAAATTCTACGCTATCGAACCGATGTTGAAGACCCAACGGAAGTTAGAGTTTATAAAAACCAGATATAAACTTTAATTGCACAAGTTACGCGAAAATTATCAATTTGAATGAAACAAATAACGTATTTGAACCACCATTCACGCGAAGCATTCCGTACGATACATTCCATCACACATACAAGGAACGGGACGACACGTTCAATTGCTAGCTACCGTTTCCAAACGAGTTATTCCGAGGAATATAGCGGCTGTTATGGCGACGACATTAGAGAGCCGTGCGAAATTGCCCAGACTTGAAAGCAAAAAAGACTTCAAACAATAATTTTTTTTATTTTCTTTTCTATTACTAAGTAAAATTAATTTTTTCGTTTCATTCTGACTAAATTAATTATTAAAGAGGAAAAAAAAAACTAAAAATAAAAAAAACATAGCCATTTCGCTGATTTTTCTTGTAAAGTGCCAAAAATGGTGATTTTTTTAATGTTTGTATGGGGAACCCCCCAGGAGTGGTTCCAGGGGGTGTGCCACTGGCATAGGTGGGTCGGCTCTCTAAAATTAGTGGGGGTCGGTTACACATTTTGACTCGATTGACAAACTCTAAATGGGTCAAAGTGAGATTTTTCAAAAGTTGACCCTTCGGATCAAAAGTCGGGACATCAAAATACATTTTAGAGGCATGGTTCCTTCGGCATAGCTTCTTATTTTGATCGCTTAAATACAATTTTCCTTAAAATAAGAGCGATTTTTAAATTGACCTGTCCTAAGAAACCAATGTTTTTTTTGGATGCGTATTCAGATGATTAGAAGCAAATTTTGTTAATTAGCCGATGGTATTATTTTAATAAATGTCGGAAATACCACCTTCGAGTCCTGGTGAATTTCAAGGGTATACCTCGTGAAAATATTAGGTAGGCTCATAAAAAAATATTGTGACGTGATGGAAGTTTTTTAATATTTTTTCTGAAGCTTAGTACTTAATACCTATCCGAACTGCTTATTAATTTCTTAAGGGAAAAACCATCATGGGTTCGTGTTATCATTAATCACATTGTATGGGGGCAGCCCCTTCTCATGGTCCTATTGGACCAAAATTTAGAATTACTTCGCATCACGCTCACAAAGGAGTCCATACCAAATTTTAAGACTATTGGTATTATAGCTTTCAACTCATGAGATTATTATTAATTTTTTGTAAGGGGGAAGGACCACCCGAAACTATTCTAAATTTGAAGAGTTGCTATTATAGCTTTCAAGATATAAGATTATTATTAAGTACTTTGAAGAGGGATGCCGCTTCCTCCGGTCATATTCTATCATTATTTTGAATTTCTTCGCATTACGCTCTTAAAGGAGTACATACCAAATTTGAAGACTCTTGCTATTATAGCTTTCAAGATTTAAGATTATTATTAATTACTTTGTATGGGGATGTCCCTTCAGACAGTCATATTCTACCAATATTTGGAACTATTTCGCATCACGCATTTAACTGGAAGCCATACCAAATTTGAAGACTATTGCTATTATAGCTTTCAATATACAGTTTGAATAACAAATTGGAAAACGATGATCTCTAATACTTAAACATATTTTCGTTTTATTTTAGTAAGAATGAAAAGGGATAGAATTTGGTTTTGAAACACGCACTTCAGAGGGAATTTTGTTAAATGCGTTGGTAATGCAAATAACCATGATTCTTTTAAATGTGCCGGTAACGCACTTAACCGTGTTTTTTTAAAAGCGTTTATCTTTTAAATGCGTTGGGCTGTATACATTTTCACAAACGCATTTATCCGTGAAATACTGTATAACATTATTATTAATTACTTTGTATGGAGGCCCCTTTCACCGTCCTATTCTATCAATATTTTGAACTACTTCGCAGCTTACTCTCAAAGGAGTTCATACAAAATTTGAAGACTCTTGTTCTTATAGCTTTCGAGATTCAAGATTAATGACTTTATATGGGGGTGACCATTCCCCGGTTTTTTTCGACTAATATTTTTAATTACTTCGCATCACACTCTCAAAGGAGTTCATACCATTTAAAGACATTTGCTTATTTAGTTTTCAAGATATATAATTATTATTAATTACCAATATTAGATTGAGCTCAGCATGCCAATTAAAAAGACCGTTGTGTAGTTTCCACAATGCAAGCAAGTGACTTGCCTAGAAAATTTGTATAGGAATCACTCAAAAATTTGAGTGCTTTTCATATATTTTTTCTAGACAAGTCGCTTGCTTGCATTGTGGAAACTACACACGTATGTCATTGTAGTCATAAGACATTACGATTTGGTAACTATTCAAGTGACAATAAAATATCATAGTATGGAAAATAGAAGGCATTTTGTTTAAAAAATGTATGGGAATATATAGGCAAATCTAAATGCCATATCTCCGGAACAACTGCACTATGTTTCAAACACCTTCTTTTTCCGTGCGAAATTAATACCTTTTAAAATATTAAACTTTTTGGAGCCACATTGAGAGGGAAGCTAAAGACATGAATTTTAAGACAAATCTAAGAAAAAGTTAACCCATTGGTGACCAATTAGATGCAAAAAACTTCAATTTATTTCATTATGAGGGCAATTATGAATAACATTTTATTCATAATTACTCTGTATTACTTTTTTATTAAAAAATATTATTTTACTTTAGTTTTCAGTCAAATTGATTGTATCAGTTAACTGAAACTAATTTTTTACACAAAACAATGTAACGGACTTAGCCTTTCACATGAATAATCAGTTATATTAAGAATGTCCGTTTGCGTCGCACAGTGACGTGAAATAAAATAAAGTGGTAAAAACTCGGCAACTTTTGAAAGAGTAAACCGATTTCGATGAAACTAGCTGTTTTGGAAAGAAAAAGTGTTGAGAAAGTAATTTTGGAGGCACCCTGTTGTAATTGGGAAACTGCGGGTGTCGAAACTTTTGTAAATATCAACTGATCTTAATAATTTTTTCAGCGCGACAATCAACGTTAAGAAACAAAAATAAACATATTAAGAGCACCATTTTATCTCTTACTTGACTTGAAATTTTTTTTTAATTTTTGGCCCTGAATTTTTGAAATCGTTAGTACATAACTTCTGTATTAATTGGCAAAAATCACCGGGTTCTGCCATTTTTGCAAGAAAACTTCATTACTATTCATACGAAAAAATTTTTTTTTATATCTAAAGAAGTGTAGCAAGGAATAATTTTGCAATTTGGATTTTTGAAAATTATGAGAAAATTTTGTATATTTTGTAAAAAAAAATTTTCTTAATTTTCTTTTTAATATTTTAAAAACTTATTAAGTATTTGATAAATACTTTGATTGTTTCTGGGAGAAGAGGCATAAAAAAAGAATGTGAATTTAATTTTTTAAAGTTTTGGTGGTGCACCCTACTTCCAGCATTGGTCGAAAATTACCATTTTTTTTAAATCTAATTTTTGGATATGGCAAAAAAATTGCACGCTCGATTTTGTAAATTTTTTGATTTTTTATTATAAATAAACTTCTTGTAAGTAACCTGTAAGAAACTCTTGATATCGTACACACAAATGCTGGCAGGAGGGGAGATTTTCTAAAAATGCTAAAATTTTTCTAACACAATTTTTCCCAATAAAAAAAAAGTTTTATAAAATTATATATTGGAAATATTTTAATTTAGTTCAGTAGTTTGCATTTAGCTTTGGAAACCCTTTGGAAACCGAAAAAAAATTATTCTCATATCTTCAACACTTTTCGAAATATTCAAAATATAATTTTGATTACAAAATTAAATTTTCTAGATATATTATTTTTGCCTAAATTATTGATCTCACTTTCTTTAATTCAAATGGTTTTTAATTTTTTCTATGTTTTCACAATAGTAGACATAATTGTCTATTCAATGTTATGTTTTAGTGTGCCCCTGTGGCTGAGTGGTAGCGATGCTAGCCTCTCAGTCCAGAGGTCGTGGGCTCGATTCCCGCCATAGACCCTGGGTGTTTTCTGCAGACAAGCTAATGGCTTCGCGGGTTGTGTTCGTTAAAAAAAAGTGGAAAGTGTATGTATTTAAAAAAAATGTAATGTGTATACCTTGCTATTATATCAGTCTTAAAATGTATACACAAATATAACACCTTTCTTTAAGCACCTTCCTTATATCGTATTTATTTATAAAAAGGTTTTTCCATATCAATTTGCAGAGCGATTTATTTTTAATTGTTATCTCCATTATAGCTTTAGCTGAAATAATAACATTGAACTCATCACAATTTTAATGTATAGGTATGTATTTTACAAGCAACGACAAAAGCTATACAAATATTAGGTATATTAATTTTTATATGTTTGAGTTAAATAAAAGTACTTAGTAACAAAAAAATATTTAATACACCTTCAAAAGGTCATAAAAAACGTGGGTTTGTTTTAAAGCAGAAAAAACAAATAAATTTTCACCTTATATACCTTTCTTGAAAACAGTACAAATAAAAATTCTGATGAAAGACTTATTCCAACTGCAAATTCACTATTTCGTCAGCGATCAAATTCGCTTTGTCCAATGCCAAATAGTGATTCGTTAACACTAAACTTGCCTAGTACCTCGTCATATAAGTCAGTCATCATTCGCTTCGGGCTCGGATTAATCACTAAACCCAGTTATCACAACAGATAACAGCAGCCCAAAACCAAAGGTCCAAGTCGGAATGGATAGATATATAATTGTTCTACTAAATTCTACTAAAATTGCACCTGCTCCAAAGATGTCTAGAGATAACAGCGCATCATCTACCAATCGTCAAAATCGCTTCTCAATTTTGCAAGACAATAACGACAAGCCCGCTGCATCATCGCAAAAGTCTTTTAAGCCACCACCTATCTATCTGAGACAAAAAAATTCGAACGCGCTTTTAAAAAAAACTACTGTCGACCATTGGTGAAAAAACTTTTCACATTATTCCAATTAAACGAGGTAATATTAATGAAACTAAAATCCAAATATATGCAGCCCAATTATGAACAACAATTCCCTGCGAGTTTTTTCACTTTTCCCTTTTCTCCTATTATGAACTTGTGTTTTCCCTTTTTTTAACAAATGCGGGAATAAAAAAAACTCCCCGGGAAAAAAGTAGGTATTATGAACGCCGTTGAACTTGTTTTTTTCACTAAAAATCTTTCCCTTGCAAAACAGAAGGGAGTTTACATAAAAACATAGTTAATACACAATTAAAACACAATTTATATACATAAACTTGTATTTTATAGTTTTTGTATATAAAAAAAACACAAATAATGCTCAAATAAATCATTTATAAGCTTTTTTCACATATTTTTTCAAGTTTACGAATTTTATTAATTTTGTTTATTCTCTCACTCAAAAAAAAAAAGGAGAAACAAAATGTCAACAACAAGCAAAACAAAGAGCTTCGTAATGCAGTGATGCCACGTATTACTCTTTTTTGTTCCCAAGGAATTTATGATTGGAGGAATGTTTTCTCGAGAAAATTATTTTCCGTGAGAAATACATTCCGAGGGAATATTCATGATTGGGCTGATGATGAAAAAGATTTCCGAAAAATTGTTAGTGAGTTTGAAAAAAATAAATCAAATTTTTACACATATCAACTTAAGAGTGCTAAAGGCCTACAGATAGTATTAAAGGGCATATATTCATATTTTGAGCCCGAAGAAGTAAAATGTGCACTTATCGACCAAGGATTTAAGGTAAAAAATGTTACCAATATAATCAATAGAGAGAAGATTCCCCAGCCTCTATTTCGTGTTGAACTGGAGCCGTATGATATACAGTTGAAAAAAAAACGAGACGCACCCAATTTATAGTCTAAAGTACCTCTTACACCGAAAAATCACAGTTGAAGAGCCACGTAAGCGTTCAGGTCCCGTACAGTGCCATAATTGCCAAGAATATGGCCACACAAAAACTTACTCTTCAGTCAAACTAGCCAACTAGTTACTTCACGTGTATCGTATGCCGATGCTGCTAAGACTAGTTCTATTCCCACACAAAATGTTCCACCGCCAAGTAATTCAACGAATGCAAACTCTAGCCTTACTTTAGTCGTCTTGAACCAACTATTGAGAATCTGGTGCTAATTATAAACAACTTTACAACAAATATGACTAGCGTGATGCAAGAAATGCTGAGAGTGCAGAATACTCTGCTTGAAGCATTAGTCAACAAACCATGAACACGTTAAAACTACGTTTCTGGAACGCAAACGGCATTCGCCAACATAAAAATGAACTTTAACACTTCCTCATGGAAAAAAAAATATTGATATAATGTTGGTCTCTGAGACTCACTTGACTTTAAAAAAATGGTTACACTTTATATGATTCAAAGGACCTGAGAGGGAGAGCATGCGGTGGATCAGCAATTCGATATATTAGTATTAGAAATAACTTTTATTTTTTTCCTGTCGGAATTATGACAAATCATTTTCCCGTCAGTATTTATAAAAAAATAATAATCATGTTTTGCCGTCGGCGTTTGAAAAAAAATAATATTCATGTTTCACCGTAGGAATTAGGAAAAATAATCATGTATTGCCGTCGGCATTAGGAAAAATTCATTTTCACTATTTCACCCTCATTTGTATTAGGAAAAATCATTTCATGATTTTCCCGTTGTCATGTATACATTGCAAAAAAAGAAAAACCTCCAACCTAACGTATTTCCACAAAAAACAAAATCACCCGTTCACATAATTAATGTAACCCCCAAAAAAAATCACCCGTTCTCACAAGGGTTAATTTATTTTTAATACATATTTTTTTATTTATTGTATCTTCAAATATGAACTAACAATAAGTATTCAAATCTTAAATCTAAAATATAATTATTAGGCCCGACCACTGTCGGACATAAGTTTAGAGATAGTTATAAATAATACCTAAGTAGTGATAATCAAAATGAAGAAAAAATTAATAAAAAATAAAAATTATTTTCAAGCAGTCCCATCTGGAGTGTTGAGTATAAGAGCCCTTGTATCCCACTTTTTTAGGCGGATGTGTCCAGTAAAGTTCAAAATATTACGAGCAAGCGGATTAGGATGTGACTCGAGGTTATTTAAATATTTGCCTGCATATTTTGCAATTTCTTCAATCACTAGTGGCATGTTTAAATCACGATGTATATTTGAGTTTTTTATATACCATGGAGCCGATGTTATTAATCGCAAAATTTTATTTTGCCTTCGTTGGATTCTCTCGACATTGGAAGCTGAAGCAGGCCCCATAGTTGAATTCCGTAGCACCATATCGGTTTCAAAAGTGACTTGTATATCAAAAGTTTGCAATCTAGACTGAGGGTTGAATTTCTACCAATCAGCCAATGTACCTGAGTTAATTTTAGTTTCATTTGGGTTAACTTAGAGTCAATATGGTGTTTCCAAGTAAGCCGTCGATCAAGGTGTATACCAAGATATTTCACATGATTGTTAATCCGAATGGGTGAACAAGTATCTCTTCGTAATCTATATGTTACTTCAACACACTTTTGTTCGTTTACCTTAATTCTCCATAAGTTTAACCATAGTTCCAGCTGGGTAATGTGTTCTTGAAGATATCGGGATGCCTCGTAAGGATTTTCATGCATACTAAGGCAGGCTGTATCATCAGCAAATGTGAAAGTGTGGATTAGACCTGGCGCAGCTAATATGGGGTTTTTTATTTTTTGGAATTTTGAATGCGGGTAGCAATGAAAATATGCGATTTAATGCCAAAATTGATGTAGTAAATTTTCAGGCTGATCGCATGGTGCCTACCCGTGCCATAATGGGGTGAAAGGTCAAAATTTTGAAAAATCACCAAATCACCAAATTTTTAAAAATCAAATAAATGTTTATTATAATTTTCAATTCAGCTTTAAGTTGTAAAAAATTATGGTGCTTCTGCTAAAACAATAAGACGAAAATATTTATAGAAATTAAAAAATACCAACAATATCTATGCTGTTATTCCTCTAACAGCTATGATGAACTCATTTGACTTCTGCGCAAGCTAGAGCTGGCAAACTATCGATAGTCACGCCATTCGATATTTTCGATATTTTGTTGGAAAACTATCGATACTATCGATAGTATCGAATTCTCTTACTTGCGGTCTACATGACTATGACTAACTTAACATTAATTTCCGGTTAATGTTAACTGTAGACTTAAAATTTTACCCCCTTATGCAAAAACGATTGTTAAACTTAAAGTTGGTTTAACAAACGAATTTTGTATGGCAAAACCAGGTTTTAAAGCATTCTTTAACTTTAACAATCGTTTCTGCATACGGGCATTAAGTTTGGTTAAGGTTTATATTCAGGTATCTTCCCAATATTTCTTATCAACAGCACACAACATATTTTAATGGATGGGTGTAATCCGACACGGATTGGGAAGAAGAGTTAGGAATGTTAAATTTAATTTTCAAATGAGTTTAGTTTTCACTTTATTTTTTATTAAAAAGTGTTCTTCTATCAAGAGTTGATCCATTACACTCGAAGTATTCTATATTACTAAGTCCATAAATTTATTATTTATTCTTTTGAGCTATGACGTTATTTGAGTAAATGAGCGATATATACTTACATGTTTTTTCACTAAAAGAAAACCAATATGTTAAATTTGATGAGTTTATTGCCAATTTGGTAGTATATTTTTTCAACGATAGTATCGCTATCGTCAAAAAACTATCGATAGTCTAACAAAAATGAAACTATCGATAGTACTATCGATAGTTTGCCAGCTCTAGCGCAAGCAGAATTTTTTTTATTTTTTTGTTGTTTTGCTATAAGGAGATTTTTTGCAACGTCTGGTCTAAAAGTACCGTTGTTCTAGCTCTGTTACTGCACACATTGCAATGCTTTTGATATAAATATATAAAGTTTTGTCATTGTAAATTTGAATATTGTTGTGAAAGGTTTCGTTTATGTAAAATAAATTACTTTGTTAATTTTCGTAATTAATGGCTCAAAAGAAAATTTCATCGTTGAAACGGCTTCGATCTGCTGATACAAATGTGTATTTGATCGGTAAATGTGAACCCAAAATAGTTGGTGTGAAATTGCCATCAAAACAACAAGTGCTTCAGTGTTTTTTTTATAATGTTCGTTGTGAAAATAAAACAGTTAAAGAAAGTGCAAGATTGGTGTTGGCTGAAATATTGCCTTTTTGGGAAAAAGCTAGAATACCAACTCCAGATCAAAGAACATGTGCTGCAAAAGTCATTAAACTTTATGAAGAGTGGAGAACAGTCCAAAAAGTGGGCAATTCTCCTTTTCCGAGTTATCGCAAAAAAGAAAATGACTTTAAGGAAAATTTAAATAATTTGTTTGACATTGCACACGTTGACGCACTCAAGCTGATGAGTATACAGGAAGATATAGACTTTCTAACGAAGCAGCGAGAAAATGGACGCGTTGGTAGCATGACTTGTGTCGATAGAAATGTTACAAATAAAGAAAAAAGAAAGGCACAAAGATTGGAAGATGAAAAACGTCGAAAAGAAAATAATGAAAAGAAAAAAGGCACTTCAGGTAATTATCATGTAGTATTTGGGCAGGCAGTGGCTATTTTTACCACTTAATTTCATGAACAGACTTGACTATGGAATATGTTGAATTTGAAAGTGATTAATCGGGAGAAGATAACCAGGCGATGGATGAACAGAGTGACAACATTCCAAGTTGCTCCAATAAGCCGATTCAAAGACGTGGAAAGAAGAATTTTATAGACGATAGAATGCTTGCTTGTATGGATGCTGGCAATATGTCAACTCCATTTGCTATACACTTCATCAGTGCAACTGCCAAAGCGTTGGGTCACAATATTGAGGATCTTGTTCTGAATTGCACAAGTTTGCGTGAACAACGTAAAAAATATCGTCGACGTCATGGCAAACAAATTATTGAAAATTTCAAGGTACATATTTTTTATTTTGGCCAAGTTTTAAGTTTTTTTGAGCTTAAGTTTTTTACTTAGATCCCTGAAACATTTGTTTTGCAGTGGGACGGAAAGCTTCTTCCCGCACTTGCTGGAAAGGACAAAGTTGACCGCTTGGCTATTGTACTCACGTCGAGAACGTTGAAAAATTGATAGCTATCCCGATCATTAAAGATGGAACAGGTGCTGCAGTTGCTCAATTCGTTAGAAATGATATGTTTTGACACAACTGCTGCAAATACTGGCTCTCATAGTGATGCTGGAACTTTATTGGAACGCAAACTGGAACGCAGCTGATTGTGGTTACCATGTCGCCACCATATTGCAGAAATTCTATTAAAAGCTGTATTTGAGATTAATGTAGGAAAATCAAGTGGCCCAGAGGTGGCAATTTTTGAACGATTTGCACGAGAATGGAGCACATTTTATTTAAAGGGATTCAGCACTTGTATGCAGGATGATCAAGTTTTGAAAGTCATACCTGTCCAAGAACGCGAAGCAAGCAAGAACTTTTGTCTTGAATATTTAGGTAAAGTTCACATTCGTCATGATTATAGAGAACTCCTACAACTTGCATTCATTTTTCTTGGTGGTAGCATTCCCAATTTCACTTTTCGTACACCTGGAGCTACGTCTCATGCAAGATTCATGTCCAAGGCTATCTATTGTCTAAAAATATACTTGTTTCATGGATACTTTAAAATTTCTGCGAATCAGTTGCATGGAATTCGTAATATCTGCATTTTCTTAGTAAGTCTCTATATTCCGTACTGGTTCAGAACCGGAAATGCAGTTGAAGCGCCAAATAGAGATATGCAGCTGATATAGGGGATTATTACCTATTATAATAAAGAAGTATCTACAGTGCTATTGGAAAAAAAACCGAAACTATCTGTGGTATTTATCAGAGGAGGCAATCGCACTTGCCTTTTTTGATCCTCATGTAGACTAAGAAACAAAGAAAAATATGGTTTTGGCATTGCAAATAGAGTCCAAAGAAGACAATCATATCGGTGATGATGTAAATGTTTTCCCTTCTAAAAAAGTGTGCGTAAGCGTTGATGAACATATTTATAGTATTTCTTATTAAAAAAATTATCAAATGCAAAAAAAAATATTTTGGTGATTTTTCAAAATTTTGACCTTTGACCCCATTATGGCACGGGTAGGCACCATGCGATCAGCCTGAAAACTTACAACATAAATTTTGGCATCAAACCGCATATTTTCATCGCTACCCGCATTCAAGTTTCCAAAAAAAAATTTAACGCCAGGTCTAGTGTGGATATTGCTGCTCAGAGGTATATCACAAGTATAAATCAAATACAAAACTGGCCCCAGTACACTCCCCTGTGGCACACCGGATGAGATAGTTTCAGGCATGCTCATAAAGTCTCCTTCCACAACAGTGAACTTCCGGGCAGTAATGGTACTTTCCAAAAGACTTACAAAGTTAATTGGGAGGTATGTTTTTAATTTTAAAATTAGGCCTTCATGCCACACTTTATCAAATGCCTGAGAAATGTCGATAAACAGCGCAGAACAATACTTCTTTTCTTCAAATGTTCTTCTTATAAATTGGACCAATCTATGCGTTTGTTCAATGGTGCTATGCTGACTTCTAAAACCAAATTGATGGTCCGGTATGCACCCACTACTAACTAGAACTGGGGACAATTTTGTCATGAGCAGTTTTTCGAAAAGCTTTGACATTGTTGATAGGAGACTTATTGGCCTATATGACTCAGCCTTGGTAAGATCTTTGCCCGGCTTTGGAATCATTTTAACTTTGGCAAGTTTCCAGCTATGTGGATAATACTCCAGTCGTAAAATGGCATTAAAAATAAATAACAGTATTCTAATAGCAATACGAGGCAACTTCATCAGCATCTGGTTGCTAATTCCATCAAAACCCGGAGCTTTCTTCGGGTTGAGTTCAGCAATTAGTTTTTGCACATCACGCGTCTTAAACTTTATTTGTTGAGGGGGTAGAACGACTACATTTGGCAAATCAATTACACCAGTGCATGTGTTTGGGGTAAATACTGATTTTAAATGCTCAGCAAATATGTTACCTTTTTCAGTATCGCTTCTTGCCCAACCTCCGGTAGATGTGCGCAGAGGTGGTTTAAACTCAACAGATGTTTTAAGCTTTCTAGCAGCGCGCCATAAAGAGTAATTAGATGCTGGTGTGACATCAAGATTTTCCAGATAGTTTTTAAGAGATGCAGTTTTTTCATGTGCAAGCAGCTCTTGGAGTCGTTTAGTGCACTCTTTAAATCTAATTTTATTCTGGGGTGATCTGTGCTGTTGCCAATCCCTTCCAGCTCTTCTTTTTCACATACGAGACGTTCAATATCTGTAGAATATAGTCTAATAAACCCAGTCTGCGGATGGGAGGAAGTGGCATGTTTAGCAGCCTGCTTAATATTTTCGTTAAGATTGGCAATGTTAGATTCAACATCATCAGGTGTTCTTAATGTAATGTTTTCCGTGCAATGACTACTAAGATATTTTTTGAATCGCAACCAATTTACACGACTGGCCAACTTCACATATGAGTAAGGTAGACAGACCACTTCTCAGTGGGCTACAGATTGTAACGATCGTGGGAGAGTGATCGGACGATAGATCTAGTGAAGCTTCTACGTGAATTAATTCCCTAGAAATATTTTTTATGACGCCAAAATCTATAACATCCGGAATTTTATGTATGTCAGTAGGCCAATAAGTGGGCTCCCCACTCGAAATGACATCCAAGCCCATTTTGGAAATTGTATTGAACAACGCTCGACCTCTGGGTGTAATAAGACGCGAACCCCAGAACGTATGTTTAGCATTATAGTTGCCGGCTGCTACGAAACAAGGGCCCAGAGATTTGTAAAAATCCTCATATTGATCCTCAGTAATTGCGAATCTAGGAGGGGAGCAAATTGAAGATATGACAAAATTAGTGCAAAAATTTTCGACACAAATATTCGTTGCTTGTAAATGTTCTTCACAAATCTTATCAATAATATAATGCTTGAGTCTTGACTTTATTTAAATTGCTGATCCACCGCATGCTCTTCCTCTCGGGTCCTTTGAATCATATAAGGTGTAGCCATAAATCTTAAAAAGGCTTCTCGAAGTCAAATGAGTCTCAGAGACCAACATTATATCAATATTTTTTTCCGTGAGGAAGTGCTCAAGTTCATTTTTATGTTGGCGAATGCCGTTTGCGTTCCAGAAACATATTTTTAACGTGTTCATGGTTTATTAACTAAAGCTTGAAGCAGAGTAGTCATATTTGTTGTAAAATTATTTATAGTTTGCACCAGATTATCAATAGTAGCTTCAAGGCGATTGAAATTAAAGTTCGAATTTCTATTTGTTGAATTATTTGGTGGTGAAACATTTTGTGTATGAATAGAATTTGTCTTAGCAGCATCGGCATACGATACACGGGAACTAACTGGTTGGCTCACTTGCGCAAAAGTGGCTGATAAAGCGTTTGCTGATTGAGCTGGTGCTAATTTAGGTGTTTGCCTCATAGTCTATTTAACAAAAGAGTACACAGGACAACCTCTGTAGTTAGCGGTGTGATTACCACTACAATTACTTCATTTTTGTCACTTTGATCTTTTGGTTTATTGCAACTAGCAGTGCCGTGTAATTCGCCGCACACAACACAAACAGTAGGTAATTTGCAGTAAGTTTTAGTATGGCCATATTCTTGACAATTATGGCACTGTACGGGTCCTGAACGCTTGTGTGGTTCTTCAACGGTTATTTTTCGACATAAGAGATATTTTATATTATATATTGGATGGGTCTCATTTTTTCTCAATTTTATATCATTTGGCTCAAGTTCAACCCGAAATAGAGGTTGAGGGATCTTTTCCCTATTCATTATGTTCGATACATTTTTTACATTAAAACCCTGGAGGACGAGAGCATCTTTTACTTCTTCGGGAGCAACATAGGAGTCTATGCCCTTCAACACAATCTTGAGCTGATATGTGTAGAAATTTGTTTTACTTTTTTCAAATTCAGAGACCATTTTGAGAAAATCTTTTTCTTCAAAAATTTGAATTTTCGTTTCATCAATATTACCACGTTTTATTGGAACAATGTGAAATTTATTCTCACCAATGACCGAAATTAATTTTTTAATAAGAGCGTTTGAGTTTTTTTCTCTTAAATAGATTGGTGGCGGCTTGGAGGTTTTATTCGCAGATTCAGCGGGTTTGTCATTGTCATCCTGCAATATTTTAAAACGGTTTTGCCGATTAGTAGAGGATGCGCTGTTATTCCTAGACATTTTTGGAGCCGATGCAATTTTAGTAGAATTTGGGCTTCGCTCGCGCTTTGAAATTGTAATGTATCTGTCCATTCCAACTTGGACCTTGGGTTTTGGGCTGCTCTTATCTTCAGTGACAACTTGTTTAAGTGATGACCATGAGCCCGAATCGGATGATATCGCTGAGTTAAATGTAGAAGTACTAGGCAATAATGTCAACGATTCACTAGTTGGCATTGGACAAAGCGAAGTTGATCGCTGACGAAACTGTGGTTTTGCCGTTAGAAAAAGTCTATTATCAGATTTTTGATTTTTATTAAAAGCTTCAGAACTCACAGCCAGTCTATTATCAGAATTTTTATTTTTACTGTTACACTTCACTATTTTTTTCCTTTGAGGTACTCATATAGAGTATTCCTCAAGGGTACTTTGTATGTTTTTTTGTTTACGGTTTTTTTTTGTTTTTGTTATTTCTATATGTCTAAGAACAAACTGTAGTCGTTGATGTTCGTTTAGAGAGTAATTCTTTTTATTAAGAATAATTTCTTACAAGCTATTATATTAATTTTACATATCGTATGATTTAACGGGTTCTTTAAATTTTAAGTAAACAAATGAAGTTAAAACAAAGAGGAGAAAATAACATAAAAAATATTGAATTTTATATACGTGGGTGGTTTCACAATTAATATAAACGAGAACAAATTTATTTCATAAACATTTCCGCCAGCCTTGAACCACGTTCAACATTCCTTTGGCAACAGATGTAGCTTCGTGATAGGTCTTTTAAAAGTTGAATTTTTAGTCTTTACGGTAACTACTCTTACAAGGCCATCAGATCCACTATGAGTTTCAACAATACGACCCAACTTCCAGCAGGCGGGGGGTAAGTTATCTTCGCGCAACAAGACGACATCGCCAACAGTTATGTTAGGCCGCTCTTTTACCCATTTTGACTTCGGTTGGGGAGAGAGTAGGTACTCAGTTGACCATCTGTGCCAAAAATATTGCGTAAGTTGTTGCACTAGTCTCCATTTAGATAATGATGATGTATTTAAATGAGTTACGTCTGTTTCTGGTAGAGCAGTGAGAGGTCTACCGATCAGAAAATGGCCTGGTGATATATATGGAATATGATCGGAATCAGCTTAGACTAGAGGGCGAGAGTTTAATAAGGCTTCAATTCTAGTTAATAGTGTAGATAATTCCTCAAAATTAAGTGTAGCCTGTCCCAAAGTTCTGCGCAAATGATATTTCATAGACTTCACTGTCGACTCCGCATTTTGGTGGTATAAAGTGCCACTGTATACCTTTAGAAGACAAATGGTCAAAAATTTTATTATTGAATTTTGTGGAATTTACAGTTTGATGATTTTCCTTAAGTTTTCTAGCAGCACCACGGAAGTTCGTGCCGTTATCGCTATGTATATGAGCACATAGACCTCTTCTAGCGACAAATCGATTCAAAGCAGCTAAAAAGGCTTCAGTACTTAAATCGGAAACGAGTTCCAAGTGGACAGCTTTGGTCACTAAACAGATGAAGACAGCAACATAGGCTTTAACAATTGGAGATTTCCTACCAGATCGCTGTCTGTATAATATTGGGCCAGCATAATCGCACCCTACTTCATAAAACGGAAAGACAGCGTTAACTCTAAACTTCGGTAAGTCGCCCATAAGTTGATCTTGGGCACGGGAACTGTAGCGAAGGCAAACTCCACATTGTCGGGTAATAAGTTTAACTTCTCTTGCACCAATGACCCCAATATCTTTGGCGCAGTGTAGCAAATAATAAAGTAACTCCAGCGTGAAGATTTTTAGCGTGAAAATCATGAACTATTTTACGTACAATATGCATGTCTTTATGAAGAATAATTTGATGCTGGCTGTCGTAGGGTAGGTCAGCTTTAGATAATCTTCCTCCGACCCGCAGTAAGCCGTCAGAATGCAGAAACGGTGAAAGTTTCCTAAGTTTTTTATTAGTTAGTGTAGGTTTCAGGAAAGCTGATTGCTTGGTAATATTTATATATTTCAGCTTCAGCCTTTTTTAACTCTTCAACTTTGAGTGTGGAGCTGTCTCTAATTTTGTACTTAACATTATTGACAAATCTTAAACAGTAAGCTAGTACTCGCACCATTTTAGGCCAAGAGGATATTCTTTCATTTATTCTATCAATAACTGTTGAGTTGTCGTGAATTGAAATAAGAGTTACCTGAGTTCCTGAACGAAGTTCTTCATTGGTAGTAACTTTTGTGACATCTTGGCCAGGCCAACACTTGCCTTCTTGACGCAACCAGGTTGGACCGTTAAACCACATATCATGGCCTATAAGGACACTAGATTTTACACCTCTACTACGACATCTGCTGGGTTGTCTTTAGTGGGAACGTATCGCCAATTCGCTCTTGGAAGTATTTCTAATATGTATGAAGTTCGATGGCTAATAAAGGTTTTCCACTTTGAAGGATGTGATGACAACCAAGCTAACACCGTTTTGCTATCAGACCAGCAAACTATATCGTCGAGTTTCACATTTATGACAGATGATAAATATTCAAAAAGTTGAGCAAGTTGCACACAATTCCAGCCAGGGAATAGAAAGCGAAGCTATTGGAGGTACTTTAGTTTTGGAGATTACTAGATTTGTAGACACTTGTCCGTCTGCTGACAATCTGCGACAGTAAATTACTGCAGCATAGGCAGAACTAGAAGCATCACAATAACCATGGAAGGATACAATTTTTTCCAAAGAGAAAATTATTCTTGGTATTTTGATTTTGTTAAGTAAATGAAATTCTGCAAATAACGACTCGACTTCATTTTGTACATCCTCAGGTAAAGCCTCGTCCAAATCCAGATTTAAAAGCCATAAACGTTGAATAATTATTTTGACAGATATTATCGCTGGTGATATCCAACCAAGGGGATCGTAAATTTTTGATATCTCAGAGAGCAAGCTCCGTTTGGTATTGAGGTGATAATCCTTTTCTTTAACGTTATACGAAAAACAATCATTAATTGGATTCCAAATAACTCCTAGAAGACAAACATTTATATCTGAGGGCATGTTTACCATACTTTCAATTTTTTCGCTATCTGGAATGTTAATTAGAATTCTATTATCATTACTCGCCCACTTTCTTAGATAAAACCCGCCAGCCGTAAGCAAGTTATTTACTTCCTCTGCTAGCTCCTGAGCGTCCTTTATTGTATTTGCACCGGCCATACAGTCATCAACGTAAAAGGAGTTTTTAATAATTTCACTGGCATTAGGGTAGCGATCATTTTCATCTTCACTCAATTGCAGAAGTGTACGGATTGACAAATAAGGTGCAGGTCGTGTACCATATGTCACGGTTGTTAGTCGATAGTGCTGTACTTCCTCTTCCGAAGATTCTCGCGATACTATGCGCTGGTAGTCTTGATCACACTCTTGTACGTTAATCATTCTGAACATCTGTTTAATGTCTGCAGAAAAGCAGTATTTCTTGCATCTAAATCTTAATACAACAGCAATCAAATCTTGTTGTAGTATTTGGCCTTTAAGTAGACAATCATTAAGTGATTTGCCGTTAGAAGATTTTGCGGACCCATCAAACACAACTCTTAGCTTTGTGGTCAGGCTGTTTTCTTTAAGCACAGCATGGTGCGGCAAATAATAAATATGCCTACTCAAACTATTTATTTCGTTTTTTGGCACTGGTTTCATGTGGCCTAGTAACAAATATTCTCTCATAAATTCTGAATAAGCTATCTTTAAATGTGGATTAGTTTTAAATTTTTTTTCCATAGCCATTAATCTTTTTAAAGCAATATGATAAGACTCACCAAGGTCAAAGTTTTCTTTAAATGGAAGTCTGACGGAATACTTGTCTGTGCGGATAGTAGTCGATTTGTATAATTCTTCCGCTTGCTGATCTTCCGCAGTAAGGCTAGGCTTCAGCTGAGGGATGCTTTCAATTTTCCAAAATAGATGAACAATTTTATTGAGGTCCTCATTAGGTGAGCTTTGTGTCATAACATGGCAATAACTTATTGCAGCTTCTGGCATACATTCCGCGTATAGTACGTATCCAAAAAGCGTGTTTTGTGCGAGTAATTTTCCGTCTTTAACAATACGGCCATCTCTTATTATCGTAAAGAAATAGTCGCAGCCAACTAATATATCTATATCTTTAGGAGTATTAAAATTTGGGTCAGGTAGAGGCACGTTTTTTAAATCATTCCAATATGAAATAGTAAAGGAAGAACAAGGTAGTTGAGATGTAAGGCTCTTAAAAACATGAGCTAGCATAGTAATACCTTCAGAATTATATAAATATTTTACCTGTAATTCGAGCACACCTCTTGTAGCACCTGCTTTATTATAACCTAAGCCACTAACAAAGATTTTAGAGGGCGCTCGTTTTAATCCAAGTCTATTAGCGCATCTCTCAGAAATTAATGTGTTTTGACAGCCAGAGTCAAGTAAAATATTACATCTTTGGAAAAAGCCCAGCTGGTCCTTTACCAAAACTGTAGCGGTAGGCAGAAGTATATTAAATTTTCTTATCTCAGCCAATGCAGCAAGATTTACTTCAAGATGAAGGCTTCGCAATAACGTCGGCTTTCCTTGAAACTTCCCCAACCTGTTGCTCACTTTTAGATAACTTTGTATCTACCGCTGCTTTGATTTCGTTTTTTTGAGCGCAGTTACGATCCAAGTGTATGCAAGAATGATGATGAGCTTTACAGGATTCACAGACGTGTTTAGAGGGACACTTTTGTACTAAATGGCCTGGTTTTAAACAATTAAAACACAGCATCTTTTCTTTCACAAATTCAATGCGATTTGCCACAGTCATTTTGTTAAAAGTTGGGCAGTATGCGAGATGGTGATTTTGTAAACAGGCGGCACATCCCTTTTTCATAACACTTGTGTAAGATCGTACAGACTTATTTTGTTGTTTGTTGCGTTGTTTATCACCTGCAGTGGGTACTCGTTCTAAAGCATCACATCGTTCATCAATAAAAGTAATGAAACTGTCCAGTGTAGGAAAGGTTATTTTACTGCAATGTTCCGCCCACGATTGATGAGTTTCTCTATCAACCTTTTTTAATTAAAGATAAATCAGCCAGTTATCCCTTTTTTCTGCATTCGTGCCTTGAGCTCTCAAACCTCTAATGACTTCATCAGCAACGTTAGAGACATTCCTAAGACCTTGGGAGCTATCTGCCTTACAAATAGATAAAAATGTTTCAATTAACGAATCGATAACTAATGACGGCTTATCGTAACGCTCTTTAAGTTTTTTCATAGCTTCTTCGTAGTTTTCGTCGGACACAGCAAGGTGTCTTATAAGCATAGCAGGTTCATCCTTTAATAGACCTTTAAGGTATTGAAACTTTTGCGCAGACGTAAGCGATTGGTTGTTGTGCACAGAACTTTTAAACAAATCAAAAAATGATTTAAAGTCAGCATAATTACCTGTGAACTCAGGAATATTAAGCTTCGGCAATCTCACGTCAGCAGAATGGACAGAGGTGTTTGCAGTCTGTGAAAAAGTAGCTGGACTTAATCTTGGAGAAGAAGACTGTAAATTTGATAACTTTTCTAAAAACGCTGCTTGGGACTCCAGAAGTCTTTGCATGGAATCTTGGTGCATCATTGTAGAATTTACGGGATCACTAGGAACATTTGTAGCCTGCGAGCGTGAGTCTATAATTTCATTATACCTGGATTTTATCCGAAAATATCTTGACTCAAATTACTCTAGTTCAGCATCATGTTCCACAGCATTATCGCCAAGAGCAGCCATTTCAATATCTAGCACCTGGTAGTTTTCGTAGAGTTTCTCTAATTTCTCTACTCTGACTTTTAACTCGAAAAGCGATGTTTCGCTGTTAACTGTCGATAAAAAATTTTCCAGCCTTGTAGCTGTGCCCTTCAGATGGGTTCTTTTATTTTTTAGATCCTCAATGTTACTCATTGTTTTATAAAAAGATATAATTTTTGTTAAAGAAATAACAATTGTTAAGCAAGTAATACAAATACCACGTATTGCAACGATCACGTCGGGGTCACCAAAAAATGTCTAAGAACAAACTGTAGTCGTTGATGTTCGTTTAGAGAGTAATTCTTTTTATTAAGAATAATTTCTTACAAGCTATTATATTAATTTTACATATCGTATGATTTAACGGGTTCTTTAAATTATAAGTAAACAAATGAAGTTAAAACAAAGAGGAGAAAATAACATAAAAAATATTGAATTTTATATACGTGGGTGGTTTCACAATTAATATAAACAAGAACAAATTTATTTCATAAACACTATATGTAAAAATATTATCAAAGCAAAAAAAGGCTTATTTATCAAAGTTAATATCTACTACGAATATTTTTTGTATGCTTTTTTTTTTTGTTTAGTTTGTATGTAAGAAAAATTCCGCTATTACGTCTGTTCACTATGAAGGTACAACGAGAACTCTTGACAAGGGTTAATGTAAACAAAAAACTCGTAATGTAAACAAAAAATTCCTAATGTAAACCAAAAAATTCCTAATGTACACAAAAAAAAACTTCCAAGCGTGTTGCTGAAAACTCAAGGTATCAAATTTCACAAGTTTCCAAGAATTTTAAAATTTTACAATTTTATATACCCAAATTTCACAATTTTACAGTGAAGCTCTCGAATTCAAATTTTAATTACCCAAATTTCACAATTTTAATCGGCGCCAGAACCGGTAGTTCACTACTACTTAGCTGGATCCTTTGCGCATTTCACTGTTGCTAATGGAGATCATCAGGGAACCTTTACCCAAAAATCTTAGAACAACTAGAGTTATAAACTTTCATTTAAACAAATGATAAGTTCAACAAATAACAAAGTTGAAACAAGAACTAAATCATCAACATGTTTTTTATTTTCTTACTGAATGTTTTGGCAATAGTTATTTCAATCCAAGCACATAAACTTGTATTGACACTATTTTTGTTTGCCGGGTTGTCCTTCAAGCACTTGAACTTGAAAAACGTAGTAAAGATCAATCAGTAAAAGACTTTAAATGCCTTAAGAAGATTGATAAATTCTTTATTTTAATTCTTGCCTTTATACTAAATTAATTAATAATAACAAGAATAACTTGCTTACTTTAACTTAATAATAAATTGCTTAAACTAATTTTATAATAACAAAAAATACAATGCTTAATCAACTATTGGTCAACGAGTAAATTTCTTGTTGACTTAATTTTAATTATTGTGTTTGAATTGGCTGTATTGGCATATTTGTGTTTAAGTGAATAATGGCAAGTTCAATGACATAGGTTTAATGTGAAATTAAATGACCTACTTTTCATGATACAGTAAAATTGCCTTTTGGCATATTTAATAAAAATTGAAATATGTATATATTAACAAATTACTTACAGTGACAAAAAAAATTTATTGTTAAAATAAAAACTATATTTTATAGAGTAATATGTTGAACTATGTAAGTGTTAACACTTACTTTACTGCATTGGCTGACTTTTTTCAGCTCTAGTTGTAGTTGTAAAAAGTATGTAAAGAAAATAAATGTAAATAACAACAACAGCTATGTAAGAATAGAGTGTTGCCACACAAATATTTTTGATCTGGTGCAGTCAAGTTAATAATTCGTGTTCTATTTTTGGGAATTGCTACAATTTAAGTTTAACGTTTATAAACGCACTAATAATCCCAAATTATTATTTTACTTAATTAGTAAAATAACTTTTTTATTAAAAATACATTGAAATTGATTATTGAGGGGTTTAGCTGGATCATATGCGCATTTCACTGTTGGTAATGCAGATCATCAGGGAACCTTTACCCAAAAATCTTAGAACAACTAGAGTTCTTATGATATAAACTTTCATTTAAACAAATGAGAAGTTCAACAAATAACAAAGTTAAAACAAGAACTCAACAATCAACATGTTTTTTTATTTTCTTACTTTACTACATTGGCTGACTTTTTTTCAGCTCTAGTTGTAGTTGTAAAAAGTATGTAGAGAAAATAAATGTAAATAACAACAACAGCTATGTAACAATATAGTGTTGCCACACAAGTATTTTTGACCTGGTGCAGTCAAGTTAATAATTAGTGTTTTATTTTTAGGATTTGCTACAATTTAAGTTTAACGTTTATTAACGCACTAATAATCCCAATTTATTATTTTACTTAATTAGTAAAATAACTTATTAACCGACTTCAAAAAAAGAAGGAGGTTAACAATTCGTCTTTTTTTTTTTTTTTTGGTGTGTAGGTTAATAACTCAATAACTCGGTGCATTTTAGACCGATTGTAAAATTTTTTTTTGTTGTCTGAGAGGGTACAGCTCCCCATTGGTCCCATTTGAAAAAAGTGGGCAGGGTCACGCCCACAATTTTTTTAATTTGATTTAATGATCTTCTAACTTAACATTACACGTGGTTCTACTTAACTGATTTTTGCGAAACTTAGCATACACCTTGAGCTCTAAAATAAACACAATTTTCTGTAAAAAAATGGGCGGGGTTACGCCCATTAAAATTTTTTATTATATTTTACAGGGCTCTATTTCACCGATTCTTACGAAACTTGGCACACACCCTAAGCTTTAATAGAGGCACAAAATTGCGTTCAAAAAAGTGGGCGGGGCACGCCTATTAAATTTTAGTATAATATTTCATATGCTTGTACTTAACCAATATTTACGAAACTTGGCACACACCTTGAACTCTTAAAAATACACAATTTTGTTTTAAAAAAAGAGGCGTACCCACGCCTAATAAAATTTAATACTTAATTTCACGTGCTTTTACGTTATCGATCTGTACGAAACTTGGCACACACCTTGAACTCTTAAAAATACACAATCTTGTTTTAAAAAAGTAGGCGTAGCCACGCACTATAAAATTTAATACTATATTTCAGGTGTTTTTACTTAATCGATTTTTACGAAACTGGACCATAACTCTGCTCTAAGAAGATACTTTACAAATAAAACTTTTTTGAATTGACCAGAGCTCAAAATATGCACTAAAAAGGTAAAAATAAAACTTAAAAAAAAAATTAAACTTACTTCAAAAATAAGCACTAAAAAGCTACAAATAATATAGATCTAGTTAAATAAAAGATTTTTATATATGTTACCTACAGTGCCGTTTGAAGTTGGTGCCAGTAATACTGGTACTAAACACATAGGAACATGCCCGGTAAAAAAACTGCAAGTAATTTTTATGTACATATGTATGTGCTTAGCACCAACTTCAAACGGCACTGTAGGTAACATATATAAAAATTTTTATTTATGTAACTAGATCTATATAATTTGTATCTTTTTAGTGCTTATTTTTAAAGTCGGTTTAATTTTTTTTTTTAAGTTTTATTTTATTTTTTCGTGGTTTTTTTTATTTAGAAATTAAAAAAATACCTTATACGATTTTTCGGATAATGATTTTAGCCTCAAATTGTAGGTCTGAATGTTTTCAAACCAATTATGTATTGGTTTTAAAAATTTGTTGAGATTTGTTCGATATATGCCATCTTTATTCACAGGGGACAGCCTTATTTTAGGGTTTTTCGTGGTTTTTAATATTTACAAATTAAAAAAATACCTTCCACAATTTTCCGAATAATGATTTTGGCTTCTTATTGTAGGTCTGAATGTTTTCTAACCAATTGTATTGTTTTAAAAATATGTTGAGATTTGTTCGATATATGCCTTTTTTATTCACAGGGGACAGTCTTATTTTGGGGTTTTTCGTGCTTTTTAATATTTGCAAATTAAAAAAAATACCTTCCGGATAATGAATTTGGCCTCAAATTGTAGGTCTGAATGTTTTCTAACCAATTCTGTATTGGTTATAAAAATTTGTTGAAATTTGTTCGATATATGCCTTTTTTATTCACAGGGGACAGTCTTATTTATTAAAAATACATTGAAATTGATTATTGAGGGGTTTAGCTAGATCCTATGAGCATTTTACTGTTGCTAACGCAGATCATCAGAGAACCTTTACCCAAAAATCTTAGAACAACTAGAGTTATTATGTTATAAACTTTCATTTAAACAAATGAGAAGTTCAACAAATAACAAAGTTGAAACAAGAACTCAATAATCAACATGTTTTTTATTTTCTTACTTTACTACATTGGTTGACTTTTTTCAGCTCCTGGTAGTTTTCGTAGAGTTTCTCTAATTTCTCTACTCTGACTTTTAACTCGAAAAGCGATGTTTCGCTGTTAACTGTCGATAAAAAATTTTCCAGCCTTGTAGCTGTGCCCTTCAGATGGGTTCTTTTATTTTTTAGATCCTCAATGTTACTCATTGTTTTATAAAAAGATATAATTTTTGTTAAAGAAATAACAATTGTTAAGCAAGTAATACAAATACCACGTATTGCAACGATCACGTCGGGGTCACCAAAAAATGTCTAAGAACAAACTGTAGTCGTTGATGTTCGTTTAGAGAGTAATTCTTTTTATTAAGAATAATTTCTTACAAGCTATTATATTAATTTTACATATCGTATGATTTAACGGGTTCTTTAAATTATAAGTAAACAAATGAAGTTAAAACAAAGAGGAGAAAATAACATAAAAAATATTGAATTTTATATACGTGGGTGGTTTCACAATTAATATAAACAAGAACAAATTTATTTCATAAACACTATATGTAAAAATATTATCAAAGCAAAAAAAGGCTTATTTATCAAAGTTAATATCTACTACGAATATTTTTTGTATGCTTTTTTTTTTTGTTTAGTTTGTATGTAAGAAAAATTCCGCTATTACGTCTGTTCACTATGAAGGTACAACGAGAACTCTTGACAAGGGTTAATGTAAACAAAAAACTCGTAATGTAAACAAAAAATTCCTAATGTAAACCAAAAAATTCCTAATGTACACAAAAAAAAACTTCCAAGCGTGTTGCTGAAAACTCAAGGTATCAAATTTCACAAGTTTCCAAGAATTTTAAAATTTTACAATTTTATATACCCAAATTTCACAATTTTACAGTGAAGCTCTCGAATTCAAATTTTAATTACCCAAATTTCACAATTTTAATCGGCGCCAGAACCGGTAGTTCACTACTACTTAGCTGGATCCTTTGCGCATTTCACTGTTGCTAATGGAGATCATCAGGGAACCTTTACCCAAAAATCTTAGAACAACTAGAGTTATAAACTTTCATTTAAACAAATGATAAGTTCAACAAATAACAAAGTTGAAACAAGAACTAAATCATCAACATGTTTTTTATTTTCTTACTGAATGTTTTGGCAATAGTTATTTCAATCCAAGCACATAAACTTGTATTGACACTATTTTTGTTTGCCGGGTTGTCCTTCAAGCACTTGAACTTGAAAAACGTAGTAAAGATCAATCAGTAAAAGACTTTAAATGCCTTAAGAAGATTGATAAATTCTTTATTTTAATTCTTGCCTTTATACTAAATTAATTAATAATAACAAGAATAACTTGCTTACTTTAACTTAATAATAAATTGCTTAAACTAATTTTATAATAACAAAAAATACAATGCTTAATCAACTATTGGTCAACGAGTAAATTTCTTGTTGACTTAATTTTAATTATTGTGTTTGAATTGGCTGTATTGGCATATTTGTGTTTAAGTGAATAATGGCAAGTTCAATGACATAGGTTTAATGTGAAATTAAATGACCTACTTTTCATGATACAGTAAAATTGCCTTTTGGCATATTTAATAAAAATTGAAATATGTATATATTAACAAATTACTTACAGTGACAAAAAAAATTTATTGTTAAAATAAAAACTATATTTTATAGAGTAATATGTTGAACTATGTAAGTGTTAACACTTACTTTACTGCATTGGCTGACTTTTTTCAGCTCTAGTTGTAGTTGTAAAAAGTATGTAAAGAAAATAAATGTAAATAACAACAACAGCTATGTAAGAATAGAGTGTTGCCACACAAATATTTTTGATCTGGTGCAGTCAAGTTAATAATTCGTGTTCTATTTTTGGGAATTGCTACAATTTAAGTTTAACGTTTATAAACGCACTAATAATCCCAAATTATTATTTTACTTAATTAGTAAAATAACTTTTTTTATTAAAAATACATTGAAATTGATTATTGAGGGGTTTAGCTGGATCATATGCGCATTTCACTGTTGGTAATGCAGATCATCAGGGAACCTTTACCCAAAAATCTTAGAACAACTAGAGTTCTTATGATATAAACTTTCATTTAAACAAATGAGAAGTTCAACAAATAACAAAGTTAAAACAAGAACTCAACAATCAACATGTTTTTTTATTTTCTTACTTTACTACATTGGCTGACTTTTTTTCAGCTCTAGTTGTAGTTGTAAAAAGTATGTAGAGAAAATAAATGTAAATAACAACAACAGCTATGTAACAATATAGTGTTGCCACACAAGTATTTTTGACCTGGTGCAGTCAAGTTAATAATTAGTGTTTTATTTTTAGGATTTGCTACAATTTAAGTTTAACGTTTATTAACGCACTAATAATCCCAATTTATTATTTTACTTAATTAGTAAAATAACTTATTAACCGACTTCAAAAAAAGAAGGAGGTTAACAATTCGTCTTTTTTTTTTTTTTTTGGTGTGTAGGTTAATAACTCAATAACTCGGTGCATTTTAGACCGATTGTAAAATTTTTTTTTGTTGTCTGAGAGGGTACAGCTCCCCATTGGTCCCATTTGAAAAAAGTGGGCAGGGTCACGCCCACAATTTTTTTAATTTGATTTAATGATCTTCTAACTTAACATTACACGTGGTTCTACTTAACTGATTTTTGCGAAACTTAGCATACACCTTGAGCTCTAAAATAAACACAATTTTCTGTAAAAAAATGGGCGGGGTTACGCCCATTAAAATTTTTTATTATATTTTACAGGGCTCTATTTCACCGATTCTTACGAAACTTGGCACACACCCTAAGCTTTAATAGAGGCACAAAATTGCGTTCAAAAAAGTGGGCGGGGCACGCCTATTAAATTTTAGTATAATATTTCATATGCTTGTACTTAACCAATATTTACGAAACTTGGCACACACCTTGAACTCTTAAAAATACACAATTTTGTTTTAAAAAAAGAGGCGTACCCACGCCTAATAAAATTTAATACTTAATTTCACGTGCTTTTACGTTATCGATCTGTACGAAACTTGGCACACACCTTGAACTCTTAAAAATACACAATCTTGTTTTAAAAAAGTAGGCGTAGCCACGCACTATAAAATTTAATACTATATTTCAGGTGTTTTTACTTAATCGATTTTTACGAAACTGGACCATAACTCTGCTCTAAGAAGATACTTTACAAATAAAACTTTTTTGAATTGACCAGAGCTCAAAATATGCACTAAAAAGGTAAAAATAAAACTTAAAAAAAAAATTAAACTTACTTCAAAAATAAGCACTAAAAAGCTACAAATAATATAGATCTAGTTAAATAAAAGATTTTTATATATGTTACCTACAGTGCCGTTTGAAGTTGGTGCCAGTAATACTGGTACTAAACACATAGGAACATGCCCGGTAAAAAAACTGCAAGTAATTTTTATGTACATATGTATGTGCTTAGCACCAACTTCAAACGGCACTGTAGGTAACATATATAAAAATTTTTATTTATGTAACTAGATCTATATAATTTGTATCTTTTTAGTGCTTATTTTTAAAGTCGGTTTAATTTTTTTTTTTAAGTTTTATTTTATTTTTTCGTGGTTTTTTTTATTTAGAAATTAAAAAAATACCTTATACGATTTTTCGGATAATGATTTTAGCCTCAAATTGTAGGTCTGAATGTTTTCAAACCAATTATGTATTGGTTTTAAAAATTTGTTGAGATTTGTTCGATATATGCCATCTTTATTCACAGGGGACAGCCTTATTTTAGGGTTTTTCGTGGTTTTTAATATTTACAAATTAAAAAAATACCTTCCACAATTTTCCGAATAATGATTTTGGCTTCTTATTGTAGGTCTGAATGTTTTCTAACCAATTGTATTGTTTTAAAAATATGTTGAGATTTGTTCGATATATGCCTTTTTTATTCACAGGGGACAGTCTTATTTTGGGGTTTTTCGTGCTTTTTAATATTTGCAAATTAAAAAAAATACCTTCCGGATAATGAATTTGGCCTCAAATTGTAGGTCTGAATGTTTTCTAACCAATTCTGTATTGGTTATAAAAATTTGTTGAAATTTGTTCGATATATGCCATCTTTATTCACAGGGGACAGTCTTATTTATTAAAAATACATTGAAATTGATTATTGAGGGGTTTAGCTAGATCCTATGAGCATTTTACTGTTGCTAACGCAGATCATCAGAGAACCTTTACCCAAAAATCTTAGAACAACTAGAGTTATTATGTTATAAACTTTCATTTAAACAAATGAGAAGTTCAACAAATAACAAAGTTGAAACAAGAACTCAATAATCAACATGTTTTTTATTTTCTTACTTTACTACATTGGTTGACTTTTTTCAGCTCTAGTTGTAGTTGTAAAAAGTATGTAAAGAAAATAAATGTAAATAACAAAAAAAGAAAAAAAAAAGTATTTTCAAGCAGTCCCATCTGGAGTGTTGAATATAAGAGCCCTTCTATCCCTCTTTTTTGGTCGGATGTGTCTAGTAAAGTTCAAAATATTACGAGCAATCGGATTAGGATGTGACTCGAGTGTTGTTAAATATTTGCCTGCACATTTTGCAATTTCTTCAATCACTAGGTTTTTTTAATGCTTGTAATTATTTATTGTATCTCCAAATATGAACTTAAAATAAGTATTCAAATCTTAAATCTAAAATATAATTATTAGGCCCGACCAGTGTCGGACATAAACTTACTGGTAGTTATAAATAATACATAAGTAGTGACAATCAAAAAGGAAAAGAAAATATTTCCAAGAAGTCCCATCTGGAGTGTTGTGAATAACAGCCCTTGTATCCATCTTGCATGTGTGCAGTAAAGTTCAGAGTATTACGAGCAAGCGGATTAGGATGTGGATCTAGTTTTGTTAAGTATTTGCCTGCATATATCGCAATTTCTTCAATCACTAGTGGCATATTTAAATCACGATGTAAACTGGAATTTTTAATCTACCATGGAGCCGATGTTATCAAACCTAAATTTTTTTTGCCTACGTTGGATTCTCTTGACATTAGAAGCCGAAGCATTGCCCCATAACTGAATTTCGTAGCACCATATTGGCTTCAAAAGCGTCTCGTATATTAAAAGTTTGCAGTCTAGGCTGAGAGTTGAATTTCCACCAATCAGCCAATGTATCCGATTTAATTTAAGTTTCATTTGTGTTAGCAATATAGAGTTTCCATGTAACTCGTCGATCAAGGTGTATACCAAGGTATTTTACGTGTGAATGTTGAGGAACAACTTGATTGTTGATTCGAATTGGAGAACAAGTATCTCTTCGCTGGGTAAAAGTTACCAGAACACACTTTTGGTTGTTTACTTTAATTGTCCATAAGTTTAACCATAGTTCCAGTTGTGTAAAATGTTCTTATAGATCCCGGAAAGCCTCGTTAGGGTTTTCGTGTATACTTAGGCAGGCTGTATCATCGGCAAACGTAGATGTATGGATATTACTACTCAAAGGCATATCACAAGTATAAATCAAATACAAAACTGGCCCCAGTATGCTCCCCTGTGGCACACCGGATGATATATCTTCGGGCACACACATGAATTTTCCTTGCTCAACCGTGAACTACCGGGTAGTAATGTAGCTTTCTAATAAATTCAGAAAATTTTTTGGTATATGTGATTTCAATTTTAAAATAAGGCCTTCATTCCACACTTTATCAAATGCCTGCGAAACGTCAATAAACAGAGCAGAACAGTACTTATTTTCCTCAAATGTTCTTCTTATAAATTGAACCAATCTATGCGTTTGTTCAATGTTGCTCTGCTGACATCTAAAACCAATTTTGACATGAGAAGTTTTTCGAAAAGTTTTGAATTTGTTGAGAGCAGTCTTATTGGCCTGTATGATGCAGCCTTGGTAAGATCTTTGCCCGGCTTTGGAATAATTTTAACTTTGGCAAGCTCCCAGCTATTTGGATAATACTCCAGTCGTAAAATGGCATTAAAAATTAATAACAGGATTCCAATTGCAATACGAGGCAACTTCATCAGCATCTGGTTACTAGTTCCATCAATACCTGGAGCTTTCTTTGGGTTGAGTTCAGCAATAAGTTTTTGTACATCACACGTCTTGAAGTCTTTTAGTGCACTCCTTAAATTTAATTTTATTTTGGGGTGATCTGTGCTGTTACCATTCCCTTCAAGCTCTTCTTTTTTCACATACGAGATGCTCAATATCCGTAGAATATATTTTTTAAACCCAGTCTGCGGATTGGAGGTAAAGGCATGTTCAGCAGCCTGCTTAATATTTTCATTAAGATTGGCAATGTTAGCTTCAATATCTTCGGGTATTAACATAATGTTTTCCGTGCAATGACTACTGAGATATTTTTTGAATCGCAGCCAATTAACACGACTGACCATCTTCACATATGAGTGAGGTAGAGCATTTCTCAGTGGGCTACAGATTGTAACGATCGTGGAAGAGTGATCGAACTATAGATCTAGGGAAGCTGCAACGTGAATTAATTCCCTAGAAATATTTTTCATGACGCCAAAATCTATAACATCCGGAATTTTATGTATGTCAGTAGGCCAGTAAGTGGGCTCCCTACTCGAAATGACGTCCAAGCCCATTTTGGAAATTGTATTGAACAACGCTCGACCTCTGGGTGTAATAAGATGCGAACCCCAGAACGTATGTTTAGCATTATAGTCGCCAGCTGCTACGAAACAAGGGCCGAGAGATTTGTAGAAATCCTCGTATTTATCCTCAGTAATTGCGAATCTAGGAGGGGAGTAAATTGATGATATGTTTAAATTAATGCAAAACTTTTCGACACAAATATTCGTTGCTTGTAAATGTTCTTCACAAATGTTGTCAATAATAAAATGCTTGAGTCTTGACTTTATTAAAATTGCTTATCCCCCGAAAGCCTCTTGGGTCCTGTGAATCATATAAATTATAGCCATTAATTTTGAATAGACTTCTTGAAGTCAAATGAGTCTCAGAAACCAACATTGTATCAATATTTTTTTCCGTGAGGAAGTGTTCAAGCTCATTTTTATGTTGGCGAATGCCGTTTGCGTTCCAGAAACATACTTTTAACGTGTTCATGGTTTATTAACTAAAGCTTGAAGCAGAGTATTCTGCTTTCGCAGCATTTCTTGCATCATGCTAGTCATATTTGTTGTAAAATTATTTATAGTTTGCACCAGATTGTCAATAGTAGCTTCAAGGCGACTAAAGTTAAGGCTTGAGTTTGCATTCGTGGAATTATTTGGAGGTGGAACATTTTGTGTGGGGATTGAACTAAACTTAGCAGCATCGCCTTACGATACACGTGAACTGACTGGGTGGCTCATTTGACCAAAAGTGCCGGAGTAAGCGTTTGCTGTTTGTGCTGGAGCTAATTTAGGTTTTTGCTCCATAGTATGTTTAAGGAATAGTATATAGTATGTGGTTCTTCAACTGTTATTGTTCGTGTTAAGAGATATTTTAAATTATAAATTAGATGAGTCTCACTTTTTTTAAATTTTATATCGTTTGGCTCATGTTTGACGCGAAATAGAGGTTGAGAAATCTTCTACCTATTTATTATGTTAGATACATTTTTTACTTTAAATCCCAAGCATCTATGCCCTTCAATACGATCTGCAGGCCTTTAACACTCTTAAGGTGATATGTATAGAAACTTTTTTTACTCTTTTCAAATTCAGTAATAATTTTGCGAAAATCTTTTTCTTCATAAATTTGAATTTTCGTTTCATCAATATTACCACGTTTTATTGGAACAATGTGAAATTTAGTCTCACCAAAGAAAGTGATTAATTTTTTAATAAGGGCGTTTGAACTTTTTTTCTCTCAAATATATTGGTGGTGGCTTGGATACTTTGTTCGTGGATACATCGGGTTTGTTGTTGTCATCTTGCCATATTTGAAAACTGTTTTGACGTTTAACAGATGATGCGCTGTTATCCCTAGACATCTTTGGAGCAGATGCAATTTTAGTAGAATTTGGGCCTCGCCCGCGCTTTACAATTGTGATGTATCTGTCCATTCCGACTTGGACCTTATGTTTTGGGCTACTCTTATCTTCAGTGACAACTTGGTTAAGTGATGACCACGAGCTCGAAGCGGATGATATCGCTGAGTTAAATGTAGAAGTACTAGGCAACGGTAATTTCAACGATTCACTAGTTGGCATTGCACAAAGCGAAGTTGATCGCTGATGAAACTGTGGTTTAGCCGTTAGAAAAAGTCTATCATCAGATTTTTTATTTTTATTATTTTTAGTAAGAGCTTCAGAACTCACAGTAAGTCTATCACCAGATTTTTTATTTTTATTGTTATCATTGAGAGCATCAGAACTCAAAGTAAAATAGGCATTTCTGCAGTTATAACTCACTTCACAATTACTTGTTGTTGAGGTACTCATATAGATTATTCCGAGTTTCTCTTTTTTTTAATAAATTATGAAGAAAATACGAACACTCATCACAAACAAAATCTATACATTCTTTTATTGCTGTGGTAAGCAACGTGTAATTTTTGTGGTTGATCAAATTACCCTCTCGTTTCAAAAGCCCATGTCAGATAAAACTTTTGCTTCGCGTTACGTTGAAGATTCGCTTTGACATCTAAGGCCGGGTTTACATCGGTATGCCAAATGCCACACAAGCGTAAAAAACAGAGTAAGTTAATACGCGGAGCAGCTCCCCACTTTTCAGCTCTTTTAGCACTTTTACGCAAAGAGAGGAGCGGCAATGTTATTGCTCTTGTTCTGCGCCATTATGTTGACGCTGCTCATTACAAAATCAGAGCAAGAAAAGGAGTACCATGGTTGGCTCTTTGCTTGCTCCGCTCCTTCTGTTTACGCAATGTGTAAAAGAGCTACAAAGAGCAAAAAATGCGCATTGCTCATTTACTGTGGTACAAAATACATATTTTCTTTTAAATATTCTGTTTCGTTGTAATGATTATCTATATATAAATAGGCAAGTGAAAAAAGTTAAGAACCATTTTAACTGACTTAAACTCAACGTATTCGCTTGATTTTTTTTTTTAGATAGATTGACAATAGGAGCAGTGCAGAATGTATTTTTTCTTTTACATATTTGTGTCTAAGATAGTTAAAAAGAGTTAAGAACATTAGCCAATCATAAAGCCATGATTTCTCTTTCTCTCTTAATTTGCTAAGAAAAAATTACAACAATTTGGCTTGGCAACTCCATAAACACTCAGAAGGAAAAACGTATTTTATTTGTTCATTCTATTCTTATTTCCATCTTTCTATGTACTTAAACGATTATTGCTGAAACTAATAAAATTTGGATATTTAAATAACGAGTGGTACTGTATTATTTTTCTTTAGATGCTTAAAAATAATATATTTTTTTAATTATTAATAACTTTGATTAAAGTTAAATTCACCTACAGCACAAAGTAAGTTTTTTATTTTTGGTTTATTTTGTGTGCGTTTTGTTTTTGTTCACTGTTTTCATTATTTTTATGTGCTTTAAATTACTGAACATACTGGAATGTTGGAATATGATGGAATGTTGGAATATGATGGAATGTTGGAATATGATGGAATGTTTATATTATTAGGCTAGCATATTCGTACATACATATGGGGTTTTTCTCAAAGAATAGGGAATAGAAACTTTGTTTGTAACAAACGTTTTAATGGGGAGTCTAAAACTTTAGAGAAAAAGCGTTCAATGAAAAAATACAGGAATATTTTTATTTTGGGCAATGATAATGAATATGAAGTGAAAACACTAGGAGCAAATATCTAATTACATTTAGTTCAAAAAGTGAACAACTTTTTTTTAAATAGTTTGCTTAAAATCTATTCTTATTTATGCCGATAAATGAAATTTTAAATTCGTATTTAGTAGTTAAGAAAGTGGTTTAAGAGAGTGGTTTACCCTGGAGTCTATACATATGTATATTTGAATATAGTTTTTAAATTGTGTTTTAAATTCATCAAACTTTAAATAGTTTCATTCTCTTCTCCACCTCTGTGCGTTAATGGTTGATTTTCAACCACTGGGCGAACACTACTTATGATAAAATAAGAAAATGTAAATGCATGACATTTTGTAAGAACCTTAATAAATTTTAGTTTTAATTGATGTAGTAGTAATGTAGTATTTATTTTATTAGGGTTTTTAAATTATCTGATAAATCGACTGATTTCAAGTTCTTTAATTGGACCTTTTTATACCCTTTACCAAACAAATGGTATAAGGGTATATATAGGTTTGTCATTCCGTTTTTAATTTCTATAATATCAATAAGCGACCCATAAAGTATATATATTCTGGATCCTTATGGATAGGGAAGACGAATAAGCGATGTCCGTCTGTCTGTACGTGAAATCGGTTTTTCGAAGCTCCCAGAAAAGCTAGAGACTTCGTTCTTGAACTGGTGTGTCAGAAAATCCAAACTATATTGGTATTGAAATTCAGCAAAATCGAGCAGACGATTGCAGAGCTGGAAAACTTAAACTTTATTTTGCCATATAAAAGTAACTAGATAACACACATTTTTTGTTAAATAAACTTATTTTACAATTCAGTACGACTAAAATTGATATTTCAGATTTTAAAAAATAAAAAAATTAAAAAGACGTTTCCAGGGTTGGAAAACTTTTTGTGTTATGTAAAATTAACTATGTCTAAAACTATATTAGTATTTTCTGGAGAACCGTAAGAGCTACAGACCTGAAATTCGGACACAGTGTGTAGCCGCTACAACAACAAATACATGAGAATTGGAAATTAAAGGGTGTTCCAAAGCGATCAACGAAAAATTTTAAAATCCCATTTAATTTAAATACATACAATTGTATGTATATACACTTCATATTTGTAAGGTTAGTGTATTTTTATACAGACTACAACAATTATTTAATAATACCAAAACAAATTATAATATGTGCGTTTAATCATAACAATTATAATGATAATAAAAATATAAATATTTTTTTAATTATAATACGTTATAATGTATGTATGTATACATATGCAGCTAAAATTGTAATTTCACTAAAAATCAAAGTCATAACATTGTTTGTAAGTATAAAATAATGATTTGATACCATTTAAATAATTTTCGTACTTTTTCCACACAATCAAAAATAATGTGAAGATATTGAACTCCCATCAATGTTTCGAACAGCTGTTGCGGATTTTATTTGAATTTGTTATACTGATAAACACCCAGCAAACAAAAAGTAGTATATATGTGTTCTTGTTCAAAAATATACATATGTGATTAAAATTAATTATTAGTAGTATGTACGAACATTAATAAGAAAAGGATAAAACGAAAAAATGGATAAATAATAAGGTTTTCACACGATTGAGGTGCTACTGAAACCATAGGCATTCCTGGAAATTAAGGAGTCAAGCACTTCGTCTTTCCGATGAAATTGCTCAAAATCTGTTTTGCTACTTGTAGTTACATATTTGCAAATATTACCGTTAGAGGCTTAAGTGCTACAGCCGCTATTAAAATGATTACAATTGAGTTCTTTTACATAAAATAATAATTTTTAAAACCTCTAGGCACATTTTCATTATAAAAGATGTCTTATTTCAAAAACTCCATTATTTTTTTCCAACAGTATAAAACTTGCAATCAAAAGAAAGTAAATTATAATAGCTTCAGCGAAATTATTAAAGAAATCTTAGATTAATTGAAGCATTACCATATTATATATTATTAACTTATAATCAGTAATGCATACATACATATGTATGTATGATCACACAATCCATACACATTTTAATCAAACTTAATTCCATGAATTTAAATATTATATGAACTTTCAAGTTTGACTTCAAATAACTCGCAATTTGAAATCAAAAATGAGTGTTTGCTGGGCACAAAGCAATTAGCATGTATGTATGTGTGCACAAGGAAGTGTTGTTGTTTGTGTCGAAAACACATGACACGTTTTTAAGCATTCTATAAGCGTTCAAACATTTACATTTACATTTACATTTACATTACATCTACGATTTCTACAGTCGGCTAACGAGGCCTTTATACTTTCCCCCCGCATCTAAAGCGTAAACCAAAAATGTTTCATTATTTAGCTCAGATGCGCATTCTATATAATTTATATTCTTTGGTATAACATAGAAATGGTATAAAAGACGCATCAATATAGAACAGTGATGCAAAATGTAGCACAATTGGGCCATTTGTGGCACTTTTGAATGTTTCATGGCCCTGTGGCACTCTCTAGGATATTTGGCCCTTTGTAACGATTCTACATTTTTAGGTGAACTATTTTGGGGAACAAGGCTACCTAGTAATCCGGCTGTGCTCGTCGATGGGTGTGGTTAATATAGGGTTCCTATTATTTTATTGAAATTAATCGTCACAAAAGACTTAAAATTTTAGGTAGCGTAACAAAAAAAAGATATGATGATGCATATAGAAAAAAAAATTAATTAAATGGATCGATGATTTGAACATGGGCTAAGATGGAATTTGCCACATATGTATATGCTAAGCCCTCCCTCCATGCTGATAAAGAGAAAGTAATTTATCAGCCCGATATGTAATTAAAAAAAAAAAAATAAATAAATAAATTAAATTAAATCTACCCCATACCTTTCTTCACCTTTCGTAACAATAAATAAGAAATCAGATTCTCATATCGGACAACACATTACAAAAGTGAAAAAATTTATTAAATTTAAAATTTTAAGTAACAATAAAGAGAGAAAAAAAATTACATTATATTTTTTTATGAAATGAATTTGAACGATATGGAATTATAAATTAATGTAATTGGTCAATCTTTTTATTAATTTTTTTTTAAGTTTAATCAGCAAATATTATCAATAAATTCCTTGTAAAATATTAAAATTAGACAATATTCATTCACAAACAAAAAGGATTTATAAAGTGAATGACAGTAATTAAGAAAACTATACTCTATTCTGATTCATGTTTGATTTGTATATAAAAAAAAGTATATTTTAAGTTAAAAAGGTGTGTATAAAAAAAAACTAATATAAATAATAATATACTCGTATGTATGTATGTATATGTCAATAAATCAAAAGAACAACTTACATTGCTTATTGTCCCACGATGTCAGCTAGCGCCAGATGACTGTAGACTGCCTGCGAAGTTTGTTCGATCAAAGATTTACAATTATTTGGTAGTGTAAATATGTAAGTGAATTCTGTTATTATCAAGAATTTCTTACTCGGCACTATTTCACAATTCAAGTTTTTTTTTTATGAATGAAAATTTTTGAAATTTTTAGTAAAACAAAAAGCAATGCCTATACAAAAAAAATCACATACTCAAACAAACATACATATTTCAATTTCAGAAAGTAAAATTTCTAGCCTCAAAAAAAAAATAGTCAAATAAAACCAAATTAAAAACGTTCTTGTAACATGTCGCTATCACAAAGCAGATTAAAGTCGAAACTTGTTGCAGAGTTGCATCTGAAACAAGCGGGAAAAAATAATAATGCAATCAATAATTGACCTTAAAAATCAAGTCCATATATCTTTAACATGGTAAACAGCAATATGTCTACCTACGTTATCTTCCAGTTCATAGTTTACATTACCTATACGTCTTTTAACGACCGCTTTTATACCAATTGGTGCAACTGTAGCATTGAAATTATCTATCAATGAGCTCTGCGTAAAATTTCGACGTATCACCAATTGTCCAATATTGAATTCTCTCATCCGAGTCCTCAAGTTGTATGATTTGGCATTACGATCATATGCTTCTTTTATCTTTTTTCTAATGGAGTCCCGCAAAATTGAAAAATTGTCATGTCTCTCTATTTTTGTGTCCGAATCCGCCAAAAGTTTCAAATTCCGTAAAATTTTATAATCCTGACCATGTACAACCATTGTCTGTCCAAACACCAACTCATAAGGAGTCCGACCCGTCGTCTGATGTACACTACTACGAATTGCGCAGTTAATACTTGGCAAAAATTCATCCCACATACGTTGGTCGTTGCGAACATATGACCGAACAGCTTCGTTAATAGAACGGTTTACTCTTTCACTTGCATTAGACTGGGGACTATGCAGAGCCGTAAATTGATGTCTGATTGATTTTAAATTGACTGCCATTATCCGACAGTATGATTTCTGGAACTCCGTAGCACGTAAAAATTTCATTTTTGAGATATTATGCTATAGGTTTTGTTAAAAATTTCTTCAAAGGCTTTAAAAAGGTAAATTTTGTAAAATGATCCAGAATAATTAATATTCCCATGTTTCCAATTTTGGTGCGTGGAAAAGGACCAATAAGATCTATGTATAAACGTTGAAACGGTCTCTCAGATTCTACCATATGCCCCATAGGTAGCCTAATTGAGGTGTTTGGAACTTTAGATGTCTTACAAAAAAAAAACAATTAGTAACGTAGTTCTTTACATCTAAAACTAATCCAGGACAAAAGAAAAATTTCCTAATTCGATTGACGGTCTTAGCTATGCCACCATGTGCAGCGGCTGGCACGTCATGTGATGCATAAATGACGTCTTTGCGAAGTTCCTCTGGAACAAACAGTTTCCAAGACTCAGACTCATCAATATCACCAGAAGTGAAATTTGTTCTTTTGTAGATAAATCTATCCACAACTCAGTAATCAGGCAATTCCGTTTTTATTAACTCGTCCTTTAAACGTATATACTCAAGACTTTTAAAGCTATCTGAATTAAGATCAATAGAAGGTAGAGTCTCCAATTCTAGTTCTGCCACAGATGTTTCAGTATTAAATGATCGTGATAATGCATCTGGCACTACGTTGTCTCTACCCTTACGATATACAATAACAAAATCAAAACCTTGTAGCTTGAGAGCCCATCTAGCCAAACGTCCTGTCAAATCCTTTTGCCTCATCAGCCATTTTAGACTTGCATGATCCGTGACGACTTTAAATTCGTGGCTTTCAATATAAGCTCTGAACTTTTTAATAGCTAATATGACTGCTAGACATTCCAATTCAGTTATTGAATAATTCCTTTGAGCTTTATTTAATTTCTGCGACATGAACGCTATGGGCCTTTCATTCTCCTCGTCATCAAGCTGTGCCAAAACAGCACCAACTCCAACCGTACTTGCGTCACATTGAAGTATGAAAGGTTTGTTGAAATTAGCTTGTACCAAAACAGGAGCTGAAGTTAACTTCTGTTTGACAGCCTCAAATGATATCCGTGCATCGTCCGTCCACTTAAAACTTTTCCTTTTAGATAATAACTCTGTCATATGAAATGTAACCGTAGCGTAATCGTCAATAAATCGACGGTACCATCCAGCCATACCAAGAAATTGGCGAAGCTGTCGAACAGATTTAGGTGACGGAAAATCAGAAATGACATTTACTTTCCCTGGATCCACTTTCAATAATCCTTCACCCACAATATATCCTAGATACTGCACTCGCCTTATAGCAAAACTGCTCTTCTTAATATTAATAGACAAATTGGCTTTATGTAACTGTGTGGCAACCTCCTGTAAGTGTCGTAGATGCTCGTCAAAGTCCTTTGAAATTATCAATATATCGTCTATGTAAACAAAGACGTTAGTCTTTAAATAATACGGAATGACTTGGTCCATTAGTCTACACATTGTTTGTGGTGCATTGCACAATCCAAACGGCATCCTTGTAAATTGGTACAAAGGCCGATTAGGGATTGTAAATGCATTTTTCGGTTTTGAAGTCTCATCCAATTTAATTTGCCAAAAGGCATCTTTTAAATCCACTTTGGAAATAAAGAAAATTGGAGGAAGCCTTGAAATTAGTCCGTCTATATTTGGAATAGGGTATGCGTCCTTTATCGTAACAGAGTTCAATTTGCGACTGTCTACACAAAAACGAACCTTTCCATGTTTCACTATAAGAACTCCTGGAGATGTTGGACATTCGTCTATGACACCCACTATAGAAGTTTTTCTCTTGCAGGAGATATTGGGTAACACCTTTGCTTAATGGCAATAGCGTTTCCCGTATCAATATTGTGTTCTAATAAAGTTGTACATCCTAACCCATCACGCTCTGAATTTGGAAAATAATCAGCGATTCTCTGTAGTTGCTGTTGCTGAACCGTTGTTAATGGAATCTTTTCTAAATTATCCTCAGAACTTACTTCACAAACTGAATCTATGGAAACAATTTGTATTTTAAATTTTTCCCAAAAATCTATTCCACAAATTACATCCTGGGTAATTGATGGAATTAATAAAAATTCAATATTGTTAGTTTGCCCATTATATTCTAATTCTAAGCAGATTGTTCCTAAAACCCGTTGACCTTGACCGTTGGCTGTTTTAACACTGCCTGTTCCACGTTTATAGTCTCCAGATTCAGAGATTTCACTGCACAAATTACCACCAATGACATTTATATTTGCACCACTATGTAGTAATGCAAAGTGATTTTTATTTCTTAAACTTAATAATATATAAGGTCGATGATTATGGGAGGGATGACTATTAAAAAGGAAAATATCTTGCTGATAATCGCGTTATACAAAAAATCCACTTTTTGGTTTAACTATATTTAATTCACTTTATTGTAAAGTTATTTGCGGGAGTTCTTCCTTTCTTATCAGTCGCTACTATATAAGTAAGTGTTAGCAAAATCAAAATTCATGTAAGAACTTAAACTAATGAGTACAAAATATTTAATATTGGAAAGATCTAAACTTATGTATACTTGAGAGAAAAAGAGAAATCACGTTAAGAATAAATTCAGGGTATGATAATTTGTAAATATGTAAATATAAATGAAAGTAGGTATTCCAGACGTAAACATTCCGCCCCACTTGCAGTAGTGCAACAACAGAACACGAGAGGAAGTTCAATCGTTTAAGAAAATTCTAAAAATCTATTAGTTATATCCAAGTTGTTACATAATTCATAGGTATTTATAAGGATAGTGAAAGTAGAACATTTCGTTAATTAAAATAAGATTATTGTGATGACCGCCAGCTTAAGGCCTCGATGTCACATTTATGATGATGGTTGGTGCATTATTAGATGTAGTAGGTAGAACTTGTGATGTTGTTTGACTTTTCTTGCGTGGTGAGCGATGTTGTGGTTTTCTCTGGTGAGATTTGACTTGGGGAGCCACTGGGACCTTTGCTCTTTTATTTTGTCTGGTTTTACGGATTGGATGTAACATCGTGTGGTGCTCACTTAGACAGATTTTGCACCTCTCTCGGCTTCTACAATTTTTCAAAACATGGGAATGCGCTAGGCAGTTTACACAGTAGTGGAAACGTTGAACCACTGCAAGACGATCTCGAACTGATAGACGACGAAACCGAAAACATTTTCGTAAAGGATGTTCTTTGTCACAGTAGCGGCAATCCTTGCCTTCTCTCTGAAACCTCACAGCTGCGCTGTTTGAACGGTGGGATACTCTTTCCTCAGAGCTAGTGCGATTGGTTTTTAAGCGACGGGGAGGAGTAGACATAATACTGTAAATAAAAATAAAAATAGTTACTTTTCTTCAAAAGAGGGCAACAAAACAAGTTTGACTATTGGTCTGACGATTAACCCTTTTGAGGTTCGGACGACAGCGACCCTAACTCTAGAGTCATCACCTGGCATGACCCTGTCTATTCGTCCTAGCTGCCATTGAGTAGGAGGTAAATTTTCTCGTTTTATCACAACCAAGTCATTTGGAGCAAAATTTCGCTTGGGATATTGCCATTTAATACGCTTATGCAATTCCTTTAGATATTCTTCCTTCCACAGAATAGCAAACTGGTGGTGAAGAATTTTCAGTTTTTGCCATCTGTTAACAAAGGTTATTGATTGATCGGCTGCATTGGGTTCTGCTGGAGTTAAAAGCTGTGACCCTATAAGGAAGTGACCAGGGGTTAACGCATTAAGTTCAGAGGGATTTTCGCTGACAGGACAAAGAGGTCTGGAATTGAGACAAGCCTCAATTCGAGCTAACATAGTGGTGAACTCCTCGTACGTAAATTTCTGGCAGTGTGTAATCTTCTTCAAATGAGACTTAAAACTCTTTACACCGGCCTCCCACAAGCCACCCATGTGAGGTGCACCGGGAGGGATAAAATGCCATTCAATATTTTGATAAGTGTATTGTGATAGGAGGTGTTGCCGAACAGACGTAAAGAATTGTGTTTGATTTTGTTTCAAAGTATTAGCTGCTCCTACAAATGCAGTGCCATTGTCGGAATAGAGCGAAGAGGGGCAACCACGACGAGAGAAGAAACGTGCGAATGCTGCTAAAAAAGCGTTAGTGGATATTTCAGTTGTGAGTTCAAGGTGAATGGCTTTTGTGCAGAAACACACAAATACTAGCACATAACCTTTCGACATCTTACAACCACGGCCTGCATACGACTTGATATCGAAAGGGCCGGCGAAGTCGACACCTGTGAACGTAAAGGGTCGAGACATTGCACTTCTCTCCGGGGGTAGAGCGCCCATTAGCTGTTGGCTTTGATTATGTTTTAGCAACACACACACCTTACAATTGTGAATAATTGATTTCACTAAATTCTTTAAGCGGGGGACCCAAAATTCTGTTCGCATTAATCGCATCAGTAGCGCATTGCCACCGTGAACAGAACATTTATGTATCAGCTCCAGATATAATCGTGTGAAACGTCCCGAGTATGGCAGAATTATCGGATATTTTTCGTTGTACGTCAAAATTGGAGATTGGGATAGTCGGCCATTAGCCCTTATTAAACCTTGATTGTCCAAAAATGGATTAAAACGCAAAAGAGGACTTTTCTTAGGCAACGAAGCTCCGTGGTACAACAGATCGCATTCGTAAAAATGTAAGCGTTGACACAATAATATAAGGCGGAACTTGACAAATTGAATTTCGGTTTGTTGTAACGAAATGGATGTATATATATAATTTCGCTTATGTTTTGAATGAGTCATATGGAAAAAGCGAAACATGTAGCTTAGAACTCTCATAGCCCGAGAAAGGTCTGAAAAGCGATCTAGAATTTCAGCACTCGACACTTTAGTTGCATGTGCTCGGACAGGTTTTACTTCTTCTTGAGTTTCAAAAACGTTTTGATTTAATGGCCACTGAATATTAGGTAGCTTGAGCCAATATGGTCCATGCCACCATAAGTTGTTAGCATAGAGATCATTGGCAGTACAGCCTCGGGACGCTATATCGGCGGGGTTATCTTTCGATTCTACGTGCGACCAGCTGTTCGCTTCAGTATTTTCCAAAATTGAGGTCGTACGGTTAGCTACAAAAGTATTCCAATAGTATGGTGGTTTGTGTAGCCACGCTAAGACTATGGTTGAGTCGGTCCACATGAACGACCGATATGTTGACACAGGAAACTGGGTTCGAAGATGCTTAAACATTTTTGCCAAAAGCACCGCACCGCAGAGTTCTTTTCGGGGTAGTGTGACATACTTGAGGGGGGCGACTTTTGTTTTTGCCATCAGAAGATGAGTATGAATCGTACCGTCTGGTGACTGGCAACGAAGGTAGAGCGTAGCAGCGTAGGCCTTTTCTGATGCATCACAAAAGCCATGTAACTCAAGAGAACAAGTGGGGTGGAAGTTGACAAATTTGGGAATTTTAATTTTATCTAGATTAGGGTAGTCATCTAGAAAATCTTGCCACTTTTTTAGAGTTGATGACTCGATAATGTCGTCCCAATCAGTGTCATCTTTCCATATCTGTTGCATTATGATTTTTGCCACAATTAACTTGGGGGCTAACCATCCAGCGGGGTCGAATAACTTTGCAATGTCAGAGAGTACCGCTCTTTTGGTGAAGCGATTTGTGCTAGGATGTTTCGAGGGGTTAAAATAAAAGAAATCAGTTCCTGCGTTCCATCGCAAACCTAAGGGTTTGGACGTGCACGAGTCGGAGAGATTTAGAAACTCGGTGTCTAACAAATGTTCTGGGGGTAGGCCTTTTAAAAGGATGGAGTGATTTGCTGTCCATTTTCGTAAGGAAAATCCAGCTGATGCTAGTACGGCTATGAGGTCATTACGGGATTTTACGGCATCGGCCGGGTCATGAGATCCAAATAGCACGTCATCTACATACATGTAGTTCCTTATTATATTAGACACATGGGGGTTTTCTCGTTCACATTGATTGGCTAATTCGAGCAACGTTCGAATGGCCAAATATGGAGCGCAATTAACGCCAAAAGTGACGGTGTTTAACTCGTAATCATAAACGTCTTTTTGGGGTGAGTCACGGAATAATATCCGTTGGAAAGGGGTGTGACGAGGATTTACGAGTATTTGGCGATACATCTTTTCAATATCAGCGTTGAAAACATATTTGAAAAGACGCCACCTGAGAATGAGGGTTGGCAAATCGGCCTGTAAGACTGGTCCTGGGTATAGAACGTCATTTAAGCTAAGACCATTAGCTGAGGGGCATGATGCGTTGAAAACCACACGCAGCTTAGTGGTAGTACTTTCTGGTTTCAACACAGCATGATGGGGAAGATAGTACGAGTGTGGATTGCTGGACAAGTCCGGGGTTACCCTCTTCATGTGATTAAGGGTTAAGTATTCCATTAGAACGCCGTCATACTTCGATTTCAGTTCGAGGTGCTTAGATATACGTGCCTCGTTACGAATATATTGAGACATGGCGATGTTTCGAGACTGACCGAGAGCTTTGTCTTGGGGGAAGTTTCTGACAAAAGGGAGAGAGACAACAAAGCGGCCCGAACTATTGCGATAAGTGGTTTCTTTATACAGTTTCTCGCAATATTTGTCGGCCTCCGATATATGAGGTACATTAGGTACCTCTTCAAGTTCCCAAAAACGACCTAACAAGGAATTTAAGTCAAGTTTATTAAAAAAGGTGGCAACTTTTGAAAGTGGTGGGCAAGAGCCAATTCGACCAGTGACAATCCATCCAAAAAAACTTTGCTGTGCAATAAGCGTTTGGTCTTGATTCCACCGAACACCACTACGAATGATCTTTGGGTAGATATCACCTCCCAGAAGTAAGTCTATATTACCACCTGAGCGATTATTAGAGTCGGCCATTGTTAAATCTGGAAAATCCGCTTTACTATGAGATGAAAAATAGTAAGGCAATTGTCCCGTTAGTTTTTCAACTACAAATACTTCGACAAATGTAGTGAATCGTGGCTCTAAAAGGGACTTAATTTCAATTTTACTTATTTCAGACGCTGTTGTTGAAACAGTGCCGCTGAGTCCTATGATATTTGTTTGAGAGGTTTTAACAGGTAGGGACAACTTTCTTTTCAAAGATCTTGATATAAAAGATGCTTCAGATGCAGGGTCGATAAGCGCTCGACCCGTATATATGAGATCTCCGACGCTAATGTTAACTAGAGCTGTTCCAAGAAGAATAAAATTTGAATGAGTGGACTGTAAATGCGTGGAATAAGACTGCCGTATGCGGGCGGCTTCGGTTGACGTCATGGGACATTCTAGGGCGGCTGATGACGAGGGATTAGTAACTAAAGCTTCAACAGTTTGGGGGTAATGCGTCAGAGAAAATTCTTGTGGTCTTGTCGAGTTATGTGTAGGTGCAGGAACACGGTGTAAAAGGGAATGGTGTTTCTGTTTACAGAACGAACACACATACTGACTTTTGCATTTTTTTAAATTCGTGGGACGTGGCTAAACAATTCGTACACCTTTTTTGCTCTGTAATTAAAGCAAATCTTTCATCAATAGTCATTCGCAAAAAAATAGAACAGAGACGGAGGGGATGACATTCCTGACATAAAAAACATTTATTCGTTTTATTTGGGGATGATTTAGTGTGAAAAGAATTCACCTTGCGGGGTGGACGGGAATTATCCGCCTTAAATTGAGAATTCTTTTTAAAAGGGGTTTGAGCTGCGTTTGATGATCTAATATCACTAACAGACTCTAAAGTGAGGAAACGACCAGTCAAAAAGCCACTCATATCTTTCCAAGTTGGCAAGTCAGTACTATTTTTAAGTAATTGCTCCCACAAATTGAGAGTAATATCGGGGAGACATGTGGAACAAATGTACACAAAAATAACGTCCCAATTACTAGTTTCAATATCGAGTAATGCTAGATTAGTAACACAGTTATTAATCGTTCTTTGAAGTGCTTTGATACTAGGGCCTGACTTCCTAGAAATATGTGAGAGGCCTAAAAGAGTCTTTAGCTGCGCATTAATGAGTACTCGCTTATTCTCATAGCGGTCTATCAAATTCTGCCATGCCATTTGAAAACCTGCATTTGTAAATGGGCATGATCTTACGATCTCATGGGCTTCACATTTTGTCTTTTTTAATAAGTGGCATAATTTTTCGACGGGAGGGATGTGGCTCTGTTCCCCATATAATGCTGAAAATTGGTCCCTAAAGGTTGGCCAAGAATCATAATCCCCATTAAAATGTTCCATGTCACATGGGGGGAGGTTAACACGAGTAACTTCATGAATCGGTTGATCGCGATGGTCAGAAATAGCTGCCGGCGTCGGCTTTAGTGCTTCTAAAAGCTCATTGGCACGTGCAAGGCACTTGGTGTGGGCTGCATATGCAACAAAGAACTTGTTTCTGACAGTCTCAACAGTGACATCCTTACCAAGGGATGGAATTTTTTCTAAAACATTATCGTACGAAGTACGCAGTAAATTCCACAAATGCAATACCTCCTCTCTTTGAATTTCTACGCTATGATATGTATGATCGTCTTCCTGAATACTTCCAAAATAAGCATAAAACTCAACCACACGATCAGATGCACGTATAAATTTTTCGAGCTCAGACATATTGGAGTGTGATAATTAGCAAAAAACACGGAATGACTAAGTACGGTAAATTCGTTATAATACGAAATGTTCTGATGAAAGCTTACAACAATAATTATAAACTGAGGTTTTTTACAGGCTTATTCGTTCTCAATGTGTTAATTCTAAATCTGAAACGTATCTATAGAACTCTTAAACTCTTAGATACTGACCAGAAAAGAAATTTAGTATCACTTTAACGCATATAATCAACAACAAAACTTTTGCACAGAGCGAGATCTGGGGTAAAATTCCAGTTAGTAATTATTAGAGAGAAAAAAGGTCTTGTATTAAGAGCATAATTCAATAAGCGTATCAATTTATTATAACGAAACACTGATATTGGGTGAAACACTTTTCGATATGTACATACATATGTGATTGTTTTAAATTACTTAGATTTTATGCGTCTAAAACATGCATATATACATGTAAACCTGGATTGTTTATCAACACGTATTAATGTATCCTTAAATTAAAAAACAAAAAATGTTGCCGATACAAAATAGTAGCTACATATGTTTATCTGTGATTTATATGTATGTATATGTTTCTAAGCTTGTTTATCTCTGCTCTGTTAAGAATGTTTTAAGCAGATCAATGTTATACACTTGATATTTACATTTATAAAAACAACATATCAACTTGTTGCGAGTCAAAATTAAATGTAGTTTACATTAACAGTTTCGCTCTTCCTTTTGTATAATTTTAAGTTGAGCAAGTGGATTTTATTTTTTATTACGAGGGAATTTTTAGAGGGCAAATAGAATTAACTGTTTGCATATATGTAAATATGTACATGCATGTATGTATGTATATTTATATGCATGTGTATATATGCATATAGATATGTATGTTTATATTGTGCGTACTTTGATTTTAGTCTTGATGGAATTTATCACTTTTAAATGACATTTATACCTCTTATTACTTGCTTTACCCTTTTTGACCAATGCACTATATCCACTGAAATTGCAGAATGCTTTAATTCCTTTAGGTAGGTATGATGACCTCAATCCTCTTTTCTTCGAATAACGTATGTAAGTAGGTATTTCCCTTATTAATTCTTTCAATCCGGCTCGAAGGACCAACAATGATTATGGGAGGGATGACTATTAAAAAGGAAAATATCTTGCTGATAATCGCGTTATACAAAAAATCCACTTTTTGGTTTAACTATATTTAATTCACTTTATTGTAAAGTTATTTGCGGGAGTTCTTCCTTTCTTATCAGTCGCTACTATATAAGTAAGTGTTAGCAAAATCAAAATTCATGTAAGAACTTAAACTAATGAGTACAAAATATTTAATATTGGAAAGATCTAAACTTATGTATACTTGAGAGAAAAAGAGAAATCACGTTAAGAATAAATTCAGGGTATAATAATTTGTAAATATGTAAATATAAATGAAAGTAGGTATTCCAGACGTAAACAGTCGATTATCATTCTTTTTACTGACTAAGGAAGAAACGATACATTTTCTAAACATTTTCCTCCTTTTAAAATATTCTTTTATCCTTTTAGAACATCTATTTGGCTTGTAATGAAAATCAGGCTAATTAAAAATTCTATTCTTTACACGATTATATTCTTCTAAACGAATATGGTAAGATCGCTGCAAAGGATGAATTAACTTTAATTCAGATGCATTTGTATTATCAGGCATAAAAGAATCAACAACTTTCTTGGTAGTAATTAAATGTAAGGCAGGTTGATTTATTGTATTTATTTCTACTTTAGTATGAAAAGCCTGTTTTATTTCGGATGTCCATTCTTCTTTGTACGGACATCCACCTTAAGTTTCGCCGCTTCTTACCGCATTTTTGGCATTGTGGCTTATAAGTGTTTTTAGCTCCGCATCCATAGCAAAATACTGTTCGTGGCTCTAAACAATCTATAAAGCTGTGACCGACCTTGTCACAATTCCAACAATTATTTGCTTTAAGGACCAAACAAATTTCTTTTTCTTCGCTCTCCAAATTATCATCTTTTCCTCTTTCTACATCATCAGTAATAACTTCGGATATATGTCCTTTTTGGTAAGAATTTTTATTTTTATTAGAAATAGCCACGTCTTTAACAAATTTTTCATGTCGACGAACAGCACGTCTTAGCTGAGCAACTTTTGTAATCTCCAAATGAAGTAGTTCATGTCTTAGTTCAGGTCTTAAATTACGTTGAATAGTTTCACAAAGTTCGACGTCTGAGAATGGAGTCCGCAATCTGTCACAGAGTAACATAATCGAATCATAGTATTCGTCAAAGCTTTCATTTTGGTGTTGCTTCCTCCGTAAAATATCATCCTTGATATCGAAATCAGAGTTGAAATCTTTATATTGCTTTTTAATAGCATCACACAGTTCATCCCAATCCATTTCTCTACAACTTCTATGAAATCGCCAAAACCATTTCAAAGCTCTTCCTTCAAAGAGAATATGGACGTGTTCACAAAGCAATTTGAAATCGCCTTTTAGATTGGCATTAGTGAGTGTGTTTACTCTATATATGAACTCATAAACTGTAAAGTCCGCTGAATCGCCATTAAAACGAATTCGCCAGTTTCTTATTAAACTAAGAATTCTTTCTGAATTTCGATCAATATCTCTATCCGAAATTCAAGCACCACGATTTCCTTGTTTACATGGTTCATTCCTTGAATCTATACTTCTATTATCTCTCTCATCGGGATCTACATTTATTCTCTCCATTCGATCATTTTGCCTGGCATTTAAAGTTGGTTCTTGATTCGCCAAAGTTAAATTTCTAAATCCATCAGACATTAAATTTATAATTTCTTCCCTAAATTCACTTATCGATTCATGCACAATATGACGAACGTCGTTTTCATCAACATTAATACGTTCCGTAATCTCCCGTCTAGATTGTAAACGTGTCTTAGGTCTACCTACAGGATTCGTAAGAGAACCTGCACCACCACAAGCACCTTGATCTAAATTTAAGGACGAGTTAGCTAACTCCTGCTCTAACTGAGATGGAATATTTCCAGTGCTACGAACTAACGGCATTATAATAGCAAAATAATAAAACAAAACAAACGATGCCTACATATAAGTGAAATAAACAATTGTATGTGTTCTGGCTTTCACATCGTTTTCACATTTTTTCTTGTGAAATCGGATGTTAAAGCACATCCTACGCCTGTTTAGGTTGAAATTTAGAAAATAAAAATTAATAGTATGTGTTCTTGCATCCGATTTTAGATGAAAACGATTTTTAAATGGACGATTTAAAATTTTTAGCTCTTTTCGTTTTCACTTTTGACAAAAAAACTCGTATTCTTTTCACAAAACTATTAACAAGTGAAAAGAATACGAGTTTTTTTTTGCCAAAAGTGAAAACGAAAAAAGCTAAAAATTTGAAATCGTCCATTTAAAAATCGTTTTCATCTAAAATCGGATGCAAGAACACATACTATTAATTTTTATTTTCTAAATTTCAACCTAAACAGGCGTATGATGTGCTTTAACATCCGATTTCACAAGAAAAAATGTGAAAACGATGTGAAAGCCAGAACACATACAATATATCGTTATTTAAGTTTTTGATAAAAAAAAAATATTTTGAATGTGAAAATTCAATATCCAAAGATAATACAATTATATTGAATTTTTTTTTTAATAATTGGATACGACATTAATTAAGTAATTGAAACTACTCGGTGAAGATTTTAAGTACCCCTACTACCCCTAAAACAAAAATTAAAAAAAAAAATAAATAAATAAATAAATAACTAACGAATATAAAAAGAAACCAAAAACAGCTAAATAAAAAAATAATACTTTAACAAAAATCAAAACTAAAGATTCTCGATCAATCATCAATCACGAAAACAAAAAAAAAATTTATATAGAATTAACATATAACTGTTGGAAACTTCCAGCAGATACCAAAAGAATATTTATCCAAAACAATAATATGTTAAAGAAAGAAAACAAAAATCTTAGGAATTGATAATCCGTTGCAGGAAAGTTGTCGAAATTGTGCCAACAACTTTATGTCCACACAACCAGAAAATAAAACCAAAATAAATTAGGTAGATAATTAAAACAAAGGTGGAAATGAGCCAAACGAGTATTGAACTGATATTCACCAGATCAACTTATCAAATCGAACCCAAACCCTAATAATAAAAGGTCACATTTTAGTTACGTCACTTAGGAATTGATTTATCATTTAAATAACGAACAATTAGAACCAAAGTAACAAGTTATATGCGAAGAAATTAAAACAAGGAAAGTAAAACAAAAAGAGTAAAATCTATATGGAAATCATCACCCACATAAGATTCAAAGGCCCTCAGATTCAAGATAAAATTGCACAATAAGATTTAAAAAAAATAACGATATCTGAGGCCCCACGTTGGGCGCCAAAATCTCTGTAACGATTCTACATTTTTAGGTGAACTATTTTGGGGAACAAGGCTACCTAGTAATCCGGCTGTGCTCGTCGATGGGTGTGATTAATATAGGGTCCCTATTATTTTATTGAAATTAATCGTCACAAAAGACTTAAAATTTTAGGTAACAAAAAAAAAATATGATGATGCATATAGAAAAAAAAAATTAGTTAAATGGATCGATGATTTGAACATGGGCTAAGATGGAATTTGCCACATATGTATATGCTAAGCCCTCCCTCCATGCTGATAAAGAGAAAGTAATTTATCAGCCCGATATGTAATTAAAAAAATAAATAAATAAATTAAATGAAATCTACCCCATACCTTTCTTCACCTTTCGTAACAATAAATAAGAAATCAGATTCTCATATCGGACAACACATTACAAAAGTGAAAAAATTTATTAAATTTAAAATTTTAAGTAACAATAAAGAGAGAAAAAAAATTACATTATATTTTTTTATGAAATGAATTTGAACGATATGGAATTATAAATTAATGTAATTGGTCAATCTTTTTAATTTTTTTTTTAAGTTTAATCAGCAAATATTATCAATAAATTCCTTGTAAAATATTAAAATTAGACAATATTCATTCACAAACAAAAAGGATTTATAAAGTGAATGACAGTAATTAAGAAAACTATACTCTATTCTGATTCATGTTTGATTTGTATATAAAAAAAAGTATATTTTAAGTTAAAAAGGTGTGTATAAAAAAAAACTAATATAAATAATAATATACTCGTATGTATGTATGTATATGTCAATAAATCAAAAGAACAACTTACATTGCTTATTGTCCCACGATGTCAGCTAGCGCCAGATGACTGTAGACTGCCTGCGAAGTTTGTTCGATCAAAGATTTACAATTATTTGGTAGTGTAAATATGTAAGTGAATTCTGTTATTATCAAGAATTTCTTATTTATATTGAAATCAACAATAAAATTTGAAAATTCGCTTTTGTTTTCAATATCAATTTTCAGTCGAGAGTTTTATTTCGGTATTGTGAAACAGGCCATAATAGAAGAAGTCGTCGGCATGTAAAAAATACTGTGTCATATTTAATACAATTAAAAGATTTAATGAAATCTAGTTCTAATAATTGTTATGATGAAGATATTTTAAAACTTAAAAAAAATGCTTTTAAACAGGAGTAAATTGAGGAACTATTGGACTTAGAATTTAGAGAATTCTAATAAAATTAGAATTACATAAATAATGTTTTTTAACTAAAATTTTGTTTTTTAAGCAACATACATACACATAAAATACTTATGTCTTTACTTTAATTTAACAAAAAATACTTTAAAAAATTTGAGCTTTTGTTGCTAATTTGGTCTAAACAAAATAAATCACATATTATTAATACATACTTTTGTTTTTATTTAAATTAAAATAGTCGAGTACATTAAAAAACTTTTTTGGCCCTATCAAAGATATTTTGGCCCATTTAAATCGTTAATTTGGCCCTAAACCAAAAAACCCAAAATGCATCACTGATACAGAACGATAGTCAGCAGTGTGACCAGATTTTAAAATAATATTAAGCTAAATCACGTTTGAAAAAAAGCTAAAATAAGCTAAAAAGTCACATTTTAGGCTAGAAAATAAAGCTAAACTTTTTTCCACTTCTTTGATCACTTTTCAATAGTTTCTTATTGCTAAACTAACGTTAAATATTACACAAACATATTTTTTTATTATACATATAGAATATTTGCTTAATGAAATTACTTATTAATTATTATATTTTAGATTCAATGAAGAACAAAACAAAAACTTCCCCAAAATAATCTTAAAAAGTTTTTAAAAATGTAAAAACATTTATACTAAAATACGAAAGCTTTTTAAGTGAATTAATGCTATTGCAGGTAAAGCATGGATCACACTATCTGCACAATGTACCGAGTTTCGTCAGATCAGTGAAATAAAGTCATAAGTAAAGATTTTGCTCTAATTTATCGACTACTTGAAATACAAGGACACAATTGCGCCACACTGCATTGGTAATAAGCCCATATAGACTTATTTCAGAATTAATTGAGTAATAATGCCATTTTGGCTTATTACTTATGACTTTATTGAGGTGGCCGACGAAAATCGGTACATAGTGTTATCCAGGCTTAAGGCTATTTCAGGTTTTTGTTTTAAGTTAATTGATGCCGCTGAATGAACGTTCAACTCAAGTCAAATAATTTTATACCCAAAAAACTCAAAAAGTGTTTTGGCCACTAATATGAATTTAACTTTTTCCATTGGAATTCTAACCATTCTGCCATTATCTACTATTTTTCTTCTTTCCATTTCTGTTATAAAATTGTCATATAATTTACATTTTGTATTTTTTGTAAACTATTTTACCATGCTAAAAAATTATAATTTGTATGAGTTGTTTATGTTTTTAATATATTTTTATAGAACACGCAATTTAGACTAAAAAAAGGCTAAAAAAGCTAAATGAGTTTTTAAAAAAAGCTAAAAAATAAGCTAAGAGCTAAAGGAAAATTTTAAGGCTAAATCTGAAACAAATAAGCTAAATTTAGCTCAAAATAAGCTAATATGGTCACGCTGATAGTCAGTTTGCTTGCAGCGCTCGCTACGGTAAGACGAATATTGGATGACGGCTACTTGTCTAATATTTTACTTTCTATAGCCACATTGGAGCAAGAGTGGATATTGGAATTCGGCTACAAATCCAATATCTACAACCTGCAGTAAACTCTCGATACGGGCCAGTGCTAGGAGTGAAGGGAGGCTACCTTGGAATACACACTTCCAAGGCGAATCTCATCACTAGTAATTCCACGAGTGAGCAGAGACTGTCGCTGGTGTCCAGGCTACTGGTTCCACGACGTATCTCATCACTAGAAAATTTACTAGTAAGAGGAGGCTGTCGCTGGTGTCCAGGCTACGGGCTCTACGACGAATCCCAACGCTGGTAAATTAGGGCCTTCTGCCATCATTCTATTTGTTTAATTATATTTGGATTTAAAGTCAAAACCAAGGAATTGTGTAAATTGTATTTTAGAATTTAATCTAGTTTGATTTAATTAAATTGCATTTGGCAATAGAGTTTTAGTAGTTTTGTAAATAAAGTGAATTTTTATAACGTAAAGGAAATCAGATCGGGGTTTTTATTTATTCCACACACGATCCTTGCCTCCGCTGAGTCTACCCCAGCTAAGAGCGGAATCATATCGTTACAACTTACTTCTTTTATTTGGCAACTTGTTCACGTAATCTATTTGTTTTAAAAAAATTATTCTCCTCATTTAGCAACTAGTACATAATTTTTTTAAGTTTTAGGTAATGTAAGCGAAATTTGGTAATCAGAAAAGTAAGTCATTATATGGCAAGTAGTTCTGATGGTAATGTGTAATTTTTGCTGGGAAGTGATAGGCTTATCAATAAGACTTGTAGATTTAGATTGTCAAAATAAATTGTTAAGCATATTTAAACAAAAAATACAGACATAAATACATTTTTTGTGATTTTTTTTGGCAATTTCTTTTATATTAAGTTTTTCTCAAAATTAATAATCAACTTGTTCAGTAAAATATGAATTGTTTCTTAAATATTTTGAAATTGATTATTGAGGGCTAAGCTGGATCCTGTGCATATTTCACTGTTGCTACAGTGTAAAAGTGACAGGTAAAAAAGCTCGAATTACCAATTAACACAGCTAATAAAAAGAGTTGTAATTTTATTGCACTAGAAAGAAGAATCAAAACAAAAACACCGAAATTTCAGGGAAAACAAGACAAAGAAAACACACTCATATTTTCCATCTCGTGTCATCTCTGTATACTTTGTGGTAGATCATCAGGGAACCTTTACCGAAAACTTTCTTAGCAAAACTAGAGATATTATGTTAAACTTTCATTTAAACAAATAAAATAAAAATAGTGTGTTGACTAGTACAAACCAATAGAAGCAAATTTATTTAGTTTAATTTATTTTTGTGAAGCTTTATTTTTTTAAGTAAAAAATTCTAAACTTTGTGCGTTTTTTTATAAATTACGCGTTTTTTTCTCCATTTTGGTACGTTTTGAAATTTCAAAGTTGAAAACGCTGCTGCACTAAAGTAAACGAAAGATGTTGAATGGAACAAAGTGAGATAGGAACATCTTTTGAAGATGTTAAAAGATGTTGAACATTCAGCCCTATATAATTCTTATGGGAAGATGTTATCATCTTGGCGAATTGATTAAAAATGAAAGATGTGAGTAAGTGTGAAAAGGCTATAAGATACTGTGGAGTGACCAGGGGGTCTCTTCTGGTTCTGTGATAATGAAATGAAAACTTTTTTCATCTTTTCATAGTGTTTCTGATTCTAGTTCAGTGAAAAAATGAAAAAAAAATTTAAATAATTTCATATGAAAAAAACAAGTGGAATGAAACAAAACGTTTTCACAGTTACACATCATTACTGATTCTCGTTTTATGAAAAAGTGTAAAAAAGTGTCAAAACCTTTTCATATGACAAGTTTTCTTACACACACACAATTTATTTGTGAAAAAGTATGGAAAACTCTGAAAAACCCATACTAATACTACAATTACACTTTTAAAATATTTAATTCACTTATCCTCATCCCGAATTTCGCCTGATAGCTCCATTAGAACATTTCATACAAACAATTTATATTTTTATTCATGTTTATATCTATATATAAATAGGCAAGTGAAAAAAGTTAAGAACCATTTTAACTGACTTAAACTTAACGTATTCGCTTGATTTTTTTTGTTAGATAGATTGACAATAGGAGCAGTGCAGAATGTATTTTTTCTTCTACATTTTTGTGTCTAAGATAGTTAGAAACAGTTAAGAATATTAGCCAATCATAAAGCCATGATTTCTCTTTCTCTCTTAATTTGCTAAAAAAAATTACAACAATTTGGCTTGGCAACTCCATAAACACTCAGAAGGAAAAACGTATTTTATTTGTTCATTCTATTCTTATTTCCATCTTTCTATGTACTTAAACGATTATTGCTGAAACTAATAAAATTTGGATATTTAAATAACGAGTGGTACTGTATTATTTTTCTTTAGATGCTTAAAAATAATATATTTTTTAATTATTAATAACTTTGATTAAAGTTAAATTCACTTACAGCACAAAGTAAGTTTTTTATTTTTGTTTTATTTTGTGTGCGTTTTGTTTTTGTTCACTGTTTTCATTATTTTTCTGTGCTTTAAATTACTGAACATACTGGAATGTTGGAATATGATGGAATGTTGGAATATGATGGAATGTTTATATTATTAGGCTAGCATATTCGTACATACATCTGTGGTTTTTCTCAAAGAATAGGGAATAGAAACTTTTTTTGTAACAAACGTTTTAATGGGGAGTCTAAAACTTTAGAGAAAAAGCGTTCAATGAAAAAATACAGGAATATTTTTGTTTTGGGCAATAATAATGAATATGAAGTGAAAACACTAGGAGCAAATATCTAATTACATTTAGTTCAAAAAGTGAACAACTTTTTTTTAAATAGTTTGCTTAAAATCTATTCTTACCCAGTAAAAAAAGACACTCCAAAAAAGTCATGAAAATGTAGAGTTTGCGATCTGGAAGTAGTGCAAATTTCGATCCGATCTAATGATTTTTACATAGGGTTGTCATTGCAAGAAGTTCTCTTTTTCGATGCCTGGTCACCGAATTGGAAGCGATTTTAAGAAAAATTTCCTTTTTTTGTGTTCTATGATAATATTTTCATCTAGGAAAAATGGTTAATAGTTACTTATTTTAACAATTAGTTTCTTTTTATAGGAATTTAAACGTGAAACAGTATTTTCATGTAAATTTAAGCAAATAACTTCAAAATTTTAGACCAAAATTAGTTCATAAGTTTCTTAAAAAAAATCGATTTTTTAAAAATTCTGGTGAGTAATTTCTAAAACTATTGAGGAATTACAAGGTTATGTATAACTAAAATAAACTTCTACTTGGTTTTCTGCTAACTATCGGCAAATTAAAAATATCGATTTTTTGGAAGCAATGAAAATGTAGTTCCTTTAGAATGACTTCCAATTTTTTTTACTGGGTATTTATGCCGATAAATGAAATTTTAAATTCGTATTTAGTAGTTAAGAAAGTGGTTTAAGAGAGTGGTTTGTTTACCTTGTAGTCTATACATATGTATATTTGAATATAGTTTTTAAATTGTGTTTTAAATTCATCAAACTTTAAATATTTTCATTCTATTCTCCACCTCTGTGCGTTAATGGTTGATTTTCAACCACTGGGCGAACACTAGTTTGCCTAATTTGGCAATTGATCAGAAGTGGAGGGAGGCATAACTTAAGTTATTACACTGTACAACAGCCAAAATAGCCTTTAGATAAAAGTATGCGGACTATATGGATTTCAATGCGTTAAATTCAAATCTGCTGTCAGTTTTGCTCTATCACGTAGTGATTTTTTTATGGGCGTGGCTAATTTTGGCCCCTAAATTAGTCGGCCATACTAATATATTTTACTATAACTCGAAAACCGCTATTTCGATTTTAATAAATAATAAACCAAAAGACGCACCACAAAATTTTGTTAAAAAATATTTATAATCATTTTTTACCTATTTTTTATGGTTTCGAAGTTATTCAGAATTTAAAAAAGAAAAAAGTTTTTTTTATGCAAAAATCGCGTAATTTTTTTACATGAAAATTACAATAAAAAAATCAGAAACTCACAAGTTTCATATTTTTTAAATTTTTCCTAAAACCACATATCTTAGCAACAAAACAAGCTATAAAACGTGAAAATCCAGCAATAAATATTGATTTTATTCACAATTTAAAGCAGGTACCTAAAATTGGAAAAATGTGTGCAATGCATTAAATGCAGTCACATTTACATCTGGCAGTGATGGGAAAGTTGGTACGATCGTACTTTTTTTGATACTATTTGACATGAAAAAGTACCGTAGTACTCCCCTAAGAAATTTGATACTCTCACGGGTAACATAGAAATGCAGTCAGAAGACTCGCGCATGCATATATTTTGCCAAGAATTCAATTGTTTTTTCGGCAAATAGAAAGAAGCTTTATTAGTAAAGATCTTTTAGAAAAGTGTAACCACAATTAAATATCAATATCAATATTTCATTCAATGATATTTTATGTGGCACAGAAGTTGATCTATTGAAACAACTGTTTTAAATCAGTTTAAAGAAAATTTTAAAAAGTTTATATTAAGTTCTAAGGGCAAAAGTGGACTTTGACAATAAAATGTTAGTTTGGTTTAGTAAGTTTCCCCCTGAAAGTATTTTATCTGTTAAACCAATATCATTATACCACTTTTAATTAATATGTTCCCAGGGAAAAGAAAAAAAGAAAAATAATTTGAAATATTAACAACCAATATAGAGCACTGGCTTATATAAAAACGCATTAGATGAATACATGTTTCCTGATATATCGAGAGTAGCTTACGGAATTTTATCCATGCCTCACTCCGCTGTAAATGTCGAAAGGATTTTCTTTTACCAAAATTTCATGAAAACAAAATATAAATCAACAGCCATCGTATTCTGTAACTCGCTAAAGCTAAATCTCTATCGCTAAGAATCCATAAAATCAATTTGTCGATTTTCGGCTACGAATGCAATTTTCAAACGGGTATTTATAAATCAGGTAATGGCTTAAAAATGTAATTCGCCGAAATTTTATTGCTTTATGTCATCGCCAAAAATTTAAAATTTTATATTTGTTCAGCATTTAAGCGGTCGAATTTAGCTTTAGCTTTAGCGAGCTATGGAATACGGAGGTAAGCTTTATGTTCCAACAATATTAAGTCTAATCCAGGCTACACCTATTTGTATATTTGTACCTATGTGTTCCTTTTTTTGTAAATGAATTTCTTATAATTTTTTGTTAATAAAATTTAAATAAGAAATATTATAGTTTTTGGTACTCTCGGGATCAAAAAAGTACTAAAAAAATTTGTTTTTGATACCGAAATGCAAATCTCATTTCCCATCACTGACATCTGGTAATGCTATTGAAAGGGCATTGCGGGCAGGTAACAGAACTATAAATTGTGAATAAAATCAAGATTTATTGCTGGATTTTCACGTTTTATAGCCTGTTTTATTCCTAGGATATGTGGTTTTAAGAAAAATGTAAAAAATATGAAACTTTTGAGTTTCTAATTTTTTTATTGCAATTTTCATGTAAAAAAATTACGCGATTTTTGCATAAAAAAAAACTTTTTTCTCATTTAAATTCTGAATAACTCCGAAACCATAAAAGATAGGTGAAAAATTATTATAAATATTTTTTAGCAAAATTTTGTGGTGCGTCTTTTGATTTATTATTTATTAAAATCGAAATAGCGGTTTTCGAGTTATAGTAAAATATATTAGTATGGTCGACTAATTTAGGGGCCAAAATTAGCCACGCCCATAAAAAAATCTCTACGTGATAGAGCAAAACTGACAGCATATTTGAATTTAACGCATCGAAATCCATGTAGTCCGCGTAATTTTATCTAAAGGACAGCCAAAAAATGTTATTTTGTTGTACAGTGTTATCGGCGGCAAAAAAATAATTTGGCGACGGGTGTAAGTTAACTTGAAATATTATTTATAATAGTTTTAATAATGAAATCTTTTAGTAATTAATATATCAAAATGCCATACCATACTAAAATTAATAAGGGTTTTATGAGAATGTTCAAAAGTCTCGCAAACTGTGCAATTGTGCATTTTTACACTATCGTAAATAAAATGTCAAGAATTGTATGGGAAGCTGTTAAATTTGCCCAATAATTTTCACTCGTAAACTTAAGCTGTGCAATCGTGCATTTTGTAAATAATAACTTCTTGGATTTTTTCGCTTCCTTTAAGCCTTTTGAGACAAACACACACACTTTTTTATTTTTTATATAAATATGTTTTTATATTAAAAATTGCTTTACATTTTATTATTATATTTACATAAACTGATTCATAAGGGGCTTCATGAAACAATTGTTGCAAGTTTGCCGAATTCCACAAATGACAATTTTAAGACTTCTCATGAAAACACTTAATATGTTTTCTTGAAGAAGGTTTCAAACTCCATTTGCAAATCAAACTATGTAGCTTTCTAGTACTGAAAAAAGAAATTAATGGAACAATTCCACAGTCTTTAAAAACAGTTTTTATTTGTGAAGCACTATGAGGAATTTTGAAGAATAATATGTAAATTTCTACATGAAAAATATATGTACATATTTACATACATTGGTACATATGTATGTAGTATGTACGTATGCAAGTTTGTGGGTGTTGGTAGATTAGTATGTTCCTATGCACATTCTTAAAAAATATGTAAAAAACGCATATTGTTTAGCTTGTTTATAATTTTTTTGAAATCCTCGTTTATGCTGATATTTTACACTTTTCTCTACCTGCCAGAAACATGCACACTAGGATCTGAAATGGAACCACTTGATTGAACAAAACATTATAAATTGTGTTTCTTGTAAAATATTTTATTGCAATGTGTTATTAGGTGGAACTTAAAGCTGGTAAAAGGCTGAAAAAATATGAAGTATGTATGTAGGTATATATTTACATACGTATATATACGTAAATTGTTTTATTTACGTACATACAAATGCACATACTGCATATGTATGTACATGACTATTGTATATTGTTCATGTGTGCCACCTTTTCGTTATGTATTTAAATTACATACATATGTATGTAATTTTTAATTATACTATTTCTTACTTATTTATACATATATGTATTTGTTTTTTAATCAATAAATCAGACTAAAAAATTAGCCAGATTATACATTTCAATCATAAATATACGCAGCGGCAGCGGCTCAAGCAATACAAAAAAATTGCATGTGGCTTAGCGCGGCATCGTAACTGCGAAACTTAGATCTCTGCATTTGACAATTAAAGTTAAATAACATTTATACAAACGTTTCATAGCTACACTGGAATGGAACATTACCAGAATCGCAATCTGTGAAACCGTGAAAAGACGGTGTGAAAACTTGCTATGGAAACGAAATTTTTTTTTTTTTTTAATACCTAGTATGTTTATTTATTGAATCTTCAAATATGAACTAACAATAAGTATTCAAATCTTAAATCTAAATATAATTAATTAGGCCCGACCAGTGTCGGATATAAACTTAGTGAAAGTTATTAATAATACATAAGTCGTGATCAGCAAAAACAAAAGTATATTCAAGCAGTTTATTCTGGAGTGTTGAGTATTAGAGCCCTTGTGTCCCTCTTTTTTAAGCAGATGTGTCCAGTAAAATTCAAGATATTACGAGCAAGGCGATTAGGATGGGTCTCGAGTTTTGTTATGTATTTGCCTGCGTATTTTGCGATTTCTTGTCACTAGTGGTATATTTAAATCACGATGTATATTTGAATTTTTAATGTACCATGGAGGCGATGTTATTACTCTTAAAATCTTATTTTGCCTTCGTTGGATTCTCTCTATATTGGATGCTGAAGCAGTGCCCCATAACTGTATTCCGTAGCACCGTATTGGTTTCAAAATCGCCTTGTATATTAAAAGTTTACAATCTAGACTGAGTGTTGAATTTCTACCAATCAGCCAATGTATCTGAGTTAATTTCAGTTTCGTTTGTGTTAGCTTTGAGTCAATATAGGGCTTCCATGTAAGCCGTCGATCAAAGTGTATACCAAGGTATTTTACGTGTGAATGTTGAAGAACAACTTGATTGTTGATTCGAATTGGCGAACAAGTATCTCTTCGCAGGGTAAATGTTACCTGGACACACTTTTGCTCGTTTACTTTGATTCTCCATAAATTTAACCATAGTTTCAGTTGTGTAATATGTTCTTGTAGATATCGGGAAGCCTCGTGAGGGTTTTCGTGCATACTAAGGCAATCTGTATCATCGGCAAACGTAGATGTATGGATATTGCTGCTCAAAGGCATATCACAAGTGTAAATCAAATACAAAACTGGCCCCAGTATGCTCCCCTGTGGCACACCGGATGATATAGATTCGGGCACACTCATGAAGTCTCCTTCCACAACCGTAAACTTCCGGGTAGTAATATAACTTACTAATAGTTGCAGAAAATTTATTGGTAAATATGATTTCAATTTTAAAATAAGACCTTCATGCCACACTTTATCAAATGCCTGAGAAACGTCGATAAACAGCGCAGAACAATACTTCTTTTCTTCAAATGTTCTTCTTATAAATTGAACCAATCTATGAGTTTGTTCGATAGTGTTATGCTGACTTCTAAAACCAAATTGATGGTCCGGTATGCACCCACTACTAACTAGAATTGGGGACAATTTTGTCATGAACAATTTTTCGAAAAGTTTTGACATTGTTGATAGCAGACTTATTGACCTGTATGACTCAGCTTTGGTAAGGTCTTTGCACGGCTTTGGAATCATTTTAACTTTGGCAAGCTTCCAGCTATTTGGATAATACTCCAGTCGTAAAATGGCGTTAAAAATAAATAACAGGATTCTAATTGCAATACAAGGCAACTTTTTTAGCATCTGGTTACTAATTCCATCAATACCCGGGGCTTTCTTCAGGTTAAGTTCAGCAATTAGTTTTTGTACATCACGCGTTCGAAATTTTATGGGTCGAGGGGTCTAGCAGCGCGCCACAAAGAGTAATTAAATGCTGGTGTGACATCAATACCTTCCAGATAGGTTTTAAAAGATGCAGTTTTTTCAAATGCAAGCAAGTCTTGGAGTCGTTTAGTGCACTCTTTAAATCTGATTTTATGTTGGGGCGATCTGTGCTGTTGCCATTCCCTTCTAGCTCTTCTTTTTTCACTTACGAGACGTTCAATATCCGTAGAGTAAATGCTATTAAATCCAGTCTGCGGGTGGGAGGTAGTCGCATGTTCAGCAGCCTGTTTTATATTTTTGATAAGATTGCCAATGTTAAATTCAATATCTTGGGATGTTCTTGGCGTAATGTTTTCCGTACAATGACTACTGAGATATTTTCTGAACCCCAGCCAATTAACACGGTTGATCGTCTTCACATACGGGTGAGGTAAGTCACTTCTCAGTGGGCTACAAATTGTAACGATCGTGGGAGAGTGATCGGAGGAGAGATCTTGAGACGCTTCAACATGAACTAATTCCCTAGAAATATTTTTCATGACTCCAAAATCTATAACATCCGGAATTTTTTGTATGTCCGTAGGCCAGTAAGTGGGCTCCCCACTCGAAATGACGTCCAAGCCCATTTTTGAAATTGTGTTGAACAATGCCCGACCTCTAGGTGTAATAAGACGCGAACCCCAGAACGTATGTTTTGCATTGTAGTCGCCAGCTGCTACGAAGCAAGGGCCAAGGCATTTGTAGAAATCCTCGTATTGATCCTCAGTAATTACGAACCTAGGAGGGGAGTAAATTGATGATATGACAAAATTTGAGCAAAAATTTTCAACACAAATATTTGTTGCTTGTAGATGTTCTTCACAAATGTTGTCCAGAATATAGTGCTTGAGTCTTGACTTTATCAGAATTGCTGATCTACCGCATGCTCTTCCTCTCGGGTCCTTTGAATCATATAAGATGTAGCCATTAATTTGAAAGAGGCTTCTCGAAGTCAAATGAGTCTCAGACCAACATTATATCAATATTATTTTCCCTGAGGAAGTGCTCAAGTTCGCTTTTGTGTTGGCGAATGCCGTTTGCGTTCCAGAAACATATTTTTAATGTGTTCATGGCTTGTTAACTAATGCTTGAAGCAGAGTATTTTGCATTCTCAGCATTTCTTGCATCATGCTAGTCATACTTGTTGTAAAATTGTTTATAGTTTGCACCAGATTTTCAATAGTAGCTTCAAGGCGATTAAAATTAAAGCCTGAGTTTGTATTTGTTAAATTATTTGGCCGTGGAACATTTTGTGAGGGAATAGAGCTTGCCTTAGCAGCATCGGCATACGATACACGTGAATTAACTGGTTGGCTCACTTGCGCAAGAGTGGCAGAGTAAGCATTTGCTGTTTGTGCTGGAGTTACTTTAGGTTTTTGCCCCATAGTCTTTTTAACGAAAGAATATACAGGACATCCTCTATAATTAGCGGTGTGATTACCTCCACAATTACTGCATTTTTTTTCTGATTCATCTTTTGGTTTAGTACAACTAGCAGTACTGTGCAATTCACCGCAAATAACACAAAGTGTAGGTAATTTGCAGTAACTTTTTGTGTGGCCATATTCTTGACAATTATGGCACTGTACGGGTCCAGAACGCTTGTGTGGTTCTTCAACTGTTATTTTTCGGTATAAAAGATATTTTAAATTATAAATTGGGTGCGTCTCATTTTTTCTCAATTTTATATCATTCGGCTCAAGTTCAACGCGAAATAGAGGCTGAGGAATCTTCTCCCTATTTATTATATTGGAAACATTTTTTACCTTGAATCCCTGGAGGACGAGTGCATCTTTTATTTCTTCGGGAACAACATAAGAATCTATGCCCTTCAATACGATCTGCAGGCCTTTAGCAGTCTTAAGCTGGTATATGTAGAAACTTGTTATATTTGTTTCAAATTCAGAAACCATTTTGCGGAAATCTGTTTCGTCATAAATTTGAATTTTCGTTTCATCGATATTGCCACGTTTTATTGGAACAATGTGAAATTTTTCTCACCAATGACCAAAATTAATTTCTTAATAAGAGCGTTTGAATTTTTTTTCTCTTAAATATATTGGTGGCGGCTTGGAGGTTTTGTTCGCGGATATCTGAGGTATGTCGTTGTCATCTTGCAATATTTGAAAACGATTAGTGGAGGATGCGCTGTTATCCCTAGATACCTTTGAAGCAGATGCAATTTTAGTAGAATTTGGGCTTCGCCCGCGCTTTCCGACAATTATATATCGGTCCATTCCGACTTGGACATTGGGTTTTGGGCTACTCTTATTTATATTGACAGATTAAGTAATGAATCGGATGATATCGCTGATTTAAATGATGAAGTAGTAGGCAACTGTAATGTTAACGAATCGCTAGTTGGCATTGGACAAAGCGAAGTTGATCGCTGACGAAAAATTGGCTTTGCCGTTAAAAAAATTCTATCATCAGGTTTTTTATTTATTTTGTTTAAATTAAGATCATCAGAACTCACAGTAAGTCTATTATCAGATTTTTTATTTTTATTGTTATCATTAAGATCATCAGAGCTCACAGTAAGATAGGCATTTCTACCGTTATAACTCACTTCACAATTATTTGTTTTTGAGGTACTCATATAGAGTATTCCTCAAGGGCACTTTGTTAGTGTATTCCTCAAGGGCACTTTGAGTTATTTTGTTTACGGTTGTTTTTTTGTTTTAGTTATTACTGTCTATGTAAATTAATATTAGCAAAGCAAAAAAAGCTTGTTTATCAAAGTTATTGTACAACGAATATTATGTACTACAAATATTTTTTTGTATGGTTTTTTTTGTTTAGCATGTACTTATGTATGTAAAAAAAAAAATTCCGCTAATACGTCTGTTCACTATGAAGGTACAACGAGAACTGATGATGGAAACGAAAATGAAAAGTTTTTTTCACTTCACAATATCACAGAACCAGAATCGACCCCCAGTTCAGATATGTATTGTAATGTTATTAGTAGGATGTGCTCAGTATGACCCTATCTCAGTATGTGTGTATTTAAGTGTGGCCCTGTAGTCCCTTGTTTTGTTTATACAGCTGTCAGGGAGACCAGCCTATCAGTAGGCGCTCAAAAGAGGTGCCAAAAGATTTTGAGAATTTAATTGAAACAAGGCAAGTTGTTGCCAGTTTATGTTCACAAATTAAAGTCTGATTTATTGAATGTTTAACTCTACTTATATACTATTTTACATTTTATTATTTTTGTTTTTCTTTATGTCTTTACTTTTGCTGACCATCTATAATAGCATAATTTTGTAATGAAAACAAAAGTGTCATTTAAATTTAATAAAGTAAGCGTTTTGTTAATTATTACAATGAACTGTGTTGCAATACAATTATATTATGATACAGTGTATTACAGTAAGTGAGGTACACTACAGTATATCCCAGCAAAATTTTTTCAAGTACACTTTTAATGGCTTGCAAAGTAATAAGTGGTACTTATTATCTAATTATTTTGTGTATTTAATAATGACTTTCATGTAGTGAATAAAATAACATCTTAATTATACCATTACGTGAAGGTATAAATTGTAGTACTTTCTCCTTTTCATCTTTGGTTACGGAACCCTAAAAAGGTTAAATTTTCCAGCTGTGGAGCTGTGGTTTTTATTTTTCAATTTTCTATACCCAACTTTTCTTTCCAAAACAAAATATATGTATAAATGAAAATATAAAAAAAATTATTAGACCTAGTTAATTTTATATATCACAAAAACTGTACGTTTCCCAACCCTGGAATCATAATTTAAAATTTTTCTGATTTCTTACACCAATCTTTTTCTTTTAAGAATTTAAGATATTTTAAATTTATAGATAAAAAGGAAAAATTAGTTTTAGTAGGTTATTTTTATATAACGAAAAAAATTAAAGTTCCCTACCCTGGAAACGTCTTTTTGTTTTTAATTTTTTTCATATTTTGAATACAAATTTTATTCGTGCTGAAATATAAAATAAGTTTATTTAACAAAAAAATTAAAGAAATTGTGTTATCTAGTTACTTTTATATGGCAAAATCAAGTTTAAGTTTTCCAGCTCTGAATCCGTCTGCTCGATTTTGCTGATTTTCAATACCAATCTAAGTCGGACCATTTCTGACACACCAGTTCAAGAACGAAGTCTCTAGCTTTTCTGGGAGCTTCGGAAAACCGATTTCACGTACACCAGACGGACGGACGGACAGACGGACATCACTTATTCGTCTTCCCTATTCATAAGGACATTTTATGGGTCGCATATGAACATTATGGAAATTACACACGGACCCTTTTCCATTTTTGGTAAAGGGTATAAAAATCGGTTAGAAGTAACCAAAACAGCAACGCTGGCCATGTGACATTCAAATTTGAATGAAGTTAAAGTGTAAAAAATTAGTTTATCCCTTGATATCTTTAATCTGGAATTTCTTGTGCTGTTATTTTGTGGTGGCATTTTCAAAATGTGTGCAACGCAGTTAAAATTATTTTTTATATGGAAAGCAATGCCCCATAACGAAAAATATCGGTGATGTCAAAAAATGACGTAGTGTGTACTCGGCATTAAACAAAAAGAGTAACTGCGGCGCATGTTTGTTTACCCGGTGGGAAAAGGTAATGAATAGTAAACTAGAAGGTAATGCACAGCATGTATAATTTTTCATTCCAGAATTCATTACCCCCATACCTAAATAAGAGCGGCAAGCGTTACGTTAGCAGCAGGGTTCGCATTTTCAGTACATTTAAATGTGAAAATTTTATTTCATTGTACTAAAAATACGTACCCTGCTGCTAACGCGACGCTTGCCGCTCTTATTTAGGTATGAGGGTTACTAGGGTTTGCAAATATGTAATAGCAGATTTCCATAATCGCGATTACGTTTAAAAATTTGGCGATTAATCGCGATTATCGGTTAATCTCGATTAATCAAGCAAATATACTATTATATTTTTTTCTAAAACCAAAATAAATTGCGTCATGAGTTTTAGTCGAACTGTATGGGTTTAGGCAAAGAAATTAAATTGTTATGTCTTGAGTTCGCGTTTTAAATAAATTTTTCAATTAAATTATATGTATTTACATTTTAGTATCAAAAACAATACAAATTATGGGAAATCAATCTTTTAGTAGGAAAATTTTCTAGGACGAAGTATATTTCTATTTTCTTAATTTATTTTTTATTCAATTTTGTATCCACACTTGATGAATTAGTTATCATAATTAACGAACAAGTTCATATAAAAACAGTATGTTAACACAGAACATGTCCTAGGAAAGTAGTGAATAATTTTAATAAGAGAAATGAATTCTATAATGTATGTTATGTTATGTATTATATTATATATGCATACATAGTTATTTATATTAATAATTATTTTAATATACAAATTACTAGAGTCAGTCTGATCTGTTGCACTTGTATTTTCCTATCAATCTTCTGCAATGCCGTTTAGAATACATATTTTTTAAACCAAATTTTTACAAAATTCATGTACGTACACAATTTTTACTTTAATTCAACTTCACTGGCACGCGTTGAAATACAAACTGCGTTTTCGAGTAAAAATAACAAAATTGGTAGGTGACATAAAGACAGCAAGAAATAACGAGTTTCTCTTTTTTTTAACAAATTATGAAGAAAATACGAACACTCGTCAGAAACAAAATCTATTAATTCTTTTATTGCTGTGGTAATCAACGTGTAATTATTGTGGTTGATCAAATTACCCTCTCGTTTCAAAAGCCCATGTCAGATAAAACTTTTGCTTCGCGTTACGTTGAAGATTCGCTTTGACATCTAAGGCCGGGTTTACATCGGTGTGCCAAATGCCACACAAGCGTAAAAAAGCGTAACCACTAATTACTAAAGAAAAACTGTTTGATTCAGACATGTATTTATTAAGTTAAATAGTTCTATACATAACTACCCAGCAAAAAATTTTCGAAATTTTGTAATGGGTAGTACTCTTTTAATGGCTTACAAAGTAACGAGTGGTACTTATTTATCTAATTATTTTATTTGCATAATAATGACTGTCATAAAATGAATAAAATAAGAACTTATTTATATCACTACGTGAAAGTACTTATTGTAGTACTTTCCAATAAATAAGGAAATATGTATATCTAGAGAAATTTGTTACAAAATTTTATTCATTTAGAATAAAAAAATTAAAAAATATAGCAAATTAATTTTGAATAAGTTTAAGCAAAAATTAATCTATATTATTTTGCATATTTGTACGCAAAAAATAACCCATTAAATTTTGAGTACTTTTAGGCAATCAGTAATCTATTAACTTTTGTATGTTTGTAGGCAAAAAGTATAGGGTACCGCATACTTTTTGAACTTCTCAAACAAAAATAATGGGTTATTCAGTCAAATTGTAAGTACTTACGACTGAGGAGTACATACACTTTTTTGCATTCTAGTAGGCAAAGTTTTTTGCTGGGTAATAGACAATTTTATAGAAACCAACATGATTGGAAACTGTTTAAATCAATAAATACATGTCTGAATCAAACAGTTTTTCATTAGTAACTAGTTGGTTACGCTTTTTTGGACAAATGACACACAAGAAATGGCAGATGTAAACTCAGCGTTTTGGTAAATTTACATAAAAACGAGATAGTGGCATCAGAGTAATCGAATTGTGCTGTATTTGATGCATTAAACAAAGCAGTAAAACAAAAAGTGAGTGTTGTCAAAGTTTTCATTGTGTCAAACACATTTTTCGTCACTCTTTTTTCCCAAAGTTAGAAACGTCACGCAAAGCGTTAAAGTTGTATCTGACACCGCCTTAAGGGTCTTGCAAAGTCTTGTTTTGAAAAATAATACATTATTTCTCCCATTATTTATGTAACTTATGCCTACTTTTCCAGCTGGGTACATTCCTTCCACAATTTACTCTCTTCACCATAATCATTCGGTCATGGTTTACACTTTGTTGAGTTTCTTTATATCACAAGTTTTTTTTTTTGTGACACTATAATATAGTGACTATCTTATCGAAGGAATGGAAAGTGTTCCACAGACATCCAGTTGATTATTGTGGCAGCTGTTCGTGCGTTGTGGTTGTTTGACGAAGTTGGTGGGCTGCGGCAAATATTTGCTAGTACTACCACGTACTACAATAATTACTACAACTGCTGCTGATTCTGTTGTAATAAAAAGTGATTTTTCTATATTGCAGTAAAAAGTGAATTAAGTAAATTGATGTGAATAATTTGTAATATAATGTGTTCAATATATAATACATAGATATAACCAAAATATAAAGTTTACATAAAATGTTGAAAATAAGTAATCCTACAAAAAAAATATGTGAAAATTTCATTTTCGATAAAGGTGAAAAAAAACAACACAAATATTTAGTCCTTGTACTCGTTCTTTAGTACAACTAAAGTTTGTAGGAGTTCAATATTGTATAATATACGTACAAAGTAGCAAATATACATATATTTTTCAATTTAAAAGAAACCCCCAATTAAAACAAGAAATGTAAAAAATTCAAGTGACACGGCATCGTTGTAATCATGTAATAAAAAACAAAATAATGTATACACAAAAAATGGTACCAAATCGTTAAATACATTTAAAGTATGTTTATGTACACGTACATATCCAGATATGTACATACATATGTACATACATACATATGTATATGAAATATGAAAATATACAATTGAAAAAGTTTATTTAATTAATGTTTATGATGCATTAATACATTGTTATTATTGGATTAGTTTGAAATTATTAACGAGTGGAACCAATAACCCTAGAAAAGAATCGTCAAATTTAATAAACTTACATACATATGTATGTGTGTATTTATGTATATAACATACATACATATTTATACACATTTATATATACATACATATATATGTATATATATATATGTATATATGTATATGCCTGTGAATAAAGAGATGTATAAAGCAAGAATAACAAAATATTTAACTCAGGATAAAAATATGTATGTATAATTGAATAATTCTTATAAGTAAAATAATACTCTAAATGTGGCATTTGTTATATATTTAGGAGAAGTATATGCGGCACAGTGTTGCCAGTTTTTTTGTAGAGCTTATCCCTAATTTTTGATTTGTCATCCCCAAAAAACCCAAAATTAAGTTTTTCTGATACAAACTTTTCTTTTCTAAAAAAAGTAAAAAGTTTTTAATTTTATTTAAAAAATAATGACAAAAATAGCATATTTATCTATATATAAATAGGCAAGTGAAAAAAGTTAAGAACCATTTTAACTGACTTAAACTCAACGTATTCGCTTGATTTTTTTTTGTTAGATAGATTGTCAATAGGAGCAGTGCAGAATGTATTTTTTCTTCAACATTTTTGTGTCTAAGAGAGTTAAAAAGAGTTAAGAATATTAGCCAATCATAAAGTCATGATCTCTCTTTCTCTCTTAATTTGCTAAAAAAAAAATTACAACAATTTGGCTTGGCAACTCCATAAACACTCAGAAGGAAAAACGTATTTTATTTGTTCATTCTATTCTTATTTCCATCTTTCTATGTACTTAAACGATTATTGCTGAAACTAATAAAATTTGGATATTTAAATAACGAGTGGTACTGTATTATTTTTCTTTAGATGCTTAAAAATAATATATTTTTTAATTATTAACAACTTTGATTAAAGTTAAATTCACCTACAGCACAAAGTAAGTTTTTTATTGTTGGTTTATTTTGGTGCGTTTTGTTTTTGTTCATTGTTTTCATTATTTTTCTGTGCTTTAAATTACTGAACATACTGGAATTTTGGAATATGATGGAATGTTTATATTATTAGGCTAGCTTATTCGTACATACATATGGGGTCTTTCTCAAAGAATAGGGAATAGAAACATTATTTGTAACAAGTGATTTAATGGCGAGTCTAAAATTTTAGAGAAAAAGCGTTCAATGAAAAAATAAATGAATATTTTTGTTTTGGGCAATAATAATGAATATGAAGTGAAAACACTGGGAGCAAATATCTAATTACATTTAGTTCAAAAAGTGAACAACTTTTTTTAAATAGTTTGCTTAAAATCTATTCTTATTTCTGGCGATAAATGAAATTTTAAATTCGTATTTAGTAGTTAAGAGAGTGGTTTAAGAGAGTGGTTTACCTTGGAGTCTATACATATGTATATTTGAATATAGTTTTTAAATTGTGTTTTAAATTCATCAAACTTTAAATATTTTCATTCTATTCTCCACCTCTGTGCGTTAATGGTTGATTTTCAACCACTGGGCGGACACTAGTTCAATAAAATTCATTATATCGGTAGCTATTTTACATTCATATTAATTTAATTTGTACTTATAAAAGTTGTTAAGAAATATCAAAATTAAATTAAAAATTTTAAAAATCCCCAAAATATATCTAGAAAATATGTAATATCTTAAAAGCGGCTGAACCAATTTTCTTTAAACATAGCTAAGAACCCTCTCGATCAAGTCACCTTTCAAACAGAAAAAACTAACTCAAAATCGGTCCAGACATTTGGTCTGTACGTGGACACGGACAGACACACAGATACACAGACACACACTACAAACTTAAAACAGCCCTTTTTTTGGTCTGGGGTTAAAAATTACATAGTTTAATATACGCAAGTATAAAAATATTTTTAACCAAAGTTTATCATTTCAAAAATTTCAGATTCGAAATCTTCTGATTCATCAGCTTCAAACTTTGCTGTACATAGTACTTGTATTAAAAAGTTTTAGCATTTCAGCAGAAGAATTAAATTTGACAAAACAAATTTAATTATTTTTAAAGTGTGTGTTTATTATTGACCTGCACAAGACCATTTATAAGACCTTTCAAGACATGCGACATTTTTTAAACGCTTTACTACAGCGAAATATTCTAAAATAAACGCTAAACAACACTGTTGGCAATATTTTTTTTTGAGTTATTTGTCTTGCCAACAGTGTTTTTTAGCGTTTGTTTTAAAATATATTTCGCTGTGGTAAAGCGTTTAAAAAATGTCTCATGTCTTGAAATGTTTTATAAATAGTCTTGTGCAGGACTTTAGTGGTTATTGTAAGAAGTGCTTCCAACAAGTCGTATTGCATTTTGTTACGTGTTTTTGTTTTGTTAGTGTTCATTAAAGTCCTGCACAAGACTATTTATAAGAACTTTCAAGACATGAAGGATTTTTCAAATGCTTTACCACAGCGAAGTCTTCTAAAACAAACGCTAAGCAACACTGTTTGCAAGAATTTGTTTCAGTTATTGCAAGTATAGGAGTAAAGAAGAAAATACTTCGTGACTGAAAAATTTGTGATGCTTGTTTCTTTCTACGCATGGGCGCGTATAAAAGCGTCATGCATGTACATACACACACACGTTGTGTGTATGCTCTTTCATTTTTCTGTACACAAACAAACGATCACATGCATTTACATTAGTTGTGTGCGCTTGCTTAAAAAAAACCTCCCTTAAACCCATGATAAGCAAACACATACATATGGAATATAAAAGAGAGCAAATTGCGTGCTTGTGCGAATGTACGTGTAAAAAAGAGCATAACAAAGTGCCCACGGGCGGCCTTTTGATGATCAATGCCTTAAACACATAATAGCTTACCATCTACATCTTACACATACACTCAAACGTACAATATGGAAAATAACAAGCATACACGTATCAACACTACTTTGTTGACTGTTTGTTCGTAACAAGAAGTCTTCACGACATTGCTTGTTAGCACTCATATACACGCACACAAATGCATCTATCGTGCTTTGCTTATAATGCGACGTATTTAAATTTCAAGACAATTTACGCAGGTCTATATTATTAACTAATCTGCTTTGATACTTCTTCTTTATTAGAAACAATTCACTATGAATAGTAATACACATTTTTAGACTTGCCAGACGCATATTTCTTAGATCAAAAATCATTCTTGTTACCATCAGCAATAACAAAATCACCTAAAATTTGGTTATCATCCTCAACAAATCTGCAGATTCCCAATACGAAATTTTCATCCCCAATCGCAAAAACAATCCCCAATTTGGGGACAAATCCCCTAAACTGCCAACACAGGTGCGGGAATATATTAAAAATAGAAAAGTTTCTTCTCTTGTCGCTCCTAAGTACGAATATATGCTACGAAATATTTATATATAAAACTAATGTCCCACGATGTCACCATAAATTGTTCGATCGACAACTTGTATTGAAAACAACAACAAATTCTTGTTTGCAATTAGAGCTGCCAATGGGGACTGATATTTACAATCCCGGGATTCGGGTTTTCAAAAAATTAAATTCCGGGATTCCGAAATTTTTTAGATTCAGGGATTTTTCGGGACTATGGGTTTTTTAAACATTAAAAGACATATGCTTTTTATAGGAATTTATTAAAAAAAAACGCCTTTGAAAGAGCTACACAAATAACTTTTATAATTAATGTGACGGGAATTGTTTTTTCGGCTTAAGGTCGTTTTTTTAAATAAAAACAATTAATTTTATTTCCATAAAACTCCTTTATTTTTATTTAATTATATTTTAATTATCTCCGATATTTCGGATAACGTCGTTAACCATTTTCGAGGAATCTATAAACAAATTATACATACATATATTATATAAACCATTTTCACAAAAAACAACAAGTATTTACATACATACATAAAAAAGTTATTTAAAAATATGTAAAAGTTTTAAGAAGTACGAGTACAACAGTCCGTCCTTTATGCGAGTTATTAAGTAACTAATTATTATTTATTTGGTTTGTGTTTATTTATTATGTGCCGATATAATTGCGCGCACTTGTCTGTGTCAGTCTTGTAGTTGAGACGTTTATTTGTTGGTACATTAATTATGTGTAGCACTTCCAATATAAATCTCTTCTTTAGTTCTTTTCTACTTGTAATATTCTAACACTATCAAAGTCAGGTTTGTGACCGCTTTCTGCACAGTGGGCAGCGAGGGCAGTTTTTTGCGCTAGGGGTTTATTCTTTTGTTTCAAATCTGATTTATGTGAGGAAATTCTTGTTTTTAGTTTTGTTTTAGTAGTGCCAATATACTTTTTATTACAATTATTTTTACCATCTCCAATACAATTAATTTCATATATCACGTTAGCTTTTTCTTCTTTTTTTATTACATCTTTGGTTTTACTAAATAATTTATTTAGTGAGTTGTTGGTTTTCATAGCTAATTCATATTTGTTATTGTCATAAATGTCAGTATTCTTTATCCTTTCAGATAAACCCGGTATACAAGACATTTATATATTTTGCCAGTGTTGCCATTGTTACGTTTTAATTCCACATGTTTCATAAGTTCAATTATCGTTCTACTTGGATATGCATTTTTCCGTAGTATATTTATTATCCTCTCTTTATTTACTTCATGGAATTTTTCATCACTAATATCTAGCACTCTTCTTATGAAATTTGTTGCTGTATTAATTATCATACGCCTAGGATGTTTTGAGTAAAAATTTATTTATCTGTTGGAAGACGTTGGTTTTTGGGACCAATCTACATGTAATGTTTCTTTATCCCTCATTATTATGCAGTCTCAATAGGGTAACTTTTTATCTATCTCCAATTCGCTTGTGAATTTAATTTGTTTATTGAACATGTTTAATTTTGTTATAATAACATCTAACATATCTTTCTGTACTATGGTGAATATATCATCTACGTACTTGGTGATAAGGTTAGGTTTTATTTCCATTCCTTTAAAAGTGTCGTCTAAAAGTTTTTCCATTACGATGTCTGCTACGACTGGTGATATTGGGGATCCCATGGGCATTCTTTTCCTTTGTTCATAAAAGTTATCATCAAATTTAAAATATCTCGTTTCTTTTATACAGAAGTTTAAAATCTCTTTAGTTCATAGTTCATGTGGCATGGTAGTGTAGTTCTGTAAAATATTCCAATTCTTTTCTATTATTCCAAGGGCTAAGTTAACCGGGATGCTAGGAAATAATGATACTACATCAAGAGATACGAATACTTCGTTATTTTCAATTTTTGTATCTTTAACATTATATTTAGACGCTTTTGTCAAGTTTTTTAAAATCTCTGCTATAAATCTACATAAACCATGCGCGGGAGAGTTTATAATTAATTTCATATTACATAGCTAAATATAATTATCTTATATACATACATACATATTTAAATATAACAAAAATATTTATTCACTACAGTTCAATTAAATCTTTAAAATATGTCTCACTTAATTCATCATGGGCACGTGACAAAAATATGTTCACTTGGCAATCACTGTTCACTGTTTTGGCAATCACACTTTCAGAATGCTGGAAAGCCAAATCAACTGTAGAAAGCAAAAACAAAGTAACATAAAAGCCATTACAATAATACTTACATGTATGTACGGATGGTGCATCGAATAAGTAAAAATAATTAATGTGATGATCGTAAAAAGATACATAAGTACTACATACATAAGAATAGTTAAACATACTTAGGTAGAGTGATATAACTTCGTGCTAACCTAAATAGAAAATGGAAAAACAGAAAATGAATAGTGATACAAAGGTATTTACCAAAGGTAAATCAATAATTGTATACACAATTATTTCTCATATTCCATTTCATTGAAAATTTAAGTTAAATAGCTGATGTTAATAATAATATCTACCCCAGTAGATAGACATGGGTGCTGCTGAAGTGCGTGGCTGCACAGAAAAATATCGGTATTTCCCCCAGCTAATAAAGTCTAGTTTAATTTTTCTTCTCTACTTTAGAAACTCACATTAATTAATAAAAATATTTCATTCAATAAGAATTGAAATTACTGAACTTAAGCCTGATTAAGAAATTATTTTTGATTAAAACTCACTACAATTCAATTAAATCTAAAAAATGTCTCAAAAATATTTAATATTAATAAAAAAGCAAAGGTACAAAACAAAATTATTTGAATATTAAAAGTACTCAAGTCAAAAGTTGCGCTATTATGGAAAAGCAAAATTGGAAAATTTTACAAAAAAATTATCACAACAACCGCATAAAAACTATTTTTCACAAATGATGCAAAATTATTAGGGTAAGAGTAAGTGCAAGATTATCAGCGTAAATTTTGCAAACTTGAGCAACTTTTAATGGCATTTCCAAGCCAAAAAAATTCAAAAAGTACTTATAAAAACAGCTATACACAAAATTATAACGCCGAAATACCAGTTTTAGGTACATTTTTCTCTTCTAAATAAAAAAACAAGTGGTTGAATTTTCGTTCTATACAAATAAATTAATTAAAAAATTCATGAAATTTAAAAAATTCTTAACAAGTGAAAATTCATACATACTCGTATATGTATGAAGTAATTTTCAAACTCGATTTTAGGATAACAAACACTTAATTTTATTATTTTCAAAAAACCTATGGCTCAAATATGTTATTAGAATGTGCAATTATGCATTTTACACAGTTGCAATAATTGACGTGAATACCTTTATTGTTTAATATATTATTATTAAAGCTGTGAAAAAATTGCTTATCATCAAATAGATTGCAATTAATAAAGGAAAGAAGAAAAAATATGGTTTGGAAACACATTTTCATTGGCCTGTCTCACACGAGAACAATTGTGCTGGCATAACATGCCAGTTTGTTGATGAGAGAGGCAAAGAGAGTGGTTTTGTGGCTGGCACGATTTTTCAAACAGGTACAACCAGCGATGCCAACTTAGCTACTTTGGAGCTAGATTTAGTTCTTTTTGATTGCTTCTAACTCCAAATAGTTTCCTTTAGCTCTTTTTTAGGGTTCCGTACACCAAAGGTGAAAAAGGAACTATTGTTTTCGCTACGCTGTCCGTCTGGCCGTCTGTCCGTCACAGGGTATTTTCTCGAGAACCGTAAGAGCTACGGACCTGAAATTTGGACAGAGTGTGTAGACCCTTGGCCGCTACAACAACAAATACATGAGAGTTGGAAATTAAAGGGTGTGCCAAAACGAGCAACGAAAAATGTTAAAATCCCATGTAATATACATACAATTGTATGTATATGCACTTGAAATTTGTAAAGTTTTTTTTTTTTTTTTTTTTTCATATTCATATTTATTTATTGTATCTTCAAAAATGAACTAACAATAAGTAATCAAATCTTAAATCTAAATATAATTATTAGGCCCGACCAATATCGGACATAAGCTTAGCGATAGTTATAAATAATACATAAGTAGTGATAATCAAAAAGAAGTATTTTTAAGCAGTCCCATCTGGAGTGTTGAGTATAAGAGCCCTTGTGTCCCTCTTTTTTAAGCGGATGTGTCCAGTAAAGCTCAAAATATTACGGGCAAGCGGATTAGGATGTGACTCGAGTTTAGTTAAATATTTGCCTGCGTATTTTGCAATTTCTTCACTCACTAGTGGCATATTTAAATCACGATGAATATTTGAATTTTTAACGTACCATGGAGCAGATGTTATCAAACGTAAAATTTTGTTTTGCCTTCGTTGGATTCTCTCGACATTTGAAGCTGAAGCAGTGCCCCACAGCTGAATTCCATAGCACCATATTGGCTTCAAAAGCGACTTGTATATCAAAAGTTTGCAGTCTAGGCTGAGTGTTGAATTTCTGCCAATTAACCAATATATTTGAGTCAATTTAAGTTTCATTTGGGTTAACTTAGAGTCAATATGATATTTCCATGTAAGCCTTCGATCAAGGTGTATGCCAAGGTATTTGACTTGAGAATGTTGAGGAATATTTTGATTGTTGATTCGAATGGGGGAACAGGTATCTTTTCTTAGGGTAAACGTTATATGAACACACTTTTGTTCATTGACTTTAATTCTCCATAAGTTCAACCATATTTCAAGCTGGGTAATGTGTGCTTGGAGATTGCGGGATGCCTCATCAGGATTTTTGCGAATACCCAAACAGGCTGTATCATCGGCAAATGTAGAAGTGTGGATGTTATTGCTCACAGGCATATCACAAGTATATATAAGATACAAGACTGGCCCCAGAATACTACCCTGTGGCACACCAGAAGATATAGATTCGGGTACACTCATGAAGTCTCCTTCCACAACAGTAAACTTTCTATCAAAAATATAACTTTCCAAAAGCTTTTGTATATTTATTGGTAGGTATGTCTTCAATTTTAAAACTAGGCCTTTGTGCCATACTTTGTCAAATGCCTGAGAAACATCAATAAAAAGGGCAGAACAATACTTCTTTTCTTCAAAAGTCCTCCTTATAATTTGAACCAATCTATGCGTTTGCTCAATAGTGCTATGCTGACTTCTAAAGCCAAATTGATGGTCCGGGATGCACCCAGTATCAGCTAAAATTGTGGACAATTTAGTCATGAGCAGCTTTTCGAAAAGCTTTGAAATTGTTGAAAGTAAGCTTATAGGCCTATATGACTCAGCCTTGGTAAGATCTTTGCCTGGCTTTGGAATCATTTTAATCTTGGCAAGCTTCCAGTTATGTGGAAAATACTGCATTCGTAAAATGGCATTAAAAATAAATAGCAAAATTCTTATTGCAATATGAGGCAAGTTCATCAGCATCTTGTTACTAATGCCATCAATACCGAGGGGTAGAGAGACTACACTCGGTAAATCGGCAGCACCCGTACATAAATTGGGAGTGAATACAGATTTTAAATGTTCAGAAAATAAGTTACCTTTCTCACTATCGCTTCTTGCCCAGCCTCCAGTCGAAGTACGCAATGGTGATTTGAGATCAACGGGTCTTTTAAGATTTCTAGTAGCGCGCCATAAAGAGTAATTAGATGTTGACGTTACATCAAGACCTTCTAAATACTTTTCCAGTAATGCAGTCTTTTCCGACGATAGCAGCTCTTTGAGTCGTTTAGTACATTCTTTAAGTCTGATTTTATTTAGGGGTGATCTGTGTTGTTGCCATTCTCTTCTAGCTCTCCTTTTTTCACATACAAGACGTTCAATTTCCGTAGAATAAATTCTATTAAAGCCAGTCTGCGGATAGGAAGTAGTGGCATGTTCAGCAGCCTGTTTAATATATTCGTTAAGATTGGCAATATTAAATTCAATATCATCAGGTCATCTTAGCTGAATGTTTTCTACGCAGTGACTACTAATATATTTTTTGAATCCTAGCCAGTTGACCCTATTAATCGTTTTCGCATATGAGTTAGTTAAATCACTCCTTAGTGCGTTGAAAATTGTAGCTATTGTGGGAGAGTGATCGGAGGACAGATCTACAGAGCCCTCTACGTGAATTAAGTCCCTAAGGATATTTTTCGTGACGCCAAAATCTATAACATCTGGAATTTTTCTTACGTCAGTAGGCCAGTAAGTAGGCTCCCCACTCGAAATGACATCTAAGCCCATTTTTGAAATTGTATTAAACAACGCTCTACCTCTAGGTGTAACAAGACGCGAGCCCCAGTACGTATGTTTTGCATTGTAGTCACCACCTGCCACGAAACAAGATCCAAGCGATTTGTAGAACTTCTCATACTGATCTTCGGTAACTGAAAATCTGGGAGGTGAGTAAATTGATGATATCACGAAGTTCGCATAAAAATTTTCTACGAAAATATTCGTAGCTTGCATATATTCTTCACTAACGTTCTCAAGGATATAGTGCTTGAGTCTTGACTTAATTAGAATTGCTGATCCACCGCATGCTCTCCCTCTCGGGTCCTTTGAATCATATAGAGTGTAACCATTTATTTTAAAGCAGCTTCTCGAAGTCAAGTGAGTCTCAGAGACCATCATTATATCAATATTTTTTTCCGTGAGGAAGTGCTCAAGTTAATTTTTATGTTGGCGAATGCTGTTTGCGTTCCAGAAACATAGTTTTAACGTGTTCATGGTTTGTTGACTAATGCTTGAAGCAGAGTATTCTGCATTCTCAGCATTTCTTGCATCATGCTAGTCATATTTGTTGTAAAATTATTTATAGTTAGCACCAGATTCTCAATAGTAGCTTCAAGACGACTAAAGTTAAAGCTAGAGTTTGCATTCGTTGAATTACTTGGCGGTGGAACATTTTGTGTGGGAATAGAACTAGTCTTAGCAGCATCGGCATACGATACACGTGAAGTAACTAGTTGGCCAGTTTGAGGAAGAGTGGCGGAGTAAGCATTTGCTGATTGAACTGGAGCTAATTTAGGTTTTTGACCCATAGCCTGTTTAACGAAAGAATATACACGGCATCCTCTGTAATTAGCGGTGTGATTTTCTCCACAATTACTGCATTTTTTTTCAGCTTGTACTTTTGGCTTGGTACAGTTAGCAGTACCATGCAATTCACCGCAGATAACACAAACTGTAGGTAATTTGCAGTAAGTTTTTGTGTGGCCATATTCTTGGCAATTATGGCACTGTACGGGACCTGAACGCTTACGTGGCTCTTCACCTGTGATTTTTCGGTGTAAAAGGTATTTTTGACTATAAATTGGGTGCGTCTCGTTTTTTTTAACTGTATATCATTCGGCTCCAGTTCAACACGAAATAGAGGCTGGGGAATCTTCTCTCTATTGATTATATTGGTAACATTTTTTACCTTAAATCCTTGTTCGATAAGTGCACATTTTACTTCTTCAGGCTCAACATATGAATCTATGCCCTTTAATACTATTTGTAGGCATTTAGCACTCTTAAGTTGATATGTATAAAAATTTGTTTTATTTTTTTCAAACTCACTAACAATTTTTCGGAAATCTTTTTCATCATATATTTGGATTTTAGTTTCATCAATATTACCTCGTTTAATTGGAATGATGTGAAAAGTATTTTCACCAATGGTCGACAGTAGATTTTTTAGAAGCGCGTTTGAATTTTTTTCTCTCAGATAAATAGGTGGTGGCTTAAAAGACTTTTGCGATGATGCAGCGGGCTTGTCGTTTTTGTCTTGCAATAAAGAAAAACGATTTTGACGATTGATAGAAAATGTGCTGTTATCCCTAGACATCTTTGGGGCGGATCCAATTTTAGTAGAATTTGGGCTTCGCCCGCGCTTTAAAATGGTTATATATCTGTCCATTTGTAAAGTTAGTGTATTTTTATACAGACTACAACAATTATCGCCAAACCAAAAAAAAAAACGCCAAAAAAAAAAATCGCCAAAACGAAAAAAAGCACCAAATTAAAAAAATCGCCAAAATTAAAAAAAAATCGCCAAAATTAAAAAAATCGCCATAACGAGAAAAAAGCGAAAAATAATAAAAAAAATATTTCAGCTGAAAAAACGTAAAAAAACACTTTATTAAAAAAAATGCTCAAAGCCAACGTACGGAACCCTTCGTGCGCGAGTCAAAGTCGCACTTTACTAAATTTATTTAAAAAAAGAGCTAACACAGCTCTTTTCAATTGTAAAAACGGCACGTTTTTATCCTATTGTTTCGTCTTTGAGGCATTTACATTTTTGGAAAATATGTTTTTTTTTGCAAATTCAGATACTTTTTCTTGCAAATTCAGATACTTTTTTTTGCAATTATGTATGATATATTTATGTATTTAGTGTGTTAGTTTCCGAATAATTAGAAAATTTTTTGATAAATTATTGAAATAGATTCTTACTGCCAAAAATATAGGATAGCTTGGAAATCAAATTCTGCGTTTCAAAAATTGACTAAACCATCAATAGATCCATCCAAAGTTTTGTGCAAATATTGCAATTTAATTATAAAAACGAAACATTTTGATTTAGTACGCTATTCGGAGACTCTAAAGCATAAAAAATGTATGGCTCCATTTAACGATATTGAGCTATCCTTGCCAGATATATCATTTTCACCAGACGTTCGAACACAAACGCAAATTGCGCACGAAAATCTTGTATTATATGCTGCAGTACATACACCGTTTCTAGCAATGGATCTTTTATTTTTTCTTACTGTTATTTTTATTAATGTTAAAAAATCTTGAAGAACAAATTGAATAATAAATACATTCATAGATTTAAAATGGAAAAATCTCAAATTTTCAAATTTAGCCCTTTTTAGTTTTTTTTTTGACCACTCGCTTGGCTCGTTTTACCTCTGAATTGTTGGCATCACTGGGTACAACCCCGCATCAACAGCACAAAACCAATCCACACATAACTTAAAAAAATAGCAAATATCAAATGCATACAAAAAACACTAACACACACAAAGGTATGTATACATTCTTATGCCGGATGAATTAGTCTCGTGTGTTCTTGAAAGAACAAAAATTGTGCGGTATAAAAATTAGTATCGTGTGTGAAAGGCCATTGGCAACATTAACAGGATGAAACAGGCAAATATAAAAGATCAATATTGTGTTGCCACGGTTATTATCTTCACATGGGGGAAAGTCATGATGAATTTATTTTTATAAAACAAGCAAAACTTAGGCAACAATTTCGGAATTTGCTGAATCCCGGGATCGGGATTGGCATCCCTATTTCCAATACAAGTTGTTGATGGATCATTTGCTGGTGACATCGTGGGACATGCCTTAAGACTGCCTAACTAATGCCTAGTACATATCTGAAATTTCTTGTGTTGTCATTTTGTGGTGTCATTTTAAAAATTTGTGCAGCGCCGCACACTTGGAATTTCGCGGAAAAAAGTCCAATTGTCAACATACTCTTCATGCAATATTAAGTGCTATTTTGAAATTTTAGACTAAATGGTGCATTCAAATCAAAAACAATTACTTCGATCCGACTGTAGTTGTTTTTCAGCCGTTTCAAACTCAGTACTTGTAAATTTTACCGAAGTGACTTAATATAAACCTAAGAATTTCAAGACGAATATTATTTTATTATGTGAGCTAACGTTTATCTATTTATTTTTAATTTAAAATAATTTAATAATAATTTAATTTCAATAAAAACTCTGCAGAGACCTAAGTTTTTTTTTGGTGTTTATTTTTATGAACATATAATAAAAATCCCTTTTTCCTCCAAACATTTGTACCAGCAATTTTAGCGCCACTTGCTTCTAATTGAAAATCACTACAAATTAGGGTTGTTAATTTATAAAAAGAGGACAGCAGAGTGGAAAAAAACCGGACATTTGCTTAAAAAAGTAGGACTTAATAAAATAAAACGAAATTGATTTTTTTTCAATAATATTCACCCCTGTTTTTTTTCCCTCGAAATATTTTCTCTTTTCCATAAATTGCAATCGTGAACAATTTTCCCCTAGAAATGTGTTCTCTTTTATGATTCTCCTTGTCGTGAATAATCACCCCCATCGTGAATAAAATGTGAAATTTTTGTTCCCATAAAATTTTCATTCCCCATGAAGGGAAATTTGCTATCGGGTACTTCATGGGAACGTTCCCGCTATCGATTCGCAGTGGATGTAAAAAACGGGAAGAAGACTTGTAAAAATTCAAAATTAATTGAAAATCAGAAAAATTTATATTCGATAGTGAAAAATACTAAAATTTTTGGTTTCAAATGCAATGTTTTTAAGTTTAAAGTAGTGTTTTTAAATACTACTGGAAAAAATTCTTGTGTATGCCATCGCCATAAAATTTACAGTATATGAACTAAAGATCGTCATATTCAATGAAAAAAGGTGCTGTACGAAATTATTGTTATTAATTATTTACTGATATTGTCCTAAAAATATTTATTTATAATAAAAGTAATTAATTCGAAGTTTAATCACGCGATATATTGATTCAATTCGCATGCAAAAATAAAATGAACAAAACCAAGGGAAACGTGAAAAAATCCATGTGAAAAATATTATTCACGATAAGGGGAATTTCTGAACAGGGAACAGATTTCTGGGGTAAATTTATTCACGATTGCAATTTGGGATAGAGGGAAAATATTTTAAGGGAAAAAGTGTTCACAATAGGCGTGAATATTTTTCATGGGGATTTTTTCAATTTTCCGAATATTATATGTACTTCCAATTATATATATTAAAAGTTATAAATAATTTATTGTAGGATAAGAACAGTAAATAATGTATGTGATTAATAACAATAATTTCCTGCAAAACCTATTTATACCCTCTACCAAAAACAGTGGTAAAAGGGTATATATAGGTTTCTCATTCCGTTTGTAATCTCTATAATATCAATAAGCGACTTATAAAGTATATAAGTATATTCTGGATCCTTATGCATACGGAAGACGAATAAGCGATGTCCGTCTGTCTGTACGTGAAATACATTTTCCGAAGCTTCCAGAACAGCTAGAGACTTCGTTCTTGGACTGGTGTATCAGAAATGGTCCAAAATTGATTGGTATTGGAAATTAGCAAATCCGAGCCGACGATTGCAGAGCTGGAAATTCTAAACTTTATTTTGCCATATAAAAGTAACTACCGAAAACAAGTTTTTATTTTTTTTAAATAAAGTTATTCCATACTTCAGTACGAATAAATTGGTATTTCAAATTCAAAATATATAAAAAAATTAAAAATACGTTTCCAGGGTTGGAAAACTTTAACTTTTTTGTTATATAAAAGTAATTTACTAAAACTAATTTGTACTTGTTTTCTATAAATTAAACATATCTTATATTCTTAAAAGAAAGAAATTGGTGTTAGAGATCAGAAAAATAAAAAAGGATCATTCCAGGGTTGCTAGACTTACACTTTTTGTGATATATAAAAGTAACTAGGTCTAATTAATTTTTTTCTTTTTCTTTATAAATTATGTATATATTAGGTTTTGGAAAGAAAGTTTTTGTGTAACTAGGTCTAATTAATTTTTTCCGTTTCTTTATAAATTATATATATTTTACGTTTTGGAAAGAAAATTTTGGTGTAGAAAATTATAAAAATAAAAGCCACAGCTCCAGAGCTGGAAAATTTTAACTTTTTTTCTGGATATTAGAGTAAATAAATAAAACAATTTTTTTAATTTCCTTTTTTCTTTGTTCACTTAACATACTTTATAAATTTTTCTAAGATCTACTAGATTGGTATAAGGAATCAGAAAAATTTTAAATTATGATTGGTAAACTTACGCTTTTTGTGTTATGTAAAATTAACTAGGTCTAAATATTTTTTTTCTTTTTCTTTATAAATTAAATATATTTTATGCTTCTGAAAGTAAAATTTGGCGTATAAAATTAGAAAAATGAAAACCTCAGCTCCAGAGATGGAAACTTTGAACACACTTTACGTATTTTTTTAATCAGAAAAATCTAACAGGTTGATTCCAGGGTTGGAATCAACCTTTTCTTTTTGTTTACAAATTTTATATACTTTATGACTCAGAATGAAATAGTTTGGCATAGAAATTAGAAAAATAATTCTGAAAACTTTCTGGTATATAAAACTAATTATTTCTTTGCTAATTAAATATATTTTATATTTTAGAAAAAAATAAATTAGTATTAAGAAACAGAAAAATCAAAAATATGGTTCCAGGGTTGGAAATTGAAAAAAAATGTCAGGAACAAATAACCAAAAATATTTTTTTTTTATTTAAACATATTTCGTGTTTTAGGAAGATCATTACTCAAGATTTTTTATACATGTTAAATTTTTTATGGATATCTAATTGAAGTATAAACGAAGGTTTGTTGCTTATTGTGCTCTCAGCACAGTTATTTTTATTATTACTAATTCATATTGTCGTTATTCGATGTTTTATGCAAATAGTCTTGCGTAAGTGCAAATGCAAAATGTCGTAGTTTTTCTTTCGATTGTGTGTGTAGTTTGTTGTTGGATTTTAAAGAAAAGCTACGATATTTTGCATTTACAATGACGCAAGACAATTTGCATCAAACACCGAATACCGCCATTAATTTTTATTAAATAGAGATCAAAATAAAACTTATCGCTAAAGAACAGTCATAACCAGGGAAACCGCAAATATGCAATTGCATGTTTTTTCTTGTATCACGTATTAATGCGGGGACAAGATATTTATCCGTTTCAGAACTTTTAATGAATTTTGGCATCGATTTGTTAGTGCATATTTTTGCATATTTTACCCTTTAAAGCATGTTTATGCATATTTCAGTTTTACACGCATAATTTTAGCATATTTTCGAATTTTTAGAGCATAATTTACGCTTTTAGGGCATATTTTGATACTTTATAGAATTTATTTTATTTCAACCCGCTTGGCACCACCATCCTTAAAAAAACACTTCATTCCGAAAAAAAATTTTATGAAATTTTGTTTTCTAGCAACTCATTAAAATTTCGTTTTCGAAATAAAAATTTAAGTTTTAAAGAAATTTTTTTCCTGCGCTATCTGGGCCCAGCAAAAAAGTTTGACTACTAGAATGCAAAAAAGTGTATGTACTCTTCAGTCGTAAGTACATACAATTTGACTGAATAACCCATTATTTTTGTTTGAGAAGTTCAAAAAGTATGCGGTACCCTATACTTTTTGCCTACAAATATCCAAAAGTTAATAGATTACTTATTACCTAAACGTATTCAAAATTTAATGGGTTATTTTGTGGATTACTTTTTACCTAAAATTGTTGAAAAATAATTCATTTGCTAATAAAAATATATAGAATTTTGAAAAAATCATAATTTTGCAAAGAAAATATATGAATATGTATATTGAATAATATGCAAAAATACTTAAATTTTGTAATAAATTTTTCTCTATATAAACTTCATTATGAACTGGAAAGTACTACAATAAGTACTTTCACGTAATGATATAAATAAGTACCACTCATTACTTTGTAAGCCATTAAAAGAGTACTACCCATTACAAAATCTGGAAAAATTTTTGCTGGGGGGTAATATGCTTACAAAATATTTTTAATTTTCGCCATCTAAATCTCTGTTCCAATGTTGTATGTAGTGTATAATTTTTTTTTTATATATAAAGCAGTTTTACGGACGTTAGTTGCAATACAAATTTAGTTTAGCTATGTGTGATTTACTCTGCCCCGAAAAGACCTTGAAGGAACATTGTAAATGTATGAAAGTTCATTAAGATGGTACAGAAAAGATTTTTATTTGAAATTCTAGGTCAATATTTTCTTATTTATTGCAATAAAAACTATAAATTAAAATCTTGTCTTATTTATCCAAAATACAGTTCCAAAGCCTTAATTATGATATCGTGATCTTTTGAAATTAAAGTTAAATTCTTATGCATCCAATAAAAATTAATTTGCATTATTTGTTTTAGTAGAACTTTTTATAGTAATTTTGTTTTAACCTGCACTTCAAACCCAGTTATTCTTTGTTAATTATGTTTCCGTTTTTTGGTTATTTATTTTTTTCTTATTTTATATGCAAATGTTGTTGAATTTTTGATTAAAAAATATATTTTCATTTACAAATAAACCAATTTATTATATTTTTAAGAGCATATTTTTTTACTTTTAAGCGCATATTTACAAGTTTTTAGTGCATATTGAATGCGCATAAAACACTTTTTTTAGAGCATATTTGTGGTTTCCCTGGTCATAACAATAAAATAAATTAAAGGACATGTTCCGTTTCATTTCCCTGAAACCTTTCCTTTCTGCTGAACAAAATTCAAAAAAATTCTGTTGGAATAAACCATTTACATAATACCACGATGTATACCATTTGCAATGGGCAGTTTAAATTAAGACACTAAGCAGTTTTGCAACATCAATGGTTATTAACTACGGGAAAATATAAAACAAGTTAGTTTACTTAGTATGGAGGTGCAATACTAAGACTATTTTAGAGTTATTAAATAGCAGCACGGTTTTTAAACATCTCGAGAGCGAGTAAACAAGCCCCAATTTTTTGGTATTGTATTGACGTGATGATCGTAAAAGATAAGTAAGAATAGTTAAACATACATAGGTAGAGTGATATAACTTCGTGCTAACCTAAATAGAAAATGGAAAAACAGAAAATGAATAGTGATACTTACAAATGTGTTTGCCAAAGGCAAATCAATAATTGTATACACAATCAATTCTCATATTCCATTTCATAGAAATTTAAGTTTAATAGCTGATGTTAATAATAATCTCTACCCCAGTAGATAGACATGGGTACTGATGAAGTGCGTGGCTGCACAGAAAAATATCGGTATTTCCCCCAGCTAATAGTGTCTAGTTTAATTTTTCTTCTCTTCTTTAGATACTCACATTAATTAATAAAAATATTTCATTCATAAGAATTGAAATTACTGAACTCAAGCCTGATTAAGAAATTATTTCTGACTAAATATGTTATATTATAAAAACTTGCAACAGTGCCTAACACATGGATTAAAGTTAAACAAAATACATAGAATATTGAAATTTAAGCAGTCCGATTGGTTAAAAAGTTACATATCTTTAAATACATTTCATAGGATGAATGCTAAGAATAAATTTGAACAAACTTTCTTTAAGTTATTAAATAACGCAATATACGGAAAAACAATGGAGAACGTAGACAAACGGAAAAATATAAAAATTGTTAACTCTTGGGATAATGTTGGGAAAAAGCTTGGAGCTCGAGCTCTAATTGCCAAACTAGAATTCAGTTCTTTAAGTATTTTTGATGACAATATGATTGCAATTGAATTAAATAAAACGCATTCTATATATAATAAACCAATATATCTTGGATTTTGTGTTTTAGAGATATCTAAGTGGAAAATGTATAATTTCCATTATGATTATATGCTTCCTAAATATGAATCTAATGTAGAACTTAATTATATGGATACAGACTCCTTTATTTATACAATCTATACTGAGGATTTTTATAGAGATATTTACAATGACACTGATGATAGATTCGATACGTCTGATTATGAAAGTGATAATAAATTTAATATTCCCCAGAAAAATAAAAAAATGTTGGGAATGATGAAGGATGAAAATAATGGAGTCGTCATGAGGGAATTCATTGGTTTAAGATCTAAAATGTATTCTTTTAGTACTGAAGAAGGGAGAGAAATAAAAAAAGCAAAAGGTGTAAAAAATAATTGTTGTGCTAAGTTAAGCTTAAGTGATTATAAAAATTGTTTATACAATAAACAAATTTACTATGCGAATATGTATATATTTAAGTCAAAGCTACACAATCTGTATACTTCCTTAATAAATAAAATATCTTTAAGCTATGTAGATGAGAAAAGATATGTTCGCAAAAATAATGTAGATGCCCTTGCTTGGGGACATTATGAAGAACAATTTATGAATGATACTAACGATGATTCTCTAATGGAAATTGATTATATAGATGAACAAAGAATAAATAATTTTAGAGATATATTTCTAAATGATGAGGATGATGATATTTTTAAGAAAATTAAATATTAGTTTGTATATAACTAGAATATCTATTTTTACAATTAATAAACAATATTGTAACATAATTTAAACCAAAAGCTTGATTAAGTAAAAAAAAAATAAATAAAATAAAATGCAACACACGTGTATATGTATAAATATTTGTTTTATTTATTTCAAGTTACATTTATTGAATAAAAATTTTAAACATAGGTGACCACAATTAAATGTATTAAAGTGTTGTTTTCGTTCATAATTATATTCAATGGGTATCTTTAAATAATTAACAAGTTCAATTGGAGGTTGTAAGTTTCCAAAGCTATCAAAATATTCTTTATAGTTATGATCTTTATAATAGGCTACCCAGTGAGTTCCAGCACCACGAGAGTTATCTAGATTAACAATACCACATTCTTGAACTAATGGTTTTTTAGGCAAACGATCTCGCATAAACACACCTCTAAAATTTTCGAGTTTTTTACCATATTTTATTAAATCTAGATCAGTTAATGGTCGATTGGGTAGGTTATCTAAAAGTTTTTTGGAATCGGTTTATAATACAGTCCATATCCAGATTTATATGGTTTAAGATATAAGCCTTTTCCCATAGCAATTGATTCCATGTGTCTATTATGCCGAGTAGCCTCGGCTAGTTGTTCTTTTCCATTTTTAATATCATTTACAGCCTTAATAATAGACGATCCACCCGTAGCCAAACCACCAAGTGCGGATAAAGCTGTTAGGATTGGAATTAGTGGAAGAAATCCACCGATTTTGGGCATTGGTATAACTATCGGTATCACAATATTAGCCCTCTTCTTCCCTTTGAAGTTCGAAGTAATGGATTTTAGCACAATTTTAACAGCAGCCTTTAAATTGTCTGGTTTTTCATTTCTCAAGAGGTTAAGAGTATTTTTAACAGCTTTTGAAAACAATTTTCTATCACGTTTTTTTCATTTGACTCTTGTTTTTCTGTGACTTTTTAGATTTATGAATTTTTATATTGTTCATACCTAATCCGAATTTAAGTTTTGATTTCATAGCGTTTGTTACGAACCAAGCGTTAGCCTTTTCTTTGAAATCACTATCTTTAGATTGCACTTGTTGCCAAGCTTTTTCAACTAAAATTTTATCCGCTTTATGTCTCTTATTAATATCGTTTGTTTCTGAATATGTAATATCGTGTTCCCTACAAGCTGCATCTAACTAAGGCATTTATTCCCTTATCACCTCTTGCTAAACGTTTTTCAAGTTTTGTTCCAGGTCCACAAAACTGATAACCAGGTAAATGTAGTTCAACAGGTAATTTGTTTATTAAGTTGTTTACTAATCCACTACCAATATTATACTGATTATCTTTAACTCCCTTTTTATAGTTTATATTCATTTTTATTAATTATATGCTATGTGTAATGTGATTGACACTATAAACTTAAATGATGAGGTTTCGCTATATAAAAAGAAATTTATATCAAAACCAAGTTAGTTATAAAAATGCGATTAGTAAAACAAGCTAAACAAATTGTAGTAAGAAATGCGGATGAAGCACAAGAAAACGAACCGAAAATTAAACATAGTACACTTTTACCAAATTCAATACGAGCATTAATTGTAGGTCCTTCAAATTGTGGCAAAACTAATGTTATGATTAGTCTAATAGAGAGCCCCAATGGTTTAAGTTTTAAAAACATTTACATATATTCAAAATCTTTATATCAACCAAAATACTGTTATCTCAAGGAATTGATACACCCAATAAAAGGAATAAATATTTTTACATTTGCGGAAAACGAGAAAGTTATTAGTCCCACAGAAGCGAACTCACATTCTATCATAATATTCGATGATGTTATTTGTGGAAAACAAGACACTATAAGAGATTACTTTTGTATGGGTAGACATAAGAATATAGATTGTTTTTATTTATGTCAAACGTACACAAGAATCCCTAAACATCTTATACGTGATAATGCGAATATGATTATAATATTTAAACAGGATGAAATGAATTTACGACATATATATATAATGATCATGTAATTGGTGATATGTCATTTAAAGAATTTACAAATATATGTAGTGAATGTTGGAAAAATAAATATGGCTTTCTTATTATCAGTAAGGATAATTTGATAAATAAAGGGCGATATAGAAAAGGTTTTGATGAATTCATAGAACTATAAGTAAGCAGATCTTAAGTAATTATAATGCAGATTGCAATCAGACATAAAACAGATCATTAGCAGATAAATATCAGTTGCTTAAGCAGATATCAGGCAGATCATTATCAAATATAAAGCAGATTTCAAGCACGTATAAAAACAATAACTATGGATAATAAATTGTTAAAGGATATTGTTAAGACAAGAGGAGTATTGAAAGCAAAATTAAAAAATCTCAAATTAGACAATATAGAACGAGTTAATATTTTAGAAGATACATTCAAACCAATAACTAAACCTTTAAATACGATAATTGGAAAAATTAATGAATATCAAACTGATGATATATTGAATGATACATCTAAGTCCATAACCAAACCTTTGAATAAAATAATAAAAAAAGATGATGATTATAACTCAGATGATTATAAATCTAATGATAACATAACAGATCCACAACTTCCACCACTACCATCCGACGACAGTTCAAACAATTTTGATGATGCAATAGATTATAACCAAGTTACTGAAACTGATTTGAAAAAATATCCATTAGCTGAAAATATAGAATTACTCCTCAATAATAAAACAATAGATAAAATTTATGGTTTCAACATAGATGAAAGCGGAAATTGGCGATATGCAAACAATGAATTAAATTTTAATGCTGATAACTCTATTCAAATAGGGAATTCAACGTGGAAAATGACTCCAGGATTATTTGAATTAGTTTTCCATTCAAAGCCTCTACATTATAATACAAATGATTTAAGAAAATATAAAGAAATTTTAATAAGTACCAATGCTCACAAACGTCAATATCAATCAAAAAGTCAAATTAAAGGTACACGAGCTTATAAATATATTCGTACAATAAAAAATTTATTTAATACTAAACCAAATATTCTAACGAAAGGTAGTGGATTCTCGTTAAAGACTATTGATAATCGTAGATCTAGTTATATATACTGGAATGACACAAATGAATTAGTTGACAGATTACGTTTACTTATTTCATCAGAAAGTGTTGGTCATAATAATCACAATAACGAAATAATTTCCATTATTGAAGAATTGAAAGAAGCTGATATAATATATTAAACTAAAAATGACTTATATAAATAAGTTTGGAGAAACTTCTTTCCGACATAATCTAAATGACTCTAAGTTAAAATTATACAAATATAATTTGCAATTGAATAACATAACAAAAGATATGGAAAAACTGGATAATATAATTAAAACTATTAACGAACAACGTGAAGAACTTAAAAACGATTATAATTCTCAATTAAACATCATCAAAAGGGATGTTAAAGTATTACAAGAATTAATTACAAAAGGAATCAATGAAAATGTTGAAGCTATTGAAAAAATAGTGAGGAATCAAATAAGTTATGCAAATGAAGACTTTTCAAAGAATATCGAAGAGAGATTCAATACACTTGAGGATTTTATATTTAAATCGATGAAGAGAAATGATGTAAACGTTGAGGTGAAAAAACGAAAACTTGAATTTCCTAAAATTAAAGGATAAAAATTTTATATAAATATTTGACACTCATATCTGAATGCTTAACAGTAAAGAATCTTATTTCAAAATGAACTTAGATAAAAGAGAAATAGTTGATGAACTTCATAAGCAAGCGCGAAAAAATTTTAAAAGAAGACGGGTTATGATAAAAGGAATCGATGATTTATGGCAAGCGGATTTGGTTGAGATGGGCAACTACGCAACATATAATAACGGTCACCGTTATCTCTTAACAGTAATAGATTCTTTTTCAAAAAAAGCTTGGGCTATAGCAGTGAAAAATAAAACTGCACTCAACATAATGAACGCCATGAAAAACATTTTCATAAAAAGCAATCGTAAACCAAAAAATTTACAAACAGATGATGGTAAGGAGTTCTTCAATAATCAGTTTCGTCACTTAATGCAATTGAATCAAATCAACCACTATTCAACATATAGTGTTCTGAAAGCATCCATCATAGAAAGATTTAACAGAACTCTTAAAGGACTGATGTGGAAGGAGTTTAGTTATCAAGGAACATATAAATGGTTAAACATATATAAGAACCTTGTAGAGAAATATAATAATACTTACCACAGAACAATAAAAATGTCGCCCAATGAAGTAAATTCATCAAACGAAAAAATTTTATTGGATACAGCTTACAACAATTTAAAAGTATTTACAAAACCAAAGTTCAAAGTGAATGATAATGTTAGAATAAGTAAATATAAACATAAATTTGAAAAAGGTTATACACCAAATTGGACTACTGAAGTATTTACGGTTAAAACTATAAAAAATACTAATCCAAATACATATATATTAAAAGATTATCAAGGACATGAAATTAAAGGAGGGTTTTATGAGTCTGAATTAATGAAAACTAGATTTCCTGAAACTTATTTGGTTGAAAAGGTTTTGAAAAGGAAAAGCAACAAAATTTATGTTAAATGGCTTTGTTTTTCTTCAAAACATAATTCTTGGATTAATACAAATTATGATTAATAATAAAAACTGTGAAAAATTTAATAATTAACTTAATCATTCATGAACCACTAAAATGTCAATTACATTAACTTTAAACGGAGACTCTTCGCATCTTGTCGCAAACTATTTTCCGCCAATTGAACTAAATGAAAATTATGTTTGTGGCTTAATAAGTTTTGATACATATCATTCAATTCCAAATGTAGATGTTGAAAACAATTTATTTCATATTGGAAATCATGAAATAACAGTTCCAGTTGGGTCATATGAATTAACTGATATAGCTGAACTACTAAAAATTAAATATCATGATATGAATCCAACCGGTTCTCTTGATGTACGAGCAAATTATAATACACTACAAACATGTATAAAAAGCACTTCTGATTCAATTTATTTTAATAAAAAATCCTCAATTGGATCATTATTAGGCTTTAGTAGAAAAGTACTAGCACCTGGAATAGAACATTACTCCGATAGATATAACCAAAATTAATACAGTAATCGTTGAATGCAATATTGTATGCGGTTCGTATATAAACAACATGTCTACGCATATTTTACATCAGTTTTCGCTTAACGTTAGTCCTGGATATAAAATAACAGAGACTCCAACCACTGTAATATACTTACCTGTAAATTCAAGAACAATAAATAATATAATTTTGAAAGTTGTTGACCAAGACGGAAACTTAATAAACTTTCGCGGTGAAAAAATAACAATACGATTACATTTAAAGCCTATGAAAGAATGATAATATACAACAAAAGTGATCTATCGAATGATTTAACATTTATTCAATTACCATCAGCCGAAGACGAAGGTGAAAATTCATCAAATTTTTGCAAAAAGTTAAAAATACAGTACTATAAAAATAATAAACATCGAAAGCCTAAAAAAGCTAACGTTTTAAATAAAACTAATCAGCATTTTTTAAAAAGTTTAGGATTTAAATTAAAATAATAAAATTAATCACATAGTTACAACCAAGGAAAACAAACAAATGAGTAGTATAATTAATATATTGCAAAAGCCTCAAGTGGATAATTCAATTATCAAGAAGGAGTACCACAGTTATACATCATATTTACAGTCATTTAAAAATAATGATGAAATTCGTATATCAATTCAAAACTAAGATTTGTATGTTTTACCAAGTGAAAGTTTTCTATATATCGAAGGTCTTGCAACAAAGGAAGATTCAACAGTTTCTACATCCATACGTCTCTTAAACAATTGTATGGCACACCTATTTGATGAAATTCGTTATGAAATTAATGGTATAGAAATTGATCGCACACGTCATTTGGGTATTGCAACAGAATTAAAAAACTATGTTTCGTTGAATAAATTTGAAAGTGATAGTCTACTAAATGCAGGATGGTCACCATTTAACAATGATAGTCTTATACCCGAAAATGGATATTTTAATTTTTGTGTACCACTAAAATTACTACTTGGATTTGCCGAAGATTTTCACAAAATAATAGTTAACTCTAAGCATGAATTGATTCTGTTACGATCTAAAGATGATAAGCAAGTTTTTAAATCTCAACTATCAACTGAAAACACCAAGTTAACAGTTTTAAATATAACTTGGAAAGTACCACACATTCAACTTGCTGATGCATACAAATTGCAGATATATAAAACAATAAATAACCGTCATCCATTAAGTATATGTTTTAGAAGTTGGGATATGTATTATTATCCTTCACTTCCAGAAAGTACAACAGTTTTGTGGAATGTTAAGCTAGCTGCTCAGAACGAAAGACCACGCTTCCTATTGTTAGGTCTTCGAAATAATGACAACAAGTTTCAACATTGTGATTTAAGTGATGTAAAAGTACATCTTAACTCTGATACATATCCTTATGATGATCTAAATCTTAAGTTTGATAGAAATCGTTTTGCTATTCTATATGACATGTACTTAAAATTTCAACAAAGTTATTATTCACGCAACACCCAACCATTATTAACACCAGAAAACTTCAAAAATATGGCGCCAATAGCTGTCTTGGATGTTACACATCAAAATGAATTAGTCAAAACTGGACCAATCGATATTAGAATTGAACTGAAGACTTTAAAAAATATATTACCTAATACATCTGCGTATTGTTTAATTATTCATTATAAAATATTTGAATATATTCCACTAACAAACGAAATTAGAAAATTGATATAACTTTATTTTTAGTTAGACTAATAATTATAGATATACATAAACTAAAAAGTACTTGTATACAATTTATATAAATGTTAACTGTAATAACATTATTGTTTATTCACAAACATTTGGTCTACATACTCAGTCACACTTATTTGTAAGGATGTTACTCAACGATATATATGAATTTTTAAAAAGATGTTCACACATTGTCTCCAACGAAGATAGATATAAACTAATTAATATTCAATCACATCTCGAAGAAGTAAATAACTTAAAAACAACGAAAAACAAATTTGGAGAGCATTATGAAGATTGTTCATGGTCTAATGAGAATGAAACTTGTGGACCCGACACTTGTTCATGTTCATACAAAAGAAGACAAAATATGAGAATAGAGGAAGAAGCAAACAAACTAATGAAATTCTATTATAACATATATAATGTCAGTAAATATAAAAACTGTAATTTTCAAAAAGTTTAGATAATAAAAATATTTATTTAAAAGAAAAAAACATATTCATTTATTTAATAATAAAAAATAGAAAAATATTTTACATGATTCTCTTAACCCATATTTTCGACCCTTCTTAATGCGTCTAAAAGAATTTCATCCTGCCCATCATGTAACAATAAATATGCTGCTACATCCAACGGTGGCAAAACTATTACCTCCCTAATATCGATGGGCTCTTTAATGTTTAAAAATAGATCTTCATCGCCTTCTAATAGATGATGGTACCTCTCGTGTGTTGTTGCTGTTGATGATTCTGTAATTGCTGTAGGTGTTGCGACTGCTATAGTAGATGTCGATGTTGCGGGCTCAGTAGATGTTGATGTTGATGGTTTAGATTCTCTCATTTCCTTATTTTTGTTAATTATTCTCCTATATAACAGTGAGTCTATACCTGATAAATTTCTATCATGATAAAAGTCAAATCGTTATTAAGAGAAAAATTTATCATGTGTAGACTGTATTTATTAGTGTCATTGCAGTGTCTTGACAATTTTGTCAGAGCTTCAGCTCAGACAAATTTGTCTTGATAAAAAACGTAAACAAACTGTTTGACGTTTTAATTTATATGCAAAATATAAAATTTTTATGTAATTTTTAGGAAAAAAAATATAAAAATAAAGAAAAATATTGATGTTTTTATTAAATAGAAGCTTTTTAAAAACTATGAAGTGAAATATTGCATGCATTGTGACAAACTCTCTTCACGACTACAAAGAAATTATGATTTATCATAATAAAAAAACACAACATATTCGCATGTATGCTTTCATTAACAAAAATTTGTCAACGGCTCTGCCGACGTTTTGTTAGTTGTCATGATAAATTTTTATCAGGTATAGACGCTATGTAAAGGAGTATCCCAAAATTTTTTAGTTTTTAATTTTATTCCATGTTGATTCAGATAATGGCGTTTTTTGTTTGAACTGTTTGAAAAAGTAACTATTTGACATATTTCACAATATAATTTGTTACTATTCATTTTTAAATATTATTTTAGTTTTTTTTTTTTACACAACACTTCGTTTTTGAATAATGTCACAAGACTAGAATTTTGTTCAGAAAAATGTTTTATTTTATTTTTGTGTAATTGTTTAGTTTAGTTATTATCGACATTTTTTATTTTCTATGATTTTGATGTTATTTGGTTTTTTTTTCCAAAAGTTCAGGCTTTCAAGGTCATTTTAAATTATATATTTAAATAAATAAAATATTACTCATTAAATATTTATATATTCCATCCTACGTTTCGTTGGTCTTTTTCCCACTTCTTCAGGGATGATTCTTTATTAAAATCTGGCAACCATATAAGTATAAGTAAAAGCAAAAAATTAAGATCATATTAAACAACAATAAACATTAGTCTTTTTCATTACACTTATTTTATACTTTTTTTTTTCTAAACGCAATATATGCATACATTCATCTATAGAAAATTATGTACCTGTAATTGGAAAATCTTCATATTTATCTACATTTATGATCTTGTAAATTAGTGAGTTTAAGCAATAAAGGAAAAATATTTGTTTGTCCTTCATAGAAAGATATTTTTTTGTAATTAGTTTTTTCGCATACCCTTTTTCTCAGAACAAATAAAATGTAAATTTCACCAAGGCACCCACGTAAATCTACACGCGCAAAAAGCATGCATACGCATGTCTCTCGTTCTTAATACTTTAAAAATACTTAATATCATGTGTCTTGCATGAGCATGTTAATTTTTAAATGTCCTATCCTTTTTCTTAAAAATGAAAATTAGATTTGTTTGTCCTTCATAGAAAGATATTTTTTTTGTAATTAGTTTTTTCGCATACCCTTTTTCTCAGAACAAATAAAATGTAAATTTCACCAAGGCACCCACGTAAATCTACACGCACAAAAAGCATGCATACGCATGTCCCTCGTTCTTAATACTTTAATACTTAATATCATGTGTCTTGCATGTGCATGTCCTATCCTTTTTTTTCTTAAAATGAAAATTAGAGTAAAGCAAAGTACATCTAGGTGCTGTGACATGAAAAAGGATGCAAAAGCATGCATACGCATGTCTTATGGAAAAATACATATATTGGAATATCCTTCCTTATGGGAAAATACATGTATTGGAAATATCCTTCCTTATAGGAATATTTTTTCATGTAATTTTTTGGTAAGAATTTTGAAAATTTCCATATGAATGAAAAAAGTAATAAAACATTGTAATGCATACATATACATATGACCATGTGTCTTGCACATGCATGTTTAAATTTCATGTCTTGTACATGCATGTTTAACTTTCATTAAATAGATAACTTATTTTAAACATAAACTCTCATTTTCATAAAATTTAAATGAATTTGAAATATATGCATTTTATTTTAATTTTTTCAAACAAAATTTTCCTGAAATGGATTTCAAATTCATTTTGTTAACGTGCATGTGCATGTTTAACATAAAACCAAAAATCAATAAATAATAGGGGCTCACTTCACTTTACTAAATATATTTATTGTTTTAAAAATTGTGTAACTACATAAAATTTCTTATGACAAATCAAAAAAATTTAGCTATAGTTTAGTTCGAATATTGCTGAACCATTTGGTGATTGACGTCCTTTGTAAATAATTGTCCAAATTTTGTCATTCATTTTTGATAAGTAAGGATCCTCTCTGTTTAAATATTTAACGATTCTTTGCGGAAGATAAAACCACTTATTGTTGTTTAAATATGCAATAACTTTGGATCCATATTGTGTAACCTTCCATTCAAAATTTAAAATCTTGTAAGGTTCATTTAAGGGAATATCATCAATTTTTGTGTATTCAGATTTTATTCCTTGCGCAATGTTAATTATTTGTTGATAGATCTAAAAACAAAAAAAAAATTAGTTAAATTTTATATGTATTTCTTAAACTTTCATATAATAAATAAAAAAATTCTAATGTTATGTTAAACTTCATTCTTACCATTGTTGTTGAACGTAATTTCAAGGATCTTTGAATAACAATAACTAAAACTAAATTATAATTGGTCTTTTATATACATATTTTTGAGTCAATCGAACTCTCATTTTTTATATAATTACTCAAATGAGAATCTCATTCGAATTGTTCCATTTACAAAAATGTCTTCGTTAAACTTTTTATGAGAAAAATATATTCTCATTTGAAGTTAACTTTGTTGTAGGAATATATGTATGTATGTATTAGAATATCCTTCCTTATGGAAAAAATACATTGAGCCAGTATCCCTACATTTATACTACTACGGAATATCCTTCCTAATGGGAAAAAAATACATGTATTGGAATGCACATATACTAATTAGAATGATCGTTATGGAAAAAATACATTGAGCCAGTATCCCTACATGTATTTTGATCCTTATGGAAAAAATACATTGAGCCAGTATCCCTACATTTATACTACTCACATTTAACAATATTTGCATAACATGAAGTGCACAGGCACTTCAAATATAAAAGTTCAACCGATTACACATAAAATATTATTAAACGACTAGCGGCCCGCTCCGGCTTCGCACGGGTATAAAATATATAAAATATATGTCATTCAATGAAAAAATTATTAAAATCGATCCAGTAGTTTTGATTTATTCATTACTGCCCGTGGCTCACACGCGTTAAATTTAGGGTAAAACAATTCTTCTTTCCCTCAACCATGAAGATTTTCCTGCTATCTTTGGAATATCTAAATTTATACACTACATTTTTACTTATTTACTTTTTACGTTTTTACCTATTTATTTTATTTTTACAACAATTAACATATTACAACGTTAACAGCTTTCTTGTCATTAGACAATAGAAACATGTTTTCTCTAGAGGTTACACTTGAAAGAGCGACACACAGTGAAAAGCAGACAACGCTAAAATCTAAGCCTGCAACGTTGAAGGTTTGACCCTGCGATTTATTAATGGTCATTGCAAAAGATGTATTTATCGGAAAGTGTAAACGTTTAAATTGGAAGGGTAAATCCTATGGTATCAGAGGGATTCGGGGAATCAATACTTTTTCTCCGGTAACACATCCTGTGAGTATTGTGTACTCTATTATGAAAGTTTTCAGTGATTTTACCAGCAAACGCGTGTCATTGCAAAGTTTAGGTGGATTCAGGTTTCTTAATAAAATAACAGGACAACCTACTTTCAACACCGTTTTGTGAGGAGGGAGTCCAGACGGGTTCAAAGAGTCGGCTCATCAATCTTTGAAAGAATCAAGTTATTTACCTTATCTATTTGTTCGTTAGTTGGTGACAGAATCGCTCATTCTTTAAACTAAGATATTGTCTTATAACTTATGTTATCAATGTCAAGATAGACATTGTTGACTAACTCTTGGATGTTGTCTATCAAAACACAAAGGTTTTCTAGGTTAATCCTTCCCTCACTTTGTGTTAACTCTCCATTGCCTACTTTTAGCAGCATCTCTGGAAATAGCCTGATCTCACGCGAAGATGACGAAACCCTCATATTAGTTTTAATCTCTAATTTATTGACATGTCGCGAAAGGTTGGATCTTTTTAAGGAAGCATTTATTTCGTCAGCACGTGTTCCTCGAGTCACAACTGGTAGAATTTGACGGAAATCTCCTGAGAACAGAATTATACATCCACACAGAGGTGAATTTTTGTTGCGCAAATCGGGCATTGTCCTATCCACTGCCTCCACAGACGACTTGTTTGACATGGTAACTTAGTCCCAAACTATTAATGAGCAGTCACGCATCAATTTTCCTGTATTGCTCTGCTTAGAAATACTACAGACGCTGTAATTGTCATCGGTGGCGATTTTCAGCGAGAGTTCAATGAAAAATTGGCGGTTCGGCCTCCTTCCAAAAGCGTAGTGGCAATGCCGGATAACGCAACCGTTAACGCAATTTTTTCGATAGATCTCACTTTTTTATTGCTTAGCTGTGCAAAGGATGTAGGGCCTTTTACAATATGCAGTAACATTCTATATGAAATCAACAATGTATTTAAGGTATTTAATTACATAAGGATTAATACTGTGCTGGTTAAAATCGCTTCGAAAATTAGCCATTATTTGTCGTAAAAAGTAAATGACAAAATAATTATGGCAAAAAAAAAACTCACTCCAATACTAAGAATCAATCCAAAAGACTACAAAACGGACGCAAGTATGAAAATAATATTGAAACAAAAAGAAAAGAATTTTAAAAATCAGTCCATAAATAGAGAAGTTATGTAATCATCAATAAATTTTTTTTTGGTGGGGGAGAGGGGGCTCAAAATATCCCAACGAAATTTGTTCTAACTTTAAGCAAAATTCTTTCAAACCAAAAAAGAATTTTGAAATCGGTTCACAAATAGCAGAGTTATGGAATAGGGGAGGAAATTTTCCCTGCAGATTTAAAAAAAAAATTTTCGGACCTAATTGCAGGCAAACCCTTTCAAACAAAAAAAGAATTGCAAAAATCGGTTTAAAAATGACCGAGTTAGGCGTGTACGAACATTAAAAAAAATTAAAAAAAAAATACAAACGAATTGATAACCTCCTTTTTTATTGAAGTCGGTTAAAAATGTTATTGTGCGATATCCATAAGAGATAGACATATACCATAGCGAAGTTTTCTGTAGACCTTTTCAATGTGTACAATACTTAGCACATTATTTGGATAAATCTCGTAGGCTTCAGCCTGTGTTTGCAATGTAAGCGGAAAAAATGTAGTTATTTGCGACATCACATTAGAAACCTCAAAAATAACAGTATTTCTCCACTATTTAATGGATGTTATTATACATATAAATCTTGTTTTATACTATTTAGTGATAGGGCTACCGACATTAAATAAATTTTCAATGTTCAGTTAAAATGTCTTATATGTTCAAAAAATAAAGATTTTGAACTCTCGCTTAAAGCTACGTACTATATTATTCTGGCCATTTTTTACTCAACTCCATCGATATTTTCAATAAATCTTAATAATTCTACGTCTTAAAATAACATATCACAACCCTCATAAAGAGTGTTATTTATAAGTAAACTGGGCATCCAATACCAATTATTTTTCTTTTTAATTAAGCTTTTAATAAATACTAATTGTGAAGCAATGCAAAGGCAAAAAAAAATCCTTAAAAAGTAGGATTTTCCCAGACGCTAATTTTTTCCGAGGACAGAGATCCCAAAAAGAGGACAGTGTCCGGGAAAAAGAGGACGGATAACAACCCTACTATAAATGCATTGTCTCATATCATTTTTAATTAATTGTGAGACATTTTTAAATTTAATTGAACTGTAGTGAATTTTAATCAAAAATAATGTCTTAATCAGGCTTAAGTTCAGTAATTTCAATTCTTATTGAATGAAATATTTTTATTAATTAATGTGAGTTTCTAAAGAAGAGAAGAAAAATTAAACTAGACTTTATTAGCTGGGGGAAATACCGATATTTTTCTGTGAGGTCACGCACTTCATCAGCACCCATGTCTATCTACTTGGGTAGAGATTATTATTAACATCAGCTATTTAACACAAAATTTCAATGAAATGGCATATGAGAAATGATTATTGTGTATACATTTCTAAGCATCACTATTCATTTTCTGTTTTAATTAATTAATAAAAATAGTTCATTCAATAAGAATTGAAACTACTGAACTTAAGCCTGATTAAGAAATTATTTCCGATTTTTAATTAATTTCAAATGCTCCCACGAGCCACCTCTTAGTCGTTTTTTACGAATGAATATTTCCTATGATAAAAGTGCATTAGTATTAAAAATTTACTGATTGCTGTATCTATTCAGTTATTAGTAAAAATTTACTGCTTACTGATATATTTGCAGTATTCAGTAAATATTTACTAGCTACTGAAACTTTTTTCAGCAACCAGTAAATTATTACTGGATACTAAAATTTTTTCAGTAATCAGTAAAAAGTTACTGCTTCTGGTACTTGTAATGCAGTAAATAAATAATGCAGTATGCCCATGTATACCGAAGAGGCGCAGGAAAGTCGTGACAAAGACTATAAGAAATATCGCCTCAGACAATCCAGAAAATGCAGTCGAATTGCCACGAACGAAGATATTATGCACCGAATGATGGTAGCATCATATCCAGTGTTGCCATATTTTATGTTAAAAAATCTTCTAGTTGACCAAAAAGAAATCTTTTTCTGTCATTAAGAATCTTTTTTTTTAATTTTATTCAAAGATTATTAAGCTTACTGCATTGAAATTCAGTTAAAATTTATTTTGTTTCAAGTGAACTAACCTAACCGACGTAAGCCTAAATACGTAACACAAAATGTTTACTGTATGTATTCTTACATTCTACATACATATGTATGTACATCAATGATGGCATTGAGAATTTTAAAATTGTAACAACAACTTTCAAAAATTGTAATTTCTTAGCTTAATTGTACTAAAAGATTTTTTAGTTCAAACTACATACATATTTCTATTTGTTTTTATTAATATAATCGACTTTGTTCTGTCTACCGAATCCATTTCACAAATTTGCTTGTAAGTTGGAATGTTAAAGCATATGGTTACACCTGTTTAAATTCAAATTTAAGTTATACAAGCGCTGTTGCCAGAAAATTTTACCAATAATCTGCAAAACCTGGCTAAAAAATGTGAATTTTTTTTTAATACATATATTTATTTATTGAATCTTCAAATATGAACTAACAATAAGTATTCAAATCTTAAATCTAAATATAATTAATTAGGCCCGACCAGTGTCGGACATAAACTTAGTGAAAGTTATTACTAATACATAAGTCGTGATAAGTAAAAACAAAAGTATATTCAAGCAGTTTTTTTCTGGAGTGTCTCTCTTTTTTAAGCGGATGTGTCCAGTAAAATTCAAGATATTACGAGCAACGGGATTAGGATGGGTCTCGAGTTTTGTTATGTATTTGCCTGCGTATTTTGCGATTTCTTCAGGCACTAGTGGCATATTTAAATCACGATGTATATTTGAATTTTTAATGTACCATGGAGCCGATGTTATTAGTCTTAAAATCTTATTTTGCCTTCGTTGGATTCTCTCTATATTGGATGATGAAGCAGTGCCCCATAACTGTATTCCGTAGCACCATATTGGTTTCAAAATCGACTTGTATATTAAAAGTTTACAATCTAGACTGAGTGTTGAATTTCTACCAATCAGCCAATGTATCTGAGTTAATTTCAGTTTTATTTGTGTTAGCTTTGAGTCAATATGGGGCTTCCATGTAAGCCGTCGATCAAAAATGTGAATAATCTGAAAAATAATTTAAAAAAATCAGCATCAATAACAACACTTGCATTTTGCTCATCCTGATATTACAAATTTCTTAATAAACATTAACAAGAGGATAGCGACAAAAATATCAACAAGTTTTCTACATAAAACTTAAATAAATTCAGTAAAGTGCGACTTTGACTCGCGCACGAAGGGTTCCGTAGCTTGGGCTTTGAGCACTTTTTATACCCTTTACCAAAAATTGAAAAGGGTATATATAGGTTTGTCATTCCGTGTGTAATTTCCATAATATTCATATGCGACCCATAAAATGTATATATTCTGGGTCCTTATGAATAGGGAAGACGAATAAGCGATGTCCGTCTGTCCATCCGTCCGTCTGGTGTATGTGAAATTTTTTTTTCGGTTTTCCGAAGCTCCCAGAAAAGCTAGAGACTTCGTTCTTGAACTGGTGTCTCAGAAATGGTCCAACTTAGATTGGTATTGAAGATCAGCAAAATCGAGCAGACGGTTTCAGAGCTGGAAAGCTTAAACCTGATTTTGCCATATAAAAGTAACTAGATAACACAATTTCTTTAATTTTTTTGTTAAATAAACTTATTTTATATTTAAGTACGAATAAAATTTGTATTCAAAATATGAAAAAAATTAAAAAAACAAAAAGACGTTTACAGGGTTGGGAACTTTAATATTTTTTTTGTTATATAAAAATAACCTACTAAAACTAATTTTTCCTTTTTATCTATAAATTTAAAATATCTTAAATTCTTAAAAGAAAAAGATTGGTGTAAGAAATCAGAAAAATTTTAAATTATGATTCCAGGGTTGGGAAACGTACAGTTTTTGTGATATATAAAATTAACTAGGTCTAATAATTTTTTTTATATTTTCATTTATAAATATATTTAATGTTTTGGAAAGAAAGGTTGGGTATAGAAAATTTTAAAAATAGAAACCACAGCTCCACTGTTGGAAAGTTTAACCTTTTTAGGCTTCCGTACACGAAATATGAAAAGCAACCCTATTATTTTCGCATCACAAAGTACTTTTTCGGGAACCGTAAGAGATACGGACCTGAAATTTGGACACATTGTGTATACCTTTGGTGGCTACAACAAATACATGAGAGTTAAAAATTAAATGGTGTCCCAAACCAGCAACGACAAATGTTAAAATCCCATGTAATATACATACAATTGAAGCACAGCCGCGAATAACGTTGTAAAAGACAATTTTTAGAAAACCGGTTTTTTCTCAGATTACCGTTAACATTCCTCCTTTGAAGTGTTCAAATATCAAATCATCCAAAATTATGCATCTTATCGCCGTCAAAATACAGTTACAAACAGTCAGTCCGTGGAAGAACTTTGTAACTAACTAACAAAATCATGCAAACGAAATTGTCGAAAACATTTAATAAATATAACAGAGATACAAAAAGAAAAGTTAATGTTAATTATCATTATTTTCGATAAGCTAAAAAAAATTAAACGAAACAAACAATATTTCTTTAAAATACGTTTTTTTGGCTCTCCTGCAAAATTATTATTTTGTCACTTACAACGTTATTCGCGGCTAACCTTCAATTGTATAAACTTGAAATTTGTGGCGATGGTACACTAAATCATTTTTTCCAGGGCACCTAAAATATTTAAAAATTAAAAACATTTAATTTTAACTTCCAAATTTGTTTATTTTTTACTATTTCCCACTTTAAATTAATTTCTAAGATTTACAAGTCTTCTTCCCATTTTTTATATTCTCCATGAAATTCGCGATAGCAAATTTCCCTTCATGGGGAATAAAAATTTCATGGGGACAAAAATTTCATATTTTATTCACGATAGCTGTGATTAGTAACAAGCACTAAAATCATAGTTACACTGAGAAAATAGATTTGTTGTGGTAACCGAATTTGTAGCCAATCGAATTTGATCGGTTACAACAACTAACATACAATTCTATTGTAATTAATGAATATATCGTTTGTAAGTACCAATTATTCATTAGCGATATGTGAATTTTTAGAATGAAATGGTTATTGCAACAGAAAATTTTAATATAATTGGTATTTGTAAAGGAATCATTGGTAGGCGTGGCTCATATACATACATGCATCTGTACATATCTACATATCTACATACATACATACATACAAAGATGTGTATGTACATAATAACAATTAGTGCAGAATAAAAAGTTAAGTACATTATTATATTTATCGCAAATTATTCCTATTTTTTGCTTATAATCTGAAGTGAAATGTGCAAATTTTTAATCCACGTGGTGCATTGTAACCAGGGTAGGAAAAAATTCTCCTCGCAAATGCTATTTTATTTTTGTCGTTCGTTTTAAAATTTGTTTTCGGAATTTTAAAAATAAAATTCGGAGAAGAATTCTATTTTAAATTCTTTTCCGAATTTTATTTTATAATTCTAAGGAACGAATGTAAAAGAATAATTCTTATAAAATTTGTTAGGCAGCAAATTGAGTTCTTTTTGACATATCATCGCATAGCTCAAACCACTATAGCTATAGAGCTGAAATTTGGTGTGTAGATTCCTCTTCCGATGCATAGATCCACTAAGAAGGGATTTTTGAAAATTCGACCGCAAAAAAGGGGTAAAAAAGGGTAAAATTGGTATCATTATATCTCAGAAACTACATTAGATAGACTAAAAATTCCAAACGGATAAGAATGCTGGTAAAAACCAAGCCGACATGTGTTTGGTACTTGTTTAATATGTGCACTTTTAGGGGTTAAAAGAGGGTAAAAACTGAAGTTTGGTACCTTTTTTGCAATCAACATATCTTCTAAATTATTGAACGTAGCAGAAAGCCTTTTGGTGCGTTCCTTTCCTCTGGACATAATCTTGAACGAGTTTTACACTTTAAGAAAATTTGCACTTATAAGGGGTAAAAGTAAAAAGTGGACAACTGTATGTCCATTTATCACTTTCATGATATGGGTATCATACGAAAGGGATTTTCAACGAGACGACCAAAAATCCCATGGAGAAAATGGCGGAGGCGCCAAAAAGTAAACACTTATGTCCATTTATCACTTTCATGATATGGGTATCAAATGAAGGGTATTTTCGAGGGGATGACAAAAATGTGTTGGAAAAATGGCGGAGGCGCCAAAAAGTGGACACTTACATACATATGTATGTCCATTTATCACTTTCATGATATGGGTATCAAATGAAAAGTATTTTCGAGGAGATGACAAAAATGTGTCGGAAAAATGGAAGAGGCGCCAAAAGTGGACACTTATGTCCATTTGTCACTTTCATGATATGGGTATCAAATGAAAGGTATTTTCGAGGAGATGACAAAAATTTGTTGGAAAAATGGTGGAGGCGCCAAAAAGTGGACAATTATGTCCATTTGTCACTTTCATGATATGGGTATCAAATGAAAGGTATTTTCGAGGGGATGCCAAAAATGTGTTGGAAAAATGGCGGAGGCGCCAAAAAGTGGACTCTTACATATGTACATATGTATGTCCATTTATCACTTTCATGATATGGGTATCAAATGAAAGGTATTTTTGAGAAGATGACAAAAATGCGTTGGAAAAATGGCGGAGGCGCCAAAAAGTGGACACTTACATACATATGTATGTCCATTTATCACTTTCATGACATGGGTATCAAATGAAAGGTATTTCCGAGGAGATGACACAAATGTGTAGGAAAAATGGCGGAAGCGCCAAAAAGTGGACACTTATGTCCATTTGTCACTTTCATGATATGGGTATCAAATGAAAGGTATTTTCGTGGGAATGACAAAAATGTGTTGGAAAAATGGCGTAGGCGCCAAAAAGTGGACACTTATGTCCATTTATCACTTTCATGATATGGGTATCAAATGAAAGGTATTTTCGAGGAAAGCTTAAAATGAATAATTCTTTACAATATGAAAATAAAATTCGTTTGAATTAAATTCGTTTGCGAAAGAAATTAATTCGAGCCCTCTTCCTACCCTGATTGTAACATCCTTTGCCGGTGTTCGGCTTTATTACATAAGGACATTTTCCTATCAAGAAACTACAAATTATTTGCACAAAGAATTTCACTTCAGAATAATCGTAATAGCACTTCGAATATTTATATATACATACATATATACATATACATATACATATACATATACATATACATATACATATACATATACATATACATATACATATACATATACATATACATATACATATACATATACATATACATATACATATACATATACATATACATATACATATACATATACATATACATATACATATACATATACATATACATATACATATACATATACATATACATATACATATACATATACATATACATATACATATACATATACATATACATATACATATACATATACATATACATATACATATACATATACATATACATATACATATACATATACATATACATATACATATACATATACATATACATATACATATACATATACATATACATATACATATACATATACATATACATATACATATACATATACATATACATATACATATACATATACATATATATATACATATACATATACATATACATATACATATCTATATATAAATAAGCAAGTGAAAAAAGTTAAGAACCATTTTAACTGACTTAAACTCAACGTATTCGCTTGATTTTTTTTTTGTTAGATAGATTGTCAATAGGAGCAGTGCAGAATGTATTTTTTCTTCTACATTTTTGTGTCTAAGATAGTTAAAAACAGTTAAGAATATTAGCCAATCATAAAGCCATGATTTCTCTTTCTCTCTTAATTTGCTAAAAAAAAATTACAACAATTTGGCTTGGCAACTCCATAAACACTCAGAAGGAAAAACGTATTTGATTTATTCATTATATTCCAGAGCCCACCAAACGTGACTGAGCGCTTTTGTGCGCATGTGTATGTTCTTTCTGCTTTTTATGTGTGTTTGTTGTTCTTTTTGCAGTTCGAGTCATCATCATCACACACACTTTGTCCGAAGTAGCTGACGAAACAGCCAAACACACAACATCACACATACTTTGTACGAAGTATACGTGTGTCACCAAAACGTCGACTGCGCAAGCCCAAATGAAATTTTGAGTGGCTATGTTCTATTCTTATTTCCATCTTTCTATGTACTTAAACGATTATTGCTGAAACTAATAAAATTTGGACATTTAAATAACGAGTGGTACTGTATTATTTTTCTTTAGATGCTTAAAAATAATATATTTTTATACCCTTTACCAACAAAAATGGTAAAAGGGTATATATAGGTTTGTCATTCCGTTTGTAATTTCTATAATATCAATAAGCGACACATAAAATATATATATTCTGGATCCTTATGCATAGGGAAGACGAATAAGCGATGTCCGTCTGTCCGTCTGTCTGTACGTGAAATCGGTTTTCCGAAGCTTCCAGAAAAGCTAGAGACTTCGTTCTTGGACTGGTGTGTCAGAAATTTTCCAAAATAGATTGTTATTGAAATTCGACCAGCCGATTGCAGAGCTGGAAAACATAAACTTCATTTTGCCATATAAAAGTAACTGCCGAAAACAAATTTTTATTTTTTTTTAATAAATAAACTTATTTTACACTTCAGTACGACTAAAATTGGAATTTTAAATTAAAAAAATATAAAAAAATTAAAAAGACGTTTCCAGAGTTGGAAAACTTTAACTTTTTGTGTTATGTAAAATTAACTATGTCTAAAATTATGCAGGGTATTTTCTCGAGAACCGTAAGAGCTAGAGACCTGAAATTTGGATACAGTGTGTAGACCTTTGGCCGCTACAACAACAAATACATGAGAGTTGGAAATTAAAGGGTGTTCCAAAACGAGCAACGAAAAATTTTAAAATCCCATGTAATATACATACAATTGTATGTATATACACTTGAAATTTGTGAGGTTAGTGTATTTTTATACAGACTACAAAAATTAACACTAATATTTCAAAAAATTTAAAATAAAGGGTGTTGCATCAGTTAATGCAATTTTGACTATGCAATTTTGACAACTTGCTGTATCTTGGAAACCGTAAGAGCAAAACTCTTGAAATTTTCAAAAACGGTACAACTAAAAAAACAAAAAATTATAAAATCGCCAAACCGAAAAAAATCGCCAAAAACAAAAAAAAAATCGCCAAAACGAAAAAAAGCACCAAATTAAAAATAAATTTCTAGGACTAAAATAAATCGCATAAAACGGAAAAATTGCTAAAATGAAAAAAAAATCCCCAAAATGAAAGAAAATCGCCAAAATGAAAAAAAATCGCCAAAATGAAAAAAATCGCCAAAACGAAAAAAAACCTAAAAAAAACAGAAAAAAAATCGCCAAAATGAAAAAAAAAATCGCCAAATTGAAAAAATCGCCAAAACCGAAAAAAAAACCCCAAAAAAACAGAAAAAAATCGCCAAAATGGAAAAAAGCACCAAATTACAAAAAAAATTCTAAGACTAAAATAAATCGCGAATAACCGGAAAAATTGCTAAAATAAAAAAAATCGCTCAAATGAAAGAAAATCACCAAAATAAAAAAAACCCAAAATGAAATAAAAATCGCCAAAATGAAAAAAATGGCAAAAACGAAAAAAAACCCAAAAAACAAAAAAGTCGCCAAAATAAAAAAAACCCAAAAACAGGAAAAAATCGCCAAAATGAAAAAAATCGCCAAGATGAAAAAAATCGCCATAATGAAAAAAACCCAAAAACAGGAAAAAATCGCGAAAATTAAAAAAATCTCCAAAATGAAAAAAAGCCCCAAAAACAGACAAAAATCGCCAAATTTAAAAAAACCCAAAACAGTAAAAAAATCGCCAAAATGAAAAAAATCGCCAAAATGAAAAAAATCTCCAAAATGAAAATAAAATCAAAAAAACAGAAAAAAATCGCCAAAATGGAAAAAACGCCAAAATGAAAATAAATCGCCAAAATGAAAAAAAACCACAAAATAAAAAATAATCGCAAAAATGAAAAAAAATCGCCAAAGGAAAAAATCTCCAAAATAAAAATAAACCCCAAAAAAGAGAAATAAATCGCCAAAATGAAAAAAAATTGCCAAAATGAAAAAAAAAATCGCCAAAACGAAAAAAACCCCAAAAAACAATCGCCAAAATGAAAAAAACCCCAAAAACAGGAAAAAATCCCCAAAATAAAAAAAAAATCGCTAATATGAAAAAAATCTCCAAAATAAAAAAGGCCCCAAAAACAGAAAAAAATCTCCAAAATGAAAAAAAAATCGCCAAAATGAAAAAAACTCCCAAAATAGGAAAAAAATCGCCAAAATGGAAAAAGAATCGCCTAAAAAATCGCCAAAATGAAAAAAAAAACAGAAAAAAATGGCCAAAATGAGAAAAAAGCGACAAAACTGAAAAAATCGTTTAAACTGAAAAAAACTGCGCGAGTCAAAGTCGCACTTTACTGAATTTTTTAATATTAAAGGAATTAAATTAAACAAAGTTTTTTCTTATTTCGTTTTTGCTTCGTTCACTTTACATATTTTATGTATTTAAAAAAAAAAACTAGATTGGTATCAATAATCAAAAAAATCCAAGATTATGACTCCAGGGTTGGAAAACTTAAACTTTTTCTGGTATATAAAACTAATTATTACCTTGGTAATTACATATATTCTATATTTTATAAAGAAACTCAGAAAAATGGTTCCAGGGTTGGAGCTTAAAAAAAGTTTCGGTAAAAAAATAACCAAAAATATATTTTTTTCAGTTAAACAGATTTCATGTTTTAGGAAAATCATTACTCAAGATTTTTTATACGTGGTTAATTTTTTTATGGATATCTAAACTAATAGAAGTATAAACGACGGTTTGTGCTTATTGTGCTCTCAGCATAATAACTATTAATTTTTAGTAAATGGAGATAAAACGAAAATTTATCGCTAAGGACATAAAGGACATATTCCGTTTCAGTTTCCTGATACCTTTCCTTTCTGCTGAACAAATTTCAAACAAATCCTGTAGGAATAAAACGTTTAAATAATACCACGATGTAAACCATTTGCAATGGGAAATTTAAATCAAGACACTAAGCAGTTTTGCAACATCAATGATTATTAAATACGGGAAAATATAAAACAAGTTAGTTTACTTGGTATGGAGGTGCAATACTAAGAATATTTTAGAGTTATTAAATAGCAGCACGGTTTTTGAACATCTCGAGGGCGAGTAAACAAACCCCAATTTGTTGGCATTGTATTGACGTGACGTCGATGTTGACTGAAATAAGAGTGAATGTAAAATATATCTTAACCACAGAGTGTAGAGTAAAATATTCAACTATTGCTAATATCGAAAATAAAATAATTGAATCAAATTCTTTAATCGAAAAATACTGAAAGGTCACTTACTATTAATTGCTTTAGAGAAAAAAATTATAAATTTTTTCACAAAACAAATATGTTTGTATGTGTCTGTATACTATATACTATATGTACGCACGTTGGTAAAGGGTATATAAGATTCGGCACAGCCG